>WQNJ02000010.1:0-1200000 GCA_016584745.2 Phylloscopus trochilus trochilus
CCCTAACCCTAACCCTAACCCTAACCCTAACCCTAACCCTAACCCTAACCCTAACCCTAACCCTAACCCTAACCCTAACCCTAACCCTAACCCTAACCCTAACCCTAACCCTAACCCTAACCCTAACCCTAACCCTAACCCTAACCCTAACCCTAACCCTAACCCTAACCCTAACCCTAACCCTAACCCTAACCCTAACCCTAACCCTAACCCTAACCCTAACCCTAACCCTAACCCTAACCCTAACCCTAACCCTAACCCTAACCCTAACCCTAACCCTAACCCTAACCCTAACCCTAACCCTAACCCTAACCCTAACCCTAACCCTAACCCTAACCCTAACCCTAACCCTAACCCTAACCCTAACCCTAACCCTAACCCTAACCCTAACCCTAACCCTAACCCTAACCCTAACCCTAACCCTAACCCTAACCCTAACCCTAACCCTAACCCTAACCCTAACCCTAACCCTAACCCTAACCCTAACCCTAACCCTAACCCTAACCCTAACCCTAACCCTAACCCTAACCCTAACCCTAACCCTAACCCTAACCCTAACCCTAACCCTAACCCTAACCCTAACCCTAACCCTAACCCTAACCCTAACCCTAACCCTAACCCTAACCCTAACCCTAACCCTAACCCTAACCCTAACCCTAACCCTAACCCTAACCCTAACCCTAACCCTAACCCTAACCCTAACCCTAACCCTAACCCTAACCCTAACCCTAACCCTAACCCTAACCCTAACCCTAACCCTAACCCTAACCCTAACCCTAACCCTAACCCTAACCCTAACCCTAACCCTAACCCTAACCCTAACCCTAACCCTAACCCTAACCCTAACCCTAACCCTAACCCTAACCCTAACCCTAACCCTAACCCTAACCCTAACCCTAACCCTAACCCTAACCCTAACCCTAACCCTAACCCTAACCCTAACCCTAACCCTAACCCTAACCCTAACCCTAACCCTAACCCTAACCCTAACCCTAACCCTAACCCTAACCCTAACCCTAACCCTAACCCTAACCCTAACCCTAACCCTAACCCTAACCCTAACCCTAACCCTAACCCTAACCCTAACCCTAACCCTAACCCTAACCCTAACCCTAACCCTAACCCTAACCCTAACCCTAACCCTAACCCTAACCCTAACCCTAACCCTAACCCTAACCCTAACCCTAACCCTAACCCTAACCCTAACCCTAACCCTAACCCTAACCCTAACCCTAACCCTAACCCTAACCCTAACCCTAACCCTAACCCTAACCCTAACCCTAACCCTAACCCTAACCCTAACCCTAACCCTAACCCTAACCCTAACCCTAACCCTAACCCTAACCCTAACCCTAACCCTAACCCTAACCCTAACCCTAACCCTAACCCTAACCCTAACCCTAACCCTAACCCTAACCCTAACCCTAACCCTAACCCTAACCCTAACCCTAACCCTAACCCTAACCCTAACCCTAACCCTAACCCTAACCCTAACCCTAACCCTAACCCTAACCCTAACCCTAACCCTAACCCTAACCCTAACCCTAACCCTAACCCTAACCCTAACCCTAACCCTAACCCTAACCCTAACCCTAACCCTAACCCTAACCCTAACCCTAACCCTAACCCTAACCCTAACCCTAACCCTAACCCTAACCCTAACCCTAACCCTAACCCTAACCCTAACCCTAACCCTAACCCTAACCCTAACCCTAACCCTAACCCTAACCCTAACCCTAACCCTAACCCTAACCCTAACCCTAACCCTAACCCTAACCCTAACCCTAACCCTAACCCTAACCCTAACCCTAACCCTAACCCTAACCCTAACCCTAACCCTAACCCTAACCCTAACCCTAACCCTAACCCTAACCCTAACCCTAACCCTAACCCTAACCCTAACCCTAACCCTAACCCTAACCCTAACCCTAACCCTAACCCTAACCCTAACCCTAACCCTAACCCTAACCCTAACCCTAACCCTAACCCTAACCCTAACCCTAACCCTAACCCTAACCCTAACCCTAACCCTAACCCTAACCCTAACCCTAACCCTAACCCTAACCCTAACCCTAACCCTAACCCTAACCCTAACCCTAACCCTAACCCTAACCCTAACCCTAACCCTAACCCTAACCCTAACCCTAACCCTAACCCTAACCCTAACCCTAACCCTAACCCTAACCCTAACCCTAACCCTAACCCTAACCCTAACCCTAACCCTAACCCTAACCCTAACCCTAACCCTAACCCTAACCCTAACCCTAACCCTAACCCTAACCCTAACCCTAACCCTAACCCTAACCCTACCCCACCCCCACCCCCACCCCCACCCCCACCCCCACCCCCACCCCCACCCCCACCCCCCTCCCCCACCCCCACCCCCTCCCCCACCCCCACCCCACCCCCTCCCCCACCCCCCACCCCCACCCCCACCCCCACCCCCACCCCCTACCCCCACCCTAACCCTAACCCTAACCCTAACCCTAACCCTAACCCTAACCCTAACCCTAACCCTAACCCTAACCCTAACCCTAACCCTAACCCTAACCCTAACCCTAACCCTAACCCTAACCCTAACCCTAACCCTAACCCTAACCCTAACCCTAACCCTAACCCTAACCCTAACCCTAACCCTAACCCTAACCCTAACCCTAACCCTAACCCTAACCCTAACCCTAACCCTAACCCTAACCCTAACCCTAACCCTAACCCTAACCCTAACCCTAACCCTAACCCTAACCCTAACCCTAACCCTAACCCTAACCCTAACCCTAACCCTAACCCTAACCCTAACCCTAACCCTAACCCTAACCCTAACCCTAACCCTAACCCTAACCCTAACCCTAACCCTAACCCTAACCCTAACCCTAACCCTAACCCTAACCCTAACCCTAACCCTAACCCTAACCCTAACCCTAACCCTAACCCTAACCCTAACCCTAACCCTAACCCTAACCCTAACCCTAACCCTAACCCTAACCCTAACCCTAACCCTAACCCTAACCCTAACCCTAACCCTAACCCTAACCCTAACCCTAACCCTAACCCTAACCCTAACCCTAACCCTAACCCTAACCCTAACCCTAACCCTAACCCTAACCCTAACCCTAACCCTAACCCTAACCCTAACCCTAACCCTAACCCTAACCCTAACCCTAACCCTAACCCTAACCCTAACCCTAACCCTAACCCTAACCCTAACCCTAACCCTAACCCTAACCCTAACCCTAACCCTAACCCTAACCCTAACCCTAACCCTAACCCTAACCCTAACCCTAACCCTAACCCTAACCCTAACCCTAACCCTAACCCTAACCCTAACCCTAACCCTAACCCTAACCCTAACCCTAACCCTAACCCTAACCCTAACCCTAACCCTAACCCTAACCCTAACCCTAACCCTAACCCTAACCCTAACCCTAACCCTAACCCTAACCCTAACCCTAACCCTAACCCTAACCCTAACCCTAACCCTAACCCTAACCCTAACCCTAACCCTAACCCTAACCCTAACCCTAACCCTAACCCTAACCCTAACCCTAACCCTAACCCTAACCCTAACCCTAACCCTAACCCTAACCCTAACCCTAACCCTAACCCTAACCCTAACCCTAACCCTAACCCTAACCCTAACCCTAACCCTAACCCTAACCCTAACCCTAACCCTAACCCTAACCCTAACCCTAACCCTAACCCTAACCCTAACCCTAACCCTAACCCTAACCCTAACCCTAACCCTAACCCTAACCCTAACCCTAACCCTAACCCTAACCCTAACCCTAACCCTAACCCTAACCCTAACCCTAACCCTAACCCTAACCCTAACCCTAACCCTAACCCTAACCCTAACCCTAACCCTAACCCTAACCCTAACCCTAACCCTAACCCTAACCCTAACCCTAACCCTAACCCTAACCCTAACCCTAACCCTAACCCTAACCCTAACCCTAACCCTAACCCTAACCCTAACCCTAACCCTAACCCTAACCCTAACCCTAACCCTAACCCTAACCCTAACCCTAACCCTAACCCTAACCCTAACCCTAACCCTAACCCTAACCCTAACCCTAACCCTAACCCTAACCCTAACCCTAACCCTAACCCTAACCCTAACCCTAACCCTAACCCTAACCCTAACCCTAACCCTAACCCTAACCCTAACCCTAACCCTAACCCTAACCCTAACCCTAACCCTAACCCTAACCCTAACCCTAACCCTAACCCTAACCCTAACCCTAACCCTAACCCTAACCCTAACCCTAACCCTAACCCTAACCCTAACCCTAACCCTAACCCTAACCCTAACCCTAACCCTAACCCTAACCCTAACCCTAACCCTAACCCTAACCCTAACCCTAACCCTAACCCTAACCCTAACCCTAACCCTAACCCTAACCCTAACCCTAACCCTAACCCTAACCCTAACCCTAACCCTAACCCTAACCCTAACCCTAACCCTAACCCTAACCCTAACCCTAACCCTAACCCTAACCCTAACCCTAACCCTAACCCTAACCCTAACCCTAACCCTAACCCTAACCCTAACCCTAACCCTAACCCTAACCCTAACCCTAACCCTAACCCTAACCCTAACCCTAACCCTAACCCTAACCCTAACCCTAACCCTAACCCTAACCCTAACCCTAACCCTAACCCTAACCCTAACCCTAACCCTAACCCTAACCCTAACCCTAACCCTAACCCTAACCCTAACCCTAACCCTAACCCTAACCCTAACCCTAACCCTAACCCTAACCCTAACCCTAACCCTAACCCTAACCCTAACCCTAACCCTAACCCTAACCCTAACCCTAACCCTAACCCTAACCCTAACCCTAACCCTAACCCTAACCCTAACCCTAACCCTAACCCTAACCCTAACCCTAACCCTAACCCTAACCCTAACCCTAACCCTAACCCTAACCCTAACCCTAACCCTAACCCTAACCCTAACCCTAACCCTAACCCTAACCCTAACCCTAACCCTAACCCTAACCCTAACCCTAACCCTAACCCTAACCCTAACCCTAACCCTAACCCTAACCCTAACCCTAACCCTAACCCTAACCCTAACCCTAACCCTAACCCTAACCCTAACCCTAACCCTAACCCTAACCCTAACCCTAACCCTAACCCTAACCCTAACCCTAACCCTAACCCTAACCCTAACCCTAACCCTAACCCTAACCCTAACCCTAACCCTAACCCTAACCCTAACCCTAACCCTAACCCTAACCCTAACCCTAACCCTAACCCTAACCCTAACCCTAACCCTAACCCTAACCCTAACCCTAACCCTAACCCTAACCCTAACCCTAACCCTAACCCTAACCCTAACCCTAACCCTAACCCTAACCCTAACCCTAACCCTAACCCTAACCCTAACCCTAACCCTAACCCTAACCCTAACCCTAACCCTAACCCTAACCCTAACCCTAACCCTAACCCTAACCCTAACCCTAACCCTAACCCTAACCCTAACCCTAACCCTAACCCTAACCCTAACCCTAACCCTAACCCTAACCCTAACCCTAACCCTAACCCTAACCCTAACCCTAACCCTAACCCTAACCCTAACCCTAACCCTAACCCTAACCCTAACCCTAACCCTAACCCTAACCCTAACCCTAACCCTAACCCTAACCCTAACCCTAACCCTAACCCTAACCCTAACCCTAACCCTAACCCTAACCCTAACCCTAACCCTAACCCTAACCCTAACCCTAACCCTAACCCTAACCCTAACCCTAACCCTAACCCTAACCCTAACCCTAACCCTAACCCTAACCCTAACCCTAACCCTAACCCTAACCCTAACCCTAACCCTAACCCTAACCCTAACCCTAACCCTAACCCTAACCCTAACCCTAACCCTAACCCTAACCCTAACCCTAACCCTAACCCTAACCCTAACCCTAACCCTAACCCTAACCCTAACCCTAACCCTAACCCTAACCCTAACCCTAACCCTAACCCTAACCCTAACCCTAACCCTAACCCTAACCCTAACCCTAACCCTAACCCTAACCCTAACCCTAACCCTAACCCTAACCCTAACCCTAACCCTAACCCTAACCCTAACCCTAACCCTAACCCTAACCCTAACCCTAACCCTAACCCTAACCCTAACCCTAACCCTAACCCTAACCCTAACCCTAACCCTAACCCTAACCCTAACCCTAACCCTAACCCTAACCCTAACCCTAACCCTAACCCTAACCCTAACCCTAACCCTAACCCTAACCCTAACCCTAACCCTAACCCTAACCCTAACCCTAACCCTAACCCTAACCCTAACCCTAACCCTAACCCTAACCCTAACCCTAACCCTAACCCTAACCCTAACCCTAACCCTAACCCTAACCCTAACCCTAACCCTAACCCTAACCCTAACCCTAACCCTAACCCTAACCCTAACCCTAACCCTAACCCTAACCCTAACCCTAACCCTAACCCTAACCCTAACCCTAACCCTAACCCTAACCCTAACCCTAACCCTAACCCTAACCCTAACCCTAACCCTAACCCTAACCCTAACCCTAACCCTAACCCTAACCCTAACCCTAACCCTAACCCTAACCCTAACCCTAACCCTAACCCTAACCCTAACCCTAACCCTAACCCTAACCCTAACCCTAACCCTAACCCTAACCCTAACCCTAACCCTAACCCTAACCCTAACCCTAACCCTAACCCTAACCCTAACCCTAACCCTAACCCTAACCCTAACCCTAACCCTAACCCTAACCCTAACCCTAACCCTAACCCTAACCCTAACCCTAACCCTAACCCTAACCCTAACCCTAACCCTAACCCTAACCCTAACCCTAACCCTAACCCTAACCCTAACCCTAACCCTAACCCTAACCCTAACCCTAACCCTAACCCTAACCCTAACCCTAACCCTAACCCTAACCCTAACCCTAACCCTAACCCTAACCCTAACCCTAACCCTAACCCTAACCCTAACCCTAACCCTAACCCTAACCCTAACCCTAACCCTAACCCTAACCCTAACCCTAACCCTAACCCTAACCCTAACCCTAACCCTAACCCTAACCCTAACCCTAACCCTAACCCTAACCCTAACCCTAACCCTAACCCTAACCCTAACCCTAACCCTAACCCTAACCCTAACCCTAACCCTAACCCTAACCCTAACCCTAACCCTAACCCTAACCCTAACCCTAACCCTAACCCTAACCCTAACCCTAACCCTAACCCTAACCCTAACCCTAACCCTAACCCTAACCCTAACCCTAACCCTAACCCTAACCCTAACCCTAACCCTAACCCTAACCCTAACCCTAACCCTAACCCTAACCCTAACCCTAACCCTAACCCTAACCCTAACCCTAACCCTAACCCTAACCCTAACCCTAACCCTAACCCTAACCCTAACCCTAACCCTAACCCTAACCCTAACCCTAACCCTAACCCTAACCCTAACCCTAACCCTAACCCTAACCCTAACCCTAACCCTAACCCTAACCCTAACCCTAACCCTAACCCTAACCCTAACCCTAACCCTAACCCTAACCCTAACCCTAACCCTAACCCTAACCCTAACCCTAACCCTAACCCTAACCCTAACCCTAACCCTAACCCTAACCCTAACCCTAACCCTAACCCTAACCCTAACCCTAACCCTAACCCTAACCCTAACCCTAACCCTAACCCTAACCCTAACCCTAACCCTAACCCTAACCCTAACCCTAACCCTAACCCTAACCCTAACCCTAACCCTAACCCTAACCCTAACCCTAACCCTAACCCTAACCCTAACCCTAACCCTAACCCTAACCCTAACCCTAACCCTAACCCTAACCCTAACCCTAACCCTAACCCTAACCCTAACCCTAACCCTAACCCTAACCCTAACCCTAACCCTAACCCTAACCCTAACCCTAACCCTAACCCTAACCCTAACCCTAACCCTAACCCTAACCCTAACCCTAACCCTAACCCTAACCCTAACCCTAACCCTAACCCTAACCCTAACCCTAACCCTAACCCTAACCCTAACCCTAACCCTAACCCTAACCCTAACCCTAACCCTAACCCTAACCCTAACCCTAACCCTAACCCTAACCCTAACCCTAACCCTAACCCTAACCCTAACCCTAACCCTAACCCTAACCCTAACCCTAACCCTAACCCTAACCCTAACCCTAACCCTAACCCTAACCCTAACCCTAACCCTAACCCTAACCCTAACCCTAACCCTAACCCTAACCCTAACCCTAACCCTAACCCTAACCCTAACCCTAACCCTAACCCTAACCCTAACCCTAACCCTAACCCTAACCCTAACCCTAACCCTAACCCTAACCCTAACCCTAACCCTAACCCTAACCCTAACCCTAACCCTAACCCTAACCCTAACCCTAACCCTAACCCTAACCCTAACCCTAACCCTAACCCTAACCCTAACCCTAACCCTAACCCTAACCCTAACCCTAACCCTAACCCTAACCCTAACCCTAACCCTAACCCTAACCCTAACCCTAACCCTAACCCTAACCCTAACCCTAACCCTAACCCTAACCCTAACCCTAACCCTAACCCTAACCCTAACCCTAACCCTAACCCTAACCCTAACCCTAACCCTAACCCTAACCCTAACCCTAACCCTAACCCTAACCCTAACCCTAACCCTAACCCTAACCCTAACCCTAACCCTAACCCTAACCCTAACCCTAACCCTAACCCTAACCCTAACCCTAACCCTAACCCTAACCCTAACCCTAACCCTAACCCTAACCCTAACCCTAACCCTAACCCTAACCCTAACCCTAACCCTAACCCTAACCCTAACCCTAACCCTAACCCTAACCCTAACCCTAACCCTAACCCTAACCCTAACCCTAACCCTAACCCTAACCCTAACCCTAACCCTAACCCTAACCCTAACCCTAACCCTAACCCTAACCCTAACCCTAACCCTAACCCTAACCCTAACCCTAACCCTAACCCTAACCCTAACCCTAACCCTAACCCTAACCCTAACCCTAACCCTAACCCTAACCCTAACCCTAACCCTAACCCTAACCCTAACCCTAACCCTAACCCTAACCCTAACCCTAACCCTAACCCTAACCCTAACCCTAACCCTAACCCTAACCCTAACCCTAACCCTAACCCTAACCCTAACCCTAACCCTAACCCTAACCCTAACCCTAACCCTAACCCTAACCCTAACCCTAACCCTAACCCTAACCCTAACCCTAACCCTAACCCTAACCCTAACCCTAACCCTAACCCTAACCCTAACCCTAACCCTAACCCTAACCCTAACCCTAACCCTAACCCTAACCCTAACCCTAACCCTAACCCTAACCCTAACCCTAACCCTAACCCTAACCCTAACCCTAACCCTAACCCTAACCCTAACCCTAACCCTAACCCTAACCCTAACCCTAACCCTAACCCTAACCCTAACCCTAACCCTAACCCTAACCCTAACCCTAACCCTAACCCTAACCCTAACCCTAACCCTAACCCTAACCCTAACCCTAACCCTAACCCTAACCCTAACCCTAACCCTAACCCTAACCCTAACCCTAACCCTAACCCTAACCCTAACCCTAACCCTAACCCTAACCCTAACCCTAACCCTAACCCTAACCCTAACCCTAACCCTAACCCTAACCCTAACCCTAACCCTAACCCTAACCCTAACCCTAACCCTAACCCTAACCCTAACCCTAACCCTAACCCTAACCCTAACCCTAACCCTAACCCTAACCCTAACCCTAACCCTAACCCTAACCCTAACCCTAACCCTAACCCTAACCCTAACCCTAACCCTAACCCTAACCCTAACCCTAACCCTAACCCTAACCCTAACCCTAACCCTAACCCTAACCCTAACCCTAACCCTAACCCTAACCCTAACCCTAACCCTAACCCTAACCCTAACCCTAACCCTAACCCTAACCCTAACCCTAACCCTAACCCTAACCCTAACCCTAACCCTAACCCTAACCCTAACCCTAACCCTAACCCTAACCCTAACCCTAACCCTAACCCTAACCCTAACCCTAACCCTAACCCTAACCCTAACCCTAACCCTAACCCTAACCCTAACCCTAACCCTAACCCTAACCCTAACCCTAACCCTAACCCTAACCCTAACCCTAACCCTAACCCTAACCCTAACCCTAACCCTAACCCTAACCCTAACCCTAACCCTAACCCTAACCCTAACCCTAACCCTAACCCTAACCCTAACCCTAACCCTAACCCTAACCCTAACCCTAACCCTAACCCTAACCCTAACCCTAACCCTAACCCTAACCCTAACCCTAACCCTAACCCTAACCCTAACCCTAACCCTAACCCTAACCCTAACCCTAACCCTAACCCTAACCCTAACCCTAACCCTAACCCTAACCCTAACCCTAACCCTAACCCTAACCCTAACCCTAACCCTAACCCTAACCCTAACCCTAACCCTAACCCTAACCCTAACCCTAACCCTAACCCTAACCCTAACCCTAACCCTAACCCTAACCCTAACCCTAACCCTAACCCTAACCCTAACCCTAACCCTAACCCTAACCCTAACCCTAACCCTAACCCTAACCCTAACCCTAACCCTAACCCTAACCCTAACCCTAACCCTAACCCTAACCCTAACCCTAACCCTAACCCTAACCCTAACCCTAACCCTAACCCTAACCCTAACCCTAACCCTAACCCTAACCCTAACCCTAACCCTAACCCTAACCCTAACCCTAACCCTAACCCTAACCCTAACCCTAACCCTAACCCTAACCCTAACCCTAACCCTAACCCTAACCCTAACCCTAACCCTAACCCTAACCCTAACCCTAACCCTAACCCTAACCCTAACCCTAACCCTAACCCTAACCCTAACCCTAACCCTAACCCTAACCCTAACCCTAACCCTAACCCTAACCCTAACCCTAACCCTAACCCTAACCCTAACCCTAACCCTAACCCTAACCCTAACCCTAACCCTAACCCTAACCCTAACCCTAACCCTAACCCTAACCCTAACCCTAACCCTAACCCTAACCCTAACCCTAACCCTAACCCTAACCCTAACCCTAACCCTAACCCTAACCCTAACCCTAACCCTAACCCTAACCCTAACCCTAACCCTAACCCTAACCCTAACCCTAACCCTAACCCTAACCCTAACCCTAACCCTAACCCTAACCCTAACCCTAACCCTAACCCTAACCCTAACCCTAACCCTAACCCTAACCCTAACCCTAACCCTAACCCTAACCCTAACCCTAACCCTAACCCTAACCCTAACCCTAACCCTAACCCTAACCCTAACCCTAACCCTAACCCTAACCCTAACCCTAACCCTAACCCTAACCCTAACCCTAACCCTAACCCTAACCCTAACCCTAACCCTAACCCTAACCCTAACCCTAACCCTAACCCTAACCCTAACCCTAACCCTAACCCTAACCCTAACCCTAACCCTAACCCTAACCCTAACCCTAACCCTAACCCTAACCCTAACCCTAACCCTAACCCTAACCCTAACCCTAACCCTAACCCTAACCCTAACCCTAACCCTAACCCTAACCCTAACCCTAACCCTAACCCTAACCCTAACCCTAACCCTAACCCTAACCCTAACCCTAACCCTAACCCTAACCCTAACCCTAACCCTAACCCTAACCCTAACCCTAACCCTAACCCTAACCCTAACCCTAACCCTAACCCTAACCCTAACCCTAACCCTAACCCTAACCCTAACCCTAACCCTAACCCTAACCCTAACCCTAACCCTAACCCTAACCCTAACCCTAACCCTAACCCTAACCCTAACCCTAACCCTAACCCTAACCCTAACCCTAACCCTAACCCTAACCCTAACCCTAACCCTAACCCTAACCCTAACCCTAACCCTAACCCTAACCCTAACCCTAACCCTAACCCTAACCCTAACCCTAACCCTAACCCTAACCCTAACCCTAACCCTAACCCTAACCCTAACCCTAACCCTAACCCTAACCCTAACCCTAACCCTAACCCTAACCCTAACCCTAACCCTAACCCTAACCCTAACCCTAACCCTAACCCTAACCCTAACCCTAACCCTAACCCTAACCCTAACCCTAACCCTAACCCTAACCCTAACCCTAACCCTAACCCTAACCCTAACCCTAACCCTAACCCTAACCCTAACCCTAACCCTAACCCTAACCCTAACCCTAACCCTAACCCTAACCCTAACCCTAACCCTAACCCTAACCCTAACCCTAACCCTAACCCTAACCCTAACCCTAACCCTAACCCTAACCCTAACCCTAACCCTAACCCTAACCCTAACCCTAACCCTAACCCTAACCCTAACCCTAACCCTAACCCTAACCCTAACCCTAACCCTAACCCTAACCCTAACCCTAACCCTAACCCTAACCCTAACCCTAACCCTAACCCTAACCCTAACCCTAACCCTAACCCTAACCCTAACCCTAACCCTAACCCTAACCCTAACCCTAACCCTAACCCTAACCCTAACCCTAACCCTAACCCTAACCCTAACCCTAACCCTAACCCTAACCCTAACCCTAACCCTAACCCTAACCCTAACCCTAACCCTAACCCTAACCCTAACCCTAACCCTAACCCTAACCCTAACCCTAACCCTAACCCTAACCCTAACCCTAACCCTAACCCTAACCCTAACCCTAACCCTAACCCTAACCCTAACCCTAACCCTAACCCTAACCCTAACCCTAACCCTAACCCTAACCCTAACCCTAACCCTAACCCTAACCCTAACCCTAACCCTAACCCTAACCCTAACCCTAACCCTAACCCTAACCCTAACCCTAACCCTAACCCTAACCCTAACCCTAACCCTAACCCTAACCCTAACCCTAACCCTAACCCTAACCCTAACCCTAACCCTAACCCTAACCCTAACCCTAACCCTAACCCTAACCCTAACCCTAACCCTAACCCTAACCCTAACCCTAACCCTAACCCTAACCCTAACCCTAACCCTAACCCTAACCCTAACCCTAACCCTAACCCTAACCCTAACCCTAACCCTAACCCTAACCCTAACCCTAACCCTAACACGCAACCCTAACCCTAAAACGCAACCCTAACCCTAAAACGCAACCCTAACCCTAAAACGTAACCCTAACCCTAAAACGTAACCCTAACCCTAAAACGTAACCCTAACCCTAGCACTGCCCCCTTTGTAACCCTAACCAATGGGGGTTGGGGGGTGGGGCTAGGGTTGTGGCCAATCAGGGCCTGGGGGTGGGGTTAGGGTTGTGGCCAATCAGGGACTGGGGGTGGGGCTAGGGTTCTGGCCAATCAGGGACTGGGGGTGGGGCTAGGGTTCTGGCCAATGGGGGCCTGGGGGTGGGGCTAGGGTTCTGGCCAATCAGGGCCTAGGGGTGGGGCTGGGGGTGGGGTTAGGGGGTGGGCCTAGGGGAGGGGTGGTGCTAGGGTTAGGGGGTGGGCCTAGGGGAGGGGCGGTGCTAGGGTTAGGGGGTGTGGTTGGGGAGGGGGGTGTGTTTGGGGGTGGTGCTGGGGGGCTGGCTAATTAGGGGAGGGGGTGTGGTGTTCTGCATACTAATTGGGGGGGTGTGTATAGGGGGTATATACTATATATATAGGGTGTATATATGTAGTATATAGTATATATACTGTATATACTATATATATAAAAAGAATAAAAATATAAAGTCCGGTGCAGCAGTAGGGCTTTTCAGGCGACCGGGGAGTAGATATTTTTATTTAAATTGTTAAAGTTTTTTTTTTTAATATTTACTCCCCGGTCGCCTGAAAAGCCCTACTGCTGCTTTAAAGTTAGAAATAGAAAAAGAAAGAGAGAGAAAAAGAAGAAAGAGAAAGAGAAATACAGACAAAGAGAAGTAGAGTGAAAGAGAAATAGAGAGAAGAAGAGACAAAGAAGTAGAGTGAAGTAGAGAGAAAGAGAGAGAAGTAAAGAGAAGTAGAGAGAAGAAGAGACAAAGAAGTAGAGTGAAGTAGAGAGAAGTAGAGAGAAGTAGAGAGAAGAAGAGACAAAGAAGTAGAGTGAAGTAGAGAGAAGAAGAGACAAAGAAGTAGAGTGAAGTAGAGAGAAGTAAAGAGACAAAGAAGTAGAGTGAAGTAGAGAGAAGAAGAGACAAAGAAGTAGAGTGAAGTAGAGAGAAGTAAAGAGACAAAGAAGTAGAGTGAAGTAGAGAGAAGAAGAGACAAAGAAGTAGAGTGAAGTAGAGAGAAGTAAAGAGACAAAGAAGTAGAGTGAAGTAGAGAGAAGAAGAGACAAAGAAGTAGAGTGAAGTAGAGAGAAGTAAAGAGACAAAGAAGTAGAGTGAAGTAGAGAGAAGAAGAGACAAAGAAGTAGAGTGAAGTAGAGAGAAGTAAAGAGAAGTAGAGAGAAGAAGAGACAAAGAAGTAGAGTGAAGTAGAGAGAAGTAAAGAGAAGTAGAGAGAAGAAGAGACAAAGAAGTAGAGTGAAGTAGAGAGAAGTAAAGAGAAGTAGAGAGAAGAAGAGACAAAGAAGTAGAGTGAAGTAGAGAGAAGTAAAGAGAAGTAGAGAGAAGAAGAGACAAAGAAGTAGAGTGAAGTAGAGAGAAGTAAAGAGAAGTAGAGAGAAGAAGAGACAAAGAAGTAGAGTGAAGTAGAGAGAAGTAAAGAGAAGTAGAGAGAAGAAGAGACAAAGAAGTAGAGTGAAATAGAGAGAAGTAAAGAGAAAGACAGTCAAAGACAGTCAAAGACAGTCAAAGACAGTCAAAGACAGTCAAAGACAGTCAAAGACAGTCAAAGACAGTCAAAGACAGTCAAAGACAGTCAAAGACAGTCAAAGACAGTCAAAGACAGTCAAAGACAGTCAAAGACAGTCAAAGACAGTCAAAGACAGTCAAAGACAGTCAAAGACAGTCAAAGACAGTCAAAGACAGTCAAAGACAGTCAAAGACAGTCAAAGACAGTCAAAGACAGTCAAAGACAGTCAAAGACAGTCAAAGACAGTCAAAGACAGTCAAAGACAGTCAAAGACAGTCAAAGACAGTCAAAGACAGTCAAAGACAGTCAAAGACAGTCAAAGACAGTCAAAGACAGTCAAAGACAGTCAAAGACAGTCAAAGACAGTCAAAGACAGTCAAAGACAGTCAAAGACAGTCAAAGACAGTCAAAGACAGTCAAAGACAGTCAAAGACAGTCAAAGACAGTCAAAGACAGTCAAAGACAGTCAAAGACAGTCAAAGACAGTCAAAGACAGTCAAAGACAGTCAAAGACAGTCAAAGACAGTCAAAGACAGTCAAAGACAGTCAAAGACAGTCAAAGACAGTCAAAGACAGTCAAAGACAGTCAAAGACAGTCAAAGACAGTCAAAGACAGTCAAAGACAGTCAAAGACAGTCAAAGACAGTCAAAGACAGTCAAAGACAGTCAAAGACAGTCAAAGACAGTCAAAGACAGTCAAAGACAGTCAAAGACAGTCAAAGACAGTCAAAGACAGTCAAAGACAGTCAAAGACAGTCAAAGACAGTCAAAGACAGTCAAAGACAGTCAAAGACAGTCAAAGACAGTCAAAGACAGTCAAAGACAGTCAAAGACAGTCAAAGACAGTCAAAGACAGTCAAAGACAGTCAAAGACAGTCAAAGACAGTCAAAGACAGTCAAAGACAGTCAAAGACAGTCAAAGACAGTCAAAGACAGTCAAAGACAGTCAAAGACAGTCAAAGACAGTCAAAGACAGTCAAAGACAGTCAAAGACAGTCAAAGACAGTCAAAGACAGTCAAAGAGAAATAGAGAGAACTAGAATGAAAGAGAAATAGAGAGAAATAGAGTTAGAGTGAAAGGGAAATAAAGAGAAATACAGTTAGACTGAAAGGGAAATAAAGAGAAATACAGTGAAAAGAAATATAGTGAAATAGAGTGATAAACAAATAGACAGAAATAGAGTTAGAGTGAAATACACAGGAGACTGAGAGTGAAACAGACAAACTTACCTGAAACAGACTGAAATAGACATAAGCTTACAAGGAGAGAGACATAACTAGGAACAGCCAGAAACAGAACCACAGAGTTAGACATAGAGACAGACAGAAATAAAGTAAGAGAGAGAAAAGGAGAGTGAGGAAAAGACTAAGAAGTAAAGTGAGAGGGAAAGCAAGAAAGAGAGTGAATAAAAATAACTCAACACCAAATAAAGACAGCAGCCAATGGGGGCGGGGGAGAGGGGTGTATCTTTATTAAGGTGATTAGGGGATCAATTTTTATTGAATGAAAATTTTCATTTACACATCAGCAATATACATGGAAACAAAGTACACAAATGCAATTGCAAATGCAACCTATATATATACACTGATACAACTCCAACTAACATATAGAGCAAGACATGGAAATTCAGCAGTAAATGCAAATACAGAACAATACAAGCCAGATACATATTGACACAACAGAACCATTTTACTACTTCTGGAGTGTTCATTACAACTTCTTTTATTCTTACAAGAAACCCAAAAAACAGCAGCACACACAAAACATAGCAGTCATCCACAACACACACCTCCGTCAGCTAACACACAAACTCACCTTCCCTCTCATCTCAACCACCGTGCTAACCCCCAGCAACCGGCACGCATTCGCAGCGGTCCTCGGGAACAGGGTTCCCGGGAGCCTGAAAAAAAATCGTCCTGCCTGACAAAAACCCCGGTCCCCATACGGTCCGCACCCAAACTTTGGCGATGAACGTCGCCTCGCAGACCGGCCGGGACCGAGGAAAAAAAAACCCAGCCGGGGGGAAAAAAAAAAAAACCCCCCCGGCTGGGGATTTTTTATTCTAAGTTTAAAAATTAGTTGAAAAACCTGAAAGGTAAAAGGCATACACACAGGGTTAGCAACAGTCAATGCACACACTTCCTTAAGCTTACACTCAAACCCACCCACACTCGCATCTCAACCGCCCTGCTAACCCCCAGCCATCGGCACGCATTCGCGGCGCCCCTCGGGAACGGGGTTCCCGGGAGCCTCAAAAAAAATCGTCCTGCCTGACGAAAACCCCGGTCCTCAGACGGTCCGCACCCAAACTTTGGCGATGAACGTCGCCTCGCAGACCGGCCGGGACCGAGGAAAAAAAAACCCAGCCGGGGGGAAAAAAAAAAAAACCCCCCCGGCTGGGGATTTTTTATTCTAAGTTTAAAAATTAGTTGAAAAACCTGAAAGGCAAAAGACATACACACAGGGTTAGCAACAGTCAACGCACACACTTCCTTAAGCTTACACTCAAACCCACCCACACTCGCATCTCAACCGCCCTGCTAACCCCCAGCCATCGGCACACATTCGCGGCGCCCCTCGGGAACGGGGTTCCGGGGAGCCTGAAAAAAAATCGTCCTGCCTGACAAAAACCCCGGTCCCCAGACGGTCCGCACCCAAACTTTGGCGATGAACGTCGCCTCGCAGACCGGCCGGGACCGAGGAAAAAAAAACCCAGCCGGGGGGAAAAAAAAAAAAACCCCCCCGGCTGGGGATTTTTTATTCTAAGTTTAAAAATTAGTTGAAAAACCTGAAAGGCAAAAGACATACACACACGGTTAGCAACAGTCAGCGCACACACACACACACAAACACAAGCAGACACAGGCAGACAGAAACTGTCAGACAGACACAGTCACACTCTTCAGCTTACATGGTAGATTCTGGGACAATACGTAGCATCAGCAACCAGAGAGAGACTAATCTTCCTCCAGCACCTGCAACACAAGAAGAGGTGATCAGCAAGTGATTATCTGATAGCTAGGCATTATCCACACTCTAGGCCCATCACATTTCTGCCCAAAACTACACAGAAAAGGGAATAACTGTAAAGTTTGACAACTGTTCTAGCTAACTGTGACTACATGCTAAGGCAGCCTAGTGACAGTACAATACAGCCACAGTACACTACAAGGCAGCATAGTGACAGTACAATACAAGGCAGCATACTGAAAGTACAATACAGTCACAGTACAAGGCAGCATCGTGAAAGTACAATACAGTCACAGTACAAGACAGCATACTGACAATACAATACAGTCACAGTACAATACAAGGCAGCATACTGACAGTACAACACAGTCACATTACAAGGCAGTACAGTCACAGTACAATACAAGGCGGCATAGTCACAGTACAATACTGTCACAGTACAACACAAGGCAGTACAGTCACAGTACAATACAAGGCAGCATAGTCACAGTACAGTCACAGTACAACACAAGGCAATACAGTCACAGTACAATACAGTCACAGTACAATACAAGGCAGTACAGTCACAGTACAATACAAGGCGGCATAGTCACAGTACAGTCACAGTACAATACAAGACGGCACAGGCACCCACAATGTAAGGCGGCACAGGCACAGTACAATACAGTCACAATACAATGTAAGGCGGCACAGGCACCCACAATGTAAGGCGGCACAGGCACAGTACAATACAGTCACAGTACAATACAAGGCGGCACAGGCACCCACAATGTAAGGCGGCACAGGCACAGTACAATACAGTCACAGTACAATACAAGGCAGCACAGGCACCCACAATGTAAGGCGGCACAGGCACAGTACAATACAGTCACAGTACAATACAAGGCAGCACAGGCACCCACAATGTAAGGCAGCACAGGCACAGTACAATACAGTCACAATACAATGTAAGGCGGCACAGGCACCCACAATGTAAGGCGGCACAGGCACAGTACAATACAGTCACAGTACAATACAAGGCGGCACAGGCACCCACAATGTAAGGCGGCACAGGCACAGTACAATACAGTCACAGTACAATACAAGGCGGCACAGGCACCCACAATGTAAGGCGGCACAGGCACCCACAACGTAAGGCGGCACAGGCACAGTACAATACAGTCACAACACAATGTAAGGCAGCACAGGCACCCACAATGTAAGGCGGCACAGGCACCCACAATGTAAGGCGGCACAGGCACCCACAATGTAAGGCGGCACAGGCACAGTACAACACAGGCACAGTACAATACAGTCAGAGTACACAAGGTGGCAGAGGCACAATAAAATACAAGGTGGCAGAGGCACAATAAAATACAGTCAGAAGAAAATATAAGGCGGCATAGTCACAATACCAGCCAAGACAGGTACAATGCAAGTGAGAACTTGAGATAACTCTCTGGAATATTAATTCTCCAGACCTAGACGCCTTGAGAAGACAAAACCTTCTGAAATACTGCAGTCATGCGAGGAGAACATAATCCTCTCCCTATGCAACACCAAGAGAACAGCACATGAAAAGAATGCCCTACAAAAGGTGAAAAGGAAAAAGGATGAGAACCCCTTGTGTCCGTGTGCTAGCCTCAAAAAGTAAAAATGTAAAGATGCCAGAACACAGATGTTCCGGCAAAGGACGTGACTAGCGGGCCAGAATGATGCCGACAAAGCATCGAGATGTAATGAAGTCCTACGACACAGAAGACAAGGGACACAAACTACATAACGGACACAAGTTCAAACTCCCTGGCAGCTCCACCTTATCGACCCAAGATTCCTAGCACAAGATGAGCCAGAGGCTGATGATGCCAAAGGAAACAAAGCTCTAAGGCAAAAGCATGATGATTAAACAGAACTCCTTACAAGAAATTAGTGCCAAAGCTGTTAGGAGGATGCTCGAGAAGCTGGACAGCCTGAGAGAAAGAAGCGATGACTGCGGAGTGACTGTGGTGATACCTCTGCACCCAAAGGCGGCCTCCTCAGGCGAAAACATCCACGATGACGGTCGAGACTTGAAGATGACTGACGACGCAAACCGTGCTAGGACGCGCAGATGACTCGGAACCGCCCTGCCGGGCAAAGGCTCTGGTGAGGCTGAAATAAAACCCTCTCCCTTCGCTTCCAAGGGGCCCATCCCACTAAGGCCCTCTCCACTAAGCTAACTTTAAATTGCCTCCTGTGATTGCAAAGCTTTTTCCCCTTCTCCCAACCACCAGCCCCAGAACTTATCTTTTTGAAGATGAGCGGACAAAATCCATCTGCGATGCAAAACAACACGTTGGCACCGTGGATGTTGAGATAGCTGTGACTGCTTCGGTGTTGCCATATCCAAACCAGCTCTACACCTCATCAGGGTACCTAAGACAACAAAACAGAATATGTGACAATTGCCCTACAAAAGAATAATCCCTAGGGCTCCTCTAAACCACGACCTCAGCTCACCTCAAATCATCATGTGACTCCAGAGATGGCCCAGAGGGTACCTGCAAAATGAAAAGGTACAGTCTTAGCAAACTGCTGCACACTGCTCGCTTGAGTCACCCCACCTAGACACCAACTCACCTGCTAGCCACTATTCTTTGGCACGCCTGGGACAGCACCTGCAAGGAAAGAAAGCAAAAAAGCATGCTCAGTGACTGTGCAAACACAACCTCCCCAGTCAGACGGGACGGAATCACACATATATCTTAAGCTTACACCCACCTGGCCACTGGCATCCGGGCCCAGGACATCTTCCAAGTGGACCGCCTAAAATAAAAACACAACAGTGGATGCTTAGAGTTGCATCAGAAATTAAAACTTGAGCCATAACAAACGCTTCTCTGCATTGGTCACTGCTCACCTTCACCAGTTCACCTTGACTGCTGATATCCCGCCATACCACCTAAAAATAAAGACAAAGAACAATGCTGTAACACATCACCATTTACACTTTCCCTGCAAAGACAAATGGGGACTGACTTCAGCTCTACACGCACCTGGTTACAGGCATCCGGGCCCGGGACATCTTCCAACTGGACCGCCTAAAATAAAAACACAACAGTGGATGCTTAGAGTTGCATCAGAAATTGAAACCTGAGCCATAACAACCACTTCTCTGCACTGCTCACTGCTCACCTTCACCAGTTCACCTTGACTGCTGATATCCCGCCATACCGCCTAAAAATAAAGACAAAGAACAATGCTGTAACATAGTCACCATTTAAGCTTTCCCTGCAAAGACAAATGGGGACTGACTTAAGCTAACACCCACCTGGTTACAGGCATCCGGGCCCGGGACATCTTGCAAGTGGACCGCCTAAAATAAAAACACAACCGTGGATGGTTAGAGCGGCAACAGAAATGGAAACCTCAGCCATAACAGCCGCTTCTCTGCACTGGTCACTGCTCACCTTCACCAGTTCACCTTGACTGCTGATATCCCGCCATACCGCCTAAAAATAAAGACAAAGAACAATGCTGTAACATAGTCACCATTTAAGCTTTCCCTGCAAAGACAAATGGGGACTGACTTAAGCTAACACCCACCTGGTTACAGGCCTCCGGGCCCGGGACATCTTGCAAGTGGATCGCCTAAAATAAAAACACAACAGTGGATGCTTAGAGCTGCACCAGAAATGGAAACCTCAGCAATAACAGCCGCTTCTCTGCACTGGTCACTGCTCACCTCGCCCACTTTGCCTTGAGTGCCGATACCCCAGGTCACATCCTAAAAATAAAGACAAAGAACAGTGCTGTAACACAGCCACCATTTACACTTCCCCTGCAAAGAAACACAGGGACTGACCTTCTTGAGGGAAAGTCCTCCACCAGTATGGGGTGCTCTGGCACAGATTGAATCCATCTGCATCTGAAAGAAAGTTAAGATGAAAGTCAAAGTGCTGCAGGATAACTGGATGGCTCCAGACATTTTGGGTCAATCTACAGATACTACTTAAAGTCCAGCTACACCCCGCATTGTAAATTTCAAGTCCCCAGCACTTGCTCTACGACACCTACACCCAACTACGGAGCAGGGCAGAGCAGCTCCGGGACAAATACACACCGACACCCGTGACACGGGAGACAACAAACAAGGGAACAAAACAGGGACAGAAAACTCTCGGCGAGAAGAATGACCGCAAAGAAGACCGAGAACTCTGAATGAGATGTCCGAGGCGAGAGCCCTGGTGGGCTAACCAGGCTCAGAGAACCCTGCAGGAAGAAGATGTTAGCAGGATGACTTATTCCAAGCACTTCAAAGATGGATGCCCAAGAGTCCTGTGGTTAAAAGCCTCTACCTATCTTTGCCTTCTAACAAGCCCTAATCCGCCGGAATGGATCATTGCGGAGAGCAGCTGTCGATACAGCTCGGAACAAGACCTGAAAAGACATTGGACCGGATGCTTCTAAAGAGAGATGCAATTTTGATGCCTGTCTGGGCTCCCAAATGAAAGGTTCAATGTGATCGGCGCCAGGCCGAGGAACAGAGAGATTAGAGATGCTAAGAATGACTCCAGCGTTTCCTATTCGCCCCTGGAAGGGCTAAGGCAAAAGACAAGTAAGACCAGGTGCCCAAAAGACAGTGCGCAACAGATGGGACACGTGAAATGCCCTGGGACTGCTCTGCCCTGCATACCTCAGCATGGTGATGAAAAACAACACTTTCCCTTTATGCACCTAAGGGGCCATTTCTTGGACATGCCTGTCTCCAAAGCTGACTCAAAAATCCCTCCCGGTGACCCCTGACTAACCACCCCGGTTTCAAATCTTCTATGAGCCATAGCCCCCCACTTATCTTTTGGACTGGGGATGCAAATCCACGTTGGGTGCGAAAGAAAGCCGCCTCGCCCTCGGGGAGGTTCCTGCTGTCACTGGGCTGTAGTCTCTTAGTCAGCTACAATTACAAAAACCTAATATGAATGTGCAATCTCAGCAGCATGTCGGCCAAAATGCAACAACTCTGCTACTCACCATTTCTTAAGAAGGCCCTGGTCCTGGGCCCACACGCTTTGGCCGTGCTCGGAGGCCGATGTCATTGTCGTAGGGTATACCTGTGTTAAAAGGAGACGAGGGGATGCAGCAATGCTGAAACTTGAGTGGACCCTCCCTTCCTCCTCCCTGACTCACCGCAACTCTGCAGCTGTTACCAAAGTCTACCCAAAGGGCACCTTCAAGTGGGAAAAATCAAGGCTTCATCACAGAGTCCTGTATTACTTCCAGAGGGCTCACAAGAGAAGCGAACTGGGTCCGTTGGGTGATTGGGGAGGGAGTCTCGATGCAAAGTGAGCGAACCACCTAAAACACACAAATGACAATGGATGCTTTGAGTTAGACCGGAATGTGGCATCCGAGCAATAACAACTGCTTCTGCCCACTAGTCACTTCTCACCTTACCCACTTGATCTTGACTGCTGAAAATGCAGCATTACTTCCTAAAAAGAAGGATAAAGAACAATGCTGTAACATATCACCATTTACACTTTCCCTGCAAAGACAAATGGGGACTGACTTAAGCTCTACACGCACCTGGTTACAGGCATCCGGGCCCGGGACATCTTGCAAGTGGACCGCCTAAAATAAAAACACAACAGTGGATGCTTAGAGTTGCATCAGAAATTGAAACCTGAGCCATAACAACCACTTCTCTGCACTGCTCACTGCTCACCTTCACCAGTTCACCTTGACTGCTGATATCCCGCCATACCACCTAAAAATAAAGACAAAGAACAATGCTGTAACATAGTCACCATTTAAGCTTTCCCTGCAAAGACAAATGGGGACTGACTTAAGCTAACACCCACCTGGTTACAGGCATCCGGGCCCGGGACATCTTGCAAGTGGACCGCCTAAAATAAAAACACAACCGTGGATGGTTAGAGCGGCAACAGAAATGGAAACCTCAGCAATAACAGCCACTTCTCTGCACTGGTCACTGCTCACCTTCACCAGTTCACCTTGACTGCTGATATCCCGCCATACCGCCTAAAAATAAAGACAAAGAACAATGCTGTAACATAGTCACCATTTACACTTTCCCTGCAAAGACAAATGGGGACTGACTTAAGCTCTACACGCACCTGGTTACAGGCATCCGGGCCCGGGACATCTTGCAAGTGGACCGCCTAAAATAAAAACACAACAGTGGATGCTTAGAGTTGCATCAGAAATTGAAACCTGAGCCATAACAACCACTTCTCTGCACTGCTCACTGCTCACCTTCACCAGTTCACCTTGACTGCTGATATCCCGCCATACCACCTAAAAATAAAGACAAAGAACAATGCTGTAACATAGTCACCATTTAAGCTTTCCCTGCAAAGACAAATGGGGACTGACTTAAGCTAACACCCACCTGGTTACAGGCATCCGGGCCCGGGACATCTTGCAAGTGGACCGCCTAAAATAAAAACACAACCGTGGATGGTTAGAGCGGCAACAGAAATGGAAACCTCAGCAATAACAGCCGCTTCTCTGCACTGGTCACTGCTCACCTTCACCAGTTCACCTTGACTGCTGATATCCCGCCATACCGCCTAAAAATAAAGACAAAGAACAATGCTGTAACATAGTCACCATTTAAGCTTTCCCTGCAAAGACAAATGGGGACTGACTTAAGCTAACACCCACCTGGTTACAGGCCTCCGGGCCCGGGACATCTTGCAAGTGGATCGCCTAAAATAAAAACACAACAGTGGATGCTTAGAGCTGCACCAGAAATGGAAACCTCAGCAATAACAGCCGCTTCTCTGCACTGGTCACTGCTCACCTCGCCCACTTTGCCTTGAGTGCCAATAACCCAGGTCACATCCTAAAAATAAAGACAAAGAACAGTGCTGTAACACAGCCACCATTTACACTTCCCCTGCAATGAAACACAGGGACTGACCTTCTTGAGGGAAAGTCCTCCACCAGTATGGGGTTCTCTGCCACGGATTGAATCCATCTGCATCTGAAAGAAAGTTAAAATGAAAGTCAAAGTGCTGCAGGATAACTGGATGGCTCCAGACATCTTGGGTCAATCTACAGATACTACTTAAAGTCCAGCTACACCCCGCATTATAAATTTCAAGTCCCCAGCACTTGCTCTACAACACCTGCACCCAACTACGGAGAAGGGCAGAGCAGCTCCGGGACAAATACACACCCACACCCGTGACACGGGAGACCACAAACATGGGAACAAAACAGGGACAGAAAACTCTTGACGAGAAGAATGACCGCAAAGAAGACCGAGAAGTCTGAATGAGATGTCCGAGGCGAGAGCCATGGCGGGCTAACCAGGCTCAGAAAACCCTGCAGGAAGAAGATGTTAGCAGGATAACTTATTCCAAGCACTGCAAAGATGGATGCCCGAGAGTCCTGCGGTTAAAAGCCTCTACCTATCTTTGCCTTCTGACAAATCCTAATCCACCAGAATGGATTGTTGCAGAGCACAGCTGTCAATACAGCTCAGAACAAGACCTGAAAAGACATTGCACCGGATGCTTCTAAAGAGAGATGCAATTTTGATGCCTGTCTGGGCTCCCAAATGAAAGGTTCAATGTGATCGGCGCCTGGCCGAGGAACAGAGAGATTAGAGATGCTAAGAATGACTCCGGCGTTTCCTATTCACCCCTTGAAGGGCTAAGGCAAAAGACAAGGAAGACCAGGTGCCCAAAAGACAGTGCGCAACAGACGGGACACGTGAAATGCCCTGGGACTGCTCTGCCCTGCCCATCTCAGCATTGTGATTAAAAATAACACTTTCCCTTTATGCACCTAAAGGTCCATTTCTTGGACATGCCTGTCTCCAAAGCTGACTCAAAAATCCCTCCCGGTGACCCCTGACTAACCACCCCGGTTTCAAATCTTCTGTGAGCCATAGCCCCCCACTTATCTCTTGGACTGGGGATGCGAATCCACTTCGGGTGCGAAAGAAAGCCGCCTCGCCCTCGGGGAGGTTCCTGCTGTCACTGGGCTGTAGTCTCTTAGTCAGCTACAATTAAAAAAAACTAATATGAATGTGCAATCTCAGCAGCATGTCGGCCAAAATGCAACAATTCTGCTACTCACCATTTCTTAAGAAGGCCCGGGTCCTCGGCCCGCACGCTTCGGCCGTGCGAGGAGGCCGATGTCATCGTCGTAGGGTACACCTGCGTTAAAAGAAGACGAGGGGATGTGGCATTGCTGAAACTTGAGTGGACCCTCCCTTCCTCCTCCCTGCCTCCCCGCAACTCTTCGGCCGTTACCAAAGTCCACCCAAAGGGCACCTTCAAGTGGGAAAGATCAAGGCTTCATCACAGAGTCCTGTATTACTTCCAGAGGGCTCACGAGAGAAGCGAACTGGGTCCGTTGGGTGGTCGGTGAAGGAGTCTCGGTGCAAAGTGAGCAAACCACCTAAAATGCACAAATGACAATGGATGCTTTGAGTTAGACCGGAATGTGGCATCCGAGCAACAACAACTGCTTCTGCCCACTAGTCACTTCTCACCTTACCCACTTGATCTTGACTGCTGATATGCAGCATCACTTCCTAAAAAGAAGGATAAAGAACAATGCTGTAACATAGCCACCATTTACATCTGCCCTGAAAAGCCAAGCAATGACAGACCTTCCCGGAAGGAAGGGGCAAAACAAAATGGAAAGGTGTGTACCGATGTAGGGTCCAAAAGCGTCGTGTCGCCAAAGTAGTTTCTGTCCGAAACCCCTAGAATGTTACCTCCTGCTGCGACGGTCTCGGTCGTACGGGACTGGCACTTTAAATGCTGCTGGCCACCTGTAAAACACAAAATAACAAAGGCCGCTTAGAGTTTCATCACTTACGCAAGAATGCCTGTAGCATCCGGTTCTATGCCAGAATTGACACTCCTCTCGATCGCCCGTACGCATCTGGTCACGGTGCCCCGGTGCTGCTAGCCGACCGTGTCGCGCTCTTTGCATCTTCAAAATTAGATGAAAATAAGACCAACGATGTAAACGTAGAGAAGAAAGTCAGGCCGTAGCTCAGGCTTTCGGCGCCGACTCGTCTCGTCGCCGTGCTCCTCCGGTCTCCAGTGTTTGTACTGGGTTTACTATGTTACTATCCCTCTGCAAAAGAATTCTTCGTTAAAGTCACTCAGACACATAGGGAAAGCTTAAGCTTCTCAAAGTTCCCATTTCTCAACGCAAACTGTCTAGGATCTGACAACAGCATGCATTAAGACAAAGAGCTACAAAACTGTGAGACACCGCTATACTGTTCCCTCTGTCTCTGCCCAACTCTGCACGGACCGGCCACACTCGCTGTGTCTGAGGTGTGGCTCGGGTGGCTAAAATATTAGCCGTAAAGTTGTCTGTCTAGCCACCTACCCTCTTATCTATTCCACAGGGCAGAGCAGTTCCAGGCTAAACACAACACATTACAAACAGCGTGACACAAGGACAACAAACAAAGATCCCAGCAAAAATACCAATTAGAATAATAGCAAGGACCGAGATGATGCCAAAAGAGATGACCGATGGTATGCCGATGGCAGACGGAGAGGGCTCTAAGGAGCAGAAGAAAAGACTGTAACACAGTGACCTGTTAAAGAAACTGTCAGTCACGATGAGCAAGATAGCTATGAGATAATAGTACGTTCAGAATGCTCCCCGTAACTGTACAACCTTACGAGCCCCGGGATGCTACAACTCACGGCCGGAAAGGAGGATGGTACAGCCGGGAATGAGGCCTCAAAAGACATCCGATTTGATGCTTCTAAGATACGACTCAGAGATGCGGCCTAGCTCGTAAAAGAATGGATGGTATCGGCATTGTGCCGAGAAGCGCGAATGTTCGAGAATCTAGAGATGATGGCTGACGCTCGTGATAAGGTCCTCGAGGGGAAAAGACAGCGATATCTGATCTGAGGGATCCCAAAGACAGACTAGACAACATGGCACACGAGACAACATGACACACGCTGGAACTGTTCTGCACTGCACAACTTAGAGCTACAATCAAAAGTAGAGCTGCTCCTTTTAGCTGTCCTAAGGAGCTCCTTAGAAAACATCCTTTTCCTCTCTGCTAGTTGTTAAACCTGTCCCAGGAATTCCCAACCCGGTACCGTACTAACATCCCGCCTCCGGGCCGTGGCCCCTGACTTATCTTTTGGGTGACTCGGAAGGCCCCCTGATCACCGGTTCGTCTCTTTGTCACCTACAGTCAAGAAAACTAAAACCAAAGTATGAGTTTAGCGTTACGTGAGCCAAATCCCAGTGAGTCAGCTACTCACCCTATCCTTAGTGTGTCTGGGTCTTTGACTTGCTGGTTTCATAGTGAGTCTAAGGCTATAGCTGTTACTGTGATTGGCACCACAGTTAGCGAGAGACAAAGCCACACAGCCTTTCTGTGATTGCGGTGGATGCGCTTGTGTGTCCTAAGACATGTAAATACATCCCCTGGGCTTCTGAAAACTCTTATGGAGGCCCTCAAATGGACTCTGCTTCTCACCGTGCTACCTCCTAAACCCCACCACAGTAATTCCTACCTGGGTCACCCACCCTCTCTAGGTCACAGTCCCCAACTTCCTTACCAGAAGCCGCAATCTCAAAGATCAACTCAACTCAAGGAAGATCCCTTTTGTAACATGCTGAATCTGCTGAAAAAATCTGAAGTACCGCTCTTGACACGACCTAGAATCTCAGGAAGCGGTGCTTCTCCTAAAAACAACAAGAACAATACCAGAAGTTTTAAAAGCAATGGACCATCCCTGAACACACAACCCAAAATCATAAACTTCAATACTCCCTGGATTCAATGCAGCTTTCTTCAGTGTCTTCAAAGCCTCTTTTGCTTTAGATGCCCAAAAGCACCTGCTGAAAACAAGCTAAGCTGAAAAACCATCTTCACCGAATGGAGAAGAGAGCTCTTAACCCAGCTGATTCCCAGGAGGGAATGAAGCCCCTTAGCAAAGGCTGGGGTTAATATACCCCTGTTTGGGCCCACCTCTTATTCCCATGAGTCCCTGGGAAAAGGGAGGAGACAAATCCCACTGGGTATAAAAGCCCTCGGAGGAGCTGTAGCTGTTTGGCTCCTATGACTTAAATTCCAGGTAGGTACGGGGCTCCATTTAGAAGCAAACTTTTCCAGGAAAAGGTAATGCCCTTTTTTTTTCTATAACTATTTTGAGCAAAAAGGCAGTAAATGAGTGAGATATGGAACTTTGTGCTTTGGCAGCATAGCGAGATAAGTCGGAAAATTTGTTGTGAACTTGGGAAACTTTGCCAAAGTGATTACTAAGTAGCGCTCCATGTGTGACTAAAGAGATGAGGGAAGAACAGTAGCGATATGAATAGTGTGAATCTCATAAGAACCTTTAATGAGGGTCCCCCTAAGTTTATCTGGATTAAACTGACACAATGGGGAAACGGGAATAAAAGGGCTTCGCCACTTTGCTTTAGTCCTCTAAAACATTGGCAAAAGATGAATGTGTCTGTGGGAAAAGAGATAGAGATAATGCTGCAGGTAATCTTACCTCTGATCCACTGCAGCTGTGTTAATTATCAAAAAGTGGCATCAGCCTTGCCCTGCCAGCTATGGGTATGATAAAGAGTGAGAAAGTTGGGAGGGCGTTGTGTCGGAGTCGGAGTCAGTAGGAGTCTGCTAGCCATGCTATGAGGAGGAAGGGACGGGAGGTCGGGAAAGGGACAAATGAGGTAAGCTACTGTATGACGCACAGAGGGAGATAGGCGGCCGTGCTAAGGACGAAAGGGAGAGAGCTGGAACACCAGAAGAAAGAGAGTAGAAAAAAAGTTGAGACACTGGGTCTACGGAGTAGCTGCTGCCGTAAATAGACTGGCCCTGAGAGCTGTGTAGAGTTGCCCATAAAAAGCTCTAGAGAAAAAACATGAGAGACTGCTAGATAATAAGGTGTTAATGTTTGGAATCCAGTGAAGTCTTTAAAGAGGCGCTCAGAGTGCAGTGTCCCTCTCAAGTTCCACATTTACCTCACTTTCAGTCTTTCAAATGATGGGGAAAAAAGGGGATTTTCACATCGGTGCAAACTTTCCAAAAGGAGGGACACCTGGACTTCCTCCTGAACTTAAACCTTAGGACGATGAAAAGGGAGAGGTACCCTTAATGCAAACCTGTAAAATACTGTGGTCAAGGTGTTGCCTTTCCGTTTAAACTGGAAAACAAAGCAAAATGGGGATTCCCTGTCTACTAATGCCCCAAACAGGAGGGAAAAGGGAGGGTGTCCTACAATGGATACCGTGAAAAATGCAGGGGAAGGGGACTCCCCATCAATTGAAAGACAAGCGATTACAGAAAAAGAAGTATTCTTCCTCAGTTTAAACCATTGTTCTACTAGTAACGCCCCTTTTTCATGGGGGCACTGGGTAGGGACTGCATGTAGCAAAGAGGGACTGACAAGATGAAAGGCAAAAGTTGAAAGATAGACTCCGGGACCCCAGACCCTCCCCCGTGGGCTCCGGCGCCTCTCCTCGGTGCGATGGCTTTTCCCTCGGAGTTCTCTCGGAGGGAGGCTCCTTGCCCGGATCGTCCGCCTGCTCCCGGGCTCCTACGACGTGCTCTGGCCGTGGTGCCCGAAGGGACGCTCGGGATGCCCCCGCCGGTCCCTCTCCGCTGCCGGTTCCCTGTGCGGGTGGGTGGACGTAACCCCTAAAAATGACCCCCGGGGGACCTGGCACCTCGTGACCCTCGCTGATCACACTGGGGCTGCTTGACTTTGAATGGGTAGGGAGAGGTAGAGGAAAGTCCTGCAGGTCATTGGCTTTTCTGCAAGGCCCGGTATCTGCCTCTGAAGCTTGAGGGCTCTGGGGGGTCTTTCCCATGGAAAAGTGCTGTCACTTGGGTCCAGGGCCAGTTTAGAAAGTTTCGGGAAGGACGTGTGGTTGCTGGGATGATTTCAGTGGTTTTAGGACTTGGTCTGGGATGTTGAAGTTTTTTAGGAGCCGATGGAAACAGTTTAGATGTTCTAAAACAGGCCTGTCAGAGCTAGAAAAAGGTGACTATGGCTTTGGGGGCTTCTAGATGCCCTTCAGATGTTTGTAGGACCTCCTAAATCCTCTGAGGCCCTTCTAAGGCCCTGAAATACCGTTCACAAGCCTCCAATGCTGTGCTACAGCAACCCGATGACATCTACAATGTCCCCGGAAGTCACGAGGTCCCCGAAACATATCCGAGACCGAACGGAACACCGAATGTTCCGGCCTGCGAGGACGGGGATAATTCTGAACGGAAAACGCCTCCCCTGCCAGGCGTGCGGGTTGTAACGTAATGGGCCTCGTGGACTCTGGGTGACTCCTGATAAACTGATGCTGTGAGCCCCTCGGGGGCTCGGGGACAGAGAGGAAGCGAGAATCCGAGGCCACCCGGCTGTATACTATGGGGAGACAGGGAGAGACGGTGCTAAAGGCAATCTTGCCTTTGATATATTGCAGCTGGGTTAATTACTCAAGAGTAGGAATAGCCTTGCCCTCACAGCTATGGGTGCGATAAAAGAGCGAGTTAGCCGGTAGTCAGTCGGAGTCCGCTGGCCGAGCCGCGAGGAGGAAGGCGTGCGAGGGACGGAAAGGTTGAGACGTCGTACGAGGGACGGACAGGGTGAGGGGGCCGTGTTAGGGATGGGAAGGAGTGAGCTGGAACTGCAGAAGGAAGAGAGAAGAAAGAGAGAAAGAACCAAAGCTGTGTAGAGCTGCCCATGGGAGGCAACATAGAAAAGGCATGAAAGATTTCTAGATTGTAGGAATGCATTTCCACACCTGAACAGGTATTTCCATATAGGGAAAGGTTGAAGACTCACCTCAAAACCTTTTAAGAGAAGAACACTAGAAGTTTGTTTGCTCTCCTGACAGTAATGGGCTCAGTGCTAAGACATAAACACTGATAGGTCTGCTTACCTATTCCCCAGAAACAGCTATTCTCTATTGAGCTCTTTGGCAAAAAAACCCACCTAAATCGTCCAATACTTAAGGGAGAACATAAAGCTCCTCAGTGTATTCTTGAGGTGTTGTAGGAGATGTATGGGACCTGCCCCTATACTGTGCTCAGCTTTGTTCTATTTTATTTTTTTATTAAAACCTTTTTGCTTTTTCGAGACGTACTCGACCGTGCCGTCTTGCAAAATTATTTAAACCATTTTCGGTAAGGTGCTGGATAACCTCAGAGGTGTAGGACTCTCACAGAGCTAATTCCACCTGGCTCTTCGAGAAATTCAATACTAGATAACAAGGTGCTAATGCTTAAAGCCTTTGAGAGTTTTATTGACGGACTCTGAGTGTCGTGGCCATCTACACGACAGTGTTTGCTGGTCCCGATCTGGGACAAATCATCTGATGTTTACAATTTCGATAAGTGTATTCCCGTTTTTGTACAACAGCACCTGAGTGGAAAGGGTGGCTAGATTCCACAGGTGGGAAAGATTTCTGACCGCATTTCTAAGGGCTTGAAAGTAGGCTTCCAAAGACTTAAGGCCGGCGAGACAGCCGGTCCCTAGCGGGCTTCACGTAGCCGGAGCGCTGCACTAGATGGCTAGGGGCTCTTCAGAAGAGACGGTAAAGGAAGAAGAGGTGGAGGGGTGGCTCTTTATGTTAAGGAGACTTTTGATGCTGTAGCAATTGAAACTAAGGAAGATGGAGTTGAATGCTTATGGGTAAGAATTAAGGGGAAGGCCAACAAGGCTGACATCCTCCTGGGAGTCTGTCATCGTCCACCCGACCGTGAAGAAGAGGTGGGCAACTTATTCTATAAGCACCTGGAGAGCGTTTCAGGATCGTCAGCCCTTGTTCTTCTGGGTGACTTCAACCTACCGGACATCTGCTGGGAACTTAATACAGCAGATAAGAGGCAGTCCAGGAAAGTTTGAGACTCTATGGAGGACAACTTTTTGTTGGTGGGTCAGCCTACCAGGGGAGGGACCATGTTAGATCTGCTGTTTGCAAATATAGACGGGCTGCTGGGAGATGTGGTGATTGCAGGTCGCTTGGGACAGAGTGATCACGAAATAATAGAGTTCTCAGTATTTGGTGAAATCAGGAGGAGCACCAGTAAGACTCTTGCATTGGACTTCCGGAGGGCAGACTTTGGTCTTTGTAGGAGGCTTAGTAAGGGAAGCGGTCCTTAAAAACAAAGGAGTTTGGGAAATGTGGGCCTGCCTCAAAACAGACGTCTTGAGGGCACAGGGATGAGGGCACAGGGACACGCTGTTTCTGCGTGCCGAAAGATAAGTCGACGGGGTAAACGTCCGGCCTGGATGGGCGAGGAGGTTTTGGAGGAACTTAGAAATACAAAGGGGATGTATCATCTTTGGAAGGAGAGGCAGGTCTCTCAGGAAGCATTCAAGGGGACTGCTAGAGCATGTAGGAAAAAAATTAGGCAGGCTAAAGCTCACTTTGAACTTAGAATGGTGACTGCTGTAAAGGACAATAAAAAATGTTTTTACAAATATATTAACGGTAAAAGGAAGGGTAAGAGCAACCTTTGTTCTTGATTGGACATGGGAGGGAACTTAGTAACTGCAGATGAGGAAAAGGCAGAAGTGCTTAATGCCTACTTTGCCTCAGTTTTTAGTGGGAAGACGACTTGTCTTCATGACAACTGTCCTCTTGGGTTGGTAGATGATGTCAGGGAACAGAATGGTTCCCCCATTATCCAAGGGGAGGCGGTCGGAAAACTGCCGAAATACTTGGATATCCGTAAGTCTGTGGGACCGGATGGGATCCATCCCAGGGTGATGAGAGAGCTGGCGGAAGAAGCCTGTGGGAAAGTGGCACGGGGAGCACCACAGAGCCACAGAGAATGAAAAAGGAATGGGAGTGAGACATGGAGAAGGACAGAGAAAAAGACAAATGCCAAATACATGGCAAAGACAGAGGGATACAGTGACAAAGAGGGAAACGAGAAACCGGAGAGGAAATGACCGTGGCATGTGCCGGTGGGGGGGGAAGAAGGGCGAAGCGTGGTGCGGGGATGGAGACGGAGAGGTGCGGCCGCGAGGACGGAGGTTGACGGAGAGACGGGTGCGATGAGTGCGCAGGAGTGGGCGGCGGGTACGGACGGGTACGGGCAAAAGGACGACGAGAGGGACGAAGACATAGAGTCGTGATGCAGGACAAAGGAAAAAAAGGAAGAAAGAACAAAGATAAAGATGCAGGCAGGGAGGGAGACAAAAAGCAGGACAGAACAGGGAGAGGGGCTGAGCAACTTTTATTAAACAAATATTGAGGACTCATTCCTTACAAGAAAAAGAACAAGAAGACAGAGTGAAATGAAATGGAACGGGGAGCACACGGGACAAGAAAGGAGCACGAGACGCATCTATACGGGTGGCGTCGGCAAAAAGAACCGGGCTGAATTTTTCTGATTGGGCCTGCTTCTCGCTGCCGTGATGCCTGGGAAAAGGGAGGAGGCAAATCCCACGAGGTATAAAAGCTCTCAAAGGGGCTGCAGTTCTTTGACTCCTCTGACTTAAATTCAAGGTGAGTTAAGGGCTCAACAGAGAAGAAAACCCTTCCGAGAGGTAAGGACACTTTCTTTTTTTGCTACCGCTACTTCAAGCAAAAGGGCAGAAATAAAACTTTGTGTTTTGGCAGCACAGCTAGGTAAGTTGGATAATTTGTTGCAATTATTCCTCAGTGATGACTATGTAGTAGTCCACATGTGACTAAGTAGGGTGGCAAAGAATGGCAGTGATATGAATGGTGTATATCTCAATAAGACCTCCAAATAGGGCTATCTGTACTATAAATAAGAAAAATAGTACGCTCCCCAGCAGTGTTGGGGTTATGTACGTGCCGGGCTCGCTCCCATCTGTGATCCTTGGTACTGGAATACTGATAGAAGTGCCCCAAAATGCAGTTTTAAACCCTTAAAATACTGAAAAAGGCAGAGATTCCTTCAGCTAAGAATGAGGAAATGAGGCAGTAGTTTCCACGTAAACCGATAACATGACAAATAAATGGCTTATCCCCCTTTAATTTCATTGCCTAAAATTTTTGGAAAAGAAGGGGTTTCCTCATTTTAAATCTCTCCTGTGATGGAAAAAGGGGGATTTTCCCCTCAATTCAAATCCTTGAAAAGGAGGGACAGCTGGGCTTCCCCATCTTAAGTCTTAGGATGATGAAAAGGGGGCATTACCCTTGATTCAAACCCATGAAAGAGCATCATCAAAGTTTTCCCTTTCCGTGGAAAATAACGGAAAACGCGGATTCCGTATCCCTACCCCTGAAAGTGTGGAAAAGGTAAGCTTTCTGTCAATTGAGACCATTACAATTGCAGGGGAAGGGGATTCCCCCACCATTTGAACACAGTTAATTATGGAAAAGGAAGCTTTTCCCCTCACTTTAAACCCCTTTTCTCCTAATAATCCCTCTCTTTACTAAGGGCTTTAGGGAGGGACTAACAAGATAAAAGGGGAAAGTTTAGAGCTCCTCCCTGGGACCCCGCATGCTGCCCGGGTCGCTCGGGTGCTGCCCCTTGGCACGAGCGCTTTTCCCTCGGCATTTTCTTGAAGCCGTGCTCCGTGCCCAGGTGCACCCGGTTGCTCCTCCGCGCCTGATGGATGCTCTGACGGTCATTCCTGGAGGGACGCTCGGGATGCCCCCGTTGGTGCCTCTGGACTAACGGCTCCTGGCACAAGTATGCCGGGGGAACCCTCTGAAGGCAGCTGGTCGCACCTGGAGCTGTGACATCTTGGAGTGGGGAGGTGAGGTGGAGAAAGGTACTGCTGGTTGCTCGCTCCGCTGCACAGACCTTCATCTGCCCCTGAAACACTGAGATCCTGGGCTTTCCTTTCTGTGGACAAGAGCTATCCTTGCCTGGGTGCCTGTGGCCAAAATTGGCATTCTGCCTCCAAAATTCTGATGGCCGAGGTTTGTAATTACCGAGGAAATTCCCCCCAGATCATAAGAAATGAGCAGTAATTTTTCCTTGCCGATCATTACTGAATTGTTTTTCTGTTGAAGTCTTTGACACATCCCTTGAGGGGTCAGGGGTTTGGCCAGGTTGTTCATGGCTAATCCTAACAGGCCCAGACCAAACCTGAGCACCCCCAATTGCTGGTCCACCCTGAATTTCAGGGAAATATTGATACAGTTTATAAGGACTCCCTTTGCCTGCTACACAGACTGTCTGTGTGCATCCAGGGAACAGATTCACTCTGTAGTATATATTAATTCATGTTCCTGGAATATAATAATAAATTAAATTAGGTGATATTGGTAGAGGGGGGAAGGTGCATTCCCTATAGTACATGTGTTTTGGAGGCTGTCAGCTCAGGCAGGAACTGAATGGTAACCTCACAAGAAACTCTTTTACATTTTCCTGGTGTATGTTGGTTTATGTTCACGAATAATATTTTATACATGTAGTATTCACAGGTATGGGTGACGGTAAATTAGACAAACAGCAGAACGCTGAAACCGGGTGCACCTAAGATCTGATAAGAACTGATAGCCCAAGAGAATGGATCCGGCCAAGTCATCGAGAGACTCTTGGAAGCACCTAAACCCATCCCTACCGGCTGAGCGCCGCTGCGATTCTATCGGCAAAAACCATCGAGGGACAAAGAAGCTATAGAAATTCAGAACGGAACTCTAGCACCGACCTTTAGAGATTCTTTGCTTCCCTCGATAGCTGGACTTCGTAACATGTTCAAGCTTGTCCCTGGACTCTCCAACACGTTCAGACTTGTACGCTGAGCCAAAAGGTATAAAACCAGTGGGCCTGGAGGCAGACCGGTGTGAGACCTGGGGGTGTGGTGTCGCGGGACGCTTCACGGAGGTCTCGCCCGCTGCGCGCTGCCTATTTCCTCGCTCCGTTTCGGTATTGGCTTCGTCAATTTTGCGCTGGTGGCTTTTTCACTGGCAATCTGGCAAAAAGTTCTATTTTATTATAATTGGCTTTATTCATTTATAACAATTCCATCCTTTGTTCCCAAATGCCAGTTCTCACAGACACCACCGAAGCAGAAAACTACTACGAGTGTTTCGGTTTAGAGGAAAACTTTTACTACATCTAGCTGTATGAGTAAAATAAATACATTTATCAATGGTCATTGCAGGAAAACTTTTCAGACAGGAAAAAAACCATTGGACAGATCCCATTTTGACAACATTGCTTTCTTTTGGGATTGATATCCATATATAGCATCATATAGATGTGTATATAGATGTGTATATATATGTATATATATCATATATATCCATATATAGCATAAAAAAAGATATTTTGCAATTTGGTATTCTGAAATGGAGTGACATGGGTATGTTGGGACTTAATCTTCTAGCATTTTGGAATAGATTTCTGGTAGTATTTTGAAACTGGGTTACTTTGATGATTCTCAACTTGTCATCCTAGTATTTTGAAAGGGACACTTTGAAATGTGCATTTCTAATACGGTTAAACCAGGATGACTAATAAAACACTTAATGCAGGCGTTTTGATGTTTTGGAATCAAATTTTTATAACCTGAGAGATTGCTTTAACACTGTAGGCTGTCTTATGGATATTTTGCAAAAAGAGATGTAAATATTTTTTGGAGTGAAGGGTTTGGTATTTTGTACCCTGTGCATGGCAAGGTTATTCTGCTCAGACCAGACTGCTGCCTCCTAAAATCAGGAACGACACAGGATTTCTCCCAGATGCAAGCTGCCACAAGTTGGAAGCCTGGCTACCCTTGGAGTGCCAAACACCTCCTACAAACTGACATCAGGAACCTGGGGGCCGTGTAAGAGACGGTCCCTAAGTTCCTCATCTGCCTCACCACCGTCACCAAAGACAGAGACTGAAGACTCCAAAAGGATTGGGACTAAAACCTGAGACCCCGCTACAGGAGCCCTGGCCTGGCTGAGGGGGGATGTCAGCCGACCGCTGCCTGCAGGGGCGCTTCTTGGACTGAGGCATCCCCGTGGAAACCCGGTGGAAACAATGGGCATGCCACGCTGGACTGATCTCGAACGGCTTTCGGACTGGTTTGTTCTGTACCTGCCCTGTACCTGTTCCCTCAGTGGACAATTGCTGTACACATGGACATTTGCTCTAAGCGGTGGAGCGCTTTGTCCTGTTTCAGCGTAGCTGCCGGTGGTCTCCCCACCTGCTGGCCACCTGCCTGTCGCTTTGCAAAGGACTATAGAGAGACCCCTCAAGATATGACCCGAATTTGATATCTCCCGACGGAAGAGTAAGACAAGTCTGTTGGTCAGCATGCACCACGAGGACTCTGTCTCTCTGTTGGTAGCTATACCCCCTCTTCTCCCTTTCTCTCTCCTTTTGCTCTTTCTCTCTCTCTTTCTCTCTTTTCCTTCTCTCTCTCCCTCTATCACGTAAAGTGCTGTGTGCACTTTATAAGGTGTGCAACTGTTGAGAGCAAATTGTTGTTGTTCCCTGCCTGTGTCTTTTGCGCTCTGAGATCACTCAAACCATCACGACTCCCGCCTGCATTACCGGGTCGTGACATAAATTGGCGTCAAGGACGGGATCCTGACGGACAGAGGGGGGTTGCAAGTCGTGTATAGTCTGTAACAGGGGAAGGACGTTTCGCTTCAGCCGCACCTAGCCCGCCACCTCGAAAGGGTGAGTGGTGTCTAGAAAGCAAGGGGCGCTACTCGAATTTCCCACAAACTGTACACGCCTAGGTGAAAAGCATCCCCATACTCGAGTTGAGGGCTCTGTCTTCAGGATTTCACAAAAGATCTCTTGGTGCGAAAGACAGGACAGATTTTTTGGGTTTTTTTGGTTTTTGGTGGTTGTTTTTTGGTTTGGGTTTTTTTTTTGTGTTCGTGTGAATTAGTCTGGACTGTTTGGTGTAGTGAAGAGCCAACCGTAAGTAATTTAAGGAGTACCTCCCAAGCAGATTTTGTCTCTTCAGAGAGCCAGGGAATCCAAGGGAGGCACAGCAAGAGCTCTGCGTGTGTGTAAGTTTCACTTCCCTGTTGTGCTTTTGTTCCCTTCACAAAACGACTGAAAAAGACAAAGCTGCGTTTTATGCTCTGCTAGTAAAACATAATGCCAGGCCCTCTCCTGGAGGAGAATGGACTCAAAATAACTGGTTTAATCTAGAAAATGCAGTAGATAGAATATGTTCTTTACAACATGAGGCAAAATTTAAACTGGGCAGGAAAAAAACCATATTCTGCTCAGTTTTGGGAGCTTGTCTTACAGCAGCTATAGAAACTCATGTTAACCGGGTGTAAGGGACGGTCCCTAAGTTCCTCATCTGCCTCACGATCATCGCCAAGGACTGAAGACCCCAAAAGGGACTGGGACTAAAACCTCCCCCCCAATGCAGCAGTTCTGGCCTGACTAAGGTGGGAAGACTGCCAGCCGTTGTCCACAGGTGCGCTCGTTGGACCGATACATCCCCCTAGGAACCGGCTTGGACAACAGGACTTCACGGCAGACTGGTCTTGGGCCGGCCTGTCCTGTGCTTGCCATATACCTGTACGTGTTCCTGAGGTGGTTATTTGCTCTAAGCGCTGGAGTGCTGCACCTGATTCACCTGATGCTGAGCTCACCTTCTGGCCAACTGCCTGCCGCTTCAGAAAGGACTATAAGAGATACCTCAAAATCGCCCGAATTCTGAGATCTCCCCACGGAAGAAGACGGATCTATTGGTCAGCGTGCACCACGAGGATATCGTCTCTCCATCGGTAGCTATACCCCTTTCTCTCTCTCTCTCTTTTACTTTATCCCTCTCCCCTCTCTCCCTTTCTCTCTTTTTCTATCGCATACTGTGCAAAAGTGCACTTAATAAAGTGTACTCCTTTTGAGCAAATTATTATTGTCCCTTGTTATATCTTTTGCGCCTTGAGATCAAACTCGAACCATCACGATTCCTACCTGCATTAGCGGGTCGTGACATAAATTGGCGTCACGGACAGGATCCTGAGACAGAGGGGTTGCACGTTGTGTATAGTCTGTAACAGGGGAAGGACGCTTCGCTCCAGCCGCACCTAGGCCCACCACCTCAAAAGGGTGAGTGGTGTCTAGAAAGCAAGGGGGGTGACTCAGATTTCCCACAAACTGTACACGCCTAGGTGAAAAGCATCCCCATACTCGAGTTGAGGGCTCTGTTTTCAGGATTTCACAAAAATAGATCTCTTTGCGCAAAAGACGGGACGTTTCTTATTTTATAATTTTTATAACTTAGTTTGTAACAACCATAAAGAACACCTTTTTTATACAAGTTAAGCCCTATACACACCTAGGGTAGTGAAGGGGAACATAGTAGAAGTTTGTGTGTGTGTGTGTGTGTTTTTTTGAAATAGTGCCTAGTCCCTTCGCAAGATAAATGAGAATTTCGGGGCAAAAAGAGGCATTTTATGCTTCGTTAGTAAAACATAATGCCAAGCCCTCTTCTGAAGGAGAAAGATAAGCTCAAAATAACTAGTTTAATTTAGAGAATGTAGTAGATAAGATATGTTCATTACAACATGAAGCAAAATTTAAACTGGGCAAGAATAAAACCATACTTTACTCAGTTTTGGGAGCCTGTCTTACAGCAGCTGTAGAAGCTCGTTTTAAACGGGCAAGTAAAGAAAGTGCAATAATAGACTCCCTTCAAAACTTAGTGGAAATTTTGCAAAAACAATTAGATGAAGAAAGAAATAAAAATCATTTATTACAAGCTGCCTTGAGGGAGAAATATCTTAAGAACTCAAAGAATGACGACTCCCCAAAAGTGGCAGAAGAAGAAAAAGCTCCCCACATTAATCAAATATACCCCCAGAAAGAATTGGAATCGGTAAAAAATTGTGGGGACGACTGTTGTCCACGCATGAGACCCCTGATCAAAACAGAATATAATTATATAAATGATGAGGACTTTGACCCACACATCACCACCAAACGAATACCATTCAGTGCTACCGAGTTGGCCAAATTAAAGAAAGAATATGGCCGGCTCTCACATGAATCAGAAACAGAACATGTCTTTCAAGTGTCTCTTACTAGTGGTGATAAAATTAAGTTAAATGAACAAGAAGCAAGTAGCTATTGGGAACATGGAGTCTTCCTAACAACAGAAGATAAACTTGACACATGGTCCCTGACACAGCGTGCAGCTTTCTGGGCCGGGAGAATAAATCCTCTAGAAAGAGGAGACCCTTTAGCCATAGTCTCTAACCCTGACCGACTCCTAGAAAGTGTGCACGAAGCTGCCTGCCTGCAAATAATACATGAAAGGAAATTAGCTCCTGAATTTGTGTCTCCAATGCAATTACCTGTCCAGCTTGAAATGATGACTCTTCCAATTAGGAGACTCCCCAAAACACTTAAACCCACTTTAACTACTTTACAAAAAACCATCATAGCTTTAAGCTCTGTAAATAAGTTGGACAAATTCCTTAAAACCCGAGTGACCGAACCGGTTCTATCGATCCTGGACAACCTGGTACACCCAGTGCACCCCTCCCTCCACAGGTCTGGGGCACTGAGCCAAAGCAATCCTTTTCACCTGTCCTGGGAAATGAGCCAAACTCACTTTCTTCTAAGCAGTCAAGTAGTAAACATTTTGTGTTAATAACAGTAGAAATTATATTTGGATTAGTGCAAGCAGAAGCTTTTACAGGTGACAATACTGTTAAAGCATTGCAAGATCGCTTTAGAACTCTTCCAAAACCACAAGAAATTCAATCTGATAACGACTTCCACTTTACTGCCAGAGATGTACAAGACTGGGTAAAAGCTGAAAGAATCAAATAGACTTTTCACACCCCTTACTACCCTCAAGCTAACGAAATAGATAGAAGAGTAAATGGATGCCCTATAGCCACTGCTTTTCACCCAACAGCTCCAGGCATAATTCTCTCACTACAGAGACCAAATGATTCCAAGAATCCAGCACATTACCCTGGACAACCTATTTCAGTAGAGCTTTTGATGCTCTGGGAAAAGAGTATCGGACAAGTACACTCTAAATTCTAATCTTCTGCCTCTTGTTGGCAGACTCTGTTGTGTTTACTGTTTACAAGAGAACTCCGTGAGACATGAAAACTATACAACCGTGATAAGACTAGTGATACTTTTCTGCATCCTACCACAATGCTGTGGCCAAAACCCAGCTGAATGGCCGTGGTCTGAAGCCACCATCAGGTACGCTCATATTCTAAGAACATATCCCGGAGATCGCCACCCAAACCTGGCAACAGTGGTGCTGCACGACTCTGAGGTATACCGCTCAAATAAATGGGAGCGAGATCCGAGAGAGGGGATTGGAACTTTAACTAAAACAATTAGTGAAAAAATAAATATAGGATGCAGAAAAGTAGACAGGTCCTTTTATAAAAAAGTTTCCACCATTAGAGTCACTAGTAATTTTCTAAAACCAGATGGGAAAAGCGATTCTCACCCCAACATTTCAGCAGAACTTTGTCCCACAAAGAAATAGACGCGTGCCAAACAAACACTCTTAGAATTGTGTTGTCGACAAGAATATGTCGATAACCACCCCCTGAGCCTAAAAGCCGACAATGTTGTAATCATAAAAAAATGTGATAATGAGTCTGCATTTGATTGTTGGTATAATTTCACCTTAACCAAACCGACTTATGTAACATGCAGTTGGTATGAAAACCCAATTAGAAAGCTTTCTTTTAAATTCAAAATAAACACCATAACCCAACCTGTTACAACCCGTACCGCTACTCAAACACAACCACCTGTAGTTCATAGTCCAAAAATGTATAGTGTTAGATCATACATTATTAAGAAAACAGGCCAAGAGCAAATAATGTCTAATCCATCATAGTCTCTTAAAAAAGTTAAGCTACTAATGCAAAACAATGTTTCAGAAATACAGCCAGCTTGCTCACCTTTCCTACAAGCCTCCTTTGAAAGATAGACTACCTGGCTATGGAGACGTACCCCTTTGAAGAAGCGAGTGCCAAGAAATGTCACTGGTATTCTGGGGACAGGACTGGGAATTCTAAATAGTATTGATTCAGAGGTACCGATAAACAAATTGACTGCCACAACTAGAGATGTAGCCAAATTACAACAACCACCGCAATCCTCCCTATTGGCCTTGGGAACCCATCAGTAGCTGTTATCAAATGTAGTACCGAATTGGGAGAAAATAAATGTAAACGATTCCAAATTGATAATTGATGCACTCGGTGCTACACAAACCAATGTTTCCTGGGCTCTCAGCTGCATCCAAGCTCAACTATGGATGCAGTCAGTTACTGCTTCAATTATAAGAGAAGGGGAAGAAGGTACTTTCCCTACTAAAATTCGGAAAATAATCTGAGATAGTGCCACTGATTTTAAAAGAAAATTCCAGTCCTGGTAAAAATTAGTGAATTTTACCTATAACCCTGTTGCAAATACAGCCACAGCCTTTGTGTTAACCATACATAATGCTTCAGTGCATTTGATATTTCCTATCATTGCTCTAAGATTAAACCATGACGGAGCTGTTCTCTATCCTTTAGAACATAGAGAATGAGCCCGTCAAGTTGATGGGAAATGGCAAACTGTTAACTTGGAAGCTTGCATAGCTCAAAGCCAACAAAGATTCATTTGTGATAGTAATGCAATTATAGCTCAAGATATTTGTTGGGACACAGAACAAAACATTTGTCATTTTGAAGTTCATCCTAATGAGACTCCTGAAACAGTGCTTATATACATAAGCCATGAATGTGCATGCTTAAAAACTGCTTGTGATGCTGTATTTGTAGAAGATATGCTAGTAAATACCAAAAATCATTCAAATTTCTGTGTTTGCAATTTTACTAAAATTACTAAATGGATTTCTCCTATTTAGCTCCAGTTACTTCTCACCAACTTATACAATCCAATTATACTTTGATACACAAATTATTGCCTACACCCATTAAGATAGACTTAACTTTGGTAAAGCAATTGCTGCTCCACCAAGATTTAATTGACATTTTAGAAAAAATCGAAGAAGATGAGCAAAAGACCTTGGTGACAGTCCAACATGATGTAAAAGAAATCCATTCCATCTCAGAAAGACTAATAAAGGATACCGAACACAGGTGGTGAGATACTCTTTTCGGGTAGTCACCTACTGCTACAAGTATCCTGAACAGACTGTGTCATCCCATTGCTGTTCTTTTGATTTTAGTTTTGATTAGTTTTGTTTTGCAAACAATCCTGTATATAATAATTTGGAAAATGATAAAAAGATTGACAAGATTGACCACTGTGATGAAAGCACATAATTTGATTAGAGTTCCTTTTCCTATAGATATGCCCAAAGCCATTGACATGAAACAAAGTAGTTTGTAACTTAAATTATAAAACTTTAGATATTGTTTAAATTAACCTTGCTGTGATTTATTGTGATTACTTGAAAATTGTAATTGTTTTAGTATTTTGACTTAATTTTGTATAACTAAAAATTGTAGTTAGTCTTAATATGTTGAGTTAATTTTGTATGCCTAATTTTCTGATTAAAACTGTAATTGCTTTTAAAATTTTGAATTAATTTTATATGTTTAAGTTTGTAATCAATTAAAAAAATTGTTATAACAATCATTGTGATTATTTTGTGATCAATTATGACTAATAATCGTTGTGATTATTAATTGTTTTGATTTTTTTCCTCCATTCCTTTCTTTTTCCCTTTTCTCTCTTCTATTTTCCTTGAGTTGCGCTACCGACGATTGACGAGTCCTGAAGACTTCGTGTCAACACTACAGATGAAGCTGTCCTGTCGACAATCGTGAGTCACGGGGCGGTGTAAGGGACGGTCCCTAAGTTCCTCATCTGCCTCACGATCATCGCCAAGGACTGAAGACCCCAAAAGGGACTGGGACTAAAACCTCCCCCCCAATGCAGCAGTTCGGGCCTGACTAAGGTGGGAAGACTGCCAGCCGTTGTCCACAGGTGCGCTCGTTGGACCGATACATCCCCCTAGGAACCGGCTTGGACAATAGGACTTCACGGCAGACTGGTCTCGGGCCGGCCTGTCCTGTGCTTGCCCTATACCTGTACGTGTTCCTGAGGTGATTACTTGCTCTAAGTGCTGGAGTGCTGCACCTGATTCACCTGATGCTGAGCTCACCTTCTGGCCAACTGCCTGTCGCTTCAGAAAGGACTATAAGAGATACCTCAAAATCGCCCGAATTTTGAGATCTCCCCACAGAAGAAGACAGATCTGTTGGCAACACCGCGAGAATATCGTCTCTCCGTCGGTAGCTATACCCATTTCTCTCTCTCTCTCTTTTACTTTATCCCTCTCCCCTCTCTCCCTTTCTCTCTTTTTCTATCGCATACTGTGCAAAAGTGCACTTAATAAAGTGTACTGCTTTTAAGCAAATTATTATTGTCCCTTGTTATATCTTTTGCGCCTTGAAATCAAACTCGAACCATCACGATTCCCGCCTGCATTAGCGGGTCGTGACACCGGGCAAGTGAAGAAAATGCAAAAATAGAATCCCTCCAAAACAGTGGAAATTTTGCAGAAATAATTAGATGAAGGAAGAAATAAAAATCACTTGTTGAGAGATGAAAATCATTTGCTATGGGCTGCCTTGAGAGAGGAGTAGTCTAAGAATTTAAAAAATTCTGACCCCCAAAGTAGACAGGGTAAAAAGAAACTGCCCACTTGAATCAAAGATACCCCCAGAAGGAATTGGAATCAGTAAAAAATTGTGGAGAGGACTGCTGTCCACGCTTGCGAGCCCTGATTAAAACAGAATACGATTATATTAATGATGAGGATTTTGACCCTCGCATTGCCACTGAACAAGTGCCGTATGGTGCTGCCGAGTTGGCCGAGTTAAAGAAAGAATACGACCGGCGCTCGTGTGAATCGGACACGGAATGTGTCTTCTGGGTGTCTCTCTCGGTGGTGACCAAATTAAGCTAAATGAACAAGAAGCGGGTGGTTACGGGGGACACGGAGTCTTCTTAACGACGGGAGATAAACGTGACACACGGTCCCTGACGCAGCATGCAGCTTTCTGGGCCGGGGGAATAAATCCTTTGGGAAGAGGGGACCCTTTAGCCATAGTTTGTACCCCCGACCAACTCCTGGAAAGTGTCCACAAAGCCGCCTGCCTGCAAATGATACGTGGAAGGGAATTAATTCCGGGATTTGAATCCCCGATGCAATTACCTGTACAGCTTGAACTGATGACCCCTTTAATTCAGGGGCTCTTAGAATCCCTATTAAACCCACTGCAATCACTTTACAAAAAAACATAACGGCTTTAAGCCGTGTAGAAAGGCTGGCCGGGTTCCTTGGAAACCTGAGCGACCGAACCGGACCTACCGGTCCTGGGTTTGCTACGTATTCTGAACGGCCAGCTTTACACCCTAATCCATACGCTTGTGATCGTAAAGTTTGGACGTGGAGCCAGGTTGCCAAAGACCTCATTAATTACAGTAGAAAAGATGGATCTGTAAAAACCCTGGAGGAAAAATTGGAAAAAATAAAAGGTGTTAAGTATATTGAGGCTCCTCACAGCAAAAACTAGAGGAGGGAAGATGGATCTCTATAACCTTCAACGTTGGTTGTTATTGGGTATCAAAAAGGGGGTCCCCAGAGATGCGATGGATGGTTTACCCCTTGATAAAGTGAGTAAGGTAGACTGTATCAACTCCCTTGAGAAGTCAGGAGGTAAACACTTTGTGCTTCCAGGAGTAGAGATCATATCTGGGTCGGTCCAGGCTGGCGCTTTCAAAAGAGCTACAGGCGATAAAACTGTTAAAGCATCACAGGGATGGTTTGGAACTTTCCCAAGACCACAGGAAATTCAATCTGATAATGGCTCTCACTTTACTGCCAAAGTTGTACAGGATTGGGCAAAAGGTGGAGTAATTAAATGGACTTTTCACACCCCTTACTACCCTCGAGCTAACGGGACTGTAGGAAGGACCAGTGGTCCGTGGGAAGCTGTGAAAGGTGTGAATGATAGATAGGGGTAAATGGGTGTCCCATAACCGCTGCTTTTTGCCCGACAGCTCCGAGCCTAATTCCCTCATTACGGGGACAAAGCGATTCCAAGAATCCAGCACATTACCCTGGACCACCTGTTTCGGTGGACCTCCCTACCGTAGGGGAAGTACCGCTAGTGCTAAAAACCCCTCTGAATAAACATGCATGGGTAGCCTTTGATGCTCTGGGGAAAGAGCAACAGATAAGTACTCTCTGGATTCTGATTTTCTGTCTCTTGTTGGCAGACTCCGTTGTGTTTACTTTTCACAGGACAATTCCAAGGGACATGCAGGATTAATGTTGATTATTGTTGATTATTATTGACGAAATAGTATTGAATCAGAAATACTAATGAATACATTGCTTACCGCAGCTAGAGATTTGACCAAATTACAGCCACCGATGGAGTTGTCCTTATTGGCCTTGGGAACCCATTGGTGGCTTTTATCAAACATATTACCAAATTGGGAAAAGATAAATGTGAATGTCCACAAATTGAAAATTGACATGCTTGGTGTTACTCAAAGGAACGTCATCTTGGCTTTCGGCTGCATCCGGGCTCAATTGTGGACGCAGTTACTTGCTGCCTCAATTATAAGAGAAGGCAAAGAAGGCAATTTTCCTACTGAAATTCAGAAAATAATTTGAGATAGTGCCACTGATTTTGAAAGAGAATCCCAGTCCTGGTGGAACTTTGTGCTTTTTAACTTACAACGCTATTACAAACACACACACCGCTTTTGTGTTTACCGTACATAATGCTTCAGTGCATTTGATATTCCCTATCGTTAGGATTGAACCGTGACGGAGCTGTTCTCTATCCTTTTGAGCGTAGAACACGGGCCCGTCGAATCGGTGGGAAATGTCAAACTGTTAACGTAGGATCTTGTATTGCTCAGGGACGACGAGGGTTCATTTGTGAAAGGAATGCAATCGTAGTTCAAGATACTTGTTTGGACGCAGAACAAAACATCTGTCATTTTGAAGTTCATCCTAACGAGACTCCTGAAACAGTGCTTGTGTATAAAGGCAATGGATGTGCATGCTTGAGAACTGTGTGTGATGTTATAGTTGTAGAAAATCTAGTAGTGAATACTAGAAATCGTTCCAATTTTTGTGTTTGCAATTTTACCAAAATCATCGGATGTGATTTTTCTTCTTTGGCTCCAGTTACCTCTCACCATGTTATACAATCCAATTACACACTGATACACAAACTATTGCCTACCCCCTTTGGAATGAACCTTACTTTGGTGAAGCAATGGCTGCTTCATCAGGATTTAATTCAAATCTTAGCAAAGATCAAGGAAAATGGGCAGAAAACCTTGGTAACTGTTCATCGCAATGTGAAAGAAATCCATCGTGTCTTGGAAAGGGTAAGAAAGGATGCTGAACGCAGGTGGTGGGATACTCTTTCTGGGTGGTCACCTACTGCTACAAGTGTTCTGAACAAATTCCGTCATCCCATTATTGGTCTTTGGATTTTGGTTACAATTTGTTTTGTTTTATTAGCAAATTTATACATTATGATTTAGAGAATGATGAAATGATTAAAAAGATTGATGCGCACAATTTGATCGGTGTCCCTTTCCCTGTAGCCGTGCCCAGAGCCATTGACGTAAGACAGAGCCGTTAGTAGCATGAATTATAAAAACTTTGGATATGTTTTAAATTCATTTTAGGTTTTGATTTGTTTTGATTATTTGAAAAATTATTTTGTGATTAATATTGAGCATAATTGTACTTAAGGTTTTGAATCAATTTCTGTATTTTTGATCTTGTGATTTGTCATAATCATTTGAAATATTGTTTGAAGGAAATAGTTTAAATAATCATTGTGATTAATTATTGGTACAAATTGTTTTGGTTATCTCCTATCTTTTTTCCTGTTGTTTTTCTCTCTCTTGTTTCTGTCTCTGCCTTTCCTGGGTTATGCTACCAACATGGATGAGTCCTGAAGACTTTGCCGCAACACTACAGAACCTTGCTGATGGAGCTTTCTTGTCAACAATTATGAATCAAAGGGTGGTGTAAGAGACGGTCCCTAAGTTCCTCATCTGCCTCACCACCGTCGCCAAAGACAAAGACTGAAGACTCCAAAAGGGCGGCGACTAAAACCTGAGACCCCGCTACAGGAGCCCTGGCCTGGCTGAGGGGGGATGTCAGCCGACCGCTGCCTGCAGGGGCGCTTCTTGGACTGAGGCATCCCCGTGGGAACCCGGTGGAAACAATGGGCACGCCACGCTGGACTGATCTCGAACGGCTTTCGGACCGGTTTGTTCTGTACCTGCCCTGTACCTGTTCCCTCAGTGGACAATTGCTGTACACATGGACATTTGCTCTAAGCGGTGGAGCGCTTTGTCCTGTTTCAGCGTAGCTGCCGGTGGTCTCCCCGCCTTCTGGCCACCTGCCTGTCGCTTCGCAAAGGACTATAAAGAGACCGCTCAAGATATGACCCGAATTTGATATCTCCCGACGGAAGAGTAAGACAAGTCTGTTGGTCAGCATGCACCACGAGGACTCTGTCTCTCCATTGGTAGCTATATCCCCTCTTTCTCTCTCTTTTTTTCTCTCTTTATCTCTCTCTCTTTCTCTCTTTTCCTTCTCTCTCTCCCGCTATCGCAAATAGTGATGTGTGCACTTAACAAAGTGTACTGTTGTTGAGAGCAGATTGTTGTTGTCCCCTGCTGTGTCTTTTGCACTCTGAGATCACTCGAACCATCGTGACTCCTGCCTGCATTAGCGAGCTGTGACAGGCTGAGTTTGGTTTCCCATGGAAAAAGGGCCACTGTTGATGTCTAATGCCCCACGCCTGCCACTGGGCTTCTGCCTGCTGAAATTCCACTAAAATTCTGAACGGATGAGGACTTCTCCCAGATGCGAGCTGCCGCGAGTTGGAAGCCTGGCTGCCCTTGGAGTGCCGAACGGCTCCTACAAACTGACATCGGGAATCTGGGGGCCGAGTTTGGTTTCCCATGGAAAAGGGCCACCGTTTGTGCTTAAAGCCCCATTGCTAGCACTGCGCTTTCACCCGGTAAATCTACAAATGCTGCAGGATTTCTCCCAGATGCAAGCTGCCACAAGTTATAATCCTGGTTACATAGAAACCCAAAATCTATTTCTATTACTAACATTGAAAAAAAATCTCAAATTTTAACTGCAATAAAACCTAAGAAAACCCTATTAAAAATAAAATCTAAAAATCCCATTTCAACTTACCCAAAACCCCAACCGTTCCAAAGCAATATTTTTTTAGTGCCGAAAAACCTCAAACATTTAAAATAACTACTACAAAAATGCCCTCTATCGACCGTGCCACCAATATCATATAAAACAAATAAATTATTCTCTTCATACAGCACACACTTATAAAAACATGTAAATCTCTCTGAAATCTGGACAATAATTACAAATTAGCCCAAAAATAAAAACTTTAATCTCATTAACAAAACACTCCAAAACAAACACAACCTAAAAAATGTCACCGTACAACCAACTACCAGCAAACAAACCGCTCTACAATCTTCTCACTAACAGTTCTTATCACATCATAAAAATGGAACAAAAATAAAAAACAACCATATAGAATTCCACACAACAAATCACAAAAACTAGCAAAAAAGATAAACCAAATTACTAAACTCAAAACTGTACCATTAACTGTAACCATGACTAAAGAAAAAAAATCAAAGCTCTATCTCTACACTAACTCAAAAATAATAACCAATGCTCTATAAAATTCACTTAAAAAAACCAAACTAATGACCAACATGTAAAAATATAAACTACTGAAATAGAGACATCACTACCCAAAAAACCTACCCAAAATACCCTACCATATCAATAGCCACGTTGCCAAAAATAAAACTAACTAAAAACACCGAGACAACAAACAAATCAAACCACAAAAATAAAAATATCACAAATAAACTTAAATTACCAACACCAAATATTATTCCTCAAATCATCAGAACAAAAACACCACCGATATATACACACAAAATCAAAAGATCACTTTAACCATAAACAGTACCTTCCAAATTATCCATAAAGAAAAAATATATGTTGCAATCAAAGAAGCCAAATAAATAAACCCCTGTAACATAATAAGCAACAATCCAATTATAAATATCAGGAAACCTTCACAGATTAACTACATCACACTTCTTCAAACCCACCAAAACAAACACTACATAGGCACCATGAAAAAAGCCACCACCTAATAAATAAAAACCTCCCCTATACCTCCTGGTGCAGCCAATTACACCGTCGTAAACCTCAGAAAACACCGCCTTTCAAAATACAATACTCCACCAAAAAAAATAATCAACAACAAAACTCAATTTGAAAACAACCGGATCAGTATGTAGGCTAAGAAACGTAACATTAAATAGACCATACCCCTTATCGTACACCAGCTACAAACAAAATAAAACTGTACTAGAAGTTATTAAAAACCACCTGAAAACCACTAAACAGAGAAAAAGTTAAAAAATTAAAGTTCTTTTCTTCTCACAACCCCCATTTCTTTTTTCTGGGGGGGTGAGGGAGGAATTAGCAAAATGAAGTTAAAAACAGAAAGTAGAAAAAATTCCCCTAACAAACCCACACTGGCTTACCTGCCTGCTGCTGCCCAGCACAAAAGTTTGTCCCTTGGCACCTCCTTTAAGCAATGCTCCACATCCAAGTTCATCCATGTGCTCCTCCAGGCCCAAATTCCTTCTGTGGGATGCCCTCACCCCCGGGAGCCCAGCACAAACCCCACTCCTCCAGCAGCTCCATGCAGAAGTGAGCTGACGGAAAACCTCTTACAGCAGCCCTGTTGCTTCATCATCCTAACAGCTCACACCTGTAGGCTGCCCTGCCCCCTCATCATCCTAACAGCTCATACCTGGTGAGCTGTCCTGTCCCCTCATCATCCTAACAGCTCACACCTGTGGGCTGCCCTGTCCCCTCATCATCACTTTTTAGTTTAGTTTTGTTTTCTTTTGTTTTGTTTTGTTTTTTTTTGAGGACACTGGGAAAGGATTAGCAGGATGAAATTGAAAAGTGAAAGGAGAAAAGTCCCCCCTACAAACCCACACCGGCTCACCTGCTGCTTCCAAGCACAAAGATTTGTCCCTCAGCACCTCCTTTAAGGACTGCTGCACTTACAAGCGCTCCCTTGGACCTCCTCAACCATCTGCTCCAACAGCTCCAGGCTGAAGAGAGCCCAGGCTCCCCACTTCAAGCAGCCCCGCCCCTGGCAGGAGCCACACCCTCATCATCCTAACACCTCACACCTGTGAGCTGCCCTGCCCCCTCATCATCCTAACAGCTCACACCTGTGGGCTGCCCTGTCCCCTCATCATCAATTTTTGGGTTTTTATTTTTTTTTGCGAGGGGTGTGTTTTTGTTTTGTTTTTTTTTTTTTTGAGGACACTGGGAAAGGATTCGCAGGATGAAATTGAAAAGTGAAAGGAGAAAAGTCCCCCCTACAAACCCATACCGGCTCACCTGCTGCTTCCAAGCACAAAGGTTTGTCCCTCAGCACCTACTTTAAGAACTGCTGCACGCAGAAGCACTCCCTCGGACCTCCTCAGCCCTCTGCTCCAGCAGCTCCAGGCTGAAGAGAGCCCAGGCTCCCCTCTTCAAGTAACCCCGCCCCTGGCAGGAGTCACGCCCTCATCATCCTAACAGCTCACACCTGTGAGCTGCCCTGCCCCCTCATCATCCTAACAGCTCACACCTGTGGGCTGCCCTGCCCCCTCATCATCCTAACAGCTCACACCTGTGAGCTGCCCTGCCCCCTCATCACCTAACAGCTCACACCTGTGGGCTGCCCTGTCCCTCATCAACCTAACAGCTCACACCTGTGGGCTGCCCTGCCCCCTCATTATCTTAACAGCTCACACCTGTGGGCTGCCCTGTCCCCTCATCATCCTAAAAGCTCACACCTGTGGGCTGCCCTGCCCCCTCATCATCCTAACAGCTCACACCTGTGGGCTGCTCTATCCCTCATCATCCTAACAGCTCACACCTGTGAGCTGTTCTGCCCCCTCATCATCCTAACAGCTCACACCTGTGGGCTGCCCTGTCCCTCATCAACCTAACAGCTCACACCTGTGGGCTGCCCTGTCCCTCATCAACCTAACAGCTCACACCTGTGGGCTGCCCTGCCCCCTCATCATCTTAACAGCGCACACCTGTGAGCTGCCCTGTCCTCTCATCATCCTAACAGCTCACACCTGTGGGCTGCCCTATCCCCTCATCATCAATTTTTACTTTTGTTTTGTTTTGTTTTGGTTTGGTTTTTTTTGAGGACACTGGGAAAGGATTCGCAGGATGAAATTGAAAAGTGAAAGGAGAAAAGTCCCCCCTACAAACCCACACCGGCTCACCTGCTGCTTCCGAGCAGAAAGGTTTGTCTCTCAGCACCTCCTTTAAGAACTGCTGCACGTAGAAGCGCTCCCTCGGACCTCCTCAGCCCTCTGCTCCAGCAGCTCCAGGCTGAAGAGAGCCCAGGCTCCCCTCTTTAAGTAACCCCGCCCCTGGCAGGAGACACCCCCGCATCATCCTAACAGCTCACACCTGTGAGCTGCCCTGTCCCCTCATCATCCTAACAGCTCACACCTGTGGGCTGCCCTGCCTCCTCATCATCCTAACAGCTCACACCTGTGAGCTGCCCTGCCTCCTCATCATCCTAACAGCTCACACCTGTGGGCTGCCCTGCCACCTCATCATCCTAACAGCTCACACCTGTGGGCTGCCCTGTCCCCTCATCATCCTAACAGCTCACACCTGTGGGCTGCCCTGTCCCTCATCAACCTAACAGCTCACACCTGTGGGCTGCCCTGCCCCCTCATCATCTTAACAGCTCACAACTGTGAGCTGCCCTGCCCCTCATGATCCTAACAGCTCACACCTGTGAGCTGCCCTGCCCCCTCATCATCCTAACAGCTCACACCTGTGGACTGCCCTGTCCCTCATCATCCTAACAGCTCACACCTGTGGGCTGCCCTGTCCCTCATCAACCTAACAGCTCACACCTGTGGGCTGCCCTGTCCCCTGCTCATCCTAACAGCTCACACCTGTGAGATGCCCTGCCCCCTCATCATCAATTTTTACTTTTTTTTTTTTCTTTTGTTTTGTTTTGTTTTTTTTGAGGACACTGGGAAAGGATTAGCAGGATGAAATTGAAAAGTGAAAGGAGAAAAGTCCCCCCTACAAACCCACACCGGCTCACCCGCTGCTTCCGAACACAAAGGTTTGTCCCTCAGCACCTACTTTAAGACCTGCTGCACGTAGAAGCGCTCTCTCGGACCTCCTCAGCTGTCTGCTCCAGCAGCTCCAGGCTGAAGAGAGCCCAGGCTCCCCTCTTCAAGTAACCCCGCCCCTGGCAGGAGTCACCCCCTCATCATCCTAACAGCTCACACCTGTGGGCTGCCCTGTCCCCTCATCATCTTAACAGCTCACACCTGTGGGCTGCCCTGCCCCCTCATCATCCTAACAGCTCACACCTGTGAGCTGCCCTGCCCCCTCATCATCCTAACAGCACACACCTGTGAGCTGCCCTGTCCCCTCATCATCAATTTTTGTTTTTTTATTTTTTTGGGGGGCGGGGTTTTTTTTTGTTTTTTTTTTTAAGTACACTGGGAAAGGATTCGCAGGATGAAATTGAAAAGTGAAAGGAGAAAAGTCCCCCCTACAAACCCACACCGGCTCACCTGCTGCTTCCGAGCACAAAGGTTTGTCCCTCAGCACCTACTTTAAGAACTGCTGCACGTAGAAGCGCTCTCTCGGACCTCCTCAGCCCTCTGCTCCAGCAGCTCCAGGCTGAAGAGAGCCCAGGCTCCCCTCTTCAAGTAACCCTGCCCCTGGCAGAAGTCACCCCCTCATCATCCTAACAGCTCACACCTGTGAGCTGCCCTGTCCCCTCATCATCCTAACAGCTCACACCTGTGGGCTGCCCTGTCCCCTCATCATCCTAACAGCTCATACCTGTAGGCTGCCCTGTCCCCTCATCATCCTAACAGCTCACACCTGTAGGCTGCCCTGTCCCTCATCATACTAACAGCTCACACCTGTGAGCTGCCCTGCCCCCTCATCATCCTAACAGCTCACACCTGTGGGCTGCCCTGCCCTCTCATCATCCTAACAGCTCACACCTCTGGGCTGCCCTGTCCCCTCATCATCACTTTTTAGTTTTGTTTTGTTTTTTTTTTGAGGACACTGGGAAAGGATTAGCAGGATGAAATTGAAAAGTGAAAGGAGAAAAGTCCCCCCTACAAACCCACACCGGCTCACCTGCTGCTTCCGAGCACAAAGGTTTGTCCCTCAGCACCTCCTTTAAGGACTGCTGCACTTACAAGCGCTCTCTTGGACCTCCTCAACCCTCTGCTCCAACAGCTCCAGGCTGAAGAGAGCCCAGGCTCCCCACTTCAAGCAGCCCCGCCCCTGGCAGGAGCCACACCCTCATCATCCTAACAGCTCACACCTGTGAGCTGCCTCGCTCCCTCATCATCCTAACAGCTCCCACCTGTGGGCTGCCCTGCCCCCTCATTATCCTAACAGCTCACACCTGTGGGCTGCCCTGCCCCCTCATCATCTTAACAGCTCCCACCTGTGGGCTGCCCTGTCCCTCATCAACCTAACAGCTCACACCTGTGGGCTGCTCTATCCCTCATCATCCTAACAGCTCACACCTGTGAGCTGTTCTGCCCCCTCATCATCCTAACAGCTCACACCTGTGGGCTGCCCTGTCCCTCATCAACCTAACAGCTCACACCTGTGGGCTGCCCTGTCCCTCATCAACCTAACAGCTCACACCTGTGGGCTGCCCTGCCCCCTCATCATCTTAACAGCGCACACCTGTGAGCTGCCCTGTCCTCTCATCATCCTAACAGCTCACACCTGTGGGCTGCCCTATCCCCTCATCATCAATTTTTACTTTTGTTTTGTTTTGTTTTGGTTTGGTTTTTTTTGAGGACACTGGGAAAGGATTCGCAGGATGAAATTGAAAAGTGAAAGGAGAAAAGTCCCCCCTACAAACCCACACCGGCTCACCTGCTGCTTCCGAGCAGAAAGGTTTGTCTCTCAGCACCTCCTTTAAGAACTGCTGCACGTAGAAGCGCTCCCTCGGACCTCCTCAGCCCTCTGCTCCAGCAGCTCCAGGCTGAAGAGAGCCCAGGCTCCCCTCTTTAAGTAACCCCGCCCCTGGCAGGAGACACCCCCGCATCATCCTAACAGCTCACACCTGTGAGCTGCCCTGTCCCCTCATCATCCTAACAGCTCACACCTGTGGGCTGCCCTGCCTCCTCATCATCCTAACAGCTCACACCTGTGAGCTGCCCTGCCTCCTCATCATCCTAACAGCTCACACCTGTGGGCTGCCCTGCCACCTCATCATCCTAACAGCTCACACCTGTGGGCTGCCCTGTCCCCTCATCATCCTAACAGCTCACACCTGTGGGCTGCCCTGTCCCTCATCAACCTAACAGCTCACACCTGTGGGCTGCCCTGCCCCCTCATCATCTTAACAGCTCACAACTGTGAGCTGCCCTGCCCCTCATGATCCTAACAGCTCACACCTGTGAGCTGCCCTGCCCCCTCATCATCCTAACAGCTCACACCTGTGGACTGCCCTGTCCCTCATCATCCTAACAGCTCACACCTGTGGGCTGCCCTGTCCCTCATCAACCTAACAGCTCACACCTGTGGGCTGCCCTGTCCCCTGCTCATCCTAACAGCTCACACCTGTGAGATGCCCTGCCCCCTCATCATCAATTTTTACTTTTTTTTTTTTCTTTTGTTTTGTTTTGTTTTTTTTGAGGACACTGGGAAAGGATTAGCAGGATGAAATTGAAAAGTGAAAGGAGAAAAGTCCCCCCTACAAACCCACACCGGCTCACCCGCTGCTTCCGAACACAAAGGTTTGTCCCTCAGCACCTACTTTAAGACCTGCTGCACGTAGAAGCGCTCTCTCGGACCTCCTCAGCTGTCTGCTCCAGCAGCTCCAGGCTGAAGAGAGCCCAGGCTCCCCTCTTCAAGTAACCCCGCCCCTGGCAGGAGTCACCCCCTCATCATCCTAACAGCTCACACCTGTGGGCTGCCCTGTCCCCTCATCATCTTAACAGCTCACACCTGTGGGCTGCCCTGCCCCCTCATCATCCTAACAGCTCACACCTGTGAGCTGCCCTGCCCCCTCATCATCCTAACAGCACACACCTGTGAGCTGCCCTGTCCCCTCATCATCAATTTTTGTTTTTTTATTTTTTTGGGGGGCGGGGTTTTTTTTTGTTTTTTTTTTTAAGTACACTGGGAAAGGATTCGCAGGATGAAATTGAAAAGTGAAAGGAGAAAAGTCCCCCCTACAAACCCACACCGGCTCACCTGCTGCTTCCGAGCACAAAGGTTTGTCCCTCAGCACCTACTTTAAGAACTGCTGCACGTAGAAGCGCTCTCTCGGACCTCCTCAGCCCTCTGCTCCAGCAGCTCCAGGCTGAAGAGAGCCCAGGCTCCCCTCTTCAAGTAACCCTGCCCCTGGCAGAAGTCACCCCCTCATCATCCTAACAGCTCACACCTGTGAGCTGCCCTGTCCCCTCATCATCCTAACAGCTCACACCTGTGGGCTGCCCTGTCCCCTCATCATCCTAACAGCTCATACCTGTAGGCTGCCCTGTCCCCTCATCATCCTAACAGCTCACACCTGTAGGCTGCCCTGTCCCTCATCATACTAACAGCTCACACCTGTGAGCTGCCCTGCCCCCTCATCATCAATTTTTGTTTTTTTATGTTTTTGGGGGGCGGGGTTTTTTTTTGTTTTTTTTTTTAAGTACACTGGGAAAGGATTCGCAGGATGAAATTGAAAAGTGAAAGGAGAAAAGTCCCCCCTACAAACCCACACCGGCTCACCTGCTGCTTCCGAGCACAAAGGTTTGTCCCTCAGCACCTACTTTAAGAACTGCTGCACGTAGAAGCGCTCTCTCGGACCTCCTCAGCCCTCTGCTCCAGCAGCTCCAGGCTGAAGAGAGCCCAGGCTCCCCTCTTCAAGTAACCCTGCCCCTGGCAGAAGTCACCCCCTCATCATCCTAACAGCTCACACCTGTGAGCTGCCCTGTCCCCTCATCATCCTAACAGCTCACACCTGTGGGCTGCCCTGTCCCCTCATCATCCTAACAGCTCATACCTGTAGGCTGCCCTGTCCCCTCATCATCCTAACAGCTCACACCTGTAGGCTGCCCTGTCCCTCATCATACTAACAGCTCACACCTGTGAGCTGCCCTGCCCCCTCATCATCCTAACAGCTCACACCTGTGGGCTGCCCTGCCCTCTCATCATCCTAACAGCTCACACCTCTGGGCTGCCCTGTCCCCTCATCATCACTTTTTAGTTTTGTTTTGTTTTTTTTTTGAGGACACTGGGAAAGGATTAGCAGGATGAAATTGAAAAGTGAAAGGAGAAAAGTCCCCCCTACAAACCCACACCGGCTCACCTGCTGCTTCCGAGCACAAAGGTTTGTCCCTCAGCACCTCCTTTAAGGACTGCTGCACTTACAAGCGCTCTCTTGGACCTCCTCAACCCTCTGCTCCAACAGCTCCAGGCTGAAGAGAGCCCAGGCTCCCCACTTCAAGCAGCCCCGCCCCTGGCAGGAGCCACACCCTCATCATCCTAACAGCTCACACCTGTGAGCTGCCTCGCTCCCTCATCATCCTAACAGCTCCCACCTGTGGGCTGGCCTGTCCCCTCATTATCCTAACAGCTCACACCTGTGGGCTGCCCTGCCCCCTCATCATCTTAACAGCTCCCACCTGTGGGCTGCCCTGTCCCTCATCAACCTAACAGCTCACACCTGTGGGCTGCCCTGTCCCCTCATCATCCTAACAGCTCACACCTGTGGGCGGCCCTGTCTGCTCATCATCCTTTACAGGTCACACCTGTGGCTCTGCCACTCTCAGTGTGAGGGCAGGGCAGGGGCAGAGGGGATTTGCTACTCATTCCCTGCACACTTCCTGCTCTGCAGCTGAGACACTGCAGCAGCAGGCTTTCTTTGTTATGGATAAGGACCCCTCTTCTCCTGCAGGTGCTGAAGGCTGGAATTGAGATTTTGCCTCTAACATCCCACATGCCTGAGGTTCATAACTCCTACGGAAATTCCCCAGCAATCATTAGCCTTCATTTACAATTTTGCTTTTGGAATCACTACTAACTTGTCTTTCTGTGGAGGTGTTTCAAACATTCGTAGAGAGTTCAGGAGCTGGGTTGGCTTGTTTCTGATTTAACTGACCAGCCCAGGCTAAATCCAAATGCCCAGGATGACAGGGAAACATGGAGACAGTTTATAAATACTCCCCTTCCTTGCAATTCAGCCCTTTTTTGCACATCCCCAGAGCACATTAATTCCATCCTGTCTTCCCTACAACACCTCTCCAGCACAAATACCACTTCTCAGACACAAACCCAACAGAAATGTACTACAAGGTGCAGCCGGGGTGTGGCCAGGGCTTGGCAGGGGCCAGGGGGAAGGGGCCGTGGCTGGGAGAGGAGTTTGCCTCAGAATCCCAAGGCCTTTTTGTGGGGTGGGGTTGGGAGGCAAAGGTGGTTTTAATTTGGTTTGGTTTTGACCTTTTTTGGTGCTGAATATTGGGGAGGGGAGGGGTGGGGTGGGGATGAGGGTGTATTCTGTGTCAGTTTTCCATTTTGCTCAGATGGAGTGTGGGGGTTTTCGCTCCATGCTGGAAAACTGTCTTGAGAAGCTCCTCTATAAATCAGTTTTGATGAGCCTTGGTTTTTTTACAGGTGAGAGGGGAACATGTAACATGTACTCTTAGGGTGTGTTCTTTGGGAAAGCACAGAGACATTCCTGCCTTTGTTTCTCCCCCTTAAATCTTTTGTGTTGGATGGCTGGGGGCTGAGACTGAAGATTTTAATTAGCCTTTAACTTGGAAAGAACATGGAATGAGGAAACAGCTTTTTAAAATTTGTCTTCTTGACTAATTTATGAAGTAACTTCAATAATAAAATGTCTATGGCAGAGCCCATCAAGTTTTGAAGAACTACTTCTTTGAAGTGGAGACAGCTTTTGAGTGATGTGAATTATTTCTGCTAGCTTAAGCTTTCCTTTTCAAGGCATTTAGGTAGCCTCAGCCCCGGCGTTGAACAATGGTGCCTGAGGGAAAAGGAAGCAGGGACAGAGGGGTTGAAAAAGGCGTGTGAGACTTGCCTTACATGTCCCTAGTCTGGGAAGGTACTGAACATCAAATGAAACTCAGGACACCTGGGGTTCAGTTGCTTTTGGGTTTGTGATCTGTTTTGGGGCTTTTATCACTGGGGCAAAGAATATTTAACTTTCCTTGCCTGGAGGAGCTGTTTTCCTTGTCTTGCCTTTGTCATGAGGTGTGACAGTTTTGCACCCAAAACTGTGTGTACTGTGTCCAGTGTTTGGTGCTTTTGCCTGTGGTCTGGCATTGCCGGGGTGGGGCTTCTTTTAGGAAAGCAGCTCCTTCAGGATGTGCTTCCTTGAGCTGGATGTCTGGGAGAGGTGTTGGAATGGCAGTCGCAGTAGTTTTTCATGGTTTCCAGGCTCTTTCACCCAGTTCATTCCAGTCCATTTCAGAATGTGATGCAGAGCAGAATGACTGCAGTTCAACTGTAAGTACAGTTCAGCCAGAATGGGTGCATGAACTTCAGCATCAGAGGTGTAAATGCTTGGGCATCTGTGAGTTTGCTGGAACCAGTGAAGTCCCAAGACCTGAACAACAGGCCCTGAGCTCAAGTTGACCTTGAGATGAAAGTTTAAACCAGATGTTGTGTTTGTATCCCCTCAGTAGTGAAAGAACCAGGTTCATGAGTGTTCTGCACTAGGTCGCTGCTCATTAGTGAAACAGGGCTTGACCTTTCCATGTTTAGATGTCACTGTTGGACACGAAAGAAAGACACGGAATTGTGATTCAGAAGGCTGATGCTCTAAAAAGGGGCTGGTTTATTCTCAGAACCTATTTTTATACCCTTTTACAATGTCCCCACCTAAGAGGTGGGATCCTTTGAACCATTGGTCACACCAAGGGTCAACAAGTCAAGTGCCTCCTTAGGAGAGAAATGTGAAAAACTAGATAGTTTAAAAAGTATGACCTTGTTTACCAGTTTTGCTACCTGGGAAAGAACTTCAGAGAACCTAAACACAACAAGCAGCGACTACATTTAGAGACCAGGCAGGGCCCTGAAATCAGTCCTGTGGCCTTGCTGGGAGGTGCAGGGGCAAAGGCAGCCCCTTTGATGGGGCCTAGGGGGTCACATCTTGGACATCCCTGTCTCCAAAGCTGACTAAAAAGTCCCTCCCAGTGACCCCCGACCTGTGGGAGTCCAGAGTGTTCCTCTGGAAACAGAAACCAGTACAGGGGGGTTTAAAACCTGTACAGGGGGGTCTGAGATTTGTGCAGTGGGGTTGCAGACCCTGGCATGGACCCCAGGCAGGCAAGGGTCTCGATTATAGTCCATGGGAAAAATTACCAACACTATGGGATGAATTGCAAGCCCTCAAAGCTAGTAGAAAGTATTAATAGTTTCACATTAGGGGTTTTAAGATAAGAATGACCAGAGACAAGATGGAGGATTCTGGGCGTTACTCTAGAGTCTTCTCCCTCTTCGTCTCCATTTTGTGCAGTGGTGATAACATGAAGTAGATTTAGAGGGATTGGGTCAAAGTAGAAAACACCTGTTTAGTGTCAAGTGCATGCATTGGGTCACAATTGTAAATAATGTACATGCAATTATCTGTATATAAGATGACGAGCTGGGAGCAGGCGGGCAGTCGTCACCTGTTGCCCGTGCTGTCCAGACCTTGGCAGAGCTCAGGGAAAAGTATAGAGATAAGATAAAATAAACAAGGAGAGAAACCTTGAAAAAGAACATCTGAAGACTCCTCGTCTTTTCTGTGGGTGGCTCAGGGCTTTCCGAAGGATGACCACCCTCATTCTCGGGCAAGCAGAGACCCCGAGAACTGGCGTCCCTGGGTGGGCGTCGCCCAGGGAAGTCCTTCGTCCAGAAGAGTCCTCAGAAGCCAGCAAGAAGCCCCCAGAAGCCGAGGAGCCGAATTGCCATCATCTGAACTGAAGACCAGAGAAGGAAGAAAAGGACGAGAGCAGCTGATCTCAGGTTTGTCTCAGACAGACGGATTTCCAAGGGCCCTGGAGTTCGTCATCCTGTCAAATGCTGGTCGGTGATCGGGAACCTCCGAGCTGAACCGGAAAGCACCTGCACTTTGGTTCTTTCAGTGGTAAGACCAGTTGAGATACAAGATCACACGATGTGGGGAATTATGTCCCTGTCCCAGGAGCAGCTCAGCTTGCTGTCTGCCTTGCAGGGGATTGTTTCAGCTCACCCTGCGGGTCTCACAGAAAAAGAGCTCCATTCGTTACTGCTCTGGGTGAGATGTAATTAACCTTTCTGTGAGACAACAGTGTTATTTGAACCGGGGTTTTGGCAAGAGGCAAACAGGGAATTATATCATCAGGCGACTCAAAAGGACAAGATAGCTTTGAAACTCCTGACGGCTGCGAGAGTTATGTTAAAAGCAGTCACAGGGCGAAGCATAGGAATTCCTTTCCCTGACCCACCGCGGGGGGAGGGGGATGAACAAGGTGACTCCTCTGCTAGTCGGTTACTAGCGGAGACAGGTGTTGGCCATCACCCAGCGGTTAAAGGGTCTCCTGCAGGAGACAGATTAGAGATGACAGCTTGTCTCAGAAGCAGCGGGGGATCAGCAGCTTTCCACACAAGGGAACAAAGGCATTGAGTTAGACGATTTCCCAAAATTTGTCCCGGGGAACTTAAAGCTTTTAATACACCCCAGTGAGGAGGAAGATCAGGACATGCTCTCTTTCGAGGCATGCCCTGCGGAGGCAGGAGACGCACCCCAGGAGGGGGGATGGTAGAGTCAAGAATCTAGCCCACCAAGGAGCACGTTCACCCCCCCTTCGACGCCGCGCAACAGCCCTCCAGTGCTTCCCCTTTCCTCAAAGATAGTGGGGCGGGGGAGGGAAATGGCAAGCGACGGGCTGGGGATGCGCGGGGCGGTGGAGGAAGGTGGGGTTCCGTGGAAACCGCGCGGGCAGGAACGCGTTTGGGACGGCTTGGGGGACGTGCTGAGCCAGGGCACAGCGGAGTGCACGGAAACTGGGACAATGGCGGCAGGGCCGGCGTTAGCGGCTCGTCACGTGGGAATGACGCAAGCTACGGGGAGCAGCACGGGTGAGGGTACGTCTGCTTTGCTGAACGTGAGCTCAGGTCCATTGGGGCGGAGTCCGGGCAGAGGTGACATGCGGGATGGGGCGGCTCCAGGGGCGGTGGCTCCGGGAGCAGAGGCTCCGGGGGGAGGAGCGGCAGAGGCTGCCCCCCCCAGGAACTGAAGAAGCACAGGCAAGGCCAGGGCGTTGCCAGGGCAGAGCGATCCATCGAGGATCTACCCTCGGAGAGGAGGATCTGTGGGCGCTGGCCAAACAAGCAAAAAGCTTGGCTGCAGCTTTCAAAAGTATAGGCCACCGTGCTCTCAGTGTTGCTGCTGCCTCTGAAAGCGTGGGCGCGAAACGAAAAGTAAAGGTTAGAAATGAAGAAAAGGTAGAAAAGAAATCAGAGACAGAAAGTACTTTTGAGTTGTTAGCAGGAATGTTGGGGTTAGACACGGAGGGTCTGCTGCATGAGGCGACATCGCCATCTGCTGCCTGGAACAAAAACTACAGCAACAACCACGACAGTCGCCGCTGATCAGTGGGGCGACTGCGCTATCTTGTGGTTGGAGGGAAAAACTACAGAACGACAATGAAAGTCACCGGGGACAAGTGGAGCGACAGTGCCATCTGGAGCCTGGAGCGAAGAACTACAGCAGCCACCACGACAGTCGCTGCTGAGCAGTGGGCCGATTGCACCATCTCGTGGTCGGAGGGAAAAACTACAGCAACCGCAATGCAAGGAACCAGGGACCAGTACAGCGACATCGCCATCTGGTGCCTGGAGCGAAGAACTACAGCAGCCACCACGACAGTTGTCGCTGATCAGTGCGGCGAATCCGCCAACTTGTGGTTAGAAGAAAAAAATTCAGCAATATCAACGAAAGTTTCCAATGACCAGTGGAGCAACATCGCCACCTGGTGCATGGAGCCAAGAATTAAAGCAGCCACCACAACAGTCGCTGCTGATGAGTGGGGCGACTGCACCACCTCGTGGTTAGAGGGAGAAAGTACAGCAGCCTCAAAAGAAGTCGCCAGTGACCAGTGGAGCGACAGCGCCATCTGGTTTGTGGAGCAAAGAACTACAGCAGCCTCCACGACAGTCCCCACTAATCAGTGGCGTGACTTCGCCATCTCGTGGTTGGAGGGAAAAATTACAGCAACCCCAAAAAAAGTTGCCAGTGACCAGTGGAGCGACATCGCCATCTGGTGCCTGGAGCCAAGAACTACAGCAGCCACCACGATAGTCGCCGCTGATCAGTGGGGCGACTGCGCCATCTCGTGGTTGGAGGGAAAAACTACAGCAACCGCAACGCAAGTTACCAGGGACCAGTGGAGCGACAGCGCCGTCTGGTGCCTGGAGCGAAGAACTACAGCAGCCACCACGACAGTCGCCGCTGACCAGTGGGGCGAGTGCGCCATCTCGTGGTTGGAGGGAAAAACTACAGCAACCTCAATGAAAGTCGCGAGTGACCAGTGGAGCGACAAAGCCATCTGGTTCGTGGAGCGAAGAACTACAGCAGCCACCACAACAGTCGCTGCTGGTCAGAGGGGCGACTGTGCCATCTCGTGGTCGGAGGGGAACACTACAGCGACCGCAACCAAAGTTGCCGGGGACCAGTGGAGCGACAGCGCCATTAGGTGCCTGGAGCGAAGAACTACAGCAGCCACCAGGACAGACGATGCTGATCAGTGGGGTTACTGCGCCATCTCGTGGTTGGAGGGAAAAACTACAGCAACCGCAACGCAAGTCGCCAGGGACCAGTAGAAAGACATCGCCATCTGGTGCCTGGAGCGAAGAACTACAGCAGCCACCACGACAGTCGCTGCTGAGCAGTGGGGCGACTGCGCCATCTCGTGGTCGGAGGGAAAATCTACAGCAACCGCAATGCAAGGAACCAGGGACCAGTACAGCGACATCGCCATCTGGTGCCTAGAGAGAAGAACTACAGCAGCCACCACGACAGTTGCCGCTGATCAGTGTGGCGACTCCGCCATCTTGTGGTAAGAGGAAAAAAATTCAGCAACCTCAACGAAAGTTGCCGATGACCAGTGGAGCAACATCGCCACCTGGTGCATGGAGCCAAGAATTAAAGCAGTCACCACAACAGTCGCTGCTGATGAGTGGGGCGACTGCACCACCTCGTGGTTAGAGGGAGAAACTACAGCAGCCTCAAAAGAAGTCGCCAGTGACCAGTGGAGCGACAGCGCCATCTGGTTTGTGGAGCAAAGAACTACAGCAGCCTCCACGACAGTCCCCACTAATCAGTGGCGTGACTTCGCCATCTCGTGGTTGGAGGAAAAAACTACAGCAACCCCAAAAAAAGTTGCCGGTGACCAGTGGAGCGACATCGCCATCTGGTGCCTGGAGCGAAGAACTACAGCAGCCACCACGATAGTCGCCGCTGATCAGTGGGGCGACCGCGCCATCTCGTGGTTGGAGGGAAAAACTACAGCAACCGCAACGCAAGTTACCAGGGACCAGTGGAGCGACAGCGCCGTCTGGTGCCTGGAGCGAAGAACTACAGCAGCCACCACAACAGTCGCTGCTGGTCAGAGGGGCGACTGTGCCATCTCGTGGTCGGAGGGGAAAACTACAGCGACCGCAACCAAAGTTGGCGGGGACCAGTGGAGCGACAGCGCCATTAGGTGCCTGGAGCGAAGAACTACAGCAGCCACCACGACAGACGACGCTGATCAGTGGGGTTACTGCGCCGTCTCGTGGTTGGAGGGAAAAACTACAGCAACCGCAACGCAAGTCGCCAGGGACCAGTAGAACGACATCGCCATCTGGTGCCTGGAGCGAAGAACTACAGCACCCACCACGACAGTCGCTGCTGAGCAGTGGGGCGACTGCGCCATCTCGTAGTTAAAGGGAAAAACTACAGCAACCGCTACGAAAGTTGCCAGGGACTAGTGTAGCGACATCGCCACCTGGTGCCTGGAGCCAAGAACTACAGCAGCCACCACGATAGTCGCTGCTGAGCAGTGGGGCGAATGCGCCATCTCGTGTTTGGATGGAAAAACTACAGCAACCGCAAGGAAAGTCGCCGGCAACCAATGGAGCAAAAGTGCAATCCGGTGCCTAAAGCGAAGAAGTACAGCAGCCACCAGGACAGTCGCCGCTCATCAGTGGGGAAACTGCACCATCTCATTTTTGGAGGGAACACCTACAGCAATGGCAACGCAAGTCACCAGGGACCACTGGGGTGACAGCACAATCCGGTGCATGGAGCGAAGAAGTACAGCAGCCACCACGACAGTCGCCGCAGATCAGAGGGGCGACTGCGCCATCTCGTGGTCGGGTGGAAAAACTACAGAACCATAACAAAAGTCACCAGGGACCAGTGGAGCAACCGCGCCATCTGGAGACTGGAGCGAAGAACTACAGCAGCCACCACGACAGTCATCGCTGACCAGTGGAGCGACAGCGCCATCTGGTGCCTAGAGCGAAGAACTACAGCAGCCCCCACGACAGTCGCTGCTGATCAGTGGGGCGATTGCACCATCTCGTGGTCAGAGGGAAAAACTACAGCAACCGCAATGCAAGGACCCAGGGACCAGTACAGCGACATCGCCATCTGGTGCCTAGAGAGAAGAACTACAGCAGCCACCACGACAGTTGCCGCTGATCAGTGTGGTGACTCCGCCATCTTGTGGTTAGAGGGAAAAACTACAGCAACCTCAACAAAAGTTGCCGATGACCAGTGGAGCAACATCGCCACCTGGTGCATGGAGCCAAGAATTAAAGCAGCCACCACAACAGTCGCTGCTGATGAGTGGGGCGACTGCACCACCTCGTGGTTAGAGGGAGAAACTACAGCAGCCTCAAAAGAAGTCGCCAGTGACCAGTGGAGCGACAGCGCCATCTGGTTTGTGGAGCAAAGAACTACAGCAGCCTCCACGACAGTCCCCACTAATCAGTGGCGTGACTTCGCCATCTCGTGGTTGGAGGGAAAAACTACAGCAACCCCAAAAAAAGTTGCCGGTGACCAGTGGAGCGACATCGCCATCTGGTGCCTGGAGCAAAGAACTACAGCAGCCACCACGATAGTCGCCGCTGATCAGTGGGGCGACCGCGCCATCTCGTGTTTGGAGGGAAAAACTACAGCAATCGCAACGCAAGTCGCCAGGGACCAGTGGAGCGACAGCGCCGTCTGGTGCCTGGAGCGAAGAACTACAGCAGCCACCACGACAGTCGCCGCTGACCAGTGGGGCGAGTGCGCCATCTCGTGGTTGGAGAGAAAAACTACAGCAACCGCAATGAAAGTCGCCAGGGATCAGTTGAGCGACAGCGCCGTCAGGTGCATAGAGCAAAAAACTACAGCAGCCGCGAGGACAGTCGCCGCTGATCAGTAAGGCGACTGCGCCATCTCCTGTTCTGAGGGAAAATCTACAGCAACCGCTACGAAAGTCGCCGGCGACCACTGGAGGAAAAGTGCCATCCGGTGCCTGGAGCGAAGAACTACAGCAGCCACCAGGACAGTCGCCGCTCATCAGTGGGGCAACTGCGCCATCTCGTGGTTAGAGGGAACACCGACAGAAACCGCAACGCAAGTCGCAAGTGACCAGTGGAGCGACAGCGCCATCGGGTGCCTGGAGCGAACACCTACAGCAGCAACCAGGACAGTCGCCGCTGATCAGTGGGGCGACTGCGCCATCTCGTGGTTGGAGGGAATAACTACAGCAACCTCAACGAAAGTCGCAAGTGACCAGTGGAGTGACAACGCCATCTGGTTCGTGGAGCGAAGAGCTACAGCAGCCACAACAACATTCGCTGCAGGTCAGAGGGGCGACCGCGCCATCTCGTGTTTGGAGGGAAAAACTACAGCAACCGCAATGCAAGTCGCCAGGGACCAGTAGAGCAACATCGCCATCTGGTGCCTGGAGTGAAGAACTACAGCAGCCACCACGACAGTCGCCGCTGATCACTGGGGCGACTGCGCCATCTGGTGATTGGAGAGAAGAACTACAGCAGCCACCACGACAGTCGCCGCTGACCAGTGGGGCAACTGCGCCATCTCGTGGTCGGAGGGAAAAACTACAGCAACCGCAATGCAAGGACCCAGGGACCAGTACAGCGACATCGCCATCTGGTGCCTGGAGCGAAGAACTACAGCAGCCACCACGACAGTTGCCGCTGATCAGTGCGGCGACTCCGCCATCTTGTGGTTAGAAGATAAAAATGCAGCAACATCAACGAAAGTTGCCGATGACCAGTGGAGCAACATCGCCACCTGGTGCATGGAGCCAAGAATTAAAGCAGCCACCACAACAGTCGCTGCGGATGAGTGGGGCGACTGCACCACCTCGTGGTTAGAGGGAGAAACTACAGCAGCCTCAAAAGAAGTCGCCAGTGACCAGTGGAGCGACAGCGCCATCTGGTTTGTGGAGCAAAGAACTACAGCAGCCTCCACGACAGTCCCCACTAATCAGTGGCGTGACTTCGCCATCTCGTGGTTGGAGGGAAAAACTACAGCAACCCCAAAAAAAGTTGCCGGTGACCAGTGGAGCGACATCGCCATCTGGTGCCTGGAGCGAAGAACTACAGCAGCCACCACGATAGTCGCCGCTGATCAGTGGGGCGACCGCGCCATCTCGTGGTTGGAGGGAAAAACTACAGCAACCGCAACGCGAGTTACCAGGGACCAGTGGAGCGACAGCGCCGTCTGGTGCCTGGAGCGAAGAACTACAGCAGCCACCACAACAGTCGCTGCTGGTCAGAGGGGCGACTGTGCCATCTCGTGGTCGGAGGGGAAAACTACAGCGACCACAACCAAAGTTGGCGGGGACCAGTGGAGCGACAGCGCCATTAGGTGCCTGGAGCGAAGAATTACAGCAGCCACCAGGACAGACGATGCTGATCAGTGGGGTTACTGCGCCATCTCGTGGTTGGAGGGAAAAACTACAGCAACCGAAACAAAAGTCGCCAGTGACCAGTGGAGCGACAGCGCCATCTGGTGCCTAGAGCGAAGAACTACAGCAGCCCCCACGACAGTCGCTGCTGATCAGTGGGGCGATTGCACCATCTCGTGGTCGGAGGGAAAAACTACAGCAACCGCAATGCAAGGAACCAGGGACCAGTACAGCGACATCGCCATCTGGTGATTGGAGAGAAGAACTACAGCAGCCACCACGACAGTTGCCGCTGATCAGTGTGGTGACTCCGCCATCTTGTGGTTAGAGGGAAAAACTACAGCAACCTCAACAAAAGTTGCCGATGACCAGTGGAGCAACATCGCCACCTGGTGCATGGAGCCAAGAATTAAAGCAGCCACCACAACAGTCGCTGCTGATGAGTGGGGCGACTGCACCACCTCGTGGTTAGAGGGAGAAAGTACAGCAGCCTCAAAAGAAGTCGCCAGTGACCAGTGGAGCGACAGCGCCATCTGGTTTGTGGAGCAAAGAACTACAGCAGCCTCCACGACAGTCCCCACTAATCAGTGGCGTGACTTCGCCATCTCGTGGTTGGAGGGAAAAACTACAGCAACCCCAAAAAAAGTTGCCAGTGACCAGTGGAGCGACATCGCCATCTGGTGCCTGGAGCCAAGAACTACAGCAGCCACCACGATAGTCGCCGCTGATCAGTGGGGCGACCGCGCCATCTCGTGGTTGGAGGGAAAAACTACAGCAACCGCAACGCAAGTTACCAGGGACCAGTGGAGCGACAGCGCCGTCTGGTGCCTGGAGCGAAGAACTACAGCAGCCACCACGACAGTCGCCGCTGACCAGTGGGGCGAGTGCGCCATCTCGTGGTTGGAGGGAAAAACTACAGCAACCTCAATGAAAGTCGCGAGTGACCAGTGGAGCGACAACGCCATCTGGTTCGTGGAGCGAAGAACTACAGCAGCCACCACAACAGTCGCTGCTGGTCAGAGGGGCGACTGTGCCATCTCGTGGTCGGAGGGAAACACTACAGCGACCGCAACCAAAGTTGCTGGGGACCAGTGGAGCGACAGCGCCATTAGGTGCCTGGAGCGAAGAACTACAGCAGCCACCAAGACAGACGATGCTGATCAGTGGGGTTACTGCACCATCTCGTGGTTGGAGGGAAAAACTACAGCAACCGCAACGCAAGTCGCCAGTGACCAGTAGAACGACATCGCCATCTGGTGCCTGGAGCGAAGAACTACAGCAGCCACCACGACAGTCGCTGCTGAGCAGTGGGGCGACTGCGCCATCTCGTGGTCGGAGGGAAAATCTACAGCAACCGCAATGCAAGGACCCAGGGACCAGTACAGCGACATCGCCATCTGGTGCCTAGAGAGAAGAACTACAGCAGCCACCACGACAGTTGCCGCTGATCAGTGTGGCGACTCCGCCATCTTGTGGTTAGAGGAAAAAAATTCAGCAACCTCAACGAAAGTTGCCGATGACCAGTGGAGCAACATCGCCACCTGGTGCATGGAGCCAAGAATTAAAGCAGCCACCACAACAGTCGCTGCTGATGAGTGGGGCGACTGCACCACCTCGTGGTTAGAGGGAGAAACTACAGCAGCCTCAAAAGAAGTCGCCAGTGACCAGTGGAGCGACAGCGCCATCTGGTTTGTGGAGCAAAGAACTACAGCAGCCTCCACGACAGTCCCCACTAATCAGTGGCGTGACTTCGCCATCTCGTGGTTGGAGGGAAAAACTACAGCAACCCCAAAAAAAGTTGCCGGTGACCAGTGGAGCGACATCGCCATCTGGTGCCTGGAGCGAAGAACTACAGCAGCCACCACGACAGACGACGCTGATCAGTGGGGTTACTGCGCCATCTCGTGGTTGGAGGGAAAAACTACAGCAACCGCAACGCAAGTCGCCAGGGACCAGTAGAACGACATCGCCATCTGGTGCCTGGAGCGAAGAACTACAGCACCCACCACGACAGTCGCTGCTGAGCAGTGGGGCGACTGCGCCATCTCGTAGTTAAAGGGAAAAACTTCAGCAACAGCTACGAAAGTTGCCAGGGACTAGTGTAGCGACATCGCCACCTGGTGCCTGGAGCCAAGAACTACAGCAGCCACCACGATAGTCGCTGCTGAGCAGTGGGGCAAATGCGCCATCTCGTGTTTGGATGGAAAAACTACAGCAATCGCAAGGAAAGTCGCCGGCAACTAATGGAGCAAAAGTGCAATCCGGTGCCTGGAGCGAAGAAGTACAGCAGCCACCAGGACAGTCGCCGCTCATCAGTGGGGAAACTGCACCATCTCATTTTTGGAGGGAACACCTACAGCAATGGCAACGCAAGTCACCAGGGACCACTGGGGTGACAGCACCATCCGGTGCATGGAGCGAACAACTACAGCAGCCACCACGACAGTCGCCGCAGATCAGAGGGGCGACTGCGCCATCTCGTGGTCGGGTGGAAAAACTACAGCAACCGAAACAAAAGTCGCCAGTGACCAGTGGAGCGACAGCGCCATCTGATGCCTAGAGCGAAGAACTACAGTAGCCCCCACGACAGTCGCTGCTGATCAGTGGGGCGATTGCACCATCTCGTGGTCGGAGGGAAAAACTACAGCAACCGCAATGCAAGGACCCAGGGACCAGTACAGCGACATCGCCATCTGGTGCCTAGAGAGAAGAACTACAGCAGCCACCACGACAGTTGCCGCTGATCAGTGTGGTGACTCCGCCATCTTGCGGTTAGAGGGAAAAACTACAGCAACCTCAACGAAAGTTGCCGATGACCAGTGGAGCAACATCGCCACCTGGTGCATGGAGCCAAGAATTAAAGCAGCCACCACAACAGTCGCTGCTGATGAGTGGGGCGACTGCACCACCTCGTGGTTAGAGGGAGAAACTACAGCAGCCTCAAAAGAAGTCGCCAGTGACCAGTGGAGCGACAGCGCCATCTGGTTTGTGGAGCAAAGAACTACAGCAGCCTCCACGACAGTCCCCACTAAGCAGTGGCGTGACTTCGCCATCCCGTGGTTGGAGGGAAAAACTACAGCAACCCCAAAAAAAGTTGCCGGTGACCAGTGGAGCGACATCGCCATCTGGTGCCTGGAGCGAAGAACTACAGCAGCCACCACGATAGTCGCCGCTGATCAGTGGGGCGACCGCGCCATCTCGTGTTTGGAGGGAAAAACTACAGCAACCGCAACGCAAGTCGCCAGGGACCAGTGGAGCGACAGCGCCGTCTGGTGCCTGGAGCGAAGAACTACAGCAGCCACCACGACAGTCGCCGCTGACCAGTGGGGCGAGTGCGCCATCTCGTGGTTGGAGAGAAAAACTACAGCAACCGCAATGAAAGTCGCCAGGGATCAGTTGAGCGACAGCGCCGTCAGGTGCATAGAGCAAAAAACTACAGCAGCCGCTAGGACAGTCGCTGCTGATCAGTAAGGCGACTGCGCCATCTCCTGTTCTGAGGGAAAATCTACAGCAACCGCTACGAAAGTCGCCGGCGACCACTGGAGGAAAAGTGCCATCCGGTGCCTGGAGCGAAGAACTACAGCAGCCACCAGGACAGTCGCCGCTCATCAGTGGGGCAACTGCGCCATCTCGTGGTTAGAGGGAACACCGACAGAAACCGCAACGCAAGTCGCCAGTGACCAGTGGAGCGACAGCGCCATCGGGTGCCTGGAGCGAACACCTACAGCAGCAACCAGGACAGTCGCCGCTGATCAGTGGGGCGACTGCGCCATCTCGTGGTTGGAGGGAATAACTACAGCAACCTCAACGAAAGTCGCAAGTGACCAGTGGAGCGACAACGCCATCTGGTTCGTGGAGCGAAGAGGTACAGCAGCCACAACAACATTCGCTGCAGGTCAGAGGGGCGACCGCGCCATCTCGTGTTTGGAGGGAAAAACTACAGCAACCGCAATGCAAGTCGCCAGGGACCAGTAGAGCAACATCGCCATCTGGTGCCTGGAGCGAAGAACTACAGCAGCCACCACGACAGTCGCCGCTGACCAGTGGGGCAACTGCGCCATCTCGTGGTCGGAGGGAAAAACTACAGCAACCGCAATGCAAGGACCCAGGGACCAGTACAGCGACATCGCCATCTGGTGCCTAGAGAGAAGAACTACAGCAGCCACCACGACAGTTGCCGCTGATCAGTGCGGCGACTCCGCCATCTTGTGGTTAGAGGGAAAAACTACAGCAACCTCAACAAAAGTTGCCGATGACCAGTGGAGCAACATCGCCACCTGGTGCATGGAGCCAAGAATTAAAGCAGCCACCACAACAGTCGCTGCTGATGAGTGGGGCGACTGCACCACCTCGTGGTTAGAGGGAGAAACTACAGCAGCCTCAAAAGAAGTCGCCAGTGACCAGTGGAGCGACAGCGCCATCTGGTTTGTGGAGCAAAGAACTACAGCAGCCTCCACGACAGTCCCCACTAATCAGTGGCGTGACTTCGCCATCTCGTGGTTGGAGGGAAAAACTACAGCAACCCCAAAAAAAGTTGCCGGTGACCAGTGGAGCGACATCGCCATCTGGTGCCTGGAGCGAAGAACTACAGCAGCCACCACGACAGACGACGCTGATCAGTGGGGTTACTGCGCCGTCTCGTGGTTGGAGGGAAAAACTACAGCAACCGCAACGCAAGTCGCCAGGGACCAGTAGAACGACATCGCCATCTGGTGCCTGGAGCGAAGAACTACAGCACCCACCACGACAGTCGCTGCTGAGCAGTGGGGCGACTGCGCCATCTCGTAGTTAAAGGGAAAAACTACAGCAACCGCTACGAAAGTTGCCAGGGACTAGTGTAGCGACATCGCCACCTGGTGCCTGGAGCCAAGAACTACAGCAGCCACCACGATAGTCGCTGCTGAGCAGTGGGGCGAATGCGCCATCTCGTGTTTGGATGGAAAAACTACAGCAACCGCAAGGAAAGTCGCCGGCAACCAATGGAGCAAAAGTGCAATCCGGTGCCTGGAGCGAAGAAGTACAGCAGCCACCAGGACAGTCGCCGCTGATCAGAGGGGCGACTGCGCCATCTCGTGGTCGGGTGGAAAAACTACAGAACCACAACAAAAGTCACCAGGGACCAGTGGAGCGACCGCGCCATCTGGAGCCTGGAGCGAAGAACTACAGCAGCCACCACGACAGTCGTCGCTGACCAGTGGGGCAACTGTGCCATCTCATGGTTGGAGGGAAAAACTACAGCAACCGAAACAAAAGTCGCCAGTGACCAGTGGAGCGACAGCGCCATCTGGTGCCTAGAGCGAAGAACTACAGCAGCCCCCACGACAGTCGCTGCTGATCAGTGGGGCGATTGCACCATCTCGTGGTCGGAGGGAAAAACTACAGCAACCGCAATGCAAGGAACCAGGGACCAGTACAGCGACATCGCCATCTGGTGCCTAGAGAGAAGAACTACAGCAGCCACCACGACAGTTGCCGCTGATCAGTGTGGTGACTCCGCCATCTTGTGGTTAGAGGGAAAAACTACAGCAACCTCAACAAAAGTTGCCGATGACCAGTGGAGCAACATCGCCACCTGGTGCATGGAGCCAAGAATTAAAGCAGCCACCACAACAGTCGCTGCTGATGAGTGGGGCGACTGCACCACCTCGTGGTTAGAGGGAGAAACTACAGCAGCCTCAAAAGAAGTCGCCAGTGACCAGTGGAGCGACAGCGCCATCTGGTTTGTGGAGCAAAGAACTACAGCAGCCTCCACGACAGTCCCCACTAATCAGTGGCGTGACTTCGCCATCTCGTGGTTGGAGGGAAAAACTACAGCAACCCCAAAAAAAGTTGCCGGTGACCAGTGGAGCGACATCGCCATCTGGTGCCTGGAGCAAAGAACTACAGCAGCCACCACGATAGTCGCCGCTGATCAGTGGGGCGACCGCGCCATCTCGTGTTTGGAGGGAAAAACTACAGCAATCGCAACGCAAGTCGCCAGGGACCAGTGGAGCGACAGCGCCGTCTGGTGCCTGGAGCGAAGAACTACAGCAGCCACCACGACAGTCACCGCTGACCAGTGGGGCGAGTGCGCCATCTCGTGGTTGGAGAGAAAAACTACAGCAACCGCAATGAAAGTCGCCAGGGATCAGTTGAGCGACAGCGCCGTCAGGTGCATAGAGCAAAAAACTACAGCAGCCGCGAGGACAGTCGCCGCTCATCAGTGGGGCAACTGCGCCATCTCCTGTTCTGAGGGAAAATCTACAGCAACCGCTACGAAAGTCGCCGGCGACCACTGGAGGAAAAGTGCCATCCGGTGCCTGGAGCGAAGAACTACAGCAGCCACCAGGACAGTCGCCGCTCATCAGTGGGGCAACTGCGCCATCTCGTGGTTGTAGGGAAAAACTACAGCAACCGCAACGCAAGTCGCCAGGGACCAGTGGAACGACATCGCCATCTCGTGCCTGGTGCGAAGAAGTACAGCAGCCACCACGACAGTCGCCGCTGATCAGTGGGGCGACTCCGGCATCTTGTGTTTGGAGGGAAAAGCTACAGCAACCGCAACGAAAGTCGCCAGGGACCAGTAGAGCAACATCGCCATATGGTGCCTGGAGGGAAGAACTACAGCAGCCACCACGACAGTCGCCGCTGATCACTGGGGCGACTGCGCCATCTGGTGATTGGAGAGTAGAACTACAGCAGCCACCAGGACAGACGACGCTGATCAGTGGGGTGACTGCGCCATCTCGTGGTTGGAGGGAAAAACTACAGCAACCGCAACGCAAGTCGCCAGGGACCAGTGGAACGACATCGCCATCTCGTGCCTGGTGCGAAGAAGTACAGCAGCCACCACGACAGTCGCTGCTGAGCAGTGGGGCGACTGCGCCATCTCGTAGTTAAAGGGAAAAACTACAGCAACCGCAACGCAAGTCACCAGTGACCAGTGGAGCGACAGCACCACTTCGTGCCTGGAGCCAAGAACTAAAGCAGCCACCACGACAGTTGCTGCTGATGAGTGGGGCGACTGCACCATCTCGTGGTTGGAGGGAAAAACTACAGCAGCCTCAAAAGAAGTTGCCAGGGACCAGTGGAGCGACAGCGCCATCTGGTGCCAGGAGCGAAGAACTGCAGCAGGAACCACGACCGTTGCCGCTGATCAGTGTGGCGACTCCACCATCTTGTGGTTAGAGGGAGAAACTACAGCGACCTCAACGAAAGTCGCCAGGGACTAGTGGAGCGACATCGCCATCTGGTGCCAGGAGCGAAGAACTACAGCAGCCACCACGACAGTCGCAGCTGATCAGAGGGGCGAGTGCGCCATCTCGTTGTTGGAGGGACAAACTACAGCAACCGCAACGAAAGTCCCCAGGGATCAGTGGAGCGACAGCGCCGTCAGGTGCATGGAGCAAAAAACTACAGCAGTCGTGAGGACAGTCGCTGCTGATCAGTAAGGCGACTGCGCCATCTCCTGTTCTGAGGGAAAATCTACAGCAACCGCTAGGAAAGTTGCCGGGGACCAGTGGAGCGACATCGCCATCTGGTGCCTGGAGCCAAGAACTAGAGGAGCCACCATGACAGTCACCGCTGATCAGTAAGGCGACTGCGCCATCTCCTGTTCTGAGGGAAAAACTACAGCAACCCCAACGAAAGTCGCCGGCGACCACTGGAGCAACAGTGCCATCCGGTGCCTGGAGCGAAGAACTACAGCAGCCACCAGGACAGTCGCCGCTCATCAGTGGGGCAACTGCGCCATCTCATGGTTAGAGGGAACACCTACAGAAACCGCAACGCAAGTCTCCAGGCATCTGTGGAGCGACAGCGCAATCTTGTTGGTGGAGCAAAGAACTACAGCAGACACCAGGACAGTGGCCGCTGATCAGTAAAGCGACTCCGCCATCTTGTGTTTGGAGGGAAAAACTACAGCAACCGCAACGAAAGTCGCCAGGGACCAGTGGAGCGACAGCGCGATCTGGTGCCTGGAGCGAAGAACTACAGCAGCCACCACGACAGCGTCCGCTGATCAGTGTGGCAACTCCGCCATCTTGTGGTTAGAGGGAAAAACTACAGCAACCTCAACTAAAGTTTCCAGGGACCAGTGGAGCGACAGCGCCATCTGGTGCCAGGAGCGAAGAACTACAGCAGCCACCATGACAGTTGCAGCTGATCAGAGGGGCGACTGCGCCATCTCGTGGTTCGAGGGAAAAACTACAGCAACCGCAACGAAAGTTGCTGGTGACCAGTGGAGCGACAGCGCCATCTGGTGCGTGGAGCCAAGAATTCGAGCAGGCACCACGACAGTCACTGCTCATCAGTGGGGCGACTGCTCCATCTCTTGGTCGGAGGGAAAAACTACAGCAACCGCAACAAAAGTTGCCGGTGACCAGTGGAGCAACATCGCCACCTGGTGCCTGGAGCCAAGAATTAAAGCAGCCACCACGACAGTTGCTGCTGATGAGTGGGGCGACTGCACCATCTCGTGGCTGGAGGGAAAAACTACAGCAGCCTCAAAAGAAGTCGCCAGTGACCAGCGGAGTGACAGCGCCATCTGGTTTGTGGAGCAAAGAACTACAGCAGCCTCCACGACAGTCCCCACTAATCAGTGGCGTGACTGCGCCATCTCGTGGTTGGAGGGAAAAACTACAGCAACCCCAAAAAAAGTTGCCAGGGACCCGTGGAGCGACAGCGCCATCTGGTGCCTGGAGCGAAGAACTACAGCAGCCACCACGACACTTGGCACTGATCAGTGGGGCGACAGCACCATCTGGTGCTTGGAGAGAAGAACTATAGCAGCCACCACGACAGTCGCCACTGACCAGTGGGGCGATTGCGCCATCTCGTGTTCAAGGGAAAAACTACAGCAACCGCAACGCAAGTTTCCAGGGACCAGTGGAGCGACAGCACCATCAGGTGCCTGGAGCGAAGAAGTACAGCAGTCACCACGACAGTCGCTGCTGATGAGTGGGGCGACTGCACCATTTTGTGGTTGGAGGGAAAAACTACAGCAGCCTCAAAAGAAGTTTCCAATTACCAGTGGAGCGACATCGCCATCTACTTCGTGGAGCGAAGAACTACAGCAGCCACCATGACAGTCCCCACTAATCAGTGGCGTGACTGTGCCATCTCGTGTTTGGAGGGAAAAACTACAGCAACCGCAACGAAAGTTGCCGGGGACCAGTGGAGCGACATCGCCATCTGGTGCCTGGAGCCAAGAACTACAGCAGCCACCACAGCAGTCGCCGCTGATCAGTGGGGCGACTGCGCCATCTCGTGGTTGGAGGGAAAATCTACTCCAAACGCAACGCAAGTCGCCAGGGAACAGCGGAGCGACAGCGCCATCTGGTGCCTGCAGTGAAGAACTATAGCAGCCCCCAAAACAGTCGACGCTGATCAGTGTGGCGACTGTGCCATCTCGTGGTTTGAGTGCAAAACTACAGCAACCGCAATGAAAGTCGCCAATGACCTGTGGAGTGACAGTGCCATCTGTGTTTTTACAAGTGAGAGGAGAACATGTAACATGTTTGGGAAAGCACAGAGATATTCCTGCCTTTTTTTCTCCTCCTTGAATCTTCTGTGGTGGATGGCTGGGGGCTGAGACTGAAGATTTTAATTAGCCTTTAACTTGGAAAGAACATGGAATGAGGAAACAGCTTCTTAAAATTTGTCTTCTTGACTGATTTATGAAGTAACTTCAATAATAAAATGTCTATGGCATAGCCCATCAAGTTTTGAAGAACTACTTCTTTGAAGTGGAGACAGCTTTTGAGTGATGTGAATTATTTCTGCTAGCTTAAGCTTTCCTTTTCAAGGCATTTAGGTAGCCTCAGCCCCGGCGTTGAACAATGGTGCCTGAGGGAAAAGGAAGCAGGGATAGAGGGGTTGAAAAAGGCGTGTGAGACTTGCCTTACATGTCCCCAGTTTGGGAAGGTAGTGAACAGTAAAAGAAACTCAGGACACCTGGGGTTCAGTTGCTTTTGGGTTTGTGATCTGTTTTGGGGCTTTTATCACTGGGGCAAAGAATATTTAACTTTCCTTGCCTGGAGGAGCTGTTTTCCTTGTCTTGCCTTTGTCATGAGGTGTGACAGTTTTGCACCCAAAACTGTGTGTACTGTGTCCAGTGTTTGGTGCTTTTGCCTGTGGTCTGGCATTGCCAGGGGTGGGGCTTCTTTTAGGAAAGCAGCTCCTTCAGGATGTGCTTCCTTGAGCTGGATGTCTGGGAGAGGTGTTGGAATGGCAGTCGCAGTAGTTTTTCATGGTTTCCAGGCTCTTTCACCCAGTTCATTCCAGTCCATTTCAGAATGTGATGCAGAGCAGAATGACTGCAGTTCAACTGTAAGTACAGTTCAGCCAGAATGGGTGCATGAACTTCAGCATCAGAGGTGTAAATGCTTGGGCATCTGTGAGTTTGCTGGAACCGGTGAAGTCCCAAGACCTGAACAACAGGCCCTGAGCTCAAGTTGACCTTGAGATGAAAGTTTAAACCAAATGTTGTGTTTGTATCCCCTCAGTAGTGAAAGAACCAGGTTCATGAGTGTTCTGCACTAGGTCACTGCTCATTAGTGAAACAGGGCTTGACCTTTCCATGTTTAGATGTCACTGTTGGACATGAAAGAAAGACACAGACCCATGAATCAGAAGGCTGATGCTCTAAAAAGGGGCTGGTTTATTCTCAGAAGCTATTTTTATTCCCTTTTACAATGTGCCCACCTAAGAGGTGGGATCCTTTGAACCATTGGTCACACCAAGGGTCAACAAGCAAAGTCCCTCCTTAGGAGAGAAATGTGAAAAATAAGATAGTTTAAAAACTATGACCTTGTTTACCAGTTTTGGTCCCTGGGAAAGAACTTCAGAGAACCTGAACGTGACAAGCAGTGACTACATTTAGAGGCCAGAGAGGGCCCGGAAATGAGTCCTGTGGCCTTGCTGGGAGGTGCAGGGGCAAAGGCAGCCCCTGGATTGCCCCTTAAGCCTTGGCCACTCTTTGGGTGCAATCCAGGAGGAGGCTGAAGCCAGCTATTCCCGCAAAAGAACTTGTGTAAGCCTCTTTCTCGCACCCAATTGCCCAGGCTGGGCACTGTCCCAGCACCAGTCACTGCTCTCCTTGCCTTCTTCACCTTGACTGCTGATATCCAGCTTTACTTCCTAAAAATAGTAACAAAGAACAGTGCTGTATCAGAGCCACCATTTACACTTCCCCTGCGAAGACAAACAGTGACCCACCTCCTCAGGGGAAGCCCTCTCACCCGGGATGGGGCGCTCTGCCGCACATTCTATCCATCTGCATCTGAAAGAAAGTGAGCAACAAAAGTCAAAGTGCTGCAGGAGAACTTAAAAGCTCCAGACCTCTTGTGTCGTATCTAGGCATACTCCCTACAGTCCAACTCCACCCCACATTACAAATTCCAAGCCCAAAGCATTTACCCTATTACTTCAACACCCAGACTAAGCAGAAAGGCAGAGCAGCTCCGGGCCAAATACACACCCACACCCGTGACACAGGAGACCACAAACGAGGGAACACAACGGGGACAGAAAACTATCGGCCACAAGAATGGCCCTGAGGACCCAGAGAACTCAGAATGAGGTGACCGAGGTAAGACCTATGGCGAGCTGGCCAGGCTCGCAGAACCCTGCAGGAAGAAGATGCCAGCGGGATGACTTATTCCAAGGAGCGCAAAGACGGATGCCCGAGAGTGCTACGGTCAGAATCACCTCCCTGTCTTTGCCTTCTGACAAGTCCTAATCCGCCAGAATGGATCATTGCGGAGCACAGCTGACGACACAGCTCAGAACAAGACCTGAACGGACACCGGACTGGATGCTCCTGAGGAGAGGGGCGATGCCTGTCCCAGCTCCCGAGTCAAAGGCGCCGGGCCGAGGAGCGCAGAGAGCGCAGATGCTAAGACTGACGCCAGGGTTTCTGAGAGGCCCCCGGAAGGGCCACGGTAAAAGCCGTGAAAGACAAGATGCCCAGAAGACACAGAAGGCACCACAGACAAGTGACACGACACGCACCGGTACTGCTCTGCCCTGCACACCTCAGCATTGTGATCAAAACTGAGACTTCCTTTCGACGGGGCCCAAGGGGTCACATCTTGGACATCCCCGTCTCCAAAGCTGACTCAAAAATCCCTCCCGGTGACCCCCGACCCGGCACACTGCTTTTGATCTCCTCTGTGATCTGTAGCCCTGCACTTATCTCTGGGGCATCTGGGGATGGGAATCCATGTCAGGTACAAAGGAAGGCCGGCTCATTGTCTGGGAAATTCCTGCTGTCACCGGGCTCTTATTGTTGTCTCTTATTCTGCTACAAGAAAGAAAACCAAAAAAGCGTGAATCTTAGCAGCACATCAGCCAAAAATGGCATTTCTGCTACTCACCATCTCTTAAGAATGCCCGGGTCCCCGGGCAGCACACTTTGGCTGCGCTGCAAGGCTGACATTTGCAGAGCCAGCATCTCCATGGCCTTATTGGCACTGAGCCCACCCACCACGGCCTCTATCAGGGGCGTGAGCATCCCCGGTTGCAGTGGGACAAGGGTTCCAGGATGGACATCCCCAGAGAAGCGCAAACCTGTAGATTCTGCCTCCCCACTGTCACTTACTGGCTAGCCCTAGCCCAGGGTTACTGCCTGCACCTGTTCTCAGGGAAACAGGGGTGTTGTGATGACTGCTGTAAGGACTGCTATAGCTGTACTCTTAACTTATATCCCAGCCTGTACCCCTCCCTTTCACTGTGTGCTCTCTCTGGCCCTTCAGTCCTTCACCTCTCAAGCCCTCCCTCAGCCTCTGTGTGTCACTGTCAAGTCCCCCTTGCTGGACCCTACACCTTGCAGCCGGGGATGCTCCTTATCCACAGGGTTCTCAAGAATGTCCCGCAAGCGGGACGCCATCTCCACAGTTGCTCCTACCCTAACTAAATGTAGCCCTGAGTCAGGGCTCCTACCCTAAGTGTGGCCCTGAGTCAGGGCAGAGGCTGACAGAGCCGAACTCTTTGCGGTGGCCAAGGCACGAAGCCTTACCAACCGCCGCCTCGAGGAGGGGTGGACGCAATCCCCGGCTGCGGAGAGACAGGTGATCCCAGGGAGGGGTGGGGCGGGAAACCCCCTTTTTTCCCCAACCCTGCGGACCCTGCTCCCCACTAACACTTCCTGCCTAGCCTAGCCTTTGGGTTACTGCCTGCACCTCTCAGGGCTTCTGGCATTCTCCTGCATTAGACTTACTGCCTGCTGCAGCTCTCAGGGAAACAGGGGTGTGGTGCTGTGTGTGTGGGCTGCTATAGGTGTGCGCTAACTTGTATCCCAGCCTGTACCCCTCTCTTTCACTGTGTGCTCTCTGACCCTTGAGCCCTTTACCTCTCAAGCCCTCCCTCAGCCTCTGTGCGTCACTGCCAAGTCCCCCTGCCGAACCCCACGCCTTGCAACCGGGGATGCTCTTTATCAGGATACTCCTGGGAAAGGGATCCCGGGGGGGCCACCCATCTCCCACTGCATCCCTTTACCTTGTGGGCTCTCGAAGACGGCCGACAACGCAAAGCTGGCTAAAACGCAGAGATGGGTCAGAACTGCCCTGCCCGGCCAAGTCTGTGGGGATGCTGAGGAGAAACCCTCCCCCTTCACCCCTGAGAGCTCCATCCCACTAGGGCCCTCTCCTCTAAGATAACTTTAAGTTGCCTCCTGGGACTGAAAAGGCTTTTTCCCCATCTCCCGACCAGCTGTCCCAACACTTAGCTTTCAGAAGACGAGCGGACAAAATCCATCCTCGATGGAAATGAACGCGTCGGCCCCGTGGACGTCGAGACACCTCCGCGTCCGCCTCGGTGCTGCCGTAACCGGATATGGGCTCCGCACCTCCTCGCGGTACCTAGGACCACAAAACAAAAAATGTGACTATTGCCCTCCAGGCAATAGGAGCAATCCCCAGGGCTCCTCCGCACCATTGGCCCAGCTCGCCTCGAATCTTCATTCAACTCCAGAGGCTGCTCAGAGGGTACCTGCAAAATGAAAAGGTATACGCTTAGCAAGCTGCTGCCCACCGCTCTCTTATGAGCCACCCCACCTAAAGGCCGACTCACCCGCTCGCCTCTATTCCTTGGCACGCCCGGGGCAGCGGCAGCACCTGCAAAGAAACAAAGCAAAAAGGCATGCTGAGATGTCGTGAAACGGCAACCGCCCCGGTCCGACTGAAGTACGCCAAAAGTGTACCTTAAGCTTGCATCGATCTGGCCTCTGGCAGCCCGGGTCAGGAGAACTGGCAAGCAGAACACCTAAAATAAAAAAGCCCCAGATGATGCTCGGAGCTGCACCAGAAATCGAGACCTGAGCAGTGACAACTGCTTCTGCCCTCCGATCTCTGCTCACCTCCCTCCAGTGATCTTTACTGCAGATACGCAGCTCCACTTCCTAGAAATAAAGACAAAGAGCAGTGCTGTAACAGAGCCACCATTTACACTTCCCCTTCAAAGACAAACAGTGACCCACCTCCTCAGGGGAAGCCCTCTCACCCGGGATGGGGCGCATCTGCATCTGAAAGAAAGTTAGGAACAAAAGTCAAAGTGCTGCAGGAGAACTTGACAGCTGCAGACATCTTGTGTCCCTCTAGGCATATTCTCTACAGTCCAACTCCACCCCTCATTACAAATTTCAAGCCCCCAGCACTTGCCCTATTACTCCTACACCCAGACTAAGCAGCAAGGCAGAGCAGCTCCGGGCCAAATACACACCCACACCCGTGACACAGGAGACCACAAACGAGGGAACACAACGGGGACAGAAAACTATCGGCCACAAGAATGGCCCTGAGGACCCAGAGAACTCAGAATGAGGTGACCGAGGTAAGACCTATGGCGAGCTGGCCAGGCTCGCAGAACCCTGCAGGAAGAAGATGACTTATTCCAAGGAGCTCAAAGACGGATGCCCGAGAGTGCTACGGTCAGAATCACCTCCCTGTCTTTGCCTTCTGACAAGTCCTAATCCGCCAGAATGGATCATTGCGGAGCACAGCTGACGACACAGCTCAGAACAAGACCTGAACGGACACCGGACTGGATGCTCCTGAGGAGAGGGGCGATGCCTGTCCCAGCTCTCGAGTCAAAGGCGCCGGGCCGAGGAGCGCAGAGAGCGCAGATGCTAAGACTGACGCCAGGGTTTCTGAGAGGCCCCCGGAAGGGCCACGGTAAAAGCCGTGAAAGACAAGATGCCCAGAAGACACAGAAGGCACCACAGACAAGTGACACGACACGCACCGGTACTGCTCTGCCCTGCACACCTCAGCATTGTGATCAAAACTGAGACTTCCTTTCGAGGGGGCCCAAGGGGTCACATCTTGGACATCCCCGTCTCCAAAGCTGACTCAAAAATCCCTCCCGGTGACCCCCGACCCGGCACACTGCTTTTGATCTCCTCCGAGATCTGTAGCCCTGCACTTATCTCTGGGATGACAATCCACGTCGGGTGCAAAGGAAGGCCAGCTCCATGGAAATAAACGCGTCGGCCCCGTGGACGTCGAGACACCTCCGCGTCCGCCTCGGTGCTGCCGTAACCGGATATGGGCTCCGCACCTCCTCACGGTACCTAGGACCACAAAACAAAAAATGTGACTATTGCCCTCCAGAAAACCAGTCCCCAGGGCTCCTCCGCACCAATGGCCCAGCTCGCCTGGAATCTTCATTCAACTCCAGAGGCTGCTCAGAGGGTACCTGCAAAATGAAAAGGTATACGCTTAGCAAGCTGCTGCCCACCGCTCTCTTATGAGCCACCCCACCTAAAGGCCGACTCACCCGCTCGCCTCTATTCCTTGGCACGCCCGGGGCAGCGGCAGCACCTGCAAAGAAACAAAGCAAAAAGGCATGCTGAGATGTCGTGAAACGGCAACCGCCCCGGTCCGACTGAAGTACGCCAAAAGTGTACCTTAAGCTTGCATCCATCTGGCCTCTGGCAGCCCGGGTCAGGAGAACTGGCAAGCAGAACACCTAAAATAAAAAAGCCCCAGATGATGCTCGGAGCTGCACCAGAAATCGAGACCTGAGCAGTGACAACTGCTTCTGCCCTCCGATCTCTGCTCACCTCCCTCCAGTGATCTTTACTGCAGATACGCAGCTCCACTTCCTAGAAATAAAGACAAAGAGCAGTGCTGTAACAGAGCCACCATTTACACTTCCCCTTCAAAGACAAACAGTGACCCACCTCCTCAGGGGAAGCCCTCTCACCCGGGATGGGGCGCATCTGCATCTGAAAGAAAGTTAGGAACAAAAGTCAAAGTGCTGCAGGAGAACTTGACAGCTGCAGACATCTTGTGTCCATCTAGGCATATTCTCTACAGTCCAACTCCACCCCTCATTACAAATTTCAAGCCCCCAGCACTTGCCCTATTACTCCTACACCCAGACTAAGCAGCAAGGCAGAGCAGCTCCGGGCCAAATACACACCCACACCCGTGACACAGGAGACCACAAACGAGGGAACACAACGGGGACAGAAAACTATCGGCCACAAGAATGGCCCTGAGGACCCAGAGAACTCAGAATGAGGTGACCGAGGTAAGACCTATGGCGAGCTGGCCAGGCTCGCAGAACCCTGCAGGAAGAAGATGACTTATTCCAAGGAGCTCAAAGACGGATGCCCGAGAGTGCTACGGTCAGAATCACCTCCCTGTCTTTGCCTTCTGACAAGTCCTAATCCGCCAGAATGGATCATTGCGGAGCACAGCTGACGACACAGCTCAGAACAAGACCTGAACGGACACCGGACTGGATGCTCCTGAGGAGAGGGGCGATGCCTGTCCCAGCTCCCGAGTCAAAGGCGCCGGGCCGAGGAGCGCAGATGCTAAGACTGACGCCAGGGTTTCTGAGAGGCCCCCGGAAGGGCCACGGTAAAAGCCGTGAAAGACAAGATGCCCAGAAGACACAGAAGGCACCACAGACAAGTGACACGACACGCACCGGTACTGCTCTGCCCTGCACACCTCAGCATTGTGATCAAAACTGAGACTTCCTTTCGAGGGGGCCCAAGGGGTCACATCTTGGACATCCCCGTCTCCAAAGCTGACTCAAAAATCCCTCCCGGTGACCCCCGACCCGGCACACTGCTTTTGATCTCCTCCGAGATCTGTAGCCCTGCACTTATCTCTGGGATGACAATCCACGTCGGGTGCAAAGGAAGGCCAGCTCCATGGAAATAAACGCGTCGGCCCCGTGGACGTCGAGACACCTCCGCGTCCGCCTCGGTGCTGCCGTAACCGGATATGGGCTCCGCACCTCCTCACGGTACCTAGGACCACAAAACAAAAAATGTGACTATTGCCCTCCAGAAAACCAGTCCCCAGGGCTCCTCCGCACCAATGGCCCAGCTCGCCTGGAATCTTCATTCAACTCCAGAGGCTGCTCAGAGGGTACCTGCAAAATGAAAAGGTATACGCTTAGCAAGCTGCTGCCCACCGCTCTCTTATGAGCCACCCCACCTAAAGGCCGACTCACCCGCTCGCCTCTATTCCTTGGCACGCCCGGGGCAGCGGCAGCACCTGCAAAGAAACAAAGCAAAAAGGCATGCTGAGATGTCGTGAAACGGCAACCGCCCCGGTCCGACTGAAGTACGCCAAAAGTGTACCTTAAGCTTGCATCCATCTGGCCTCTGGCAGCCCGGGTCAGGAGAACTGGCAAGCAGAACACCTAAAATAAAAAAGCCCCAGATGATGCTCGGAGCTGCACCAGAAATCGAGACCTGAGCAGTGACAACTGCTTCTGCCCTCCGATCTCTGCTCACCTCCCTCCAGTGATCTTTACTGCAGATACGCAGCTCCACTTCCTAGAAATAAAGACAAAGAGCAGTGCTGTAACAGAGCCACCATTTACACTTCCCCTTCAAAGACAAACAGTGACCCACCTCCTCAGGGGAAGCCCTCTCACCCGGGATGGGGCGCATCTGCATCTGAAAGAAAGTTAGGAACAAAAGTCAAAGTGCTGCAGGAGAACTTGACAGCTGCAGACATCTTGTGTCCATCTAGGCATATTCTCTACAGTCCAACTCCACCCCTCATTACAAATTTCAAGCCCCCAGCACTTGCCCTATTACTCCTACACCCAGACTAAGCAGCAAGGCAGAGCAGCTCCGGGCCAAATACACACCCACACCCGTGACACAGGAGACCACAAACGAGGGAACACAACGGGGACAGAAAACTATCGGCCACAAGAATGGCCCTGAGGACCCAGAGAACTCAGAATGAGGTGACCGAGGTAAGACCTATGGCGAGCTGGCCAGGCTCGCAGAACCCTGCAGGAAGAAGATGACTTATTCCAAGGAGCTCAAAGACGGATGCCCGAGAGTGCTACGGTCAGAATCACCTCCCTGTCTTTGCCTTCTGACAAGTCCTAATCCGCCAGAATGGATCATTGCGGAGCACAGCTGACGACACAGCTCAGAACAAGACCTGAACGGACACCGGACTGGATGCTCCTGAGGAGAGGGGCGATGCCTGTCCCAGCTCCCGAGTCAAAGGCGCCGGGCCGAGGAGCGCAGATGCTAAGACTGACACCAGGGTTTCTGAGAGGCCCCCGGAAGGGCCACGGTAAAAGCCGTGAAAGACAAGATGCCCAGAAGACACAGAAGGCACCACAGACAAGTGACACGACACGCACCGGTACTGCTCTGCCCTGCACACCTCAGCATTGTGATCAAAACTGAGACTTCCTTTCGACGGGGCCCAAGGGGTCACATCTTGGACATCCCCGTCTCCAAAGCTGACTCAAAAATCCCTCCCGGTGACGCCCGACCCGGCACACTGCTTTTGATCTCCTCTGTGATCTGTAGCCCTGCACTTATCTCTGGGGCATCTGGGGATGGGAATCCATGTCAGGTACAAAGGAAGGCCGGCTCATTGTCTGGGAAATTCCTGCTGTCACCGGGCTCTTATTGTTGTCTCTTATTCTGCTACAAGAAAGAAAACCAAAAAAGCGTGAATCTTAGCAGCACATCAGCCAAAAATGGCATTTCTGCTACTCACCATCTCTTAAGAATGCCCGGGTCCCCGGGCAGCACACTTTGGCTGCGCTGCAAGGCTGACACTTGCAGAGCCAGCATCTCCATGGCCTTATTGGCACTGAGCCCACCCACCACGGCCTCTATCAGGGGCGTGAGCATCCCCGGTTGCAGTGGGACAAGGGTTCCAGGATGGACATCCCCAGAGAAGCGCAAACCTGTAGATTCTGCCTCCCCACTGTCACTTACTGGCTAGCCCTAGCCCAGGGTTACTGCCTGCACCTGTTCTCAGGGAAACAGGGGTGTTGTGATGACTGCTGTAAGGACTGCTATAGCTGTACTCTTAACTTATATCCCAGCCTGTACCCCTCCCTTTCACTGTGTGCTCTCTCTGGCCCTTCAGTCCTTCACCTCTCAAGCCCTCCCTCAGCCTCTGTGTGTCACTGTCAAGTCCCCCTTGCTGGACCCTACACCTTGCAGCCGGGGATGCTCCTTATCCACAGGGTTCTCAAGAATGTCCCGCAAGCGGGACGCCATCTCCACAGTTGCTCCTACCCTAACTAAATGTAGCCCTGAGTCAGGGCTCCTACCCTAAGTGTGGCCCTGAGTCAGGGCAGAGGCTGACAGAGCCGAACTCTTTGCGGTGGCCAAGGCACGAAGCCTTACCAACCGCCGCCTCGAGGAGGGGTGGACGCAATCCCCGGCTGCGGAGAGACAGGTGATCCCAGGGAGGGGTGGGGCGGGAAACCCCCTTTTTTCCCCAACCCTGCGGACCCTGCTCCCCACTAACACTTCCTGCCTAGCCTAGCCTTTGGGTTACTGCCTGCACCTCTCAGGGCTTCTGGCATTCTCCTGCATTAGACTTACTGCCTGCTGCAGCTCTCAGGGAAACAGGGGTGTGGTGCTGTGTGTGTGGGCTGCTATAGGTGTGCGCTAACTTGTATCCCAGCCTGTACCCCTCTCTTTCACTGTGTGCTCTCTGACCCTTGAGCCCTTTACCTCTCAAGCCCTCCCTCAGCCTCTGTGCGTCACTGCCAAGTCCCCCTGCCGAACCCCACGCCTTGCAACCGGGGATGCTCTTTATCAGGATACTCCTGGGAAAGGGATCCCGGGGGGGCCACTCATCTCCCACTGCATCCCTTTACCTTGTGGGCTCTCGAAGACGGCCGACAACGCAAAGCTGGCTAAAACGCAGAGATGGGTCAGAACTGCCCTGCCCGGCCAAGTCTGTGGGGATGCTGAGGAGAAACCCTCCCCCTTCACCCCTGAGAGCTCCATCCCACTAGGGCCCTCTCCTCTAAGATAACTTTAAGTTGCCTCCTGGGACTGAAAAGGCTTTTTCCCCATCTCCCGACCAGCTGTCCCAACACTTAGCTTTCAGAAGACGAGCGGACAAAATCCATCCTCGATGGAAATGAACGCGTCGGCCCCGTGGACGTCGAGACACCTCCGCGTCCGCCTCGGTGCTGCCGTAACCGGATATGGGCTCCGCACCTCCTCGCGGTACCTAGGACCACAAAACAAAAAATGTGACTATTGCCCTCCAGGCAATAGGAGCAATCCCCAGGGCTCCTCCGCACCATTGGCCCAGCTCGCCTCGAATCTTCATTCAACTCCAGAGGCTGCTCAGAGGGTACCTGCAAAATGAAAAGGTATACGCTTAGCAAGCTGCTGCCCACCGCTCTCTTATGAGCCACCCCACCTAAAGGCCGACTCACCCGCTCGCCTCTATTCCTTGGCACGCCCGGGGCAGCGGCAGCACCTGCAAAGAAACAAAGCAAAAAGGCATGCTGAGATGTCGTGAAACGGCAACCGCCCCGGTCCGACTGAAGTACGCCAAAAGTGTACCTTAAGCTTGCATCCATCTGGCCTCTGGCAGCCCGGGTCAGGAGAACTGGCAAGCAGAACACCTAAAATAAAAAAGCCCCAGATGATGCTCGGAGCTGCACCAGAAATCGAGACCTGAGCAGTGACAACTGCTTCTGCCCTCCGATCTCTGCTCACCTCCCTCCAGTGATCTTTACTGCAGATACGCAGCTCCACTTCCTAGAAATAAAGACAAAGAGCAGTGCTGTAACAGAGCCACCATTTACACTTCCCCTTCAAAGACAAACAGTGACCCACCTCCTCAGGGGAAGCCCTCTCACCCGGGATGGGGCGCATCTGCATCTGAAAGAAAGTTAGGAACAAAAGTCAAAGTGCTGCAGGAGAACTTGACAGCTGCAGACATCTTGTGTCCCTCTAGGCATATTCTCTACAGTCCAACTCCACCCCTCATTACAAATTTCAAGCCCCCAGCACTTGCCCTATTACTCCTACACCCAGACTAAGCAGCAAGGCAGAGCAGCTCCGGGCCAAATACACACCCACACCCGTGACACAGGAGACCACAAACGAGGGAACACAACGGGGACAGAAAACTATCGGCCACAAGAATGGCCCTGAGGACCCAGAGAACTCAGAATGAGGTGACCAAGGTAAGACCTACGGCGAGCTGGCCGGGCTCGCAGAACCCTGCAGGAAGAAGATGACTCATTCCAAGGAGTGCAAAGATGGGTGCCCGAGAGTGCTACGGTCAGAATCACCTCCCTGTCTTTGCCTTCTGACAAGTCCTAATCCGCCAGAATGGATCGTTGCGGAGCACAGCTGTCGACGCAGCTCAGAACAAGACCTGAACGGACACCGGACTGGATGCTCCTGAGGAGAGGGGCGATGCCTGTCCCAGCTCCCGAGTCAAAGGCGCCAGGCCGAGGAGCGCAGAGATCACAGATGCTAAGGCTGACGCCAGGGTTTCCGAGAGGCCCCCGGAAGGGCCACGGTAAAAGCCGTGAAAGACAAGATGCCCAGAAGACACAGAAGGCACCACAGACAAGTGACACGACACACACCGGGACTGCTCTGCCCTGCACACCTCAGCGTTGTGATCAAAACTGAGACTTCCCTTCGATAGGGCCTAGGGGGTCACATCTTGGACATCCCCATCTCCAAAGCTGACTCAAAAATCCCTCCCGCTGACCCCCAACCCGGCACCCTGCTTTTGATCTCCTCTGTGATCTGTAGCCCTGCACTTATCTCTGGGACATATTGGGGACGAGAATCCATGTCAGGTACAAAGGAAGGCCGGCTCATTGTCTGGGAAATTCCTGCTGTCCCCGGGCTCTTATTGTTGTCTCTTATTTTGCTACAAGAAAGAAAACCAAAAAAGCATGAATCTTAGCAGCACATCAGCCAAAAATGGCAATTCTGCTACTCACCATCGCTTAAGAATGCCCGGGTCCTCGGGCAGCACACTTTGGCTGCGCTGCAAGGCTGACACTTGCAGAGCCAGAGTCTCCATGGCCTTATTGGCACTGAGCCCACCCACCACGGCCTCTATCAGGGGCGTGAGCATCCCCGGTTGCAGTGGGACAAGGGTTCCAGGATGGACATCCCCAGAGAAGCGCAAACCTGTAGATTCTGCCTCCCCACTGTCACTTACTGGCTAGCCCTAGCCCAGGGTTACTGCCTGCCACTGCTCTCAGGGAAACAGGGGTGTTGTGATGACTGCTGTAAGGACTGCTATAGCTGTACTCTTAACTTATATCCCAGCCTGTACCCCTCCCTTTCACTGTGTGCTCTCTCTGGCCCTTCAGTCCTTCACCTCTCAAGCCCTCCCTCAGCCTCTCTGTGTCACTGTCAAGTCCCCCTTGCTGAACCCTACACCTTGCAGCCGGGGATGCTCCTTATCCAACAGGGTCTCAATGTCCCGCAAGCGGGACGCCATCTCCACAGTTGCTCCTACCCTACCTAAGTGTAGCCCTGAGTCAGGGCTCCTACCCTAAGTGTGGCCCTGAGTCAGGGCAGAGGCTGACAGAGCCGAACTCTTTGCGGTGGCCAAGGCACGAAGCCTTACCAACCGCCGCCTCGAGGAGGGATGGACGCAATCCCCGGCTGCGGAGAGACAGGTGATCCCAGGGAGGGGTGGGGCGGGAAACCCCCTTTTTTCCCCAACCCTGCGGACCCTGCTCCCCACTAACACTTCCTGCCTAGCCTAGCCTTTGGGTTACTGCCTGCACCTCTCAAGGCTTCTGGCATTCTCCTGCCTTAGACTTACTGCCTGCTGCTGCTCTCAGGAAACCGGGGTGTGGTGCTGTGTGTGTGGGCTGCTATAGCTGTGCTCTAACTTGTATCCCAGCCTGTACCCCTCTCTTTCACTGTGTGCTCTCTGACCCTTGAGCCCTTTACCTCTCAAGCCCTCCCTCAGCCTCACTGTGTGCCACTGCCAAGTCCCCCTGCCGAACCCTACACCTTGCAACCGGGGATGCTCTTTATCAGGATACTCCTGGGACAGGGATCCCAGGGGGGGCCACCAATCTCCCACTGTATCCCTTTACCTTGTGGGCTCTCGAAGACGGCCGACAATTCAAAGCTGGCTAAAACGCAGAGATGGGTCAGAACTGCCCTGCCCGGCCAAGTCTGCGGGGATGCTGAGGGGAAACCCTCCCCCTTTACCCCTGAGGGCTCCATCCCATTAGGGCCCTCTCCTCTAAGATAACTTTAAGTTGCCTCCTGGGACTGAAAAGGCTTTTCCCCAATCTCCCGACCAGCTGTCCCAACACTTAGCTTTCAGAAGACGAGCAGACAAAATCCGTCCTCGATGGAAATGAACGTGTCGGCCCCGTGGACGTCGAGACACCTCCGCGTCGGCTTCGCTGCTGTCATCACCAAATCTGGGCTCTTCACGTCCTCCCAGGACCTAGGATCACAAAACCAAAAATGTGACTATTGCCCTCCAGAAGAACAATCCCCAGGGCTCCTCGGCACCACTGGCCCAGCTTGCCTCGAATCTTCATTCGACTCCAGAGGCTGCTCGGAGGGTACCTGCAAAATGAAAAGGTACACGCTTAGCAAGCTGCTGCACACCGCTCTCTTAGGACTCACCTCACCTAAAGGCTGACTCACCCGCTCACCTCTATTCCTTGGCACACCTGGGGAAGCAGCAGCACCTGCAAAGAAACAAAGCAAAAAGGCTCGCTGAGATGTCGTGAAACGGCAACCGCCCCGGTCCGACTGAAGTACGCCACAAGTGTACCTTAAGCTTGCACCCATCTGGCCTCTGGCAGCCCGGGTCAGGAGAACTGGCAAGCAGAACACCTAAAATAAAAAAGCCCCAGATGATGCTTGGAGCTGCACCCAAAATCTGAGCAGTGACAAGTGCTTCTGCCCACCGACCTCTGCTCACCTTGCTCCATTGACCTTTACTGCAGATACGCAGCTCCACTTCCTAGAAATAAAGACAAAGAACAGTGCTGTAACAGAGCCACCATTTACACTTCCCCTGCAAAGGCAAACAGTGACCCACCTCCTCAGGGGAAGCCCCCTCAGCCGGCATGGGGCGCTCTGCCGCAGATTCTATCCATCTGCATCTGAAAGAAAGTTAGGAACAAAAGTCAACGTGCTGCAGGAGAACTTGACAGCTGCAGACCTCTTGTGTCCATCTAGGCATATTCCCTACAGTCCAACTCCACCCCACATTACAACTTTCAAGCCCCCAGCACTTGCCCTATTACTCCTTCACCCAGACTAAGCAGCAAGGCAGGGCAGCTCCGGGCCAAATACACACCCACACCCGTGACACAGGAGACCACAAACGAGGGAACACAACGGGGACAGAAAACTCTCGGCCACAAGAATGGCCCTGAGGACCCAGAGAACTCAGAATGAGGTGACCGAGGTAAGACTGATGGCGAGCTGGCCAGGCTCGCAGAACACTGCAGGAAGAGGATGCTAGCAGGATGACTTACTGCTAGGAGCGCAAAGACGGATGCCCAAGAGTGCTACGGTCAGAATCACCTCTCTGTCTTTGCCTTCTGACAAGTCCTAATCCGCCAGAATGGATCGTTGCGGAGCACAGCTGTCGACACAGCTCAGAACAAGACCTGAACGGACACCGGACTGGATGCTCCTGAGGAGAGGGGCGATGCCTGTCCCAGCTCCCCAGTCAAAGGCGCCGGGCCGAGGAGCGCAGAGAGCGCAGATGCTAAGGCTGACGTCAGGGTTTCTGAGAGGCCCCCGGAAGGGCCACGGCAAAAGACGTGAAAGACGAGATGCCCAGAAGACACAGAAGGCACCACAGACAAGTGACACGACACGCATCGGGACTGCTCTGCCCTGCACACCTCAGCATTGTGATCAAAACTGAGACTTCCCTTCGATAGGGCCTAGGGGGTCACATCTTGGACATCCCCATCTCCAAAGCTGACTCAAAAATCCCTCCCGCTGACCCCCAACCCGGCACCCTGCTTTTGATCTCCTCTGTGATCTGTAGCCCTGCACTTATCTCTGGGACATATTGGGGACGAGAATCCATGTCAGGTACAAAGGAAGGCCGGCTCATTGTCTGGGAAATTCCTGCTGTCCCCGGGCTCTTATTGTTGTCTCTTATTTTGCTACAAGAAAGAAAACCAAAAAAGCATGAATCTTAGCAGCACATCAGCCAAAAATGGCAATTCTGCTACTCACCATCGCTTAAGAATGCCCGGGTCCTCGGGCAGCACACTTTGGCTGCGCTGCAAGGCTGACACTTGCAGAGCCAGAGTCTCCATGGCCTTATTGGCACTGAGCCCACCCACCACGGCCTCTATCAGGGGCGTGAGCATCCCCGGTTGCAGTGGGACAAGGGTTCCAGGATGGACATCCCCAGAGAAGCGCAAACCTGTAGATTCTGCCTCCCCACTGTCACTTACTGGCTAGCCCTAGCCCAGGGTTACTGCCTGCCACTGCTCTCAGGGAAACAGGGGTGTTGTGATGACTGCTGTAAGGACTGCTATAGCTGTACTCTTAACTTATATCCCAGCCTGTACCCCTCCCTTTCACTGTGTGCTCTCTCTGGCCCTTCAGTCCTTCACCTCTCAAGCCCTCCCTCAGCCTCTCTGTGTCACTGTCAAGTCCCCCTTGCTGAACCCTACACCTTGCAGCCGGGGATGCTCCTTATCCAACAGGGTCTCAATGTCCCGCAAGCGGGACGCCATCTCCACAGTTGCTCCTACCCTACCTAAGTGTAGCCCTGAGTCAGGGCTCCTACCCTAAGTGTGGCCCTGAGTCAGGGCAGAGGCTGACAGAGCCGAACTCTTTGCGGTGGCCAAGGCACGAAGCCTTACCAACCGCCGCCTCGAGGAGGGATGGACGCAATCCCCGGCTGCGGAGAGACAGGTGATCCCAGGGAGGGGTGGGGCGGGAAACCCCCTTTTTTCCCCAACCCTGCGGACCCTGCTCCCCACTAACACTTCCTGCCTAGCCTAGCCTTTGGGTTACTGCCTGCACCTCTCAAGGCTTCTGGCATTCTCCTGCCTTAGACTTACTGCCTGCTGCTGCTCTCAGGAAACCGGGGTGTGGTGCTGTGTGTGTGGGCTGCTATAGCTGTGCTCTAACTTGTATCCCAGCCTGTACCCCTCTCTTTCACTGTGTGCTCTCTGACCCTTGAGCCCTTTACCTCTCAAGCCCTCCCTCAGCCTCACTGTGTGCCACTGCCAAGTCCCCCTGCCGAACCCTACACCTTGCAACCGGGGATGCTCTTTATCAGGATACTCCTGGGACAGGGATCCCGGGGGGGCCACCAATCTCCCACTGTATCCCTTTACCTTGTGGGCTCTCGAAGACGGCCGACAATTCAAAGCTGGCTAAAACGCAGAGATGGGTCAGAACTGCCCTGCCCGGCCAAGTCTGCGGGGATGCTGAGGGGAAACCCTCCCCCTTTACCCCTGAGGGCTCCATCCCATTAGGGCCCTCTCCTCTAAGATAACTTTAAGTTGCCTCCTGGGACTGAAAAGGCTTTTCCCCAATCTCCCGACCAGCTGTCCCAACACTTAGCTTTCAGAAGACGAGCAGACAAAATCCGTCCTCGATGGAAATGAACGTGTCGGCCCCGTGGACGTCGAGACACCTCCGCGTCGGCTTCGCTGCTGTCATCACCAAATCTGGGCTCTTCACGTCCTCCCAGGACCTAGGATCACAAAACCAAAAATGTGACTATTGCCCTCCAGAAGAACAATCCCCAGGGCTCCTCGGCACCACTGGCCCAGCTTGCCTCGAATCTTCATTCGACTCCAGAGGCTGCTCGGAGGGTACCTGCAAAATGAAAAGGTACACGCTTAGCAAGCTGCTGCACACCGCTCTCTTAGGACTCACCCCACCTAAAGGCTGACTCACCCGCTCACCTCTATTCCTTGGCACACCTGGGGAAGCAGCAGCACCTGCAAAGAAACAAAGCAAAAAGGCTCGCTGAGATGTCGTGAAACGGCAACCGCCCCAGTCCGACTAAAGTACGCCACAAGTGTACCTTAAGCTTGCACCCATCTGGCCTCTGGCAGCCCGGGTCAGGAGAACTGGCAAGCAGAACACCTAAAATAAAAAAGCCCCAGATGATGCTTGGAGCTGCACCGGAAATCGAGACCTGAGCAGTGACAAGTGCTTCTGCCCACCGATCTCTGCTCACCTTGCTCCATTGACCTTTACTGCAGATACGCAGCTCCACTTCCTAGAAATAAAGACAAAGAACAGTGCTGTAACAGAGCCACCATTTACACTTCCCCTGCAAAGACAAACAGTGACCCACCTCCTCAGGGGAAGCCCCCTCAGCCGGCATGGGGCGCTCTGCCGCAGATTCTATCCATCGGCATCTGAAAGAAAGTTAGGAACAAAAGTCAACGTGCTGCAGGAGAACTTGACAGCTGCAGACCTCTTGTGTCCATCTAGGCATATTCCCTACAGTCCAACTCCACCCCACATTACAACTTTCAAGCCCCCAGCACTTGCCCTATTACTCCTTCACCCAGACTAAGCAGCAAGGCAGAGCAGCTCCGGGCCAAATACACACCCACACCCGTGACACAGGAGACCACAAACGAGGGAACACAACGGGGACAGAAAACTCTCGGCCACAAGAATGGCCCTGAGGACCCAGAGAACTCAGAATGAGGTGACCGAGGTAAGACTGATGGCGAGCTGGCCAGGCTCGCAGAACACTGCAGGAAGAGGATGCTAGCAGGATGACTTACTGCTAGGAGCGCAAAGACGGATGCCCAAGAGTGCTACGGTCAGAATCACCTCTCTGTCTTTGCCTTCTGACAAGTCCTAATCCGCCAGAATGGATCGTTGCGGAGCACAGCTGTCGACACGGCTCAGAACAAGACCTGAACCGACACCGGACTGGATGCTCCTGAGGAGAGGGGCGATGCCTGTCCCAGCTCCCCAGTCAAAGGCGCCAGGCCGAGGAGCGCAGAGAGCGCAGATGCTAAGGCTGACGTCAGGGTTTCTGAGAGGCCCCCGGAAGGGCCACGGCAAAAGACGTGAAAGACGAGATGCCCAGAAGACACAGAAGGCACCACAGACAAGTGACACGACACGCATCGGGACTGCTCTGCCCTGCACACCTCAGCATTGTGATCAAAACTGAGACTTCCCTTCGATGGGGCCCAAGGGGTCACATCTTGGACATCCCCGTCTCCAAAGCTGACTCAAAAATCCCTCCCGGTGACCCCCGATCCGGCACCCTGCTTTTGATCTCCTCCGAGATCTGTAGCCCTGCACTTATCTCTGGGACATCTGGAGATGAGAATCCACATCGTCGAGTGCAAAGGAAGGCCGGCTCGCTGTCGGGGAAATTCCTGCTGTCACCGGGGTGCTATCTTTTTGTCAGCTACAATAAAGAAAACCAACATCAAAACATGATCTTAGCAGATCTGTTATCCGGTTTGTGAGTGGGTCTCAGTGTAATATGATTAGACCACCTAACACTCACAAACAATGATGGATGCTTAGAGTTGCACCAAAAACACCACACAAATACCCTAACCAGACAAACTTACCAATTTTGGAAAAAAAAAAAATGCCCTAAAATAAACCAAGCCTAATTACCCATATTCAATTTTCCAAATATAATAAAAATAATCCCATGTCCAATCCCCTTAAAAAAACCTCAAGTGAATGCCCAGAATCACCCCCAGCTTAAAAAAGCCTGTTTCTAACCACATAAAAATAAAACCCCATGTGTTTCAAAGTACATCAATTCATTAATCTAACAGAGCAAAACCACAACAATTAAATTCTTAGTCAACACTAGTACTCTGAATACTCCAATCCCATCGCTACACACAAAATCAAAACCCCTTTCTCTTACTGACATAACAAAGAAATCGCAATTTTTACCTATAATAAAACTTAAAAAAATCTAATTAAAACTAAAAATATAATATACCATTATAACTAACCCCAAACCCCATACATTCCAAACAAGCTTCCTCCTAAACAAGTATTTCAAATGCCAAAAAACCTCAAACATTTAAAATGACTACTGCAAAAATTCCCTCTATCCACCGCACCACCAATATCACATAAAACAAATAAATTACCTTCTTCACACAGCACACCCATATCAAAAAACTAAACCTCCCTGAAATCTTTAACATAATTATAAATTAACTCAAAAATAAAAAACTTTAATCTCACTAACAAAAAGTCCACAAACTAAAAAACTCCACCATACAACCAACTGCCAGCAAACAAACCACACCACATTCTTTTCACATCATAAAAATGAAACAAGAACTAAAAAGAATGGAATCCCACACACACAACATGTCACAAGAACTAGCAAAAAAGATGAATCAAACCTACTTACTAAACTCAAAACTGTACACCTGACCCTAAAACTGACTAAAAAAACCCTTACACTAACTCATAAATAATCATCAGTACTCTAAAAAAGTTAACAAAAAACCCCTAACAACATGAAAAAATCTAAACTACTAAAACCAGAACATCACTACTCCAAAAACTACCTAAAAAACCAATCCTATCAATAGCCAAGTTCCCAGAAATAAAACCAATAAAAAACTGCAAAACAACAAATTAAACTACCATAACAGAAATATCCCAAATAAACTTAAATTAACAACACCAAAAAAATTATTCCTGACTCAATGAACCCATAATGACTCAAACCACCAAAACAAAACTATCACCTATAAGCATGCACAAAACCCGAAGATCAATTTAACCATAAACAATATCTCCCAAATATATAATATATATAATAAAAAAATATACAATATATAAAACATATAATATAGTTTCTAGCCATAGCTAGAAAACACATATTGCAAACAAACAAGCCAAATAAATTAACATCAAAGTACAGTAACAATAGTCCAATTATAAATATTAAAAAACTGTAACAGATTAACTACATCACAGCACCTCAGACCCACCAAAACTAACTCTACCTATTCACCATAATAGAAACCACCACTAAATCATTCAAAGCCTACTCAATACCTCATATTACAGTCCATCACAGCATTGTAAGCCTTAGAAAACATATCCTTTAAAAATATAACACCCCACCAAAAAAATTCAGCCACAAAACTCAGTCCAAAAGCAACCTAATCAACACCTGAACTAAGAAATACAGTGTTAAATAAATAGACCAAATCCCTTATCATACAGTATCTACAAACAAAATAAAACCAGACAGTAAGTTAGTAACAGCCACCTTAAAACCACTACAGGGAAAAAGCTTTCAAGAACTAAGAACTAATAACTGCATGGAACAAAACACCCAAACCTCCACCAGCCAAGCTGGCCCCACACAATCTGAATGCCTACATACAACAAACAAAACCCCAATAACTCACATCACAAGTCTAAAAAAAAAAGCCACTTAAATTAATTCTACCTTAAATGCAAACAAACACATCCATAAAGTTATCATCACTCAAAAACCAAATTACACATAAAAAAATAACACCAAAAAAATAAAACAAAAAGCAGTACACCAACAAAGAATGTAATAGTGAATAAAAACCTTATAGGGATATCACTATTTATCAAAATCCCAGGTAAAGGAGGATTCCTCCTAATTTAGACTGTAAGTGGAGAAGAGTTTCTTCCCCTGATTTGAACTTTTTTTGTCCTCATAACCCCCACTTTTCTTTTTTTGAGGACACTGGGAAAGGATTAGCAGGATGAAATTGAAAAGGGAAAGGAGAAAAGTCCCCCCCCCCCCCCCCCCCCCCCCCCCCCCTACAAATCCACACTGGCTCACCTGCTGCTTCCAAGCACAAAGGTTTGTCCCTCAGCACCTCCTCAGCCTTCTACCCCAGCAGCTCCAGGCTGAAGTGAGCCCAGGCTCCCCTCTTAAAGCAGCCCCCGCGGCAGGAGCCACCCCCTCATCATCCTCACAGCTCACACCTGTGGGGGGCCCTGTCCCCTCATCATCCTTTACAGCTCACACCTGTGGGCTGCCCTGTCTCCTCATCATCCTTTACAGCTCACCCCAGGCACTGCTCTGAGCCTGCATCATCCTTTACAGCTCCCACCTGTGCCTCTGTGGCTGTGCCGGTGGCTCTGCCACTCTCAGTGTGAGGGCAGGGCAGGGGCAGAGGGGACTTGCTGCTCATTCCCTGGACACCTCCTGGTCTGCAGCTGACACACTGCAGCAGCAGGCTTCCCTTGCTATGAATAATGACCCTTCTTCTCCTGCACGTACCCAAGGCTGGAATTGAGATTCCACCTCCAAAATCCCACATGCCTGAGGTTCATAACTCCTACGGAAATTCCCCAGCAATCATTAGCCTTCATTTACAATTTTGCTTTTGGAATCCCTAGTAACTTGTCTTTCTGTGGAGGTGTTTCAAACATTCATAGAGAGTTCAAGAGCTGGGTTGGCTTGTTTCTGATTTAACTGACCAGCCCAGGCTAAATCCAAATGCCCAGGATGACAGGGAAACATGGAGACAGTTTATAAATACTCCCCTTCCTTGCAATTTAGTCCTTTATTGCACATCTTCGGAGAAGATGCATTCCATCCTTTCCTCCCAACAGCACTTCTCCAGCACAAACGCCACTTCTCAGACACAACACAAACAGGAATCTACTACGGGGAGGACGGGGGCGGGCGGGGCGGGCTGAGCGGGGGGAGCCGGGGCCGGAGAGAACGGGGCCGGAGTCAGGGCGGAGCCGAGGCCGGGGGGCCGGGCCGGGGCTGGGTCGGAGTGGGGCCGGGGGGAGCCCGGGAGCGATCTCAGGGAAGCCACCAAGTTCCCACTCGCTCCTTTTTTCTGCTAAGTACCTGGGAGTCAGCGCAGTGATCCTAAGGATGAAGAGGAGCTTGGGATGATACTAAAAGACTTGGAGAAACCATTTTTCAGAAGGATGTGAGTCTGAACATTTGTCCATTATCGGGTGCTTTTGTCCATCTCATGTGTTTTCTATTTTTAATGGCTGTTTAAGTTCTAAGACAATAAGTTGAAAATGAAAAAGGTTCTGTGTCAGATCACAGTGCTGGGTTTGGCAGAGTGGCTGAAGTGTTTGTGCGAGCAGGGCAGGGAACGGACCAATCAGCTCTGGCAGGGTGAGGCATATCTGCTTCTGGTTCCAGAAGCTTTTGACTTCTGGAAAGTTTAAAGCCTGTGGCCGTAATTAGCAGTAATAATGGTGCCTTCTTTTATCTCTCAAGGTCACTGGCAAGCATGGAACAAGAACTGACCCAGAACTTCTTGGGGCCCTGGCAGAGAGAGAAGCAGCAAATGGTGTTGAGAGAATTTCAGAGTACATGTGAGATTCTGGTTTTCTTGACAGCTTAAGAAATTATTTCTTACTCACATAGGATAACCAGCCCCAGGACTCCCCAAACCCCTCCGCTCCCCATGATGCCAGGGAATCTTTTTTCCAGCGTAGGCAGAGAATTCTTTATGAGAAAACTCAAAACTGAAGGATGCAGGATCTGAGGGGAGAGGAAAGATTCTGGTATAAATTGAAAATGCCTTGGGAAAAATAAACATTTCTTCCTGATATTTAATCAAAACTTGCTTCCCTTCATCCTAAGGCCGTTCCCCTTGTCCATAGCCGTGTGTCCTTGTGAGAAATCCCTCTCCCTTAGGCCACGAGCGGCTTGTACAGACCACCCCAAAGATGTGTTCCAGGGGCTCTCGGGGGCACACGGCCCCTTTCCCAGCCTTGTCCTCAGCGCTTTCCCCGGGAACCCCCGATTCCCGGGGCACAGCGGCATCGTGTCCCGCCAGCCCGCCGGGGGAGCAGCAGCTTGTTATAAATGCGTATTTTGGAGTTGGCTTTTTGCATATAACAAGCAGATTGCTTTATGTATAATATGGGAAAGTTATATTGCATGTTGTTTTTTTTTTTATTAATAGAATTTAAAAATTTGTGATAGATAAATATTCTTAGATTGTAACAAAGTAGAGATGGGAGTGTTGTTTTTTTTAATTCCTCAAAGAGACAGAAGACAGGAGGGCCATCTGGAATCCCTGAAGATAAGGAACAACTGAGCCCTGTTGAAGAAGAAAGATTTACTACCTCTATCTAGACTTAGCAAGGCCACATAGAAAAACTACATAATTAAGGGAAGTCTTGAAACCAAAAATGAATATTTGAATAATGTATTAGCTCATTTAAATATGTAACACAGAAGTCCTTAAAAACAAAGGATCTGAAAAAAAGACGGTGTGCTGATGTTGTTGGAATCAGCACCTCTGCTGAAAAGAGCTTTGGTTTTTTTTATCCTTTATTGTCTATTTTTATTCTATTTTATTTGATTTTTATTAAACTTATAAAATAATATAAAAAGGTGCTCGGCTATTTCCGGATGCAGTCGTTCAGATTCGGCTCTTCGGGGAAGCTCGGCTCTGTTCGGCTGTTCCCGGCACACCTCGGCTATTTCCGGATGCAGTCGTTCAGATTCGGCTCTTCGGGGAAGCTCGGCTCTGTTCGGCTGTTCCCGGCACACCTCGGCTATTTCCGGATGCCGTCGTTCAGATTCGGCTCTTCGGGGAAGCTCGGCTTTGTTCGGCTATGCTCGGCTATTTCCGGATGCAGTCGTTCAGATTCGGCTCTTCGGGGAAGCTCGGCTCTGTTCGGCTATGCTCGGCTATTACCGGATGCCGTCGTTTAGATTCGGCTCTTCGGGGAAGCTCGGCTCTGTTCGGCTGTTCCCGGCACACCTCGGCTATTTCCGGATGCCGTCGTTCAGATTCGGCTCTTCGGGGAAGCTCGGCTCTGTTCGGCTGTTCCCGGAACACCTCGGCTATTTCCGGATACAGTCGTTCAGATTCGGCTCTTCGGGGAAGCTCGGCTATGCTCGGCTGTTCCCGGCACACCTCGGCTATTTCCGGATACAGTCGTTCAGATTCGGCTCTTCGGGGAAGCTCGGCTCTGTTCGGCTGCGCTCGGAGCCGCTCGCTGCGCTGTGCTCCGCCCAGCTCAGCTCGGCTCGCCTCCCTGAGGGGCGGGGCCGCGCGGGAAAGCGGCGCCGCCGGTTCGCGTTAACCCCGCAGAGCGCGGTTTGCTCGGTGTTTCCCTGCTGGCCAGGCTGCCAGCCACCGCACGGACACGGACGGGAGCGGGGGTCGGGCAGGAGCTCGTTAGGCAGTGAGCGCACTCGCGCTAATTAATGGGCACAAGAGCAGGCGGCTGGTTCGGCTGAGCTCGGTTCGGCAAAAGTCGGCACCGGTCGCTGCGTTCGGCCGAACTCGCAAACCCCCCCCAAACCCCTCCCCCCAAACCTCCCCCCCCGCAAAAAAACCCAAAAAATCTCTAAAAAACCCAAAAAAATCCCTAAAAAAAGCCCCAAAAAACCCTAAAAAATCCCAAAAAATGCCCCCAAAAGTCCCTAAAAAAACCCCAAAAAATCCCAAAAAACCCCCAAAAAATCCCTAAAAACAACCCCCCAAAAATAAAAAAAAACCAAAAAAATCCCTAAAAAAACCCCAAAAAACCCAAAAAAAATCCCTAAAAAGAACCCCAACCCCCCCCCCAAAATTCCTAAAAAAACCCCTAAAAATCCCAAAAACCCCCCCTAAAAAACCTCCCCAAAATCCCAAAAAACCTCAAAAAAACCCCAAAATGTCTCTCTTTCCCGCCCCCCCCCCCCCCCCCAGGAGCCGGGCTGTGGCCACACCCCTCTGCACCTGGCAGTCGAGGCTCAGAGCCCAAAACCCCCCCAAAAACCCTCCAAAAATCCCAAAAAAACAAAAAAAAACCCTAAAAAACCCCCAAAAAATCCCAACCCCCACCAAAAAAACCCAAAAAAACTCCCCAAAAATCCCTAAAAAACACCCCAAAAACCAAAAAAAAATCCCCAAAAACCCCCAAGAAATCCCTTAAAAACCCAAAAAAACCCCAAACCTCCCCCCAAAATCCTAAAAAAACCTCAAAAAATCCCCCCAAAAACCCCCCAAATCTCTGTTTTCCCCCACCAGGAGCCGGGCAGCAGCTGCACCCCCCTGCACCTGGCAGTCGAGGCTCAGAGCCCAAAACCCCCTAAAAACCCTTCCCCCAAAAACCCCAAAAAATCCCTAAAAAACCCCAAAAATGCCCCCCAAAAAACCCAAAAAAATCCCTAAAAAACCCCCCAAAATAAAAAATAAAAAACCCAAAAAATCCCTTAAAAAACCCAAAAAATCCCTAACCCCCCCCCAAAAAAATCCCAAAAAAACCCCCCAAAAAATCCCTAACAATCCCCAAAAATCCTCAAAAAACCCCCCAAAAATCCCCAAAAAATCCCAAAAAATCCCTAAAAAACACACCAAAACGCCCCCCAAAAACCCAAAATCTCTCTGCTTCCCCCCCACAGGAGCCGGGCTGCAGCCGCACCCCCCTGCACCTGGCCGTGGAGGCTCAGAGCCAAACCCCCCACAAAAAAAAAACCTAAAAATTCCCCAAAAAACCCCAAAACCCCCCAAAAAAAACCCCACAACTCCCAAAAAACCCCAGAGAACACCCAAAACCCCTTAAAAAAAAAAAAAAAAAACCGATCAAGGCTGATCAATCGAGCGCCGAGCAATCGATCCAGGTTGATCAATCGAGCGCCGAGCAATCGATCAAGGATGGCCGATCGAGCGCCGAGCAATCGATCAAGGATGGCCAATCGAGCGCCGAGCAATCGATCAAGGCTGCTCAATCGAGCGCCGAGCAATCGATCAAGGATGGCCAATCGAGCGCCGAGCACTCGATCAAGGATGGCCAATCGAGCGCCGAGCGATCGATCAGGGATGATTAATCGAGCGCCGAGCAATCGATCACGGCTGATCAATCGAGCGCCGAGCAATCGATCCAGGCTGATCGATCGAGCGCCGAGCAATCGATCAAGGATTATCGATCGAGCCCCGAGCAATCGATCAAGGATTGTCGATCGAGCCCCGAGCAATCGATCAAGGATGGCAAATCGAGCACCGAGCACTCGATCAAGGATGGCCAGTCGAGCACCGAGCACTCGATCGAGGTTTATCAATCGAGCGCCGAGCAATCGATTAAGGGTGGCCAATCAAGCACCGAGCAATCGATCGAGGATTAGCAATCAATCAAGGCTGGCCAATTAAGCGCCGAGCAAATTGTCAAGGACGGGCAACCAAGCGCAGAGCAATGGATCGGGGAGGGGCAATCGAGTGCAGAGTGATGGATTGGGGAGGGGCACTGAGGGTGACAAAAATTGACGGGGGGGTGGGGGAGGGAGGGGGCATGGGATTTTTGGGGGAATTTGGGGATTTTGGGGGGGGGGGGCGGGTGTCAGAGTTCCAAAATTTCCACCCCCCAAAAAAAGGCAAAATCCCCCCAAAAATAACGAGGAAATTTTATTTATTTGTTTTTTTATTTATTTTTGTACTGCACCGCCCCTCCCCTCATTCTCCTCCCCCTTCCCTCCCCCCCCTCCCAAAAAAGAGGGGAGGGGTCCGGGGTGGGGGAGGGGCTCAGAGGCAATGCCGGTGGTGGGGGCACGGCCCCAGGTGGATCCTGGGGGGGGTTGGGGTCGTCCCAGGCTGGGATGGACCGGGACTGACCAGTTGGAACTGGTTTGAACTGGGATGGACTGGGACTGGTGGGACCAACTGGTTTAAACCGGTTTGACCCAGTCTGGGCCGGTCTGAGCCGGGGGCTCTGGGGGGGGGTCCAAGGCCGCTCGTGGCGTTTTTGGGGTTTTTTTGGTTTTTTTTGTTTCAAAAGCTGCAAAAATCAGCTTGGGGGGGAGGTGGGGGGGCGGGGCCGGAGCACCTTGGGGGGACAGGTGAGGGGAGAGTTGAGGGACAGGTGAGGGCACAGGTGTGCCAGGTCAGCCCACATCTCTCAGGTGAAGTGATGGTGATGGACAGGTAAGGGGACAGGGGGCTCAGGTGAGGCTCAGGTAAGGGCACAGGTGTGCCAGGTGAGCTCACATCTCTCAGGTGGGGTGACGGTGATGCTCTGCGCCGTGAACTCCTCGTCGAAGTAGCGCGTGTCCACCTCCAACGTCACCTGCAGCCGGAAGGGCGGCACCAGCTGGGGGGGGAGGGGAGGGGACACTCACAGGTGCGTCCAGGTGGGGTTACCAGGTGAGCCCAGGTGTGACACACACACACAGAGGTGTGCCGAGGTGTGACACACACACACACAGGTGAGCCCAGGTGTGACACACACGCACACACGGCCGGGGGGGCGTGGCCAGCTCACCTTTCTCTGCACCACGTCCTGCCAGTCGATGCCGGCGAAGAAGCAATGCTGCATCACCTCCCGGGTGTCGCCGGGGCCGCCGCCCAGCCTGCACAGGTGAGCACAGGTGAGCACAGGCAATGGGGACAGGTGAGCACAGGTGTGTGCCACTTGTCTCCATGTGTGTCCAGGTGTGTGTGAGTATACATGGGTAGCCCAGGTGTGTCCCAGGCGTGTCCCAGGTGTGTGTGGGTGTGCCCAGGTGTGCCCAGGTGTGTGTGGGTGTATCCCAGGTGTATCCAGGTGTACACAGGTGTGCCCAGGTGTATCCCAGGTGTATCCCAGGTGTGCCCAGGTGTGTGTGGGTGTATCCCAGGTGTGCCCAGGTGGCTGGGGCACTGCTTGACGTTTCCAAGACAGCGGTAAAAAGGGCGGGAAAAAAAGATACGAAAGACCCACAAGCTCACAGTCCGGGGCTGCCGCGCGCATCGGGGTGAGCAGAGGGGGAGCGCTGCAATACCGCTCTCTGTCCACACGGTGGCAGCACTATCCCCGATCTCAGCCCTGGGTCGGGGACAGGCAGAGAGCGGAGGCAAAAAAGGCGTCCAAAAATCCCCTTCCAAACATTCTCTAAATTAAATGCCACAAAAGTCTCCCAACCACAACCACAAAAACCCTGTCACCAATGGAATTCAAACCAAAAAAAGTCTTTATTTTAGGTTATATTTCCAAATTTTTAATCTTTTTTTTATTTTTATATTGCTATTTATCATTACAATTTATCTTTTATATTCCTATCTATATTATATCTCATATATTATATGCAACATGTAATATGATATATTGTCTTTATATAATTGATAATATTTTTTCATTTTATATTTCTATTTTTAGAATTTATATTGTTCCATTTCTGTATTTTTTTTAAATTTGTGTTTATGTTATTTTAAATTTATTTATGATATTTTAAATGATATGAATTCATTAACCTAACACAGCAGAAGGACAATTAATTACAATTAAAATGGCGTGGTTTTCCAAGGGGTAAAGATTTCATTTTCATTAAAATAATATTGGCATATTTTCTCTTTTCATGTCTTTTCGGGAGGTGGGCTGTTTTTCGGGGGATTTGCTTTGGGGTGTTTTAGTTTGCTTTGGTATGGATTTCTCTGTTAGTAAACAATGAGGTTCGGAGAGTTACAACATAAAATGCCCACTTGGTTTTACGGCTGTCTCTGAAATACACCTCGACACCAAGTTACTGCTGGTGATGCTGGACGTGGGTAGGATGAGCCCTGCTGTTGGGGGTTCCAAAGAAAAACACGGCACCGCCCGCCTTCAGGTTTTTTAATGGAGCAGAAAAGGCAGAGGTTTTGCTGCCTGCACTCTCAACCCGATCCCGACGTCCCGTGGCCATGGGTGTCGTTCTTCAGCTCCTTTCCTGCCAACAGCCAAACTTCCAGACACTCAGGGCAAGAAAGAGTAATGGGGAAAAAAAAATAAAGGAAGAAAGGAAACATGAAAAAATAAAATAAAATGGAAATAAAAATTTAAAAATAAAATAAATTTGAAAGCAATAAAAATATAGTAAAAAATATATAAAAAATAAGATAAATAAAATAAAAAAATTAAAAATACAAAACTAAAACAAAGCAAGTAAAAATAAGATATAAAATTAAAAAATTAAAGATATTAAAAATAAAATTAAAAAAGAAAAGGAATTTAAAAATAAAAAGCTAAAATAAAAATAAAATTAGAGGGAATAAAACATAAAAACATTTTAAAAATACAGAATAAGAAAGAAAATAACATGAAGAAATAAAACACAATAAAATCAAAATATAGCGTTAAAAAAACCCATAATCAAAAAAGCAATAAATAAAAAATAAAATAAACATTACATAGAATAAAAGACAAAATTAAACAAATGCAGCTCTCCCCTCATGCCATTGCCTAACACAGCTCCTGGATTCTGCAGGGGTAGGGAAAACAAACCCTGTGCTTCCCAGCAAGTAAAGCTTTCTAGGCAATCCCCAGTTTTGCTTGGAAACAAATTCTGTTTGAGTGGAAAGCTCACTTTGGATGAACATCCAAATGTGCCAAGCCAGGAAAGAACCACCCCATTGTGTCCAAGGAACAGCAATTAGGCCGTTTAGGATTTAAGTTTTAATGGGATTTTAATGGGATAGGTAAAAATGCAGTACATATAACTTTACAGAGAGATGAATTATGGCAAAAAAAAAAAAAATCCACTTAGCAAGTTGGCTGGTGCTGAACAATTGGGGTTTACCAACAGGAATTTGGTAAATGTCCCTGGAAATGTGCCCTATGATGCAGCAAAACTCCACCTAGGACGGAAAACTGGCATTTGCAAACATCCCCCCAAACCGCCCCATATATTTTTTGTATATAAAACAAAAACTTAACGAAACCAATACTCCTAAAAATCCTTTCACTTAACACATAAAAGATCCTACAAAAATAACTAGTAATATAAAGTCATGCAATTAATACTTTAAAATATTATGGATCTACTTACTTGGCTACTTGAAAAAAAAACCCCAAATCTTTTTATCTCCTTTTAAAACTCTTAAAAAAACCCTTGTTCTTTTATTATTTGAGAATTTTACTTCTACGATGAACCTGAGAGAACTGGATTTCCTTCAGCACTGGATGGTACTTCTCCTGTAATTATGATCTGATCAGTATAACCAAGGGAAACATTAAAGAAAAAAGAGGTTAATGCACATTGTCTGTTTGGTAGGGTATTGTATTTTAATTTGTATTTTATTATAATAGATATTTAAAATATATACATTTCCATATATAATATATATTTAAATACATAATATATATTTTTATTTATATAAAATTATTAATTATTTATTAATCATCTCTTAAATAGCAACCAATTTATAATATTTGAACAACAATTAATAATTAAAGGGGTAGGGTTAACTATGCACAACCTGGAAAAAAGAAAACAGTCCCAAGTGAGACAGTCACTAATAGGGATACTTATTACAAACAAAAGATGATTCCACTTGTTCTTCAACCCTATACTTGAAGCTTTGCTTTAGCTTGTTCACAAAAGACTGAAGTCCTGTAAGAAACAGGTGCTTGATCAGAAATGTTGAAGGCAAGACCTTAGAACACTTGGCAGAACATCATCCTTGTGTCAGCTCATGAGCCCTTCAAACTTTCTTCCCCCTCCTGTGCTCAACTAGAGCAGAGAAAAACCAATGAATGGTTTTTTCATGCACGCCTGGCTCTTAACCAGTAGAAAACTGGTTACTACACAAGGATATCAGCCCCTTCACTGAATTCTTCAACATTGGCAAGTGCTCCTCACCAGTGCTCTTTGTGATGATAACTGCTTCTGCTGCTTAATTTTATATGCTTTTAACTCGGCACCTTTTTCTTCAACCATTTTATCGTATTCATTCTCTGTTAAAAAAAAAACCAAACCAACAACAAACTCAGAACATGTGACTAAATGTTGCAGCTATAGATCTATCCAGTCTTAAATCATCATTTTTTTCAAACCAGGCTCTTCAGAACATTCAGAAAGCACCACGAACAAACACTGATGCTTCTACAGAAACTGTAAAACAGAAAATGCTCGATGCAGTATTATTTTGTGGACAGGCAGAGAGTGCTTTACTTCTGTGTGCTCAGCACCTAAGAGGGAGCTGTGCTATTTTGATTAATGGCCTCTGCTAAAGATAATGCAAAAGAGAGTAATAGAAAGGTAACCTAAAATGTGTCAGGCTAAACTGCTGAAGCCACTAATCTCAGAGAAAGAGGCCAAACTGATACTGAAAAATACTGCATTCAGATGGTTATCAGAGGAAGCCTGAATAAAAAAAAAAAAAAAAAAAAAAAAAAAAAAATCCTAGAGGTTTAGATAAATGGAATTTATCTGCCCATAGGCATACTTTCAAAATCTTCGAACTGATTTGATTTTAGGTGATGAAAAGTCAAGCGTGTGTTCAGCTTCTGTTTCCCAGATTCAGGCCTTTTTCTGGTTTGGAAAGGTCAGTAACACCGAATCACACATCCCAAATCCCAGCAATGGGTAAAATCTCTTACCTTGTGCTGCTTTTCCAGAAGTGCCACCATTTCAGTGATCTCGTGGTGACATCTGATATCAGCTTCTCTCTGGATCGTTGTTGCTTCATCATAAAGCAACCTCATCTCTTCCACCTGCTAGTAACAGATTGCATTTCATTCATAAACACACCAACATGTATATTTGTATATATATATATAAATATTAAAGTATATATAAAAATAGCATATATATCATTATATATAATTATATACAATTACATCTATTTTACATCATTATTTGTTATTATATATTATTATTTAATTATAAACTTATCTATAATATAAATAAATATAGATACAATATATAATATTTATATATATACTTATATAATACATAAATACAAAAACATATATTTTTAATATATATATTTTTCATCTTATTTTAATTTCTTCTTCCCCCTGTGGGTGCAAAGAATGCAGTCCCACTTGGCCTTCATTTGCTTTTAAGATCCTTTTCAAATGCGACATCTTTTATGCAGATTGTTAAAATGGGCACTGTTAAAAGGTTAATTACATGGGCACTGTTAAAAGGTACATCCATGGCAGGCAACTTCCCCTGGAACCAAAAGGCAGTTTCAAGCCCTAACATGTCTTAGCATTGCCATCAAAAAATGTGTGGGCAGAAAAATACTAATATGGGAGCAGTTATAACAAAATTTAGCCGACTTTACACCAAGGGTAGAATTTCTCTGAATTATATCTTGAAAGAAGGAATTTTTAACTGGGTTTTTATTTTCAAAGACACATTCAAATATTCAACTTAAGCACCTTATGTGCTAAAGCTTTGCTCACAGGCATAGACCAGAAGTTCCATTTCTGTTGATGAGACCGAAATGTAAGAGGAAGGACTCTGGGCAATAAAGCTTCATAAAAACATCTTAAATTTAAAAAAAAAAAGCGACTCAAATTATAGAAACAATTAACACCTCTCACCTCCTCATGAAGTTTATTTTCATTCACTTTTCTTGTTTCTATGTCTTTTTGATAGATATCAACTGCTTCCTTACGTTACTTGTTCATATTTTCCATCTCTAATTGCAATTGATTCACCTTTTGAAAGTGCAGAATTGCTGCTGATATTTGTTTAGGAATTAGTATGACAATGATTTCTTTTCACCTCTTATTTTTGAGCAGAAACACACTGTTACTTTTCAGGTATGTGATTAAAGCCTTTTCTATTTAGAAGTTCAGGGGGGGTTTTTTTGAATAAAGAATTGAACTTTGGCCTGAAGTGGGTTAGAAAATACTCAGAGAAACAATGGCAACAGCACAGTGGAGAAAACTGCCCTAAGCAGTCACCCTGAATGCTGGGAATTCCTCAGAAAAAACCAAAATACAGATGGAGATTTTATTCCCTCTCTTGTAAATCTGTATAAGATTTTGTGGTAGATTTTCCTGCCAGCCGTGCACTTTGATTCCAGTTTTTCCTTTTAAGCTTCTTATATGAAGGTGAAACAGAGTCCAGAAAGATGTTCTGGCATGGACACAAACAGCATCTCAACATCAACGTGGAACTCAGCTCAGCACATCCACACAACTCACACTCCTTTGATCAAGCTAGGTCACTCACTTCTACCTTGCTGTGAAGTTCCTCATACAATTGCCTCATTTCTTCTTTTTCCTCTTCATCTATCAAAGCAAGAATGCACAAGAAATTTTTTCCTTTGGAAAAAGAATGCCAGGTGTCCAAGTCATTGTGCTTAACTAGCATAATGAATTAAAAAAGGAATTATCAGCTCCTTTCCGTGTTAAATTATTCATTATGAAGCATGGTGCCAAAAGATAAAGAACCTAGGGAAAAGGTGTATTTCATTGAAACATTAAGCAAGCTCAGCTTTTCAATGTCCTTCCCAATATAATTTTTTCTGTGAAAAGTGTCATTCTGGATCAATTTCTGCAACCATATCAATTATTATGGCATTAGTGTTGCTGAATATTACTGTATCAAACTGTTAGCATTTGATAAACTGTACTGTAGGGCTCAGCAGTGAATTTCTTCCTATCAGCAGATACCAATGACCACAGAACTGTCATTATAATGTTGCAACAACACTCCATGTCCATGTTTTCCTTCTTTCCTTTCATTTTTGTAATTGATACTATTTTTCCCTAAGAAATCAATTAAGAAGAGAACAACTACCAGAAAAGAACAGTACATAGATACACAGGTGTTTCTAAATTAGGCTAAAAAGAAACAGACACTTCTGAAGTCTCCGGGACCGAGTTAGTAAAATTTTAATGACTATAATAACAACTCTAAATTGCACATAAAGTAAAATTCCCCAACCAAGGACATGTTTGAAAACCTCAAGAATTTAAAACTTCCTTGGCTTGTTCAGTTTCGTGAGAAGACTTCCAGTTCCTCATTATTCCTTGGGGTATAAAAAAAGACTTTTTTTCCCCACAAACGTGCGACTGCTGCAGACAGGAAATGACAGCTCTGGAAATTTGTTAAAGAGTGCTGGGAATTTAGAGGAGATTCTACTGCCTAGAAACAGGCGTGGAGTGCCACTCGGTATGGCTTCATATATTCACAGTATCTGGGTGGGACAGAGAACCTTCCTTGGCCTCACCAGGCTTCGCTTGGAATTTTGTGAGCCACTGAAAATTCACTGCTGATTTTAAGGGCTACATCCAGTCCATCTCAGCTGGAGAAATTTATATTCTTTCTCTATGAACAAAACAAATTCCAACCTTCTCCCCTCTGCAAAACTTTCAAACAACCCACTAACAGAGACTCTTTCTAAGGAAACCTCCACTTACCTTTCTGACACAAGCCCCATTTTCCAGCAATACCTCCAAATCTCTTTTTTTCTTCTTTAACACGCTACAACCTAAATTTAAAATTAATAAAATGTTAATTAATTTTTTTAATATGTTGGTTTTCTTGCTAGATATTACATATTTTTAATGATAAAAACTTCAAACTTGACACTTTTTACTATCATTATTTAAAGAAAAAATAATCCCAGAAGCCCCAAACCCCCCAAACTGCCCCAAACCATCGCAGAAACCCCAAAACCATCCCCAAAACCCACCCCAACAATCCCCAAAACCCGCCCCCCGGAACCCCCAAACCCCCGAACCATCCCCAAGCCCCCCGCCCCCCGCAAATATCCCCCAAAACTGCCCCCAAAACCCAGCAAGCCCCAAAACCCCATCGAACCCCCCCCAAATCCCCCCAAAGTTCCCCAAATCCGATAAAGCCCCCCAAATCCCCCCAAACCCCCCCAGCCCCTCCCCGCCGTCCCTGCAGGCTGCATTTCCCGCCCCGCAGCGCCGTCACCGTCACCGTCAGCAGCAGCGCGGGGCGGCACCCCCGGGACCCTGCAAAAACCGCCGGAGACCCCAAACCCCCCCTCCCCCCCCGCCCCGGAGACCCCAAAATCCCCCCGAGCCCACCCGGAAGCAGCGGCAGCCGGCGGGATTCCCCCCGAGAGCAGCGAGGTGCGGCGGAGCGGCTCCGACGGGACCCCCGCACCCGACACGCGCCCGGTGCGGCCCGGAAGTGAGCAGAGACACGTGGCTCAGAGCAGCCCGGGGGGTTACCATGGAAACGAGAGACGCAGCGGCCCGGAAGTTACCATAGAGACGAGGCCTAGAGCGGCCCGGCAGTTACCATGGAGACGAGAGACGCAGCGGCTCGGAAGGTACCATAGAGAGGCAGGCTAGAGCGGCCCGGAAGTTACCATCGAGATGCGGGCTAGAGAAGCCCCAAAGTTACCATGGATACGCTGTCAAGAGCGGCTTCTTTTTCTATGTTAAAAAAACTTAACAAAACAAACCTAATTCTCTTAAAAATCTTTTCACTAAACACATAAAAGATCCTACAAAAAAGTCACTAGTAATAGAAAGTCATGCGACTCACACTTTTAAAATATTACAATGGCCGAGCAAGCCACCTTGAGAAGGCTGTCCCATGACTTCCGCCCTCACTCGCCGCCAGCTTGGTTGTGGCTGAAGCCGCTTCCGTTTGAGCCGCCATCTTTTTTGTGGTAGCCCTGTGTCTCCCCGGCTCCAGACAGAAGTGCCTGACTAAATCGACGGCCGGAACGCCTCGGGGGCACTGCTGAGCCTCCAGCTCGTGCTCGCGCACCTGGAATCACCCCAGAAAAATCACTCTCGGCCGGTGCTGTGGTCGGGTTTTTTCGCAGGCAGCTGGCTAGATGCCACCAGGGTCCTTGCTTTTTCCCGCCCTTTTTGCCGCCTAGTTTGGAATTTTGGGCCGTAGCAGCGCCCACAAGCTCACAGTCCGGGGCTGCCGCGCGCATCGGGGTGGGCTGAGGGGGAGCGCTGCAGTACCGCGCTCTGTACACACGGTGGCAGCACCGCGCCAGAGCTCAGCCAGGGGCTGTCACACGCCTTGGGGACGGGCACGGGAGAGCGCTGCAGTACCGCGCTCTGAACACACGGTGGCAGCACCGCGCCAGAGCTCAGCCCTGGGTCGGGGACAGGCAGAGAGCGGAGGCAAAAAAGGCGTCCAAACATCCCCTTCCAAACATTCTCTGAATTAAATGCCACAACAGTCTCCCAACCACAACTACGAGACCTCTGTCACCAATGAAATTCAAACCAAAAAAAGTCTTTATTTTAGGTTATATTTCCAAATTTTTAATCTTTTTTATTTTTATATTGCTATTTATCATTACAATTTATCTTTTATATTCCCATCTATATTATATCTCATATATTATATGCAACATGTAATATGATATATTGTCTTTATATAATTGATAATATTTTTTCGTTTTATATTTCTATTTTGGGAATTTATATTGTTCCATTTCTGTATTTTTTTAAATTTGTGTTTATGTTTTAACCGGTATTTTAAATGATATGAATTCATTAACCTAACACAGCCGAAGGACAATTAATTACAATTAAAATGGCATGGTTTTCCAAGGGTTAAAGATTTCATTTTCATTAAAATAAATGTTTTTCGGTTTATATTTCTATTCTTAGAATTCATATTGTTCCATTTCTGTATTTTTTTAAATTTGTGTTTATGTTTTAACCGGTATTTTAAATGATATGAATTCATTAACCTAACACAGCCGAAGGACAATTAATTACAATTAAAATGGCATGGTTTTCCAAGGGTAAAGATTTCATTTTTATTAAAATAATATTGGCATATTTTCTCTTTTTGTGTTTTTTCGGGGCGGGGGGGCTGTCTTTCGGGGGGTTTGTTTTGCGGTGTTTTTGTTTGCTTTGGTTTGGATTTCTCTGTTAGTAAACAATGAGGTTGGGAGAGTTACAACATAAAATGCCTACCTGGTTTTATGGCTGTCTCTGAAATCCACCTCGACACCAAGTTACTGCTGGTGATGCCGGACGTGGGTAGGATGAGCCCTGCTCTTGGGGGTTCCAAAGAAAAACACGGCACCGCCCGCCTTCAGGTTTTTTAATGGAGCAGAAAAGGCAGAGGTTTTGCTGCCTGCACTCTCAACCCGATCCCGACGTCCCGTGGCCATGGGTGTCGTTCTTCAGCTCCTTTCCTGCCCACAGCCAAACTTCCAGACACTCAGGGCAAGAAAGAGTAATGGGGAAAAAAAAATAAAGGAAGAAAGGAAACATGAAAAAATAAAATAAAATAGAAATAAAAATTTAAAAATAAAACAAATTTGAAAGTAATAAAAAAATAGTAAAAAATATAAAAAGAAAAATAAATTAAAAAATTAAAAAAACAAAACTAAAACAAAGCAAGTAAAAAGTAATATATAAAACTTAAAAATTAAAGATATGAAAAAATAAAATTTAAAAAGGAATTTAAAAAAATAAAAACTAAAATAAAAATAAAATTAGAGGGAATAAAACATAAAAACATTTTAAAAATACAGAATAAGAAAGAAAATAACATGAAGAAATAAAACACAATAAAATCAAAATGTAGCATTAAAAAAACCCAAAATCAAAAAAGCAATAAATAAAAAATAAAATAAACATTACATAGAATAAAAGACAAAATTAAATAAATGCAGCTCTCCCCTCATGCCATTGCCTAACACAGCTCCTGGATTCTGCAGGGGTAGGGAAAACAAACCCTGTGCTTCCGAGCAAGCAAAGCTTTCTAGGCAATCCCCAGTTTTGCTTGGAAACAAATTCTGTTTGAGTGGAAAGCTCACTTTGGATGAACATCCAAATGTGCCAAGCCAGGAAAGAACCACCCCATTGTGTCCAAGGAACAGCAATTAGGCCGTTTAGGATTTAAGTTTTTATGGGATTTTAATGGGATAGGTAAAAATGCAGTACATTTAACTTTACAGAGAGATGAATTATGGTAAATAAACACTTTTAGCAAGTCGGCTGGTGCTGAACAACTGGGATTTACCAACAGGAATTTGGTAAATCTTCTTATAAATGTGCCCTACGATGTAGCAAAACCCCAACTAGGATGGAAAACTGGCATTTGCAATAAATACTCCCTTACTAAAATCAAAAAGAGGAAAAACATCAAAGGAACGGAAGGAAAAATATCTAAATCTCATCCTGCCTGGAAGACAAGCTCAGGCATTTCTAACACTGAAAACTTTTGAAACAGTTAGCAATTTCATGGTGAAAGTTCGTGGAATGCTGACATAAAATCTTCCTCTGCTCTGATTTTAAAGGGAAGTGAGAACTAAACACCTCAAGTTACTCCTATCCAACAATCATCTGTGTTCTGTGGGAGTAACATTGCAAAGAAACTCCAGGCGTACTTGTATCTGACATCTGAAGCTCTTAGCAGAGCTGGGAAGTTGCAATAGAACAAAAGAGCCACCACAATTGCTGGAATAACAAAATTCAACTTGGCAAACGTCAGGAACTTTATTTACAAATCCATGGAGGAGGAGGAGGAGGAGGATGACACCAGGAACACACTCCAGCTGAAAGCAACGATTTATTTGGAAAAGGCGGGAAATCCAACTGACAGCCTCTGGTCACGGCCAAGCAATTCCCCAGGAGTCAGAGACAAAAGTGGGAACCTTGGACTGGGACGAGACCTTCCACTGGCCTGGCTTCCTTGGCTCTCTCCTTCTTTGCCAACTACCTGAAGAGGAAAAAAAACCAGGAATACAGTTCCAAACCTGGGCAGGACGTCCTTGGCTCAGGCAGACTGAAGCGCCACTGCCAGGGAGCGAGGCCAGGCTCTGCGCCGGGGAGCTCCGGGAATCTGGGATCGCCCGTGGCATTCAAGGGCCGGAAAAGCACAGCCAGCTGCGGCTTTAGTGCCGGGACACAGCAAGGCCTGGCCCCAGGGGCAGCAGTTGGAGCTGGGCCTGCAGGAGAACGCCCCAAACCCAGCTTAAACCTCCAGCAGGGCACCCGGCACGCTCCAGGATGAACTCAGGTGGGAGAAGACCCCCGGAGGCTCCACGTTCCTCGCCGCTGGCAGCTTTGCCAGGGCCTCCCTCAAAATTCCTACCTCACCGTGCAGCTCCCAGAAAACAGGAGAGCCCATGGAAACCATCCAGAAATGCACGGATCTCCAGTTCTTAAGAGCCAAAGCGGCAGCAAAAGGTGTCCCAACTGTCCTGCCAACCAGCAGGTCTGAGGAGACGCAGGGCTCTGTTCCACAGGGGACACAAGCGCCCCTCAGCCAGCCAAGATTCTCCCGGGCTCTTCCCTCTGCTCCCTGCCGACACGAGCAGCAGTTTTTCCCTGGGGTTCCCCTTCTCATCAAGGCAATGACTTCTGTTCTTCTCCAACTCCATGTTCAGGAAGGAAAAAAGGAATATTAGCATTACACAGACTGTCCAGAAGGCTGTGACTGAGGCAGGATCAGCTCCCAGTCCACTGCTGCTTCTGGATTTCTGAGCAGTTCCTTCCCATCCCGCCCAGCTCCAGTAAAGATCAAAATGCTTCTGCATTGTTCCAGCAGGGCTCAGCACTGGAGGTGGTTTGTGAGCCACAGGAACTCTGTCCTGTGGGGTACAAAAATTAAACACCTTTGCTCTGTAATTAACTGAGAAGCAGAAATTGTAAGTGATTTGGTTCCTCAAAAGTCAGCAGGCTGCCTGTAGCACACTCAAGACTCGACTCCAGATTTCTTTACTCCCAGTATCTGAAAAGGCCTGGGCTTTGACCCTAGTTATGTGCAGGAATATAAAACACATCTCAAAACTGAAGAGCTCCTAAAGTACCAGCCTGAGTAAATGCACTCGTGGCACCAAGCTTCTGGAATACTGCAGCTGGCCTCAAAGAATCCATCCTCCTGATCTACAGAAATACGCTCTAAAGGTGAGACACATACGTACAGCAAGCAGTAAAATCTATTTCTTATTTTTAATTTCACTGAATTGGTGACTTCACAAAAGCTTTTTTCTTTTTTCAAGTGTTTTAAAACTTGAAAGCTTGTTTAAATGTTGCTCAACCATAAACACAAAATTGGTTATCAACATGCTGCCCTGAGAATTCCCCCCCTTTTCTTACACAGCTCCTTCAAGCACTGAATCTCAAACCCCTGCACAGTGAAGAAAAGCTGAGCTCTATGTAGATTAAACGTGGTTCAAGGTCAGGCAGGATTTCAGTTGCCAGTGAAGAGGGAAAAAAGCCAATCCTACACCTGAACTAGCATCCAATTTATATTCCTCTGGAAGGGTACTCCTCATGAAAGGTTGCAATTTGAAATACACGTAATTAAATAGCCATTTTTCATAAAGCTTGCAAAATCAACTTTAAATCTCCTGTATCGACCTATTTTAAAACAGGTCTAACCATCACAGGACCAACGTGCACTTCAGTGATCTTACACTAGCTGCCTCACAGAAACCAAAAGAATCAATCCAAGACTGATTTTAACTGGGTTAAAAATACCAGAAAAACAAACAAACCAAAACCCAAACCAAAATAAAAAACCAAACCCACGTTTCCAGCAGTTTTAAAAACAGAAGTGTTTAGAACCAGCATGAAATGAATGTAACATTTGGATCCAAGCAGAGGCACAATTTAAATGCCAGTATTCTGGAACTGTTAATAACTCTGCAAGTGTTTACGTGGGTGGGTGTGTTACTGGATGGAGAGAACATAATGCAAGAAAGACAAAATTAACTGTGTTTAGTATGGGAAGAAGATGATTAAATAATACCTCTCGTCTGGATATTCACGCCATCTTCTTCTCTTGACCTCAGGGTGGCTGACAGAAACAGAGAGTGCTGCATGACCTTCATGTGAAGTTTGGAGAGCTTGATTAAGCTCTGACTAAGTGAGGATTCCTTCCTGTACACCAACCGGATGGCAACGTTCAGGATCTTCAGAAATGTTTCATCTCTGCAACGTTTCATCTCATCTCCTTCTCCTTTGGGAGAAGGATCACAGAGAAGTCAGATCCCAACCAAACCCAGGGAAGCCTGCTTCAAATTAAATGCTGTTTACAAAATGAGAACTTGGCAAAGAAAACGAACTTGGTAAAACCCAACCGAATTAAAATGAAAACACTCACTTGAGTCCTGTCTTCACAAGGCTGCACCAGTCATCTGGGTCCACTTCTTCAACCACGCGCTGTGTGCGGCAAGGAAAAACAGGTGTTGGTTTACATTTGGCACGCAGAGCTTCTACAGCAATTTTTGTTCAAGGGAGACACTAAGAACATGCAAGCCAAACACTCATACGTTGGATGATCAGAGGATAGCAGGGAAAAAAAGCTCTTGGATACAACAATCCTAACTCTGGTTCAAAGGAACCTGCAAGTGTTTGGTTGGTCTGGGAGCAGGAGAACACAGAGGCTGTACGGAATTAAAAAGCAAACTGGGCTGTAGGTTCCAAAACACAGCAGCTCAAAACAGCAAGGGACTGGGCACCGGGTTTTTGTGTGGTTTAGCTCACCCAGCTTGGCACGTGGCACAGGGGGTGGCTGGGTCTAGGTGTTCCTTAGAACTGATGTGCCCTGAGGAGCTGGGAATCACAACAAACCAGTCAGTCTGGAGAACACTGACAGCTGCACATACCAACAGTCCTGGGAATGCAGGAGGTGTGCCAACCTCGCCCTTAGGATGGGATGGACAACGAGGAGGCACCAGGGCCTGCAGAGTCAGCCAGGTCCTACAAGGGAGTCTCAGCAAAAGCCAGTGAGAGGGCAGAGGCATTCACTGCTCAGAGACCTTCAGTGTTATGTGTCACAGGGATCTGTGTTTGCTGAACTCTCACCAAGGGAACAGTACAGAGGGGGTGATCAAGTAGTGCTCTTCAAGATCAAAGTCTGGATTTCTATTTATGACCAACCAGACTCTTGCCCCAGGCTTCAGATGGCATGGCAGGTGGGTCTTGGCTGTAGCATCTCTATGCAATTTTTGGAGGAAATAAAAAAAAATAAAATCCACAGGTAACCTTTGATTTCCTACTTCTAAACACCTCAAACTCCTATCTCCAACGGGGATTCTTACTAGAAAGCCATCATCAAGAACATAAAACTGCTTTGTATAAAGGATCATCAGGACTAAGGTAACTCTGCAAAAGCTATTAAAAGCCCATGGAAACCAGACTCCACCAAACAGCAAATCGAGCCCAACCTATATTTACCAAAAATTTACAGCTGCCCAATCACACACATGCATACAGTCCCAGTGCGGCAAAGCAGATAACAACTGATAACAACTCTCACCAGTAATTCCTCTAGCCTCAGCAGCATGGATCTCTCCACTTCTTGCCTGCTTTCATCTTTACTGCTGCTGTACACGGCAACTAACCCCTTCATGCAGGCTGAGAAGAGATGTCTCCTCCAGGAATGCAGCTCCTCCGAGTTTTTAAGCACTCTGGATATGGCATCTGCCACAGCCCAACTGCACAAAGATAGGTATTGAGTTTATTATTCATCTTTTTACTTGCTTTGTATATGTTAAAGACGTCTTGCTGCCAAACCACACACTTTTCAAAAGAATATGAATGCAACATAGCCACCGTTACTGTCTTACGAGCAAGGCTGGAGGCCATGGATTGTTTTTGTTTATTGACTCGGTGACTCCAAGTTTTATATTAAATTTACTTTTTTTTTTAAACCTGTGTCACCAAAGACTTTCTATTATTGCAATGTTTTAGCAGTTAGCATACTGTTCTTAAGCAGAAGAGGCTTACTCTACCAAAAAAGTTTAAAGCTTTTCAGGTAGTAAGATTAAATATATACGTTTTGCTTCTTATTAGTGCGCTCTACCTGCTCCGCATTTTTAATTAGGTCACATTGATTATCACCTATGAATGTCTGTTCCTTAAAAAACAAAAACCCAACAAGCAATTAGGAAGTACCTTTTAATTCCAGCACCTGTGCCAAGATTGCATCTCATTGCCACCAGCAATGAGAAAGGAGAGAGCAAACTGACTACAGGCCACGCGGACATCTGTTCTCCCCCGGAAACATAAAAATGTAAATATAAAATAAAACAATGTTGTTAGCACACAAATTGTACCCAACTGCAGGTTCCATACTGCAACTGCTGATTATCCATAGAAGTGCAACAAATGGGTAAATGAAACAACTTCTGTAAACATGCTGCATGCAGCCACAGACAAACATTCACATGCAATACATCCACAGCGTATTCAGCTAAAAAACTTCTTGCGTTAAGCAGATCACTTCTACATAAAAAGGAGAATGTGATAGTTCACGTGCTTTTCAATTCTCAAGATATGAGACTAAGCCACAGATTTAAAGAGCAAGGAAACATGAACAGCAGTTTCATGCCAAACCCTGCATCACTGAACTTCCTCACCTGTGCACTGCTTGGTCAGTTCACAAGAGTGCCAATAAAAAGGGGGAAATCTAAAACTACCAACTCAGGCACAGCGGAAGCAGTGAAAGCTTGACCAGTAACAGCACCACAGGATATGAACATTGAATCACAGAATGGTTTGAGTTGGAAAGGATGATCTTAAGGATCACCTCATTCTACCCGCTGCCATAGCCAGACAGCTTCCACTATCCCAGGTTGCTCCAAGCCCTGTCCAGCCTGGCCTTGGACGCCTCCAGGGATGGGGCGGTGACAGCGTCTCTGGGCAACCTATGCTGGACAGCATCTCATCACCCTCATGGCCAGGAATCTCCTCCCAATATCTAATGTAAATATGCCCTCTTGCAAATAAAGTCACCCCTCATCCTATCACTACACTCCCTGACAGAGGCCCGCCATGATTTTACAATTTTTTTTAAACCTGCTCTGCAAAGTTAACCTGCATGTAAAGAAGATTCTGAGTAGGCAAAAGATAAGGCAGCAGGGAATCATGGAAGTGTTGAAAGAAGAAATAAAGAGAAACTAATAAAATTTTGCTGTAAGCTTTGGGCCTGGTATTTTTGCATTAAAAACTCACCTCTGATAGCCAGTTGTGACATAATTCCATTGAAAGCTGTACAAGAGTAAGATCTTTTGGGTGCTTGTTTCCTTGTACCTTACTCAGAGTATTTAGGCAGTTTGTGGTGAAAAGATTACACCCAAGCACTTAAAATTAAGGGTGGAGGTACTTCCACTTTCTGTGGAATCTGACAATTCTGGAACTATGAAAGGTGGTTCCAGGGAAAAAGGGATGTGTTTGGTTTTTTGCCTTCCACTTGATTGCTTAATAAAGAAAAAGTCTGAATTTTCACCTCAGATGGCACAAACCTAACACAAACTTATACATTCACTCTGCCAGTAATGTTTAAAATCCAGAAACAGTATGTCAACATTGCAAACAATACTGGATTTATTATACACTTGCATTTGGAATGACACATAAATATTCTTGTCCTGGTTTGGGTCAATCCTGACTATTTTTAGCAAACAGGGAGGGAACAAGAGACCTTTCTTCTGGAAAAAGAGGAGTGACTTCTTCTCCTCACTCACATATTTTTCTTAAGGATTTCCACCTAGAGGTTTTTCAGAACTCTTGTTTATGTTTTCAAATGCACTTACTCTGTATTAGTACTAGGCAATATCCCCTCTCCAACTTTCACTTATTTCTCCACAGCTTGTTGGAAACAGATAAGGCATTTTCACGTGTCCAGTAAGGCACAATCAAGGATTCAGCCTGACACAGGACAGGAAGGGAGAGTTAAGTTCTTGCAGATGAAAATACAGCAAACGCTGGCAACCGCTTTGTTCTAAATAGTTAACTAAAAATCTGCTGGAGCCATGGCATAGCATTCCACTGCATGCAGCACCTTAATTTACCTTTTTACATCTTTTTTTCCAGCAATCCAGGCAGGTATTTGTTATTGAAATCAAAATGACTAAATACATCCCTTGCTGAATCCGGGCCTTGAGCCACCATTGCTGACAACAGTCTAAGGCACCCTCGGCTCATCCTAAAAAAAACAGACCAGAGGTAAAACCTGCAGGTTACTTCCAGGATGATGGTTATACAAACCACTAAACCAACAGATTAAAACTTGAAGAGAAAATAGAAGGGAAGTTAAACAATCAAAGTAATTATTTTAGGCAGTAGTAACAGTAGCTGAGAAAGAGGGATGAGGGAAGAAGGGAGAAGGAAATGCCTTTTTATATTCTTCCCCAAAATTAAGCTGTAATGTGAGGCTGGATATTCCCTTTATAAAGTAGTTTAAAAGGGAGAAAGTGCCAAAATTAACACTCTAAGATGACCTGTTCATGGCAGCGGGGTTGGACTAGACAACCCATAATTATTCCATGATTCTACGAACTCCTAAATTCATAGAGGTTTGCCATTCATTTTAAGGGGACTATGTCAGGGCACTGCAGACCTCCATCACCTGAACAGCCACTACCATGAACAGATTTGTAATCTCTCTATCATGCTTCTGTCATGGACAATCTGTAAAAAGCCATGGGATTCAAACAGAGATCCCATCTAGACATACAATAAAGAAAATTCCTCTGCACACCAAAGAGTTGCAGAGAGAATGCAGAGCATTTCCCATCAGCAATCTGCAGCCTCCTCTGTGCAGGTTCCAGAAGGGTTTCTCCAGAACCTTTAAACATTCCATCAGAAGTGCACTTCTTGCACAGCCTCAAAATTTGTTTCCAGTATGCATACTTGAGATCCTTTGTCCAGTTAAAATGCCTGCTGCAATAAGATCAACTGTGCTGCTCAGGAAGCACAGCTGTGTCTATGAACTGGGAAAGCAGAGAAAGGTTCTGCACTTCTGCTCAAAGAATGAAAGACAGGTTGTTTGCCTCGGACAAGCCAATTTCAGCCTGTTTTTTTCCTCTGCTTTCCTCTTCCTCCCAGGTTTGTACTGAAATGTCTCTGGCATTTGCAACTTCTTTCTCCTATCCACATGAGCATGAGAAATTGTTTGGTCCGGACTAGCTAACAGAGTTATTGAACAACCTAAAATGACCTCAGATGTAAGAGACTGAAAAATTACAGAAGAAAAGCCAGTCTGTAAGAGAAAAATCTATTATAAACATGGAAAGCTGACTCCAAAACATAGAGAGAAATAAAGCACTCAAGAGCAGCTCTTTTTGCTATCACAGGAAGACTGCACATCACATCCCTGTTCTACACAGTACATTTCACCCCACAAATTAAACAGCATTAAAATAAGAGGACTCAAAGTACCACCTATGTTAGCTCTCACTAGGACAGGCACAACTGATGAAAAATACAGCTTCAGCAACGTATCCTACAGCAGTGGATTGTTTGATGTATCAGAGCTTCCACTTTGCAAAGACTTCCACAGGCAATTATTTTATGACAAGTGGAAAAGGATTATTAAATGAAGGTGGATTATTAGCAATAAGTCCAGATGAATTTTGCAACATTTAGTACAGTCCCTCCAGGTCAACTGAGAGATTCTCCACCAGAGCACCAAGTCGTCTTACCTGTGATTTTCAGAATACAAAGCAGCATAGACCAGTTTCATACAGGAATGAATCAACTTCTTGACAATGTTCATTCCCACAACAGAAAAATGTGAGAGGTCGCTGGCTGTCCTCAGTAAAATGGCTTCTAGAGCTTGAAAGATTAACAGCATCTGCAGGAGAAAAAACTATGTTAATATCTGACAATATCAGGTAAGACTTGAAATTACTAGCTGAGCAAAAAGTAATAACCACCATTAACAAAGAGTAACCCCACTCCAAGAGAAAAACTTCCACGTACAAAAGTAACATTAACTTCTGGATTCTCTCCCAAATTAATGCTTCCTCTTTGAGAAGATCACTTTGGAGAGCATGTCATTTCAAGGAATCAGTGCTTCAAGAGATGACTACTAAGGAGACTACGAAAAATGAAATGGACTGGAGAAAAACATCGAGGCTGTTCCAGTCTCACAATTAATTCTCTCCAGAAGAACCCAGAATCCATACAGCACTGGGCTGTGCCCATTACAAACATCAGCCCCTGTCACCAACAGGCTATTGAGGAAAGGCCGTCACTGAACACAACACAGACAAAAATGACACTGAAAAGAACAGCAAGTGATGGTTAAAAAGCCACACAATACAATACTACGTTGTAAGCAGTTAGCAACGCTGCACCAGCGTTCACAGTAAAAACTGTGAATTAAACCCTTTGTTCATTCATCGTATTCTGATGAGAATAAACTGTGTCCAACTAAAATAAGAATAATAAAGTCAACTTTACCAGCAGCTTCCTAGAAATACTCATGTAGCAGGGAGATATCTAAAAACACTTTACTTTCACTAGACTACTTTTGTTTTGCTTTCTTAACTGCTTCTATTGATCCCCTTATTACCTAAAAGGTCTTTTGATAACATTTAAAGAACCTTAACAGCTTGATTTGGACAGGACTATTGGTTGTGTGAGTCATTAAATCCAGGAACATCTATGAACTGAAAAGAGCAACTCCCAGTCGTTAGGTGCTTCTGTTACTGCCACTTCCGGAAAAAAAACCAAACCAAACCCATTTTAAATTATCAGAGTTATCTATGCCACAACGCATTTATCCACAGAACCACAGAAAATCTGGAGCTGGAAGAGACCCACAAGGATCATCCAGTCCAACTCCTGGTCCTGCACAGACACCCCAACAATCCCACGCCTGAGGGCGTTGTCCAAACGCTCCTGGAGTTCTGGCAGCCTTGCTGGCTGTGACCATTCCCTGGGGACCATTTTTGGCTTCCTCCCCAGGATGGCATTGCTGGAATTACAGCCGCCTGAATTACAATCTCCGCGTCCGACTTACTTCACTTTCAGGCTTCCTTTCTCCATCGAGAAGCTTGACTATCTCAGCACACTCCATGGAAATTTTCACGTATCCCTCCACGACACCGTACACTTGAGGGGATGGCAGCGTCTTGGCGACGGACACGAAGGTCTCCAGCCCTGCAAAGCCACAGCGTCACCCGGAGCGCACCGGCGCCACGTGTGGGGCCCGCTCCGGGCCGGCGGCGACCCCGAGGGGCCCGTGTGCGCCACCGCCACCAGCAGCAGCAGCACCGGTGCCACCGCCGCGCCCCCCGCGGGCCGCCTCAGCCCCCGCGCGCGCCGTTCCCGCCCTGCAGAGCCCCTCACCCACCCTCGGCGGCGGCCGCGGGGTCCCGCAGCAGCGCCTTGAAGCGGCGCCATTGAACTCGTCCCGCGGGCCACAGGCGCGCTCAGCCGCGGCCGCCCCGCTCCGCTCGCCGGCCGCCCCGCTCCGCTTCCCGGCCTCCCGGCTCCGCTTCCCGGCCTCCCGGCTCCGCTTCCCGGCCATGCTGAATCCCGACCCGGCCCAGCCCCGCCCCGGAGCCGCCACCGCTCCCGCAGGAAGGGGCAGGCGGAAGGCGGGTGGGCCGGGGCGTGTCGTCTGTGGCTGCTGAGACCCAGCTGAGGGTTCTGACCTCTCTCCAGCCTTGTGCTCACCTTGGAACAGACTGGGGCTGGCTCAGGTTTCCCAGGGAAGCGGAAGCCGCTGAGGCCTGTGCAGCAGGGACCTGCTGGGATTTGCTTTTGCAAATCTGACCTGAAGTTTGTCAAACCAGCAGAAAATGCTAATCCCCGTGGGTTTTGTGGAGGAGGTATTGGTGACCCTGAGAACTAGATCAGAACCAGCTTTTGTGGTGGGAGAGTCTGAGGTCTGTAAATGCCACATTTGGTATGATCTGTGTGGCTGAGATGAAGTCACGGCCCCAGAGGCTGACGGTTTCTGGTCATTCCTGTCCCCAGCCTGCTGCTGACCCAGAGGGATCTGCTCTGCTTCCAGGCTGTCTGTGCTGGGGCACCCTGGTCCCTGCAGTGCCCAAGGCCCGAGACAGAGAGCCTGGTCCCTGCCCAAAGGGACCTTTGGCACCTTGTCAGGAATGTGGCTGCAGCCCCGGGAGCAGCTCAGAGGTGAGAACTGGGGCTGTGTTTGAGACTGGTCCACGTCAGGTCAGTGTTTATCAGAAATAATTTCAGAATAATTAGAAATTTTAGAAAAATACAGCTAAAAATCTCACCTCTCTCCCCCCTAAGTTATCCCAGTTTTTCCCAGGCAAGAGTTGTTAGGAATTCAGGCAGGGGAAATGACATCAGGGAACAGCTGAAAATTCAAAGGCAGAAAGAGAAGATCTACCAGCAAAGGGCAGGAAAGGAGAGAGGTTTCAGAAAACATTTCTGCGGTCTAATTAATAATTATTTCTGATTCCCCAGTGAGAAGAACACGAGCTCACAGCCATCCAGGCCTGCCAGTTCCCTGCAGTGAGAGCTCAGCACACATCATCCACGGAAGCAAGTCCAGCATCTGAAAGAAAAAACCAAAAAACACAAAACAGAAGAAAAAGGTGATTCATTTTGCTTTCAAGTTATTTCCAGTTCTTAAAGCTCAACCAGCATTTGCTCCTGATTTTGGTTGGGTGAATCAGGAGCAGTGGGCATGGGTCATGGCACTCATTTAGCTGAAAACCTGGTGTAGTGTAGAGGGGATACAAGACCTGTTAGTGTAGGAAAATGTGAGAGGGTGTCGAGGGGAGTGAGGTGGCATTTTTGAGGGAATTGCTGAGGTAATGGAAGGGAGCCCAGCAGACAATTGCCCCGGGAAATCCGAGGCCCCTGGGGACCACAGCCAGGGCTCTCCAGGGGTAGTGGTGAGGGGTCAGCACTCGGGACTCACTGTGTCCTCCTTCCTTGGCAGCAGCTGGCAGGGATGGGAGAAGAGGCTCCGTGTGGGACCAGGCTGGAAAGAACGAGCAGAGGAGTGGCTGGAGAGGGGCAGGAGAAAGGCACCGTGGGCAAAGGGACCTCCCTGCTGTCACCAGGGCGCCCGTGGGGAACAGAATGGACACTTGGAGGGCAAATGGAGGTGAGGAGTGGAGGGTTTGGAGCAAAATCTTCACCTCCAAGGAACAAGTAGGGGATATTTTTGAGTGAAAAGCTGAGGTCACACATCTAACCACCTTGGCCCAGGTTGTGTTTGCACCAAGTGGCACCAGAGGTGAAGGTCAAGCCAAAGCCAACCCTGCTTGACCTCTAAATTCCAGGGTAAGTTTTAAAGGCTGCCAATTGAGGGAATTGGCATATCAATTTTCATAAAAAATGAAAATCAAGAGCATTCATGAGATTCCTGGGAATCCCATCATTACCTTGTTGTCATAGAATTCATAACAGAGTGTTGAGCTCTAGATGATAACAATGCATTTCTTTATTTGGATTATTGGCTCTGTGGGATTTGGGGTTTATTTGAGGTTTATTTAAAGCCCTCATGGTGGGCCTGACACTGCTCAGGAGCTGGTAGGAGACACAGTCAGAGCTCCTGGCAGACACAGGGTGTTTTTCCCCAGAGCAGGCTGCAGAGCAATTGCCTGGGACTTGGATTGTCCCTCTGGGTGGTGTCAGTTGCTGTGATTTGTGTAATTCCCTAAGTTTGAATCCCCAGACTTCCCAGCCCAGGGGCTGAAGCTGACACGGCAGCACCAAGTTTGTTCTCTGTGCGGTGCCTGGATTCAGGGTTCACTGTCACCTTTGCTAGTTTAGAGGAATTATACCCATGGCCCCGAATTCCCTGCTCAATTCTCGCTGCAATAACCTCCCAGTGCCTCATGGGGCCTGGATATTCCCATGCAGAGCTGCTGCTTGACTGCCAGCTGTGCCAGGAACCGGCACAGGAAGCTCAGGGGGCTTGGGACAGGAGAGGTTTCTATTCCCTAGAACTGGCTAATTATAACCCTCATCCCCTGGGGGGTCACTTGGCAGAGTTGCCTGGAATTCAGCAGATTCCAGCCCCCTGAGCTCGGGCTCCTGTGGATATTTTAAAGCAGGAGAAGGCAGTGGCTGGACACGCTCCCGGCCCGTGCTGAGGCAGCCCCTGTGCCCACGGGAGGACATCTCTCCCTGCAGCAGCTCAGCTCCTTTCAGAGCCTCAGCAGTGGCCTCTGCAAGTTCTTTTCCCTCAGGAAAGAGATGCACAACCCTGCCTTCAGCGCACCTCCAGCGGGACCCACCTGCAAAGGCTTCCCCTCACTTCTGCACTTCCAGCTGGCTCCGTGAAAAACTCCAGACTTCATCCAAACAGAACTCCATCCCACTGAAACCTTTGATTTTCAGGCATCTCCAAGGGCTGTTGCTGGGGATTGAATTTCTGTGAGGGAAGATTGCCTTGGCTTTAATGCTGCTGCTGGATGATGTCCTCAGGCTGGAAGGGAGGGGATTTGGGGTGGCCAGGACATACCTGGCAACTGTGCAGGAGCTCCGGGAGGGCTGGCACCGGGAATTGCTGTCTGAGCCCCTCCGCAAACCCCACGTGCCACCATTCCCAGGCAATGGCAGCTGTTCCTTGAGGATCTTCTGGGCTGTTTGGGGGCCTCTGTCTGGGCTGAAGCATCTCCAGGTGCCTGTTGAGAGCAGCCCCTGGCCGAGGAGCTGCAGGCAGCCCTTCAGCCGTGTCTGTGCCAGCCCTGTCTGAGCCCCCCAGTGCCCGTCCCTGGGACGTGTGCCTGGCACCCTGCGTGCCACGGGCAGGACACTGCGGGCACAGCTCCTCCCCTGCAGAGCCCAAGGACAAGGATCCGTACGTACCCTGCCGGCCGGGGGAGAGGCAGCACCGGGAGCAGCCGCTGGCTTGGGGCTCCGCACCGCGCTCCGAGCGCCGGTCCCGCCGCATCCGCAGAGGAGCATGCGCACAGGGAGCGAGGGGGCGGCGGCTCCGCCGCAATTGAGGGGCGCGGGCGGGGCGGGGCCCCGGGGGGCGGGCCCGGCCCAGCTGTGACGGGCGGGACCTGCACAGGTGCGCGCGGCCCCAGAGCGGCTGCGCGGGGCGGGGCCGCGGGGATTTAATGCACGGGGAGGGGAGCTGCGAGCCATTTGCCCCTCGGCGCTCGGAGCGGGAGGTGGCTGCCGCTCTTTCTCTCTGCCTCTTCTATACTTTTCTTTTCTGCTTTTCTTTCTCTGTACCTCTCCTTTCACCCCTCCCTTTCTCCCCTCCCCCACCCCCCACACCCTCCCCCCCCCCCCCTACCCCCCCCCCCTCCCTCTCCCCCCTAGCCCTCCCCTCCTTCCCCCCCCGGGCCCGCGGCCCCTCATCCCCCCTCTCCTTTCTCTACCCTCCCCTCCTCCCCCGGCCCTGTCACCCCCACTCCCCCTCTCTCCTCCCTCCCTTCCCTACTCCCCTCTTCTCCCTAGGTCCCCCGTCCTTCTCCCCCCCCGGCCCTGTCGCCTCTCACTCCCCCTCTCTCCTCTTTCCCCCCCGCTCTCCCCCCTGGTCCACCCCTCCTTCCCCCCGGCCCCGTGGCCCCCCACTCCCCCTCCATATTCCTCTACAAATGACAGCCCTACCCTACCCTCTATCCTTCCCGTTCGCCTTTCATCTTCCTTCCCCCCAGTCCTTGCTCCCCCTGCCCCCTCTCCCTGCTCCCCTTCCCTCTCCCAGTTCTCCCCCACCTGCCTTCAACCCTCCTCTTCCTTCCTCCACCGTTCCTTCCCCCCACCCCGCCTCCGCCTGCCCCTTCTCCCTGCTGCCCTGCACAGCCCAACACCCCCACCTGCCCTCTGTCCTGGACTCACCCACCCCGACCCCCCCATCTGCCGCCTGTTCCCATCCTCTGTCCTATCCTCTCTTTCTTCTCCCGCAGCCGCGGGGCTGGGGGTGCCGGACAATAAATAAAGCCCAAGGGCCGGAGCCCGGCGCCCCCTGCCCTCGCTGGAAACCCCCACACGGGGACAGCGCCGCTCGGCGCCGTGTCACCCCATTCAGTGCCCCACACCGCCGGGGCTCCGGCTTTCCCCACATCACCCTGGGATGCCCCGGCGGGGTCGGGGCTGGGGTTGTTGGGGGAATCCCTCACTGGGGGAGGGGGGTCCCGGGGTCGGGGGGCTGCGGGTTGGGGGGCTCCCTTCTTGGGGGAGGGGGTCCCGGGGTGGGGGGGTTGAGGTTGGGGGGCAGGGCCCCCTCCGGAGGGGGGGGTCCCTGGGGTGGGTTAGGGGGACAGGGCCCCCTCCGGAGGAGGGGGTCCCCGGGGGGGGGTCGGGGCGGGCCCCCTCCGGAGGGGGGGGTCCGGGGGAGGGGGCGGGGCGGAGGGGGGCACTCCCCCCCTCCAGTCCCCGCCTCCGCTCCCGGATCCCCGCCTCCGGACGGGGCTCGCCCCGGCCCCCTCCCCGGGACCCCCTCCCCCGGACCGGGGCCCAGGGGGGGGGGAGGGAGGGGGGGGGGAACGGGTGGGGGGAGAAGCGGGGGACGTCACGTCACTCAGCAGTGCGAACAGACATGTCACCAAACAGAGAAACGGCCCCTCCCCTCCGGCCCCCCCACCCCGCCCGCCCCCCCTCCCTCCCCCCGGGCCCCGGTCCGGGGGAGGGGGTCCCGGGGAGGGGGCCGGGGCGAGCCCCGTCCGGAGGCGGGGATCCGGGAGAGGAGGCGGGGACTGGAGGGGGGGAGTGCCCCCCTCCGCCCCGCCCCCTCCCCCGGACCCCCCCCCTCCGGAGGGGGCCCGCCCCGACCCCCCCCCGGGGACCCCCTCCTCCGGAGGGGGCCCTGTCCCCCTAACCCACCCCAGGGACCCCCTCCTAATGAGGGGGCCCCCCCCCAAACCTCAACCCCCCCACCCCGGGACCCCCCTCCCCCAACGAGACCCCCCCGCCCCAGCCGCACACCCGACCCCGCCGGGGCACCCCAGCGTGATGTGGGGAAAGCCGCAGCCCCGGCGGTGTGGGGCGCTGTATGGGGTGACACGGCGCCGGGCGGCGCTGTCCCCGTGTGGGGGCTTCCAGCGAGGGCAGGGGGCGCCGGGCTCCGGCCCTTGGGCTTTATTATCCGGCACCCCCGAGCCCCGCGGCTGCGGGAAAGAGGGAAAGGGGAGAAGCAGCAGGGGATGAGACGGGGTAGGGAGGGGAGTCGGAGTGTGGAGGGAAGCGGGAGGGGAAGGGAAAGAACGAGTGGGGGGAAAGAGAAAGGCTGGACAGAGGAGGGGGACAGGGGGAATAGAAGGAGCGGGGTAGGGAGAGAAGAGGAAGGAGCGGGGAGGGAAGAGGAAAAATAAGGTGAATAGGGGGAGGAGGAAGGGTAGACAAGGGTATAGGAGGGGAGGGCTGAAAGGTGAGGGAAAGGGGTCGGCTTTGGGGACGAGGGGGAAAGGGAGAGAAAGAAGGGGAACACGGGGTGAAGGAAGGAGGGATAGAGGGAAGGAAAAGGGAAGCCGAAGCCCGTCCTGTCCCGGGCTGCGGACCCCGGACAGCAACCACGCGCTCCAACACGCTCGCTCTGAGCAAATGGCGGCGGCGGTGACTGCGGGCGATTAAATCACCTCGGCCCCGCCCCGCGCAGGCGCCCTGAGTCCCCGCGCAGGCGCCCTGGGTCCCCGCGCACCTGTGCCGGGCCCGGGACCCTCCCCCGGGACCGCCCGGGACCGCCCCCGGGACCGCCCCCGGGACCGCCCCCGGGACCGCCCCCGGGACCGCCCCCGGGACCGCCCCCGGGACCGCCCCCGGGACCGCCCCCGGGACCGCCCCCGGGACCGCCCCCGGGACCGCCCTCAGGACCGCCCGGGACCGCCCCCGGGACCCGCCCCCGGGACCGCTCGGGACCGCCCCCGGGACCGCCCTCAGGACCGCCCGGGACCGCCCCCGGGACCGCTCGGGACCGCCCCCGGGACCGCCCAGTACCGCCCCCGACCGCCGCCGGCACCCGCCCTGCCCTGGGGCGGAACCATCGCTCCCGGCCCCGCCCCTCAGCCCCGAGCCGAGCCGAGCCGAGCCGAGCCGAGCCGAGCCGAGCCGAGCCGAGCCGAGCCGAGCCGAGCCGAGCCGAGCCGAGCTCCGAACCCACGGAGCCCGCGGCGCTGAGGCGGGGCCGGGAATGGCACCGGGAGTTCCGCTTCGGGTCCTGCCCGTGCTGGCTGCGGATCCCCAGCGGAGCCGCCTCTCTCCCGGCGGGCGGGCTGTGGGTCTCGGGGCCGGAGGAGCGGGGCAGCGTTGGGGCCGGGATCGGCACCGGGGTGGCCGCGGGCGGCAGGAGCCGCTCCTGCTCCGCCTGCAGCCGGCGCTGCGCTGGGCTCCTGCCGGGGCCCGGGCACGGGAGGACGGCGGCGCCGAGTTCCTGGTGCTGATTGGGACCGGCTGGGGCGCGGGGGCCCCCCCGTGCCGGCCCCGGGACCCCCCAAACCCCGCCGCTCCCCGCGGTGCCAGCGAATCTCTTTTCCAGCGTAGGCAGAGAATTCTTTATGAGAAAACTCAAAACTCAAAATACGGGGTCTGAGGGGAGAGATTCTGGTCTAAGTTCAAAATGCATTGGGAAAATTAAATTGGGAAAAATAAATCCGTGGAGCAGCTCATTTCCTCTCTCACATTGGCTTCTGTGTGATCGTCTGTGATCACACAGCTGCTCTGTGAGCTGCTGCTCTGGTGAGATTTTCCACCTGTGGGGCTATAATGACCTGCCAGGTTCTAAGCACCACAGAAAATAAGGGGAGAACTCCCTGGATCAGGCAGTGGAGCCTCTCAGTAGTGTCCCAAAGGGCCAGCAGTGCCAGCGAATCTCTGGCTGGAATTTGAGGGGTCCCAGCCCAGCCCCTCTGAAGCGTTCCCTGGAGCTGACACTTCCCAGCATCCCTGACCAGGGTTTGGGAGTCCCAGCACAGGCCCCATGGCACATCCCGCTGCTTCTCCAAGTCCCACTTAACCAGGATGATTTTGTGGGGGTAGGAGCACCCAAAGGCAGCAGAACTGGCCTTAACCACCTTTTGGGGATCTCTCCTCTTTCTTCGTCACCAAATCCCCGCTGTCAAAACCCAGCCCGAGGCTCTGCTCCCCATCCCCTCAATCTCTCCAAGGAACTGGGCTTGGACTTCCCGATCCAGCGGGGCAGAGATGCTGTTTGTCCTTATTGTATATCCTAATGGCAGTAATTGCTTAAGAAATAATTGAAAGACATTAAAGGAATGAAGAGAAATCAGAGCTGCCAGCTCCAAGGGCTATCCAAGGGAAGCTCAAAGCCATTCTCAGTGATTTGCTTATTATTTGCTTATTTAACCAACTTAAAGTAATTAACACCACATTGATACAGCAGGATTCTTTTTAATTGAGTTATAGATAAATATTGCAGACTGTAGAAATCCTTCTAAGCCCAGAAACTCTTAGAAGAGCTATACAGGGCACAGCTGCAGAGAGAGTCTTGGGATTCAGGGGAAAAAACCCCAAAGTTCTCAGTCTTTAGCATCTTCCACGATGTCGTCACTGACAGCAGACACGGAGAGCCAGAGATTTTGCACATCCTGGTCTCACCTCAGCCTTCCAGCAGCTACAGTCTGCAAGGAGAGAGAAGAAAATGGGTCAGAATGGACAGCCTCCTTCCAGAAAACCATCATCATTCACAAAGCATTGAGCCGAGCTGTAAGACCTTCCCCAAAGGTTCCTTTCCCTGCACACTGAGGGCTCTAAGCTGAAGCACACGCCACGGGGCAGACTATGGAAAGCCCCGAAGTAAAAGCTTTCTCGGCCAATGCCATAAAACATTCCAAAATCAGGCTCCTGGGATGCGACCCTCACTTCCCTCACCTTCCAACATCCAGAATGAGGTCTATTGCTGTTGAGCAGCCTTCAAAAACTTGTCAGAGCAGAAAGTGCCTCACAAATGACACCGGAGTAATGTAAGCTCCTCTGGCAGGTGTGTCAGTAACAAACTCTTTGAGTTACCTGAACAGAAAAGATAACCAGGGAAACATACTTGGTTACACACAGAATCTGACAACACAAAGAGCACGTGTGGAGGTCAGAAAGGGCTCAGCTCTGATCTCACACCAATTGATCCTCTCCTTGCTACTTTCATACTCTGAAAGCTCATTCACTGTCCACACAGTAACTCTCTGCAGCCTTGCTAAGTGTCAGAGCCACACATTCAGCTTTTGCTGGACAACCTTCAGCTTCCACAGCCAACCTCCTTGTGCTATTTACTCCCAACTCTCCCCACCTGCAAAACACCCACTGGATTTATCATGATTAGTTTATGATTACTATTTGGAGACAAAGTTACAGCAAAAGCATTAAGTCCATTGGCACAAAGGGCAGAAGAAATGTGACTAAAAGTTCAGTCAAGATCTGGAGAAGTGAATCAGAACTAACTAGAAACAACATATCAAATTACTGAGACAGAAATAGGAAGCTCATGCTGTGAGCAGAAAAGAAGCAGAAAACGCTAATTACCATGGAAATTGAAGGGAAAGTTACTGAAAACCTTGCATAACACGAGACACCAATTACAGGAAGCAGTCCAGTACACGCTACAATGCACTGAATTGCTCTGGGTGAAATAAGCTGTTCTGCAGAAACTGTGGAAGCAGATTAAGGTTTCACAGAGGTGATTTAAACAAAGAATGATATAAGGTTAAATCTCACCCTTTGCAGCACCTCTTTGCAGCAAGACAGCTCGACTTCCAAGAGTTAGCGGTTCCTCATGAAACAAGAGCTTGCTTTTCCAGGGTTCCTAGAACAGAGCTGAGATGGCACAGTTTAGATCATGCACTTCCCACTCCCAAGCCAAAAATCCAAGTAGTGCACTCCTTCAGAACCCCGAGAGACAGCCGTGGATTCTGGGGCTACAGGATACAGTGAAAAATTGCACCGAGACACCACGAACAGTGCAGCCCTGGCTGGGAGAGGCAGCATTACTCTGCGAGAACATCCACAGCAATACAGCAAAACAAATGGGAACTTCAGAAAAAAACAGAGACATGAAAAGCAGTCCCGATGAACAACCACTGTCTCTTAGAAAAATGCTTGTACATTGTTCTAATTCTGGCGTGGGGCCTTAACCCAGGATACAGTCCTTGAAGAATATTTGAAGACCACTTATAAGTGCCAGACACCAACTACACCCAAGCACACTTTCATTTTCTAGACAGATTTTAAGACAGCTGAGGGAGAGTCTCAAGCACATACTCACTTGGAAGATTTGCCTTTGCCCACCTCAGCAAGGACAGAGCAGATGTGGCCAGTACAGGTCAGAGCCACCCCAAGTTCTGCCTGAGCCCCTCTGGCCACGCTTGCTGCTGATAATGCTGACCCCTGCCAGGCTCCAGCCGGCCTGTTTGGTGCTTGGATTGTGCACTCTTCTGATCAAACGGGAAGGAACCCTCCTGTGCCCTGCACCTGCTGACATTGTCTTGGCTGGAATGCAATTTTTCAGACAAAAGGCAGACCCGGCTGTTTTGTTTGGTTGGTTTTTCCCTAGGATTTGCCATACACGGGCGATGTTCCTCACAACTGAGCACTACAGCAGCAATACAGAAAACCACTCTGGGACAGAGCAGCAGAGGAAGCTACTTCCAGACTTGCCAGAGATATAACAGGAGCACCCTCAGAGCGATACCTGGTGAGTGAAGTGGAGCTGGCAGGCTGACCCATAAACATTCTGCGTTTACCTTTCAACAGAGTCAATACCAAACAGAACAAATCTCTCTTGTAGTCGAGATGCCTTCAGGTGCACCTGGAGATGCTGCCAAGTGTCCTTGAGCAGCCAGAGCAGAACAGGGTTTCTACCATGCTGTAAGGAAGGAATAACAGTCATTCAGAAGAAAACTAAAGGAAGCATCTTTCCCCATCTCTTTTCTAAAAAAATAATAATAACAATAAAACACAAAACAACACAAACAAACAAAAAATCAACCAAAAAAAACCCCCCACCAATAAACCCCCATGCATTAGAACATTGTCAAGCATTCATTCTTGCTTTACACAGTGTAAATGATGAGCACTCATCTTTCAGCCCGATTTTGCAACAGCTCCTCAAGCTGACTGACCTCAGCAAGAGTGATCAGAATCACTAAATTGTGGAGGGGACCCTAAAGCTCATCCCATTCCACCCCCCGCCCTGGGCAGGGGCACCTTCCACCCCCGTCCAGCCTGGCCTTGGGACACTGCCGGGGATCCAGGGGCAGCCAGAGCTTGTCTGGGCACCCTGTGCCAGGGCCCCACCACCCTCACAGGGAAACATTTCTTCCTGATATTTAATCGAAACTTGCCTCCCTTGATCCTAGGGCCGTTCCCCTTGTCCATCGCCCCGTGTCCTTGTGAGAAATCCCTCTCCCTTAGGCCACGAGCGCCTTGTACAGAGCACCCCAAGGACGTGTTCCAGCGGCTCTCGGGGGCACACGAGCGCTCCGGGCCCTTTCCCGGCCTTGTCCTCAGCGCCTTCCCCGGGAACCCCCGACTACCCCGGGGCTGTGACCGGCCGGCACCGGCCCTCACCATCCGCACTCTCCGGGGAGCTTGGAGATCTTCCGCTCTGGGCCCCCAGGGGGACGGAGGGAGGGAGGGACGGAGGGAGGGAGGGAGGGAGGGAGGGAGCGCGGGGACGCGGGGCTGGCAGCGCTGGCACTCACCGCTCTCTCCTCAGCATTGCTCACCCAGCTCCAGGCGCCGCCCACGGGCCGCCTGCAGCCGGCGCACACGAACACCGCGGGCACGGGGGCCGCGTCCGCCCGCCGCTCTCGCTGCTGCTGCTGCCGCTCGGCCCGGCCGCCGCCCGGCTCCAGCAGCGGCAGCGAGCGCTCCAGCTCCGGGCACAGCGGCACCGTGTCCCGCCAGCCCCCGGGGGAGCGGCAGCTGAACTCGGCCATTTTCGGCTCTTCGGCTATGCTCGGCTGTTCCCGGCACACCTCGGCTATTTCCGGATGCAGTCGTTCAGATTCGGCTCTTCGGGGAAGCTCGGCTCTGTTCGGCTGTTCCCGGCACACCTCGGCTATTTCCGGATGCAGTCGTTCAGATTCGGCTCTTCGGGGAAGCTCGGCTCTGTTCGGCTGCGCTCGGTGCCGCTCGCTGCGCTGGGCTCCGCCCAGCTCTGCTCGGCTCGGCTCCCTGAGGGGCGGGGCCGAGCGGGAAATGCCCCCAAAAAACCCCAAAAATCCCTAAAAAAACCCCAAAAAAATTCCAAAAAAACACCAAAAAATCCCCAAAAAACCCAAAAAAACCCAAAAAAACCCCAACCCACCCCAAAAAAAACCCCAACCCACCCCAAAAAAACCAAAAAAAAACCTAAAAAAGCAAAAAAAATCCGTTAAAAAGCCCAAAAACAAAAAACAAAATCGATCAAGGCATGACCAATGGAGCGCCGAGCAATCGATCCAGGCATTACGAGTCGATCGCCGAGCAATCGATCCAGGCATTACGAGTCGATCGCCGAGCATTCGAACCAGGCATTACGAGTCGATCGCCGAGCAATCGATCCAGGCATTACGAGTCGAGCGTCGAGCAATCGATCCAGGCATTACGAGTCGATCGCCGAGCAATCGAACCAGGCATTACGAGTGGAGCGTCGAGCAATCGATTCAGGCATTGCGAGTCGAGCGTCGAGCAATCGATCCAGGCATTGCGAGTCGAGCGTCGAGCAATCGATCCAGGCATTACGAGTGGAGCGTCGAGCAATCGATCCAGGCATTGCGAGTCGAGCGTCGAGCAATCGATCCAGGCATTGCGAGTGGAGCGTCGAGCAATCGATCCAGGCATTACGAGTGGAGCGTCGAGCAATCGATCCAGGCATTACGAGTCGATCGTCGAGCAATCAAACCAGGTATTACGAGTCGAGTGTCGAGCAATCGATCCAGGCGTGATCAATCGATCGCCGAGCAATCGATCCAGACCGTACTAGTCGAGCGCCGAGCAATCGATCCAGGCTGATCAATCGAGCGCCAAGTAATCGATCAAGGATGGCCAATCGAGCGCAGAGCAATGGATCGGGGAGGGGCAATCGTGTGCAGAGGGATGGATCGGGGAGGGGCACTGAAGGTGACAAAAATTGGGGGGGGCGGGGGGAAGGGAGGGGGCCCGGGATTTTGGGGGGTATTTGGGGATTTGGGGGGGGTGGGTGTCAGAGTTCTGAAATTTCCCCCCCCCACCAAAAAAAGGCGACATCCCCCCAAAAACAATGAGGAAATTTTATTTATTTGTTTATTTATTTATTTTTGTACTGCACCGCCCCCCCCTTCCCCTCCCCCTTCCCCCCCCCTCCCCCACCCTCACAAAAGAGAGGGGAGGGGTCCAGGGTGGGGGAGGGGTTCAGAGGCAACGCTGGTGGTGGGGGAGGGGCCCCAGGTGCATCCTGGGTGGGTTGGGGGGTCCCAGGCAGGGATGGGCCGTGACTGACCAGTTGGAACTGGTTTGAACTGGGATGGACTGGGACTGGCTGGGACCAACCGGTTTAAACTGGTTTGACCCACCCAGTCTGGGCCGGTCTGAGCCGGGGCCTTTGTGGGGGGTCCAAGGCCGCTCGTGGCGTTTTGGGGTTTTTTTTGGTTTTTTTGTTTCAAAACCTGCAAAAATCAGCTTGGGGGGGGGGGGGTGGGGGGGCGGGGCCGGAGCACCTAGGGGGGGACAGGTGAGACAGGTGTGCCCAGGTGTGACACACACACACACACAGGTGAGTCCAGGTGTGAGACACACACATACAGGTGTGCCCAGGTGTGACACGCATACACACACAGGTGTGTCCAGATGAGCCCAGGTGTGTCCAGGTGTCCCCAGGCAGGACATGCACACACACAGGTGTGACACACACGCACGAAAGGTGTGTCCAGGTGTGCCCAGGTGTGCCCAGGTGTGACACACACGCACGAAAGGTGTGTCCAGGTGTGTCCAGGTGTGCCCAGGTGTGACACACATGCACGAAGGTGTGTCCAGGTGTGTCCAGGTGTGCCCAGATGTCCCTGGATGTCCCCAGGCGGGGCACACGCACACACAGATGTGTCCAGGTATGTCCAGGTGTGCCCAGGTGTGTCACTCCCGGATGGTGGCTGAGTAGGAGAATTGCGGGAAATGCGTCCGGTGGTCACGGTCCAGGGAGTCCAGGTGGTCACCTGGGGATGGACAGGTGGGACAGATGAGGGGAAAGTTGAGGGACAGGTGAGGGCACAGGTGTGCCAGGTCAGCTCACATCTCTCAGGTGAAGTGATGGTGATGGACAGGTAAGGGGACAGGGAGCTCAGGTGAGGCTCAGGTAAGGGCACAGGTGTGCCAGGTGAGCTCACATCTCTCAGGTGGGGTGACGGTGATGCTGTGCGCTGTGAACTCCTCGTCGAAGTAGCGCGTGTCCACCTCCAACGTCACCTGTGGCCGGAAGGGCGGCACCAGCTGGGAGGGAGGGGAGGGGACACTCACAGGTGCGTCCAGGTGGAGTTACCAGGTGAGCCCAGGTGTGACACACACACACACAGGTGTGCTCAGGTGTGACACACACACACACACAGTGAGCCCAGGTGTGACACACACACACACAGAGGTGAGCCCAGGTGTGCCCAGGTGTGACACACACACACACACAGGTGAGCCCAGGTGTGCCCAGGTGTGACACACACGCACACACGGCCGGGGGGGCGTGGCCGGGGGCATGGCCAGCTCACCTTTCTCTGCACCACGTCCTGCCAGTCGATGCCGGTGAAGAAGCGATGCTGCATCACCTCCAGGGCATTGCCGGGGCCACCGCCCAGCCTGCACAGGTGAGCACAGGTGAGCACAGGTAATGGGGACAGGTGGGCACAGGTGTGTCCCACTTGTGTCTGTGTGTGTCCAGGTGTGTGTCAGTATACATGGGTAGCCCAGGTGTGTCCCAGGCGTGTCCCAGGTGTGTGTGGGTGTATCCCAGGTGTGCCCAGGTGTATCCCAGGTGTGCGCAGGTGTATCCAGGTGTGTGTGGGTGTATCCCAGGTGTGCCCAGGTGTATCCAGGTGTGTGTGGGTGTATCCCAGGTGTGCCCAGGTGTATCCAGGTGTGTGTGGGTGTGCCCAGGTGTGCCCAGGTGTGTGTGGGTGTATCCCAGGTGTGCCCAGGTGTATCCCAGGTGTATCCAGGTGTACACAGGTGTGTGTGGGTGTATCCCAGGTGTGCCCAGGTGTATCCAGGTGTGTGTGGGTGTATCCCAGGTGTGCCAAGGTGGCTGGGGCACTGCTTGATGTTTCCAAGACGGCGGCAAAAAGGGCGGGAAAAAAAGATACGAAAGACCCACAAGCTCACAGTCCGGGGCTGCCGCGCGCATCGGGGTGGGCTGAGGGGGAGCGCTGCAGTACCGCGCTCTGTACACACGGTGGCAGCACCGCGCCAGAGCTCAGCCAGGGGCTGTCACACGCCTTGGGGACGGGCACGGGAGAGCGCTGCAGTACCGCGCTCTGAACACACGGTGGCAGCACCGCGCCAGAGCTCAGCCCTGGGTCGGGGACAGGCAGAGAGCGGAGGCAAAAAAGGCGTCCAAACATCCCCTTCCAAACATTCTCTGAATTAAATGCCACAACAGTCTCCCAACCACAACTACGAGACCTCTGTCACCAATGAAATTCAAACCAAAAAAAGTCTTTATTTTAGGTTATATTTCCAAATTTTTAATCTTTTTTATTTTTATTATCATTACAATTTATCTTTTATATTCCTGTCTATATTACATCTCATATATTATATGCAACATGTAATATGATATATTGTCTTTATATAATTGATAATATTTTTTCGTTTTATATTTCTATTTTGGGAATTCATATTGTTCCATTTCTGTATTTTTTTAAATTTGTGTTTATGTTTTAACTGGTATTTTAAATGATATGAATTCATTAACCTAAAACAGCAGAAGGACAATTAATTACAATTAAAATGGCATGGTTTTCCAAGGGTTAAAGATTTCATTTTCATTAAAATAAATGTTTTTCGGTTTATATTTCTATTCTTAGAATTCATATTGTTCCATTTCTGTATTTTTTTAAATTTGTGTTTATGTTTTAACTGGTATTTTAAATGATATGAATTCATTAACCTAAAACAGCAGAAGGACAATTAATTACAATTAAAATGGCATGGTTTTCCAAGGGTAAAGATTTCATTTTCATTAAAATAATATTAGCATATTTTCTCTTTTTGTGTTTTTTCGGGGCGGGGGGGCTGTTTTTCGGGGGGTTTGTTTTGCGGTGTTTTTGTTTGCTTTGGTTTGGATTTCTCTGTTAGTAAACAATGAGGCTGGGAGAGTTACAACATAAAATGCCTACCTGGTTTTATGGCTGTCTCTGAAATCCACCTCGACACCAAGTTACTGCTGGTGATGCCGGACGTGGGTAGGATGAGCCCTGCTCTTGGGGGTTCCAAAGAAAAACACGGCACCGCCCGCCTTCAGGTTTTTTAATGGAGCAGAAAAGGCAGAGGTTTTGCTGCCTGCACTCTCAACCCGATCCCGACGTCCCGTGGCCATGGGTGTCGTTCTTCAGCTCCTTTCCTGCCCACAGCCAAACTTCCAGACACTCAGGGCAAGAAAGAGTAATGGGGAAAAAAAAATAAAGGAAGAAAGGAAACATGAAAAAATAAAATAAAATAGAAATAAAAATTTAAAAATAAAATAAATTTGAAAGTAATAAAAATATAGTAAAAAATAGAAAAAGAAAAATAAGATAAATGAAATAAAAATATAAAAATACAAAACTAAAACAAAGCAAGTAAAAAATAATATACAAAATTAAAAAATTATAGATATTAAAAATAAAATTAAAGAAGAAAAGGAATTAAAAAAATAAAAAGCTAAAATAAAAATAAAATTAGAGGGAATAAAACATAAAAACATTTTAAAAATACAAAATAAGAAAGAAAATAACATGAAGAAATAAAACACAATAAAATCAAAATATAGCATTAAAAAAACCCATAATCAAAAAAGCAATAAATAAAAAATAAAATAAACATTACATAGAATAAAAGACAAAATTAAATAAATGCAGCTCTCCCCTCATGCCATTGCCTAACACAGCTCCTGGATTCTGCAGGGGTAGGGAAAACAAACCCTGTGCTTCCCAGCAAGTAAAGCTTTCTAGGCAATCCCCAGTTTTGTTTGGAAACAAATTCTGTTTGAGTGGAAAGCTCACTTTGGATGAACATCCAAATGTGCCAAGCCAGGAAAGAACCACCCCATTGTGTCCAAGGAACAGCAATTAGGCCGTTTAGGATTTAAGTTTTAATGGGATTTTAATGGGATAGTTAAAAATGCAGTACATTTAACTTTACAGAGAGATGAATTATGGCAAAAAAAAAAAAAACCACTTAGCAAGTTGGCTGGTGCTGAACAATTGGGGTTTACCAACAGAAATTTGGTAAATGTCCCTGGAAATGTGCCCTATGATGCAGCAAAACTCCACCTAGGACGGAAAACTGGCATTTGCAAACATCCCCCCAAACCGCCCCATATATTTTTTGTATATAAAACAAAAACTTAACGAAACCAATACTCCTAAAAATCCTTTCACTAAACACATAAAAGATCCTACAGAAATAACTAGTAATATAAAGTCATGCAATTAATACTTTAAAATATTATGGATCTACTTACTTGGCTACTTACTTGAAAAAAAAACCCCAAATCTTTATATCTCCTTTTAAAACTCTTAAAAAACCCAGTTCTTTTATTATTTGAGAATTTTACTTCTACGATGAACCTGAGAGAACTGGATTTCCTTCAGCACTGGATGGTGCTTCTCTTGTAATTATGATCTGATCAGTATAACCAAGGGAAACATAAAAGAAAAAAGAGGTTAATGCACATTGTCTGTTTGGTAGGGTACAATAAATTAGCTAACATACCAGCCAACTTACGGGTGTCACCTTAGAAAAAACCTCGAGAATAGAACTTTAGCTTTTTATGTTTGTAAAAGAGTCATTTGGAAGCCCATTCTCTTTTCGGCTGTGAAAAAAATAAAAGTAGGAACAAAAGCAGAGAAGTTAAACAGAGAAAGCTCTTTTTCCAGAATTTTTGAATTATTTGAGCCTTTCCAGTTTATTATTGCTCAGTTCTGTTTTGAAATTCAACTTGGTCTCACCTGATTCAGGTCTTCTTTGTGCTTGCTGATGCTGGGTCAGATTTGCAGCTTGGGTTGTCGGTGATACCTGGAAAAAGCATCCCTCTTGTTGTGGTTAAAGAACTGTTCTTTCCATTTTTTTGCAATTGTGGTATCATACCTCTTTAACACTAGTTCTTCTTTACTTCATAAACAGCAGTTTCACAACTTAAACACTGTCACTTTGAACTTGGACTCAAAGTCAAAGAAACACATCTTACTCATGACTGGGTATAAATTTTGCCAAAAAAATCTACATTGCCTTTTCTCCTCCTTTTATTACACCTTTTTAAACATTCATTTCCTTATTATCAAACACTTTGCCTCATTCTAGACATGCATTAGCAATTCACTTTTGAACACTTCTGTGTAGATGCCCCCAACGTAGATGAAGACAGGCAATTACTTTTCTCACCTGTCAGATGAGATCTAGGGCCAGCAGAAAATATTTTTATGACTGTATAGCTCATTTTTTTTTTTTGCCTTTTTACAAGCCTTACCCAGTTCAGATTTATTTTGGAGCTCCAAGGTAAGCAGCTTGGACTCGTCTTCACATTTCTTTCATCTGAGAAAATGGTAATTTTAAAAGCCCAAATGTAAGTACAAAGCACTGCATTTGAAACTTCAAGGACAACAGGACAGTCTTACCACAAGCACTTCCAAAACACTGACCTTTCAACAAGCAGGTGATGTATCTGCCTGCAACACAGAACAAATTTAACTCGTACAGCTTCGGAACCGTATGCATAAAAGTAAACAAATACATACTTACAGAAATCTGTGTTTCTTAAAGGCAGAATTATGGAAGCTGGAGGGGGCAAAAACTGACTTTTTACAGACCAGTATCAACCATCACAAATAAAAAAAATAACCTACATTAAATTCTCTGCATTTAGACCACTGTGTCAAAAAACCTCTAAATTTTTAAATAAACTAATTACATGAAATAAATATTGATCTCTTGACTGCACTTCACAGACAACTTTGAGTGACTGTTTGAAAAACAAGGTTCCAAATTTGGCCCAGTGGAACAGCAACAGGAGGGGCCAGGCAGTGAAGACAGGCAGGGTATTAAATGAATAAAAATGAATACAAATGAATAAAAGAGGGTCCCAGTGTCTCAGTGTGGCCTGCTCACCATTCCTGCACTCCACATCTGTCTGCCCTGGCACTGCACGTGTAACTGAAGTTATGAAGTACAAAACTGTTGAGCCAGGAGCACAAACACAATAAATAGAATTCTCACATTTGAAACTCATTTCCAGTCTGTTGTTCTCCGCTTGCAACCGAAGCTCTTCAAACGCCACTGTCATTCTCCAAAAACAAAATTTCAGATTTGAAGTTCAGTACTGGAAACCCTGGAGGTTCTCCAGGGGCTGCTGCCAACCTCAGCCATTCAGAGGAATCACCAAGTAGGTGAAACAGAGTCCAGAAAGATGTTCTGGCATGGACACAAACAGCATCTCAACATCAACGTGGAACTCAGCTCAGCACATCCACACAACTCACACTCCTTTGATCAAGCTAGGTCACTCACTTCTACCTTGCTGTGAAGTTCCTCATACAATTGCCTCATTTCTTCTTTTTCCTCTTCATCTATCAAAGCAAGAATGCACAAGATATTTTTTCCTTTGGAAAAAGAATGCCAGCTGTCCAAGTCATTGTGCTTAACCAGCATAATGAATTAAAAAAGGAATTATCAGCTCCTTTCCGTGTTAAATTATTCATTACGAAGCATGGTGCCAAAAGATAAAGAACCTAGGGAAAATGTGTATTTCATTGAAACATTAAGCAAGCTCAGCTTTTCAATGTCCTTCCCAATATAATTTTTTCTGTGAAAAGTGTCATTCTGGATCAATTTCTGCAACCATATCAATTATTATGGCATTAGTGTTGTTGAATATTACTGTATCAAACTGTTAGCATTTGATAAACTGTACTGTAGGGCTCAGCAGTGAATTTCTTCCTATCAGCAGATACCAATGACCACAGAACTGTCATTATAATGTTGCAACAACACTCCATGTCCATGTTTTCCTTCTTTCCTTTCATTTTTGTAATTGATACTATTTTTCCCTAAGAAATCAATTAAGAGAACAACTACCAGAAAAGAACAGTACATCGATACCCAAGTGTTTCTAAATCAGGCTAAAAAGAAACAGACACTTCTGAAGTCTCCGGGACCGAGTTAGTAAAATTTTAATGACTATAATAACAACTCTAAATTGCACATAAAGTAAAATTCCCCAATCAAGGGCATGTTTGAAAACCTCAAGAATTTAAAACTTCCTTGGCTTGTTCAGTTTCGTGAGAAGACTTCCAGTTCCTCATTATTCCTTGGGGTATAAAAAAGACCTTTATTCCCCACAAACGTGTGACTGCTGCAGACAGGAAATGACAGCTCTGGAAATTTGTTAAAGAGTGCTGGGAATTTAGAGGAGATTCTACTGCCTAGAAACAGGCGTGGAGTGCCACTCGGTCTGGCTTCATATATTCACAGTATCTGGGTGGGACAGAGAACCTTCCCTGGCCTCACCAGGCTTTGCTTCGAATTTTGTGAGCCACTGAAAATTCACTGCTGATTTTAAGGGCTACATCCAGTCCATCTCAGGGAAACATAAAAGAAAAAAGAGGTTAATGCACATTGTCTGGAAGGGTTCCCTCCTGACTGGGTGGCCTGCTCTGCCTTGGCTGCACAACAGCCCAGACAAAAGTGTGCTGAACAGGAAATACAGATCAGAAAGTCTCAATTTATGGACTTTTCCTGGTAACCCACTGAGGAACTGATCATTTAGGTAACACTGCCAATAGTATGTTCATCATGGTGTTTTTATCCAAAGAACGCATAACCTAAACTACACCTTCTGTGGCTTGAGAGACTTATCAAGCTCCCATATAATGCTGTCCTCTAAAGCCAAGGTTTTGAGGTCTTCATTTGTTCTCCTTTTGACAGAAAAAATGTTTCAAACCACCATTGTTCAAGACATCTAAGAAGGAATACAACTGACAGTTTCAAGATCTGACTGTGGTGAAAGCTGCCATTCCTGTTGATGCAATCTTGCCAAATCTAACAACCACAGTAAAGGCTCCAAGGGCCCTGATCACTGGCATTGCTGGATGATTCCTGCCACCATTCAACTGACAGCATCTTGAAGAGACACAGCTTTCCAAGATCCTGAGATGTGTTCCTCTTCCAAAGAGGAAACGCGATGGAATTTTACTGCTCCATGAGCCATATGAACTGCAGGTGAGACACTTCCAGCTTCACATAGCTACTGCAGAGGACACTGCAGAGCTCCTTTTCTTCAACATCTGTCACCCATCACTCTCCCAGTCTGGTCTGGAGTCGAAGAGCAGCATGCAGGTTTATGGATAAACCATGTCAGAATACTTACAAAATACCTGTTTTGTCATGTGTATTTTGGACAGAGAAAGCCACTGTAAAGATTAATATAAGTTGGATTTTTTCCTAATGTGTCATACAGGATGTGGGAAACATTTCATAAGGTATAATAATTCACTTTGGGAATAACCCAGCCCCTCAAATATTACTGAATTATTATTTTGTAACAGGCCAAAAACACCTCTTTAGTCTCTTAATACTAAAATACATACACTGAACTAGGAAAAATATGTACCACAAGATGGGCTTTGATCTCCTTTAGTGTTTAACTGAAAAACTAATTTGAACATTTGTCCATGTAATAATTTAACATATGTCAGCCAAACATATCTTTATCTTTATTTCAATTAAATTAAAAACAATCTGCAAGTATATTTATGCAACGTTCACTATATACACACGATTTATGCAACTGCAAGGCAATCCTATGTATGCTGATTAATCTACTGTTAGTAAAACATGACAACAGCTATGGAAGTTGACAAGTGACTGTTTTCATGGCGTGACTGAAAAAGAATAGCTACTAGCCATGAAATGGATTATCAATAAACCTTAAAAAGAACATGACATAACCTAGCAGAGATTAACAGTCTTCTAAATGTAGTATATTTGCTTCAGATGATAGTGCTGCTTTTAAAAAAAAATTCGCTGTCACCTTAATGATGTAAGACTTTCATCAGCTCTACCTAAAGAAAGCAATAATTAGACATTATGCTTCCTGGCAAAAATTTATTTTTGAACTGGCACCACAGTATTTCAGAAAATAATAATAAAGTACCTCTTTGGTGAAGCCTAGGTACCCCCTACTGCTCATTGTAACAACTTGTAAACAGGACCGCAATACAGTGCTTTGCCTTAATTCTAGCTCAGTTAGGTACCACAGATCTTCCTCACAGTCCTTCTCATAATTTTAGGAAGGTATTTTAAAGCAGGGAGTAAGTAAAGCAAAGGAAAATTAAGGAGGATATAAAGTTCCCTGTTTGAGATTTTAAAAAAGTGCATAATGTTTTCATTCCAAAAACTGTGCCACTGTATGGAACTGATGGATACAAGACTGTTTTTCCTTCCTGTACTGGACATTATCGATCATTACACAAACACAGTCTCTGCTCATCGGCCAAAGAAGTCTCTCCAGACCGTTTTCTGGTACAATCAGCTGTCCAATTACTTTAGAACAATGTCCTGCATACTAAAACAAGGAGAGCGAGTTAACCGGGTTTCCCACTAGAAAGTCTGCTTTTGCAATTTCGTATCTGTACACCACGTTTCCAACACGGTGTTGGAGAGTTCTTAGTGTTTGGCATCCACATCCCAGCTCCTCGACACCACCGGGTTCAGTGCATCCATTGCCAGCAACAGACATAGCACCAGGAAAACGCCACTCCCAGCGCCAGGGCCAGTTCAGGAGGAGGGGGCATTCTCCAGCAAGGGCGGCCCGTCCCGGTGCATCGAGGGGTGCGTGTGCTCCCTTTTGTAAGTTTTTGGAGGAAGCTTTGGGATATGTTGAGAAGTGCTTTGTCGTGGAGGGACGGGCGGCCCGGCCACAGAAGGGAGCTCCACGTCCTGCGGGATCAAGGGCGGCGACGGCAGATGCCTCCGTGCTACATGTGGGGAGGGTGTCTGGGGCGGGGGGGGCGTGAAGGGAGAGGGGCTGTTTGGGAAGAAGGTGTTACCAAGTTCGCTTTTTCTCCCCAGGGGTGGAGGCTGGAGGTGTAGTGGTGAGCTAGAGAACACATCTGGAGTTCGCACGGGCTCCCGTGGCGGTAGCTCGGGAGGGTTTGCAGTGCTAACGCACGAGTCAGAGATGCAGGTCCGATCAGGCACCGAGTACCTTGGAGAATACACTTTAGAGGTTGGCTGCCTGGGAGGGATTGCTGGTGGGTTGTCCAGGTGTGCAGAAGTAATCTGAGGTACACAAACACTCGGGTCAGTAAAACTCCAGAGTGGCGGCAAAGCACAAAAAATGTTTCAAACCACCATTGTTAAAGACATCTAAGGAGGAATACAACACTTTCAAGATCTGACTGTGGTGAAAGCTGCCATTCCTGTTGATGAAATGCTTTCCAAATGTAACGACTGTTGTATTCCCAAAGAAGTTGACAAGTTTCTGCTGTGAAACAGAAGCCCCCTGCTGCACTGCAGATTGCTCTTAGCGATCAGCGACACAGGAGTGAACAGCCAAGGATGGAAGGAATGAAGATGCACAGAGAGGAACAAGGGCAAGGCAAAGAATGGTCAAAGCAACAATTTCCATGCTAGCTCCAGGTCTGCTTGCCGGGGAGGTTTGGATATCTTCCACCACCTCCCCAGTACCAAGCACCTGGAGTAGGTTAACACACCAGATATTTCTTCAAGAAAATGAGAAAAAGGGAGAGGCCGATGATGCTGAACAGGGAAAAAAAAACAATCTGTGCTCAGAAGATGGAGTTAAGCAGCCAGAATTATGGAAGTGAACAGTTCCCAAGCTGCAGACCACAGTGACAGGATAACTGATCTCCAACACCCTATCACATATACAATGTTTTCAAATACATTTTGGCAGGATTTCAGATACCTTTTGGTGATGTGTTAAATTCTGCTGACTGCCAAAACTGTTGCCTGTAGTCTGAAAATAACTGCATAACTGCTGAAGAGCCACTTATAAGCTCTCTTCAAAGATGTATCTGCTCCGAAGTAATTTTGAGTGGGATTTTCAAATCTGAAGTCACAAACGAGCTTCCACTGAAATCAGGTGAAATTTGACACTGTCTGCAACAAAGGCTGGATCAGATCCCACTTGCCAGACAAATGCAAAAGGAAAATGCAGCAATGGCTTAAGCAGGCATGCAGACAGGATGGGTAAGCAAGAGGGGAAAGCAAGCACTTGAGCACCACAGCATCAGGGTCAAATATTCTGGTGAAACTTTTCAGAGGACTGAGTTGTGTACAGCACTTCCCATCACTACTGTTTATCAGTTCTTATTCATATATCCTAAAATGATACTCTGGAACAATGAATCCCAGGTGGAAACATCTGCCTGCAGCCTCAAGTTCTTACAGGCAACGCAAGGGCCTGAGCATAGTACATCAGTAGATGAGACATTTCTAATCCTACATTTAGGTCCCATCTGTTTTCATTTGTTTGAGATCAAGACATAGTGAGCCAGAGCTGTGCAGGCTTGAAATTCATGGCTGCTTACTCTTTCACATACAGTTCTTCAAAAAAGAAATGTACTCTGTCTTTAGGAATTACTTTTCTATCATACCCTGCCCCTCTCCCTCTTCACAGAAAAACAAATGACCTTTCTTCGGCTTACTTACCTTTGATGGGGAGGATTCAGCTGGGGCAGATTCTGGTCTTCTTCGTGGAGGAACAGGAGGAGGGACAGGAGCATCATCTGAAGTTTTGCTAAAGTTTATGGATGACACAGAAGCAGATCCTAAGGGACATCAAAAAAACCTGTTGATAATGATGGACTTTGGCTCAATATTTCTGCCAGTAGAGGTGCCATAAATAATAAAGCAATTGCTCATAAAAAGCATCATGAAGCAAGGAAGTGGTAAATAAAGACAATGAAACAAGCCTCTAACTTGCAGCTGCCAGAGAAACTGCTTTCCTGAGCTGCAAATCTCTCTCTGAAGTAATCCTTGAGACCAAAACCACACCACAAACTCGTTCTTATGTCACAACAGCACTGAAACAATACCCTGAACCTGCAGTCCATGGACCCAACAACAAAGAAATCCTTTCTTCTCCAGAGGCTTTCCAAATCCCTGGCTTGGACACTCTGCAACGGCACTGCTCTGCTAAGGAACTTCTGCTTTACGAAGTCATTTCACCTCCTTGTGGCAACCAGCTGAACACAGGAGCAACCCCTGAACACCCTCACATGTGAAAGAAGCCTATTTCCATTATTTAATACTGAGAGCACACCATAAAATATGAGCTTCCTTCTATATTGGGAAAGACAGAAGAGAAAGAGGTGTGGATAGGGGTCCTGATGGACTTAAAGCAAGCAAATTCCTGATTTCTGCAGGAAAACCATCCAGGCACACAGAAATCAGTTCTGAATTTCAGACAGCAGGATAAGGCACCCACAAAGGACTAACTTTTTATTATTACTGTTCACCATCAGATACTCACCAAATACATTCACACATATACATATGGCAGCAAACCCCACAAGTTTGTTTGGGACATATATGGGCCCTAGAGATTACCCCTGTCTTCAGCTTTGAAGCTTGTAACAGTCTCTATGTAACACACCTAATTCTGTTCAGCTTCTCCTTTACAATAAAACCTTTTTAAAGAAAAAGGGAGTAAGAAATACTGAAAGTTTTTGTCTTGGGTTGCAATATGTAACCAAAAGTGTGTATTCTATTTGCCATCTGTTGAAACTGGTCGGGGAGGTGTTCTTCTTTATCTCATAACTCCAGGGGGGAGGGGGTGGGTGCCTTCTGTCCATGGGCAGCTGTTAAACCAGCTGGGGCAGTGCTCTTTATCCCTGCCAGGACCCATCCTCTCTCCAGGGGTATCTGCTGTCCATGGGCAGCTGTTAAACCAGGCAGGGCAGTGCTCTTTATCCCTGCCAGGACCCATCCTCTCTCCAGGGGTATCTGCTGTCCATGGGCAGCTGTTAAACCAGCTGGGGCAGTGCTCTTTATCCCTGCCAGGACCCATCCTCTCTCCAGGGGTATCTGCTGTCCATGGGCAGCTGTTAAACCAGCTGGGGCAGTGCTCTTTATCCCTGCCAGGACCCACCCTCCCTCCAGGGGTATCTGCTGTCCATGGGCCATCCAGGCTCACTGCAGGGCTGATCCAATTCCATCAGCCCCTGGGGAGAGGCTCCACCCAGGGGAGGAGCCCAGCATTCCCAGCTGGATCCAAGCTGGGATTCAGAGCCCCAGGGCAGCCTGTGTGCAGGGCATTCCCAGAGGGAGACTGGACCCTGCTACAGGATCATCTCTGCTCCAGCAGAACCACATCTGCCACTCCAGGAGGACTTGACTGGGCTGCTCCCAACACCCTGACCAGTAGGGTGTCAGCTCCTGTTCTGACTCTGACAGTGTTTCCAGGATTTTTTTGTTTGTTTGGGTTTTTTTGTACTACTACCTTTGTATTTTAATATTCCTAGTAAAGAACTGTAATTCCTATTCCCATGTCTTTGCCTGAAAGCCCCTTAATTACAAAATTATAATAATTTGGACAGAGGGGGTTTACATTCTCCACTCCAAGGGAAGCTCCAGCTTTCCCTGGCAAACACCTGTCTTCCCAAACCTTGATGCTGCAAGGAGACAAAAGCAATGATTTTCAATCCACAGGTGACCTCCCCCCAGCACAAGGCGTGACTGGCAGCTGCAGCGTGCGAGCACCTACGTGTGTGGAAGGGGCTGGAGGGGTCGGAGTCGAAGACGCTGCAGGCGTCGGTGGTGCTGGAGGTGGCGGAGGCGGGCGGCGGCGTCAGCGGCGTGCGGGGCGAGTTGGGCGCCGACGCCGTGGCCTCGGCCTCGCTCTCCGGGATGCGGCTGTAGCTGATCTTCCTGGGCTCCTGCTGCAGCGGCGTGGGGTGCCTCATGGTGCCTGGCCTGGGGTTGGAGGGACGAACACCTGGGGACTTGAGGGGGTAGCTGTACTTCTTGGGCTGCAACGACAGAAAGCATCGACCGAGATCAGGCGGCCATGAGATGGCTTCAATGGAGCTCTGTGGTTATGAAGTCAGAGGACCACGAGGACAGGGCCCCACCATCCTGAGACGCCTTTCTGAAGTGGGGATGGATTTCTTTCTTCTGAAAGCAAGGAACAAACCCTCTTCTCTTACACCCTGATGGATTCATTTCTTGTGGGTTTACTTTCCTGGCTCCTTGGAAGCACATGCTTACTGACAAGACAGGCAGAAATTACTTCTGCCATCTACAAAAGACAAATGTAAACACTTTTTGAAAAATAAATACAAAAATTGAATACTAACGAATCTTGGAGGAGGCTTGACATTTCGTGGCTCTATCTCCAGTGACTTGTTGAACAGATAATCTGTAAATTCTGTCTCCACACTGTTTCCCATTGGATTCAGGTTCTCAAAAAATCTCTGCAAGACAAGAAGGCAGACAACTTGTCAACTAAGGTGCTTCTTAATAATGCTTCTTTCTACAGCACAAATGATCCCAACTGTTCAAGAGAAGAGAGAAAATGCTGGAGTCAGAGGTAATGACAGACTTCAGCCATTAAATCTGTTTTTGTCACCAAGCCTTTCCTGGACATTGCTGCTGCTATGCTCGGCCTGAAAACCAGCTGTGCAAGCACCCTGAATGCTTTCTGCAGTGCCAAATCAGACCATGTTTGCTCAAACACTTCCAGAAGAAGCTGCAAACAATCCATCTTTACACTGATGCAGGGACGACTGCTCAGACAATGCATTCTGTCAAAGCCTGAGGAAAACAAATTAAAAAAAAACCTTGCAGAATCTCTTAAGAAAACCTGTCCTGTGACTCTCTCTGAATGTACATAGCTCAAAAGATGGTAAGAAAAAAGAAAAAAGGAAGGAAGGAGAGCAACCAGAGAGGACACTGCTTAGACAACACCTCAGACCAAGGAAAACAAGCACCAAGAGAAAGACAGACGTGAGTATCATCACCATCAACACAGTGCCATCAGGTGAACGTGGAACACAAAGGCAGTGTAACAGAGGAAAACACAACTGGGCAGTTTCAGTTCCTGCCTAGCACTGATCAATAAGATCTACCAACCCCACAGCTGAGAAAAGAAATGAAACAAACCCAAGAAACTGCAAGCATTGAGCTTTCTGCCCTTTCTTACAGTGAGACGCAAGAGAGGGTTGATGACAGGTCTTCTGCTCGTCTGTGATTCGGTCAGACTGAATCTATGTGAATTCAGCCTGTCCTTACGGTCTGTCAGCTGACAGAACCAGCCCAGAAGGAAATGGTGCCACTTACCCTGATGTCAAATTCCACTCTCAAACAATAGGGCTGGTTCTGGTACTGCTGGATCTCCCCTGTTATCTCAGCTACCTTCCTTCTCTTGCTGAAGTTTATGAGGTCTTTCCCATGTCGCTTGAGAAATTCAGGATTGCCTTCTTCTGTTTTCAAAATGTTGGTTAAGTAAATCCCTGAAGGCACACAGAAGGGGTTTGCAACACAGTACAAAACAAGGAGGAAGTCACAACTGGAATACAAGAAATTCTTAAAGAATTTAATTTGTGCACTGCAATTATTTAGAAAACTCCTCCGTTAGGGTCAATAAGAGAATTGCACCTCACCTTCCAGTAAGGGCAACAATTTGAATATTTTAACATGCCTTTTCCTGAAAGCTGCCTTTTTGCATCAAAGTCCCAAAGCCTGTGCATCTTTCTATGGTTTAGGAAGCTCAAACAAGTGAACACTAAAAGAGGACACTGAACAGGAGTGCTTTCTCTCAACTCCTCTTCTCCATTAGACACTCCAGCTAAACTCCAAAAATTATTTTCAGGTTTCATCCTGCCTTCACAATTGCATCAAATCATTTGAAGATTAGGAAGCAAAAAGTGCTCTCCACTCCACAGATCATGTGTCTGGAATTGCCATTATGACTTGACAGAAATAACTGAAGCTATTCACATGTGATCCTGCTAACCTCTACTCATCTCTGAAGCAGGACAGAAGGTTTCTTAGTTGATCTTATCTTTCTTTGCAGAGCTCTGGAGTATATCTTTCCCCAATCTGTAAAAGGCCAAAAAAGCCATCAACACTATTTTCTTTCAGTTTTGGCCTGAAGCCTATGTTGGACAAGTGCACTGCCCAGACTTGGAACTGATCTGCAGCCAACACTGAAGTGGCTTGCTTAAGAACAGGAGTGACATGTGCTTAACATCACAATTTGCTAAATGGTAGCAATCTGCTTCAAAGAAGAACTGTTAAATCTAACGATAAACAGGATGCTTGCTTCCCAAACTCTGTTTCTACAGAAATGAGACTCTAGCTGTATTTCTTGGAACACTTGATGAGGAAGATCTTTCTTTCTCTCTCAGTCCATGGCATCAATGTTTCTAATGTCACTGCCTTCTATTGAGAGTATTTCTGGTTGTAAGAGTTCAAAATCAAAAATCAGAAAATACAGAAATAGGATATTGCAGATATACTTATTTTTACTGTAAATAACATCTTCCATGAATAGTCAATTTAGGGGTTTTTTTTCCCCACATACTCGTGTCTGGACACCTGAAATTCCAAGCCACCTGTCCTGTTAAAATTGACTTTTCTCTCTGTTTTGATACTCTGTTTAGTACCTTAGCTCAAAACCTTCCAAATGGTAATGTGGGACACAGCTCAACCAAACCAAACGTACTCACCAAAAAAAGGCACACAAGGAGGATTAATGGACCTGAGTTTTGCCAAGTATTTCTTATAATGGTCCTCACTCAGCTCATAAGCTTCTTCTAAGATCTTCTTCTGGCGACTTGGGATTTGCTTAAAAGAGAGACCAAAGAGGTTGTTTGGAAAGAGAAGATAAAGGCAAGGCCCAGCAACAACACTGAGAGCAATGGTCTCCCACTGGTACTTGGATCAGGGACCACGAGGACAGGGCCCCACCATCCTGAGCCGCCTTTCTGAAGTGGGGATGGGTTTCTTGCTTCTGAAAGCAAGGACCAAATCCTCTTCTCTTACACCCTGATGGATTCATTTCTTGGGGGGGGTTTACTTTCCTGGCTCCTTGGAAGCACATGCTTACTGACAAGACAGGCTTTCAGCGTAGCCAAGGTACCCTGCATGACACTGCCATAGCAAAAGTGGAAAACATTTCACTGTACCTCAAATGTGTGATCCAACCTATAAACTGCTGCGGAGTTCATAGCACTGACAATCTCAAGGACACCATTAAAGTTGTTTAGCTCTTGAAAAACTTGCAGGATCTCAATTATCCGGCTCACTACAATTACTCTTTCCTCTAGGTTTTCTGTTTCTACAATGCATCTAAATACACAAGAACATTGGGGTTTGTATTAAAGAGCTGAGGAGGTTTCCAAAGTCAAATATTCAGTTGTAACACAAACAAATACGATTTCATCAAATTACTTGAGGTAGTTCTGGAAATGTCTTAGAGATTTGAAGTATTTTTTTTTTGAATTTTGATATTTGAAAGAATAAAAAGCTTGAGACCATTATGTTAAAATTCTCACAGGGACCATTTTTAGCATCGAAACACCAACACAGGAATTCTCCCAGGACAGAATTTTTCATGGTATACTTATGAATGGACTGCCAATGTCCAGACATGGAGTAGGTGCAGATTCAGGAAAGTTACTTACTTTTCAAACCACAGAGTTAGGTTAGTTGTATGCCGTATCATTTTGAGAAGGTTGGGAGAATTAATTTCTTTATCTTCCTTTGTCCACACACTTCCAACTAGTTCTGATGGCTGCACAGCTCTGGAAAAGTAGATGTTTTATCAAAAAATGTAACTGAAAGCAGGAAAGAAGGCATTATTTTTCCTCTTTGATTTTCTCTGAATCTGAGATTCATATTTAGAAATAAATTCTTAAGGTATCCCTTCTACAATGTTAGGCTGCCCTCATGACTAAATGACTGATATTTCTACTCTTCTTTTTTACAGTGTAGATATTTCTTAATCTGTGTGACACTTAACCACCTCTGTTCATCTAAATGAAGAAAGAAAGCTCCAATTCATTCACTGTAACAAAATGTGAGCTTCCAATGCCTGAACAATTTCTTACAGACAGCTGATGAGATCTGACACATCTTCACTTGCTACACAAACCAGGACGTGAAGGAAACTGATTTAATAATTGTTCATACTTCTCAAAGGTTGATCTGCATAGAAAATACCAAGAGAAAGCTGGAGCACAAGACAATTAACCGTATGCACCAGTCAGACATACTGCACATTAACTTGGGGAGGATAAAGCAAATACTGTATTTAAGAGAGCTTTCTCTGCAAAAATGGCAATCAATACACACCACTGGTGAAGTCCCTTGATTTCTGTGGGGTTTCACACCAGAGGCCCCAGCAACACTTCCAGGCATGGAGAATATTTTGAATTGTGCCAGTGTTTCTCAGGGGAGGAGAGTTACCTGTAAAAATCTGACTCCAGTAACGTCAGCTGCCGAGCGATTTCTATGGGATGCAAAGTGAGCAAGTCAAAAGTCTCTGTGTGGCCTGGTTTGCTGATGTGCCACTCAATTGCTGGAGGGGGGCTCTCAAAAGTGATGTTGTGGCTCGGCCCAATGGCTTGTGCCTGCTTTTTCCTGTTGATTATCTTGGTGATGGATTCAACCCACTTCTTCATGGCTTTGCCTGGCAGACAGAGAAAATTACTCTTTAGTTAATATTCCTTTTCCTAAGACATCAGTGTAATTCAGGAATCTTCGGATTTAACACCAAAACCTACTAAATGAAAGCAAACATATATTTTTTAGGATTGGTGCTCTCACACAAGTGTAGAAGTATTCAAAGATAGGAAGAATTCCTCAACAGCCAATGCTGAGCATGACTTTGCACAAGCACAAATCAGAACACCCAAATCAGACTCCTGCTCTGATTTAGGTGCTTTTCTTTCTTTTCTGAGTTTACAGTCAGTTTTTGGGAACAAACCTTGTTTGGCCCAAAATGCACCTCTGCAACACTCTGAACTTAATAGTTTGGGCAAGAGCACGTGATTACCTCAGATAACCTAGAAAGTCAAAATAACAAAGAGGGAGAAGCTTCTTCCTGTACTGCATTTACCCCCAAAGCTGAGAATAAAACTGAAAGGCCAAATGCCTTTTTAGCTCTGCCCCATAAGAATTTCATGTACCAGTCCATTGAAAATTTTTCCGTAACACCCACTGAATTAACTGCCTCATTCTCCCCTCTTTTTAATGGCTAAATAACCACTAAGTACTTCCCTGACATAGTCTTTTCCTACAAATTGCTCCTGTGTCTGTCTTGGTTCTCTTTAAAAGGAAACAGGAAAAGTCTGTACAATCACAAGAGCAAGGTGTCCTACAGTTCTAATATGCACTATGAAGTAGCTGGAAACTCTTGTTTCAAAGGAAAAACATCCAACTTTTACAAAAAGTACCCCTGTGTAAAGTTTAAAATGACAATCAAAGCAATTTTTCTGTCCTGATCATTACTATTATTTTTCATTATTTCAGTCCCTCTACAAAAAAAACTTATAATTCACGTAAGTAACAATCACTAATCTGAACAGGAGACAGATTTTGAATAATTGTGTGTGTGTGTGTGTGCGCTTAATGAAAGTTTATTTCATGCTCTTTATGAGGTATTTAACAAGCAGTCTGTCCTGTTTTTCCTGGAAGCAAAACTGATCACATTCCATATCTTTGAAAGGGGATGCTTTAGGATAAATGTCAGCACTTAAGAAGCTGTAAATACCTCTTACTGTCCCAATGAACTCCTCCAAACGTTTCAGAAGGTCAGCATCTCTCTCGAAGTCATAGAAATGGTGCTCCACCCAGTGCCGACACACGTTTAATACTCTGCAGAAGCCAGGAACAAACACATACTCTACAGCTCAGCCTGCCTTCCCTGCCAAAGCAGCTGCAGGAGAGCAGCACCAGCAGCCAGTGCAGCCCAAGGGTGGCCCTTGAGGAGCAGGGTGGCTCAGAGGGGTGCAGCACTCACCGCAGCTGCACAGGCTGGATGTACTCTTTCCTGAACCTTTTCAGCTCTGCACTCAGGGGCTGGTCTCCATTCTCCATGGCAATCCGGTCGGCTTCCGTTGGCTCAGGCTCTGGAATTTCAAATCTAGCACAGAAGAGGGGTGTCAGGCCTCTGGCACACCAGTCTTGGGCACAAGCTTCTGGATATAAACTTGTAAACTTTACTGGCAATCCTTGAATTGGACAACTTTTTAAAAGGTGTTTGGAGCGACTCAAACCCAACTGGAAAGCCAGAATCTTACACACTCCAAGTAAAAAGGAAAAAAAATGCACTTCATAAGAACAGTATTTTTAACAATGGCATACCTTTCTATTAGCAAACTCAGCAACTCTTGAGGTCTACAGAAGGATCTATATGTTGTGAGAAAAGTCCGAACAAAGTTGGGATCTAAGACAGAGAATAATTTTACACTTATGTCAGCAATTACCTGATTTTTTTTTTCCCTTTACAATAACTTCAATTATCCATTAAAATTAAGGATGTCACCCAATCAATTTACAGAGACGACAACGTAAACCAAAATGGCTTTGGTAATAATTCAAAACCTCCTAAAATAGCAATACAAAGCAGAACTTAAACAATTTTCATTCTGCTGAAGGTTCACAACAGTGACTTTTCTTCCCCCCCTTCAACTGTTAAAAGACAGGATTCTTTTCCAATGACTTTGAAACTAATGAATCGATGATTTATGAATAAACAACTTTGGTTTTGACAGTGATTGGGACATGAGAACTCAAGAAAACACAACTAACTTTGCATTGGGTAGAAATGCCCTCTTCCATGGGAGAGTATTTCCCCTAAACTGGCACAACTGATAACCAATCATGGTTAAGGCAGCTTAGATATTTTTTTGTCTGACAGCTATGTTAGAGGTTATATTTATTTCACTTCAAGAAAATCAACTCATTTCATTGAAATTGACTAATTACATATCAATTAATTTAAAATATGAAAACGAGTTTTAAAAACAATCAAGTATACTCAAAACAGAAAACCAAAGTGTCTCCTGTAATTACAAAAGCAAATCCATTTGTTTTCAAATGTGAGGAAATGCAGTGACAGCTCACTGGCACTGCACAGAGCTGACTAGAAACAAGGTTAACACTGTTATCACTGAACAGAATTCATGAGCAGATTGCAACAGCTTTGCATATTAAATCAAGATCCAGATTTGAAAACCAAACTCCAGTTGGTAATTGTCCTAACACAGAGTGACTGAAGAGGAGCTCACAGGACTTGAAGCAAGAATTCCTGTAGGCTGTAACATGTAGGATAAAAAGGCTGCATTATTTGACCTAATGCTCTATTGGATTTGCTTCCTGGAATATGGGTTTTTAAGAGCTGCTTTAAAATCCTCCTTAACTCTTTACCAGCATCTCATCCATCTGAATGAGCATTCCACCTTTCTTAGATCCCACTGAGCTGTTCATTTGGGCAACAGTTTACTGTGATGTGCTGCACACCTTAACTGTGCCATGTAACACAGCATTTCCTTGCCATTTTGGTACGTGATAATTCTCATTACTTCAACAATTCTGCTTCTCACATATCCTTCATGATTCCATTTCTCTAATCATAATGCTTCTCCCAGTCCTTGAAACTGTACAGTCCAAAATTATTTTCAAAGGCAGAACTCCAATACTTTTTGCACAAAGAAGGTCATCCCTGTTCACATCATCTTTATCCTGAAAATACACAAATTCTGCTGTGCTAAAGAAGCGCAGCAACTCAAGCTTTCACAGCCTGCAATCTGTACACAGCATCTACTCGAAATAAGAGATTTTTGCCTACATGAAAAAAAAAAACCAGTTTTCATAGCAATTAACATTTTCAGATTACTGCAAGCTCTGAGTCATAACTATTGTTATTTACAGGTAGGGTCAGCACATAAATCCACAATACATATTGAATTTCAAATGGAGTAGATCAGAAACTCAAATCTAACTTTGTTATCTTACTAGCAACGACTGCGACTCAAAATCCTGTACAATATATGAGTAAGTGTTAAAAAAATACAGACAACACCAGTCAGCCAGGATGTCTGCTCATGTGATAATTCTCTCTTCAATGCAGCCAATTTGAAAGCTAAAAAAGAACAATAACTGTTCTACGAGGATTTATAAATAATCACCCTTGAATTCCTTAAGAAAGGAAACGGACACTATGATGACGCACAAGCACTCTGAACATATCAAAGCTTTAAAAATAGAAGAGAGCTGGCCTATAGATAAAAAAAAATGCCATGACTTTAAAATGCTGGTACCACCTAACCCAGCTGCTCTTAAACAAGAACGAGGCAAGAGGAGATGATGAATGCAGAAACGCATGAAAACAAGAAAAGCCACCAGAATGTGCACATAGGGTCAGAACCTGAACTCCTAACTGTAGGGCAATTTCTCTCATGTAAAAATCCATGGAAAGCTGCTTTTGCAGAGGAGGTTTCTCCTTTTGCTGCTCCACCACAGGAGTTTGGACAGTCTGGCACACCTTGAGAGCAGGTGGCCATCAGGGCTGTCTCCCTGAGCTGTTGCAGTGCTGGATGCCTCCCACCCCTGGCAGAATTGTCTCCTTTGCACAGCAAATTCTGGCTGATAACATGGTTTGTCATTTGTCAAGGGGGTGAGGGATGACAAATAAAAGGTCCAACACATGTATCTACAAATGAGGTGGACCATGTGGATCTCCATATAGGACAAAAAACCGAGACCTCATTTGACTACAGCAACTACCTAAACTGCAACAAATTTGCATGACTTTTGCAAGTGTATCTGTAATTATTTCTTACACCACTTGACCTACAAAGACAAAAACCCAGAGAAAAATCACAGCTATAGTAAATACTGTCTTTGGACTGTCAGATCAAGGGCTGCCATACCCAGTCACACTGAATTGCAAAAAAATTGCCTCAAAAAGGTAAATGCTTGCTGTTCTGGCATCTGAATATAAAGCCAATAAAGACTTTGAGATTACCATCACACATTGACAATCCTGTGAGGGACAAGAAAAGCACTTCTACAGTCTGTAGCTGTTTGGTTACAGATCACCACAGCACTCATGGTCCCAGGTCTCCAAGCAGAGGAGAAGCCTTGAACTCAGCTGGTAGATGTGTGAAAGAGCTGCCCTGGTACTCTGGAGAGCTGCTCCCCTACTAACTGCATCTCACAAGATGCAACAAAAAAACCCCTGAATGATTTACATCACAAATGGACCACGTTTCCTGTACAACAGGGCACTTTTGGTTGAGTCACTCTACCTCTTATTTCTTTGCTGCCCTGGAAAAGACTGCGCTCACTGGTGAGAACAATGATGTTTTTCCTTACAGATAATCAGTCATAAAACAGAAGGTATAGAAGATAAGAGTGTTGAGAAATTACGCACAATGTAGCAATGCAGCATCACTGAGATGTCTGCTAAGATGTCTAAGGCTACAAAGACAGGCTACATACATCACGAGACAGCTATTTTTATCCTCTTGGTCAAACTCTTTCAGGCCACCTCTCGATCCCCGTGTTCTCAATTTTCTCCTGAAACAGTTTTTGCTAATTTTTTGGCAAAGACAAAGCCAAATTTTAAAATAATAATAGAAAAGTGTCCTCCTTTCTCTAAGGCTGAGTTGTTTGATTTTAACTTTCAAGACCATAAAACTATGTCATAAATCATGTCTATAAAGTTCAAAGCCAAGAGCCAGGAGTTTATAAAGTTGCACGAAAATGAAGACAGGTACAAAACTGCTCAGGTAAAAACTGCCAGCACAATATTGCGTTTGGCTTTCTAGTAAATGTTAGGAAAATTCCAGGAAATTAAAAGAGGAACAAGAATAGTAATGAAGCAAAGAGATATAAGTATTTAAAAAAGTAAACAGAGTATTAGACTACAGAAATTACATTCTGCTTACTCCCCACTTCTTTCCATCAAATATTCCTGATCTATGCAGGATATCTAGGACTGAGCTGCAGAAAGATAATCTACAACAATTAAGAGTGTAAAAAGGAAGAAAAAAATAAATCATTGAATACAAAAAGCACTAATACCAAGATGCATGAAGTTTCAGAATAACTGACATACAGAAAGAATCAGAAAAAAATCCAAACCCCAAACACAAGTACATGCTTTACAGAACAGCTCATGAAAATCCTGGGCTGCTGTCAAGAAGAAACCCACACACTGAGGTCAGCCTGGATAACCACATAAAAGTCTTTAATGTGTCTTCAACATGAACAGAAACCTTAAGTCAGAAGCCCTTGAATCAAATCCTCACTGAAGTTCTGATTAAGGCAAAGTTCTGAGGCCAAAGAATGCAAGTGACTGCATCTATCAAGTTGATACTGGTCTTTCCATGACAGGCCAGCATGGGCACAGATAAGAGCTGCTAGAGCACAGCCCTGAACTGAAAACACTGGGCCACAATTCTCTCCCACAATGCTGGCTCTTTCTGTGTCACCCAGCTTTAGAAGCTTGGAGGGAAGGCAGTTCTTGTAGCTTGGAGCACAAAGGAAAAAGTATTGTCTAGAGCTCAATTGCTGCAGGCCCCCATCCCCATCCCTTGCACGAGAACAATCTTGTGCACATGTAATATCCCATGTGAACTGCCAAGCACATTCCCTTCTTGCTCACTTTATGCATTCTGCTGCATGCATTTAACACAGGAAGAGAAGCATGAAGGAGTCACTACCTTGAGTTTTGGCTGCACAAACCAAGTGCCTCACCTGCATACATGTGGTAAGTCAGCCTCTCGATGAGCTTCACAACAGTTCCTGCCTTGATGATGGGGATTCCAGATTTGGGCTGCATGTTTTCTTCAAACACAATATTCTCCTCAGAGTCTGGTTCTGCAAATCTATAAAGCTCAGGGTTTGGAAATCTCATCTGCTCCTCTTTTTCTTCCTGTAACATTGTTACATCCAACATCCTTTCCAGCGTGCTTCTATATTGCAAAGATATCAATGCTGCCATCCAGTTGTTTTTCTCTTCAGCTGATTTAGCAGCAAAAATAACACTGTTCTCATCTTTTAAGATGATTTCAAAAGCATGTCTATACTCATTAGTGTCATCTTTATCATTGATTTGTACCTTTCTCATGAAGAACTTCTCCTTGAGTCGATATTCTGCATTGCTAGCACCAGGAAGCCTTGGCTGGCCGTGATTTGACTTACAGCAAATCATCAAGCCATCAAACAGGAAAATGTGTCTCTCATGCTTTGCTCCTACACGTGTCAGTGTTCCTTCCATGATGAACTCGTTACAGCACTGTCCAATGTCTTTACCCTCCCAACCATCAATGTTTTTCTGGATTTCATTCATTTTCTTAATTGCTAGCTGCTTCCCCTTCATCTGCTGAGTATAGAATCGGCATGCGGATTCACTTCAGTGGAGGATGGGAGAAAGGCAGCCTGTTAGTACACATGGATTTAAAAAACACAACTACCACTAACACAAAAGCACCACATCATCCTTCTGAGAAGCCAGGATTCCACTGAGAATGCTGAAATGTTGAATTCCGTCATTCAACATCAGCACCACTGCAAAGGCTTGATTAAAGCATCTCATCTGATAAATTTTCCACTTATCTTCAGCAAAAGATGTTTTACCTAAACACCAGAAGCAACCAGAGGCAGGCAAGCTGTGAGTGTCTCATAGCCCAAAAAGCCACTCACTTCCATAACCAACAGAACAATTTTAGATGGCGTTAATTTGAAAGAAGTACATTCAGAAAAAAATAAGCTGTTAAATACATTCACTTTCAAGCCTAAAGATTACCCTTGGCAGCACAAAACTTGCCTGGCAAAGAAAATACTGAATCAGTTTTAAGAGTAGATTCAAATTCAAGAACATTCCCTTCTAACCACACAGAGAGGTACTTTCAGAATATTTCTAGGTGGATTTTTATCACCTGAGCACAATTAACCCACCAATGCCATAACTCTCTACTTACCGGTGAATTCTCAGAACGTCTCAACTACCACTTTGCAAGGACACATAGAAATCAGAACCGTTTTAAAACAATAACAAATTATCTCAGCTTTGATGTCACTTCCTCTGAAAAAGCAGGCTTGTCACAAACTATTTTGTTCATTGTTTACTAAAAGAGGAAACCGGGAGCCCTGGATTTATGGCAGAGCACTAAGAGGGGAGAGCAGAAAAACCGGAAACGTTTACCTAAGCCTGCGTTTTGCAAGGCTTTTGGAGCATATCCGTTCCATGCTGCTTTGAAGGTTCAGCAAGGCAGTTATTGCTTGCTTCAAGCACTCCTTGTCCTCTTCATCCTCGCTTTTTTCTTCCAATTGCTGTCAACATTGAAAGTCAAAGACAGGAAGTGTTACGAGCATTTTTGGTATGTGCAACTCCAGAAGTTTGACCCAGGAAGAAGAAATCTAACCATCTGCTGATTTTCCATGCTCCTGCTTGTTATAAAAGTTAATGGAAACAACCAGGTGTGCTACTGGCACAGGTGAGAGACAACTCTCTGCTAAGAGCTTACTCTCACTAAAACAGGTGAGACTGACTGCAGCATAGTCACTAAGGGCCCTCAGACACAAACACACTCAGGCATGCAGTAATTATCTCAAACTGGTTTGATTTATCTCACAGCTCCTCAATGGAACCCATTTCAAGTGTTAAATCTGAAGGAGAACAAGCAAGGAGGGAGATCCCCATACACACCACATTACAGGACAAAGTCAAATCAGTCTGTAACACATCTAAACATCCTGGAACAGGCAAGCTGGACCCAAAGCTAAGCAGAATTCCTTTATCACATTTAAAAACAGAAGTGCTTTCAACAAGTGCTCTCTTGCAAGTGCTCTCATCTCATGAATAACAGTCTAATTAATAAATCAGGTTGAAGAGAACCTTGGAGATTATCTCAGCCAACCTCCAGCACAACTGCAGAGCCAACACAGATCAAGTTGCCCAAAGCCACAATGAATTTTGAATCTAAAAACTAAACTAAAACTGGACAAGAAGGGTTAACACTAATATTTTGTGTCTAACTATTGTTATGACAGGTAATTTTTTTAAAACAAGATCTGCCATGTTTAAGATTGCTTAAATTGAAGATTTTCACCTCAAATCTTCGTTTAAGCATTAAAATGTTTCACATGAGTGAAAAAATACATGACTACAGCTGTGGCTTAGATGTCAAACTGAAACAACATATGCAGAATTATTAACAGACAAGCATTTTAGACCATCACACACGAAGAATTAGCACAATTGAAAGATTTGTGAAGGCCAGCGCAAACCAGAATGAGACACCCTTGGAAAAAGTACAATTGTGCTGTTTGATTCCAGCGTAAAATGTAAGTATTGTCCTCCAAAATCCAATAGAGTACAACACAGTCATGTTTGATGTTTCAATGGGTCAGAGAACAGCATTCATTTTTTCCCTAACCAGAGTTAATCATTCAGTGCAAAGCTGTCCATGCCAAAGGCTGCTTCATTTGTGTATTCAGCCAGAAGGATGACCACAAAGTTTATTTCAGGCAGCTCTGGTTCATGCGGTGTCATCTGTGGTACTCTGAATCTAAGCAGCATTAGGTGTGAGCGCCTACTTGTGTAACCACCACTGAAAAATGCACCACAACAAGCATTACTCCCCAAAAGATCCTGGGGAGACCACATCATCCAAGAAGGAACAGGCTACTCTCTTCATATTCCTCTACTCTCCAGGTTTAGTGGAATCATCTCTCCTTTGCTTGCTTTGCAGATCTGGGTTCAGACAGAATTTCAGACCAATGAGGCAGGTACAGCAGCACTGGCAGAAGTTTTGAAAGCAAGCTTTGAAAAAGCTGTAACTACCTTTAAGATTTTGCATCTTCCCTGCACAAGCATTCAGAGAAGACTCTTTGCCTTGTGTGCTGCCTTTTTACAAACTTCCATCAAAACAGTCTAGCTGGATGTCCTACAATTTCTGGGTTGCTCCTCTTCAGCAGTGGAAGAGATTGTTCAAGCCTGGTCTTGAAAATAAGCCTTACTAGGTCCTCCAATATTCTGTACACTCTATCTATCCAGAAACAAACTAGTAGAAATTAACATTCATTACTGCAAAGCATTCTGCTCTTATGTTGATTTTTACAGCAACCTCTCTCCAGCTGCAAAAGTGTTGGTACTCATCCACATCCCAAAGCAAAATACATATCTGTATATAGAGAAAGCAGTTAATACTTTCCCAAAAGGATCCATTGGGAGTAACCCTATTTCCAATGGTAATCAGAAACTAAATCAAAATCCAGTGAGAGTAGTAATGCTCCAGGTTTAACATTCAGAAAGTGCCGTGCAGAAATGTGTGTCTTCTTCTGTGTAACACCAACACAAATGGCAAATCAGGCAGTGCTCTGAACTACTGTGCAGACACTTCTCTGCACACAGGGATTCTGAAGTTTATATTCCAGCATGGGACTGTCCAATTATCAAAACCAGACTTAGTAAGAACTCAGTGTAAATGACAGCAACGATTCCATCTTACACTGCCCCCGGACAGTTTGGAAAAGGTGGGAAGTAAAATGGCATCATTGGAAAGCACCCAGAAAGTTTCTCTGCAAATCCCACTCACTCTTCTATAGCTGTGCAGTGCCCCCTAATGAACAAACCAGGGAGACTCTAAGTACATGGTGGTATGGGGGGGTTGTTTGCTTCTGGTTTTTGTTTTTTTGACAGAAAATGCACTATATACTACAAAAATCATTAGAATATTACATGAAGGAAGTGCAGACTTCTGATTATCAGTAGTATTATAGAGATTGTGGGTTTTAACAATCTTAGGAAAAAATACTGGCTTATTGTTCGTGTGATTCACAATACCACAGGCACAAGACCCTGTTTCATTGAAGGAAAACAAACCAGGAAAATAGACTGCTAGGGAAGTCTCTAATAAAAAGAAAGTACTCTACATTCTAGGCCACAAGCTCTGAAGAGACAACCAAGAAGTGGAAGACAAGGTATTTTGTTCTACCTGTTGCATATCACAAGGATTACACATTTCTAAATTCCAAAGAGACAGAGAAGAAATCCTTCTCATGCAGTGCACAATTAGACAGTGGCAGTTGACCTCTTACTCTGTCAGAGAAGCATCTCTCTGGAAATAGAGTGATAGAAAATACATATGAGAACATGCACAGTAGCAGGTGCATGATGGATAGGAAGTCTTATACTTCAGGGTTTGCATGTCTTCCAAAAGATGAAGTCTAACCACTGAAATCTGTGAACTGCAAGTTCCCTAATTCCTCTGGGACTCAAGACCACAGCTGCAATACACAGAAGACAGAGCTATTTTGTAATCAAGAATAAAAACCAGCAGGGTTTCTTCTCTGGCCAAGCAGGCAGGTCTGCTGGCCCTTTGCCGTGAACCAGTCCTGGAAGGTGGCTCAATAGCATAGAGATACCTGAGAGCACTGTCCTTCTGTAATTCCTACAAAAAACACCAAAAAACTGCCCGAAGCAGCAGTGTACTGGAGAGTGTTCTCATATCTAGAAACTTTAATTTTTAGAAAGCACCAGAAAATCACCTGGGACAGTAAATGGGGACAACTTCAGGGAACACTGTACACTTCTGGAAAATGTTGGCAGACTAAAAAGTACCTCACAATTAAGCCTTGAAGGAAACTCCACATGCCTGAACATACACACACAGCTTCAATGCACTGAAATTTGAAAAGTTATGTTGTTTTCATATAAACTCAGACAATCTTGAGCACAGTGCAGTAAAAATATTCATACAGTTATCTGTTCATTTAGATCCACATTAGAGCAGGAGTGTTAGTTGCACTGAAGTGGAACAGAATGTAGTATCTTACTGAAGCAATGATAAAAAACCTTTTCTCCACTCAAAGTTTAATTATGCCTTCTCAGTTTAATTTTAAAAAATTACATACCATAGCACATGGTAAATATCAAACCCCAGATATCAGATAATTAGTTACAAAAAGCCTTCAGCATTCTCTTGGAAGGACATTTTAAAAGACACAAGCTAAAAGGCCCTCATCTTTTATTTCATGTTAAGTTTAACTTACAATATAAAATATGATCAACCCATCGGGAAGCATACTGGACAAGAAAAGCATCAAAACAGAGGAAAACAAAAAGCATTTCAACTTTTAGTAAAAGATTCCTTCTTCCTTCATCTCTTTACCATGTGACTTAAAAGAGATTCTAAATACATGTTGAAAATTCAAGAACATCAAACATCATCTGAGCCCAAAAAGGTAAAAACATTTGGGCGAAAGAGACGTGAATTTAAGGAATTGCTACTTTGATTACTCAACGTGAATGTTCTTATTTGGGAAGGTGTGTGTAAAGTTAAAATAATTATGCTTCAGAATTCAATTACACCACTCTGAAGTGCCATTTTGAAAATCAGGATGGACACTGAGGAAAAGTCAGGAAGACCCATTCAGAAACACACACTACACAAGTCTGTCAGCTGATGTTTCACCAACTCAGCAGTTCAAAGTTTTCCATAATAGGTTTCTTATGTGGCCAATTTGCCATTAGCATTCCTACAAAGGGGCACAGCCTGTCAGAAGCCCATATTCCAGATTTGCTCCAGAGCTACAGCACCCTGCTAAGTGTTTCACCTGCTGTCTGCTCAGCAGGAAGAGGTGCAATTTTGCTCTCAGTTTCTGCAATTTTGCTCTCAATTTGTGCAATTTTGCTCTGAGTTTCTGCAGCTGGGAAGGGATTCACGTATGCAATCGATGTTAGGTTACACACTCAGCATCTCCTTCACCAAGGAAGGGATAGAAATGCAAAGCCTTTTTTCCAAATGCCTTCTCTGAGGCTCTCACAAAATTATTTCCTGAACATTCAGACTTTTTGTAGGCTACTAGCAGCCATTGATGCATTTTACATTCTATTACTGGGAATGGCTGCTTTGCCCATAGGAGGCCTTGACTTCTCCTAGTACAGAAAACCCATTGGCTCTGCATTTTTCAGAAGTATGGGGTTTGGGTTGTTTGCATATGCTGATGTCTCCTCCACAGCAGCATCATTACCTTTCTGCAACAAATGTACAAGTTCACACAGATCCTTCCAGAGCCTTCATGCTCTGAAACTCTCTTCTTTCTTACTGTCACTTTGGTTTGTCTCATCACTATTAGCAGACCTGCAGAATACATTAGAAATTTAAAACTCGTAATTTAGTTCATAACATTTAGTTAGATCAGTATTTGAAATATCACAGAATATTTACCTATGTGCTTCCACACTTGCAATTGAGGTCTTCCATTTTCTTCCCCCAAATTTTCCATCAAAATAAGACAATGCAATTTGAAAACATCTTCCCTTTCTCTTTTGTAATTCCAAAGTGGATTAAAATCCACTTTCACCTGCTTCGACACAATTCCAGTCTGATCTTTGCCAGAAAATTTGGCAAGGCTGTAAGCAAAACTGGATGACACCTCTATGTTTGGACAGAAATGTATGAATTTTTGAACACTATATGTAAGGTGAATTCACAACTTCAGAGATCATTCTGGGAAGTAAGGATAGAACCCTGTTGATTTTTAAGAGGAACCCTGGTGGTTAAGCAAAAAAAAAAAACAACAGGTGAAATTAAATGGCAAGTGATAAGAAGAAACCATGAATGGAGTTTGTTGTTCCACTTGTGTTTGTTATTTCCTTCATATTTCCATTGAATATATCCAAGTATTGACATGTCCTGGTTTAGGACAGAAAACATTAACCTCCACTGTCATAAGAGAATCAAAGAAAGCTGGCAGTGGGACTAAATCCACAGCTCCACATACAGAAGTATTTGCATTGAAGAGATCCAAGCATATGGAAGTCTCAACCCTTGGCACTACCATCTCTCCAAGGGTCTGCCTTTTGTACAGAAGGTGGCAGGAGAAGAGGACAGGGAAATACCTTTTTTTACTGTTTTTAAAAGATTATGCAGCAATACAAGTGTATCAGAGACTGTATGACTGCCACAGTCACAAAAACTAGGAGTTGAAAATCCCAGCTAAAATAAGCTTCTTAACATTCAGTTCTCAATGGAATTTGTCAAAATTTTTAATTAGCAGGGGAAAAAAAAGGATCAAAATTTGTTGATTTGTTACAAGTTCCTGTAACACTCATCCATTTCCATGGGAGCTTGGCCTTGGGTGTTCAGCACGAGCTGCTGCCATGGAAGTTGAGGAGCTCTCTGCCATCACCAACAGCAGCCACTGAAAAGTGGGAACATGTCGCTTTTTATCTTCTTTTTGCCAGGGTCAGGATTAAATGCGAAACGGTGTTTTGTGTTCAGACTCAGGCGTTTATTAATTCTCATCTGTTACAGTCTCACAGTTTGTGAGTGCTACAGCATTTCTGGCTAACAAACTAAAACTGGAGTCCTCTCTCTCTCTACAAGGCCTTTTAAGCACAAACTGTCCAATTATGAAATGACACCTAAATGATTTTTACTTTTACCCCAATAACCAACCACCCCTGGCCCGCAATGTGGATTTTTCTACCCGATTACAAAACACCACCCAGAGCCATGGAGAAGAAGGTGAAAAAGAATGACTCAGCCTCTGCCCTGAAACCTCCCTCTTGCTTTATATCTATTCCTGTATTCTAAACCCTGAAACTCTGAGTTTTGCCCCCTGTGATCTCACACCCTTCCATTCAAACCACACCCCCACAATCCCAGTGCTGTCACTCAATTTTGGGAGCCTTTTCCACGGCCTCAGGTGGAATGCAGGGTTTGCTTGGGGGTCAGTGCCTGTCAGCACAGACAGCCTGGAATCCTCAGGTTCCAACAGGAACAGTTCTTCTAACTCCCACAGGACTACAGAGCATTTGCCATGCAGGTGTTTCTAGAAAACTGATTGGAAACCAGGACTTTGGAACCCTACGGTTAAACACATCCCAAGCCTGGAGTTCAGGACGTGCTTCCTTTGACTTCCCAAAGAAGTCTGACCCTGTGACATCCTACTCCTGCCTCAAGGGATCAAAGTACGCATTTGTTGTTACAGGTCCAGCAGGATTGATAGACACAGCTCAAGTGCCACTGAGGACTGTAAGGCAAAGGGTCACAAGGAATATTTTACGCTCACTTTTGTTATATTTTATCCAGTTTTTGGAAAAAGCAATTTTAGAGGGATAACAGAAAAAATATTCTTAGAGGTACCTATTTAGAAAGGAAAGGAGATTATTAGAAACTATTAGAAAATTTCCTTGAAAGAGACATATCTTCTCAAAACCCTAGACACATCCTGTGTATAAGGAAAAAACCCTATAAAGCAGAACATGCAGCCCCATTACAACCCCACAACAGACAAAAAATCACTGACACCCATATGCACAGATTCATCTGATATAAACACAGGAAATACATCAATGAGTGCCACAGCTAGAAAGAAAATTAAGCACCAATTAGTTTGATGAAAAATAACCAAGTTTCTGGGGAAAGTGCACACACACAGAGATGTGTGACAAAGTTTTATTTTCCCCTATCAACTTCTCTGTTTTGGTTGGTGAACACACAACTGACTTAAGGCATAAACCCACTAGCACTTAGAGGAGAAAAGAAACAGAAATATTGTCAATGAAACCCTACAAGCAAGAAAAAAATACAGAATCTCATTTCCTCATTTCACCTGGCTGTATCAACTCCAGCTTCTACCACACAACACAACTCCTGTACCTTTACAACATTCCAGTTGCAATACAACATGAAGTTTCTCAATTTTTTTACATACTGTCATATTCTAGGAAACGTCTTCTTAGACCTCAGACCAAATTTTCCATCACCCCAGCTTTTTCTCCTAAGAAACACCCAAATACACTGTGCAGTCCTTATCACACACAAGCAACAGTTTGGTCAAGCTACACTTTCTTTAACACACAGACCATCCTCTGTCACAGAGACCTGGAACTGCACATTATCTCCAGTGGATACAAGTCATCATCCACATCAGCAGCTCCATACACACAAATATATGTAAAACAGTAATATATATCTGTATGCATTCTGTATTCTTTTTATTTTATCTCAAACAGTATTGTGCATACAAGTTACTGTCTTTGAAAACAAGCACTGAAGAAAAAGTGATTTCAGAAAGTAAAATCTTGTGCTGATATTAGGTGAATACTTTCTTAAAAGAATTCACTGCTAGTTCAAATCCATGATTTACTGGTTTTAACAGTAATTAAAGGATATTAATTGACTAAAGCAACAGAACTCGTTAACCACAGTGCTCATACTGAAGACAAGCAGTCCAGACAGTGTTGTGAGACAATGATCTGTAATTGCAGATACTGTAAAACCTTTGCAGATTGACAAAGTTCAACTAATTAAGGCTTTGATTCTCCTGCACCCTGGGCTGGGTTACACCACTTGCAGATGGGATTGCAAACCAAATTCACTCAATTTGTTACACTCTGGAACAGGACACTGGGTGAAACAAGGCTGAGAATCAAAGTGAAGTCAAATCCCAAAATACTTTGGGATGTGCTGCCCAATAAAAGACACAGCAAGAAACTTTGGGGGTCAAGCTCAAGCCACTGTAGCCCTAAACTAACATTTTACCACCTTGTGCCTTCTTCAGCAACATGCACCAAATTTAATCCCAAGAGGTTGGGAAAATGAGAGATTATCATCTTGAAAGACTTTGCCAAACCAAAATTATTATTTTTACCATTAGCCTGGTGAAAGTGGTGAAAGACAAAAAGGTTCAACTGAGGAATATTTCTACTTGACCTGAACTGCCAGTCAGTAAAACCTGAAATGTTACTTATCATCTAAGAACAAAGTTTGAAAAACAAAACAAAACAAACAAACAAAAAACCCCAACAACAACAACAAAAAAACCTCAGACCCTAATAGATGCTGCTGTGAAATGAAAGCATCCTGAAATTTTCAGTACATTATAGACAGAATTCCAATTAAAATATATTAGCAAAGAGACAAGAGGTTACCATTCGTAAGTCATGGGACTCAAGTCTACACTTGGCTTAAAAAAATCCCAACCACACAAAATTCCCTATCAAGTTCTCCTGTTTCCCAGAGTATACTGTTTTAACTAAGCAAAGTTTACATATGCTTTGCAGCATTTCTACTTGGGAAATAAAAGAAATTTAAAATAATTTGTTCACCCAATGAAAGAGTATCATACAAGCATACAAATGTGCAGCATTTGAAACAGTGCCCAACTCAATTCAAAGGTCTTGAAAACCTCTTTCTTCAATTACTACAGGTCATAGTTATGATTCTATGATTTAGAAAAGCTCATTTATTATCTGAACATCTGCAGGAAAGTGCAGTTTCACACAAAGCTGCTGTTTCATACAGTTCCTGTATAAAGGTTTGAGGACTTTTCAGGTTGGTTGAAGGAAAACACAGCTCTTAGTCCTATGCTAACTATCCAACAATGTAACAGCTAAAAAGAGAATATGCATTTGTGCATTCCTAGTGCCCTGTCCAACTTCAGGAGGGCTTTAGTTTCTAAATAGGATAACCTTTAGTGAATAGAAATTTACTTTTTTTTTTGTAGTCTGTATAGTTAGAAGGCAACTGAAATGCATTTTAAATAAATTACTTCAAAATACACAACATTATACAACATGGCTCAAAGGTAAATGCTAATCTCTCTATCATTAAGTATATCTATATTCAAGAGAAATCAAATGTTTTTTCCACATTACTTTGCCAATATTTTGTCTCTTCAGAGGTCCATGTTCACAGCATTTTTAACTTGATTATTCACAGACATGCCTGCAATCACTAAATCAGGCCTCTTACCACACAAGAGACCTCAATACGACCTTGCATCAGTGGAATTGTCAGGACAATATGGTTAAACAATTGCACCAATATCCTTCTGTGACAGGATAAAAATCAAGCTGGAATCTGTTCAAAGATTCCAGATATAAGGAAGAAAATGTAACAGCTAGCAAAGACTGCTTGAGGCAGGGATTCATGTACTGAGTGCACACTGATGTACTCACTGACAGCTGAAGATGCTGCCCCCAGAGCTGATCTCTCCCTTCACGTGCACCTCTTATCCACGAGTGCCTGCTTTGTGTACATCACTTGTGTGTGCTGACAGACCACAGTGACTGGTGTCCAACTAAAAGGTGACATGAGCAACACAGTGGGAAGAAAACCTGGGAGGTTATTATCAGACACAGAACAAAATCCAGCCCAACAAGATCAGACTGACGCAGGGTAGAGGGGTTCTGTGTTTGTGTGTGTAGAGCATGAATGTGAAGAAAAGAATTTTTCACAAAGCAGAGGTCATGAGCTGCAAAAAAATTTGGGCGTGGGGGGTCAGCTTAGACTCCAGTCTGCTCTAAAAAAGGTAAACATGGGCTGCTTCCTGTTCCTCAGGCACACATGCTCTCCTTTCCCCCCGAAAACAGTGGCAAGAAGCAAGGCAGGATGGCTGAGTGTCAGACAACATTAATCCTTCATGCTTTGTCCATCAGGTAACAAGGGACTGCCATCAGAGGAAATGCTTAAAATTTTAAAGATGTCTGAAGCCAGACCAAACCCATGAATGAGACAAACACATCAAGCACACATCCCAAAATTTTTCAAGAAGCATGTTATAAAAGACATGCTACGTGACAAAGGTGGGTATGTAGATCTAAATCAGAAAAATGGAGTTACAACTGCAGATGCTTAGGCTCAAAGATGAGCTGTTGACTCATCCAAAGACAACCAACCAAAGATGCAAGGAAACACAACAGATTTCTTAAAAATTGTTCGGTTTTTCATTCCTTTTTTTTTTTTTTTTAATCTTCTAATCCAAATTTCCATAAATAGTTGTTCGAATCACTGTATGCCTTATGAATTTCCATTAAACCCAAAAGAAGATCCTACTGGAAAGTTCTCCTCAAAATCTTTACACTCCTTAAAGAACATTATGCAAGCCTGATAAGTGACCCAGAAAAACATTCTGCAGCTATTACATGTGTATGTTATTATTACCCTATCAATGCAAGGTCTAATTACAAATAGCCCAGGAACAAATATTAACCAAGCCTTCCCTTTGAAGGAAAGATATCACCTTCACAACCCCATGGGATGTGCACTGCAAGAACATTGAAGCTTTTATTAAAAAATAATGAAGTCTGAAGGGGAATCTTGCTGTGATTTCAGATTTACAAAGTAACAGCCTGAGAAAAGCTTGGACATTTTCTGTAATACAGCCATGTGCCATCATCTGCTAGCATTGCTGAAACAATCATTCCAAGAATGTGAGTGTGTAGATCTCTACTGCTTTCTAGACTGGTAGACTATTCAAGAGAAATAATTATCAGCTGATATTCAGTTCATTGTGGCACCCACCTGCAGAGCACACAGCCTGCTTTTTTCTCAACACAGCAGTTTTGTAATTCACATTCTAGTAAAAGATTTTACACCTAACAGAGCACACAAAGGTCTCACTTAACACTGAGAACCATGAAAAGAACCCCCAAACACATCAGATTTACACAATATTCTTACTTTTAGCAGTTCAAAATAATGAAGACAGTGGTAAACAGGGGCGAGGAGGAGCCGGGGTAGAACATATTGAACAGCTTCTTTAAAGCCTTCACCTATTGACTAGAAACAAAATAAGTTTCAGTCTTAAAACAAGACATGTCCTGAAGCAACAAGACAATGTAATTAAAAATAGCAGTATCAACAACATGTCTTATTTAAAGGCAAGTTACCTGTAAATAAAATGCTGCTCCTGGCTTGGATAACTGACTTAGAAAATGATCATGAAACCCAGGCCGCAGAATATCTTGTGCATATGATTCATACGGATCAAATGCTAATTCCTAAAAAGAGAGAGAGTAATTTTACCAAATTAGAATCCCAGAATGGCTTGGGTTGGATGAGACCTTAAAGATCTTCTAGTTCCAATCCCCCTGCCATGGGCAGGCATGCCATCAGTTTACAAAACTGATTTAACAGCTGAACTTCCATTATTTCTTACAGAAAATACACATCCTACATAGGAGAGACTCTTCTGCATACTTTTCCCAAAACACCTATAAAGAATCCATAGTTTTACATGCACAGACTCATAGATCAAATCGGTCTAGAAGAGATCTCTGGAGGTCCACTGGTCCAACTCTTTGTTCACAGCAGTGCCCACCTCAGAGCCAAAGACAGATGCATCACTCAAGCTGGCTGAGAATGCTCAGGGTCTCTCTTCCTGTTGAGTTCTAACTTAAGAACAAAAGCACCAAAACCTCTCTGGGCAGCCTAGCCCAATGTTCAATTGTTCTCATTGCAAATTTCCCCCCCTCCCCCAGCATCTAATCAGGATTAATCTTTTTGCCCTTTTCATGTTCTCTCACTCAACTCACAGTTCTCAACTGAGAAGAATCTGCCTCGGCCATCCTCACACCCTCCTTTCAGGTAACTAAAGACAGCAGTAAGCTCTCCTACTTCAGCCTTCTCAAGAACCAACAAACCCAGCAGTCTCAACCCTCCTTGTGCATCGTGGGCCTCAACTCCTGAATCATCATGGTAACCTTCACTACAAGCCCATCTTGCCTATCCTGTGCCAGAAAGCCCAAAACCACACACAGCACACCAGACCTGGTCTCAAGTTCTACACAGATCTGCCAGCTACACCTTCCCTAATATAACCCAGGAGCTGGTCAGCCTTCACACCCAGACTCCAAGCATTTCCCAGCCCTGGCAAGCAGCACTGCTCCTCAGCCAGGCAGCTGAGGCATTGCATGGGGTTGTTTGCTCTCAGGTTCAGAATTTCATGTTTGCCTTTACTCATCTCTAGGAGGCCCCACAGCTCAATTTCTCCAGCCTGTCAGGTCCCACAGGCAGCAGCTCTGTCCTCCTGTGTCCCCCCCACAATTTGGCGGCACCTACCAAACTAGAGGAGGCAGACCTCCTTCCACACTATCAACACAGACATTAAACACTATCAAACCCTGAGGAATGCTGGAACCATTGGCCTCCAGGTGACCTTTGTGCTGCTGGTAACAATCCCTCAAAAGCCTGACAGCTCACCTGCCCATGTTCTACAACTCTACAACTCAACGAGCCAGGCTGCATCTCACCCACACTATCACAGACTGTGCTGAAGGTCTTGCTTAGTTCAGACAAGAGGTAATATCTGCTCTGCAGCCATCACTCTGAAAGCAGTCAAGCTGGACAGCAACAGCTTGTCCTTTGGAAACCTGTGCTGGCTTTTGCCAACCACCTTCTAGTCCTTCACACAGCTGGATGTGAAGTCCAGGAAGATTTGCTGATCTGACTGAGGAGAGGCTGACCAGCTTCTAGTTTTACAGGAATCTCCTGATCAGTGCTGTGGAGTTTTTTTTTTTACCTCTGCTCTCTGAACTTTAAACAGCCACTCTAAAAGCTGAGATTTAGAGACTAAAAAGATAAGAGCACTTTAAAAAATTGACTGTCCCTTTGTTACAGTAGGGTTGGAAGAAGAGATCTCAAACTGAAGAAAGCCAGCTGGAACAGAGATCCAACTGCAAGTATCAAAATATGAACAGAAAAAACCAAAAAACACTAAAACCCCCAACCCCATTCTCTTACCTCTGCCATATCTTCAAAACAGCTGCCTACTAGTGGGTGAGGACTACCTTCATCTGTCATTTCAACAGTGTCCTCTATATGACCCAGTAACTTCACACTAAGTTCATGGATGTCTGATATACGACTAAATATATTTTCCACATCCTGCAAAGAGCAACAAAACAAGACAAAAGTCAAAGGTGCAAAGCTCCTCTGCTCTGATGTAAAAGTCAAGAACTTCCTTAAATACAACAAGATTGTAAAATCATTTTTTATAATATACTTGTTTGTGATTTATGTAAGATCATGAAATGTATTGTTAAAATAATGAACATATATAAATAAATAAAATGTACATTATTGAAACATGGCAAAGAACAGTGACACACCTTAAAGTTACAGGCCTGTAAGTTAACATAAGTAAATGGGAAGGTTTTCTGCATAGTTCTACAAAACCTGCAATCTTTTACTATTTCCCTTTCAGAAATCAAGAAAAGTGGTTTTTTCTACTACTGATACATTAAACTCAACAACAGTCAAGTTTGGGAAGTGTCCACCTATATTTATAGAGATTATAGTAGGTGCTTTTTGTGTTAGTGGTTTCTACAACACTTACATGAGATGAAAACAGCTTGGAGTTGGAGGCATATGGCTCTCTAAAAACTCTGATAATGAGATTCAGTTCCCTTATGTATTGTCGAACTTCTGCCATAAATGACTTCACTAGGTCATAATAGGTTTGCTCCCCTGAGGTGGAGGGTTCTTCATCAGATAAAGTTAGTGCACTTAAATCTTCTACATCTTGATGGAACATATCCATTAATACCTAGGCAGCAAAGTGAGGGAAATACACAAAATGAGAACCCCTTTTCAAGATTGACCAGTGAGTTACCAATAAAGAAAATCTATTATTCCTATGAAATCAGACTGCTCAGCAGTAAGATTTATGTATTATCATTCTGCAATCAGCTGAGCATTACAAAACCAATAACCAACTGATATGAATTTGCAAGTCATTATTTGCAGTGGCAATTTCTGAAGACTCCCAGTCGCTGAGACCAATCCAGGCATCTTTCCAAGAACGTGGTCCTAAAATTAATTACAATTTTAAAAGCTGAAGTACACAAAAACAATTAGCATTTAGCCGAGTTCTATTGCTCTGAATCAGCAGTGCACAATCTGAGTTTCTGAACACACTATACTGCGTGAAGTCAGAAGATGTGCACATTTTGGCTTTTCAGCTTTAGCTTTACTAGGAAGTCTCACACATGATGATGCTCAGAACCCTGTGATCTACCTGCAAAGAACACTGGTCTGTCCACAGACTGTACATGGCCCGGTTTCTGTCTAACTGCTGAATTCTCTTGTTAAAATGAACCCTTGAGGAAAGGCACCAGCTTCAGAAACCACTCCTGTTGCAGAACTACCCAAACAACAGGAACTCTAAACACCCTGACTACCAGAGGCCCCAGTTCATACCCAGCAAGATTTACCAAATGCAAGCAAACAATAATTTAAAGTTCTCAACAAAAGTGGATCACTGAACACTTTCCAAATGTGGTACACGGGCCAAGAGTCATTACAGTGACTCTCTAAAAGCAGAAAAATGCAGGACAATTTGCATGAAGCCTGACTTCTGAAAGTGATTCATGTTTCAGTGACTGTACACGGACCTGGGGTTAAAATGAGAATCCTAACTAATTCTGGAGAATGGGACATTACAGCATCACTGCTGTAGGAAATTATACAGAATAACACAAGCATTCAAGGAGAGCCCACCACTGCTAACTTTCCTTCACAGATACAGATCTGGCACACTGCTAGAAGATTCCACACTGTATTCACCAGGCCCATGTCTCACTGCTGAGGAAGACTGGGCTGAGATGCCAAGGAGATGGGAGTTATATTTGAAACACGCATTGAAATACCACTTTTTATGTGCAATACAGTCTTAAGTTAGTGCTACTTCACCGTCATTTTTGAAGCATTCACATGTTGCTGACATTAGGCAGGTGCAATCAAGAGAAAGAGAGATTTAACTATTAATAAGCACAAGAGCTTTATAAGCTTTCTGGTAGTTTTGCTCCATTACTGGAACCATATTTTATGGCACTAATATCTTCTTAGAAAGTACAACATTCCATGTACTCACTAAGGAAAAGACACTGTCCTCTCAAAATTACCTACAGCTTTAGTTGCTTGTTAACTTGACAAACCAGAGTTGGGCTTACCTTATCAGCACACATTGCTACTTTAATATCTTGTTTTGTAATCTCATAATGTCTTATATTCCGCACATAATTCCCAACCAGTTTTAAGATGTCTGCAGAAATGTATTCTAATACTGCTACTATGTAAACAGACACTTGATGGTCAATTTTGTATCCTAGAACTTCCTGAAAAGGAAAAAAAAAAAAAAGGAAAATAAAAAAGCATTCCAGTATTACTTAGTTGATGAAACATACACTGTAGATCACAACTCAGACCAGTAAGTAAGCTTAAGACCATGCTCAATAAAGGTTCACCACATACCCACAGCTTATTTTAGGAATAGAAACACAGGAGTGTGTAGGCCTGTGTCCTGGGTTGACGGTGCCTTATATCCCATATCTGGACTGTGTTGTTATGTCTAACAGCCAATGCTTGGCTGGCTGTGGCTTCTGCTGCTCTTGCTGCTTTTGGCTTTTGGCTGGCCGGCTGCTTGCTGCTGCTGCTCCTGCTGCTGCTACCTTAGCCACTTTTGCTTTCTGCTGCCTGTTTTTGCGCTGTTTCTGGGGTTTTTTTCTTCCTTTTCCCTTCCCCCCCCCCCCCCGAAAATTTGGACCGGCTCTGGACCTGACCTGAGGATCTCCGAGCCCACGGAAGAAGCTCTGTGCCCTCCCCCCACAGTAACTTGAGCCTTTTCCTTTTCTCTTGTCGGGGGAAGAGTTCTTATCAATAAATCGGTTTTTTCCACTTGTCTCCTCCAAAGAATTTCCTTCCCAAACCCAGGGCTGGGGGCGGGGAGGGGTGGTGGAGGTTTGTCTTAGGGGATTTCCTCTCAGCGGTTCTTCTCCTAATTTGCCCTAAACCAACACACCTGCAAAGAAACAGTGCCATGGGAGATGCTGCTCTATTAAATGTGGAAGTGCCAAGAGCCAACAAACTGTCCCAAAAACATCACTTAAACATTTAGGGCTATTTCCACAAGTTTTTTGAGTGTTTTCTTAGTTATGGAAAATGAAACACAAACAATCAAACTTCTACAATCCTTCATGGATTCAAGAAACAAGGTTTTTGGCCTCGTTTGTCCAAGAGAGAATTGAGTGGTTTTTAACTCAGAAACAAGCACATTCCATTAACTGCAACACTTAAAACTATGCAACAAACACAGATATTCCTAATTCTTTCAGTTCACAGTTCAGGCAGCACACAGATGTTGGAGAAACACAGGGGCTGACCTCCAACTGTGTTCTGAAAGCAAGATCCCATCACTGCTTACCTTTAACTGTGTTCTGAAAGCAAGATCCCATCACTGCTTACCTTTAACAATGGGTGGATTTTTTCTACTGGGAGAGACAACGGATTCCTTCGTTTCCTCTTCTCAATAGCAGACTGGGCATCAGCTATTGCCCACTTATCAATAGGATGGGGGAAACTCTTTTGAACACGATCCTCAAGACAAGAAAACATGACCAAGGGGTAAGTGCACCATCTGAATGATCTCAGCAATGTAACTGTGTTATCAAACTGCTTTCTATTACTTAAAGAAATGGTTGCTAATATTTGCATTTCAACTTTAAAAGCTTATACAAGATGTGGAAATGTTATTTTGGTACACGCTGCTCACTACATTCATAAGGCTGCTTCAGAGTATCATTATCAGAGAATTATCTAGTGCTGAAAATTTAACAATTAAGCTACAATTGAAGGCACAGTTTGCTCCCCTTGTGCATGGTAATTCAGCACTTAAATACCTGACAACATGCTCCCCTAGCACTTTATTCCCTGTACAGGATGGCCACTGAATGAAATGATAACCAGCTTTCTGTTTTACCTTTACTGATCAGCTCATGGTCCAGACTGTACACATGCAAACTGCTCTGATGATGGCAAAGAACATAACAGGAGAAGAAAATGTCCAACAGCACCCACATATTTTAAACCAGTTTCAGGCTACAGGTGGGCCAGACATGGCCCAGTTTATTTACTCCTTCCAGCAGTGCCTGAGCACACCTGCACACTGCCATGCACTGAACAACTCTCCTGCAGGAAGTCACACACAGGTCTCTGGAGGTTCAAAAGCTTCACCATTTTTTCTGTGGCCCTAGTGTTCACAGATGCCAGAAATCTATTTTCTCACACAACTTCACATTTTATTTTCTCAGACCACAGTTCCCACTGACTGTTTCAGTTGCAAGTGCTCGCTTACGTAAATAAGGCTCCTGTTTGAGCAACCGTGAAATGAGGAAGATGAAGTTAATGACCACTTACAGAGAGCTGCTACGGGAAAAAAAAGGACACAAACAAAACTTCCTAACAACAACAAAAAACTGACAGAATACTGTTCTAGAAAGGTAATACCCAACTTTTCAAGTGCAGGCTTTTTTCCCCCTCATAAAGCTTTGGCAAAAGGAAAGCAGAGGCTCTACCAAAAAAAAGCCTGATTCGCTATCTAATAGCAATTCACACTCCTGGTCTGTGGACTGAACAATGAAGGTGCCCAGGGGAAAACCAAATGTGTTCAACCATGTAATTAAAACCAGCATCATTGTGCATGAACACCAAGGGGCTAAATGGTGGCTGCTTGATTATCTCTACTTTTTGCATTTTTCCTGTGTTCACAGCCATAAGGACTCAAAATACAACACTTTGTGCTGGGTGTTTTGTCAGTGTTGTTTAAAACAGCATTAAAACACCTTCCTCAAAGCTCTTGTCTCTTGAGCTGCCAGACCAGAGTGATGCTGCAAAACAGGTCAGCCATTAAAGGAGACACTGGGACACTACTGGAGGTGGCAGTGTTCAAAAGGGAAGAGGAAGGATGAAATTCATCAGTCTTGAGCTCTAAGACAGCCACATTTTTAAGAGGTTTTTGTTAGTGAGGTTTTATTTGCCATTAGTCCACTTTTCTCAGAACATAGGGCAGTCACTTGGCACAGGCCTTGGCCCCAAGCACTGGGAACCAACAGGCACACAGCACACAGTGTCTGCAGCCTGGCACCAAAGCCTTTAAATCATGGTTAAGCACCAAGTGCTACCAAGGTATTCATGGTCCTACAAGTTTAAGTGATACAGCTTCACTAATTTGTTCCTCAGCTGGAAAAACTCTTCAGCTCAACCTCTCTTCTTAAACATGAAGCTGCTCTGCTGAGCAGCAGAGGTGGCAGATCTTTGAAAAGGCAATGGTAAGAGACGAGGTCTCTGTACAGAGGAAAGAAGTGCCCCTAAACTCTTTCTGAAAAAGTGACTGAACTATTTTTGTTTTAATTTCTGGGACAGCAGGGGATATATCAGCCTAAATTACCATGCTGAGAAAGCAGCACAGAGCCCCAGACTAAGCAGCTGTAGTTTGCAGACAGTATCAGTGGGGGAAAAAAAAAGGTCTTTTCAAAGGAACCAGGCAGCTTTATACACAAAATTTACACTCACCATCTATTAAAAAGTAATACAGCTCACAGATACTTTTGCTGTACATTGAAGAACAGATTCCACTGATAGCAAAATGAGCCATTAGGGAACTCAGCAGGCTTTATACAGAAGGCTCTGCTACATAAAGATACCTAATTACTGCTTTCCTTTTTGCATTGTGAAATGATTAATATAGTACCTTTCATGTAATAGTTCAAATTATTTGTAATAACATTTGCAATAAGTGTTCTCTATACCTCTACATCCAGAAAACTTCTTGGCTGAGCTTGACACAACATATTTAACAACTGAAGAATTAACTCCTCCACATACTGCAATGCATCTTCAGTAGAGGAAAGTTTAGGATGGACTTGGACCTGAACCTATAGGAAAGAGAAGAATTCAAGCTTTGAGTTTTGTTCTTCCCCAAACCACATGCTCTACTTGCAGGAAAAAAAAAAAAAAAAAAAAAAAAAAAAAAAAAAAAAAAAAAAAAAAAAAAAGATGACAAAACCCAAGCCAAAGAGCCCAGAAGAATATAATCATGTAGCTCTGCTAAGGTCCATCAGACAAACCTGAGCCAAACACTTGCACCTGACAGAAATATAAACCTCAAATTCTTGATGTACTCAAACCTCAAATTCCTTATGTACTATAAATTATATTCAGTGTCAAGAAAATGGTTAATTAATAACTGTGCTTAGCAGTGCAATTAGGAAAACTTTTAAAGCCTTTGCATATACTTATCTCTCTCCACCAGCTCTTTAACCACTGTTTTCACAAGAGGTTTCAGCAGTGGGGGGTCTTCCCCCTTTGACACAATCCATAATAACAAAATACAGAACATTTTTCACAGAGCACACTACAGAAACAACTATTTCAACAGCATTTAACATTTCAGATTATTTAATCCACTCTCAGTTAGCACTCATAAGATTGGCTTAGAAGGTTGTTTCCATTGTGTTGCTTTGTTGTTTTCTTTTTTTAAATATGTCAGCCTCTACAGTAAAAAAGCACTTCAAAAAAGGCCACAGTGTTGTCTTGGCATTAAGTGGCAGCTGAGAGATTCTGAAGATTTGGTGTTTACAGGTATAAGTGTGTCTAACTTCTTACTGGTGCAAACCCAACAAGGAACAACCCCCTTTATTCCTTCCGTTTCTTCCAGTCAGTCATGTAACTTCTGAAACCTGAGGTATACTTTTCCTTTGCACCTCTGTAGTTCACAAGTTAGCACAGTTTCAACCATCCTAAATTTCAGGTACACAAAGCTCAGTGCTTCAGAGCTTAAACAGACAGTTTAATCTCAGTCCTACACCGATGGCAAACATTATGCCAGAGCAAGCTGACTGCTGACTTTCGCAATGCATCTGTCAAGCCCCAATTTCATCATTCTACTGCTCCCCTGCACACAGCTCCAAATGCCTCCAGTTCTCTCAATCACTAACACGAGAGCCTAACAACTCTGAAGCAAAACCCAACAATCTGCCTCATCCAAATGTTAAACCCACGTCTACATTCAAATAATGCTGCCACAATTATTTAATTTCACACCTGAGTCTTAATTCCTGTTTGCACTTATAGCAAGAACTAGATGTTATGAAGTTCAAACACACAACAGCCTCAAACAGAAATCCACCTGCCTGCTAAGGCACTCATTAGTCTGAAAGTTTCATGTCTGGGCATAGTCCTGGTGCTCACTTAACTGCTGTTGAGATTCAAATACGCTGGATCACGCGTTTGGCTTCTTGCAGATTGTACACCCTTATTCAGCAGCTCTTAAAAAACACCTCCAGAAGTCACTGCTTTTTAAACTCAAAAGCAGTCTGGCAAAAATAGAACAGAAAAACTTCTCTCCATTTGACTAGCTAACACAACTGTTTTGATTATGCCAACAGTTTCACTTTTCCTGAGAACTTCACTATGCACAGCTAGAGTTGTGTTTGTGGAGCTACACAAATAGCAGCATGCCAGGCAGTCCCAAACACTATTTACAATTCAAACACTGACATCTGAAATACTGTACCAGCTTGGAACACCTTAACACCAGAAATTACAGACTTGGCAAAGTGTTCTCCTAAAGAGCAGAGCTGATCTGAGCCGTCTGGAAGATGCTGCCTTTAATGTGTGGGGTTTTTTTTAAAGCAGAACTGAACAAATTCGTATTACAATCTCCCTATATTATACTCCAGCACTTTGTATTTCAGGAAGTGTTAAATTACCAAGTCAATTCAACAGTAAAAAAACAGAGCACGATGAACTGGAGTGATGAAGAGCAGCTCTATTTTCTCCTTTACTTAGAAAACATCCCAAACTTTAATAACCTCACTACAACTCCTTTGGTCTGCAACAGAACCTCTACGAATAAGAACAAACAAACAAAAACACCACATCAAGCCATAACCTGAAACATTTATCCACAGTCAGGCAAAGCAGAGTCAACAATGATAACCTACTGCAAGTTCAGGAGATAAAAGTTTCAGACATTTTCCCTGAGCATTTCTGTCTGGGGGCAGTGACGCCATCCTTCCCAAAGGCCACTGCCCAGCTCCACTTGAGCACAGCATCCACCTTGGCACAAGAAAACATCATGAGTTGCCACTGGCTTGCCAGCACAGCTTATCTATATTAGGTAGATGGTAAATAACCCTCAGTGCTACGTGAGACTGAGTATCAGTTAGGGTTCAAAGTCATACGAGCGAACAAAAGAAAACAACTAGACCAACAAGGAAAAGTACAGCACAGTGAACTGCACAATTATCACAGAAATGTGCAACTTCAGTCTCTGCACTACTGGAGCACCCAAAGGCTCAGACTGGAAATGACAGTGTTATCTGAGGGTACTCAGTGCAAGTCCCAAGTCTAAGACATGATGCAAGGCTGGGTGAGATGCAAGATTTAGTAAGAGAAGACAAGAAATGGGAACATCTGTACGCATGAACCATCACATGATTAGTTTAAAAAAAAAAAAAAAAAAAGAGAAGATTGAATTACCAGGGGCTTTCCATCTTTCTCATAAAGTCATCTCCAATCTGAAATTAAAAAACCTGGGCCACCCTGCCTTATCACCCTTGAAGAGGGGGAGTATGGCTTGAGTCCCACCAGATCCTTCAATCCTACTTAGGAAAACACATGATAAAAACAGACTAACAGCTTCTGAAGTGTTGTGATGTTTAGATCAGATTCTTATCTAAACAGTTAACCTCTCCCTTAAATAATGACAGAACCATTCCCTTCCCTCCTACACACACAATAAAATGTCTATCTTATGATAAGGGAAACTACTAAAAAAGCAGTTTAAAAACTTTCAAAAGAAGCACCAAATCTTCAAAATATTCCAACAAAATCCAAAGGGCAAATACAAACCTACACCAGCTACAAATCCCTGCCACCATGGCTGTTTTCACTCAACTCATGTGTTCACTTTTTTGAATATCCAACCTTCTCAATCTTTCCTAATTCTCAGAAATGACCAGAGTTTTCTTCATTTAAAGATAAGCAGAGCCAGCATTTCTTGAACAGCTTTTCAAAATCTGCTTAACAACATGAGCAGAGACAAACAGCGCCTGCTTAAAAAAAAAAATAAATTATAACACTTAAGGAAAATCGTACAATATGAACTCTTGGCCTCCCTCCCTTCCCGTTTTTTGTCCTCTTCTCTTAAAATCCACAAAAGCAAAGAATTCCTATCAGGAACAGCAAGAGCTTAAAAATTATGCAGCCATAAATCTAGCCTGGCAGAAAAAGTCAATGAAATCAACAACAAAGCATGAAGTGATTAATGTATAATACAAATACAGCTGATCTTTACTTTCTAACTCATAGCAGCTTATTTTATATAAAGTCTTCTCAAACCTTTTTTTTTTCCAAACCCTCCATAATAAATTAGAATATAAACATGCCCACAAGCCTCACATGAAGCAGCAGGAAATTTAAACCAAACCCTGAGAAACGTTTCATTTAAAGGATTGCAGATCAAACAGCTTCAGGTTAGGCAGAGGCTTGGTCTCCCAACAGTTCCAAGACAAGAGCTCCCAGGCTGGTCACAAGATGACCCAAACCCCAGTCTAGAGTGACAGTCAGCAGCTTGTTCTGCATTAGAAAGAGGTGTTTGATTAGACATAAGAAAGGAAGACACAGTGAATTTAACAGTCTGAGGGATACTGAGTTATACATCCTCAGCAACAGTTCTCAGTTACCTCTTCCTCAATGGCCATGAGAAAAAGCCTAACAGGTTGCTTGTGAACTGAAAACTTTCAATTTGGGATGAAAAAATCTGGCTCCAGAGACTTCTTAAAGCAACTTCACCTTACATAAATGTGGGGAGACAAAAGGAGATGCTGCTGAGGGCAGTCCCCCCTCTGATGTTACAGCTGTGTTAATTATCCAGGAGTGGAAACAGCCTTGCCCTCACAGCCATGGGCGTGATAAAGAGTGGGTGAGCTGGTAAGAAGTCAGTTGGAGTCTGCTGGCTGTGCTGTGAGGAGCTGGGGACAGGAGGGCAGGTGAGGGACAGACAGGGTCAGGTGGCTGTGCCAGGGACAGGAAGGAGAGACAGAGCCAGAGCTGTGTGGAGCTGCTCTTGGGAGTTACAGAGGAAAAGGTACGGGAGACTGCGAATAACAAGGTGCTGCTGCTTGAAGCCTTCTGGTGATTCTAATGAAGCACCTCAAGTGCTGTGTGCAAGTCGACTGCGACACATAAACACCAGCTTTATCCTCCCAAATCATCATTAGCAATCAACACAACCAGGCTCACAGTTCTTCTGTTAAGTACAGAACACACCAGACAAATCCTGCAGCTTCAGGGAACAATACTTGACCTGAGTCCATCAGGAGCAGCGGAAGCTCCAGCAGCTTCAGCAAATGGCATAAAAAAGGAAACTATTCTGAAGGAGTCGTAAAGAAAACCCTTCTAAAGCTAGGTAACAAACTGAAATAAAAATAGAGCATCAACTCTGGGTTACAGGTAACTTTTTCATAACTGGGCAAGACCACCCCTGTACTGGGATTCTGGCAAGAAGTCACATTATGAACCAAAAAACAACTCCTGCCAAAGAACAGTGGTACCTCACTGCTGAGCATGGCCTGTGCTGCCAGTCTGCCCTGGTGGCAGCTGAAGGGCTTGTAAAAAAGGGTCTAAAGGGAGAAAAGCATTGTGTTTACCACACCTTACTAATCATGGAAGGAGTTTTGTAATGAGACAACATGTCAAAGCCACCCTCCAAAGCATTATCAGAGAAGATAAAACTTTACTGACTGTAAGTCATTTTCTAAACTGAAAATTTTCTAAACCTTTGGAAATGGATTATGAGTAGAAATAATCCAGTGCAGAAATAAATTTAGCAACAGAGGAGATGATTCTGGCAAGAATTTTCTTCAATTCAGCACCCTCCAAAGGCTTCACTAATGCTGTAACTCTCATTTTTATTCAATACATCCTTTCTCTATTTTCCCTCAATGACTTAACCCAAGACACAAGCTTATCACTAAAGGACAAAGTACTTTATGTACACCTTGCATGGATGAGTGTTCTTACAGAGTCAGCACTCCTTAAAAAGCTTTTTCTTCTATTCTTGTACATCTCTGCTGATATTTGGTAACCTTGACCACGTTTTGTTACCTTGATCAATGAAAAAAAACAGTAAATTAAATCAAATACAAATGTCTTGGATGCACTCTCCAGCAACAATTCACCAAGGATGCAGGACTCAGATTTTTGCTAATGTTTCTGCTGATGTGTCAGTAGGGCAGCAGTATTACACTGCTCCACTGAGCAGGTGAAAAAAAATCTTGCAGTAAAGAGCTGAACTTCAGGAGATTCTTAGTTTTATCCTCCACAGCCATCAGAAATTTAGAAAGCTCTACATCTTGTGTGAAGCAATGGCAGGAGTAAGAAGTACCACTCTGAAAAGCAAGTGGCAACTGGTTTGTCACCAATTTGAAGAGCCAGGTAATTAAAAATCAGGTAGAAATCTCTTTGTCAGCAACAGCTTCCTGAGAACTCTGCAGTGACTGAGGCAGCTTCTCTCGTGTCTTTTGCTCCACGAAAGGTCCAGATGACACAAGGAGCCCCTGGAAGCACAGTGTCTGGAACACTTCACTGAGGAAGCAAATCCCTTCAAGCTGCCAGGCCACACCAGTCCACTCCTTCTGACCAAAACAAATTCCAGCAGTGCCCCTGCTGGTTAACTGCTCAACTGATTCACAACAACTTGAGGAATGCAAACAGCAGAACATTCTTGCGTTTTTCCCCCATCATCAAAGGGCTTAAGGTATCCATCAGTAAGGGTGACAATGCTTCCTACTGCACAAGCCTATGGATCAGGGAACAAGTGCATCACACACATGCAGAGAAATTCTGACTCCATGGACAAACTATACCAACGAGGCAAAGCCACAAGGAATGATGTTCAAGAGAAGCTATCCAAAAGGTTATGACCAGAATGAAGTGTATAAATCCACTAGCAGAGGAACACCAGTGCTGGAAGAGGCATCACATGGTAGGTGGGTCTGTTCTCCAAGGTGCATTAAAAGCTGTTTATCTCTGTCTCCAGGTACCCAAGACCTCTGGTGTTTCAAATGTCTTGAATCCTTCATCTTCAGCATCTCCCAGCATCTCACCTTCTGTCCATCTCTGCAACTACAATTTCAAACACCTGTTGTTATTCTTCCTTTTGTTGTACCTCATCACCATGATTGCCTTTGGCCAGCAAGCAAAGATCCCTGCAACAATCTCCTTTTGCAGCTCCAAAATAACTGTGACCAGGCAGAGAAGAATCTCAGTTGACATCATTTTCTTCCTAACTGAGCGCACTGGAGTCTATCTTGACAGCATCTGAAGAGGAATCAGAAGAAAAGGGATTACATTATGATCTCAGTGGTACAAGAGCTGCTCATTGTAAATGCAGCTGTTCAAAGCAAATGCAGCTCTCCTGCTAAGGTTCATGTCCAATCAAATACAAGGCATGGTCTCCTAAGAACTGCTTGAGGTAGGAAGAGATTTATTCTTACTCTATATTCTTGGGTTTGCTGCTTGATAAAGAACAGAATCAAAATAATCCACTGGGAAAAAGAAAGCTATTTGCAATGATTCAACAACACCCATTTTTTAAGAAAGCGATCCCGAGGCTGTAGTTTGAGCTCTGCATTAGAAGCCAACTCACAGTTACAAAAGGGCAATGGCATTTTAATGATTCAGTCCACGTATGGCAGCTTTCCCCAAGAGCTGCAAACACTCCATCCTGGTCTATGTGCTCTTAAAATGTTAACTTAAATGCCACTCTCCTCAGTGGATCTATTAATTCAACACAGGTCCCCACAAACTGTTAAGTCTAAATTCCAGCTGTGCAGGAAATCATCACAATCCTGCCTCTACAGCCTGGCTTCAGGTGGAGTCCAGCTGCTGTCACTACCTGAGAATGAGTGTCAGCATCTGTTCAGCTAACAGAGGTGAAGGAAAGGTTCTCCTCTAGCAACAATGGGACATAGGTGAGCTTCCAAAAATCTGACTCCTCCTGAGACAGCAATGCTCTGGCAGTTCAGCAAAGTCACAAGGCAGCAGCTCCCCTCCAGGTCAGCCCTGCCCTTTGACCCCACTGGGAAATGCTGCCACCCTCTCCACTTTACCAGCCCCACATGCTGGCCTGCAGGTGCAGCTCAGGTCCTTGGTGAGCTGCCCAGGGGGTCACTGACTGCAGTGCTGCACCTGCCCTGTGAGCCACCAGAGACAACTGAACCCCTCAAGGCAAGTTCATGGCTTTACCTGCCACCTGTGACAGGTTCATTACTTTAGGGGCCTTTATCAGGGCAAAACACTCTACTCAGAACTACCTGTACCTCTACTACATTAGGAAAATGCATGACACAGTTTCTCCATTAATGAAGAAGCCACTAAGATTATAACTTAACATTTTCATCTGCCATTTAGTTTTTCTGTAACTCAAGTATTTGGCTCTTCAAATTACCATCTTCACAAAAACAGCAGTAGTAAGAAGCAACAGCCCAAGAGAAGGTAGGAAACAGGTGGTGATCTCTTGAAAAGCTGAGGTCAGAAGAGCCAACACTTGCCAGACAGGCACAAGTTTCAGTGTGAAGCCTTCAGAACTCACTCCACCTGACTGCTGCCACCCCTCTGCCCACACAGAGAAACAGAGCAGAGGACAACAAAACCAAGACAACTATACCTTGCAGGGCCAGCTCGTCGTCCTTGGTAGCTCATCCTCCCTGCCCTTCTCTGCTGACCTCAGATTCCAGAATTCCTTTTCCCACTGCAGAATTCATCCAACTCCTTCAGGAAGTATCTTTAATGCAGGGTGACTTCACAAATTCCTTGCCCACTGGGAAGAGAGCTGGCGCTTCAGATGCCAAGTTATTCCAAAGTTTTAACGCTTGTTTGCTTTGCATCCTCATTCCATGCACTCCAGTCGTCAGTGCTGAGACTCCCTCCAAAGTCTGACAAATGTTTGCTCCACCGTGGAATAAACCATCCTCCAAAGGAACAGGCTCTCTGTGGCTGGGACCTTGGGCAGCTCCAGTTTCCAAGCAGGCTCCAGCTGGATGGGTATCCAGGAGCCCACAAGCACCACAAGTGAGTCGTGTGGTTACTGCTGAAGTTTCAAGGAAGCAGCTATCCAGGGATAAGACACTAACAGCACGTGCTATGGATGAGACAAGCAAAAAGACTTCCAAGAACTGGACAAAGCCACACACTGCTGGAGACCTCGGAGAGAGCGCCCAGGGAAGGGAGGCAACACATTGCAAGAGAAAATTAGGAAGAAACCCTGCATGTGCACACCTGCAGCACCTGAGACCTCCCAACCACCCCAAGGAGGGAGCCTTTCAGGCAAAAGCTGCAGTTAATCGCTGTAACTAGGCAGTAACCCAGAAAGTGTTGCCCTGCACGACTAAACCACGCGAAGTTCTGCAATCTGAAACCAGTTCAAGTAACAGTGTTTCTTACGCTTTCTACTTTCTGGGTTCAGGCTGCAAAAGTGGAAGAGGAGCCCTCACCATTTTTTCCTCTTTTCCAAGCAAATTCTTTCCACGCCACAGGAACAAGCCTCACCATCCTGAGGGAGCAAGACTTGCTCGTTCGTCCTGATTAAGCCTTCTCAGCAAAACGGTATTTAAACTAAGAGAAGGTTAACTGAAAGCTATTAGACATGAACACTAATTAACCAGAATTTTCTCAGGAGTCGCTCATAACAATCCCCCCTCATTCCCAGTCGTGTCACCAAGGAAGATGAGCAGAAACCCTCAGCAGCACCACTTGGCTCCCTCCGGGCCGAGGGGGGACAAGGGCTGGCGTGTCCCTCTCACGGTTTTTATCTACACGGCTCCGTCTGTCAGAGCATCGCCCCAGCGCGGCTGCCGGGCCCCTCCGGCCGGGGCACCCACCGGGGCAGCCGCCGACCGATCCCCGGCAGCCCCGGAGCCGCCCCCGGAGCGCGAGGAGCCCCGGCCGGCCCCGTGGGCCCGCCTGGCGCCCAGCCCGACCCCGCGGCCGGGCCCCCGGGGCGCGGGCACCCGGCCGCCCCTCACCTTCTTGAGGGCGGGCACCAGCAGCCCCCGCCACTTGGGCGCGTTCTCCTCGCTGAAGAACTCGTAGAGCAGCGGCTGCGCCTGCATGGTGCCGCCGGGCCGGGCCGGGCCGGGCCGGGCCGGGCGGGCCGGGAGCCGCGCGGGAGGGCCGGCGGCGCTCAGCGGGAGCCCCGGCGCTCCCCCGCCGCCGGCGGGGGCGGCAGGCCCGCAGCGGCGGGGGGGGGCGGCGGCTGCCGCATTCCCCGCCCCGGCTCGCGGGGGCGGCGGGGGGGGCGCGCGGCGGGCCGGGGGTCGCGCGCGGGCCGCGAGGGGCGGGGTCGGAGCGCGAGCGCCGCCACCTCCCCGGTCCCGTCCTCGCCCGCTCCGTCGGCGGCCCCGGCGCATGCGCGGAGCGGCGGCGCCCCGCGCCCCCCGCGCCTGCGCGCCGCCACGCGCCGCGGGTTTCCTGCCGGAAGTGACGTCAGCGACGTGTCGGCCGCGCGAGTCCCCTGCCGGCGGGAGGGTGAATGGCCGCTCCCTGGGAACGGAGGTGAGCGGGGGAGTGGGACACCCCGGGATGGACCCGTGTGGGACACCCCGGGATGGACCCGTGCGGGACACCCCGGGATGGACCCGTGCGGGACACCCCGGGATGGAGCGGTGTGGGACACCCCGGGATGGACCCGTGTGGGACACCCCGGGATGGACCCGTGCGGGACACCCCGGGATGGAGCGGTGCGGGACACCCCGGGATGGACCCGTGTGGGACACCCCGGGATGGATCCGTGCGGGACACCCCGGGATGGAGCGGTGCGGGACACCCCGGGATGGATCCGTGTGGGACACCCCGGGATGGAGCGGTGTGGGACACCCCGGGATGGAGCGGTGTGGGACACCCCGGGATGGATCCGTGTGGGACACCCCGGGATGGAGCGGTGCGGGGGACACTGTGGGGAGACAAAAGGAGATGCTGCTGAGGGCAGTCTCCCCTCTGGTATGTTACAGCTGTGTTAATTATCCAAGAGTGGAAACAGCCTTGCCCTCACAGCCATGGGCGTGATAAAAGAGTGGGTGAGCTGGGAAGGAGTCTGCTGGCTGTGCTGTGAGGAGCTGGGGACAGTAAGGGCCAGCAAAGGTGAGCTGCTGTACGTAGGACAGACAGGGTTCGGTGGCCTTGCTAGGGACAGGAAGGAGCGAGCCAGAGCTATGTAGAGCTGCTTGTGGGAAGATAAAGAGAAAAGGTATGGGAGACTTTTGAATATCGAGGTGTTGGTGCTTGATGCTGATGATTTTGGGGAAGCACCTCAAGTGCAGTGTCCATGTCGACTGCCACAGAAGTCGAGACGGATGCTGCAGTCAGAGTGCTTTATTCCTTCAGAGGCCTCCAAGTATCAGCTCCTTGTTATCTAAAAGCTTCTTGTACCTTTTCGCTGCTGCACTCCCAGGGGTAGCTCCACACAGCTCTCAGGGTCTGTCTATCTATGCCAGCAGCTGGTCTGTGTACTCAAATGCCTCAGGTCTTTGTCACACTGATGAGGGAAGTGTGCCCAGCTCCATCCAGACTGACTGGGACTCTGCTGTCCCTCGTACAGCCCCTGAGCCTGTCTGTCCCTCACCTGCCCTGCTGTCCCTCCCTCCTCACAGCAGAGCCCCACTGCCCCCTCCCAGCTCCCTCACTCTTTATCACACCCAGAGCTGCCAGGGCAGAGCTCTTCCCACTCCAGGATAATTAACACAGCTGGATAATTAACACAGCTGCAACATATCGGGGGCAAGATTGCCTTCAGCACCATCTCTGTCTCCCCACAGGGGAGAGCTGATTCCCCGAGGCACGGCAAAGGCTGAGGTGCTCCATGACTGCTTTGCCCCTGTCTCCACCAGGAAGTGCTCCAGCCACACTGCCTGAGTTTCGGGAGGGAAAGGCAGGGCCTGGAGATTGAAGAATCCCCTGCTGGAGAAGATGGGATTCAAGGCCATCTGAAGCACCTGAAGGTGCACAAGTCCATGGGATGTGAGGAGATGTAGCCACACATTCTGAAGGAACTGGTGTCTCCCTCCCCAGACAAATTTCTACAGCTTTTTCTACACCATTCATAGGTGACACAGGCCTTCCTGTAGTTTAGGTGTGTTTCCTTGGAGGGAAGCAAGAGGTTTGGGCACACTCCCTATTTTTACCAGCTGTTTTCCCATGCAATCCTTCAAAACTCAGCAGGGCTATTGCTAAAGCTGAACCCTGTGGGCTGTAAGGAAATGTCCCCTGCCTGGGGGACACATCCACCCCCAGCAGTGCTCACAGCATTGCTGGGCCCCCCCCAGCCCCACTGCAAGCTCCCCGTGGCAGAGCTGCAGGCAGCCAGCACCCTGCTTCACCTTGCACAGCCCCTGCTTTCAGTTAAGGGCTGTGGGACGCGGATTCTGAATCCCTTTTTTATGTCACAAGATCATTTCTGACACAGGCAGGCAGCCTATGGAGAGCTGGGCAAGAAAAAGATCAAAGCAGTGTGCATTCTCCTGTGATACCAGCTTCCAGGAGCACTTCCACACTGCCACTGCCTTCTTGGCTCCTGTAAGAAGGCTCAGTTGGTGCCAAGGCCCAAGCTCAGCCCCTGCACTGAGCAGATTGGGCTGCAGGCTGGCGAGTGCCTGACCCTGTGGTCACATCAGCCCTCCTGCCTGCCAGCAGCTCAGCCCAACTGCCAGGAGCCAGCGTGGAAGGGACAAGGAGGAGGAAAAGGGAAGCACAGAGGTTGTTGGAGGAGCTGTGTCCATGCCCCAGGGCAGAGGACTTGGTGTAAATGGTGCCTGTGATGGGGTTTCCTGGCTCTGGCTCTGGACCCATCCCAGTCCTACACCAGGATCCCAGGCATGAGCTCCTAGCAGGCATGGCTCAAGAGAACTTTAGTTCCAGGTAACTTCAGGTCTAGCGAAGGAGACCTTTTGATTTACCAGACAGCCAGGCTCCTGGGCTCAGCTGTCAGCAGAGCAGGCAAGCAGCTCGAGATGAGGGAAAGGCAGTTTTGTGGCACAAACCCCAAATCCTGCAACAGGACAGTTCCTCAAAAAAGCAGGAACCCTTCCCTTGTTATCTTGGAGCTGGAGAGCAACATGGAAAAGCAAAGCTGTACTGATGATACCAACAGAGTGGAAATGTGCCTGCCCTAGCACAGCATTCCCACTAACCTGCCCTCTTTATTTTCAGCCCTTCCAGCTGCATCCCTGCATGGATGCTCACACCAAAAATGCCCAAGCAGAGTAGAAAACAACAGCCCTTAGCCTCTGGTGCCTTTAATTCACCAATGGCCTGAGAAACTTGGCCCCAGCTGCTGCAGAAACCCCCAGGAGGCAGCAGGGTCACAGCACAACAGCTGCACTTTATTAAACCTGAGCAACTTTCTGCACGTCCAAGGGAGGAACAGTCCACAGGAGCAGGATGAAAATGCCCCCTGGGGATTTCACAAGGGTGCTGTGAAACACACACAACTTCTGGACTTTCCTGAGTGTTCAGCTGTTCAGCAGTGGGGCTCAGCAGTGCCCCCACCCCTGCCCCACAGGGTGAGCCCAGCCTCAGGACGAGGCAGAGCCAGGATGGGGCTGGCAGAAGCAGGGAGCTGAAAGGCCAAAGGCAGAAAAATAAATCTGCTGAAAAAAAGAAGAATCAATCAGTTTTGCAATCAACAGAGGTGGAAAAGCAGGAAACGGAGGGAGGAAACCACACAAGGTGGAATGTGGAAAGACTGAGCTCAAATCCACATTTCCACTGCCCAAAGGCCAAGAGGGTATTGATGCCAACCCAAACTGAGTGGAGCTCCAGCAACCTCTGTTCATACATTCAGAAACTTCTGTGTTTGGCACAACCATTTAATAGCAGAATTGAAAACTCAGTATGTTCCATTTTAGTCTTATGTGGAAAATCAGTGCAGGTGATAGTCTAATTGTACAACAACATGTTAAAAAATTTATTTTACATTATATACATTAGGGAACATATTTCAAAGCATTACCCATCACAACAATAACGCAGGCCATAAATCACTTTTAATTTAGTTTGATTTTAGTGTATATTATCACAATAAAATATAAAGAACATATACAAAAAAAGGAGTCAAATGTGTGCATTTTGCTTAAAACTTGGCATTTACACACTCCATTGGAAAGTAGCAATCAAAAATACTTCAGATCAAAACTAAGTTCCCGTGATGTGTAGTAACCATTGTATTGTTTCAATGAGGTAGTAACTAAATTTTGGCCATGTGTTAACATCCTAAAATCAAGAAAAGTGTGAAAATGGTTATAAGGCCAAAAAAAAAAAAAGTCAAAATGGCAACATCTCTGAGCCATTTCCACAATGTGGAATGTTGCTCCTTTTCATCGTGATATGAAGCTATTTAGTAAGACAAACAGTAATAGCTACTTTTTATCATTGTATACACTAATAGTTCAAACACCTATTGCAGAATTACAGCCAGGTACCACTAGTCTGGGACTGACACCCATCCATAAGGTATTGTTTTCAAGCATAGAGAGGGAATCATAAGGAAAGTTTTAATTAAATATAAAAATACAGGTGTTTAACTGGTTTGTTTCACAAAGAAATCTACCCAAATAAACGAAATAAAGGAACTCTGAAGCCCAAGTCATATCCACAAAGTCACAGCTTACCTTTGTGACTAAATACATCACATCTCAATACATTGTGCAAACATGAACACCAGTGTGTTGTATTGAAATTAAAACAAGATTGTAATCTGATTACAGCCTTGGTTACAATTTCTAAAAGTTAATAATTATTTGTATTAGTAAATTACATATAATAAAATACAATAGTGTCGCTAAATGTACTATATTTGTTGCTAGAACCCCACTTTATAATAAACACATGAGACGTCCTTATAATAGTACCCCGATTTAATTTTTGCATCCTCAGTGACTTTTACATCTGTACAGGTAAGACACTTGTACTTAACAGGAGGATCTCTATCTACAGAAAGTCAGTGTAGGGCTTCAGCAAGAAGTTTCACTGAAAAATACTGCATATGTACAAAGATTACATAACAGTAAATTAAGCACTTCTGTGGTATTGTAATGCTTCTGTGTCCATACCACAAACAATTCCCGTTTTCCTCTCATGCCACAATAAATTATAAAGTAACTGAAGTGGGGTTACTGCAGCTTTTGTGCAATTCCAGCCAGTCACGAGTGCTTTGCAGCAGGAGTGTTCCCCTCACAGTGAGCTGCCTGTGCTGTTCTCAGTAGCTGTTCTCATGCCCTGCCAGGATGTACAGGTTGCTGTTGGCTGTCGGGTTGTCCGTCGGCCTGCTCTCCAGCACCACCACCCTAACATGGAAATCAAAAAGGCCACAGTGTCAAGTGATCCTGCATTTAAAAACAACCCTGGGGAGAATGAAATAATTCTTTCCCAGGACCCATCTGACTGGTTGTCATTTCTCTTTCCCCGGGTGCCTTTAGAAGCCCGTCAAACCAATGCCAGCCTCGGAGCGAGCTCAGGGTCTTGTCCAGACAAGGAGTGCAAGGATCTCCCCCAGCCTCTCTGGGCTCCTGCTACAGCGCTGAACCATCCTCACCATGTTTTTTATCCCTTTTACCCCTCCGGAAATTCCCTTGCTGCAATGTATCCCTGCTGCCTCTCATCCTTTTAGTGAGGGCTTCTGATGTGTCCATCACTCCCCTGCCGGGCCTGTGCCTTCCTGGAGTTCTGCAAAGCAAACCCAGTTCTGCAAAATTCATCAGCCTCCAGTTCTGAGAGTTGTTCCTCTGCCCCTTGCCACAGCAATGGCAGATGAGCAGAGCTGATCCTTCTGAGAGCAATTCTAGTTAATCCCTGAGCCCATGTAACCTAATCCACAGAAACTTCCTCCAGCTCTGAGTCCCAGAGCCAAAAATTGGCAGGCAAAGAGAATCCCCAAGGAAAGGACTGCTATGTGAAGAGTCTTTTCTCTTACTTTTTCTTGCCACCCACTTTTGGCCAGCATTATAGACAAGAGACTCCAGGTTACATGGGCCTGCAACTGCAAAGATCATAAGGGATGTCCTAGATCAGACCTTTCTCTTCAAAGAAGAGACATCAGCCATCACAATTTTGTTTCACAAGCTATTTAAATTTTTTTTTTCATCAGGCAAGAAGCGCTAAAACTGCTGAACAAGCAGACCAGGATGTTCATGATTGACTTCTCCTCCACAAAGATCCCAAAGTGAAAGCATATGGTGAGAAACTCCAATCCATCTCTTGTGCATTCACACAGGAAAGTTTGCTTGCTGCAAAACTATGGCTCTAAAAACCTGACCTCTACTCCATGTGCTCCATAAAGGGAAGGACACCTCGTGCCATGAGGCAATTCCTCATGAGGAGAAGCCAACACACAGGCTTTTATTAGACTGGCATCAGGCTTTTTGCTTCTCCTATGAACTGCCTAGGAAAGGACTCGTGTTACTGGAGAAAGGCTTCACAGCTCAAGCACAAAACAGGAAAGAGCTGCAAGGAAAAGGGTGTACAAAGGAATTGGGATGAATGTCTATTGCAGTGCAAACTCTTTAAACTTTATCTCAGACCTGAGCAACTATCAAAGCAAGCCAGAAACAGATGGGACCATATTTGGGGAAGAGGACATTTTCACAAGGCCATTTTTTACAATGTCCCTCTAAGATGCCACATGGGTTTGTTGCAGGCAGCATGAGACAGAGGCAATTCTCAAAAGAAGAGTTACAGCCTATCTTTGCAGTTCTTGTGAATTCATTACCAGAGAAACTGTCACATCAGCACGCACTCCCCTATAGACAAAACAGCTGCTGCTTCTGTGGCTCTTACAGAAGTACAAAGTTCAACACCAGGGCAGAGAAAGTTGAGGAAGTCAGTGACACTCCTAAAACAGCAGCTGGGTCACACAGACACAGTGTCACTGTCCCAAAGGCAGAAGCCAAAGCACAGCTACACTGGGAGCTATCAAGAGCTCTTACAAGACCTGGACTGTCATGTTGGGAGAACAACTGGTAGATTTCCTTTCTGGGGGTGAAAGTGAGATTTAAATTTTATAAGTATTTTTTGCATTTATCTCCAGAAGCAGATCTTGATCAGCTACTGCAGCAGAACAGCTGAAAGTAAAGGTTTCACCAAGTTAAACAGAAGAATTACAATACCAAAAGTAAAACACTTACTGTTACAAGGTAGGAGAACACACACTATTCCTTTATTTTAGTATGTCCTATTTACTTCTCATCTTACCTGTCAGATCCCAGAAGCCTGAATATCCTTGTATTATCAGAAATTTCTTGTGTGATCTAGACAATAAAAACAAATATTTACATGTTAAGAGCACAAGTGTTTTCATTTTGTTTTTAACATCAGTCAGGAGAAAATAATTGATTGTGACTGATGTTACTGACTGCCAATTAAAATCCAGTAGAGATTATAATGCAACTGTCACTTTTAACTAAGTTATAAAAGTTTTCTGTAATTCCTCCCAGAATTCATTACATGAATCCCTCTGGTAGCAACTGCAAGCACAACAGCAGGGCTCAGCTTTGTACTTGAGTTCCCAGTACAATTTTCTTTACAGCCATGGCTGGAAGAGGTAGGGTGCAATTAGTGTCACTCTAGAGTGGAGATCCAAAAACGGGTCAGGCAAATCACACATAAAACACATTTTGTTGAAATGCTGAATTATAGTAGGAATACACTAAATTCATATGCTGAAAACCTTAGCAGAGAAACAATCTAATCTGTGGCACTTAAGTCCACTGCAAGAAGAAAACTTCATCTTCTGACATTTCAGACAAGTACAACAGACCTGTGTTCTGCTGGTGGACTGGACTTGCGTGATCCATCTTTATGATCATGTGAATATCAAAGCACCCAGAAAACCACCACCTTCACCAGTGAAGTCAAGCAGAGCCCATTGCATACTCCAAAGGGTATTGAGTCGCTCTGTGAACAGGCAGCACTGCTTACAAAGCTCCTCTCCTGCACAGCCAAATTTCACACTCTTGGGGAAGGCAGAAGTTCTTATCTCCTTCCCAAATCCTAGTAATGCTAGCTGACTTGGTGAATTCACTTCTGGTGCAGAGAACTTGCAAGAGAATTTTAATTCACAGCAATGTAATCCTTCACTTTTGTAAGAAAAATAATTTCTGCTTTCTGCAAGGCTAAGGCTGTACAATCTTTGCCCGAATTTTGAGCCTCTCGTGTCAGAATTCACACTTCCCTCTTTCATTTTTTCACACTTGATCAAACCACTGTGGAAGGTCACAGCTGTGGAAGTGTTCACATAATAACTTTGCAAGCAGCTCAAGCCATCCCCAATTAGGCAAACGGTACTAGAACAGTGAATCTGAACTAATGATGTCTTCAAAGAAAAGCCGCAAGTTAACTCCGTCAGCTTTTTGTCCCATGCAACAACTTCCTACCTATTATGCAGTATAAAATTCCCCAAAAGTAACAAATATGGTCAAGTCCTGAGCCTGGCACTGAAGGCTTTTCCTATTACAGCAGAAAATAGGTTTATTTCTTTTAACAGCTGCAGCTGGTGGGACAGCCAGGAGAGATAAGGAATTTTAAAATGCCCAAAAGCTTACCCTAAATGTGTTCTACAGAGAAAAAGTTTTAGGTGGCTTGCTTTCTGTCAACAGCCCAGTTCTGCTTTCAGTTCTTCATTTAGGTTCTGGCTTTGGCTGGACAGCAACAAAGCAAGCCAGCGTCCCTGACTTACAGCACAACAAACTGCATCCATGTGAGCTGCAGCACCCTGGGCCACGGTGCTCTCAGCTGGAGCAGAGCCACGGAGCACCAACGGGCAGAGCAAAGCACAAACACCACCAGGAACATCTGCACTTTGGAAATAAGCAGCAGTCTGAGTCCAGCCTGTGATTCACACAGAGCAGAGGCACTGTTAGCACAGACTGGCTCAGCTGAGGCTTTGTGCAAGTCTGTGGTGGTGGAACAACGTGGGATATCTAAGCTTGGTGTGACTGTATGTGTGCCTCAAAGGACAATTAGCCATAATGAGCTCCATGTCTCAGGCAATGAAACACCAATGAATAACCGGTAAAGTTTAAACATTCATTAATAACCAAATTAAAAGAGCATTTTCACTAACAGGTACACAAAGTTTGGAAGGGAGAAAAATCCCTATTTGAGCAGATAGTTATAATGGCTTAACTCCATTTAAAAATTACATCAAACAAGCTAAAAAGGGACTACAAGGAGATTTTAGGAAAAAACCAACCAACCAAACAAACCATGTTTAGGTCAATCTGGTATTTTTCTACTGAAGCTGGAAAAATATTTCTTGTGAAAGCTGGGCAATTCTTCAAAGTATTTGTAAGCCAAGAGAACATGGAACAGACTAAAAAACATCAGGCAACTCATTTGACACTGTGGCAAAAAGGTAAAGTTTAGCAGTGGAACCACTGGCAAAGCCCAAATTTTTGCATCTGTATGTGAGAGGCTAAGGAACTGACAGTGGTCTTCAAAGCAATTTAAGGTGAAGGTTAATATTACCAAGAATCGGGCTTGGGTATTTCTGTGGCATCCTGGCCCAGTCACTTGTTTTTGCTTTGCTTGTTAGATGTGAGGGGGTTCTTGAACAGCTCCACCAGTGCTTTATAGCTTATGGAACAAGCTTAGAATGAGACTCCAGCTTCTAGGTCTAACCTAGGAAGTTACTGAAATGTTTCACTCTTTTCCAGACAACAGCACTTCTCCTCCATATGGCTTATGTTAGAAGCCAGAATTTGAAGCAAAATGCAGTACTCACCTCATTTGATCTAAAGCTCCTTCCTTGCATGCCATGTTTCCAGAATGCCAACACACTGTCTTGTAGACAGACTGGTAAGAAAGAACACTGGAATCAGTTCTGAAGCAGAAACTCAACTCTTGCTTTTAAGGCCAAAAGCACAAGACTACAGTTTTGAAATCTGTACAGGATGTGTGTTCCATTGTATGGCATCCACCCACTCAGACTGCAGAATGTCTCCCAGGAGTCACTGAACTCAAAAGTAGCTGCATTTATACATTTACTCGTTTAATGAGCAAGGTTGAAAAACATTTCCACCTAACCAGAAAATGTTCTAAATGTCCAGTCCTAGATGTGTTGTTTTCTTTGAACAGGAAATCCCTTTAATACTTGCAGACAATATATATGGAATTTTAACAGAAAAGTTCCAGGAGTATCTCTGGAGACACTGTCAGGACAGTACAGGCCACTGGAAGCTCATTTGTGACAAGCAGGGTGAGGACTGCAGTACTTGCAGAGGTCCCAGAGTGAGAAGCTTCAAGTACACTGAATCCTTCCTTCCCCCCATTCCCAACTATCAAGAGCCATAAAAGTAATATTTTCAGTGGCAATGTTTTCTTGTCCTCTTCTTTGGAGGGCCTGAAACTTTAAAGCTTCTCCTCATAAATAAACTCCCTGCAACTCCTGAAGATTTCAGAACCCACTGTTCCTCCTCTTCTGGTGCTACCCTTTATCTGTGCACACATCCCCCCCTCCCCTCTTTCAATAGCAGGTGCTGCAATCCAGGTATCTAACTACTGGAGAACTGCCAAAATAATCTATTCCTTCTGTTTCACAAACTTAATCCAAAATCTGCACAAGGAAACAAAATGTATGCAACCTGTGACATATCACAGAATTTAAGTCTTTGAGCTGCTTTATAGCAATGGACTGCACAAACACATATGCAAAATGAGCTAGGCAAGGGTGATTCAGGGAGTTTATGTGGGTTGTGTTAAGGTATTCCTTTAGGGCCTGGAAGTCTCCATCATACTGCCAAGACATTTAGCTTAATCTAAGGAGACTCCAAGATTGTTACTCCATTCCAAGTGTTCCTAGGAAAGCACATGCTGAACCTTTCCCTGAGCCTTCTCACACCAAGCGAAATGAGTGAGGTTGTGTTCCAGATGCCAAAGACTAGACAGGTAGCATACCTAACTCTTTACTGTAGCATCAAACAAAAAGTTAATCACAGAAGATCTCAACTTGGAAGGGACCCATAAGGATCATGTGGAGCATGGGCCAGATGCTGCCTGAGCTCTGACAGGCTTGGTCCTGTCACCACTTCTCTGGGGAGCTCAGTCTAGTGATCAATCCCCCTCTGAGTGAAATGCATGTTCCTAACATCCAACCTGAATGTTCCCATATGCAACTTCATGTAATTTCCATGTCCTTACTGCTTACTCCATGACTTTCTGGCTGCCAGAGCACTCTGTTGACTCATCTTGATGCTATCAATCTCAACCCCCAGCTCTCTTTCTGCAGAGCTGCTCTCCAGCCTCTCACCCCCTAGTTTGTGCAGAACTGGGGCTACCTCATCCCAGATGCAGAATGCACCACTTGCTCTTGTTAAACTTCCTCCAGATGCTGCTTGCCCAGCTCCCTGACCCGCAGGGACACTGCAGACTAATGAGAGCCAGCTCACCTATTGATTCAATCTGGAAGTCAAAGGTGAGCTCCGATGACAGCTTGCGGCTGGATTTTAACCTGCCTTGCAGATTCACTATTTTGATGCAGCCTAGACAATAAATAATAACATGTTAACCATGGCTTATCTTCAATACAGAACCCAGTTTGAAGACAGACAGTATGCATGTATATGCACACATCTCTCTTTAGCTGATGTGACACTTACAATCCAGACACACCAGAATGGTATCTCTCTCCAGCTGTGTTACATGGACAACACTCGTCTCTGTAGTGTCTATAAAAAAAATGACAGCGTTACTTCAGAACATAAACTAGCATGAAATGTGAAATGGAAGTTCTAGAGATTGAGACATTTTAATGGGGTAATGGGGTGTTTTATCTACCTAAAATCATCATCTCACCAGTGACATTACTCTTCTCTTAGAGATGCATGTGCACTGATCCAACACATTGGCTGTGACAGGAAAACTGAAGCTATAATATTAAAGCATGGATTTAATTAAAGTATGGATTCAATTCAGCCTTTTCTGAGCCATGCCACAAAAGCAAACTGACATGTACATTGCTCTCCATTAATTCTCTGTTGGTGTAATTGAATATTGCTGTTGCAAAAAGGAAGATATATGTGACTGTCCACACTACGCTGTTTCACTGCACTTTTCTTCTGTCTTTATTTCTACATCCTGATAGGGACTTATATACTATTACTTAATTCTTGCTGCTATTTGCAGAGGTTCCATCCCCAGATGTTCCAAAAATAGGGGCTTATTTCCTTCTCCAAACCCTCAAAAGAAGGGCTATTTTCTTCTCCTCTGAGTTACAGCAGCAGCAGTCTCCATCACAGCCAATGGGAATTTGACCCACAAGTGATCAGAGGACATGTCAGCTCCAAAGAGAAGTGTACTTTTAGTCCATTTGTTTGTCAACATTAAAGTCACACATAAAGCAGCTCTTACTAATTCAACATTACTGCCAGATTCTGTTGGCATTTTTCAAGTAGCAAAGAGAAGCTCAGTAAATCCATTAGACATGAGAAATTAGAGCACAGAACACAAAAGCAGCTTCCCAGTTAAAATTTAAAAAAAAAAAAAAATCTGTTTGCATCATAGCTCTCCTGCCAGCAGGGGACAGGAATAAGCTGACACAACAAAAGGGTTTAAATGTGAGCTACAAAAATAGGAAAAAACAACAACAGAGACACAACACCAGAATGCACAAGTAATTCAAGGAAATTAACAAAGTGTGGAAGGCACAATGCAAAAAAAGAACAGGGAAGGGATTAGTACTCTCATATTTATGCACCACTGCAGACAATATTGAAGAGAAATAATAACAGGACATTTCTCTTCAGTGTGCTTCTTTTATGGGCTGTGCTATGAAGTCACACAGCTACAGGAAGGAATGAAAATAAAATGCATTGTCTGAAGTAGCCAAGTGTCTTAAGTGGCCATTCACTGATCACTTTGGGTACTGGATCTATGCTTTAAGCTGTATCAAAGTCTGATGGGCTTTTCAGCAGCAGCAAGGTCAGTGGGTATCTTCCTGGTGGAAACTGTTATTCTCAGAGAATTCCACAGCTCACACTCATCTGGACTCCTGCACAGGTGTACGCCAGCACAGAGCTATGTACAAATTCATCATCAATCAACAAGGGACCCATGATAAGCAAAACCAAAGTTATTGACTGCTTCTGAACCTGCAAGCTATGACTGGTGATGGTTCCCTACTGCATCTAGGTTCAGGGGGCAGCCTTGCAACTCTCAAAAAGTAATTCCCAGCACAGTTCCTTGAGAGAGTTTCTGCTGGGCCTCACTCATGGTGTCCACGCTGGTGATGGGCAGGCACTGGTTTTCTGCTACCAGTGTTCCTAATCCTCTCTGCTTTCCATAAACACCAAAGAATGCTCTATCTCAGCAGGAGGCTGGTAACACCATTTCTAACCACAGTGGCATGTTGCACAAGAGCCAAACTACATCTTCCAGAGATGTCAAAAGGAACTGCTCAGAATGCAATTTTACTAGAACCTATTCAAAAACCAGAAGTCATGGTGCCAGGGTAGAGCATAAAACAGCCCAGAGGGTAATAAACTGCTGCCTAATTTATGGAAATGCAAGAAACCATAACTCCATCCTCTGCCATACCAAATCCCTCAAGGAATCCAATCAGTTCAAGAAGGAGAAACATAAAAAAAAGTGCATGTGTAAGCAGGTTCAACCAGACTTAGGCTTAGTGATTTAACCATCTGCTCCCTCAGAGAAGCCTACCTTTTAGTACTTCAGCTATAACAGAGGAGCAAAGAACATTTTGGAATGCAATGACAGCAGCACACAAACCTGTTTCTGTAAACCACGAAGAGGTAGAATTTGGGTTGACAGTCTCAAACTTCACCACTTGGTTGAAGTCTCTTCCTCTACTGACACCAACACAAACTAAAGGGAATTCCTGCTCGGGGACTACCAGCATTTCAAACAACCTCAGTGGACAAGGTACAGGAAAATCTATGTGCTAGATGAATAAACAAAAATAGATATTAGAAGGGAAATAAAGGTAGTGTGAGTTAGCTGAGTGTCTAATATCTATCAGATGTTCAAACGGTACAGTGAATTTTATGACATACTTGGTAACACCAGATCTACTTCTTCAGGTAACAGAAACTGACAAATACAAAAGGCCTGAGTTGAGCCTGGAGCAGCTCATGTCAATTCAGTAAAAATAAAACAGCCTGTGTTTTATCATGTGTGCTCTTTGCAGCTGCCCACAGACAACACAAGTGCTCAGCACTGCTCTCCCTGGCTACTGAGCCTGTCAACCTTCTCTTCCAGGCTGATCGAGTTAGAGCAGCTGCCTTTTTATAAACATGAGCCCACCCTGGCTCTGTCTCTTCAGGTGATGTCAGATGGGGAGATAACTAGCATTTCTGAGCACCTCAGTGTCAAAAAACATAGAATAAATGGTGGCCTTCTCTCTAGTATGGGAGCAAGAGCACTGTTAGCCCATGTCCCAGCCTGGCAGCCTCAGTGTTCTACTGTGCAACTGAAGGGCAACGCTCATGGAGAAAAGGGCTTGGTTCTCTAACTGAACCAAAAACATCCCAAAAACATCAACACTTATTTTGAGTTAATTAATACATGATACATTTAAATAGTAATTTTCAATATCATGTAACACAAACCAAGAGAAAAGTCTAATAAATCAAGAAATGGCTAAAACCTATTCTTAACAAGCCACTACAAGATAAGGAGAAGTCAGCATGAGAGTAATTGTAATTTTACCTTGATTAACATAAATTTCTGCATTGGTTCAACCCATTCTAACAAAACAATGCTAGACTGTAGTGCTCCACAAAGGTACTTGTGGCCTGTGTAGGGATTTCTCACTGCCAAGAAAGGATAGAGAATATTAATGTACTAAGCACATACCAATTATAAACTATTGCCAACTATGGAAGAGTCCATCTACTTTTGGAAAATACCCACCACCCCCACTCTAATCTTTTATATATTTAAAAACCAGCTGAGTGCATACACATTTGGAGTGTCCTTGGTCTAAGGTGTTGGTTGGCCTAAGCCATCTCAAAATCACCATAAGCAAGCTGTTAAAGAATGGCTTTTTCTACAACATGGTTACCAGCAGGCAGTGAACAACAGCTCAGCTGCCCTTCAAGCACTGTCACAGTGAGTCTGAAAAGGAGCTCTGTAATTCTGATGAACACTTCTGGATCATCAGGAAATCCAGCTGAAACTGAACAACAATAGAAGAGCAGGAAGTGCTGCTCTTCCATTGTCAGAACTCAATTAAAACCTGGCAGAGAACAATGAAGTTACAAAAAAAGCCCTGTGAAGTTTCACAACTTCAATTCTACAATACTGACAAACTTTACTCCTTGAGCACTGCCAACACTTCCTTTAAGACAAACAAAAGTGTTACTTTGCACTTTGTACAAGTACATCTAAAGACCAGATTTTACTGTGCAGTAAAGTGACTGTGGGCCATCAGGCAATAAACAACAGTTTAGATAACAAGCTTCTCTACAATCCAGAGAAGTTCTCTACAATCCAGAACTATCCACAGAAGTGAAATATGCTCATGCTACCTCACTGCCACAGAAACTCATCAGCAACCCCTTGGCACCTTAAACATCAGTGCTTTATTTCATGAATCCAAGTTCTCACCCAGTGTCAGTCAGACTGACTGCAAAGTGCAGCAAATAACGCCTGGTGTGACCCTGAGAAAGGCTGAACTCAGCAGCAGAAACCACAAAACAATCCCCAACACCTGGAAGGTGCAGAAGGAAGACCTGAAGTTCTCATCTTTTTCTGCCCCTGCTGCAGATTCAGGTGGCAGCAGGAATGGGGGCTGAGGCTACAGAAAGTGGGACTCTGACAGCCACCCTTGCTGTGCTCACAAGTGATCACTCACACCGATCCTGCACAAAGGGCTCTGCCCTAGGAGCCTGAGCTATCTCTCAATATGGTGACTCCCCTCAGTGTCAAGCACCACAGCACCCCTGATAAATTCAGTGCTTGGCAGGACAGGAATCGCAGAGGAGCACACCACAAGGCTTCTCCTTTTATGAACAGAGACCTAGAAACATAAGGACTTCCAAATTCATTTTTCTGTCAGAAAGTCAGAGTTTTTACATACTCTGACCCATCACTTCCACCCTGTCATCCCATGAGTGTTCCCTGCAGCATTCATGAACACGCACAGTGGTTTAGGGTTGTTTTAATCTATCTGCCTCCCTTTCAGAACATGTCTTAACACAGAGCAGCACAGCGACTTTGGTAGCTGGCACCTCATTAAACACATTCTAAAGGCTTCAGAGACAACACTGTCCTCAAAGAATTAAAAATACTCCTTTGTTTCTTATCACCCAATATTGATAACAAACTTCTGCTAGGAATGCAGGTGGCTTAATCTTGATGGCAACTTCTCTAAGTTTCTCCATCCATTAGGTTCTTCCTGAGGACTGGTTTGAATTTTGACATCATTCTGCCTCTCTGCACTTCTTGTCAATTGTTTATAGATATAAAGAGCTAAAGGGGGAACTTTTCACCGCTTAAACCCAAGGACTAAACCAAATGAGCTCGCCATCTGCAAATGCACAGCTTCATAATAATGCCAAAAGTCTCTTCTCCCTTTACCTCCTAAACCTGACTCAGTAATCTTAACATTGCCAACATTTGTGCTGCCCCTTCACACTTATTCTCCAGAGCTTTACTTACCAACACAACATTTTTGACACCACTTAGTGTCAGGAATTTTCGTAGACACCGCAAACTTCCTACAAAGGAGAAACACAAAATTGTTGATCAACTAAAACAATTGAGTGAATTTGCTTCTTAGACAGTCACTGAGAGGAAAACATCTGCCACACCAAGAAACTAAAAAATACAAGTTTGTGTATTTCTTGTGAAATCATGGGAACATTAATGTGAAAATTTATCAGATAAGCCAAAATGTTATTTGCTGGGGACAGGACTCAGTTTCTACAAGGATTAGGAGAACAGGAACTACTGAGACCAGCCACAGCACTCCTGGCAATAAAAATAACTAATCTGATGCTGTAGAAAAGATGGGAATAAATATATTGATGGACAGATGCTGCACTCAAAGCTATGAATTCGGAAAACAGTTGTGCAGCATTTCTAATGGAACTGTCCAGAAGTGACTGAACAGCATGAAAACTGAGTACTGGTCACAAATTTTCGTTGGAACAAGTCATGGAAGCTTTGAAAGGAAGTGCTCAGGGACATTCCACAGAAAGAAGCTGGAAAGGAGACTCATCACAGACATTTTCTGCTACTGAATGTCTGCCTACCAAGTATCATAAACTGAGGTTAGAACATCTTGCAAATGAATATACAAACCTCACAAATTACTTCATATTCAATTTTGCTTTGCCTTTTCTACACCAAAATCTCTGCTTTTAACATTTTGCATGTAGTACTCATCATCATAGTATCCAGAAACTTGTTTAAGAATACAGTTTATGGTCTGGTAGGAAAAAAAAATTACATTCTCCTACATACTTCAAACGTCTGTCTTTTCCCTGGTTGAATGTGGCTACCCTGACACCCTACAACCAGAGGAAAAACAGGAAAAGAGATTATCTAAATTCATCTCTCCTGCCTTTGAATGACTGGCTTGGCACTCACATTCAGGTTGTGCTGCATTTTTCTTGGGAAGTGACATGACTGGACAAGAAATTTTCTGAGTCCTCTGCAACTGAGGTGAGGTACCATTCCAGGCAGAATCTAGTATGGTTTTCCTAGCATGATCCTTAGCTGTACAAGAAGCCTTTCCTGAACCCAAGAATTACATGTTAATAGGCTTTTAATAAAACCAAAGGTAGCAGAGAATCAAATTTTCTATCATACAATTTCCCAACAGAAATCCTATTTTATTAGAAGAACCAGTGACTCACCAAGCACTTTAAGAACCAAAGATTTCTCTGCAAACTAGATCGGTGTTACTCCCTTCTTCTGCTGGGATTTGAATGGGCTGCTACAAAGGCTTGTTTGGCAGTGTCCTGGTTCTGGCCAGGACAGGGTTAATTTTTGCAGCAGCCAGGAGGGGCATAGACATAGATTTTGTTTAGCATCAAGAGCAAGCAGGATTTACCACAGTAGGCTACACCTGAAAAGAGCTATGCCCAGAAGGTAAGCAGAAGGTAAGGTGCACCATTTCTCTAAGCAGAGTAATTCACACGCTGACCCATGAAAATGCAGGGCTGAACCCTCTGATCAATGCACAGAGTTACTCCCTGCAACCTGTGAACAGAGCCCCCCACTAGCTGGTGTTCCCAGAGCTTCACAAGCATATCCTGAGCTCCCAGAGTTAAGATATTCTGATATATCCAGTGAGGTGTATTTACCTGGGAAGGATTCGGTCAGGGAGTTTATGTGCTGGAATAGCAACAGGTAACTTTTGCATTTGCCTTGCATAATCAAAGAGTCCTGGCAGATTATGGGAATAAAGCTGAGAAGCTTTACCTGGCAATTAGAAAACAAACCACACTTCAAACACGAAACCAAGTGTTTACCAGCACTACCACTCAGAGATAGCACAGTAACTTACCAGATATTGACAACAAACAATTGTTCATGACATATAACCAGGTACATCTGCGAGGAAATAGCTGGTACATGGAAGGAAAAACAAAGAAGTAGCATTCAATTTCATATGTGCAAGACAATTATCAATCAGTATCTGCTTAGATGACAGAACAAAGCTAATACTGACTTGCTTTTTGCAGTAAAAGTTTAAGCCAAGTAATGTTTATCTGGATTCCAGGGTTAGTTCAGAGCAAATCTTAGGCACACACACTATGTTTAATATATGAATTAACATTTAGACAATTAGCACATTTTATACTCATGTCTTCAGGTGTATTATATTCCACAGGATGCCATTATAAAAGTCAATCAACCCTTTTCCAAAAAATTCAAAAACCACTAAATTTTCTCCTTCAAAGAAGAAAAGCTCAACAACAAACTTCAGTAAACACAGCATGGTCAACAATCCACAGCCATTCTAAAGCCTGTGACAGCCCACATCTCTTGAAACAATTAAAACTGGCACTTTGAAGGGATTCTTCACCTTCACCTGCATGAATACACATTTCACTTATGTGATGAATGAGTGCAACAGATGTTCAAGGCAGAGCTGTTTTTTGTCAAATCCTGCAATTCCTAAAAAGATGGGGGTGAAAGCAACAAGACATCCCTTAAAAAACCCAAAAAAACTGCAACTTCTTTTTTCCCCCCCTCACCTAACTTCTGGAACTTACTGGCACAAGATGTCATGGAGGTGGAAAGTACCAACACAAACAAGGGATCAGACACACTCACGTTCAACAGGTCCAAAAGTGGACAAAAAAATCGGCAGGGATGCCCCAACATCCCTGATCCAGTGGAGTCTGAGGAGAACACACAGTGACCAAGCTCACTGACATTTCCCACTGCCACTTGAGGAAAGAGACCACTGGGCTAGACAGAACACTCAGGAGGACAATGGTTTTGTTCTTAAAAAAACTACAAAAGAAAAGAAAACTACTCTTCCCAAAAAAGACTAAAATATAAAGCTTGAAGCTATACTAACTCCTGGAAATGTGCATTATGTCTCCTTTGTCCACTGATGAAGTGAAATACAGCAAAAAATAATCCAGGACACCACTTTTGCTTTTATGCTGAGTTGTATCAGAGTGAGAGTAAACAACGGCACAAAACACAAAACTTGGAAATGCTATCACAGCCCTGCTGACTGTTATCAGAAATAATGCTGCACTAAATGGTCAGCACAGAGGGTGCACTTCTAGTCCTGAAGTCTTCTCATAAGCTAAAAACACTGTAAGAAACACCTATGGTAATAATTTACCAAGCTGCTTGCAGCAAAATTTAACATGCAAGGTTGATTGACCTTCTGTAGGTACCTGAGCATATTGTGACTCAGTAGGTTTGGAACTGAGGATTAAAGAACAGCAGTTCTTCAAATTAGCATGTTAATTGACCTGTCACTCACTCCTCTTGTTCCACACATGACTGGCTGTGTTAGCAAGCCAGTCTTCTTGTCTCTAAGTGCTTACTAAAACATTTCCCTGAAAGCTCACTAGGCAACACACTACATGATTTTCACTACAGCTCTTCTCCTTTTTGCCAGTTAAAAAACAAACCAAACCCCAACCTTTCCTTGGTCTACCTGGCCCACAAGAATTACTGCATTAGTGACTATTCTCAGGGTAGTTGGTACAACTGCAGTGCAGCAGCAGAGTGGTACCTGAGCTAAGTTTAAACCAGGTAACTCGAGCACCAGTATGATTATGGGTTACACTAAGCTCAGCTCAAGCTAGCTAGGTCTCCCTCCCAACAAAACAGCCATCTCTGCAATGCCTGGACCCTGGAGGATGGACAAACACCAGTGCCTCCAGCTTACAGTGTGAAGGCTGTCCTTGCAAATTGCTCCATCTTGATGGCAGGTGCACAGCTCCCTAGGCAGGGAGAAGGCAGGAATGCAAACAAGTCTCTTAGAGAGAACAAAGGAGCTGGAGAATACAGAAAGGCACCAACTTGCATTTCCCCCCTCCCCAGCAGCCCTTTAAAAAGTTACTTTCTGTAAGACTTTGCAAAGACAGAGCTTTAGGTGGAATTCAGTAAGCTGAGTCTCATCAGCAAAGTTGTTTTTAAGACCACAAGAACCGACTCCTGTGAATAAAGGACCTCCTTGCTTCCCTGGAGCTGAAGCACAATGTTTGTTGCTAACATTTTCTATTGTAATGAATTTTTATGGAAAACAGAAACTTTCATCCAAAATGCACTGGGGAAATCCCATTTTACCTCATCCTTTAACTGCAGAGCAATGCACTGTGCAGTTCAAAACACAGAGAGATGAAGATCTCCTGTATAAACATGGTTCAGCCTACAAACACAAACATGACTGGAAAGGATCCTCAATAGCAAATATTTAAGGTAATTCTTAGTGTAGCCAATGCCTATGCAAATACAGTAAAAACCATTTTTACAAGGATTACACAACATTAATCTGAGTGGTTTAAAAAGTGATTTTTTTTAAACCAGAAATACACCTGCTCCATTGATGTTTCATGAAGTTCATTGAGGTTCAGTGTGTAAATACCTTCTTCTGCTCCAAATATCAAGTACTGATCTGCAAACACAAACAAAAAGAGGTAGAAATCATGATTTCAGGAAGGCTATGTATACCTTTACCAAAAAAAAAACATTTACACAAATGGAAACAAATCAAACTATAATAGTTATGGTGTTTGAAAGCACAGAAAATTAATCCTGGTGAGAAAGCTTTAATTTATGAATGGGGCTGTTTTAAGTCATTAGGAAAGCTCAGGTTGGTTTTTTTTTTGGAGTAGTAATTGAAATTAAAAAAAAAAAAACAACAATTCAACCACAAGCAGGAAATCACATGAATAATTTCAGCACATCCTACTTAGACATTTCCATGTATTATGGAAATATCCCTTGCCTTCTTTGAGAGTACTTCTACAGCACTATTGACTGGAACGTTTTCTCAGTAGTCTGTGGGTGCCTCACTTCTTGAACATAATCAAATCCCTGGAATGTACAGAGGCATGCAAACAAGGCAGACATCTCCTGTGAGATGATGTCAATTGCTAATTACCCTTCCCTAATTTCAGTTTCTAAAAAAATCCAAATATTTTCCTGCTGACCAGCTCAGCAGTATGTCTATATAGCTTATAATCAAAGGCTGTAATGGCAGGCAAAGTGAGTGCAATATTACCAGCTCCCCCTTTTATCAGGCTAGATATTGAAGCACTAAAATCTATGCAAAAATAAACAGCTGCAGAATCCTCTAGGGCCAGAAAGATCTCAAGGGAAAAAAATACCAAGTGAATGATAAAGAAATCAATCTCAGCTAAGACCTCCAAAGGTCAGATTTTTTACAAATAAATTAGGATTGACTTCTTTTGGACTAAAATGTTGAGCAGAGTCTTTAACTTCAATATGTAATCTATTCGTTTTAATCAAAGCAAAAAACTTCATCCAATAGATCTGAAAACCAACACAACTTTTGACAGCAGTGGCATAATTAAAGAACAACCCCTGCTTATGTGAATAATGAATATATGTCTGCTTTAAAAGGAATAGTCCTGCTCATCTAAGCACTCCTGAAATTCAAGGAGAGGATAAAATGGGTGAAATACTCATCATATAGTACCTCTTGTATCTGGATTTATCCAAGATGTTGCACAATGAATTTTTAATGGACAGCCATTGAAAACCTTTGAAAAGCAAGCACCCATCTGTAGAAGTAAAAATATTAAATATATACATATGAAAAATTAAAACATGACCTTCCCAAAAGGATTATTTTTACTTCCAGCAGTAACAAAAGGTTAAGAGTCATACACTGGCTTAGCATTGCTAAGTCATATTAGATGCTTTAAGTAAAAAAACAAATACTACAAACATTCCAAAGATGTGCTCCTTCACCCTGCTCCCAACATGCACCTCATGACTCAGCAGTACTCACGTGTACTTTAGGTGTGGGGGGAAGGCCGTTACTAATTGGTTTCTAGAAAATAAAATTAAAAAGCCTGTTTACACTCACACTAGGCTGGCACATGAACATTCCCTCCCCACACACAGCATAACCACAAGCACTCAGAATCACTCTCTTCCATTAAAATCTCTGCTAGGATTCCCTGATACCTCCTCACTGAACGTCTGCACAGTCTGGTGCAATATTTTCACACTACAGTGGTGCCTGTAAGAATGGCATTTCCAGTACTAGAGAGTTTAAGCAATATTGTAACCATTGCTCAACCCTTCAGTATCACAATATTAAATGTTATCACTCAGTGCCAGAAGCACTTTCCTGTGTCAGTATCAATTTCTCCTACCACAAATAAGCTTCTGAAGAAAGGTATTTTACAGGTAAACACACAACTTCAAATAACAAGTCCACTGTCCAGGTAATCCTACTTTCCCGAGTATTGCCAGTATTACTGGCACTTCCTTAAAACAAAACAAAGACTCACCACCACGTTTCCAGTCTATTTCCTATTCAATTCTCACAAAAAAATTACATTTCTAGCCTCACACTTGGAAGGAGCCCTCAAAGAAGGCAGCCTCATGTTACATTTCATCTGTTCTCACTACAGCACATTCCACTCCCTCATTTATTTCATTTCCTTGCTTCAAGAGTCATTGCTCAGTACAACACACAACAGGGCTCTCGTGGTGCCTCTTAGGTGTGGGGAAGAGCAAGTAAATGTATATATTTGTGATGATGTTTGTTTCTAAGGAAAATTAAACACCAACTTCAGCCTTCAGTCTGTATCACAACTAGACAATCAGGGAAAACTGTGCTTTGACTCCAAGCACATCCAGCATAACTTCCATATTAAAGGGCGTGCCTGCTCCTTTTCCTTGTATATGTAGAACAGTCAAGACAACTCTAAAAGGACACCCAGAAGCTTAAATACCTACCAGTATTTCCTTCTTTTCTTTCCTTGAAAAGTTAGTGTCTCTAGCTTCATTCTGTTGATGTGGCAGTTCCTCTCTTTCACCATTTAACTGCACAGAAGTGACTCCATTACCTAGAAAGATTCATATTCAAAAATGTGTTTCCCTACCCTCACCTCAAAGAGTAATCTAGCCTAAAAACCCTTCTAAGTGGGCCAGAATTTCCAACTAAATCAGAACATACACTGTATACAATTTATTTCTGAAGCATGCACTTTCCTACATGTGCACATATACATCAAGCCACATTCAATCCCAGTCCATGACTTCTGATAATTAATGTAACACCTGCAATATAATAACTCTAATCTAACAACTCTAACAGGAGCACAGAAAGGGATTCAGTCACAGTTATGAGGGAAAATGTGCTGACCATACCTAAAGAAATACCTGCTCCAATAGCTACCATTTCAATTCCTGATTCCTCAGAAACACAGCCTTGTTAGGGTCAAATCCTCAACACGGCAACTGCAGTACTGAGTGTGAGGCAGACAAAAGCTACCAGAGTAACAAATCAGAGGCAGACACTGAGCTTGCTTAAGAGAAGCCACTCAAGGCATCAGACTGACAAAGGAGCAAATGAACAGTCTGGCAGACAGGAGATGACTGAACACAATCACCTCCTCTACTCCCCAACCCAGCTCACTTCCTACAAAAGCAAACTTTGAAAGCAGAACCCTGCTCTTGACATGACAAATGACAACAACAGCTGACACTGAACCTGAAACCTGAGACTCTACATTACAGGCCTGCTGCTTAGGAAAGCACTTGTGTCACCCATGGCCTCAGCAGGAACTGTGTCAGGGACTTTGAGAGAAGGCACATTTGAGCCTCTTCAGAGTTAAAGCCTTCTTCATGACTTTTGGCTTTCATTTTCCACTTGCCCACCATAGAAAAATTACCTCAGTATCTTTCAGTGTGTGCACAGCTAAGAATACAGAAATAAAATCACATTAGATTATTAGAGAAACACTTGTATACACCTTGGGGTCACTTTTATTACCTAAAGGATTAGATTTCTGTGGAGGTAACCGAGGAGGGGGTGGTCTGGGTGGAACATGAGATGTAGATTTTGCTGGACTCTCTGAGGTTGGGCATCTCTTGATTGTCCCTTGATTTTCATTTTCAGAAGAGTAGGTTTCTTGGGGGATAAATATGGATTTAGGCTGAAAGAGACACAGTAATAATCAAAACATAATGAAAAAAGATTCAAAGCATCCCTGCCACTTATCAATGAGGATAAAACCCCACATGCAGCACTTAGACCCTGAAATTTTCACAAGTAAAGAGCCACCAATGCAGTAGTTTAAATATTCTCCATTTATTTGTTTATTTGAAGTGCAGCTTTCTTCTGAGCAACCAAATCCCCCTCACTTACCTTTGGTGGTAAAGGAGGTGGCACTTTAGGTTTCATAGTAGCACTACAAAGAGAAGAAACAAAACAAAACAGAGAGAAAAAACTCAAATTGAACCCTTCAAGAGATACAAGGTTTTATAAATGCCATATAAATAAATACCATTAACTTGCCAAGAGCACTATTACATCCAAGTAACTGCAGCACAAATATTTTCAGACATTTTGATATACCTCAGATACTGTATGAAAACAAGGATCACAGGTCCTCCCCAGAGAGCAGAGAGTCATGAACTGGCTTGCTGAAGAAGCACAGACTTGTGCAGAACAAAGCAGGGAGAAACAGAAGAGGCCTGACACTTGCTCTGCTGAGAGGAGAAGGTTTAGGGCATCAGGGAGCTGAAGGTGAGTTAGAAGAAAACTAATGAAGACCATTCCTTGGAAAATTTGCACTGATGGCTTAGAACAGCCTTACACACAAGTAAAATCCATCTGCAGTGGACAGCTACCCTTGGGTTTAGGCTGGTTGGTGGATTTCTGGTTGATGAGCCTCTTTTTCAACAGAAATCTTTGGAAAGATAACTTTGTCATGATAGAACAGCTTGGTCCAACAGCACAAGATACTACCAGAAAACAACAATGCTGCATCAGCAACATTCTTTCTCTCCTGGTTCTGTGGTTTAAAAAATATGCTTCATTTAAAAAGAAAACATTGAACTCTGGAATTTGGCATGTTTTGAAAACCTCTTCCACTGTCCTGTTCCCTAATCTTTTAGGAACAGAAAATTATTTCCAGTAAATAAACTAGGAATACAGCTCTGAAAACTTGACATTCTTCCACAATATTTTCCTTATTTTTAAATTATGTCCAAAGTAGTAAGATATCTGCCTGTTTCTTTACAGGCCAACAACTTGTCTGCTTGGCTTCATTCTTTTCAGGAGTTTCTGTCCTGGCATCTTATCTGTTGTTTGCATTTCAGAGAAGCTGGAAGGGGATTCTGAGAACAAGTTCCCCTGTGTCATGTACTTCAGGTGCTTTGGTGGTAGAAATTATCTTCTCCTAGTAATATGGGGCCAAACTTAAGTCCTCACTCATGAGGGTTCAAGCTCCATTTTCTTTTGTATTCTTCCTGCATTTCAGACAAGCAATGTTACTGGGCAGCCAAAGAAAGCAAAAAGGCAAAACCTGGCCTGCACGTGCCAGATGTGTGTACAAAGGACATGTGCCCTTATTCCAACAACAAGGCTGAGGTGCAGTGTGTCACTGCTATTCCTGCAGGGCAGTGCCCAGTAATTCCTGCTTTCCCAGCTGCCATGACCAGGAAATTTATGCATCGGCAGCCTTGCTGCACATGAGAGAAAAAGAAATATCAAAACACTCAAAATTATCAAATGAAGAGCGGTGACTTTATATTGTTCTCTGAAACGTGGATTCTCTGCGCTGCAATCACCTGGTTTCATGCAGTGGCAGCAGTTTGGGCTGGAAGGGCTACACTGGATTCACTGGTTTTGCTCTGGATCTGAAGGGAGAAGTGACTGATGTCCCATGTGCTCCTCAACTGCAGCTCCACCTTGCAGAATATAAATCAAACCCAAGCCTTGAATCTTCAGTGGGCTCCACAGAAAGATACTCAAGACCAGGCAGATGAACCAACTGCAGCTGATCCCAAGAGAAAGGCACAGATGCAGAATCTGCCTGACCAAGGCTGAGGGAGTCAAGCTTTTACACACTGTCAGCCCCTCTCGGTAGGGCAAAAGTACTCAGGACGAAATACTGGAAGAAACAAAAAGTACTAAGACAATTCTGGAAGACAATCAGTGACTACTGGTCCCCTGGGTCAGATGAATTAGAAATCTCCCCAGAAGCTATTTCCAGGATCTTCCTTGCCTAACCCAAAAAACAAACTCTACAGGAATACCACAGTGGCACAGGCAGCTGAAGTCAATGCTGTTTGAAAGTTCTGATGGAGTTCATGGAAGGAACAAGGGTCTCAAAGCACTGGGCAAAGAAATCAGTGCTAGCACTTCAAGACAGCAGGAATCCAGAGGTTTCAAGCCCTGGAACATTAGTGAAGTTGATGATACTGGCTACAAACAGAACAAGAAGTGTGGAGGGGGGAAAGAAACAGAAAGGTTTGAACAGACACAGAGCTGTACACAAAAAACCATCCAGAGGTTTGTATGGATGGAGGAACCAAGCTGAGGTGGCTCACAAAAGCATCAAATGACTCAAAATAGAAAAGGAAGAGAGGTTATAGTTTGGTTCTCTACAAGAGAGAGATGCCAGCAGCAGATAACACATGTTTTAAAGGTTTCTTGTATGAAGCAACAGCTTTCCAAATTATCCATTAACAGAAAGCAAATAAAAATAATGTCTCAATGGCATCATCGTTCTTTTTGGTCTTTACACCAGATTTCTATAGGAATGTAAATCTACACATACTGCTTTTGCTTTTTCAATTGTTTCAGCTCTCATCTATCAATCAAACAGAGCCAGTGGGATTTAATATGAACATCACTCATTTGACACATGCCTTGCTCTCTCTGAGTAAAGGAAGTCAGCTCTATTCCAAAACCAAGCACCCATACAAGCACCCTCCTGGCTGAGAGCACAGACAGAACAAACTACAACATCTAGAGAAGCTTCTAATGTATATATTTTATCTACTTTTCATGAGCTTTATTTTAATATACAGTTATCAGTTCTAAAGAAGGCCCTGGGACTGGAGTGAGTAGTCAGGCTCAACATAATGATGCCAACATTTTGTTCCATAATAGAAAAAAAAAAAAGAAAACAATCAAGGAACAAGATTTCCCCCTCCCCCCCAATTTATAACAACCAGCAGAGTAAGATGAGTTATGGTGATGTAATCTAGCAACAACGTTGAAATACCCATCTTTAAAAATGCTATAGCAAAAAAATCCCAAGTTGTTACAGAACGCGATTCAACCTTTTTTTAAATACTCATCTATTCAGGAATCTGATTTTATTTATTTTTACAAGAAGGACTTACTGTTTAGAATCATCATCTGCATCATCATCATCTTCTAAATGTGCCACATGTCCCCTAGGAAAATGAACAAGGTACTATGGTTGAGTGAGTTGTATTAAAATTATCTTGACTGTTGTGAAAGATTCTGAGCTCAAAATCTACCTCTTTTATAGAATTTTACTCTCTTTTTAAAAATTATTATTGTTCTTTAAAGTACAGCTGCAATCTAGACAACTATGCCTCTCTCAACAAGCAAAGGGACAAACAAGAATCAGTTGTGACAGAAAAAAAAAAATCAATGCACAAATCACTTTTGAAACACACACAAGAGGAAAAAAGAAATAGAATTACCGCTGATGTAGTTCTTCTTCAACTGATTTTAAGAGACTCCTTCAGCATTAAATAAGAACAAGAAGATAATTTAATTGTGGTACACAAGCACAATTATCCAAAGCCAGAAAAAAAGCACCTATGATTCTATCAGTAAATAATCCAAAGCATGTTATTTCAGCTGGCTTTCAGAATATTCACCCAGCATCCACTAAAAACGAACATAGCTGCAATTTTTTTAAATTTATTGTTCACATCACACCCTTTCATGTGGGTTTATTAATTAATGTATTGCTATTAAGTGCAATCGTCCTTTTTCCTCTTACTGTAAAAGAAGGACTGTGTTACTTTAATCCAATTTAAAATAAATCCAGAAGAAAATCTTAATACTAAACAAAATAAACCAACTGACAAGTATGAAACTACTGTTGGGATAAATTAATTTTTCCTTGGGTAATTTTTGTAACATTCTGAATTTCATGCTCCTGTTTTTGTCTGAAAACACAGAGAAGAATTACAGAACTAAGGAAAAAGAGGCTTTCAAAAGGTATCAGTACTGATTTTTTCTTCCCAATTAAAGCCTATGCAAAAATATCATGCTCTATGCTTAGGTTTCCTGCATTTTTAGTATGATTTCCTTTAGCAAATCAAAGCTAGGCATCCTAATTCTGGCATGCATAAATGTAATCAAGTAATTGTGTGTAAAGGGAAAATTACATGGAAGATTATTTCATAAGATTAATATATCAAGATGATTAAAGGTACAAGCATGAAGTTAAAGGGCTTGCTATTTTAAAGGGCTTTTATTTTTTAAAACATCTATAACTGCATGCTCCTAGTGCAGCACAAGATAAAGAAGAGCATAAAGTAATGCCAAAGAGCAGCACTGGCACCTCCCAGATGGGGTAAAATCGTGCTCTCTGGGACCTATCATGCAGAACATTTTGTAAACAAGTAGAGCAAGATAACAGCTCTTAAAAGGAAGCTTACAACACCACAAAGACAAGATGATCAATGCAGCCTCAAATACTGAAAAGTGCTGTGACTCTGTATCATTAGACTTATTATTATTCTAGAAATGAACAAGTGATTTGGGGATTTTAACTGATAGAAACAAGCTTGACCACCACATCCATTTCAGCTAATCCATCTGTTAAAGTAGTCTTGAATGAATTAAAGACAGAAAATGCAGTTGCTTACTCACTTATTTGCACCCAGAAAGTAGCCACATTGAGGACCATGACCATATTCCAGCTGTAGATCCTAAAACACAAGAGAGTGAATCTTTTAAGATGAACAGGTGAGCATCAACACACACCCTGTGCCACGCTGCTGTGATCCCCCTCGCTCCAACACCTGAGATCCCAAACAAGCTGAATTCCCCCTAACACCACTCTCAGACCCACTGCACCCCAAAATTTCCTCTCTGCCAGTTTGCTCCATCTCTAACTCCTTTTAACTCTGACCTTAGCCCCTTCCTTGCACACAAGAGATCCTTTGCTCAAATAAAGTCAGATGCAGAAAAGGAAACAAAACAACAAAAATAATACAACAATAAGAGAAAAAAATAAAATTCAGGGCTTTGCAATCTACTACCAGGTTCCACAGAGAATCCAGCTAGCCCTGACTGGCACACTTAGTAGTCACTGCAGAAGGGGAGTAGTTCTGGCAGGGAGCCTGAAATCCTTTAGCAGAGGGAAACATTTAAAATATAAGCAGAGAGGACAGTAAGTGCTTTTATCACTCTGGTTATACAAATATGTAGATCTTTTCCTTTGAAAAACAAAAAACTAAAACAGAATTAACAAAGTCAAACACTCCAGCAATCATGGAGTGCAGGCTACACAGAAAAAGATGTGGCAATAGGCCTTCAACACTATTTTGAAATAAACACTGTAATGCTATAAATACTTAATGCATTAATGGAATACAGGGACCCCACTGAAGCACCATCAAATCTGCATCTGCTGGGAGAATACTGCTATAATTACAGTCTTTTTTCTTCAGGTGGATCACAACAGGAGAAATCTGAGCATAAATTTGCTCCCAAAATACTGAGCGTATTCACCAGGAGACCACCCAAATTAGAGATAAATGGAGCTACACTCTTCCTTCTCAGGAAACATTTTAAAGGTCTCCCTACACCTTCTGTTGAGCAGGCCCCTTTCAGCTGCAAGCATATCAAAAAGCATGTCACCCTTCAGCAAGAGGCCCAGATACCCAAGCTTCCAGAGGAATAAATCTGGATTAGATGGGGCTGATCTTTCAAAAGGGCATTTTTCAAAAGCAGATGAAGTCTCACATCAGATCTGCAGGTGTTCCAAACTGACAAAGTAGAAACCACGGCAGCCCTCAGCTCCAGGCTGAAGGGCAATCACGTTAATACAAAGCTGTAAATATTGCTTTTTGCTTGCCAAGGAGTTTCAGGCTGTTTACTGCACCCTTTAGTCTGCCCTGTAAAGCTAAGTAGTAGTTTGCACATGGGTGTGTCTCCCACAGCTGTCAGTAGCATTTGGTTGCTTCAGTGACTTTACATATTTTCCCAAAACAAGTGAAATACCGTGGAAAAACCACTATGTAACTGATAATTACTTGATGTAAAAGAATGTAGAGATCAGAGGGCTGAATAAAAATTGCAAATGCAAGCCTGGTGCTTGCATTTCCTGAACCATGGACTGACTTTTCAATCTCTGTATCAACTTTATTATACATCCCTGTTCTAGAATTAAATGAACCCCCAGACTACTAAACTCCATCCACTTCCTCACCACCAGTGGATGTTCTACAATCCACCAGCAGGAAACAGATTCAGCTTTCTTTGCTCTGAGCACTTCTATGACTTCTGTGCAATCTCAGGAACGTCCACCTGCAAGCGCAGCTGTTTTGAGGATTCAGGCTCTAATCACAGAGCAGAAAATCACAACACTGGACACATAAGATGTCACCAAACTCACAAGCAAGGAGGTTAAACAGGTTGTGTGAGTCTCTGTAAGAGGATGCCAGAACAAAGACTGGGAAACTGTTGAGAAAAGTCACCCCAGAACAGTGTAAGGAAATCTGAGATGTTCACCTTGAAGGGACAAGCCTTCAATGCTGCAAAATGCTGGGCAGACCCCAAATGCCTGTCCATTTGAATTTCCACACTGTGCAGTGTATGGCTATAGATACACTGAACACAGCAGTGACAAGGAAATTATTAAGAGAAAATTAAAAAAAAACACCTAAAACAAAAGGAGCCCTCCTCTGCTGCCAGACCTTTCAGGAGTTACTAGAATTTTCCTTATCAAAGATGACATCTGCCAGAATTACTTACGTTTAAGTGTTTAAAGGGCATTCCATTTACTGCTGTGTAACATACATTTGACTATGATTTTAATTGGACATGTATATTCTTCCTAATCCCTTTAAATATTGCTGATTTTCAGTACAAAGGTAGGGTCAAGTACTCCATTACCAAGGACATTTCTCCTTTTGACCTCTTGATGAATACTGAGGTTTTAAAAAGTGAAATAGATTTTTCTTCTACTTTCTATTTCAAATACACACAGAATTTATAATTCTGTATTAACTAAACTTATTCTAGCTACATATTTAATACAGAAACATTGGTAAAATCCAGCAAAGCCTCCAGTGAGCTGCTACACTGCATCACAACACCCAATAGAAATTGATTTTTTTCAAAGCCACACATAAAGGTATGAAATCTTATGAGTTATGGATTTCTACTGGGAAGAACACATTACCATTAATTACTAAATTATGCAAAGTTACCCATCAACCTTATCGACCTACATTAATACTTTCATTTAACATACATACAATGCTGGTTAGTTAATTAAAATTCTCTTTGGATCTGGCAAAATTGACACAGAATAAATCTGAGTGACTAGACAGATCTATTCCAATAGAATCCTGAGATCTACAGCCAGAGGTCTGTGATCTTGGTATGGATTCAGAGATGCAAACCCAACAGCTCATTCCTGAAAGAACCCATCCCTGCACAAGGCCAGAGTGCTCTTTGCTGGTAGGGATTGCTTTGGGAAAAAGGGAATAATTACCAGTTCTTCTCAACAGCTCAGGTAACATTAAAGGAAGCTGCCATGTAGAGAGCCACATCATGCCCTCAGATAAATCACACGTGCAAAGTAATCAATTACTAAAGAGAGTATTAAAAACAGTATTAGAGATTCCCTCAGAACATTTGATGATAAGGCCATGCCATGAAAAAGATTCCCAAGGAATGATCAAATCTACAATACCTTCTGCAGCTTAAATTTTAAAAAAACCTGCTATTTCATTTCTGCAGAATTTCACTGTAACTACTACTGCATCTTTAACAGTCTTATCATCCTAATTTGTTCTATAGGGCTGGACTGTCCTGGAAATCTCCCTTCAAAAACAAAACAATGTATACAGCAAACCAGCAATTCACAGTTACTTCCTACATTTGCTGTTCTTGACATCTAACAAGCCCATTCCAAGTGACAAAATTAAGACTTGAAATGTACAAAATGCTGGGGAAGTAATCTCGAATTTCAAAGAACAAAATTAACCTTTGCACTACTAACATATTGAGTAAGAAGGCACATACACATTTCTTCCTCAGTAAAATGACAAAGCAATTCCTATCTCATTGTTTCATCAAAGAGAAAGTTAATTTTTTAAAGAGCCTAACACTACCTAAGGCATATTTTATATTTTAATGCCTTTACTTCAATAAAAAGTGCATTCTTGAATTTCTCTGGGTAGCCTAACGCATCAAAAATAGCAAGTTGTATTTTTCTGGTTTTGTTTTTGAACAGGCTAAATATAATTCTTCCCTGGTGGCTGAGAGAGGTTTTACTGTGCATTAGTGCTACACAACCACTGTTCCCCTCTTCCCTTCTATTTCAGTTCTCCATGCATTTTGTCTATGAACATCCCCTTGCCTCCTGGCAGGAAAACTGAGCATCTAATTTTCTTAATTACTTTATCCAAGCAGAAAGTACCCAAAACATACAGAGAAGGAAAACAAAAGAGCAAAAACCACTGGTACTTTCCCCCCCATTTTCACTTATTTTCTTCTGATCCTAAGGACCATGCTCCATTTCACTCCCTAGAGCTGAGAAAGGTATGAAGACTCTCTGAAATTCAATTATGAGAGCTGCAATATGGTTTTGGAGCTATGTTAGCTAAAGCAGGATAGGAGTGTTCATGGAGCAAGGAAAGAGCGTATGTATGTATGTGTAGTAAGGAAAAAAATCACTGAAAGAAAAATGCTCCTGGGTAAGGTTCTCTGTTACCTGTGTCAATCTCTTTAGTTCAGTCTTTTCCTACCAGTATTTTAGCTTTTCTGCCACAACAAATTAAAAAACACAGAACACCTGTGCAGAAACATTACATTCCTAAAAGTAACTGCTACCAAAGACAATCACAAATTATTAAACCTGGAGGGTATTTCTGAGCCAAAAGAAAGCAAAAACCAAGCATGACAAAATTATTTAAATGTATAAATGTACACATTTGTATACCAAATGTACAAATGCACCTGGCAAGGACAACAGTGCAGACAGCACAGGAGCTGCACACCTCTAATGAATGCTTTGCTAAAGCAAAATGTCACACCTGAAACTCAAAACAATTATAGGCTGGAACCTGAGAGATCAGAGCCAAGTTTTGTTCAACTCCTCTGGCACCTGAACAGTAAATTCCACACTTCCCACTGTGTATTATATCCTGCAGGTTCAGTCACTACAGCCCCCTACTTAAGGCAGAACTAAGCTTGAGATCACTGGGGGTTCCTTCCCACTTCATCTTTTTTTGGGGAATTCTCTGATGGTATTTCTCACTTAACAAGGTGTGCAGCCCAGTTCTCCATGGATGAATCAGAATTATTTTTCAGCTCACTACAAATGGGAAGAAAAATGTTTTGCCACAGAATTTCACTGCAGACCAGGAAAACCCAAATGAAAATATTTTCCATGTGACTTTTTGTTTTTTAAGTCAGAACAACAATAAGCTTTTGTGATTCAGGATCAACAGCATAAGTTAAAAACGTCCCAGAATAAAGAGTACATATTTTTAAAGGTGACTTTGATTTAGACCATTTCCTGAGCTCACTGCAAATGCAACGCTCAGCTCTGCAACTTCTTTGAGCCAGGATCCAAACAATTGCTTTTAAAATATACAGAGAGAGAGTGAAAAGATCTACCTTATGCAAAGTCTAACGTGCACATAAGACTAAGAAGACAAAATAGGAACATGAAGAACTGTAAATGACAGGAAGTAGCATGTGCAAAAAAAAAAAAAAAGTCAAAGGATGGAAGGTACCCAAGAAAGTTTCTGAGAAACTAGTTGCCTAGTTGCAGAAAAACAGAAAAAATATCTGTCCTGAAAGACAGAAAAGCCTGTTTCTGAAGCAAAATGGTCTGGCACTATTTAGCCATGAATCAAAGGAGTATATTTGAAGAAGATGAAAGAGAAGCACTACCTTGCTCTTTCTGATTACAATTTGCATTAAGGGATACTGAGGTTTGGATACGAAATTCTGCCTGCAAACAGGACCTGTACTGAATTTCTCCACTCTGCTGGTAGGTCCAGGGGGGTGTCTCAGAAAAGCACAGGTGGAAGGAGGGGAAGAAGAAAGAGAGGAATTATTTTTAAGGGTAGCCACATCCTAGGCATCAAATATTTGAAAGGTAATGGGCATAAACTGCCACAGGATCCAGCTGTGTAAAATCCTGGCACTCACTTCCCCAATTTGCTTTCAACTGTGTGTGGCCCAAAACATGCCTCAATCTATGATAATTTTTTAAAATTATCTTAGCTCTGCAAAGGAGTTATCACTTATGAGGCATTTTGTAAAACCAGCATAACAGCAGGGAAAGAGCCCAACAGTAGTAGGTGATACATCATGCTTGTGAAAAAGTATGATCATTTCCTCTTGATAACATTTGAAAAATTCATGTACCACTTCTCGAAGAACGTATCTGAAACCCATACTGTCAGAGCAGGAGTGGGGGAAGGAGACACAGAGAGAATCTCTGATTAGTGCATTCCATAGAAGAATGAACCAACTAGTAATTATCTCATCTAAGGGTTAGATCTTACTGAAGAATCTCACAAATAGATCACCACCAACTCAAAATTCTCCACTTTGATTCACAATGAGCAAAGGAGGATGTGAAGAAAGTAGTGAAACAGAGAAAGTGCTGTTGAGTGACTTTAAAAACACATCTCATTATTGTGACAACTTGCTAGGTTTTATAATAGTCACAAGTTTCAAGGAGAGTATTGAACAGCATGGGGTAGAAGAAGGATGGGAAAGGACAATCCACTTATGAGACATGTTCTCATTCTGCTCTCAGACCCACAGGTACCAGGCTAGCAAGGTATGTGCCAACACTGAAAGTAGCCTTAAAAAAAAAAAAAATTAAAGAAGTGTTAAACTGCAAAGAGGAAACCAAAAGCAAACCAAATTGAAAAGCCAAAACCACACTCTCAAAGCCAGAGGAACACTGCACAGGATTGGGGGTGTTGCCACCAGGTAGGGAAATCTAAGCTACTGATCTCAAAACAATTTGTGAAACACTCTTACAAGGAAGCTACACAGAATTTCTTTCCAAGAAAGGCAAAGACAGTCTAAGCTTTCACTAACTGTGTTTCTGGCAGATTCAAGTCATGCCAGGCCAACAGATGACGTAACAAACAAACAAATAAAACCTAAGAACAGAAAACATCCCATAAAACCCAAGACATTCTCAAACACCCCAGTTTCCCACCTTCCTCTTAGAGCATTTATATTAACCATCTCAGAAATCCGTGGAAGTTTGTAGATTAATGCTCTTCATTTAGTACAGAATGTTTCTTCCTTTTTCTCAACAGTTTGTCCAAGACTTGAATGCATTACTTACCTAACTACACAAAGAGCAGAGAAATAAGAAAACTCACTTCCTAGAGTAATTTCTACACTGTGATGCTAACAAACCAAATTTTTTGACAGCAACAGAAAATTTGGAAAATGTATCAGATTTTAAATGAAGCCAGATGCCATTGAAAACAGTTATTAGCCCACTTTCTGATATTTCTTTTAAATGTGTATATTCGTTCTGTAACATAATTACCATCTGGAGAATTCAGACACTTACAATTATATAATTTTATAGCCTTGCATGGGATCATTAAAAAAAAACCTACCAGACAAAAACACAAAGAAAATGTTTCTTCTCTTTTCAATCACCCTCCAAAAAACTAACCAATTATGACACGTGTGGCAGTGAAGAAATTAGAATGAATACAGAACACTAAGCCCCTTCTGTAAGAGTGATTCAAGTAAATATGAATACAGGCTCAATACTGTCAATGCTGCACGTAAGAATTTCTTTCTGCACTACAGAAACACACATTTAGACTAACAGTTACATTGAATGGTTTTTACACAGATGAAAACACCACTACTACAACAACAGGACAAAACATGAGAAAGGAAAACAAGGACAAAACTAACACTGACAAAGAAAGGCATAAGACGAAAAATACCAGGTTAGATCTTGCAGTGTAGTATATGTCTTCTGAATTGTCCAAAAAATCGCTACTGTCAGGCTGTTCATTAGACAGAGATCAAGAAAAGCAAATTATTTATATTGTGACTGAAAGCCAGGTGTACATAACACAGTAAACTTTCTTGCTAAAAAACAAAAATACTGTTAGTTGAAACTCAAAATCGTGTTAGGACAGTTCTGGGGATGGGGTAAAACACAGCCAAGGGAATGGTCACATTACCAAACACCAAAATGATGACTTATTACCATCACCTGAGCTGTGGTAATGTGTGACACTGTCCCAGCAGGAGCCCAGTTCAACATCTCAGCGCAGCACTGACAATAACTCCTCCTGCTGCAGGGCTCAGTGCTTTGTGCACTCACACAAGTCACTGAGTGCAAGCTTAGGCACGCTTGGTGAGACAGAAGCAAAAGCACCAGAACTGCTTTAATCAAACAGATGCACACTGTAACTGCTGGAGGAAGAGTCATCTCCCACTTCCATTTCAAAGACTTGCTCTGCCAGAGTGGGTAGACTGTTACAAACTTCCACAGACTGGTTTGTGCTCAGGCTCTTTGTGAAAGCATCCATTCTTTGAACAGGTCACTTGCTTGCAATTTGCCATGCCAATTTAAATTGTCCACTGGTTCTCCAGCTAATCTATAACTACATGCTTTTAATTTGGTCTCTGGACCCAACATCATGATTTCTGAAATCACAGATCTGTTTTATCTGGGAAGAACAGATCATGTCTGCATGCTTCTTTCTGACATAAGGCATGGAGCAGTTCATTTTCCTCTTCAGAAAGATCCAAACAAACAGAGGTATTCCATACAGTCAGGGAGTTGAGGCAAGTTCCTTGGACAGGTTTCACATATGCAACATCTGACCAGAACAGACAATACCAAGATATTTTCTTATCAGCAGAATTAGTCTGGATGGTTCAAGTCCCTTCACCAAGCAGCAAGAACTTCTGAGATTCTGAAGTGCAAAGGTCCTGACTGCTAACACACAGTGTAGGAAATGCCTCGATCCACCCTTCCAACAACACCTGTCAAAGAACTGCTCTCAAAAGCTGTGCTTTAAATCCCTGAGAAAATCTCTCTCCAGTTTGGCAACTCGAGTTCCTGAGATGCAATAAAAGCACCACTGCCCCATGGAGTTATCCACTATGGTTTGTACAGTCAGTGACCGATAAAAAGAAAGAAATGGGGAAAGTATTGTTAAAACTTCAACCTCTCCATTAACATCCTTTTACAATTATGATTCTGTATGTGTATAAATAAAACTCGTAATGAGCAAAACCACGATAATTTCAACTATACAATGCTCCCAATTGTATTTTCTTAACAATCCAGACCATGCAACAGGAAAGCAAAGACAAAATAACTTGGAATCAGTTCAAAAGTAATTTTGAGTTAAATGATGGGCTCATGGTGGAAGCACTGCCTTCATTATCATACTTAATAAAACCTTACATAACCAGGGCTCCTAAAGGATGCTGTTATGTCAAGGTCTAAGTAACACATCTGCAATACTTGTGTAAATCCTAGATGTGATTTGGTAAGCTGTTCTCCTCCATCTCAAACAGGCACCAGAAACTGAGGCTCCCTGCTCCACCAGTTCTGAGGATGAATAAGGTCAAACACAACCTCATACACTCAGAGTCTGCTGACCCACTACCAAAGGGCAAAGCACGTGGAAGGATTATTTCAGTACAACTACAGAGCACCACAAGGAAGTCTGTGTCAGAAATCCAACTCACATGTGGTTTGCAGACTACAGGAGCACATTCCTAAGTACACACCCTTCCAAAAACCAACTCAGAGCAAAGCCACTGTCCCTCCCACCTATTTACTAAGCCAACTTTTTCTCCTTAACACCTGCCTTAGAAAAACAGAGAGAACACAAGTCTGCAGTGAGGAAGCAGAGGCGTGTCTTTTATCCAGGAACATGAAGAAACTGCCCAAGTGCACAAATGTGGAAAGCAACAGTCTCCAGAGAAGAGAGGAACTGCAGTTGTGAGACAGCACAGACACTCTTCCCTCACAGCCTGAATTCTCACAGCCCTTGCACTGAAGGGTCCACAGGAAGAAACCATTGGCAATACACCTTGACAGAAAATAGCTGCCAGACTCAGCATGGCTCAGCAGGGCCACAGAAGGATTATTCACAGAGAAAAGCCTTTTAAAATGCATCATACCTCTCCCCCAAGCTCTCTGTTTTATTATTTCCACTGTCAATACAACAACAAGGGGAAGAAACAGTTGAGTGCACACAGGAATTCTACAATTTAAAAAGTAACTCTGTAAATAAAGGGAATGATACACTGGGCAGTGAGGGATAAAGGACAGAGGAAACCTGCAACACAAGGAGCCCTTGCTCAGCTCATACAGCACACCTGGCAGAAACCACAAACATGCAGGTTTGCTACACAGAGGGAATGCAGTGGCACAAAAAACTCACTATGTTACAACTTGGCAGTAAAATCACTAACAAGTTCAGCAGTACCAAGGAAGCATGCCACACATCTGGGATTTCTCCCCACACCCCCCCCCCACAGGTATTTGTAGGGATTAATGTGCAGTGCATAGCCCATGCTGCTGGTTACTCACAAATTCATGATGTGGCTCTGTCTCTTTCCTCAAGGGTGGATCAAACTTTACTTGGCCAACTAAAGAGGAGGAAAGGAAAACAAGAAGTTGGACTGCAGTTAGACAAGACTTATCTCCAAAGGCTAACAAAAGAGAAAAATGCAGTTTAATGAGTGTATCATATCCCCACTGAGAGAAACCTGTGACACATGGACATACCAAACCTGTGCCTGCTAGAAACCAATGTGCACAGAAAGCACTCTTTTATCACAGAGGCAGCCCAATCACCATTTGCCTCACCTTCTCATTAGAATGAGCAGGAAAACCACTGAGCAAACAGGGCACTGAAGTGTCCTCCTCAGAGGTGCAACACAGTTGTACTTTGTAGAAAAAACTATCCATGGTATGAATTCACTGTTGGATCTGCTCTTCTGAGAGACTCACTAGCACTAGAGAGTGCTGAATGAAGTTTGGCATGAATTAACCACATTTTCCAGGACAATTCTTTGGCACGACTTCTTGAACACTCCTACTCTGGATTTTACCTTAAGAAAAGACAGCTAAAGCTCTAAGTATTGCTCTGATTTAATTCAAGCAAAATAATTACTACAACTTGGGGAATGGAGTCTGCTTTTAATGGCCAGTGATCAACCTCCTCCCCTTCTGACCTCTGTGTGCTTGTTTCAATTCAAACGCAAATCCAAGATACTAAATTAAGGAAGAAAAAACACTCCTTTGCCATTTTGTTACCCAGCTGAATCTGGCATTGGTCTCAACATCCTTGCTGGAGTAACACATGAAAGTATGTCCATCAGCTCTCAGAAGAGCTCAGGCTGGGCCTTGTTCAATTAGGATGAAGCAATAATGAACTCTGCTGAAGTGCTGACAAAGGGTGTATACAAACATTTTACTATATCCTTAAGTGAAACAGTCTAAGTTTTTCTTCTCCCATGCGTCACTATAAATGTTTGTATGTATGTCAGATACCCAAAATACCAGCAGAAATGATATCAATGATTAAAGACATATTGTCACATCACACACACTTACAGTTTATTTCAGAGCGTGTCTTTTCTTCTCTCCCATTTCTACTTGTTGAATGAATTCTGTGAGGCACAACAAGAGGCTAGAAGTAAAAAATGAAATATTTAATACCAAAATATACTCACTTGAAACCCTGTATTGTGTTACAGTTTTTAGCAGACTTCTTCAGCATAACATAAAAAAAAAGAAATAAGTGAAAGCTAAATGTAAAGGTTGTGTGCATTTTTTAATATATTAAAGTTAGAATTATTTGGAGACATTACAACTGTTGAGTGCCTTCAGTATAAGGGATTTTAGAACACTGCATTTGAGCAAATAAAGCTAATGTTGGCCAGCATTTGTCTCTGCTCATACAGCATCTACATTTTTCACCATTCAGTTTAAGGGTATTGGTAGTTTTTAAAATAAGCAGCAAGTCTAAATCTGACTTACTGGCAGATTTCATTCCATCAGATAACAAAAATCATTTTCCCAGATTTTAACTTCAACTGATTTCTAAAGTGTCATCAGCTATGTTATTTAAGCAGATGAGAAATCTACCTGAGGTTTTCAAAGCTGAACAGAAAGAAATATTCCTGGTACTCCTATGCTGTGTGGCAAGACAGAGAGCAAAATTTCTACAAATTCACCTTCACATTTATATTCCACTTCTATTTTTTTTCCCCTGAATTTCCATTTACTTCTCTACAGGATGAAGCGTTGTGCACTTTAAGACCTGGCTTTCTTTTTTTGCCTCTGTTGGATTTTCTCTCTTCTTTCTACATTTACCACTGCAAGTTCTCTTAGAAATGTGGGGGCACTCTGCACCCTTGTTCACTGCCCCAGGGTCCATGGTGACCATTTTTGCAGGTGAATCACCCTTTGGTTACTAATACTACTGTGGCTGTACTTTCACAGTCATGAATAGCTCAGAAACTCTGTTTATTCTTCAAACACTATCTGCAAATGTGATTTTCCCTTCTCCCCATTTCATCACACATTACTTCCTTGATTCCTGTTAGGATCCAACACATGTACATGAGTGCTTCACCTACTGTTTTTGTTTCTTTGCTCTTCCTTGAAACTAGAGACTTACAGACCATGGATGTGTATTTTCTCCCACATCTCTCAGTTTTTTTGTTTCTCACAGCTTGGGTCAATCTTTCCCTGCCACAGATCCATTTTGTCTATTGTGCACTCTTTGGGCTTCGAAAATGGTTGTGGCTTGACATGACAGCATGTCAAGGTTTGATGTGATACCGTGTGCTGAAAGGTTGCTCATTTATAATCTTTCATGAAGAGGCACTGCCTGGTGGTGTCTGATGTGTGTGCCTCTGTAATTGCAGCACCAGGAGCCCAGCTGCAGCAGGGCTGGGAGGTATTTTCACCTGTAGAGCACTTGCACCATGACACAGATGCCTGTGCTGCACTACAGACACAGCCTGTCTTTCTATCCCCTTCTCCATGACCACAGATTTACATTCAGGATCAAATCTTCATCTCTCAGTCATGAGGACAAAGTCCTCAAGTCACCTTGAAATACCTGCACTGACACTAGGCTGATACAAACACCTGACAGCTGAGCTGTGCAAGAGGACAAAGGAATGTAGGTTAACTTCCTGACAAATGCCATTTGGGCACCATTTCCACCATGGCATGTGTCTTGAAAACAATCTTATCCCCAAAACCTGCTGTGTGCTAGGCATAAAACATGAGCACTTTCCTCTCTGCAGCCTTTTCAGTTGATATCAATTTATCCTGAGAATCAATCACAGAAATAGGGAGAACAGCCAACTGTCAACATCCCCTAAGTCCAGAGTCCCAACCAGAGATCCTGTCCCTGACTGAACGGGAAATAAGGTGAAGCCCTCCATGAGCTGGGGTAGGGGAGAATAGTGGAAATTTCAGTTTCAGATACACCTGCCAAATGAACAACAACTGCATCAACAGGAGAACCTTTTTAATTATACCCAAATAATGGCATGGGGTTTAGTTTTCACACATTAAACACTTCACCTTTCAGTTTAGAATGATTTAAGGAGGTAGTATGGTACTCCTCAGGGTGGTGAAAAATTCCAATCTACTTCACAGCTCTGCAGACAATCCAAGCAGTAACAGACTGCACTCCCCTGAAAGCAGCACAGGCCAAGTGAAGACTGTCACCACAGTGGGCAGCAGACTCACCTTCAAAGACCACTGCCAGAGAGAAAAGCTCTCTAGTCTCCAAAAAAGAAAAACAACCCACCAAAAAACTTCAAAACATTAACACCACCACCCAAAAAAAATCCATAGCTCCACACAAACTGGGGATTAGGGCTGAAGCTCTCAATTCTCAACAGAGTTCTTGGACTATGGTATGTTGTACCACATTTTGTCATTTCTTTTTATTTTTGATGGATGCACTCAGGTAACTGTGACAAGCACAGGACTGGCCAATCCCTAAATTAACATCTCCAGCTGCCTCTGTGAGTAGGTGAGTTTGGAAGAAAGTTAAATTGTGCATCAAAGAAGCACATATACTTCTTATTCCACTCATTTTATTATAGGAAAGACCACACAATGCCAATGACTGCTCTGCCTGTGGTGAGATTCTCCATCTGAAATACAGAACTTGCTAATATTCTCCCCAAACAAGGCAGTTTTCACTCCTGATAGCACACTTCATTATGATTATTATTCATTATTATTGATAAGTCATACAGAAGACAACAGAAGAGCCTTCTTAATGCTAGGTCACAAGGGACATCTAAGAGTGAAAATTATTTTGGAAGCTAAGAAACCTCTTAAAGGGCCTCAGAGCTCTCGCTCATCACTGAGCAGAGAGAGAACTAAAGGACACTAAAGAGCTCATGGTGAGAAGATCCAAGTCACTCAGTACTGACTCCACGTGGAGTCAGACACCCTTCTCTCAAATGACCTCAAAACCAACCACATTAAGAGATTTCTTGGGTGTTTGACTTTTAAAATTTTTTTTATCAGAAAAATCTACTAAATTTTTCTCCCACTGTGTACATTTGCTTTTAAAAGTATTGACTATTATTCCATCCTTATGCCTTCATCTCTTTCCTCCTCACTTAGAAAATGCGTAACCACTGCACTCCATAACACAATTATCTATTTCACTTTGGCTTCTTTCCACACTTTTTATTTTAGCTCTTAAGAAAGACTTGGTGCAAGTCAACTTTGCTGTTCAAGGGGTTAAAAGCTCATTTAACTTGTAAAATCTGAAAATTAGCTCCTTGAATTAGCTGCCTCTTTTAAGCTTCTTTTCCTCTGAAGGTATTTTAGACTAGTTCACCCATTACAAAGAACCAAAAATATGTAATTAAAGAACCAATGGCATTTGTGTAAAATTATTACATTTTTTCTTCAAGAAAAAAAAAAGAAGGCCATCAGTTAGGGAACTGTAAACATTTGGAAAGTATTCACTAATGTGCAGGAAAGTATGAAGACAGGATGAAGTAACAGAATATCTATCTCTCTTATTTATTAAACACTTCAGTCCTGTGCTGCTTATCATCTTACATAAGCAGACTACTTTTCCCCAGCTGTTTGAGCAGAAAATCAGAAACTCTTTGACAGAACTGGAAGTGAAATCAAGTGTCAGAGTGTTCTGAGATGGTAAAATACAACCCGCAAAAAGCACACATCAAGCCACTGAACAAAAACAACTACAGGATTATTCTCTCCTACACAGGTATAGAATCATTTTTATGAATGCCTTCTTTGCAGATGGCAACATAACTCCACAAAGAAACACAGCAGAATGCATGACAGGATTCAGGACTGGAGAAGCAGACCACATTTACTGTTTCAAAATTGTTGAAGACCAGCAATAAACAAACTTTTGAAGTATTTAAATCTTTCTCCTCAAGCTTCCCTTCCTGAAAATATCATGACTTTTGCTAAGTGCCTGTATGAGTGACAGAGCAGCACAACTAAAAGTGAAAGTCACCCTTGAGACTATTCCCAGATCACAGAAAATCCTGGGGCTCAATTAATCACAATCATTTAGTGTCACTGGCAAACAAAAACTTAAAGCTGATTCTATGATTAAAAGATATCCCTACCTCAGGATCATCATCATCAAAATCATGGTAAGTGGAATGATCAGGATTATTCATTTTATCCAAAAGTTCAATGGCAAGACTTCGATTTAATGGCTGGGTAACAAAGGGATGCTGAAAGAGGGAAACACAGAGATTAAAATTCTAGCCACTCACATGAAGCATATTTTAATTTTGTAACTTAAAAAAAAAAACCTCATATATAAATTTATACCTGTAGCAATTTTTCAGCTGTAGGTCTTTTTTTAGGATTTTTTGTAAGTGCCATTTTCACAAAATGATGGAAACTATTGGACCTGTAAAACAAAGCGCTAAACATTAAAATCAATTTCCCAGTAAAGTACATTCATTATCTACTGAAACAAAAAAGTACTTACCATTTCATTTTGTCCTTTAATTTAGGAGGCTGGAAGTTGCTTTTTGTCATTAGAAAAAGTGCTCTGGAAAAAAAGGAACAACAGCATTTCTGTGGTTATGCTGCAATACACATGAGATAAATTATTAAACACTTTATTTAATAGGCAGGAAGAAGCCCCATCAGTTTAAGAGACCCAACCAGGACTTATGCACCAGAAGGAGTTGTTACAACTTCTGTCCTGTTCACTCAGAACACTCACAGCCCAGTGCCTTTGCAGTGCACCCAAAACCCACGAGCACACACAGCCATCTCCTCAAATGGATTATTTCATCAGCTGCATTTACCCACCAAGCTCTAACCCTTTACTAACCTCATTGGATGTAGGTCAAACATTGGAGGCTGAAGTTCAGCAAGCTCTATTGCAGTTATTCCAACTGCCCACAGATCACAGAGCTGGTTATAGCCACCTTTCCTTTCTACTGCAGCAACTTCTGGTGCCATCCTGAATGGTAAAGGACAGTTTTAGTAAACTCCTCACCACAAATCAAACATTCTCACTATATACATAGTATTGCCTCCTTTAAAGCTCTCAATCTATAAGGTCACACTGTAGTCACTGCTTGTCATGTTTGGGCTTTCTGAAGTTCTTTCCCAGGCACCAAAACTGGTAAACAAGGTCACACTTTTTAAACTCTCTTGTTTTTCACATTTCTCTCCTAAGGAGGGACTTTGCTTGTTGACCCTTGGTGTGACCAATGGTCCAAAGGATCCCACCTCTTAGGTGGGCACGTTGTAGAAAGGTATAAAAATAGGTTCTGAGAATAAACCAGCCCCTTTTTGGAGCATCAGCCTTGTGAATCACGAGTCCGTGTCTTTCCTTCGTGTCCAACAGCAACATCACACTATACACAGATATACAGACACAAGTGTGTGTGTAAAAAATTATGCAATGTACACCTGCAGTCTCCCTCAGTCATCTTCTGGTAACTAACAGGCAGTTCCTAAAATGGTCACTTATGAGTAAGTGGATGGAATCAACCTGTCTCAGACCAAATACTGAGTTGACTCCTCAGCAACCAAAGTGCCTGAAGTATAATTATTCAACTACAATAAAATCCACATAATACCCAAATTTACATATTGCCCAGAAAGTGATCCACTGACTTTGAAGAACACAATTCTAACAAGACAAGAGAAAAAGCAATAAAATGTCAGCTTTCTTGTACCCTGAAAGCACGAAACTCATTGTCACCTCTGTATAGAGCACTCCTTGTTTGTAAAGTCTGTCTCACTCATGTCAGGTGACCTCTTTAAGTCAACAAAGTGGTTTCACATTCCCAGGTGGCAAAAATGAACAAACATAACTGGCACATAAATAGGAATACCTAAAGGAAATTATTCACTTGGAATTGTCACATGTTTTGAATAGCCAAAGTGAATTATGAATTTGATTGTCCTGCAGAGCCCTGCAAGGTGGCCAACTTGTTAGTATTTCTTAGCTTTGAGCTTTATCAGTCCAGATCACCTGAAAAGTAGCACTAAATAGCTCAATAAATGTAACACAGATGAAGTCACTCAGAGAGTGCTGCAGCAGATCAGCATCTCAACAGATGCATTATTCAAATACAGATATCCTGTGGTCACAGCACCAAGCCTGCCAGAGCTCAAAGAGTGTTTGGGCAATGCTCTCAGGCACAGGTGTGACACTTGGGGATGTCCTGTGCAGGGCCAGGAGTCAGATTCCATGGCCCTTTGTGGGCCCTTCCCACTCCTGTTCTGTAGATCTGAAATCATCAGCAGGTTTGGTGGTGGAATTTACTTCACGTTTGCATAACTGAACTATATTTAGATACACTTCTTGCAGAGTTCATTAAAAACCCCAATCACTCCAAATCAAAAATGAAGGGGTTACCCCAGGAGAGGCGGAACACGGGTTAAACATTTCCATGGAAGGGTTCCTGGCACTACAGTTCACCTGCCCCAAGCCACATGTAGATCTAATGGCCACTAAAACCTTCACGTGGCCTGTTTCAACTGAATTTTCTTCTTTGCAATCTCAGTAATTTTGCTTCCTTGCTTCTGCTCTCAAATTGCCCTGCAGCTTTGCAAAGAACAACCGCTGCTTTTCATCAGCATTTAAGCTACATAATACTTTCAGTTATTATTTAAGATCATTTGAGAAGCCTGGCACAATTTGAAAGTTACAGGCAAGGACTGAGGTCACTCAGATATCTTGGGAAAGAAGACACAAACCAATCACACAATCATGACTGATGGATGTCTGTGTTATCCTGAAAGGGAAGTGAAGCCTTGGTGTGAAGAAGAATGCTAAAAATACTGTGCTTGGCTATTTCAAGTCAATACTTCAACACAGGGTTTCTTCCATTATATATATATATTTATCTTGCACCTACTATGCTGTCAGACTACAGAATTTCAGTACCTGTCTGTGAAACACAGGACAAAAGTGCTGTTTTACAGCAGAGAATGTGTCTCATTTACTTCAAAGTGAAAGGGGACAACCACTTCAAGTAGGAAAAGGATAAAATGAAAGGCAGAACTTCTGATAAGAAAAATTATACACACTAGTTTAACAGGGAAGAACAGAGATGCAGTACAGATAGAACTGTATCACAGAATTCAATCAGTTTAGGTAAATAAGAGAAAATCAGCTTAGAGAAGCAGTTCACAAGTGGCAAAAGTCTGGGCATCTGTGAAGACAAAGGAAACTCATCAACTGAAAAGTTGTAGAAAAGCTGTATCGAGGCTGGAGGGAAAATAACATAAAACAACAAAATGGAAAATCAGGGGATAAAAAAATACTTAAGATCAAAGTTAAAAACATGCAAAATTGCTGCTAGTTTTTAGGTTTTACTAAATTAAGACATATTAGTCCACAGTGATGGCACTACACAGCCTTTCAGGTTTTCAGAGCATTAAAGCCTTTTCTCTGACACTCAGCTAACTCAGGATTTGGAATAAGTAACACAGATATGACCGCCAGAAAGTCTGACACAGCCTTTAGTGGTTAGTCTACCCAGGAAGTGACAGAGCATGCCTTTATCACAAATTTTCAATATTTTTATACATGTTACCATTATATTAATGGTCAAGTAAAACACAGTTACCAATATGGGGTGCCAATGAATGATTTCCTTTTGGCAATTGTAGCTGTTATCTGTGCAGATACTCCAAAATCAGCTATTAAAAAAAAAAAAGACAAAAACAAAAGGACAGTTAACGAGTGATTCAATGTAATAAATTGTTACTGAACACAAGTTTGGTTCCCTCACTGTTAAGAGGTTCTTAAATATACTGGAAATATTTAACAAAAAAATAAATAACAAAAGCAAATAACAGAAACTTGGTCTGTCTCAGATACCATTGGTCAGCTCCCCTCAGCCACTTGCCAAACATGCACTCAAATGTCCCTCATCCACACAAGGAAGAGGAGGCTGGCACAGAAGACCTGACAGGTACATGAAGGGTTTTAATAAGACAGAACACCTCATTTTGTGTTACCAAAGAGATTCTTTCAGATAAGCTTTCAAGCTACATTTCACATGGAAGGACTCTGGATGGCAGATTTTATCAAAAATTTATAAAACCCCGTGATTTGACTTTTATTTTTCCCTTACAATATCAGGTCTTTTACCTCACTGTTCCAAAATTACTCCAACTAATCCTACCAGATACTAATTGGATGGTTTAGTGACATACTGCCAGCAAGATAAAAAGAACTTTTATGTTCACTAATTCCTTGCATGAATCATCACCTCATTAAACAAAACAGAGCACACAAAAATATTAATTTTTAAGATATATTAACTCACCTAATTTTACATGTCCATTATCCGTTAAAAGAATGTTTGCTCCCTTTAAAAAAAGAAAAGTTTACTTGCATTAAAACATGCTGATTCCTCCAATACCACATTAAAAAATAAATATGTGGGATCTTACAGCAAATTAGGGGTCAAACACAAAGCAAGGATTGTGTTCAATAAACGTGCAGCCTTATCAAGGAAATGTCTGTGAAATTAGCAAGCTGCCATTCTGTTATTAAAGAATCTCCTTGGATTTCCGGTGTTTTTCATTAATTTTTAGTTTAGCCTACGGCACTACAGGGTTTGCATTGCACACAAAACCTCTCAATAAAAAGTATTTGCCTGTGCTGATTAATTCTTACTTTTTTTTCTATTTACTATGACTCCAAGGAAACAGGAACTCAAAAGGTCAAAGTGGAAACAATTTCATTTTCTTTTATGGCCTTAAGGACCTGCCTCAATACTCAAGCATTTAGCAAAGCTACTTCTGTCCTCGTGCAACAGAGATTCTGTTCATGCTGCATGTGGAGAGGTCATTTTTGTGTCCCACTCACTTCAGGTCAACAACCAAAATTAACCTAAAGCAGAGGTTTGTCTTACAAAATCACAAGATGAAAGGACTGAGAACAAACCTGATTTGGAGCCTGAAACCAGGTACAGGTTAAGCTGAGTGAAGATGGGAGCTGGCTAAACACAGCTCCAGATGTCAGCACTGCCCTGCCCATCAGGTAGATGGAAGGACAGCAGAGATGAAGCTCCAAACATGTGTGTTTTTTACAGATGATGGCTTTTCCCAGAGCAGGAAAAGTCAGGCCTACAATAAAAGCAGCTCAAACTTGGCCCATGCTGCACAAGCAGAGTTAATGAGCTTGGCAAACAGCAGAACAGCCTCGCTTACACGCTCCTGACCTTGTTCACCTTTCAAGCTAACAGGACAGGTACTCTAAACATGGAACTTAGCTAACTGAGGGAAGCAAACACAATTCAGCAGTCAGGCAATCTGCAGATGAAGACAGTACTTTTCCATGCTCATGAGAGCAGCTTTATTAAAAAAAAAAATCCTCTCAATGTAAGCACCATAAGCATTTGTTATTAGCACAGCTCTGCTTCGAAAAAGTATCTGTGCACTGTATCCTTAAAAGTATTCTATAAAGTATAGTGGAAAACATTTCATTTTGGTGCCTGAAGGAATCTTTCATTCAGGAATTATTTCTGTGATTGCTCAAAACCCAAACATTCTTCTGAAGCCATTGAGAACAACTTGGAATCAGGCTGCATGAAGACAACTACAGCTGAAGCTGCTGGGGAAAAAAAGAAGCCAAAACCAGCCAAACCAACAGCATGCAAAAATACAAAAGAAAATTATGATTTACTGTCAGACTTCCAGGAGGAAGCTTGCCAGGTTTGGAAGGGCTTTGGAAAGACTAGCTAGTAAAACTTCAGGAACAAAAAGTCAACAGGAAGCACCATGAGGAAACTATAAGAGAGTGTAAGAGTCTGGACGAGCCACTTTTGATGCAGCTTTGCTGAGATGGAGATTTCAGTCAGTCAGTACTAACAGCCTGATCTGCAGCACCCTCTCTATTTTTAGCATGCGAGGGAGGGGACAGAAGGAGTCTCCAAGAACAGCACAGAACAGCAGCCTCTGCCCTGCAGTTGGCTCAGCACCATGCCAGAAGCCAAAGCAGGAACTCTGCTCATTGCTGGTTCCAAAAGAAGGGTACATGGAGCTCCCTGGAAAAGCTGTGGGAAGAGCAAACCTTTCTCTTGCACAGAGCACACACCCTGCCAGCCACGTGAACACACTCTGCTTCCCAGCTGATGGCTGAATCTCACAGCACTGCTCCACATAAACACTATGCGTGGCTCCAAGGAAACAAACAAGCTATTTGCTTGCATGTATTTTAAAGAAAGATTTTCTTCCTTGGGCAGAAACTTTTATTTCATTCTAATAGATTAAAAAACCCTACATGTTCAGAAATGTACTGAAAATCGGTAAGTAACAGTAAAGACCACTGAAGGTGATGTAACCTATTCGAAAAGCACAAAAACCCTTCCGTTTTTACTTACCTTTATATCTCTGTGCATTTTTCCTTTACTGTGAAGGTAATATAGTCCCTGCATAAAATATTTAAATAGTCATTAAGTCCAACATTTTTCATTTGACATACATTTCTTATTTAATTACCACATATAGTCAGGATCCAATTTAATCATCTAGATGACTCAATGAGTGAAGAACATTTTTATGTTTCAGTGTAATCTGATGTAAATGTGCAGATTCAATAAATGTAGCAGCACATCTAATATCTTTATATAAAGCAGCATACCTAAATATCTTTATATAAAGATACTTAGACATTTATCTGTCTCTTAATGACAGTACCAAAACATTTTAAGACTCAACGTGAGCTAGAAACTAAGTTTAAATTCTGGAAGAATTCTATAGAACCAAATCCCTGCATGACAAACCTGAGATCATGTCACTTTGGACACTCTATCTCTAAAATTCTCTCCCAGGGGTAAAATCACACACAAACATCTTTCTTGCTCTGTGACCATACACCTCCACAAGGCTCTGTGTTGATGGGAAATATCCACGTCAAGACTCCTATTTTTTTGCTAGTTCATACAAGCCATCAGAGTTGACTGCAAAATTTAAAGAGTTAATAAATCAGAGCATCTACCAGACCACTGCAACAACTGGCATTAGGCAGAAGAGTCCCACGTACACTCCTTAAATCTCAGGATGCTCCTGGCACACAAAGGCCACTCATTCGCACACTTTTACCCCTGTCCTGGAAGAATTGAAGTCACCATTTTCAAAACTGAATGCCTGGAGACAACGACTTTAAAGGTCATATTTAAAAGATCCGCATTTTCAGAATCAAATCTCACATACTCCAGAAAAATGGACAGCAAGTATGTTTTGAAAATGGAGGATTCAATGGGCTGCTAAATATGGAGACTGAATGTTAACTTCAGCATCCAAATGAGAGTCTGGATTCATGGACACTGGTGGAAAAATTAATGTTGGACAGGTTACTTCTATGGATGGACAATAGCCTGTATTGTCAGACTTCTTACTCAGGAAAATGGTGCTCCATTATAAGCTGCAACAAGATCTCTGGAACTACAGGTATTACATTTGGCCGGAGTATTAAAAACATGTATTCACAGACAATTTAAAATACAGAAAAATGGGTCAGTGAATAATACTTAGAAAACACAAAACGTTAAACTTTTTTCTCACCCCCAATTTACACATATTAACCAAGATATCTTCCCACCCAAATAAATGGCTTCATAAATTCCATTCTAGACTACTCACTCCTCCATATCTAAGGAGATTAGGGGTTTGACTGATGGACTATCTGGTGGGTAGGGAATTGCTGGATGATTGCATCCAGAGAGCAGTGGTAAACAAGCTCAATGTCCACAGTGACAAGTGGTGTCCCTCAGGGTCCCACACTGGACTGCTCATTATCTCCATTGTTGAGACAGACTGTGGGATCAAGGGCATCCTCAGCAAATGTGCAGTGGTCTCATAAGAAGGATGGGAAGAAATTTTTTAGCAGGGCCTGCTGTGACAGGACAAGGTGTAATGGTTTTCAAGTAAAGGAGGGCAGATTCAGATCAGATATAAGGAAGAATCCTTTTACAATGACTACTACTGGAAGAGGCTGCAGAGAGAGGTGGTGGATTCCCCATCTCTGGAAACATTCAAGGTCAGGTTGGACAGGGCTCTGAGCAACCTCATCTAGCTGAAGATGTTCCTGCTCATTGCAGGGGGGTCTTTAAATGCCCCTTCTAAACTGTCTAAGTTTCCATTCTACAAACTGTCTAAAAACAGGTCCAAACCATTCTCAAACTGTCTAAGAACAAAAGGCTTTAAAGACTCAAACCCCTTAACGTTCCCAGATGTCACATAAGCCTGATCTGTAAATAAAAAAGTGCCACATCCTGTAAGTGAGAAGGCCACAGTCCCTGGCACAGCACAAGGGAGATGGCTTGGAGCAGAGCTCTCCTGAAACACTGAGAGAGGCAGCAGGGCTCAGCTGCTGGCATCCAGCAGGTTTGCATTCACTGCAAGTCAAGAAACTGCTCTCTCACAGAAAAGCAAGACATCCATCAAAACAGCAGTTTCTGGTTAAGTTCTACTGCTGTATTGAACCTGTAATTCAGAAAAGAAGAATGAAAGCTAACACACCCACAAGGAGAGGATAATGACCTTACCCTCAACATCTCAAGCACACAGGCAATTTTTTTCTTATTGGCACATATCAATTATTAGATATGCAAAACTGAGTGTTTTCATTTCCCTTCCAAGGTGCAGTAACTAATTTATACCATAAATATGGATTAAGAAAACATGCTGCTTCTTCCCCTTTTAAAAACAAATACAAAATTAATAGTAGAAAGATGACAAGAGCTTTCTTCAAATGATCCAGAGTAATTTGAGGTTATGCAATCATACAAATTTCTGGGCTGTAATATGGGAATCTCCTCAAAAGTCTGAGAAAAATGCTGTGTCATCCAATTACTGGATTTCCATAGCATCACATGTTATTTGTAGCTTTTACTCTTAGCTTTTAATACTTTTATATTAAAAGACAACAAGAACCCGAGAAGACACTACCTGTAGTGTTTCTCTGCTAACATAGGCAATCTGCTGCTCTGATAGTGGTCCAGTCACTGAAATGGAAGGGAAAAAAAATTTCAAAATCATGTAAATACTGCCCATTCCCAATTCATACATCAATTACTTCCATTGCACTACAAGTCTCTAAGTAAATGCGCTTAGTTTTTATCCCAGACTGAGCATCCCAAAGACCATAGCATTTTTTGAAGTCAAAAATGTCCAGTACTGTTGGAATGGAAAATACTAATCCTTCTGCATTTAAATCTCAGAGTAATTAAGAGGAAAAAGAAGCACAAGTAATGATTTGAGCCCAACTCTTTCCCTTGAACAAACCCATTGTGCTCTTCTATAGAGGGCTGGACTTTCAACTCAGTGACTCAGAGCTGCAGGCAACTCTGTTCAGTCCCCTTTGAGCCCCGGGCAGTTCTTTGTACCATCTGTGACCTGCTCTCTCCTTCCATCCTTCCCACTGCCAGAGAAACTGTTCCCTCCAGCTTCTCAGCCTTTCTCTGCAATCTGCTGCTCCAGAGCCTGCCACACCGAGCACCTTCTCCAATTCCCCCTGCAAGCAGGCTCAGCAGCTTCCCAAGGGAAGGAGGAGTCTTCCTCTCCCTCAAGGGTCCAAATTTGTGAGTCTCTTAGAGGGAAACAATGAAATTCTGAGCAAATACACAAACCAAACAGTCAGCAGCAAGCAAGGAATGATCTGTAACTTGTCCCACTCACTGGACTTTGATCCTGAAATGCAAGGGGTTTGAGACCAGCAAATGCAGTCCTGACTGTCAGCTTTTCAGGTTTTGCACAGGAAACAAAGAGAAGCTGGATGGAGTTTCTCAAAGGGCACTGAAGGAGTGGAGAGTTAAGAATGAGTCTAGAATAAAGAATCTAACTGCTTATCTTCTACAGTATTAGTATCATACAACATATCTTCAAAATCAGTCTACATCCAACTTCTCTTTTCTGAAAGAAAAACTCCAAACCCACACAAAACTATATATACTGGCACCCACAGCAGGCATATCTAGGCATCTATTTTTGTTTTGAGAAATCTCATTCTGATTAACTTAAATGACTCCAGATTACAGAGGCCTAGAGTTCAATTGGAACAGGACTCTTTAGAACATCATAAAGACCAGAAAAGAACCTTCCATTCTAACTGCCAGCAGAGAAGCCAAAAATCAGCTGCAACGGGAAGCCACTCCTGCAGACATCTGCTCAGGCATTCATGTGGCATGAGCTCATTTCCTACTCTACAGGTGTTCCACAAAACAAAGCCTATTAAACACGGTGCTTTTCTCAAAATTAGCAAAGAGTTAAAGGATCACCAAGGCCAAACTCAAATGACTAAGACAGGAACACGGTGTGAACTCGTGAATTGGTGCTTCTTTTAACTGCACCCAAGGTAAATGTAAAAAGCTGCTTACGCACAAGTGACCCTCACACGTAAAATCTTCACAATTTAGAATATAGATGGACTTCCTCAATAAAAAACATCACCTGAGAACCCCAAAGCCATTACTCACTTAGAGCACACTCCTTTCCTAAAAATATCTTAATTCCAGGGCAATAAAGTCCTTCAAAACTGATTTTGTCTCTTGAGAAATAGCAAGCAGTTGACTGATCCTGTCTTTAGCCATCAGATTCACAGACAGCCCTTGTGTCTTTGACTGCTCACTGAAGCCAAGCCTAAAGCAAATACAGAGACTACCTTTGCTTTTTTCATGTCACACATCCAGCTTAAAAAAAAAAATTAAAAGACTCTCATGGAACTTCTGGTACACAAACACTCCAACAGTTTGCAAAGGACAAGAGCATCCATGCTAATCAACCCACATACCTAGGTTTCTGTATAGATTAACTAAAACAAAATTCAAAAGCTCAGAAACAAAACAGCTATGAAGAAAGACAGCACATTGAGACATCAATTTTTTCTTTTTACAATGTAACATTGTCTAATTCTACAGCCTTTGAAAAGCAGTGATGGGCTTTTTTCATGAGTCCCTGAAGGATGGAAGTAACTTCTGCTGCTAAAAAAAAACCCACTTACTTTGTTTACAAAACCCAAACCAATTAAGTAAAGAACATAAGCTACAATTGACCTTCAATTAATTATTAAGGATACTAAATTTAGGATTCCCCCTAATTCCAAAACATTGCAATAATTTCAGTTTTTGAAAATAAGCTGTACTTAGATTTTAAGGAATGAAGTCTTGACGTACCATGATAAATATCCTGTAGAGAGCCACCTCCACAGAATTCCATGCAAATCCACAGCTTGTCTCGTCTAAAGAGTGAACAAAACCAGTCATTAGCTGTCAGATTTGCAAAGGACTTGTAAAAGATAAGTCAGAAGACTCAAAGACTATAAAGCACAACACAACATTTATTATGAAAAGTACAAGTCAAATAATGAGTATAATTTAGTCTTTATGTGACACTTCGCTGTCTAAATAGTAACTAATGAAATAGTAAAAAACATTCTACTTTAACAAAGCAATAAAAACAGTACTGGTGAAACATTCACACTGATTTTTGTTGAAATACATTTTCCTGAGAGTAGAGACAAAACAGATGTGGGTTCCTAGTTCTTCCTCATTTTCACTTCCCCACTTTTTTCAGAGCCTAGGTGTTAACACAAACAAGAAACAAATACAAAACAAAAAGCCCCAGGCATCTCTCAACCAAATTTCCTCCAGAGCAAATGAAGTGAAACGAGTGCTTCAGTCAAAGCTAAGCAGAGCAGAGCCCATGCTGTGGTTAAGTGCCCGCTCAGATAAAGTCTTTTCCTTCAAAAACACCTCGGGATATTTTTGGTGGCAGGGTCAGAAGGGGAGCTATTTAGCTCTTCTTCCCTTACTAAGGGAATCAATTCAGTATGATTCACTGTACCTCCACAAAAGGTGCTTTCCAAGAATAGACAATGGGCTGAAGGATTCAAAGGTACCTTCCTTTCTGGCCATTAACTCTGTTTTCACCCAGTAATTTTCATTGGTAAGACATGTGGCCAAAAAAAGTCAGTGTGAAGAGCAAAAAATCTGGGACTTGCCTAGTCATTTCTGGCCATCAAAATACTCAGGTGAGAAAAAAAAGATCCCATATAAGCACCTCAGAGCAGACAGTAAAGCAGGAGAACCAAAGGAAAGACTGATGGTTGTTCTGCAGCCTCCTGATGACCTGGTCTTGCATGCCTTGCATTCATAAGGCTCTCTTAGAACAGCTGAGAGACATTTGTGGCAGGGTTTTTGCAAGGCAATGGTGGAAGTGCTGAACTGATTTCCTGAGCTGCAAACTGCAAGTGTTCTCACCAGCAGAGAGGAGCTGCTGCTAGAAGAGCTGCTGCTCCAAGCAGAACTGTCTTTCTTGGCTGTCCTCCCCGTTTATGTCCGGAGTGCACATGGCCCTCAAAACTACATTCCCAGCTGCTTCCTCTAGGGGTAGGAAAGGTATGGTCCAAGCATTACAGGAGTTCTACGCAGCAGAATTCTCTGGCTGTTACCTCCATAAATTTCAAGGGCTCAATTAAAGCCTTGCTTGAAATCATATTAAAGCTTTCCACTGAAATAGCTGACCAAAGCCAGACACAGAGGCAGTGTGACAACCTGTGCAAGAAAACTGAGTCAGAGAGAAGCACTGAAGAGACATCTCCAAGTCCCCTCTTTGCTCCCCACAATGATGCAGGACTCAGATAGGGACACTTTTGGGGGCACTGGACTCATGGGCCCATGTGGCTGCATCCTGTTTGACACCAAAAGCAGCAGCAGTGTGGAAATGGGAAGAAGCCAGAACCCTCCCAGAAGCCTTGGGACAGCAGCAGAGTACCCACAAAGAGACATGAAGCATTAAAGTGTTGGAAAGTCTCACTTTTGCTTACTGGGCATTCACTTCCCAGAGTGCAAAAGCCCTACAGAAAACAAAAAAAAGAACATAAGAGGATCAGAAGAGGTGACTGCATTTCTTATTTCCAGTCTTGCCTTTTATCACTGTGCCTAAGCCCTTTGAGACAGGTGAAGATCCCTGTCACATCCAAGAGCAACAGTGCAGAGCCTCTCTTTCTGCAGAGCATATGGCCTGAGCAGCAAGCAAAACAGAGACAGGATCAACAGTGCCACTGAGTGCCTGCAACTTCACACCCAGGCTAACAGTAAGGCACAAATGCCACTGTCTGAAAAATCCCTACACAAAGAGAAGAAATCCTTGGGGAACAATATGCTGGTGGCTAGCAAGTATAGGATAATGCTATTTTTCTTCTTCTCCTGAGCACTGAAATATGCTTGGAAAACAAAAGGTCAGACAACAGAAGGTCTCAAAGACAGTGACTTGATTGCCCCAACAAAAAAGAAGCCAAAGGAAGAGTAGGGAAGCAAGGAGGAATGTAAGACAATGACAAAATATATAGCATAATTGCCAAAATTTAATTCTGGGTCTCCAAAGGTGTACTTTGATAGTCTGAGACAAGAGGGAAACTTTTCTTTTAAAGAAAAAGCACCTCCAGCCTGAATACAGGAGAAGTGGCAGTGTTTCAATACAAAAATGCTAAAGAAACTTAAGTGCAACAACAGTAGTTGTGCACTATTTGTTTCCACATGAAAACTTGAAAAACCATCAGAAGCAGCTTTTTATTAGTTATCTAAGCAATCTGTGCCCAGTATGACTGGTTAAAAGAAGTAGCTGGTAAGACAACTGAATACATATGTCAACATTTCTACAATGCAAATAACCTCACCTCCAGAAACAAACACAAAACCTTCACATTCTGGTCACAAGTTCACATATTGGAAAAAGAGACATCCTACTGAAACAGATTTAAAAGACACTATATACACAGACTCTTCATACTTGACATACTTCTCCTTAATTTTCCACTTCTATATCAAATTCAAAGCTTTTAGGCAACAACTCATTTGCAAGAAAGCATAACTAGGCAGTCACTGAACAGTTTGCTGGAAGAAAGATTATTTAGAGAGAGACACTGCAGTAAATAGATCTTAAGGTGAATGAAAAAATAAACAAGTGGATAATACTTGGTAAATTAAATTTTGCCTATGTCACCTTATAGATTTGTCCTTTACAAGGGGACAGGGACACATTTTTAAGTGAACAAAAGAAACAAACTGTACCTGAGATAGCTGCCAAAATAAGCAACAATGTTCGGATGTTTACAGTCTTTCATCATAATGATTTCCTGCTGCACAACAGCAAAATCTTCTCCTGAAATGCAGTAGAACAAGTATTTTCTTTGGCCTGGGTTATGGTCACATCTTAACTTTCAGCACATGTTTATAAAATAAACATTCTTAGTAATTAAGAGTAATTATCTGCAAGTTTCACAGACATAAATCAGCTGTAAATCAGTATTTATTAGCAAGGGCTTAGCAATAAGTAACAATATTCTTAAGTTTCATTCTGGGACAGATGGACCTCACATCTGCTGATGGCTCTTACAATATTTGCCATAGCTCTTTCCCAAGTCCTTATTTTCCCTGAGACCCCGCTGTGTCCATCTGCATAAGCCAATAGCCTGGGTTCTTAAAAAAACAACAAAATTTTGCTATTTTTGGCCACATGCCCACTTGTTAGCTCATCTTCCTAAGAAAAAAAAAAAAAAAAAAAACCACCACCAAGAAAACACAAAACCAGTCACTAGTAGGCTGCTGCTGCAACATTTCAGCAGACTCCACAAAAACATAAATTTATGGACTGTGAGTAACTCACATCCAGAGAACACCGACACAGGGGTGGCACGTACCTGAATCTGGGACCATGCTTGTCCCAGCCTTTCTATTAAAGGTTCCTACCAGATGTGTACACTGAGAAAATCGTGTGAAACTGAAAACACAGCTGAGATGTTTTTTCTTTTGGGAAAGTTTTAAGTTTTTCCCAGGTCATTAACATACTGATGACCTATCCATTGAGTTATTTACAACCAGAAATATGATAATCCCATGTATTTTATTTAACTGACAGCAAATTTCAAATCACAAGCTGCAAGTCAACATCGATCTGTAGTGTGTTGCTGATGGCTTCCTGTCTCTTGGCTAGACTTTTAAACACACAGACACTAAAGAACAGAGGAATTTATTTTCACACATGGACCTCCCTGAAAGCACACAATTCCTCCAGTATGTGACCAGCATTTTTACTGCATTCAAAATAAAAGTAGCGTGAAGCCTTAAAGCAAACTCCTAAACATTTTTAACCCAGAGTCTGCACAATGTACCCCACTCTGCAAAACTTCCACAACAGGGCAGCTGAAGCCTATTCTCTGAGCACCACTCAGGAGTCCAAAGGCTGCCAAAAACTACTGAAGTGCAAGATGCCAACCACCCATCAGCACAGGATGGGGGCAAGCTCCCCCAGCTCCCCCAGGCTCTGCCCACAGCACCCTTCTCATGCTCAGCTCAGCTGCACTGAGAACCCAGAGCAGGCACAGCCCAGGACTCCAGCCATGGGAACTGACAGAAAAACAAAGCAGCAGAACTAGACAGGAGCATCTGAGATCACACTCTCAGTGTGAGCAAGTGTGATTAACATATACTTTTTGAACCACCTAGTAACATGCTGTCCTGTCTTCAACTTTTAAATGTGTATCCACTGTGAAAACAACATTTCTACACTTCCAGAATTGTAAGGGGGAAAAGAATGGAAAAAGCTAATACTTTCTTTCCCTTCTTGCCCTTAGACCTTAAGGATCAGACCAGGTAGTTAAAATATTACACACACCCCAACACTAAACCTGGAATTGGAACACCAACAGTTAGAAGTTAAACAGAAAGCCTGGATGCTTTACTTCCCAGATTAGTCCTATTCAACAGGCCTACTCGTATTAACAGAAGAGATTTTGCAGGCTGAGAACTGATCTTAGGGCACATGTGCTTTGTGAAATCACCACAGAAGCACAGGGCAAGCACAAATCTAGCAGACAGTGAAGTTCCGATCAGAGCCTCCAAAAGATTCTTAGGAAATGTACTCAACTCCCAGATAACTAATGTTCAGCTATTATTTCACCCTTCTTTTTAGTTCTTCCTCTCCTCTTTTACCAGGCCAGCTCTTTTTGCCTTGCTGTCTTCCTTTGTTCTAGAAATTTGTTTAACACATGGGCTGAACACAGTACTTAGGACAAAAAGCCCCACAATTCCCAGTGAAATTTTAATCAGCTTTCACTTAACTGTTCTCCAACTACATTTTTCCTCTTACATCTTGTTTGCCATGATTTTTTTTTGAAGAGTGTATTTTTTCCTAGAAGTCAACAATTATCCCTTCTTTCAGTAAGTGGAGTTGATTGATTTTGTACAATCGTTATCTTAAGCACAAAAATACTTAGTTTCTGTGGCCTACTTCAGTTAAGAAACCACTTACCTGGTTCTAGTTTTATTACTTTAATTGCTGCAAGCTCACCAGTGTTGACATTTCGAGCCTATAAAAAAACAAAACCAGAGTATTTAGAGAGCAGAATGCAGCACCCACCTTTGCATTCTTGACCTGATGTTGTGACAGCAGTAACCCAAGAGCAACTGAGGCACACAAGGGTTTAACACAGCGGAGCCACTTGTTGGGGAACACCACACAGCTGATTTGTACTGAGAGCTGAAGCTGTAAGTCTGCTCAGGGAACTACAATGGCACACAACACTTTAATTATGCAAGTCCTCAACCACGCTGTGCTTCCATATTAAAACCCATAAACAAACCAACCCCTGAGAGACTGAAAAGCAGGTGTGACACACACGGGTCTCCCAGCAGACAAGGGATCCAGAGGACACTAAGGGCTGTGCTCTGCAGTGTGTGGAACCACTTGCAAGATTCCCAGATGAGCAATGCAACGCTTCTTCCCCATTTTGCTATGTGCAAGGCCCCTTGAACCTTATTCTCCAACAGCAGCAGTCGCCTTCCCTTGCTGCAAAGGGTCCAAAGAAGGAAAGCAGCAACAAAGGAGTTAGGGAGCATTCCCCTCAAAACATTCCCTTCAGACACACAGCAGCCAACTGCAGCAGCAGTGAGTCAGGAGCTTCACTGCATTTTCACACACAGAATATTCTGAATTGGAAGGGATCCACAAGGATCATCAAGTCCAGTTCCTAAGTGAATGGGGATCAAACCCACAACACTGATGCCATTAGCACCATGATGTGACCAACAGAGCTCTGTCCTGCTAAGGCTTCAGTTCTACTGAGCAACCAAGCAAGCTACATTTTTTAAAAGCCATTAAGAAGCAGCGTAAATTACTATAAAAATGATTTCTCTTCTACACCTGTACCACTTGACTTCTAATTGTAAACCAAGAAGCCATTTGCCCAGGGCTTTCAGAGCATTTCTGTGCCCCTGCACCCAACCATGGAGAGAAGGCAGCAAAGCTGCCTCCCAGCACTCAAGCAGCAGCAGCTGCAGCCTCTTCTCTCCCCAAGGGAGGTCTGGTACCTGCAGGAGCACAGAATGCAGTGCCCATGCTACCCCTACACAGGGCTCAGAGCCTGCTTTTGCAAAGGCCAGAATTACAGGACTTACAGACGTAGCCAGGGACCCACCTTGTAAGCTGCTAAGTCTCATTTAAGTCACTTCAGGAAGTCAGGAACTCAGACCTTCTATGGCCTCACCAAGAATGTGCAAGGTTTGTTACATGGCAGCTTGGGACCTTGTTGTGGAACCAAAAGCAAGAGGAAAATACCTCTAAGACTATAAAAAGTAAACAAGAATAAAGTCTGGAAATACATGCAGTGAGTGTTCCTGTGTTCAGAGATTTGCTCAGCTCACCCCTTGGACAGCTGATCTCAAACCTCTCACTACTCTTTGGTGTGGGAACACTGCTGCAGTGCTGGGAGCAGTGGCATTAGCACATAACCTGCAGGCAGAGAGATTCTGAGACCAGTGGGCATCCTATGACAGTCAAGGAGTAGTCCAAACCTGACTGACTGGAGAAAACAGTTAACCAATACATCTTCCCTAGGAGCCTTCCCTGTAAGTCATTATTTATCCACCCCACCAATGGCAGCAATGTCTGCATCCATCACTGATGGAAAAAAGATGCACAGACATGAAGAACATAAAAACTCATAAAAACATGAGTTCCTTTCATCTCTACCAGAAAATAAAGGCAAGACACAAGAAAGTGCCACTACTGAAGCATGAGCTAGGATTTTTACTCATTTCTTTTCCCAACACATTCTCTTCGTAGCAAGAAACAAACAGAAGCAAAATGTTCACGAATCAAACATCAGCATTTTTTAACCTCCAAGACAAACAAGAAAAGTTACTGAAGCTTTAACAAAGACCTGTGATCATCAGGGAGTCTTGCAAACACTTCCAGACCTGTTTTAGGGCAACTTGTACTAATAAGATGATCAATGAGATACAACTGTAGTGGATACAAGTGAGAAGACCCTGAAGTTACTCACCTGCACAAGGCAGGATGGAAACACTTCCCAGGCCTCAGAAACCCTGCCCCATGATTTTTTTGTTTTATTTATTTTTAACAAGACTGTGTCGAGCTGTCAGGAGTTTGTGCCTCTGACTATGGCTCCACAGGCCACTATGCTTTGCAGAGTGCCAGGGCAAGGAAAGAAAGACAGAAGGTTTTCCTGGGCTTATGAAAGTCAGAAAGGAGGAAGAAAATCTGATTTAATGCAGGCCAGTAACACCTTCAGCAACAGCAGGCTACCCTGTGCTTAAGGGCACAGATTAAAAAAAACATGACTCCAAGCTGAGCATCTAAGTTATGATTTTGCATCTTGTTCCATTTGGGTTATCAGCATTGAAGGTGTTATCAACAGGAGGAATATGAATTGTCTTTCTTAATCTGAGTATATAACACCCCAGAAAGCAGTAATAGGCACCAGGTGTTCTCCAGAGATACCCACAGAACCTTAAGTTTTCAGCATGAGGCAGTTAAACTGGTGGATCCATGATTTCCCTCACCAAAACCAACCTCTCTGCCAAAAGGCTGGCAAACAAAAACCCGGCTTTCCTCTTTGAAAAATAATACCTCAAACAAAGTGCACCCCACTGAGCTGTGTGGTCTTCATTTGTTATCTGGCTGAAGCCATAAATGCCAAAAAGAACTGAAAAAAGGTAAAACATTATTCTGATCGCAGTGGCACAAGGACTCCTTGTAAAGGCTAGGGATGAGAACAAGGTACCCCTGACAGGTTTTACTAGATCTCAAACACCTTTCAAACCATCAGCTGTGAAGCACCTCCTCCCTTCAAGCTCACTGGAATGAGAGACTGAGAACGACTGAAGCACCAAGTGGTTTTCAACACCTGTTGGAGCTGGCTCTGACCCTGAATTTGGGAGTGCTTAACTGTGTACCACTTCAGAATGTGGAGGACACTGTCTTAAGACTTTTATTTAGGAAAATCCCACTGAAATTGCCAGTTGCTTATGGGTTTTGAGACTGGGAAATCAATAAGCAGTAGGTGGGTGAAGAACGATTTCAAACAAGCACTGCTGAGCTGACAAAATGCAACTAAAATTTTGGAGAGGCTCAGGTAAGAAAACCCCAGCTCATTTTTCATTACCACTTAGACCCCTACATGCTCGAACTGCCAGCCTTTGTGATGCTGAGGTTTACAGCAGCCATCATGAGCAGGATTCCTCAACTCCTCCTTCAAATGCAGTCAATGTGTCCCTGTGTCAATGGAAATACAGGTTTTCCAGAGGCAAAGATTACCCTACAATGCCTGCATGAGACACCTGACCAAATGTATGCAGCATCTATAGAGTGTCTGCTCTTGAAAACTATGGAAGGAGGCTAATTCTATTGGCAGCTGAAAGAATGATACTCTTCCAGAGATCTAGACTGCTACCTGAGCAGGAGTTTCAAAAACTCCACCAACTGTTAGGTCAAGCTGAAGGAACACTACCTAATTAAACAGGAAATACTTACTAGTGTACTCTGTAACAACAGCAGGATATCAGATAAAAATTTTAAATAAAAAAAAAACATCACCAACTAGAAATAAAAGCTAAAAACTGTCAGGCTTTGTTTATCCTTCAAGTGGAAATTGATAATATAAAGCATATAATGCTGCAACAAAGCCAAAAAGCTAACATCTGAGACAGGGGCTTCTGGTTTTGACCACTTCCTATGTGAACTATTGAACAAAATGATTTCTGAACAGGTTACTACTCCATGGGAAAACTGGTCCCAGTGTACAAAGAGGCTTCCTGAGCTTGATTAGCTCTGCTCCACAGGAAAACGCACCCAAGTGACTCCCCAGCCCTCAGAGCCCTTCTCTTCAGCCTCTCTCAAAACCCCATGGCTCCTCCAGCTAAAAATAATTACCTTCCACATTCTGGTAGAAAGTGTAATACCACAACCCAACAGAATGACAATTTCAGAAAGCTATGCTTTGATAAAGTTGATGTTAAACAAAAACCTCTATGCAAGGCACAGATTACTGGTTAAGGAAACCACAGTCCCAGAAATTAAGCCCTACAGCACTTACTCAGTGCAGTTAAAACAGGATGGCAAAACATGCAGCCCCCTCTCCGCCTGCCTGACAAGTTTCAAAAACCAATTAAAGCTGAATAGAAAGATGTCAAAACATAGACACTGATTCCTAACAAAGTCAAGAAGCTTCAAAAGCTGTAATGTCAATCAGGAAGAACAGAAGACTAAAATGCCTATCAAAAAGCACAGTTTCAACACTTCAGAAGCAGCAAACTGAAGAAGAATCGATGCCCGAGTGGATCACCCCAGGAAAGAGGGCACACACACGTAGAGAAGAGGACACCGAAAAATGCAAGTTCACCAAAATTCAGGTTCCTTTGACCTGGGCATGTTCTCTTCCATCAACACACAGAAGCTCTGTCAGCAACCAGACACCCCAGAAAGCAGTAATAGGCACCAGGTGTTCTCCAGAGATACCCACAGAACCTTAAGTTTTCAGCATGAGGCAGTTAAACTGGTGAATCCATGATTTCCCTCACCAAAACCAACCTCTCTGCCAAAAGGCTGGCAAACAAAAACCCGGCTTTCCTCTTTGAAAAATAATACCTCAAACAAAGTGCACCCCACTGAGCTGTGTGGTCTTCATTTGTTATCTGGCTGAAGCCATAAATGCCAAAAAGAACTGAAAAAAGGTAAACACAGTATAGCAGATAACCTCTGCAGGAACAATAATCTCACTAATTATCACAACTGCTTCAATTTCAGCAAAATAAAGGCTTTTTTTCAGTAAGGTGCTGAGAATTTTTGGAAGGGTCCACCTGCATTTGTCTCAGACAAATGACCTGTGAGATGACAAATTAAGTTCAACCTTTATTAAACCAAAGCAATGATTTTTTTTAAAGATATGCTGTGATATAAATTAATCACATGAACAAAATGGACCTAGAATCACCTCAGAAAATACTTCCAAACTCTGTGCAGTTACTGCCAAAACCAAAAGCACAGGGATGGGGTCAAACAGGAAAACTAATACAATTTCTGTCAAAAAAACCTGTTGAAAGCATTTGTGACCCAAACCTTAAAAGAATGGCACAACTTACAGAGTATCTGGGACTAGAGATTGTTAGAATGACAATTTCACAGCAAGAGACAGAAAAGTCTTCCTAAACGTGAAAAGGATAAATGCAGAACAAACAAAATTAAGCAACTACCTCATCTGACTCTAAGAATATTTCCTGAAACTGAGCAGGACAGGACATTATCTCTGTTTCACAATCAATAAACCCTAATTCTTCTCTTATGCTTTGCTGACCACCTTGTACAATTAAATTCTTTGCACCAGTGAAATACAGAAACACCAGAAATGACCCACACAGGAAACACATGAAGAACTAAGCAATTCAGGTAACACTTCATCTCTTACAACAAATCTGCACTGGTGCTAGCTAGAATATACACACTATTATTGACTGTGAATATTTGATACAGAGAGAGCTGATGGCACGAACAAGTTACCCATTACCTTTCTTGTGATGAATCCATTCTGATTTGCTCCAAGGCCTTTTTGAAAGCTGAACTTTAGTGGAAGTGCAGACGACTGTAAAATACTGGCTTGAGCCAAAGACCTGTCCTGGCAGTGCACTGACTGACAGGTCCCTTTCCAGATGGCAGCGAGATCGTATCCATCTGACCACATCCTCCCTCCCTTCCAGCCTCGGCAGCTCAGTCCCACCACCAGCTCTTACGTCAGATTCAATAAACTCCAGAACGGCGACTCTGCCTCTCTTCTCTTTAATATACATAATTTATTTCTTTGAAACAAACATTTAGCCATGCCCTGCTCTAGCTCAGTTCAGCTAGGACAGAGTAAGAGAAGCAGATGTCACTCTGCTCTGCATTCAGCTCCTCAGTGCTTTGCAGGAAAGCAGGTTGCAGAAAGTCACCATTTAGCAAGACTCAACATAACAAGACTGTCAGCTTATTAAGGCAATAATCCCTGCTTGCTAACAGCAGAAACACTTTCCTCCGTGGCTCTCTCTGCTAAGGGGGCAAAGCCACAAATTACAGCTTGAAGCTGCCCAAGCATGTGCAGTGCTTGGAACCGCTCTAAGGAAATCCCACCACCGATGAGCACACAGCTGATTTCAACTCCACACAATTACTGCATCCACCTCAAAGTTCACCTGCAGGTGAAGGCAAAAGAAAGGGGCTTTATGAAACCACTCATGAGCATAAGATAAGGCATTAGTAAGCTCACATGTGGGTGACACTTCAGACAATACTACCACTTCTTTGTCTCATTAAAAGTAACTGGCTTTCATTGTTGTTTTTGAGCTACTTTTATGCCCCACTTTGAAGACACCTTGGGCAAGACCTCGCCTCAGAATGAAACAGGCAGTAACCCACACAAGAGAAAAGCACTTCTCATTTTCCCTACAGGGTCCACAATGGAATCAGAAGACACTTACCCCTCATCCAGAAGAAATAATTATAATACCAGCCGAGTGTGTCCTGCTCCTGCTACATCACCATCTATCTCAGCTGGTACAGGCACACTGTAAGCATCAACAAATCCACTCTGTGCCTCACACAGAAAAAGTCACACACAATGCCAAACACTGGCCACTCATAGAGCACCAAACTGAAGGTTACTGCAATCTAACTATGATAAACATCAAGGAAACCTTCACAAACCTTTAACGGTGGTATTGAATATGTAATTATTCCAAACTCTGTGGCTGAAGGTAATATCTTTAAAATGAAACCATAAAGACAGTTGACTTGGTTAATTCACATCCATCAAGTCACATACAGAACACTGAAAAAAAATCCAATTGATAAGGTATCAGAGTCAATAGGCCAGTTAAAAACTGCAGCAGAAAGAGAACACACAACATAAAACAGCTTGCAGGAAAGCAAAAACCCAGAGCATAAGGCAAGTAGACTTGGGCAAGTGAAACGTCTGAGCACAGTACACAAATACTCAAAGCAAGCTGGCAAAGTGGGGCAAACAACACAAAACACCCTTTCAATTAAACCATTAATAAAGCAGGGAGTTAGCACACCAAGACTGCAGTAACAAGAGGATTTAGGTCCTGAAACTTCCATGACATTTAAGAGAGATGAGATTAAACAAAAATCGGCCCAACCCAAACAAGACTTCATTCTAGGCACATTCACCTGAAGTGAAAGGCAGCATTAGCACCAGTCCTGTGCACCTCAAACTGTGGAATGGCTCTGCATGTTTCCCTACAGTCCTGCCTACCAATACAAGTTTCCTCAAACACACACACCCTGTGATGACAAAAACAGCCCAGAAGATGCTTGGGAACTACACAGCTCAAATAAAACTTCCAGCAGGCTGCACATGGGAAGCTTCAGCTCTCCCCTCTGCTCCAAGGCCAAACAAGAGCAGGTAACAACCAGTGTCACCCTATCCCAGGGAGAGGCTGCCACATCCCGACAGGCACCTGCATACACAAACAACATACACTGGCAGAGCAGAGAAAAATTACAAAGTGCATTATAAACCCCCTCAAAAAAAAAAAATAGAAAAACCAACTCGAATTATGTTTAGCTACTTTTGCTTTAGATTTCATTCTCCTACGTTTGCTGAAGTTAGGTCGGAATCCTGAAAGACTCTCATCCACCAGTGTGCCCTCCACACGGCCAGACGCGCATCTCACACCGACACCAACACTATGCACCGGCACTCCACACAAGACGGCGACGGGAGCAGCGACCGGGACTAAGACGATGACATTTGTACTGGACCCGAGCCAGTAAGCCCCCCACACCGCTACAGCCCCCGGCTCGCTCGGGAAGAGACCCGACCTGGCCCAGCTCCGCCCGTGACACCGCCGCCCGAGCCGGCACCCAGCAACAGCGGCCAGAGCCGACGGCCGGGGCGGCTCCACGGCCGCCGGAAGCCGGGACGGGGCCAGTGCCGCACCGCCGGCCCCGGGGGTCGCCCCCTCGCACGGCTCCGCCCGGCAGGGCCGGGCGCCCACCGGGGCCGCGCCAGGGTGGCGGAGCAGACCCCGCCGGAGGGGGGCAGCCTCGCTGCCACCGGGGGGGCCGGGGGACGCCGCCGGGCGACAGCAGCCCTCTCAGATTCTGGCGGGCCGGGCTGCTCGGCAGCGGAGAGGGCGGCACAGGCGGCACTCGCGCCGGGTCGCGCCGCAGCGCCCACCTTGTAAACGTCGCCGTAGGTGCCGCTACCGATGCGCTGGATGAGCTCGAAGTCCTCCTGGGGGTTGCGCCGGGACAGGTCGCACACCCGCCCGCCTCCGCCGCCGCTCATGGTGCCAGGGGAGGCCCCGCTCGGCCGCGACCCCCCGGGCCCCGGGCGGAGACGGGGAGCGAACGCGGCGGCCCCGAGCGCTCACCGCCACCGCACAGCCCGCCCCGCCAACATGGCGCCCGCCGCCCCACCGCGCAGGCGCGGGGCAGCGCCCGGCCCCCCTTCCCGGGGCGGTGCCTCCTGCGCGTGCGCGAACCCGGCCCCTCACGGCCCCGCCCGCCGCGGGGACCGGCACGGCGGGCCCGGCCCCGCCCCCAGCGCCCGGCGCGCCCCCCCGCTGAGGCAGCACCGGAGCGGGCAGCCGCGCCCCCCCGCTGAGGCAGCACCGGGGCGGGCAGCCGCGCCCTCCCGCTGAGGCAGCACCGGGGCGGGCAGCCGCGCCCCCCGCTGAGGCAGCACCGGGGCGGGCAGCCGCGCCCTCCCGCTGAGGCAGCACCGGGGCGGGCAGCCGCGCCCCCCGCAGCCGGGCTGACGGCGCGGGAGCCCGCGGGTGCAGCTAAGGACTCGCAGTTTCACCAACCCTCATGCCCGGGGCCGCTGCAGCAGCGGAGCCCGGGGACACCGCGGTGCTGTCCCCGTGCACCGGGACCGACTTCCCTGTTCCCTGGTATCCATCTCTGGCTCTCCAGCTTGGAACAGGGAGCGCAGCCCTCCTTGTCCTAGCGCGCACGGCTGGGAAGCCACTGTAATCCCAGCGTTGTGCAGCTGCCCGCATCCTCCAGTGCTGGAACCTGCGGGAGATGCTGAGGCCGTTGCTGGCTTTTGGGAGGTATCCGCCCTTCCCAGTGGGACACGGGAGCCACACCTTACGGATATCGCCACACCTGGGCACGTGCCAGTCCCCTGCGCCGCTGGCACAGCCTCTTTGCACACCCATCCCATACATGCTGTCCGGGCAACATCTGCTCTCGTCCGTGGGACGGCTGCCCCTTACTTTGTGACTTTTTGGAGCATTGTGCACGCCCCCATGGGATAAAGCGTGGGCTCCCTCTCCACTCACACTGGTGCTGCTGCTGTAAGATTTTCCCTCTTGTACACAGGTTTCCAGCACGAAGGAGGCCTGTAGGGTGCTTGCCTGCATCCCTGCCTAGCTCCCCATCCTCTCTGGGTGGGGAACAAGCACCAGACAGCTGTGGGATCCCTTCTCCCAGATGTGCAGCCCCTGAACTGGTGAGTGGGTGCTAGCGCACATCTTGGGCTCTGTGCCAGTGACCCTGGCACAGCTTTTCCCACCACGCCTCTGCTGCCAGTGAAATAAATGGGTGAAATAAAGAGAGTGGGATGAGGGGGAACACTGGACAATAGAATATGCCATCTGCTCACTGCCCCTGCCTGCCTTGCCAAAGATACTGGTGTGGGCTCTTCCCTCTTGCTGGAAAGGTGCACTGGGACAGGGGGCTGGGACTGGCCTCCTTTCCATGTGTGATTATCAGAGCAGAAACCAAGCGCTGAGGAGCTCGACAGGAGCTCGGGCTCTGGCAGGTGATGCCTGTGAAATCACATATTGTCTGTACATTTATCCTTCCAGCCACCCTGGGCCGTGCATTCCTGTCCTTGGCTTTGTTTTGTGACCTTTGCTCTCACAAGCCAAATGGTCTCAGAGCTGCCAGATTCAGACTGTGGTGTCAGTAATTGTTCCTGGCGCGTGACCGGGGGTTTGCGGCACGCTCTGCCGCTTTCTGCAGCGGAAGCACCGGGACAGGCACAGATCGGCTGCACAGGGCTGCCACAGATGCTCTGAGAGCCAGCCCAAGGGGACTGGGCTCTGTGACAAGTTCAGAGGTAGCAGCAGCTCTGACCGAGCTGCAGAAGGAAATGCCAGGGAATTTGAGCTCCATCCAGAAAGGCTGACAGACATCCTGCTGGGGAAAGCCGATAACCTTGTCACCCTTCTGCTCTTGCCTCCCGCTCTTCATTTTTATCCCATTAGAGGGGAACTGGCTTATAGTTGTTCCCACATTATGTTCCTGCCAAGTTCTGCTTGGGTAGAAATGGTTATGAATGAAAAAAGCAGGATTATTTTCCCTCTTAAATCCTGCTTTCTATCCACGGCAGCTGCCTGTTCTTCCTCTGCTCTTGTAAAAAACACCCACAGGTTTCTTTGGGAGTGTCTGTGTCCCTTCTCTTCAGTAAGAGAGACAGATGGAGCTGAGAGGTGTGTCCTCCACTGCCTTCAGAAACGGGTCAGATCAAATTAGTATCAGGCAAAGTCATTTGCTTTCCCATGTTTTGGGAAGACTTCTCTCGCTTTCTCCCCCTATTCCTTGGATGTGGCTGTGGTAGGATAGTCAAGCCATACGCTGCAGAGAGGCAGGCTGGGCTCCCCTTCAACACCATGGAGGAAAGTCAAATGAACTCAATGAAACTGCATTTGGGTCTTGGGCATTATTGTGAGAGTTCAGGCAAAGCCAATTGCTTGAAGAGTTTTGGTGCCTTCAGAGACCACGAGCCCCAGCTGCAGCCAGCGGCATGGCACCCCACAGACACAGAAAATAAGACTGGATGCCTTGTTGTTCCCAGCTGTGTTCACAATCCTTCCATCCTCCTGCCACTTCTTTGATCTGAAATGCTGCCTTGTGCCCTACAGCCCCAGGTCCTGGCCAGCGCTTCAAATGGGAGCTCTGCTTCCTTCACCAGCACACACGGGCAGGCCCCACCTGGCTGCAGCTTTCTGTGCAGGTGTGTTCTGGCAGCCAGCAGCTTCTTCTGGGAGCAAATCCTCATCCAGGATGTCACAGGTCTGCTCTTCCTGACTGCGGTGTTTCTTCTCCTGCTCTTTTTGGCCCCTCTAAGATCTCAGAAACTCCCATTAGGCTTTGGCCTTTGTGTCATGAGTTGGACAGTGTCCTGCAGAGCACACCAGGAGCCCTTGCACGGCAAAGGTGGAGCTGCACTGATTGCACTAGGAACTCCAGCTGCCTGACCAAGGCAGGGAATGAGAGGGGGATAGTCAGTCATTCCCTTTCAACCTTGGGATATTACTTGCTCCAGCTGTAGCCCAAGTGGAGTGGTACCACTGTTGATGGACTTGGGAAAATTCCATTAATTGCCAGCCTGGATCATAGCCAGGATAGAAATTTCCCAAACTAAAGAAAATCACTTGGTGACCCTATAAACATGAGTCCTGAGTGAGACTCTTTGAGCTGAAACCCTGCCATGCTGTGGGTGGTATGGAATCAAACAGATGTTAGGGTTAGAAAAAAAAAGGAATAGGGAGGGAGGAACTCTAGTGTTGATTGTTTAATACCACCACGTCACAGCTGGAGGACGTGGTTTCCAGCATAAAGCCCCTGGAAGTTTGGGGGCTCTTGCCTCAGAAGCAGAGAATAACAAAAATAACAAAATAACACCTTGTGATGGAGATGGCAAGAATTTGTTATGTATTAGAAAGGCCTGACATTAAAATAACTTTCATTATCCTAGACCCCAAGGCAAATCACACCTTTTAAGTACAAAATCAAGCTACATATATTGTTATTAATAGGAAATAATATTTCTCACCATTCTTGTAAAAATATATTGCCATGTAGCAAAAAATAAATATGCATACTTCATCACCCATGCACATGGGAAAAACACCTTGCTTCTGTCTGTCATGAATTTCTTATATAGGACTCATCTAGACACAGGCTTTGAGGTCCAGAATGAGGTCATAAAATTATTTCCTTCAACCTAGCTCATGAAAGAAAACAGACCCCACCTTTTAGGAGAAGTATATCTTCATTTAAAATACTCCTACTGCAAAATATCAACAGTTCAACACTGAGCTTTATGAGCTCATGTGGTACATTTAGGTTACAACATTTTATCTGGATTTCCTTGTCTGTGTTCACATTAGACAGAAAAAACCCCTCTCATTACATGTAATTTTTGTGATATTTACAGGTTCACCATTATGGGCTAAGATGAGCATAAAACTACCCTCAAGATAATCTGAGGTTAATTAAATCCCATGAAAACTAGGACACAAAATAGGATCACATACCCCACAGTTTTATTTATTGCCCCACAAAGCTGTTAAAATGTCATTCAAAGCCCTCAACTTTCAGCAGTGGATCTCAACAATGACTACTTCAGCTTATTTACATGCTAAATTCTATGTTAATTGGATTTTGAAGTAACTGCTTTTGATACAAACAAGCCTATAAACTGAAATAAAGATTTTGCTTAAAATTAAATGGTGGTTTAGGATTTTTTTCCCAATCCATGGTGGTGTCAGATAAAAAATTACATTGATTCATCCTCTTAAGCACAGGTGCAAGTTTGCAGAAGCTCCTTTTGCATCTGTGTTTGTGGGCTGAGTGTTAGAAGCCATTTATGGTGCTTCTCTTAGCCTTGCTGGGAATTTCATGGAAAGGAGATCTCATTTCTCCCCTTGTGTCTTTGTGCAGAAGTTGGCAGCGCCACCCTCAGCCTGTGAGTGTGTTTGTCCTTTGCATCAGCTCTCCCTCATGGCAGTTGCTTTGCTCACCTGTCCTGCCAGGTGGATGCATTACCTCTTTTTGTTCCCCCATGCTGGGGCTCCAAAAAAAAAAGTCACGTTATCTGTAATCTATCACTAAATTTGCCTATATTCCATTGCATTGCCCCAAAAAGCCTCTATTAGAAGTCAATACAAAGCAACAATTTCATGTGATGATGGGATACAGCTGTGGGGTACTGCACAGGAAATGAATGTTGTGTTAATTTGACTTAACGTCAACAAGACTCCACTGAAACTATGATACACGACTAAAGCAATAATAGCAATGATTTTGCTTACAGAAAGTTACTTACCACAGGTTATACAAATATTTGCTGAAATTACATTTACCATAGCTCAAGCAAGCCTTATCAGGAGCACAGTTCCTGTCTCCTGTGGAGTGAAAGCTGTTTTGGGGAGTGGGTGTAAAACCTCCCCAGGGTGCGGATGAAGAACATATTGCACGGTCTGTACAATACAGCTGTTCCCCAGCTGTTTTCTGCTGGGGAACATCCCCAATACCAGAAGAAAATACTATGATAGTGCTTTTACATTATTAATATTTCAAAAAGTCATAGTCAGTGAAAAATTTTTGAGGAGACTTATTTTTCCACAGCTCTTCTACTTTTTTTTTTTTGTGTATAAAAGGTAAGCAATCACAATGTTATAGAATATCACGAAAAAAAAATATTTTGTGGCCCATCATGGGAGTGAGGAAAGATTTAGAAGAAAAACATGAAATTGCCAAGCTGGATTGGTGCTCCAGTTGCATTTTTGAGGGGTGTGTGTAGGTGCCATGTTCCCATGCTGACAACATGCAATCCATCTTTCTCCTCAGAACACCATCCAGCGCTGGAGCCCAATGTTTCGAGTCATTTTCCTTCGGTACCTCGAGGCACTTTGTTCCCCTGCCACCCGAACGGGGACAGGGAAAGACACGATCTGTTTGCAGGCACAGGCAGAGGGGTTACAGCAAAACCTCTCCATGTCTTTCCCAGTACTGCAGATCCAACAGCCGGCGCCTGGCGGAGCAGGACATTTACAAGTTGCTTGTCACCGCACGCGGTTAGTTCTGCATGTGCAGAAGGAACAGCGCTGTTGGAAAGGCACGTTTTTTCACTTGTTTTTTCACTACAACCACGGTTTCCCTGCCTGCTCTCTGCATAAAGGATGATAAGAGGACAGCGGTACAGGGAGCTCATGTACCCTCCAATTCCGTTCTCACCCTCAGCTGAAGAAAGGAAACCTGGCAGTAAAAAGAAAGGCACATGGCAGTAGCGCTGCCTTTACAATGGCACCAAAACATTCGGCTTCAATAAGATATACAGAAAAAAACCTCTTCACCGTGAGGGTGGTGAGGGGCTGGAACAGCGCTGTCGGATCTAATAGGAATCAGCTTCCTTTTTTATTTATTTGTTTGTTTCGTTCCGTTGGGCTCGCGGTGGCAACGAGAGAGCGGCCCCGCGCTCCGGCGGCTCGGAGCAGCGGCACCCGCAGCAGCGGCACCCGCAGCAGCGGCAGCGCCTCTCTCGGTCGGTTTTCCGCTCGACTCTCCGCTCGCTCCCGTCCCCCTCTCCCTCTCACAGTCACTCTACTCCGGTCCCGTCCGCGTTCCGCCTCTCCCCGCCCGGCTCATCCCGCAAGGCGCCCGTGGCTGAGCGGGCCCCCTGCCCGCCCCTGTCTCGTCTCCGCCGGGCTCTCTCTGCACTGGTTGTGGCGCCTCTGGAAGAGCTTCTGGCAGAGCTCCTTACGCTGGTGGTGGTGGTGGAGCAGCAGCGGCTTTTGGCTCCGCCTGGCGCGGGCCGTGGCCCGGCCCCGAGCGAGGCCCCTCCCGCGGTTCCGCCCGGAGCCGCCCCGCTGCCGCCCGGCTCCCGCCCCGTCCCCGGCAGCATCGCCGGCGCTGTCCCCGGTCCGAGCTCCGCCGCTCGTCGGCTCGGCCGCCGGCGCCGGGGCGGCTCGGGAAGCAGCGGCGCCCGGGGCTGTCGGGTGCCCCGGGCAGAATGCCGAGAGCGCGGTGCCGCCCGCACGGGCGGAGAAGCCTCTCCTGGAGCAGCTCTACCGGGCGGGCCCGCTGCTGGGGAGCGGCGGCTGCGGCAGCGTTCACTCCGGGACCCGGCTCGCCGACGGCGCCCCGGTAAGAGACGGGGCCGGGTCGGAGGGGGCGGCGGGCGCCGAGCTGAGCCCGCCGCTCGCCTTGGCTTGCAGGTGGCCATCAAGCTCGTGTCCCGGGATCGCATCTCGGAGTGGGCGCGGCTGGTGAGCGAGCGGGGCAGCGGGAGCAGCGGCGGGGCCGGGCAGCGGCTGCCGAAGGCGCGGCACAGCCTCGGCTCCGCTGAGGGCATCGCGGTTCCCCCGGCAGCACAACGGAGCCCTGGTGCCCTGGAGCTGGTGCCGCTCTGGATGGTGTCGTGCCCTGACTTCCGCGGCGTCGTGCGGCTCCTGGCCTGGTTCGAGCTGCCCGACGGCTTGGCGCTGGTCATGGAGCGTCCGGAGCGCTGCCAGGACCTCTGGTAGCTCCTGGCCGAGCGGGGGTTCCTGCCGGAGCCCGTGGCGCGGGCGCTGTTCCGGCAGGTGCTGCGGGCCGTGCGGCACTGCACCCGCCGCGGCGTCCTGCACCGCCACATCAGGGCCGAGAGCGTCCTCGTTGACCTGGCCAGCGGCGAGGCGAAGCTCATCGACTTCGGCTGCGGCACGATCCTCCAGGACACGTTCTACACACGAATGTCCGGTGAGCCCAAAGCCGCGGCCCAGGCGGGCAGCAGAGGCTCGCCCCTCTCCTGGCAGAGCGGGAAGAGGGAGGGAGGGAGGGAGGGAGGGAGGCAGTGGGAATTCTTCAGCCGGCTGCAGCCGAGCTGCTCGCGGGCAGGGGCGGGCTCTTGTGGAGCTGGCTGGGAGGGAGGGAGCAGCCTGATGAGCTGTGCGTGTCCCACAGGAATGCCAGAGTACACCCCGCCAGAGCGGTTCCTCTTCGGCTGTTACCACGGCGAGCCAGCCACCATCTGGTCCCTGGGCATCTTGCTCTATGACCTGGTCTGTGGGCACCTTCCTTTCCACAGTGCTGAGGACATCGTGTGGGGCCAGCTCTTCTTCCCACCCCGGGTGTCTCAAGGTTGGGATGCACCTTCAAGGCTCAGGAGGAAGGATGGGGTTGGGAGAGGGCAGCTGGCACCTAAGGGTCCTGCTCTTGCAGCTAGGGAGGGGGTTGATCTCCTGGGCTTAGCTGGAGGAGGTCGCACGTGTGCCTCTGTGCTGCTGCTCTGCTCCAGATCGATGGGAAGCTTTGGGTGCAGCCCTGAGCACTCCTAGCGTGGCCTGGGCTCCGTGGAATCCGGGAGAGCAGGGACAGGAGCTGAGCAGCGGTGCCTGGTTTCTCTCTGCAGTGTGCCAGCACCTCATCAGGTGGTGTTTGTCCATGGACCCCACAGACAGACCGTCCTTGGAAGACCTTTTGGAGCATTCTTGGCTGCAGAACCTCCACCTGGCCCAGGAGACGGCAGAGATCCATTCCTCTGCACAGTAGGATCCAGCAAGTTCCAGCTGCTTGTGTCTTTTGGCACTCGAAGCAAACCCCAGGGCATTTCCCTGTGGCTGCGGCAGGGGGGAGAGAGCACAGCCGAGGAGATGCTTCTGCTGCTCCCCGGCGAGCTGTGGAGGGAGCGGCTCAGTGCTCCCTGTCCCACTGGAGAAGTGTTGGCACTGCGGTGCAGCTGCCACGGGCTGGAAGAGGGGAAACATCCCCCTGCAGCTCAGTGGCGTGGCCATGTCCCCGTGAGCTGAGGCACAGCTGGAGTGTTCTTCTGGAGCACAGAGAGCACCGTGCTGGAGCTGGATTGGCTTTGGTCACGGCCCCTTCCTGCAGGACTCGCTCGGCGCCCTGATGAAATCAAGATGAGTCCCCAGCGGGCAGGGGGAGGGCGGGGGATGCTCCTGCTCCCAGGCACTCCCTGCTTGCCAGCCGTGGGGAATATCAGTTTTTCCACCAGCCACCCAGCTGCTTTTTGGCAGGACAGATGGTGTGGAAGGGGAGCCGCTCCTGGCCTTGCCGACAGCTCCTCCCAGCCAGCCTGACAAGAGCATCCATCCATGTGCTTGGGGGGCAGCTGAGGGGTCAGTTCCAAAGCCATGCCCAGCTGCTCTGCTGTGCAGGCCCTTGAGGAACGGGGTGGGTTTACAGGTGGGAAAGGTGGGGTTCTTCCCCACCCGTGGAGAGGTTCAAGTCTCACATGGAGTGGTCACACCCTCCCCAGGCCCATGAAAGGATGATAACCTTAGAGGCTTTTTCTTGTTTCCAGGTCTTGTTTTGAAGTGACTTTCATGCAGTTGTTGTTTGTTTTTTCCAGGAAGATTGCTCCTGGTGCCCGGACGGGGAAGCTCTGGCACCATCCACGGGGTGCATCCTGTCACGGTCTGTGGGGACACTCCCTTGAAGAAGGACGAGGACCTGGTGTGGGATGGGCTCCTCTCCTGGCAGCAGAGCTCCAGAGGTGGGTACCCGGCTCCCCAGCACGGGTGGCAGCAGCAGCACCCCGCTCCTGCAGCTGCTGAGGAGGTTTCTGTCCATGGCTCAGGAGGTTTGGCTCTGAGCACAGCCCGTGGTGGGACAGGGGGGCAGGAGCCTTCTGTGACTGAGCGTGGCTTTCTGGTTTCTGTCCCCAGGCTACCAGCACCTCCTGCCATGGAGACAGCACCGCTCAGCCTGCCAGCCTGGGAGGGCTGCAGGGCGGCAGGTGCTCCTTTGCTGTCCAAAATGAGTCATTTTGTTCTTGTCATCATCGGAGCATTTCTTTCATCCTTTGCCCAGCTTTTGGTCCCCTTCCTCCAGGAAGGGAATCCTTTTGTGTCCTTCTTCAGCCACTTGATGGCATTTGGCAGGGTGGGTTGAGTGAGGTGGAAAATGCAACAGCAGCTCCTGTTGGCAGCTGCAGCAGCCCCTTCAAGAACCTGGAGCCACCAGCCAGGCCCACGTGTGACTTGGAAAGGGGAGTGCTCTGCAGGGATGGAGTTGTCACCCTGCTGCAAAAGCTGGGAGGAAATCAGAAGCAGCAAATTGCCATTTTGGCTCAAGCCCAGCCCCAATTCTTCATTCTTCCCCCTTCCAATTGTCCAAACCACCCAGGGAAAACAGCTCCATGTCCTCTAAGAGCCCATTATGCCATGGAAGTTTACAACTTTGATGTTGGATCAGAACATCCTAAAGGAGCAACTGCTCACAGGAATTTTTATATTCAAGGATTAACAGTCCTATAGGAGCTGGGTTCAGAGCAGAACAATCGAGGCCATTTTTTTCTCTACAATGAACTTTTCCATTAACAAAAGGATGAAAAAAGTGAATACAAGCAGGCCTCTGAGTAATAAACTCAATTAAACAACCAAGTGAGTGCTATGCCCTGTCCTGGAAAAGAACTGCTCCCATAGCAGAGCTCAGCAAATGCAGAAGGTTCAATCCTGTTACCCAGAGGTTCAAACCATCTATCTCCTCTCTTTTCCTACCATAACTACCCTTGACTTGACCTTCTACTTTTAAATATCTGATCTTATTATGCCCCTATTCCCATGGTATCCCAATTCTGATTGTTTCAGCCTTCTTAATATTAGAAGAATGAAAAATCCTACACACAAGCCAAGCAACACCCAAACATTGTACACCCCTTGGTATAACTCCAGGCAGTAGCAAATGGAATCAGCCTGCTCAGTGCTGAGCCTCTTTGGAAGCTGAGTCCAAGCTAGAACAGAGCAGGCAGCAGCACACCCATCTCAGGCCTGTCTCACTCCTGAAGGACACGTGCCTGAACAAAAGGAATCACTGTGGTAAGGTGAGCAGAGAGCTGGAACATGCAAAATGAATCTCCTCCTCAACCTGACTTCTACCATGTTTTACACACACCCCCCAGATGGTGCAGACTCACGGAATGAGCCTTGGGGGAAGGGACCCCACAGGGTCACCTGGGCCCTGCCCAAGGAGGGTGGTCCCAGAGTGTCGTCGTCGAGACAGTCACGACAGTCAAGAGTGCCTCAGTAAAACAGCAGAAGGCTTTAAAAAACGGTTTATTTTTTTAAACAGAACTTTTTTCAACCCCTCTTCCTCAGGTTTTTGGTTTTTTTGCAAAGATACAGTATTATCTGAATAACCTCTGCATATATATATATATAAAATATATGTGTGTGCATATACTTATAAATGTAAACAATCCTGCAAACCTGTGTCACTCACAGTAGTCCTTCCTGCTTCATAACAGAGAAGAAAACTCCAACAAAGGGCAAAAATGCAGCCCCTCACAACCAGAGGAACCAAAGCACACCCACCTGTGGCTGGAGAGAATCCCAGCAGCTCCAGCTGGGAGGTTTAACTTGAGTGTCAATGCATCTTTTGACAGCATTTCTAGACACTGGCCATTGCTAGGCAGTGCCATGCTGGGACACGTGCCACCCTCCCCTGTGCCCAGCCCTTGGGGAGAGCACAGCAAAGACAAGGAAGTCACAGCCCACCTTTAGCAGGTGGTCCCCACTCTGCAGGTGGGCTGTGACTTCCTAACTCCATTCAATAGCTCTAGGCAGAACTGGAAGCAAGGGAAAAAGGCAAGGAGATGTCTGTCTGAGAGAGGTGGCCACAGTAACACAGAGCAGCTGCCCCAAGCATGTTCCTGCATATTCAAGAGTCACTGAGCAGGAAACCTCCCAGAGGAAATGTTCCATCTGAGAGCTCCTCCCTACCTTGGGGGAAAAACATGAACACAATCTGGTTGAGACAAAGTAGAGGCAGAGGTCCAAGGTGGCAGGCTGGCTGATAGAACACTTCTGGTGTTAGCTATGATAGCTGCTATCATCATCAAAGTAAGAATCACAATCTGACTCATTACCAAATAGAAAGTTGTCTTCATCAAGGTCATCATCGTCATCATAGTCTTCCTGCCACTGTGGATCATACTCCTCATCTTCAACCTCCTTGCCACCTTCATCTGTGTTGGGGGAGTCACACAGGATGATGTGCTTTTGCCTGTTGAGGAGAGCATAAGAGCAGAGGCTCTGCTGTGAGCATCCGCTGCCACCCAGGCCCACAACACCCTCCTGTCACTGTCTCAGCATCCCCATCCAAGGAAACTCAACAGAGGCCAGGGAGAGCAACTTCCAGAACTGAGTCTGCCAGTGATGGAGCTTTCCTGATCATAGCTGCACACAAGCAGAGGCTTTGCTGGTTTCCCTACACTGCCATGTCACTGAAATTGCCACCTCACACCACAAAACAGGAACTCACCACCAAACAGTGTCTGTCATTCACTCTTTTGGATGTCAGTGAGCACAGGAGAAGACTCTACTCACCTCCTTTTTGTCTGCACTGACTCACCTTCCCCTGTCACCCCACTAAGAAAACTCACCCTGTACATGCAAGGGCTGAAGCAGGCACATTGGAGAGTTTCAGCTTTCTCTGAACAGCATCTCCTGAGGTCTGGAGCCCAACATGGAAATCCTGTTAGCAGGAAAGAACAGCCAAAAGAGACAAACAGGATGTAATTTGGGGTGTCTTTTGTGCTGCAAACCCCTGCCATGCACACACACAGTCCTGAGTCTATCCCCTCAGCTGATCAAGCCCTTTAGTTTGCTCACAATCAAAGCAGACTAGAGCAAGACAAGGCAGGAACAGGCACGTGGCCCTCACCTGTGTGGAGTGCCAGAGAATGGCAAAGAGCCGCTCCCTGATCTGCCTCACCAACTCCAGACCTGCTCGGAAGTGCTCTGCTTTCAGCAGCTGCAGAGAAGTGCCCAAGTCCTGGTACTGCAGCAGGGTTTCCTCTGCAATTCAAGGCCAACAGAGTCAGAGTCCTCAGCAGAGACCGAGTCCTTGGCTCTGCCTGTGAAGCCAGCCATGACTGCTCACATCTCCTGTGCACATCCCTCTTTCAGAGCAGAACCTGCTGCTCTTGACTGCATCAGTCTCCACCAGCAGCCAAACTGCTCCAGTGGCCTTCCTCAGAAATGACACTGAGAAGGCAAAAAAGGACTGGGACAGGTGAGACCAGCTGGCTGTTGGTACATATGCTATTGCCCCACTCCAGAGCTGCTGCTCTTTGACTACAGCTGGAAATGCTAGTCACAACTTCAAAGAGCCTGCAGGACTTACCCAGAAGGACCTGCAGAGCATTAGTGAGCAGCTCCAGGTTCTCAGTCTGCTGTTCCACAATATCCATGCTCTCAGTGTCCTGGTTATAGTAGCTGTACACACAGGAGTAGGCCAGCACCTGGGAAAGTGCAGATCATGTTGTTAGGCGCCCTCCTTCAGAGTGGGCAGAAGGGAGCAGCATGAAACCCTTCCAGAGCTCTTGATTACCAGTGGCCTCTGGCCTGTGGCCATAGACCAGTGACCCATGATGACAAGGGACAGCAGTGCCTTGAGCTAACTAGAGCTACTGGTAGGATTGGAAATGAATGTGCAATTCTTTTATATTGAAGTCTAAAATAACTGATTGTTCCCACCTGCAAATCATCACAAGAACACAGACTGTCAATGCATAACAAGTGTGGCTGAGCAGAGGGAAAAGAGTCAGCCCCATCAGCACACAGGACCAGGCAGTGCTGGGCAGCCCAGGCTGAACAGAAGTGGCAGTGAACCAAGAGAATGGAGCCCAAAGGGAAGCAGGCGTGGTGCTACACAGCACCAAGAGCCCACAGCAAAGGCATTTCAACAAGTGGCAAACTCCAGTTAGGCATGAATGACCCCTAAAGCCATAGAGGCACCCAGCAGGGAATGAGATCACTGTTTCCACTGAAAGAAATGGGCCAGAAAATTCAGTAGCAGCAGCAACAAGCAACAGTGTACCCCAGAAAACTCAGGGGCTAAAAAATAGACAAAATAGGGTCAGGCATCCTTGTCCCACATGCCTCTCTCAACATCAAGCCTACCTGCAAAACCAAGGAGTAGATGCAAAGTCAGTACTGCCAAGACAATTGCCACCTCCTGCCGATGTTTCAGGACAGATCAGGCATTGCAGGCCTAAGGTCTCACAGGCTTACTGCACACACACCGTGGCTGCACTACAAATCCCTTCTAATGTGGCTATGAGGACATGCAGTAGGTAACTGACTGCTTCCAAAGTATCTATAGTTCATGCAATGAAGTTAAGAAAATCATAATCATGAGCATCAGGAGGAACTTCCTGACTGTAACACAGCATCAGGAGAGCTTTCAAAGTACCTTCACTGGGGCACTTCTAATAGGAATGGACCAAACCCAGTGGATGAAAACCCTAAATATAGACCTTGTGTTGATTCCACGGTGGCAACTTGAGCTGAGCTCCAAATCCTATGACCTGACTGTAAGGAACACTGCAAACAGAGCTCAGCTCAGACTCAAAGGAGCAGACATGAGCTCTTCCCCTGTCCTGATGCTACTCCTCCCCTCAAGCTTTCTCTGTCTCTTCTTGTGTGGAGAACAAGGTTGGTGTCTCCTCACTTCAAGAAAGGCATGAAACACACCAACAGAATTAAGTCTAAACCTCAGCAAGACTTTATTATCCAGCCTTACCTTCCGTGCCTGTTCTAGCACTTTGCAGGCATCAAGAACAAAGGTCAAGTTCCTAATTTTTGGCATGTCTCTGATGGAAGAAATGCTGTTCCTCAGACTTACGGCAAATTCCTGCAATAACCAAAAGAGGGAGGGGGAAAAAAGTCAATGTCACTGTCAAGCTCCACAAGACTGAAAAACCAGCACCTTCCACACAAATAATTGCTAAGCACTCTGAAGTGCCATCCCAGGAGATGCAGGCAGCAGCAGAGCATTTAATGCATCCAACTATGGCATTTCTACTGTGCCAACACGTCAACCTTTCACAGCACCTCAGCTCTGAGCAGAGCTCAGCCTTCAGCCACCATTGCTTCCAACTCTTGCCCCTCTCTGAGCCCCTGAACACCACAAGCCAGGTGCTGTTTCCACAACAGGCTTGATAGGAGAAAGCAGCCAGGGACTGCTCCTCAGTGTCAGAGCCAGGGCTAAATGATCATGCAGTGATGCCCAGCTGGATGTGAAGCCTGCTTCTAAGCAGAGAAGGCACTGACACAACAGAAGGTGCCCTGCTCACCAGGGCTGAGCAGCAGGAAGGGAAGGAGGGGGCCCTACCCTGGCATGGTGATGAAAGGTGCACCTCTCGTTGTAGTCCTGGAAACGCTTCTCCTGCCAAGCTGCTTTGCTCACCTGGAAAGAAAGGTATAGGAGCTTGTAGCAATTTCCCTCAAGTACCAGGGCTGCCTGGAAATGCCAGTATTGCTACCAAATCCACAGGGTCCAGAGCAAAGGGCCCAAGTGGCACAAAGCAAGGAGACACAGCAAAGCACTCACCATAGCAGAGCAGTTGTAATAATCCTTGTGACTGGGCCTCCAGGGCTTGAGGCAGCGCCAGCAGAAGCCGTGGTTACACTTTGCACATGTCATACTGCAGAAGGACAGTAGGAGCCACTCAGTCCTGACAGCCAGCTCCTGACAGTGCTCCCCTGCACCACAGCCAGGGACTGTGCCACCCAGTCACAAACACAGGAGCAAACAAAATCGTCTACTCACTGCAGGCACCCCTCATTTTTCTCTATCTGAGCCTGGCAGTTTGGGCAGTGCTTTGAAATGAGCTTAGCCAGATGTTTGCTTTGGGCTTCACTTGTCATTCCCTCATAGTATCCATCGTCATCCACCCACCGAGACATGTGGCTGCAGCTGGCAGGGTAATGGGCCTGAGAGAGAGAAACAGACAATCAGTCAAGCACACAAAAGCAGAAGGGTGTGTGCCAAACCTGAGACAGTGCAGCCTGTGATCCAGCTCGGCCTCACCTCTGGGAAGCTGCAGTTGAAGCAAGATATCCAGGAGCACTTGGAACAGGCTGCTCCATAGCCAAGTCCATCCTTAAGGAGGATCTGATCACAGCCCTGAGGGTTGGTGCACCACGTCAGGTTGGAGCAACACTCCACATAGCGTCTGAGGAGGGCTTTTTCATACTGTCATAAGAAGCCAGGAAGGAGATTTAAACCTGAGAAGCTGCATGGTTAGGCCTCAAAAGCAGGGTCTGGTGCTCTGGGCTAAGCATCTCACCAAACACCTGCTCACAACAGAACAACATGCAGTCAGTTTACCCTCTCACTCCCTTTGGGTTCATTCTTCTCTCCCCCTGTGTCACATCTGGAAGCTGTTTTATTTCACAGAACTGCTGAGATTGGAAGACATTTCTGGAAATAAAACCTGGTCCAGCCTCTCCATCTTAAAGTAGGATTGCTCAGGACTGTGTCCAGTTGGATTTTTAATATAGCCAAGCACAGAGACCACAAACCTCTCTGCCCAAACTGGTCCCATGTCTCACTACCCTTGCGATTGAAAAACAAACCCCAACCACCACTTTCCTTATGTTTAAATAGAATTCCAGCATTAGATCTTCATACAAGAATCTAGTTCTTTTGAGCTCAGGATTGGACCAGAGATCTCTACAGATTATTGCAACCCAAAATATTCTATGACTGTATGTGTGACTCTGCATCAGACATTAACACTCCAGCCACACAACTTACTGATCAAAAGGAAAACAACATTTCAGTGACAGCATCAGAACAAGTTGTTAAAATTAGCTGCTGTTTATGTCCACCTGCAATAAATATTCCTTTTTAAAAAGCAGTCACAGCAACAGGCAACTAAATCCTGCTTTCAGATGTGTGACTGTGGGATTTGCAAAGGCAGCAAAGACTAACTATCCAGATATATGCACTAATTCTCCAAACACTTCCTATAAAAACAGACAAAAGATACACCTGTCAAACAACAGAGCAGAGGAAAAGAGACTGTTCTGCCCAGCAATTAACAAAGAGAGTCTGTCATATGACAGCTACAGCTCTGCCATTAGGTGGGGAGGACATTCAGCCCTAAAAACTGAAAGAAAAAGTCTGATTTAGAACAAGCAACTACTGCTGTAGCCTGATGACCAAGCACTAAGCTAAGCAGAGCACAGAAAGCCTGGTTTAGAGATGTTTGTAGACTCACACAGACTTAGAGTGAAGATTAAGTCTGATGTGGTAATTCCTGCCATCTCCACAAAAACCTGGACTGCTCAAAGCCAGAGACTGATGAAAGAAAAAGGACATAGGGGTCACTGATGCAGCAGTAAAATGAAATTTCTGGTCATTTCATTTGGCTACTGTTCTTATTCTTATAATCATTATCATTATTATTTATTTTCTTCCAGCACGCTGGTAGAGGATACTTGTCACAAACTGCTACCATAGCTCTCATCTGGTCCTGAACTAATGATGTCCCTGAAATGTTGCTTGCTTGAGATATATTTGGAGGAAATACCACTGTGCTCTTTTGTTGATGTTATGCTTTCCTGAGCAGATGGTATTGGCCACAATCAGAGACAACAGACAAAATCTGGCTGGCCACCACTACCACGCTGCCAGTCTTGGTAACAGGAAGGGGAAAAGCAGCACCAAAATGATCTGATAGTGCTGACCAAAACACAAGAGAGCTGGTACAGCCAGCAGGCAGCCCTGGTGCTTCACCTTGGCTATGATCTCCTGGGAGGACAGGATGGAGCAGATGAAGGCTGTGGTGGGCTGAGCGCGGCACTCGGATATGGGACAGGTGCAGTTGACAACCATGTTCTGCTCAATGCGAGTTGTCAGGTATTCCCTCCAACAGGGCTGGCAGGGCACAAGAGGAGACATCAGACCCGACCCTGGAAGCCCTCCCCACCCAGCAGAGGGTGCACAAAACCCCACAGATCACCCCAAAGCACAAAAGTGGGAATAGACAAACCAGGGCACGAAGGATCACAATGAAAAAAGTGAGCTAACATATAAGCTCTGAAAAGTTCCCTGATAACACCTTCAGACAAAGAAATTGCTCAAGCAGCAATTCCCTGTCAAGCAGCAGGAGCCAAAGGCCCCAGGACCTTCACCTTGCAACAGTAGTGCCTGCAGCAAAGGGTTGGTGGCTTCTCGGTGGGACACAGCTGGTTCACACAGACTGGGCAGTGGGTTCCAGGGCTTGGGGGAGGCTGGACATCCTGCACTTCCAGCCCTGAGGAGATGAGCAGGGCCTCACGGTTCTCCACGTAGCACTGGATCAGGAAATCCACATTCCACCTACAGTGCATGAGGAGGTGCTGAGCAACATCATCCGGGATGCTCAGTGTGTCCTGGACCTGCTGAACTGTCTGGTTCATGAGCAGCTTTGCCTCCTCCGGACTGAGCGTGTGCCCCATGGGCACCTGCAGCATTGCCATCAGATATTCTTCTGCCTTGTCTGTGCCAGGACTTGGCCTGCACAGAGAAATGTGTCATATTCACACAGGGTGGAGAGGCACACCCCTCCTCACCTGGTGACATGCACCCCTACCAATGCAGGCTGTCTCTGCTGTCCTCCTCCAGAGATGCCTGGGCTGCCCTGCACTGGAAAGTCATCTGTGCTTGGCCACCAAGAGGGGTTGTGGATTGGGCAGAGATGTATTCCAGGACGTGAGGCCTCCCCTCCTGGCGCCGCAGATAGCCCTGGTTCAGCAGGTGCAGGATGCAGGACAGCACGTCCACGCTGTGGCAGCAGAAGCTCAGGAACTGCACCCCTGGCCCCAGCTGGCCCTTCTGACAGGCATCGATCACCTGCAGCAGCAAGGGAGCCCCACTGCAGCGGCTGCAGCCCCCGGGCAGCCCCGCAGCCCCCGCGCCGCCCCCGTACCCGGAACACCAGGCTGTCCATGTGCAGCTGCTTCTCCGCCTTGAGGATGCGCGTGATGAGGCAGCACAGGACGTTCCTCTTCCTCTCCAGGGCGCTCACCTCGGCCCTCTCTGTGCGCAGGTACCTCTGCTGGGGCAGCAGCCTCAGCTGGCGGCCGCAGCTCTGGGCCAGGCCTGCCTGGTTCAGCCGCAGGGCACCTGGAGCCAGCACCAAGCCGGGCTCAGCCGGGCCTCGGGCCGGGCCCTGCAGGAGCCCCAGGACCCTCGTGTGCCTGGGGGACCCAAGCTGGGCCTCCTGCGGCCGCCTGCCCCCCCAGCCCTGTCCCCACACGTGGCCACGGCCCCTGGCCCTGAGCCCCAGCCCACACCGGCCTCAGGCCCCAGCCTGACACACACCCCTGTGCCCCCAGCACCAGCACACAGACCCAGCCCCTCACCAGCCCTACGAGCCGGTGCCCCCTAAGCCCAGCACCCCCCCGGGGGTCAGGCCAGCCCCTCCCCAGGTGCCCCAGCCCCACACTCACCCCCAGGAGTGCAGCTCCCCAGCAGGACGCCCTGGCCGTGGGTCAGCGGTGCCAGCGCGTGCTGCACCAGGTCAGCAGGCAGCCCCGTAGCCTGCAGCAGGGCCTCCACAGCCACCTCCTGCAGCACGGGGGGAGGGCATGGCCAAGGCTCACTGGCCACAGGCCTGGCCACGCAGCGGGGTCCTGTGCCCCCAACACCGCTGGAGCCCCGGCCGGCAGGGAGGGCAGGGCCCTGCCCTGCTCCAGCCTGCGCTGCCTCCCCAGCCCCAGCGTGGCCCCAGCCCCTACCTGGGCGCTGTTGAAGCGCAGCAGGATGTACATCTGCAGCGTGGACACCTGCAGAAGGCAGTCTCCAAAGCACAGCTCGGCGTGGCCCAGCCACGTCCACTGCAGCCGCCGGGGCTTGCTGCCCTCCCAGCCCAGCTGGCTCTGGCCTGCGGGGACAGTGGCAGTGCCAGGCACAGGGACAGCCCCCTGGGGACTTGTGGCTGGGCTGGGCTGCCCTGCAGGGTCCGGGCACGGCCCCAGCCACGGCACTCACTCTGCCGGCAGAAGTCAGCAAACTCATCCAGGGGGGAGCTCAGCACTGCTGGGAAAAACCTGGCAGGGTTGTCCATGTGACAGAGCGGGGACACGGGCCAGCAGCGCGGAGACAGGGCCAGCACCTTCACCTCTGCCACCTCTGCCACGGGGGCCGTTCCCAGCACCTGGGCACGGGGCACCAGGGCAGCTCCAGTCAGGCTCCGGGATCCCCGGGGGAAAGCCGGCGGCTCCGGCCTCCCCACGCCACCACCCCTCCCTCTCACCTCGTCCGGGCCCGTGCCCAGCTCCAGCAGCCGCTCGTCCTGCTGCTGCAGCTGGAAGAGGCGGAACTGCCGCTGCAGCTCCTCCGACTCAGCCAAGTTGCTCAGCATCTGCTGGGGAAAGCGGCTGGGGAAGCACGGCCCCATCTGCTCCACGATGCCTCCTTCCAGCCACGACGGCCCCTGCGTCAGGAGCCGGTCCCCCAGGTAGAGCCTGCCACGGCCCCGGCTTCAGTCAGGGCTGGGCCCGAGCCCTGTGCCCGTCAGCCTCCGGCCAGCAGAGCCACAGCTCCGCGCCCGGCCTCGCCCCGCGGCACACGGGCCTGGCAGCAGCACCTCTGCCCTCCCTGTCCCAGCAGGGAATGCCATTCCACCCCTGGCAGCAGCACCCCTGCCCTCCCTGTCCCAGCAGGGAATGCCATTCCACCCCTGGCAGCAGCACCTCTGCCCTCCCTGTCCCAGCAGGGAATGCCATTCCACCCCTGGCAGCAGCACCTCTGCCCTCCCTGTCCCAGCAGGGAATGCCATTCCACCCCTGGCAGCACCCACGGGCCCCACGCGCTCCCCAGCCCAGGAAAGGCCAAGCAGGAGCAGCGCTGCCCCGCAGGCCGGGCTGCAGCAGGGCCCTGCTGCTGTGCAGACACTGCAGCCTCACCTGTAGAAGTGCTCAAAGGTGTGGGCAAGCTCCAGGCCGCTGAAGACGAGGAAGGGCTCCAGGAACTGCTGCAGCCGCTCCAGAGGCCCCGTGCTGCCCGCAGCCCTGCGGAGCTCCTGGATCTGCACGTCCAGGTAGCGGGCAAACTGCTCACTCACCTGCGAGGGACAGGGCTGGCTGCAGCAGCACTCGCCAGCTGCCCCCAGGGCCGGGCCGGGGCATCGGCTCTGCGGGGAGCAGCCGGGAAACTGCGGCGCTCCTGGGCACAGACCGAGGGTGCCCAGGCCACCAGCCCAAGGCAGGAACCTGCCAGGGCCGGGCCCTCGCTGGCACCAGCACCCCACACCTGAGCTGGGCACCATCCGGGGTGCCAGGGCAGGGCTCCGTGGCTCAGGGAGAACAGGACACCTCCCACCCAGAGCCTGCCCCGGGGCAGCTCCCCGGCCCGGGCCCGGGGCAGCGGGGCCGCGCTCCCTCGACTCACGTGCAGGGCAGTCAGGAAGGAGAGCTGCAGCAGAGCCCCCGCAAAGCCCTGGCCCAGGGCCAGCAGGAAGGCGGCCTGCTGCCCGAAGAGCTCCTCCGTGGCGGCGCGCAGGCGCTGGTACAGCCGGCAGTAGCGCTCCGCAAGGTCCGGCGCCTGCCCCGCCGCCTGCAGGAACCGCTGCACCTGCGGGAGCAGCGCCGGGGCTGAGCCCGCAGCAGGGTGTGCCCCTCGGAGCAGCCCGCCCTGCCCTGCCCTGCCCCGCCCTGCCCTGCCCTGCCCTGCCCTGCCAGCACCGACTGCCCGGGGCCGGGGGCTGCCAGGGTGGGAGCGCAGCTCTGAGCGCCGGGCAGGGGCTGTGGGGGCACCACGGACACAGCAGCAGCAGCAGCAGCAGCCCAGCAGGAAACACCAGCCCAGCGCTGCACCCCGTCCTGCAGCAGCAGCCCAGCAGGAAACACCAGCCCGGCGCTGCACCCCGTCCTGCAGCAGCAGCCCAGCAGGAAACACCAGCCCGGCGCTGCACCCTGTCCTGCAGCAGCAGCCCAGCAGGAAACACCAGCCCGGCGCTGCACCCCGTCCTGCAGCAGCACCTCTGCCCGGGGCCCAGCTGGCACCCGAGCCGTGCCAGGGCTGTCCCCGCATTGCTGCGGGCTCTGTGAAGGCCAGGGACAGCCCTGTGCCCTCCCCACGCTCCCAGGGCACTGCCAGACCCCTCTCCCCGCTCCAGCCACCCAGGGCAGGTTCCCACGCCCCTCCCAGCTGGCCCCCCAAGCTCTACCTGCTGCTGCACCACGCCACGCCAGCACTGCGAGATTCCCCACAGGCCTCCCGACTTCTGCACCGCCGCCTTTGCAGTCCTGGCCAGCACCTCCTTGTTCTTCCCCTCCTTCCCACCTGCCAAGGATCAGCCTCAGCCTCACTGGGGCTCCGTGGGCAGGCCCCACACGCTCACCTGCCACAGCAGGGCTGAGGGGACGCCGGGGAGGCGCGGCCACTGCTGGCCCATGACCACAAGCCCTCCCCGGCTCAGGAGCCTCTGTGCCATCAGACACTCCCCAGAGCAGCCCCCCGGCTCTCACCGGCTGCTGCTCGGGGCTCCTCTGCCTCGGGGCCGCCGGGGTCCACGTGCACCAGGAGCTGGGTCAGGCGCCGCACGCCGGCAGCAAAGGCAGCTCTGCGGGGCAGCTCCACGCTCTCCAGGTACTCACTCAGCAGCCAGGCCAGGGGAGCCACACCGGCAGGGTCTGCGAGGCCAACCACGCTCAGAGCCCCGGGCTCTGCCTGGGGCACGGCACGGGGGGCTCCCCGAGGCTGCAGCTACCTGGGCTGGTGATGCTCTGCACCAAGGGGTGCACCAGGGCCTCCCAGAAGGTCCTGCCCAGTGCCCGGGCTGCCTCGTCGTCGGGAAGGAAGCGATCGGCAAAGCCCTGCTCGTGCTGCAGCGCCCGGTTCAGCCTGCAACAGCCAGCGGGCAGCACACGGTGCCGAGGGCTGGGCAGCTCCCGGGGAAAGCAGAGCAGTGCTGGCTCCCTGCTCTGCCCCTTGCCAAGGCACCGTGGCTCACGGCCCCAGCAGCCCCCGGCAGCCGGGGAGAGCCCCTCGCTGTCTCTGGGCCCTGCCCCCAATGGCCCTTGGGGCCCTGGCAGCCCCTGCCAGATGGGGGCTGTGCAGAGCCTGTGGCCACCAGGGAGATCCTGCTGTGCCTGGCAGACCTCAGCCACGTCAGGATGTGCTGGCCCTGGGGGGGGACCAGCATCCCCCTCTGGGGGTCAGCCCAGCCTCAGCCCAGGGGACCCCAAGGTGGCCCTGGCCACCCAGGACCCGAGGGCCAGAAGAAGCAAGGGCCCCTCCCATGCCGGTGGCACACCCAGCTGCTCCCTTCCCAGCCCTGCAGCCCCCTCAGGGGCCCTGGGACAGCGGGGACACGAGGGCACGGCCAGGACACGACTCACCTGCCAAAGAGCTGCAGCAGCTGGGCCCGGTCCCGGCAGATCTCCTGGCCCCAGGCGTGAGCCCGAGCAGCGCAGGACAGGAGCGTCCGCCGGCACAGCTGCTCCTTGAAGATGGGCCAGAAGGTGGGCTTGGGGCCCAGCACCTCGATGCCACGCACACGGGTGTCAATGCCACCCTACGGGAGAGCGGCACCCTCAGCTCCTGGGCCACGGCCCCACAGTGCCCGCCCCAGGCCAGCCCTGCTCCCCTACCTGCTGGCACCGCTTCACCCGGATCTGGACCAGGGGCCAGAAGCGGGTCATGTTCTCCAGCAGGACCACTCTGCTGTCCGAGGGCAGGATGGTCACCTGCAGGAAGGCACCGAGCCCTCAGCACGACAGGCAGAGCCCGCAAAAGGCTCCCACAGGGCAGCTCCTGCCGCTCCCACCTCCCCAGGGCACCTCCCAGGCCTCCCACCGGGGCCACCCCTCCACGGGGACAGCAGCCAGCGAGCGGCTCCCACGGGCACTCACCGCGTTCAGCTCCGTCCTGATGGTGGCGGGGCTGTCCCCGCCCAGCACCACCACCCGCGATGGCATGTAGCTGGAGTCCTCGCTGGCCACCAGCATGCTCAGCTCCCTGCAGCACAGCAAAGGCGGGGCTGCCCGGCCGTCCCCGCCTCCCCGCCCGGCCCGGAGAGCACCGGGCCCTGCCGGCCGTGCCCCGCTGCCCCGGCACGGGGCAGGGCTGGCACAGAGCCCCGGGGCCTCTGCTCCCCACGGCCCAGCCCCACCTGATCACCACCCCACACTGCATGTGCACGGTGATGAAGTGCGAGCCCGTGCTGCCGTTCGACTCCCAGTAGGTCCTGGGGTTCCTGTCCGTCAGCCTGCCGGCCTGGTGCGAGTTGGAAGAGACCTGCACCTTCTCCCAGCACTTGTCCTCCTTCACCTCCACGCTGGAGCCTGTCAGCAGAGCACATGGAGCTTCCAGCCACGCAGCCCGGGCCCAGCTCCCCCTGCCTGCACTCACCTCGGCACAGGTGCTGCAGGAAGACGTCAAAGAAGGGGATGCTGATGGGCTGCTGCCTGCGGCGGTGCTCCTCAATCTGTCCCAGGACCAGCTGTGGGGTGGGGCCAGGCTCTCACCGGGGGCCCCGGGCCCTCCCCCCGCAGCCCCCGCAGGGCTGTGCCAGGCACCGAGCACGGGGCCGTCCCCCAGGGCCAAATGCCCGGCCCGGCCGAGCCTCCCCAGGCCCACCTGGATGCAGCCGGCCAAGATGCTGCCGGTCAGCTGCTTGTAGAGGCCGGCGTACTTCTCACACTCGGCCAGCAGCTCGAGCAGGGCCGGCGCCAGCGAGGGCACCGTGCTCTGCTTCTCCAGGGCTCTGGACACAGCCTCGTGGGTGCCCACGTGGCACATCACCACCACGCAGTCCTTGCTGGCGCTGCCCAGGCGGTGCAGGAAGCCAACCACCTCCTGCAGCACCTGCTGAGACGCAGCGCTCAGCAGATGGGGCACTGCTGGCAGCTCCCCGAGCCCCCAGCAGCTGCAGCTCCATTCCCCTCATCCCAACCCCTCCAGCACCCGGCAGAGCCCGGCCAGGCACAGCCACCCCACCCCTGCCTGCCCAGCCCAGGCACAGCCACCCCACCCCTGCCTGCCCAGCCCAGGCACAGCCACCCCACCCCTGCCTGCCCAGCCCAGGCACAGCCAGCACAGCCACCCCACCCCTGCCTGCCCAGCCCAGGCACAGCCAGCACAGCCATCCCACCCCTGCCTGCCCAGCCCAGGCACAGCCACCCCACCCCTGCCTGCCCAGCCCAGGCACAGCCACCCCACCCCTGCCTGCCCAGCCCAGGCACAGCCACCCCACCCCTGCCTGCCCAGCCCAGGCAGAGGCAGCACAGCCACCCCACCCCTGCCTGCCCAGCCCAGGCACAGCCACCCCACCCCTGCCTGCCCAGCCCAGGCAGAGGCAGCACAGCCACCCCACCCCTGCCTGCCCGCACTCCTGGGCCCCCTCACCTCCCAGCTGCTGCTGTGGCTGCTCAGCAAGGACACGCAGGGCTCCACGCACTCGTGCCACGGCAGCACATCCTCCTGATAACTGTCCAGGAACTTGTTCAGGATCCTGGGTGACCGAGGGGGCCCGCTCAGGCCAGGGCACAGGGACAGCAGTGCTACAGGCAGCCCTGCTTCCCCGTCCCAGCTGGAAGGCACCTCTCAGGGACCAGGAACCGGGGCTCCCCTGGCACCTCGCACACCCCAGCAGCACCCAGGCACAGCTGCCGTGTCCCCACGTGGCCCTGTGCTCCAGGACATTCCAATCAGCACCTGCCTGTGTGCTGGGGTGAGCCTCCCCCAGTGAAGAACAGCCCCAGCAGGACCCACAAACGTGCACCGGGTCCCCCCAACAGGACCAGCAGCACTGACACAGCTGCTGAGGGGTCCCAGACCCCCCCAGCCCCCTGCACCCACCTGAGGATGCTCAGGCTCACGGCCTTCTCTGTCCCCAGCAGCTCCAAGCTGCGCAGCACCAGCTGGAAGCAGCTGCGGTCCTGCAGCAGCTGGGCCCCCTGGCCCGAGGGAACGGGCCCTTGGCTGCACAGCTGCCGCTCCAGGGCCACCACCACCTCCTTGGACAAGACGCCATCGTCCAGGCCGCCCAGCAGCAGCTGCACGCCCCGCGGGTCCAGCGGGACCTCTCCGCCTGCCACGACAGGGACACGGGCACGCGTGAGCCCGGCCCGGGCACCCCCTGGAGCAGCAGCAGCCCCTCAGGGCGCTCTGCCCCGCCGGGCCCCGCAGCGCTCGGTACCTGCTGCTGCCTCCGGGCCCGGCGGCAGCCGCTGCTCGGCCAGGCGATTGATGGCGCTGAGGGCCAGCACTGCCTGGGGGCAGCCGCTGCTCTGCCCCTCCCTCCAGCAGCTCTGCAGCACCGCCAGGAGATCGCAGCTCGCCAGCTGCTCCGCCAGGCCCCGGTGCCCGTCCATCAGCATGTTCACCACCAGCAGCCCGTTCTGCACCCCTGAGGAGCCCCTGCAGGGACACGGCCGTGCCACTCTCCTCCCCCGGGCACGCAGCCTCCCCTCCATCCACCAGCCACCGCCCGTCCTTCCCCCCGCACATCCCCCCAACCTCAGCCGCTCCCCACGCTCTGCCCCTACCCCGGGACGCTCTGCATGGTGCTCAGGGCGGCAGGGATGCTGCTCAGCAGGCCGGCAGAGCCCTCGCCGGAGGCAGAGCCGATGCTGGCAAAGATCTCCCGCAGCACCTGCGCGTCGCCGCGGTTCCAGGGCGAGCACTTGCCGGCGGCGCCTCCCGCCTCTCCGTCCGCAGCTCCCACCAGCACCTTCAGCGCCTGCGGGACAAGGGCAGCGCGGGCCGGCGGCCCCTCCAGCACGGCCGGGCCGGCCCGCGCCCCCCGCCCGCCCCGGCAGCCCCGGCACTCACCGCCAGCCCGGCCTGCTGCACCAGCGCCGAGCCGCCGTGCTGCTGCATGCGGGCCAGCACGGCCCGCACGCCGCCCTCCGTGGCAAAGGGCAGCCGCCACTGCCTGCGGGCCAGCAGCACGGCCAGCAGCCGCAGCGTCACCGCCACCAGCGCCTTCTCTGCCGCCTCCGAGCTCAGCAGCTCCACCGACACCCGCACCAGCTTCTCCCTGCGCGGCCCGGGACACCTCAGCCGCGGCCTCGGGCCCTGCCGGCACCTCCTGCCCGCCCCAGCCGGGACAGCCCCGCAAACGAGCCTGCCCGGCCCTCGGGGACACCGAGCCCACCTCTCCTTTCACCGGCCACCCTGCGCGCTCCCACCGCCACCTCCCGCCCTTCCCGCTCGGCACCGGCCCCCGCCCTGCCCGCAGGGCCCTGCCCGGGCAGCAGCCCCGGACTCACCCGGCACTGCCCGTGCCCAGCCCGCCCTGGGCTGTGCCGACCTGCTGCTCCGACTTGGGCTCCTCCTCCAGGATCCTCAGGATGTGCCGGAGCCCGGCCAAGCGCAGCCCCGGCGCGGAGCTGCTGCTCTGGATCACCTCCAGCACGGCGCCGGCCTCGGCCAGCGAGCCGCTCTCGCTCGGCCCCTCGGAGCCGCGCAGCGCTGCCCGCAGGGACGGAGCCGTCAGGGCAGCGCCGGCGGCTCCAGCGGCTCCCGGGGCCACAGCCCGCGGAGCAGCACCCGCAGCTCCCCCGCTCCAGGCAAGCCCGGCTGCACGGCCCCTGCCCTGCCCAGGGCCCTCCCCTGCGCCCCGGCCCGCGGCAGGACATTACCCTGGCTCAGCTCCTCCGACGCCTCGGGCAGGAACAGCCCTTCCCTCTCCAGGAGCTCGCCGAACAGCTGCGAATCCGACTCCGGTGCCACGCTGCGGCCTCGGGGCCGCCCTGCGGCTGCACAAAGCTCTCCCTCCGCCGCCCGGGCCATCGCGCCCCCGGGGCCGGGCTCACCCTCCGAGGGCACGGCCGCGCTCCCGGCACCGTCCCGCTCCGCCCGCCCGGCCGGGAAGTGTCTGGCGTAGGCACGGGAGCCCCGCAGGTCCCGCAGAGAGCTGCCCTGGCACCGCTTCTCCAGCACCTGCAGCACCTTCTGGGCCAGCTCCGCGGGCACCGACAGCTGCACCGCGGCTTCTTCGTCCACCTCCGACAGCCGAGGCACCGAGGGGGCCGCGTTACTTGGGGCTCGCCACCCCCCCGGCCCTGCCGGCGGCCGCGGGCACAAGGGACAGAAAGGCTGCCCCGCCAGAGGTGCCCAGCGCCGCTCCCCGCTGCCTCCCGGCCCTGGCTGGCCCCAGCCCAGCTCTCTGTCCACCAGCCCTCGCCTCCCGCCCGTGCTCACCGCCCCACTGCAACCGGCAGAACCACCCCGGGGCCGTGCCTCGCCTGCCCAAACCTCGCTCACAGCCACTCTGCCGCTCAGGGGACACTGCCTTTGCTGCCATCTGCGCTCCCTGCTCTGCTGGGCCCAGCTCTCCACGCTTTCACCATCCCCACTCGCCCTCCCGTCTCTGCTGCCCCACTCAGGCTGTCCCTGCACAGCTCACACTTGCCATCTCTGGCTCTGGTCCCCTCCCTGATGTTCCCTTTGCTCGTCCCTCCCGTTTCCCTGCCGCAGGCACCGGCCCTTACCTGCTCTCCCAGGTGCTGCTGGATGAGCCAGGTGATCTCCTCCTGCTCCTGTGCTTGCAGCTTCCTCACAAAGAAGAGCAGCTCCCACCACTCGGCACGGCTCAGTGCCTCTGCAGCCTCGGGCAGGCGCTGCCCCAGGTAGGGCAGGGAGTAGAGCCCCCCCAGGGGCCTGCACAGGAACGGCTGTGGAACTGCAGGGGAGCAGAGCAAGGAAGGGCACTGTCAGCTCTGCCACAGCCCCCAGCCTCTGCTGCACACCCCACATTTCAATTCATATTCTGTGCGGAATATGATGCCTGGAAAGAGTTATACACAGAAATGAAACAGAGCTCCTGCTCCTCCCAAAACCAGAAACACCACGAAAAGGAGAAATTTAAGTAAGTTTAAGTTAGACACTGCACACTGGCATGGAGTTAAGCCTTTAACTACAAGAGATAGAAGCCATTTAAGAAACCATCTTTTCTTCTGGCAATATTTTCAAAGTGTGCAATTAGCTGCTGATCTCATCAACATTTTCTCCTGCGGCCAGTAAATCCAAACCACTCTACACAAAAGATATCCTAGAAGATCACAGCTGTGATAAAAGAGTTACTTTAATAGGTTTCCCTGGCTAGAATCATGTCAGACGCTGAACATGAAAGGGGTACCTGAAGCCTGGATTCTGCCATTTTCTTCCAGTACAAGGGGAATGTTAAATGATTCTAGGAAATGCTGCAGATGTCTTATGAAAACAGTTCTTTAATACTTTAACACCTTGTTAAAAGCTTAACAGTACAAAGTTAAACAAATTGTTGCTATCTTAATGCTTCTAAAAATCCTTATCACGTACTTAAGGGGACTTGAGTGTCCCTAAACAGCTTCATCTCAGAGAAATTCTACATTCATGTTTTGGCAGTTTGGTCAGTTAACTCAAACAAAGTTTTGACACTTGCAGTTAAAATCAAATTATGCTTTTTATCTCATTACTTTAATTATACATCTTGGCAGAAGTCTAGGGTTCAAAAACACTCCTCTCACAAGCCATGCATTTCCTTAACTAGCTTTACATGGTCACACAAACTAACGGTGCTTTCTAAACCCAGCCTGCTACTTGCTGTGTTTGGCCATATAAAGGTCACCACTTCTCTCCCACAGCATAATCAGAAAGAGATGATCTACACATGCATCACAATCTCACCTGTGTCTAGATTCAAGCTCTTCCTCACACTATATTCCTTTTCCTGAGCAGCAGGATCTTCCCCCTGGTCCCCAAAGCCAATAATCTCCAGTATGTGCCAACGCATCCAGTAGGTCTGACCCGTGGACTGCCATAAAACCTGTGGGTCAAACAAATCCAGACCATCAGATTTGCTCACTTGTTCAACCCTCTTGCTACATTTGTCCTCCCATTTCCTAAATGCCTGGGGACAGGAAGCACTGCTCAAGTAGCAGGCCACACAATTCGTGCACAGATTTCAGCACACATGGTCCAGTTTTGAGGCATACCATCTTTACTAACTTCTTGCCTTGGTTACACCCGAATCTTTATTTTTAAAAAGCCACTAACATTGCCTGCATCTCACTTAGTACAGCAGCAAAGACACGAGGGCATCCAGTTAATCACACCTGTTCCCAAAGTGCCAAGCTGCAGGTGCCTTGGGAAAAGCAGACAAAGGAAGAACACAACCAACACTACCTTGAGGCAGATGAGCTGTACACAAAGTGCCTCAAGGCACTTTTATAACCTTGGTCATTCATCAACCCTCTCAAACAAGTTTTGAGCTCTTGACAAGCCTTTCTCAAAGGCAGCAATTGTTTCCTCTGCTTTGTCCAAGTTGTCTCTCAAAAATCAAAAGGGTTTTTTATGGCTTCCCATACCACAGTGTTACATTTAACCTACTGAGCAGAAGGAGAACCCAGCAATAGCAAGTACAACATGTCAGTAGCTTTAAAAAACAGCAGAAAAACATATGGTTTGCCTGTTCCACTGAGCTCTTCTGGGGTTACACCAGTGCTACTATGAACCTGTTGTGCTGGACAGATGAGATGCTGACAGACTTTGGGAAAGCACTGTATGGAAGGAAGTTGAGTTAAACTACACACAACATCAAACAGTCTTCAATGTATCTCTGACCTAAACTAGTTATGTACCAAATGCCATCTCAAAGGAGTCATAGAAAGATATGGCTGCAGGACCAGACACAACAGTGAAATTTTCTTAGAAATCTGAGCAACAAAGGAAAGATGAGACAAGGTAAAAGACAGACTCATGATGGACTGGCCCAACTGCCGTTCAGATCCGGTTTTGTCAATAGTGTGAGCCTTACAAATAATTTAATAAGCCTGGATGGAGCAATTGCAGTTCATTCAACCCAATTAAACAAAAAATAGTGCAATGTGCAAAGAGCCAACCATCTCCTGGGCTGCATCAGAAGCAGGGTGGCCAGCAGATGAAAGGAGGTGATTCTGCCCCTCTGCCCTGCTCAGGTGAGACCCCACCTGGAGAACTGCATCCAGCTCTGAAGACTGAAGTACAAGGCATGGGCTGTTGGAGCAGCTCCAGAGGAAGGCCACAAAAACAGTTAGAAGGATGGAACACCTCTGCTATGAGGAAGCACTGAGAGAGTTGGGGTCTTCCAACCTGGAGAAGAAAAGGCTCCAGGGAAACCTTACAGTGACCTTTCAATACTTACAGGGGGCTTGTAAGAAAGATGGGGCAGGCTTTTTAGTAAGGCCTGTTTTAGAGGCTAAGAAATCTTAGCAGCACAACCCATACAAAACCAGATTAGCCTTCCATGCCACGCACCCCTCCAGCTCTGAAAGGGGAGTATTTCACTAGGACAGGTTCAGACAGTGATACACAATATGCCACGCCTCTTGTCCAACTTCCTGCACATAAAGGCATCATTAGGAATTCATCAGTCACCCCAGTCACTCCCCTCTGCCACTGCAGCCAGAAGAGTCTCCCCATGACCTACCTGTACTGTGTACATGCTATTTGTGCTCTGGAGAAACTCGCCCTCCTCCCCAGCTCTAACGTCACCGCAGTCCTCCAGCAAGCGCACGCGCATGCCACGCACCAGGTTTGCCTGCAAGTACTCCACGTAGTCACTGCTGTCTGCAAAGTCTGAGGCAGTCAGGAAGGTACAGCCCTGCTTTTTGTGAGGAGCAGGATTTGAAGGCAACACAGGCTTTTGGGCAGCAGTGCCGGCCGGGGCCCTGTGCTGGAAGATGGAGCGCGCGGGGCGAGGCTGCAGCTCCCGCCGGGGCAGCGCCTCTGCCTCCTGCCTGCGCCTCCAGCCCATGGCCTGCACCAGCTCCGAGATGAGGTTTGCCATGGCCATGCTGAGCTCAAACTCCTGCTGCACACGCCTGCTCTCCTCGGGGACAGGGCTGGGCACAGCGCTGCCCTGCTGCTCCTCTCCCTGCTCCACGCCGCTGCTCAGCTTGTCCAGCAGAGAAGTCACGCACAGGTAGCGCTTCACCAGGACCAACAGCTGCTTCCCAGGGATCTGCAACCAGCGCAGCTCTGGCACAGCCTGCAGAGCACCTCCAGCCCCAGCTCTCTCTGAGCCACCAGCTCCTTCCCAGGCAGCCTCCCGTGAGAGCTCCAGAGCAGCTGGCAGCAGCAGAGACCTCTCAGCCCACCCTCCCCTCCCTGCTCCCAGACCAGGCTCTCCAGCTGCCTCTGCACCACCCCTGGCCTCTCAGCAGCCCCAGCTCCTGAGCCAGCTCTGCCCAGAGCCAGCCCTGCTCACCTGCCCACCTCCAACTCCCCTCCTGTCCCAGACAGGGCTGCCAGCTCTGGCCCCACTGCCAGCCCTGACCCCACTGCCAGCCCTGACCCCACTGCCAGCCCTGGCCCCACTGCCAGTCCTGACCCCACTGCCAGCCCTGGCCCCACTGCCAGCCCTGACCCCACTGCCAGTCCTGACCCCACTGCCAGTCCTGACCCCACTGCCAGCCCTGACCCCACTGCTGCCCCTCCTGGCCCCATTGCCAGCCCCTCCTGGCCCCACTGCTGCCCCTCCTGGCCCCATTGCCAGCCCCTCCTGGCCCCACTGCTGCCCCTCCTGGCCCCACTGCCAGCCCTGACCCCACTGCTGCCCCTCCTGGCCCCACTGCCAGCCCTGACCCCACTGCTGCCCCTCCTGGCCCCACTGCTGCCCCTCCTGGCCCCTCCTGGCCCACGGCCCAGGGCTGGTGGCAGCCCTGTCCCTACCTGTGGGAGGGGAATGCCCTCCAAGGACATGCAGTGCTCTGCAGAGGATGCCATCTCAGCAAACAGCTCCAGCAAGGTGCAGCGGCTCTCAAAGTCCATGTGCTGCTCGATGCCGTCCTGCTGGCTCAGGGACAGCAGGACATGGGCCCGGCTCCCTGCAACAACAACAACACAACCAAAACTCTGCAGGCCCCAGGAACACAACCCTCACCCCACCCTCCCTGCCAGAGACAGAGCTGCAGGGACAGAACAGCTTTGCTGCTCAGTGTCACCCCATCCATGCTTCGTCCCTTCCTCTGGAGTGCCAACATTTTGCTCCACGGTGTGGTTTTTCACCCTACCTAAAGCTGCAAGACTCTCACAAAGCAGCAACCCCAAATAACTGATTCCAGAACAGGGTCCCAGGGAAGAAGTCACGTTTTAACCTGAATCAGCCCCTCATCTGCCCCACTTCAGAGCTGCATGAAGTCAGGCACCAGGACAGGGAAAGCCAGATCTCCTGTGGGATTCACAACCAACCACCTTCCAGGTGCACCCAAGCCTCACTGGGCACTTCCAAGCCATGGCAGCAGCTCTTAAATGATTTGAGAACTGGGTGAGGACCATCCTCTACCCTGCAGGGTTGTGTCAAGCCCTTTGGCACTGGTCTGGAAGGAGATTGTCTGTTCCTCTAAGTGTATCCAGTCAAGGACCTTCTCACTGCAAAGTGTCAAAGTCAGAAGGAAGCCATAAACAAGAAGATAAAGAATCACAAACCTGACTGACAAATGCTAATGGATGCAGTGAGGAGAAACAAATCTGGTCAGTCACAACAATTAGGAAGGACAGCTGGACAACAATTAGGAAGGACATCTGGCATGGCAGAAAGATTATTTTTCAGTAGATTACGTGATGAATTGGAATTGGCAAGGAACACAAAAGGGGGCACGGAGAAAGGGGTATAAAAGGTGCCAGTGATGTTTAAAGCAGGGCTGGTCAGTGTGTCTGTCTGTACCTGTACCTGACTGACAGTCTGTCCCTTGCTCCACCTTTACTGTCTCTCTCTGACCCGTGTGTGCCACAAAGGCCGAGTGGCAGCTGCTGGGGAGACCTGCACGAGTGGCACTTGGTACCACAACTGGAGCCTCCCTGGGGCTGTGGGAGCCCTGTGGGCTCGGTCAGTGCAGAGAGCGGCAGTGGGAGGTGCCAGCCCTCTCTGGATCGAATGACAGATTGGAGCTTGGAATGCCGGTTCGCAGGAAGAATGGTCTGCAGCTGACCCAGATCAAATTACTCAGCTCTGATCAGGGATACAGGAGGCCCTGGCCTGCCGTGCCAGCTCCTGGGGCAAGTGCAAGGCTCTTTCCAGGGCTGGTGCCTGCAGTGAGTGGGATGGATCCTCGGCCATCAGCCACCGGGGAGAGAACAGGGTGTGTTCTGAAGAACAGCTGCTGGAAGGGAGGCAAGTGAGGCTTCAGCACCAGCAGCTGAAGCAGGATTGCAGTGCCTGGGGCCAGGGGGAAAGGGTGAGTGTCTGCATCTTTCCCAACCCTGCTGTGCATGTAATTCACTAACAAAACTTCATGCTGGAATAGCAAGGAGGAGGTTCTGGGTCCAGACCGAGGTAGGAGGTGCTGGAAGTCCCAAGGGATGTGTGAATGTGGACTGCAGAACAAAAGTGCTACAGGTTTACTAGCAAGCATCAGGCTTGACAAACTGATGAGCAGGGGAATCCCTGAGACTGGTAGAGGGGCTTGGATCCAGGCACAGGTGCAGGACAGAGGGGCCCTGCTCTGTCAAGGGATCCATGGATGTCTGTGTACTTGTGATGCTGGAAAATGCAGTGTGCTGGCAGGAGTGACCTTCTGTCTCTGCTGGACAAAGAGCAGGAGGGGACACGGCTGGCTGTGCCTGTGTTTACGTGAGTGCCCTGTGTGCTGCCAGAGTCCTGCAGGTGTCTGTGCTCCAGGATGGGCACTCAGCTTTGCCACTGGCTGGACCTGCAAATGGGAAAGTGGCAGTTGCCTCTCTCAGCTTGAGAAACTCCAGATTCCCCAGGCTGGGCTCCAGTGGTGGAGCAGGAGAGGTGCTGGGGCTGCTAGAGGAGACTTAACCCCTAACATTCCTTAATATTCCTAACAGTTAACCATCACCCCAGCTCAGAAACCTGGCAGGGGAAAGAGTTTCTAACTCCAAGAGCAGTCCAGGCAACTGCAACCAAGGAGGTCTGGAAGGCCCAGACCGATTCCTCCCCTTTTGCCAAGAAGGCCCAGGACGCTGCTTGCCAGGCCTCCCACCCCTCCCAAGGCCCAGCAGCCCCGAGAGCAGGGACAGCCCCGAGAGCAGGGACAGCCCCGAGAGCAGGGGCAGCTCCGAGAGCAGGGGCAGCCCCGAGAGCAGGGGCAGCCCTGAGAGCAGGGGCAGCCCCGAGAGCAGGGGCAGCAGCCCCGAGAGCAGGAGCAGCAGCCCTGAGAGCAGGGGCAGCAGCCCTGAGAGCAGGAGCAGCAGCCCTGAGAGCAGGAGCAGCAGCCCTGAGAGCAGGGGCAGCAGCCCCGGGCAGGAGCAGCCCCGGGCAGGAGCAGCAGCCCCGGGCAGGAGCAGCAGCCCCGAACCGGAGCAGCCCCGAACCGGAGCAGCCCCCACCTGCATCGTGCGTGCCCAGAGCCCGCAGCATCTCCCCGGCCCCGCGGCGGACCCGCGGCTCCTGGTGGCGCAGCAGCTCCGTCAGCAGCTCCAGCGCTCCCGAATCCCTGAAGGCGCCCGCCAGGGAGCCGATGCCGGCGTAGGCGCCCAGCACCTGCAGCGTGCTCAGCACCGAGCCCGCGGCCGCCCCGGCCTCGGCCGCCTGGCGCCGGGCTCGCCGCACCAGGCTCCTGACGTCGGCCTCCATCTCCAGCAGCGAGGCCTCGTCCAGCGGCCCGGGCGCCTCCTCCTGCCCGGGCGCCTTCTCCTGGCCGGGCCCCGCCGGCCCCCGCGGGCCCAGCAGCGCCGGGCAGCTGGCGCGGGCCTCCTCCGCCGACATCCACAGCCAGAGCTGCTCGGCCCCGGCGCCGCCCGCCGCTCTCTCCTCCGAGCCGAGGACGCTCCAGCGCACCAGGTACTCGGGCCGGCCGTCGTGGCCCGGCCGCTGCCGCAGCAGCTGCTCCGGGCGGGCCTGCAGGCCGGGCCCCAGCGGCAGCAGCAGGGAGCCGTCGTGCTGCTCCTTCACCATGGCAGCGGCCGGGCCTGCGGGGACACACGGGAAGCAGGGTCAAGCTTTTATTGCTGAGCTGAGTGCTGGGAAAACTGAGAGACGGTGTAGGAATAGAGTAAAAAGTTAGCCTGTCATTTCTTCTAAGTGCAGCTAACAAGTAAGCTGTAAGCTCCCATGTAAAGCTATATTTAAAATGAGAAGTTCCTTTAACACAACAATCTGTTCTGAGGGTGAAAAACAAGTGCACCTGTAATAACAAAAAATTTATCCCATAAGAATTAGTAAAGAAAACATGCACAAACAATCCAAGAATAGATTTGATAGACAAATAACATGTCTTTTACTAACCAACAGAATAATTAACAAGAAAGCTCTTAACCAACTAGAAACTGCCCCTGAGGCTTGTAAAAACTGTATAAAAACCAGCATGCAACCGTAATAAAGAGATTTCTGAGCCTTCTGAACTTTTCCCGTGTCCCTCTGTATGTTGTGAGAGCCTCAACAGCAACAAGCCAGCACTGACAATAGGAGTGGTTGAGGCACAGCTTTTAATCCTGAGGTCCTAGACCCAGGACAAAGCTTTGAAGGAAAACCCACATTCCCCTTCCAAGAATTTAAGGCAGCTTTTCCTAAACAAAACCGGTTCCAAGCAGTACTGGCACACACAGAAGGAGGTTCTCCTCAAAAAAGAAACTGACACAAAACATGAAGGCAAAAGGGGCCCTTTAATCGGCCAGCAAATAATGACGGGAGATTTTAGTCCTGTTTACATCCCACCGTCCACAACAGGACCCGCACAAGCTGCTGCTTTTGCACTTGTGTGTTCCCTCCTGCTATTTCCCATTTATAGTTGTTCAGAGTGTGAGTTTACCCAGAGCCCACAGGGACCTGCACGGCACCAGGCCCTGGGGAAAACAACGAGCACTTTCTCAGATCCAGCTCCTACACATCAAACCAGGCTCACCACCTCAAAGTCTCTCAGGGTTTCCTCCTTGGCCTCTTCTCAGACTTCTTTGCCTTTACAAGGGACAAATTCCACAGAACTAACAGATTTCTACTCTGTTACCTGACTGCTCTGCACCTTGGGACTACAAAGACGACACGGTGCTGCTCTGCTTTCATCCACGCCAGGAGCAGCACGGAAATACTTGGGAATTTGCAGTGCAACAAGGAGTGCCAGCCATCAGCCAGCCAGCTGCAGGCAAACCCGGGGACTGAGCTGACACAGGACTGCAGAGCAGGCTGAGGGGAAGGCTCTCAGAGGAGCTCAGCCAGGTGGCAGTGGGAAACGGGCAAGAGAAGCCGTGGAGCAAGATACCGAGGAACAGGCAATCCACGTGCAACCAAAGAAGACACCAACCACCAAAGACTATGACAAGCACATTAAAAGTATTTTCCAGCTGCAGAGAGAAGCAGCCTGACCTCCCGCGACACTCATACTCGCCTTCAATTGCGCTGCCTTCCTTGGAATTTGCAGCATAGCAGACGGGAGTCTCCCTGCAGTACCTGTAATAAAAACACCGAGTTACCCTCCTGTGCTTTGTAACACTGCTTAGCTGCCGCACCGCAAGGCAAAGAATTGTCTTCGGTAAATGAGCTTGTAGGGCGCACAGGCACACAGAGCACAGCTCGCACCGACGTGCCCCGGTCCTGGCGCACGGGCTTTCCCGCGGGCCGGCCCGGACACCCCGGGGAGCCGCGCCCCTATGCCGGGCCCCTCGCTCACCGCTGTCCCGCTGCCGCCGGAGCCACGGAGAGCCGAGCAGGGCACGGCCGGACGCAGCCCCGGTAGGCGGAGAACAGACTCACCCCGAGGTAGGCAGGAGGCAGCGGCTCCGGAGGCGCCGGTCCGACCCTGCCCACGCCCCCGGGGCGGGCCCGGCGCTACCGCGGCACCGGAAGCAGCGCGCCGCTTCCGGGTCCGCTACGGCAGGCGGCGAGGGACACGGGAGTGGCGGGAGCTGCGCGTTCCGCCCCCGCGCGCTGCAGTGTCCCAGCTGTCCCTCAGAATCCCAGGATGGGCCGGGCTGGAAGGGACCGCCGTGGGTCACCTGGTCAAACTCCCCTGCTGAGGCAGGGTCATCCCAGAGCACTGGCACAGGGTGGTGTCCAGATGGTTCTGGAATATCCCCAGTGAGGGAGGCTCCACAGCCTCTCTGGGCAATCCCAGTGCTGGGGCAGTGCCCAGGGAAGAAAGTTCTCCCTCATGTTCCTGTGGCACTTGCTGTGCCTCAGCTCCTGCTGTGCCTCTGGTGCCATGGCCTGGTCCCTGCTGTCAGCCCTCCCTGCAGACACTGACAGACATTGCTGAGCTTCCCTCTCAGGGGCTCTGCTCCAGGCTGAAGGGGCCCAGCTCCCTCAGCTTTCCCCAGAACTGAGGGGCTCCTGTCCCTTCAGCATCTGCTCCCTCTGCTGGGCCTGCTCCAGGAGCTCCCTGTCTCTGCTGTCCTGAGGAGCCCAGAACTGGACACAGCACTCCAGCCTGGCCTCAGCAGGGCTGAGCAGAGGGGCAGGGGCACCTCCCTGAGCTGCTGCCAAGGATCCCCTGATGCAGCCCAGGATCCCGTTGGGAATGTGCCACAGGAGCACTGTGGCTGCCCCACAGGGTCGCTCAGGACAGCTCGTGGCTCCCAAAGGGGTTTCAGGCACCACCTGAGCTGGCACCAGGGCACAGGGCCTGTCTGTGGCCGTGGGTCACAAAGCTGCTGGTCCCCCACACCTGCTGCACACCAGCAGCGGTGGGAAGAGGTGGGAAAACATGAAAGTTTGGAACACCTGATTCCCCTGGCTAATGTTAGAAATGAGTAGCAAGCGGAAGAGGCATCTGCTAGAGCGAGCTGCTTTTTGGTAGCGTGGTAATGTTGTGCTATGTGTTGGTGCCATTCCTCTGATGATTAATTGTCTTCATCAAGGGCTGTAGCAGGATGGGTGGCAGGAAGGTTAAAAGCATGTCATGTCAGCACTAATATTATTACTGCAAATGCACCATTAATCAAGAATTACAGAGCAGCAGTGTCAGCCCCATGGCCCTGGGGTGGTTCCCGCCCTGCAGCCACCCTGCTGGCCGGTGACAGCTGTGCTGGCTCCCGGCAGGTTTGGGGCTCTGACACTGCCCTGCTCTCAGTGCTGCTGGAGAGCCAGCTGAAGCCAGCTGCACACAAGCTTGGCCTGCCTCCAGCTCCTTTCCAGCTTTGGTGTCACACTGATCTGAAATGCTCATACCATAAAATATGAATTCTTATCATTTGCCCATATTTCCCTTCCTTGGGGTGCAGGTTCCTATCAGTCTGATAAGATTTGTTTTAAATTATAAACAAACATTACAGTCATCAGCTAACTGGATGAGACTTTGCTTTCTTATTTGATCCTGGAGCAACTTGTATGCACCCAACCTAATTTCTATCCTCAGCACTAATGCAATGGATTAGACAATTTCCATGTTTTACAATAGCAATCAGCAATTAATCCAAACAATATAATTGCAATTAATTATAGGCTGGATACAACTGAGCTGTGCTGCATCAGTTTGTGGAGACCATCCTCAAAACCTGTGGCAGCAGTGGTGGTGTAAATGTTTGTGTTTCCAACCCACACTTTTGACTTCTCCATTAGTACGTGTGATCTCTGTCTCTGCTATTGATACTCTCTCTCCAGAATCCCATGGATGCTCTTGAAACCTCTGTACTCAATTAATAGGTCGTTTTCCTTCCCCACTCACTACCAGGACAGCTTGTTTGTGACAAGGAGAGGTTTTCTGTGGCCTGCTTACGACTTTGCCCTGATGCTCTCCACACCGCACTTAGTAGGTCATTTAGCCTGGAAACACAGATTGTCTCTGTGATACCTTGCTCCATGGTACCTGAGGGACACACAGCCCCCTGTGCACAGGCCACCTGGGCTTGCTTGTGCTGAAATGGGGTTGTGTGTGGTGTTGAACCACGAGCCACGCCTGTTGTAGACACGGGGTTAAAAGCGAGGTCGTGCTGTGAAAGTGAAGCACCTCACCTCCTCAAGGGGAAAGGGCAATGTCAGCTGTCTTTTGCTCCTAAGTACTTTCTGTACAATCCTCTCCCCTCCTGAGGGATTTTCTCCAAACTGCAGACTTCTATCAGTGCTAAGCTTTCCTTGCACTATATTGGCATCTGCTGCAGGACCTGATGCTATGGAGCAGCCAGCAGCTGCATTTTCAGCTGGCACACTCTGGCCCCAGCAGCCCTGATGAACTGCAATGAGCCCCTCTTCCTTTGGTTTTATTCACACCTTTGGATACTCTACTGAGCCTCCACGTGTCTTTGATCTGGCTTCTCAGCCCCTGCCTGTCCTTAAGTAATGTCTCTCCAGCCTGGATTTTGAATATTGCCATATCTTCTCAGAGCAGATTTCTGCAGGGAATTTAAGTCCCCCTGCTCCTTCCTATTAACACCCACGAATTAGAACAATTCTTTTTCAAAATTTCCTGTTCCTCTCCATTGCTGTTTTTTTACTTCTCCTGGCTGACACCATGCCCTGCTCACCAGGGACATGGTTCCAGAGCTTTCAGGAAAGAGGGCCCCCACAGCCCTTCTGACAGGCACTGTCCCTCTCTGGCTCACACATTAGGCTGAGACTCCAGAGGGTAAGTCCAGGTGGTCAGGAGTAACCTGTGCAGGAGGCAGCAGGGATGGAGACTTTTGCCAAGAGTCCCTCTTTGCCACGTCACTTGGGGCAGATAGCTCCCCATCCTCCTCAGCAGAGAAGCAGGTGCAGGACTCTGCCCCTGATCCCCATTTGTTGGCCCTAAGGTGTGCGTCATCCCCTCCCGCAAAACAAAACAGATCCCAAATCTGTGCACAAAATGATAACATTTATTGAAAGAGTAAATTTTTTTTTTTAATACAAAAGAAAGCTCTGTACATAGTACTGTGATTACTTCCACATCCTTCCAGAAACACAACCCTGGAAACTGGAGGGAAAAAAAAAAATAATCCCACACACACTTATGCGTACACACACACACACACGCGCGCACACACACCCCTCAAACCGGTAAAATGAACTAAAAATGTCACCACACAATAAATGCCATTATTTCCCTGATACACAAGTGTTCTTACAAGTCTGCACTTAAATAAAATACACCATTAGCGTTTAACCAGCAGTTGCCTTTGGGGAGCCAGGGAGGGGATGCAGTCGGACACCCTGTAACAGCAGCAGGGGCTCTCCTGCCCTTCTGGCCCGACAGCTCTGCTCCATAGTGCCAGCAGAAGCAAAGCAGAGCAAAGCCAGGCCACAGTGATGTGCTGGGGCAAAGGACAATGCCAACTCTGACCCCACACTTCTCCCCGGATGAACTCCTAGGTACCTACACGGTTTTGGAAGCATCGCTGAGCAGTTTTCCTACACTGAGCCATGGGACGTGGCTCAGTGCTCCCACATGCTCTGAGCTGCAGGATTTGCATCACTCTTAGAGCAGGAATTCGAAGGGGAGGCAGCATGCAATGTCATCCTCACCAGATGGGCCACTCTGCTCCCCACAAGACTTTCCCAGGCTGCCAACAGATCAAGGGCTGAAGGACCCTTCTGGGAGTTCTTTGCACAGGGAGTTTGGAGGAGACCTGTCCCCATCTGTGCACTGCAGAACGGCTGCAGAGGGGCAGCTACAGCCCAGATCATCAGCCAGGAGTTCAGGAGATGCTGCCTGCACAAGCAAGCAGGGAGAACAGGGATTAGCCACTGCTGGTCACTCCCCACAGGGAGGAGTGGGGACACCCACATCCCTCAGGCAGCACAGCTCCACGCCAAGAGCGGTGACAGCGACAGAACAGCTCTAGGTCCCTGGACCAGAAGTGAACAGGGCTGTCATCAGAAAAGCCAGCCTGCCCCTGGCTCCTGGGCACACTGCAAACTGCCTGCCTCTGAGGAATGGGTTTACCACTTCCACAGACCAGCCACTGCTTCACTTGCCTTCTGCCCATTAAGCCCAAAATTACAGGTATGAAGTCCTTGTTACAGGTAAGTAGGAAACAAGCACCCCACTCGGTTCAGCTTGATCCCTGGCACATGCTGGTGGATGGAGAGTGCAGCTTAAACGCTAATGCTGAGGGAACATGTCCAAGGTTACAATACAAACTCAAAAGCAAGGCCCCTTTCCTGCCTCCATGCCCGCCCACCCACCCCTCTCCCATCCCCCTGGTACAAACCCCATTAAAACTGTACAGGAGCCAAACTTTTATTCCTTAAAGAATTACATAAATACTGAGTTTAACACTTAGAAAAATAAAGTAATTTTCTTTTTTTTCCTTTTTTTTTTTCTCCAAGGCTTCTTTTGTCTTTAACTTAAAAAAAAAAAAAAAAGTTACAGTAGCTGCTTCTTCCCCTAAGGATTCAGCAGCTTCTCTCACTTGCTCACTCTCCCTCCAGGGACAGGGCTAGGTAGCAGAGCCATTCACAGCAACTCCCATGCAGGACAGGACCAAGCATGCCCCAGCCCTTCTCCCCCAGCCTTGCTGAGCCTGTACAGGCATCACAGCTGCTCCCCCACAGCCCAGGATGGCCTGCAGATCAATCACCCTGGAGCTCAGAGGAAGAGCCTGCCACCTGCCCAGCAGCTCAGTGCCCCACGGGCTCTTCCCTTTGACATTTGAGTTGTTTCTCCACCTTGCATCAGACACAGAAATTTAGAAAGCGCCGGCTGGAGCTGCAGGGGGATGTAGGAAAGACCCAGCCACGTTCCCCTGGGTGTATGGAGTCCAGAAGCAGTGCGAGGGCTGAGAGCGTGGGGCTGAGCAGAGCACAGGGCCCCTGAGGAGCTCTCCAGGGCATCTTTGTGTTCCTGGGCGTCTCTCGACCACCTCACCTGTGCAAGGCCAGTCAGGTTGAAGATGTGCCAGGCAGCCCAGCGAGGAGGCACTGAGGGCAGAGGGCTCTCTGTAGTGCATACGAGGAGGACAGGGCCGCGTGCCCCCGGCTGCGCCCTGCCCTCCGGGGAGAGGGCATGCAGGCCCGGAGATGCACATGCAAGCCGGCCCCTCTCTCCTGTCCGGAGCCCAGGGGGAGTGGCTGCGGCCAGGACCCGTCACCCCCACAAAGGCACATTGCTGAGGCCAGCAGCACAGCCACAACCCGCTCTGCTCCGAGCCGCACCTGCACCACGGCTCCGGGCCTGAGCTGAGCCCCACGCAGAGTAAATAGTCACGGGCGAGGTGACTCAGAGCACCCAGAAGGAGCCAGAGCCTCCAGCTGGGAACGGCCTGCAGTATTTATTTACAGTGCAGAGCGATCCTCCCCTCCAGAGACAAGTTTCTTTGGCTGGCGTGAGACAAGCACAGCTATTGCAGCATCCAAATGCCCCAAGCCCTGCACGGCCCCAGCACGGCTCCACCCCGGGCGGGCGGGCCCTGCAGCCCCACGCGCATGCCTGTGTGTGTGGGGGTGGGTGAGTGCGTGTGTGTGTGTGCATGTGTGGATGAAGGAAACGTGAAAAGGCAACAATAAATAACTGGTGCAGTCTGTACGAGAAGGAGTTGCTGCCAGCCCCGACACTGGCATGACAAGCCAGAAACAGAAGGCCAGCAGCAGAGGCCTCTCAGTCACTCTTGGCGCTGTGTGAGGTGTCCAGGTTGACCACCTGCAGCTCCGTCAGGCTGCTGCCACTGCTGCTCTGCTGCCCGATGACAGCCATCTAGAGAGAGAAGGGAGGAGGAACCGCTGGGGGACAGCATGCCCTGTGACCATGTGTGCCAGCAGCCCGGGGGCACTGTCCTGCCCGGGCACAAGGAGGATCAGACTCCCTCATCACCCCAGGGTGGGTAGCACAGACCGCAGTCCCAGACCTGAGGACTGATCCTACCCAGGCGCACAAAGGACGTGCAGGCAGAAGAACAACCCCTGAACACCTGCAAGTACTACTCTGTGCCTACCTGGTGAAGCTGGACAGCTGAGACTGGGATCTGAACCGTGCCTGATGGGGCTGTCAGGAACACCTGGGGGACGCCACCTGCCACAGAGAGAAGCACAAATGACACTGTCCCTTAAGCACTGCTCCCCCATGGGTCCTTCCTCTGAGCTCCGTGGAGTTACTCATGGACAGAGCTGCCTACTTGCACACATGGAGACATTCCAGAAGGAAGCCACATGCACTGGTTTTCCAAGTGCTGGGGGAAGCAAGCACAAGGCCTCAATCCAAGTCTTGCCCACGTGGCTCCACGCTACTTTGCCCCCTCATGCAATCACATATCCTCTCCAGAGGCTCCCTGTGCTGCCTGCCCCATCCCAGAAACCCTCACCCATCAACAGCTCATGCAACCCTTTGCACAAGAGAATGGCAAGACCCAAAAACACACGCTGAGCACGGCCCTTGCCAGGCCTTCGCGGAGCCGCCGCCAAGAAACCCTCGGCGATTAACCCAGAGCACAGATACCCGCGGGACCAGAGAAGCCGCGGTGCCCCTGGCCCCCGGGGAGCACCGAGCCGGAGAGCTGCCTTACCCTGCTCCTGGACCTGGCCGTGGGACACCTGCATGGCCGAGGGCGCCTGCGGGAAGGCGTTGAGCACGGCCAGCCCGCCGTCGGCCAGGCCGGAGGTGGGCGCGTACATGACGGCGTGCGGGCTGGGGTACATCATGTGGCCGCCCACCGTGGTTGGCACCGACGACGTCATGATGGTCGCTGGGAGGGTCACTGAGGGACAGAGCGCACGTCAGCACACAGAGGGGACCTGCCGGCCTGGCCTGCCCACTCAGCACCCCCGCCACCCCCTCCATGGACACCCATCCTTGTCTCGCCAGCCCTTGGGCAAAAGCCCCGGAGATCAAGGAGAGCTCAAACCTCTCCTTTCACCAGTAGGAAGGGGCAGGGAAACACGGTAGCCAAACGTCCCAGGACTTAATTCGAATTGTATCTCAACTCCCCAATGGGATTTTAAAAGAGCGGCTGAACTAGATTCAGCCTGCATCAATGCACCTGAACTCACATTTTGCTGACAAAGAGATGTCTTCTGCATAGACAGTAAAAGTCTCAAGCAGATGCGAGCCAATGCCTTGTGCTAGAGGCAATGCTGGCTCACAAAGAACCCCCCTGAGAACTGAGCAACCTGTTCCCAGCCCCATGCTGCAAGTGAGAGCAGCTGATTCTGTGTCTGAAATCCCCTGTAAGGGGCAGCCCTGTGCCCAGCATAGGACACAGTCTGGCACAGGACCTGGCAACAGCGATCAATAAGCCTGGGAAACTCAGAAAGCCTTGGGGTAGAGCTGGCCTGAAGAAGGAAGCTGGCCAGGGAGCAGGCATGGGGCGTGCTGCTGGGGGTGGCTTTCAGCAGTGGTTAGGAAGGCAGACAGAGGGTGGTTACCAATATCTGTTCCGCTGGAAGAGGTCTGGGTAAGGTCAGTGCTGCTGTCACTAGAGGGAGACGTTTGCTGCGGTGCCTGGTGCACCTGGATTGCCTGGACTGGAACCTGCTGAGCCATGGTACCACCTGGGGAGAGAGAGCAGCCTGTGAGCCCCCAGCTCCACAGGGATACAGGCACTCAGGGCCCTGTGAGAGCCCCTGGAACCTGCTGAGCCCTGGTACCACCTGGGGAGGGAGAGGAGCCCCCAGCTCCACAGGGATACAGCCACTCTGGGTGAGAGCCCTTGGTCCTTCTCTGGCTGCACACAGCTCCACAGCACTGCTCTGTGGAGCCTACACACAAGCAGTGAGTGTCAAACCAGAGACCAAAACCTGCTCTTTCCTGGCACCTGGGCCAAGAAAGGGTTTACTGGCCTACCAAGCTCCAAGAGTGAAGAAAAGGCCACAATAACAGCTTTTGCTCAACTCCCAGCCCTGGTTCAGGAACATCTGGGATCCTCCTTGCCACTCCTGGTCGCACCAAGACACAGAATAGACGCTGAGAGGGCCCAGCCTTTCCTCCCCAGTGAGGAGCCAGCTCTGCAAGGATCACACTGCTGCACCAAGTGGAACCACCAGAGCCCAAATGCCCACACCAACTGGGCTCTGCTGCCTGCACACTCTGGAGCCCAGTTCCATCCTCCACAGGACACTCAGGGTGCAGCTCTCACCCCGCTTGTGACCTTAAGGACATTACAGAGCCCTGTGGAGGGATTAGAGAACACCTGGTCTCAAGGTGTGCATCCCAGAGCTGCAGGCCACGCAGCCTCTGTCCCAGACCACTCCCTGCAAAGCACCTCAAATCCAGAAACACAGCTGGGCACAGGAAGGTCTCCTAAGGCTGAGCTCCTGCCTCCAGAGGGAAGAGCAAGGGATGCCAGAGAACAAGAATCACTAGCCAGCTTGCTCAGACTGGGCATCTCCCCACACACCACACCTCAGAGACACACATCAGTTACTCTCCTACCTCCTCCAGATCACAAGGGAAAGCCAGTTCCCTTGAATGGGAGCCTGCTGTCTGCCCAGGCCCCCAAGAGCCTTAAGCATTCCAAGAAAGCATAAAAGTTACCAGAGCCATGGACTTAGGCACGAAGAGAAATACTGTGTCACCCAGTGCTGGTCCTCAGGTGATGGATGCCACCACAAAGGAGAGCCCAGCCCTGCTCTGAAACTCCATCCAGGAACATGTCCAGCACAAAAACAGACACCTGGAGAGCTGCACCTCAGAACAAGAAACTCCTAGAAAGGACAGCACACACAGAGCAGCACTGTTACTCTGCTCTGTGTCTCCCCTAACCTGTCCCCTGCACGGTGGTTAAGTGACTGACTGCAGATACAAACACAGAAGCAAGAGCAGCTTCTCAGGGCCAATGCCAGCACTCAATAAACAACCACTGGGCACCTGAGCCCCTGTGCTATCCCTCCATCAGTTCTAGCAGCACAGTTCATCCTCAGCCCATCTGCACTAGGGACCTGTCTCTGCTGCATTTGCTAGCCACAGGCCAAACCCTGAGGCATGAGACTGAAAATCCACTGCTTCCCTCGGTCTGCATCCCCCAGGATGCTGCTCCTGCCTATGTCAAGCATTTTCTGCCCTGTCCTCCCATCTATCTCTCCCCAGCAGCCACAGCCAGGGTTCCCTGTGCTCTGCCTCCTCTGTGCTTCCAGAGCCAGGCCCAGGACCCCACAGACACCTCAATCCCCCCATCTCCAGCAAGAGGAGAAGCGAGTGCTGACCAGTCAGCAACACAATCTGCCCTCCAGTTCTGGCAGGGAAGGGGAGGACTGCCTGCTGTGCCTGCTGCAGCTGTCCAGCTGTCCCCGTGCCCAGCTGGCCCTGCTGGCTGCAAAGAGGCAGGGAGTGGGGCTGTAACTGAGTGAGAGGAATGGCAGGGCTCCCTGGAGAAAGGGAAGCACCTGCTGAAAGGAGGGGGAAAGAAAGGCTTCATCACCACCTGTTCCTTTCACCCCCTCCAGGTTCCTCAGTGCTGCCCTGGGGTCCCAGCTGGGCCCCCTGCCACCTCCCAGCAGCAGGGCCAGCTGGTGGCACTCTGAGGAAACAGTCACTGTGTGATCCTTGTCCAGCCACTGGCCTGGCTGGGTTTGAGCACGGAATCACAGCCAGGCTCACCTCACAGCAGCAACCCCTCTGCTCCCTCCTGCCCCTCGGTCTCCTCTGCCCCGGGGAGAAGAGCAGCGGGCTCCAGGTGCAGGGCCGGCCAGAGGCAGCCCCGGCCCCGCAGGCACTGACCTGACATGAGGGTGAAGCCCGTGGGGATGGGCATCAGCCCCCCGGACGTCACTGCGCTGGCTCCAGTGGTCTTCAGCACGGTCCCGTTGGCACTGGTGACGGCGTTGGGGCTGATGCTGGCAGACACTGGCGCCAGGTAGTTGGTGATGGGGAAGGACGGGCCGCTGCTGACCTGCATGGAGGTGGAGGTGGTGGGGGCTGTCGGGATGGAGGTGGTGCCCGGCAGGTTGGTGACGGTGAAGGCGGGCTTCAGGGCGTCCTGCAAAGGGAGAGATGGGACAGCTCGCACCGGCCCCTGACACCAAACCAGGCTCTGCAGGCTGCATCCCCTTGCCAAACCATACCCCCCAGAGCCTGCTGCCAGCACACGGAGCAGAGCCAGGGGAACAGAGAGGAGCTGCTTGTACAAACACGAGGAAAGCTGGAGAGAGCTCAGCGTAAACCTTGGATGCAGGCCCAGGGCCACAGAGATCCCCTGAGAGCCTTCCCTACAACACACCAGGGGACAAAGCAACCGTTCCACTCCCTGGGAGTCCCCAAAATGTCTAAGAAGAAAACAGCCTCTTTTTGGCACACGCCAGGCAAAGGCAGCCCTTGCAGGGACAAACATAAAGGCACAGAGTCCCCTGTCAGGAACACGCACCACTTCCCTTAAGGCAGGAAACACAGCACCAAGAACAGGCTGAGAACTGGCTCTGAAAGGCAGCTGTACGCTGGAAGTGACAGGGGAGAGGCGACCAAAGGCAGAGCTGGACACCAGGGAGGCCCAAACCCAGCAGCTGCCCCGACAGCAGCTTTGGCAGACCCTGGGGAATGCCCCCACACATCTCCTGAAGCAGAGGCCAGGAGAACCTGACCATAGGAAGCACCTATTTGCCAATCCACTGGCAGGAGACAGGCATGAGGCAAATGCTCCCAAAGGACCCCACCAAAGTGTTCACTACAGCCAGCACAGTCCTGCAAGGAGCATCAGGGCTCCGTGCCTGCCCAAGGACAGCACTGCCAGAGGAGCTGAGCACTCTGTGCTGGGCCAACACTGGCCTGAGAGACTGGCATCCCAGGTCTGGCAACAAGGGAGGAGTGTGTGTGCCGAGCTGCAGTAACACATGAGCTTCCACAGCGACAAATCTTGTGGCTGGATGTGCCTTGGATCTGCAGGAACCAAGCAAGCCCAGCATGACTCCTGCTGCCTCTGGCAGTCACACATCACCTAAGGTGCCTCCATCCCCCAAACCCCCTCTGGAATAGCCAGGGTGCCCGTGACTCCTCTCCTGCCCTGCTCATCTGACCGAGAGCACTCTGAGAACACGCTGCCTCACAGGAGCCCACGTCACAGACCACGGGCAACCTGCTGTCCCCGTGCCCTGGCACAGCTGCCAGCACGCCTGGGAAGAGTTAAGGTTGCCACACTCCCACCCCTCCCACTGCAGCTGGTGGGCCCAGCTCTCCCACGTGCTAAGCCTTGTTCCCAGCTTGTCAAGCTGCCAGGAGCAAGGAATTCACAGCTCAACGAACAGCTAAAAAAGGGAAGGCAGCCCATTTTGGACAGGGGGATCCAATCCCAGGCACTCAGTCGTGCCCCAGGGCCCAGGGAGGGAGGAGAGCAACACCCCTCTGCCTTGGCACCAGAGCCCCTCAGGTCCAAATTAGAAGAGGCACGTGATAACAGAGCAAAGCCCAGCAGAGGCACTTTCCATTAGCTCAGCCACAAACTCCTGCCATCCCACATGGGACACGGGAGGCTGTGGGTGCCCTCCCCACGTGGGTGACAGGGCAGAGCTCTCCCCAGCCCACTAGGGAGCCAGAGCAGAGTTGGGCAGGAGAGGTGCCGTTCCCAGTTGGAAAAGCCAGGGTTCCTCTCCCCCAGCTATAGCTCTAAAGCAGTATACCCGTGAGATATAACCCCCAACCTGCCAGGGCACCCAGCACCCAGGCATACTCCATACTGCCAGGCCTGCAGAAGCCCAGAAAGTTCACAGCACTCTGCCCAGGGAGCACTCCCTCAGGGCTCCCCAGAAGCACAAGGGCAAATCTCAGTACAAAACAAAGGTGCTTGGAAGAGATGCTGTGGCAACAGTCTTGAACCATGCACAGCCCATTTCTGCCCCCCCTGTTCTGACTCTGCTGAGACTGGGATTCCTCCCATCTTTATTGTGCTCCTCTTGGGCTGCAGCAATAGCTCCCAGTACAGAAAGAGAGCTGGGAGAGGCTTTGGGATTGGACATCTCCCACTGCCATCTCCTCATGACTGCCTGGGATGCCTCAGTGACCCCCTGGGCACCATGGCTCTTCCCAGCACCCTGCAACCCCCAGACCACACACATGGCGAGTCAGGGGTCACCTCAGCAGACATCACCCAAGGGGCAGGGACAGACCCTGGGGCAGACAGCAGCCCTGAAAGCTCCTCCCTTCCTGATCCAGCTGCACATCCACTCAGTGCAAACCTCAGTGTCTGCAGAAGCAGCACACAGCAGAGGGGCAGCAGAGCAGAGGTGTCTGCCCAGACCCACACCACTGCTCTGCAGCACGAGTGGGTCCAGGGCACAGACCAGCCCAGCTGATGCCCATCCTGGACCACAGCAGGGTCCTGGGGACAGAGACGATCCCACTCCACAACTTTCAGGGACTGCCTGAGGCAACGCTGTTCAGCATGGCCCAGCCCCCCAGACAGAGTTATTCCACAGGTGCAGCAGGACAACAGGCCTCAGAGGTGTATGGGAAATCCCAGTGTGGTCTCCAACACCTGCTCAGTGTTCCAGATATGGCAGAAAGTCCCACATTTCCCCGTTCCAGAGAGATGACCAGATCAGGGCTGCTCCCATGCTCTCACCTCAATCTAGAGCCCCTGAGCTCCCTCCAAGATATCCTTTCCCACACCAGCAGACCCAGGGGACTGCAGGCAGGCAGCGTCCTTTGGGGTCTGCAGAAGACGCAAGAGGTATCACCCTGAGGATACAGTTACTGTCTCAAAGCACAATCCCAGCACCACAGCAGGGAGCTTGGGTCTGGCACAGCAGGAGGATTTCAGAGCTGCTGCTGGTGTAGCAGAGCAATAACCAGCAGGCTGCTGACTGCAGGTGACAGCCTGGCTGCACTGTCCTCCCGCTCTGCTGCAGCACTGAACACCAGCAGGTTTTGTCCATACAGAGACCTGGGAAGCAGAGTTCACACAGGAAGGCCAGGGAGTCTTTTGGAGCATCCCACGTCCAGGCACCGAATCTCCTGCCAGCTCCTCCAGTGAGGCACCTGTAACCCAGCCCTGTGCACCGCCCAGCCCTCAGCAAGCAGCAGCCACCCAGCATGGCCCATCCACGGGCTCCTGGCATCCTCAGAAGACCTCTCAGAAGTCTCTCTGAATTGAGCTGACCTCTGCCCATGCACCAACCAGGCTGCCAGGCCTGCAGAAGGCACAGCAGCACAGCCCCTGTCCCCAGCCCCAGGGCATGCCGTGGCAGGAGCTCCCAGCCAGCCAGGGGATTTATCAGAATGTCAAGCAGAAGACAGGGCCAGTGGGCTCCTCCAGCCTCTCCCCAAGTGCTGGCTGTGGCCACAAAGCTCCCCACAGCAAGCATTAGCACTGGGATGGAGCTCTCAGGGTTGCATCAGACTGAGAATGGAGAAGTTGTGCTAGAATGTCTCTGCAGAGTAACTGCACCCCAAGGGCACAGCTCCCTTCAGGCCAACTAGCAGTGCTTCCAGGAAGAGTACAAAGGGATATGATGTGGACAAGCCTCATGACAGGGACAGGTAATTTGTCTCATTATGAAATGCCCACAGGACTTGCCTTTTCATCCAGGAGAAGCCCAGGAGGCACAAGTCCTTACAAACACAGGCTGCACAAGGGAGAGATTGCTGGTATTAGAAAGCTTCTTTGCCTACTGCATGGGGCTGGCACAGCTCAGACTAGCAACAAGAGGCACCCAGGGAAGACATGCCAGACTGGGACAGCCAGGACTGCTGCTGGGATCTCACCAGCAGGAACCATTCTCAGGGACTCAAGGGACTCCAGCCACACTGCCTTAGCCCCTGTGCCTGCAGGGATCTCTGTGGCTGCTGATGTTTCTCAGGGCTCAGCAGCAATAAACTTTAGCTTGGTGCAGCACTGCATGCACGTGGGGAAGAGGACACTGAGGAAAGGGGGAACCCAGCAGCACCGTGACCAGAGCTGTTGTGCTGTCACAGCACAAAACCAGGCAGCTGAATACCCCTGCAGCCCCAGACACCTTGGGCATGTCTCAGGGCTGCACTCACTGCCTTTGCAATTACAGCAGAGAGGTCTCCAGGTTCTGTCTGCTTTGTGTCTAGAGGCTGCTGCATGGCGAGGCTGCCGTGGCTTGAGCACAGACAGCTGGAGAGCTCCTATGACAAGGCCAATGCAAGAACACTTCTGCAGCAAGCCTGGAACCCATGACATGAGCACAGGTACAGCAGGGCTGTTCTAATTCCCAGCACCCAGCAGAGCTGCACACAGGTCTGGGAAGCTGTGGCAGAGCCCCAGCTTCAGCCTGGCATCCCAGCCTTGCACCACAAACTTCCCTGCCTCCCATCTCCAGGCACCTGTGGATCCGAGCAGCAGCCTGCCAAGGGAGCGGCGGGGATGTGGGACACAGCTCCGAGGAACAGCGCCAGGAGTGCGGGGACAAGCCCTTCCAGCAGAAAAGCTGACTCTGCCCGACTGCACCCACGGCCAGGCCACCCTGGGCACGAGGCCACGAGTAACACGGGCAGGCAAGGGCCAGCGTCTGCAGGGACAACAGGCAGGGAGCAGAGATGGTCTGTCCAGCCAAATGTTTCCATTCCCCATGTCCTCCCTGCCCCCTTCCAAAACAGCACCAAAGCAAGAGACAGCTGCAGCTTATAAGGAATGTGAGGGGCCCTGCCAGGGACTCTGGCGAGGGAAACCAGGCCTTATAAGGCCATGGAGGCAGAATCAAATTTTTATCAATGAGTGTGAGAGCATGGAGACGCCTGGGGAGAGATAACACTGCTGAAAGCTGGCCAGGGGGGTGGGCTGGGCCAGTGGGGAGCCACGCTGCAAGGGCCAGGACCAGGATACCTGCTGCCCGCCTCCCTCCCTCCTTCAATCACTGCTGCTGCCGGCCAAGGAGCCAGCCAGCCCCGAGGTGACAGCAGCTCACAGCAGCCACAGCAAAGGGGGCTCATCCCCAGCTCCCAGCGCTGCTGCTCCAAGAGGGCTGGGGAGGATCCGGGCTCCCAGCACGGCCCACGCCCCAGGAAGGTTACCTTGGTCTCCCCGCTGCTGTCCGACTCGGACACCTGGTAGGTGAGGTCGGTCTCCTCGAAGCCCGTGGCACTCATGCGCTGGTCCGTGGTGGGGTCCGAGCGCGGCGGCGAGTCCGGGGAGTTGAGGCAGGTCTGGATCAGCGCCTTCCCCGTCTCGCTGGTGATCATGGGCTGCAGCTTCCGCGTGGCAAACGTGTACACATGGCCCGTCTCGCTGGCCACCAGCAGCAGCACCTGGGTGCCCGTCAGCGTGGAGAGCTCATAGGCCTGCCAGCAGCACAAGGGAAGGACGGGGAGTCACAGGTGACAGGGACAAGGCAAGAGTCCCTGCGCGTCCCCACGCTCCCAGCAGGGCTTGCCTTCTCTCCACACCAGCTGCAGCTCCCTGCCACCCCAGAGGAGCTGTGGCCCCTAAAGCCAACCCAAGACCGGCTCCCCACAGGCTGAACTGCCCCATGCTGTGTCCCCATCCCCTTCAGCACACCCTCAGGGGACGTGCCTGCCAAGAAGGCCTCGGGTAGAGCTGTCCCCTCAGTACAGTAGTCCCAGAACATGGGGACACGGGATTGTTTCCATTCTGGAAATCCCACTGGCTTCTCCAGACATGTCTGGATGCCTCCCTCGCCTCACCTCTCAGTGATGTTACTTGGCACACATCTCTGCTACCTCATTCCCCTCACCAACACCCCATCCAGGCTCTGACCCAGATTTCCCTCTCAGGCTCCAGACTTCTGAGCACAGCTGCACCTAAGCACCCCTGCAGCAGGGCCACCATGCCCCAGGTGAAGAACACCTGTGGACTAGGAAGTGCACTCTTCATGTGCCATCGCTGCACACTCCGTGGTCTCACACAAGCTTCTACAGACAGGATGGCCTCACTCTACTTGCTGGGGTCCCATACATCCAGGATGTACCCACACCAATTCCCACCTTCCCAGGGTGCGTGATGCCCAGCTGAGCTGGGATGCAGCACTACCCAGTTGTTCAGAGGATGCTACGTGCACCATCGGGGATGCAAATCAACCAACAGCATCCACAATCCCCCAAGTTTCTAATCTGCCTTTGCACACCAGGAACCGCGGGTTGCACTCTGGACCGGCCGAGACGTGCCCTTGGCCCCTTCCGCGGCCGAAGCAGCCGGTCCCACCGGGCCCTCGGTGGGGCCAGGACGGTCCAGCTCTGCCACCACACACGCGGCGTGCCGGTGGCGGCTCCGGCCACCGGTCAGCTCCGGCCCGGACCCTGCACCGGGATGGGCCTCCCCGGGCACGCCAAGCACGCCGGCATCCCCCGGCCCCGGGGGCTCCCGCTGCCGGCCGCCCGGCTCCGTGCCCGCAGCCCCGCCGGGGCTCCCGCGCAGCCCCCGGAAGGGGCCGGGGCCGGGCCGGGCCGCCCCCCCGGGCCCGCCCGCGGGACGGGGAAGCCGCCGCCGTTTCCGGGCACGGCCCGCCGGCCTGCCCCGCGCTCGGCCCGGGCCGGGGCTCCCGCGGACAGGTGGGTGCTGCCGGCCGCCGTCCCCGCCCGGACCGGGCCGGGCCGAGCCGGGCCGCCCCCCCGCCCCGGCCGGAGTCGCGGGGCCGCACCTTCTTCATGATGCCGGTCTTCCTCTTGCTGAAGGTGGTGTAGCGCCGCAGCTTGTTGTCGATGAACTCCATCTTGATCTTCACTCGGCCCCGCGTCTTCTTCCCGGGCTTGGCGCCGCTCACGGCCCCGCCGCCCCCGCCGCCGCTGTAGGCGGCCGCCGCCGCCGCTCCCGCCGCGGGCCCCGCCGCCGCCGCCGCCGCCTCGGCCAGGCCACGCTTCACGCCGCGCCGCTCGCCGCCCAGCTCCTCCTCCTCGGCCGACTCCGAGTCGCCCTCGCTGCCGCTGTACAGCGTCTCCCGTTTCAGGCAGCCCCCGGGCGCCCCCGCCGCCGCCCCGCCGCCGTTCGCCCCACGCGGCACCGGCGACCGGCCCAGCCCCGAGCCGCGGGCCAGCGCGGCGGCGGCGCCGTTCCCGGCCCCGGCCTGGCTCGGCAACATCGCGGCGGCGAGCGCGGGTCGGGTCGGGCCGGGTCAGGCCGGCCCCGCCATGTCCCCGCCGCGCTCCGCGCTCACGGCCCCGCTCCGCCGCCGCCCCCGCCGCGCCGCGCCGCCCCCATATAAAGCGATACAATGTTGCCTTTTATGGCCAGGGCGCTCCTTATATGGGGCGAGACGGCGCCCCGCCGGGAGGCGCCGCGCCATTGGCTGGCGACCGCCGAGCGCCGGCGCCCATTGGCCGCCGCTTGGCGTTTGATTTGCATACGGCCGGGCCGCGCTCGCGTCACGCCCGGGCCGGGACACGCAGGGCGGCTCTTAAAGGGCCAGCGCGGCCCGAGCGGGGCGCGGGCAGCGGCGGGGCCGGCAGCGGCACCGGCACCCAGCGGGGCTCCGAGCAGCGCTGGGACACCCCCGCTGCCAGCCCCGCCTCGGGCCCCTCCACCGCCACCCCCGGCCACGCGGGTCCTCGTAGGGGACACAGCACGTGGCGCAAAGAGTGCCTGCCTCGCCATCCTCCGGAGCCGCGCCAGCTGCCGCCGCTGCTCCGGGCAGCGCCGCGCCCCGGCTGCTGGCACGGCCGGCACGGACAGCCTGCCCTCCGCTCCTCTGCCCGGCCGTAGGGCACCGAGAGGGCCTGGGGCCAGCTGGGCGCTCAGGGCTGTGCAGGGCACGGGGCTGAAGCAGGTATGTGCAAACCAGACACGGCTGAGGCACAGGCTGATCGCTGCCCAGCGGGAAAAAAGATCTCCCGTTTAACAGCACGGGCCGCAGCCGGCTTCAAACACACAGGGGCTGGGGCTGGGGCTCTGTCCCACGGCCACGCACGGGCGGGACAGAGCAGCTGCAGAGCGGGGCAGGGGCTGGTCAGGCCCGGCTGTGCACGGCAGAGGGCTCCAGGCACTGGCACGGGTGACATCCTGCCTGCAGGTGTGAGCCAGCACCTGCACAGCACAGAGACAGCACAGCCGTGTGCCAGGCACTGGCACGGGTCACATCCTGCCTGCAGGTGTGAGCCAGCACCTGCACGGCACAGGGACAGCACAGCCCTGTGCCAGGCACACTGCACGGGTGACATCCTGCCTGCAGGTGTGAGCCAGCACCTGCACAGCACAGGGACAGCACAGCCGTGTGCCAGGCACTGGCACGGGTGACATCCTGCCTGCAGGTGTGAGCCAGCACCTGCACAGCACAGGGACAGCACAGCTGTGTGCCAGGCACGCTGCACGGGGCTCAGCAAAGGCGCAAGGACAGCACCGCCCCGGAGCTCCAAGCTGTGAGGACAGAGTTCTCAGCTGAGAAAAGGTGCTTTCCCATAGCCTGTCCTACAAACGGGAACTGCCACCCAGGGCAGGACCTCGCCTCTGGCAGCAGCAGCCCCGCCACAGACCCACTTTGTCTCCTGGGCAGCCCCTGGAGGGTTCTGTACTCGCACAAGCCCTTTCCATGCCTGCCTCGGAGGACACAGGCTGGGCAGCAGCCCTCTCAGCTGTCCCCAGCAGCCCGGGGCCAGCCTCCTCCAGAGCAAGGGAGTAACTGCAACCCCAACACCCCCTGGCTGCCCCCAGCGCCTCCCCCTCCTCCCGCCAGCCATGCTCCTCCAGTGAGCACACATGCCATTTATAGCTCCCAGCAGGGCTGCTGGAACTCACATGCCTCCCATCACATGCCCTGGCCGCCCTCCCTTCAAGCTGAGCACAGAGCACACCTGGCACAGGTGAGGCCGAGGCCTGGCTGTCTCTTGCCAGGCTGGGGCAGGGTCAGCAGGACCCTCGGCATGGCTGGGGGCACCGCTCAGCTGGGAACAACCAGCACATGGATCTGACAGCCACAGCCAGGGCAGGCTCCCTGCTCAGCACAAGCCTGCAGTCGCTGCAGGTAGCAGGATTTGGTTTTATCTTGCTCGTGGGACAGCTCTCCTTTTCTCCATCTCTTCCCTGGGCCTTCCAAGCCAAGGCTTTTTGCTCCCCAAGCTGCAAGAGTGTCTGCAAGAGGTGAGACCTGGCTCGTTCTGGGCTGGCTCAGCCCTTCTGCTGTGATCCTTCTCCTCCCAAGCCTCATCCCGTGGGTGCTTCCCAAGCTGCCTGTCCTGCTTGTGCTCTGAACAGGCGCAGAGCTCCAGCCTGCCCAGCTCCCTGGGATGCCAATCTCTCACCAAGGCAGTCAGACCCACCCTGGGGAGCCAAGCCCTGTCCCCAAACCACCATCACCCGTGGGCCACAAGCTACCAGCAGGTCCTCACTTACCCAAACCAGCAGCCACTGACAACTGAAAGCAGCTCAAAGCAAGTGTTCAGCCTTCAGGGATCTTCTCATTTACAACTCCTGCATCATGAAATTCCCATTTCGAGCCCTGTTCTAACACAGCTTTAGGGCACAGCACTTCAGACTATGCCTTCCAGCCTCTTACCTGCTTTCCCCTGAAGTTACCCCCAGACAAGCTGCCTGACAGCTCCACAGGAGCACAGACACTGCTGCCAGCATGACCCCAACCCTCCCATCCCCTTCTCAATCCTCCTCCAGGCCATTGCAACAAGTGATCCTTCACCCTTTTCCAGCTCTTCATCCACACTGGAGCTTGCTTAAAACAAACCTGAAAGCACAGGCCTGAGCTTAGATGCAGCTCAAGAGTGTGGGATGAGTCCAAGCTCCATCTCTCCATCCAAGTCCCAGCTGAGGCTGCTTAGGACAATTAAGGCCCATGTGTTTCCACACAGGTGCCTGACACAGCTGCAGAAGAGTCTCAGGGCAGCAGAGGAAACCAGAGCAAGGCAAAAAGCCCTTCCTCAAGCTGCACAGCAGATCTGTGCACTCGTGGGCCAGGGGTGCTCAAAGGATGCAGCATTGCAGGGGGGATTTGGATAACCTAAGGGCAAGAGAAAACACCAGGGACTGCTGGAAAGGCCTGGTTTGGAGGTCTTCATGCTTCAGGGAGTTTTCATTGTGTGGGACTAACACACATCTGCTTGCTGTTCTCTTACACGGGTCAGTAAATGTTCAACTTTGGCCACAGCTGGTGGCTCTCTAGGGGGACCTGTGCTTTGATGGGCAGCTGTTAAACCAGCTGGGGTAGTGCTCTTTATCCCTGCCAGGACCCATCCTCTCTCCAGGGGTATCTGCTGTCCATGGGCAGCTGTTAAACCAGCTGGGGCAGTGTTCTTTATCCCTGCCAGGACCCATCCTCTCTCCAGGGGTATCTGCTGTCCATGGGCAGCTGTTAAACCAGCTGGGGCAGTGTTCTTTATCCCTGCCAGGACCCACCCTCCCTCCAGGGGTATCTGCTGTCCATGGGCCATCCAGGCTCACTGCAGGGCTGATCCAATTCCATCAGCCCCTGGGGAGAGGCTCCAGCCAGGGGAGGAGCCCAGCATTCCCAGCTGGATCCAAGCTGGGATTCAGAGCCCCAGGGCAGCCTGTGTGCAGGGCATTCCCAGAGGGAGACTGGACCCTGCTACAGGATCATCTCTGCTCCAGCAGAACCACATCTGCCACTCCAGGAGGACTTGACTGGGCTGCTCCCAACACCCTGACCAGCAGGGTGTCAGCTCCTGTTCTGACTCTGACAGGGTTTTTTCTTTTTTGTTCATTTGCTTTTTTTGTACTACTGCATTTTCAATATTCCTAGTAGAGAACTGTTATTCCTTTTCCCATATCCTTCCCTGAAAGCCCCCTAAATTTCAAAATTAAAATAATTTGGAGGGAGGGGGTTTACATTCTCCATTCCAAGGGAAGCTCTGACAAGTCTGCAGCTCCCACCTGCAAGACACAAGTGTTGGAAAAGGGACAAACACCTTTGATAACTGGCAGAGCAACTGCCAGCAAACTTTCTTGCACCCAGTTTCCAAGCCTGGACCAAATCTGAGCTCAGAGCCAGCTAGCATATTCCAAGAAATGAGCACTTTTCCCCCCTCCAGCATCTCCATAACCTCTTTGGGTAGCCGAGATGGGAAGAGGATCCTGGACATTTCTGATCCAGCCCTGATTAAAGCAGAGCTAACTACACTGGGTAGCTCAGGACTTCTCTGGGCCAGGAGTGGGTATCTCTGATGATGATGAGATGATGCCACAGCTTCTCTGGGACTCAGACCTTTATCACCCTTGAGGAAAAGCACTTCCCCTAACACCAACTATCAATGTCCCTTGTGCAGCTTATGCCCACTGCCTCCAGCCCAGCCCCATCAGGCCTCCCTGTCAAAGCTCAGATCTCTAGAACCCCCTATATAAATATATAATATATAGGATATAGCTCATAGAGATAAGCCCAGGTCTGTATAACCCCTAGCACAGGGCTGTGCAGCCAAGTGAAACTGCTGGTCCCAGTGCCTCACTCTGGCTCCAAGGCACAAGCCCAGGCTGGCTTGGCTCTTGTTCATGCTGTGGGGTCTGGGGCTGCTTGCATACCATGTGCACCCCTCTCCTCTTTAGAGAGGAGACTGCCAGGACCCTGCCCTTGCTCTGGGCCACTAGCACAGAGCAGAGGGCTGCAGACCACGTGTGACAGCAGGATATCCTCCAGTGTCCCCAGCCAGGCCTGGCCCTGCTAGCACCCTGCAAGAAGCCACAGCTGAAATCTCCTGTACAAAACCACAGCCCAGCGTGGGCCACAGGGGTGGGTGCACAAACCCTGTCAGTACCTGAAGTGGGGGCAGCCAGTCAACACCTCCATGAGTGGTTGTTTGCTTGGGGTCTGAGAGGGACACCTCCTCTTGAGACAATTCCCTCTTGGAGAGCAAGCCATGACTGCCCAGAGAGACAGCAAGTGCTGAGGCAAAGTGCTCCCTCAGGGCTGGGAACAGCACCTCAGGCTCACCTGAGAAGGGGGGCAAAGGGGTTAAACACAGCAGACAGACGCCTGAGGAATGAGCCCCAAACCCTTCCCAGAATCCATGTGGAGGAAAACCACTATCTGGCAACAGTATTTTACAGAGACAAAAAAAAAAAAAAAAATCACAAAAAAAACCCCACCACCAAACCAAAAAAAAAGCGCCTTCTTTATTGAGAGCAGCACATAAAAACCCAACAAAACCCAACCCTTCTTGGCTGCAGTACCCTCCACTCAAGCAAACAAACTAACCCACTCTAGGCTGCATTCCAGTAACAGAAATACTATGGTAGGGAGGAGTCAGCGCTCTGGAAGAGGGAGACAGGGGGCTCTGCCCAGAGTCATAAGTACAAAAAAAGGCACAGGGTAACTGGGAAAGGTAGTGAGCTCCTTCATATGCCAGGCACTTTGTGCTCCTGTTGGCTGGCCTGTCCCCAGGGGAAGGGGAAGGCAGGCATGCCCAGCACAGACGGACGGAGAGCCCGGCAGAGATGGACGTGGCGAGCACCGAGCTCCATCCACGCCCGCAGCCTGAGGGCACCGGGCTGAGCAGGCAGGGGCAGGAGGCAGCAAGGGCTGTCTTTTGGGACCCACTGGGGAGGGGGCTGGGGCTGGGGGACACTGGCTTGTGCTTTGAGTCCAGCAGCCGCTGATGCCGAGCTGCTCGCTGGCGCATCGGGGTCGGGCTCAGCGAGGGGCCGGGGCACACACGGAGCCCTGCCCACCCCGCCGCCTCCTTCACCAGCAGGGCTGGCTGCTCAGGCTTTGCTGTCGGCCGGGCTGTCCCCAAGGGAGGTGGCAAGCTCGCTGAAGGAGGGCCGGTCCTTGGGGCTGGGGGCCCAGCAGCGCTGCATCAGCTTGGCCAGGCGGGAAGGGCAGCCCTCGGGCTGCGGCAGCTTCGTCTTGCCCGACTGCAGACCTGGCACGAAAGGGAAGTCCAAAGGGCCATTGGGAAGGGGTCTGATCCTCTCTGCGGGGTGCAAGGAGAGCAGCAGCTCTCCGTGCGGGCCGGAACAGCCTCCCCAGCCGGACCAGCACTGTCACACAGCCTGAAAAGCGAGTAGGGTACAACTCCGGGGACAGCACAGGCTGCTCCACGTACCTGCTAGGACCTCATCATCTGCCAGCGGAGTGTAGGGCATCTCCCCGTGCGTGAAGACCTCCCACATGAGCACCCCAAAGGACCACACATCCGATTTCGTGGAGAACTCATCTTCCAGCACGGCCTCGGGTGGCATCCAGCGCAGCGGGATCCAGGCCTGGCGGAAGTGGTAGTACTCGCTGCGGGCAGGAGGGCAGGCAGTGAGACTGGGGCCGTGCCACCCCCCCTGCTCCCCTGGCAGGCTCCCTGACCTGTTGTACACGTCCTTGCTGAGGCTCAGGGCTGAGACCTTGACCTGCCGCTGGGCGCTGACCAGGCAGTTCCTGGCTGCCAAATCCCGGTGCACGAACCTGCCGTTGGAGAGGTGCTCCATGCCCAGGGCCACCTGTGTGCACAGAGACACCTGACCCAGAGAGCTGTCAGCACTGCCTGCCCTCCTCGGGGCCCCCAGACCCACAGCCCTCCCAAAGCTGCACGGTCACCTTATGTTTGGTAGTGAGCGGCTGTGGCTTTAGAGACTCATCTTTGCTCTTGGAGATCCTCAGGAACTGCTTCAGGTCCCCCTGGGAGACAGACAGCACTTCAGAGTCAGCACCTCTACATGCTGACAAGTCTCACTGGTCCCTGCAGTGCTTGGACGTGGCAGGCCCACAGACCCTCATCTCCTGATCCATGCTTCCTGCCTGTCCTCTTGGTCTCTGCCTTGCAGGGCAAGCCACTATCTTGTTTCTGGGCCTCAGCTGGCTAAGATCAGGGCAAGGAGGCCTGAAATCTCCAGGTTTTTCATGCCCCAAATTTTTTCTCTCCTACAGACTCCTCACAGCCATTCTGGAGCATGGAATCCCACAATTTAGCTTCTATAGCTGGGTCCAGGACACAGACCAGAAATCAGGAGGATGTAGAGGACAAAGTCACTGCCAGGTCTTGCAGGAGAACCCCATCCTCCAGAGGCTGGGAACAGCAGTAAGCTCAGCCTGGCCCCCTCACACCTGGGCCACCCTGTGCTGCCAGCCCCTCATCCCAGCTGCAGGCCCAGGCCCAGTGCTGTCCCCTCCCTGCTGCAGGGCCCTTACCAGGTCGACGTACTCCAGCACCATGTAGTGCGGCTCTGCCTCGCGGCACAGCCCCAGCAGCCGCACCACGTTGGCGTGGTTCAGCTTCCCAAACATCTCTGCCTCCCGGCGGAAGTCCAGCTGCAGCTGCTCGTCCCTGGTCTGCAGGCTCTTCACCAGCACCAGCGCCTCGCCCTCACCATCCTCTGTGCCTTTGGCCTTGGCCAGGAACACCTCACCGAACTCCCCCCTGCCTGCAGGCGCAGAGCACCGGGCGGGCGTCAGGGCAGCGGGACAGCTCCAGAGCCAGGGGCTGCAGGGCCCCTGCACCCAGCACATCCCCTGCTCTGTGCTGGGGTTTCAGCCCCGGGGCTCCTGCTGGAGCGGGGAGGAGGCCAGGGTGGCCCAGCATACCCAGCGTGGTGATTGTCTGCAGGTTGGAACGCGGGAAGTGCATCTTGTCGGCGGCGCTGTGGCGCTTGCTGGCCCCAGAGCTGCTGCCCAGGTTGGTCAGGGCCACTTCTTCCTGAATCTCTGCTGTCATCTGCCCGTTCTGCAGCAAAGCACCGCCTGCCAGGGAAGCACAAATAGCTTCAGCATCCTGCCAGGCCACACAGTGAAAGTTATTCTGGGGCCCGGCCGCTCCTGGAGCTCTGACACTCCAAGCACTCCAGCCTGATGTCCAGCCCCAGCAGCAGAGTGGCCTGGCCTCAGTTTCTGCCCCATCTCTGGCAGCCCGGCAGCCACCCTTGAAATCAGATGCTGAGCAATGGCTTTGGTCCCAGAGCCAGCCAGCCCCATCTGGCCTTGTCCATCCCAGGCCGCTCATCCCCAAGCAGTGGCTGCATCCAAACTCCCATGGACAAAACTGGGCAGGACGGCAGCAGGAGAGGGGATGGGTGAGGCAGAGATGGGGCAGGCGGACACTGCTCACTGTAACCACAACCTCCTGATACCCAAGAGACTCTCAAGTCTATCTGGCGTGAAGTCTGATGTCCCTGCTCCTTACTCACTTCCCAACAAGCCTTGGGAATGTCCTTGGACCTGTAAGACCAGACCAGCCTGGATTTTAACTGGCTGGGCTGAAGGAGTGCTAGGAAGCACTGTCCTTGCAATCAACCCCAGCAAGCTTTCTGCACTGGAACTTCACTAGAAATCTCCCTGGCACAAACACAAGCCAGAGAACAGGACACAACACGATTGCCTTGAGAAAATAGAAAACCCTGCATTTTACAGGCAGCTTGGAGGGAAATGACTGCAATGGCATGGCAAACCTTGATTTGAATGTATTTACTGCTTGGATCAGAGCTGGTTAGTAGGAAGTGGTACTTCCCATAAGATGAAGCAGGAGTTGGAGTTTAAAGCAGGGAACACCCCTGAGCCAGGGTCACTCAGACACCTGCAGCATCACTCTGCACTCCTCCATTTCAGCTGCTCCTGGAACAAGCACTAGGCAAACAGCCACACAATAGGGAATTACAAAATTAAGACAACCCACCACGAGATAACTCCAACAGCAGTCCCACTGCCTGTAGTTTCCATCACAGGCTGTTGTATCACAGTGTGTGTACATGCCTGCTTACAAGGCACCAGCACCTCCTGAGCAGGCCTGACCATGACAGGGACCAAGGCTTTGTCACAGGTAGGACTGGAGCTGTGAACACTGAGACATGTTGACTTTAGAGCCATGGCTACTGACAGCTGTCTGCTCTCACATGGTGGAGTAAGATTTGCAAAGATAAAAGCAAAAAGCCACCACTTACCCTATAAATCAAAGCTGGATGCTCCTTACTCTCTCCCTGCTCTTGCACTCATTATCTGCAGGACTGTTTGACCCTGTGCTGTCTGCACTCATGACTAATCGTGTCTCAAGACCACAAGCTTGAAGCCAAGAGGATAACACAAGACGACCACTGCAACTGTGCCAGAAAAATCCTGAAGGCTGCAGAGTGAGTGTGCTGCCACTGAGAGACAGCACCAGCAGGCAGCAACCAGAGACACTTCTGAGAAGGGACAGGCCCTTGTTTCACAGAGCCTGGGCAAGGTAACAAAGGGGCAGGAGGCCTCACTCATGGATCCAGCAGCCCAGAGGGGAGGCGAGCGTGAGGGAGCTGCCTGCTTTGCCCACCTGCCTGCAACACCTGAGCACCTGCTGGAGAAACAGACACAGCCATGCCAGAGACACCAGCACAGCCATCAGTGCCCACAGCCATCAGCCTCCCCAAATGCTCTGTCTGTATCCAACAACAGCAGAAAAAGCAGCACAGTCAGACAGGGATACTGAGAGCAGGCTCTCCTTACAGAGGGTGTGGCACACCAAGGATGTGACCTCGGGATGGTTGGGAGTGCACTGATCCATAGGAAATCCATAGCAAAGTTCCACTGAAAGTCCCTGGAGAGGTTACACCTTTCTGGACCCTGAGGGCACTGGAAAAGTCAGCTGGTGGTCAGCCAGGGAGTACTTGTAGGTACTGAGGCAGATGCTGAAATACTTTGGGTCACCCAGCTAACAAGGAGCCACACCAAAAAGAGGCAAAGAGCCAGATCTTTGAAGGCTGTGGTGGATGGAATGACTCCACCAGAGCTGACAGCAAACACAAACCACTTTTCCGGAGAGGCTATGGAAGTACCAAAAAGGAGTGTAGACATCTGAGAAGTTGGGTCTGCTTGTAAGAATGAGGATACACCTGGCAGCTAAACTGGTTCCAAATGAAGGGAATAAGAAGAGGCAAACTAGCAGAAGAAAAATGTAATAAAGACAGGCCAAGATAAAAAGCTGAGACCACCTCGGAAGTGATTGAAATAAATTCTTTCCCAGGAAGGGGATGCTGGCCAGAGCCTGCTGGCACAGGTGAGCTGCCTGTGACTATTCCACAGAAAGATCTCACAGTGGTGACAGATGCAAAGCACAAAGCTGCTGAGATGCTCCTGCATCCCTACTCCTAGGAGGTTCCCCACAGCCAGACTTCTCTTCTGGAAGTTTGGCTCCGTTCAAAGTGCCAATGCAAGGAGAAAACCAGGAGGCAAACACAGCAGTTTTCTTTTGCCAGGCCCTCACAGCAACTTGCATGTGATTGGGACATGGCTGTGTGCTGGAGAACACCTGCATTTATGAGGAGTATGAACGGGGAGATCCAGGGAATTGGGGACAGCAAACTGAACTGCACCCCACCACTTACAAATCCTCACTGGAGATAACAGAGGGACTTCAGTGAAACACCTTCCCTTCAGCACCAGGAGCTGCTGAACTCTGATTTGAAGAGGCCAGCAGAGTACTGCTATTTGATTATGTTGCAGCAGGGATCCCTCCCTCCCTCCCCTGTGATCCCACGTGCAGGAGCTGGGATGCAGGAGTCATGCACACCTCAGCAGACAGAGATGAACACAATGCGAGGCTGGGATTCAGCTTTCACACTAACTTGCCTACTTCTCACCTGGCAGCAGGTCTCTGCCACCAGTCAAAAACCAGAGCATGGGTTAGGAGTTGCCCCATTCCTGGGAGCTCCCTGCCCCTCAGGCCCTGCAGCACAGGGACAGGGGGCAGCAGGGAAGCCCCCACCCTCAGGTGTACCGGCCTCACCGTTCAGACACTCCATTTCAGGCTCCTCGCCCTCTGGGTGCTTCTTCAGCCTCTTGGCTTTTCTCCTCTTCTTGCAGTAGAACATCAGCCCCAGCACAATGATGATGTAGGCAACAGCTGCCCCCACAGAGAGCCCGATGGTCTGGATCATCTTGTAGGGTGTGTGGCTGCCAGGTCCCTCATCCTCCTCTGCTGCTGGCTTGTCTGTGGGGCAGAGAGCATCCAGCACATGGGGGCGTGGAGGGATTTCCCAAATCCTGCTCAGGAACGTGCTGGAGGGACGTAACAAGCCCCCAGCCCCCCAAGGTGGCCACCTCCTCAGCCAGGCACAGCACAGCCCACAGCACCTCTGCTGCACTCCAGTGGGGATGCTGCTGTCACCACCTGGCAGGCACCACCAGAGCCAGAGCAGGGCCTGGAACCACCAGGGACTGCAGGAGGTCACGTCCCAGCACCGGGCACCCTCCTTACCCACAACATACAGGAAGGCCTCCCGGTGCTTGATGTTGCAGCTGTTGCCAGCAATGCAGGTGTATTTTCCAGAGTCCTCGGCGGTGACGTCGTAAATCACCAGGGAGCCGTTGGGCATGATCTGAATCCTGCCAAACACACACACACAGCTCTTTCCAAGTGCCAGAGGGCAGAGGCAGGCTTGGGGCACCCCTGCAGCCCCACCTCCCCACTGCCATCAGCTCCCATCTGAGGCTGTGCAGCACCTAAGAACAGGTGAGTGCAGCTCAGTCACAGCTTGGCAGGCTGTGGCAGAAAGGGAAACCCTGGGGCCAGGAGAGTCCAGGTCCTGGCACGTGGAGTCAATTACGTGCCCACCAAGCTGGGAACCCAGGACTGCACCCTCACACTGGGCAGGGATGAGGGATACTTGGGAACGTCCTGCTGCACCACGTGTCAGTTTGGAATGGAGGCTGTGTACCTGGGCAGGAGCTTGCCAGGATCCAAAATCTTGTCCTTCCCTTTCCACTGGATGTGCGGTACGGGGTCCCCCTCTGCCTGGCACTGGAACATGGCTGTGTGGCCCTGGTACACCGTTGTGGGCTCGGGCTCCAGCTTGAAGGTGACGTAAACTGCAGGCAGAGAGGCCGAGAGGAGCGCTGTCAGCTCCTGGGAATGGTGCTAAGCTGCCAGGAGGGAGCACAGCCAGCACAGCAGCACAGCAGCACGTGCCCTCTCAGGCCGTAGCAGAGCACTGATAAACCAGACACTCGAGTGCCACGGGACACGGCTCAGGGGCAGGCCAGACACTGCTTGCTCTGCCACCCAGGCAAGGCCAGGCCAGCAGGAAAGGCCCCAGCCTGCCCCCGAGCCCTCACCTGCCACCACGAGCTGCACGGTGGCGCGGATCTCGCCCTGGGGCCGGTTGGAGGCGATGCAGGTGTAGTTCCCCGAGTCGCTCCTGCTCACCTTGTGGAAGGACAGGATGCCGGCGTTGTGGCTGACGTGGGCCGGCAGGCTGCTCCCATCTGCAGGGCACGAGAGCAGGGCTACAGCAGCCGTGCAGGGAGGCTGGGCCACGCTGCTGCGCCACCCAGGGAGGCTGGGACAGCACCAAGATCCCGCGGCCTCGGGTCGGGAGCAGGCACGTCCCACCCAAACGCCCCTGACCTGTCTTAGTCCACTGGATGGTGGGCTTCTCCCGGCCCGTGGCTGAGCAGGACACCGTCACCTCCTTATCAAACTCCATGCACTGCAGGGGCTGGGGTGGTGGGGTGAACTTCAGCTTCTCTGCAACAGACAGAGGCTCCCTTGAGGCTCCCTGCCCGCCACAGGAGGCCCAGAGCTGGAGGCCTCCCAGCACGGGCTCCATCCCGGGGGCGCTGAGGGGCTGCCGGCGTACCCAGCACGTGCACCCGCGCGGAGCCCTCGATGCTGCCGGCCGGGGTGCTGCTGACACACTTGTAGGTGGTGCCATCGTACACCTCCACGTTGTTGATGCGCAGCGTCCCGTTCTCCGAGATCTCAAAGCGCGAGTCCTGCCCGGGGCGGGGCACAGACGTCACCAGCCTGGGCTGGGCCCTGCCCCCGGCACTGCTGGCACCCCACCTGCCACAGCGTGCCTCAGGTAAACACAGCCCTGCTGGGACAGGCTGCGGGGACACTCCTCCTGCCCCAAAAGCACAGGGCTGACTGCCGGCCAAGCGGGCAAGGCACCGCCAGCTGTGCACCCACACAAGGGCAGGATGGAGCCAGTGCCAGGAACATGGCCACAGTGGGGCTGACAGGGAAGCTGGGCCTCGGAAGGAGGTGAGAAACAGCAGCAGCAGAGCAGGTGCCCAGCAGAAGTGCCCACGGGAGGCAGGGCCCTGCCTTGCGGCCTCACCTCAGAGATGGAGACGCCGTTGCGGTACCAGGTGACGGTGGGTTTCAGGGAGGCCTTGCTGAGGCAGTGCAGGTATCCGGGCTTGCTCTCCTCCAGCTGGCTGTCCTTGGGCATCTCCACCCATTTGGGTACAGCTGGGCACGGAGGCAAGGGGTTACACAGAGCCACTCACTGCCCCTCTGGCCAGCAGCAGTGCAGAACACACAGGCAGCGTGCAACCAGCCACAGGACTCTGCAGCTCAGCCGTGAGAGGTGCCTCTCTGCATCAGTGAGGTGATGAGCCACTGCCCAGCTCACCCTAACCCCCTATCCAGCCCCTCTTCTGCTCCCACCCTTTTCAGAAAGTTTCCTACTAGCCACAGTGATGCTCAGCTCCTGTTTCTTCTCTCCAGCCTTGTTGGCAGCATGGCACGTGTAGACCCCTGCATCCATCTCGGTGATACTGGTGAAAATGAGCTGCTCTGCCTCTTGGTAGACCCTGCCAGCAGTGGGGACTCGTTCCTGGTTTCTCTCCCACCAGACCTGGGGTGTGGGTATGCCTTGTGGAGCGGGGCAGGACACACGATGCCCCTGGTTGGCTGTCAACACCTTCGGGGAGAAGGGTGCCATGTCTTCGATCTCTGAGAGGAACACCAGACAAGAGGGCTCAAAGAGGGCAAGAACGTGCAGCCAACCCACCAGCACCCACGGCTGACATGGAGACACCATTCAAAGGAGAGAGCACACAAACCATGTGTGCTCCCCTCACCCAGACAGCAAGGATGAACCACGGCATGCACTGACCCCCTGCTGTACTGTCACATAGCTCCAGAGTGGCACTGGAGCTCTGGGCCCCACTGCCCGCCTGCCCCCAGCCCCAGGAGCTCACCTGCCAGCCGCAGAGTTGCCTTCAGCACAAGGGTTTTGCCCCTCTGCCCACGGCCCACGCACTTATAGACGCCGGTGCTGCGAGCCCGGACCTGGGTGATCAGCAGGGAGCCGTTGGCAAACACGGTGGTCCTGGGCAGAGGAAGGGCTCAGTGGGCATCTCTGCAGGACACAGCACTCAGATGTCCTGCATGAGCCCGGGAAACCCACGGGGTGCCAAGCCACAGCTTCCCAGCACACACAGACAAGGAGATGGTTGGGATACATTCTTCACGGAGGAAATGAGCTCACAAAAGTATTTTTCTCGGTTAAGAGCTGGCTCCCACCAAAACATGCATCACCAAGCGTGAGCCAGTTCTGACAGCACACCAGGAGAAGGGGCAGAGGACACAAGGTGGCGCCCGGGGGCTGCCAGGCCCAGGGCATCCACAGCCCAGGTGGCACTGCTGGCCTTCCAGAGGCTGGGAGAGTCACACCCCGGCCCCAGGATCACTGCCCCTGCTCTGCAGACCGCCCATGCTTAGGCTGCCTGGGGCTCAGAAACACTCCAGCCTCTGGGGAGGAATGTGGCAGTGCAGGAGAGCCACAGGGCTCAGTGATTGCTCTGCAGATGCTGGGGGCTGGAAGGCATTCCCAAGTCCGGGGATCACCACGTGTTGGCATCTGGTACTGGGACACAGCCCTGACTGTGAATTGTCCAAAGTGGGTGTCTGCAGCTTCAGCTTCCCTGGCTCCACAGGATCTCCACATCTGGGGCAGAGACATCCCCAGCTGTGGGGCCATCATGCATGGGCAAACAGAACTGACACAGACTTGTGTGAGGACAAACTGCTCCCTGAGTCCTGTTGAGGTAAATGCCATGCACAAGGACCCAAGTCCCTGCTAATCCCAGGCCAGTCAAGCTGAGAAACCAATCCCCGTGGCCACTCTGATGCTGTGTGCCTGCCCTTGTGTACAGACAGGGTTTGACCCCTCTCCTCTGGAACACAGTGCCCCTCTCCTCCCAGCCCTCCCACATCACTGGGGTCCCTATTACTTGGATCTGTTGGAGATGGGGTTGTCCTCAAAGAGCCATTCCTGCGTGGGAGGGGGCACAGCTGCAAACTGGCAGTCAAACATGGCCTCTTCGTTCCTGGTGACGATGAGGTCCTGGGGGACGATCACTGCCTGAGGAAAGCTCTCGTCTGCAACGGCACAGACCACACACAGCAGGGTGAGATGGACAGAGGGGCCTGCCGTGTCCCCACACCAGGGCTCTGGGGAAAGCTCACAGAAGAGCTGGGTGCACTCTGCAAGCTCAAAGGAGACAAATGTGCTGGCACAGCTGGAGTTACAGACTCAGAGCCCAGGGCTGCATGTGGGAGCTGCTCTGGGGAAAAGCCCTTCTGCTTCCAGCAGGGCCCCGAGCACCCTGGCTCCCAGCAAACAGATCAAAGCTGGCACTGGATGGCAAAATTCCCTTCTCCAGTTCCAAACACCCCTCTGATGTCAACACTTCCTGTCCTCCTTGGGTCTTGCCTCCAAAGGCCAACAGGGCATCTACCCACATGGCACGATGCTGGCAAAACCAGAAGCACCTACAGCCTGCAGGCTGCTCCATCACAACAGGAGACAGCATAAATCTGCTCCAGCACGACACAGGGGCAAATTAACACAGCATAAATCTGCTCCAGCACGACACAGGGGCAAATTAACACCCCCAGGGCGGGCTGGGCTCCAGCCTGGCCGGGATCTGTCGGGCCTGTCTCTGCCCACAGCAGGCCGGGCAGGGCAGGGCCGAGCAGGGCAGGGCAGGGTGAGCAGGGCAGGGCAGGGCCGGGCCGGGCAGGGCCGAGCAGGGCAGGGCCGAGCCAGGCAGGGCAGGGCAGGGCCGGGCTGGGCAGGGCTGGGCAGAGCCGGGCAGGGCCGGGCAGGGCCGGGCCAGGCAGGGCAGGGCAGGGCAGGGCAGGGCAGGGCAGGGTGAGCAGGACAGGGCCGGGCCGGGCCGGGCAGGGCCGAGCAGGACAGGGCCGAGCCAGGCAGGGCAGGGCAGGGCAGGGCAGGGCAGGGCCGAGCAGGGCAGGGCAGGGCAGGGCAGGGCCGGCACTCACCGACGATGCTGAGGGTGAAGTTGTTGTGGCTGCAGACGGAGCCGACGGCGCTGCGGGCGCAGCAGTAGTACAGCCCGCTGTCGTCGGGGCCGGCGCTGGGCAGGGTCAGCGTCCTCTCCCTGCTGCTGACCGAGTAGGCACCGCCGCCCTCCGGGAGCGCGCCGCCGTCCCGGAACCACTGCCAGCTGGGGCTGCAAGACGGGGCCAGCGGGTCAGCAGGTGAGGGCAGGGCCCCGAGAGCAGGCGTGCGGAGGAGACAGCCCAGAGATGGCCCCTCTCCCTGGCTCTCCGTGCCTGCCCGGCCCCCACACAGACACCAAGCCATGGGACATGCAGCCAAGTGGACGACGGGACACGACTGGGAAGCGACGGAGAGTGACGGCAGCACACCAAGAAGCTCAGCTGGGCTGCCATAGCCCATCCTTACTGTGCTCCTCGCTAGGGGGCTCTGGGGAAGCCGTTTGCCTTCTCCCACGGCGCTCAGCCACAGGCTCAATCCTGCCCTTCGCCTTCCCTGACTCTACCGAGCTCTTGCGGGAGAGAGGAGGGGAGGTGGGGGAGGAGGAGAAAGAGAAAGGTGGCGGGGGAGAGGGAGGGGGATAGAGAGAGAGAGAGAGAGAGAGAGACCACACAGCCAAGGTGCAGGGGCCCCTGGCAGGGTCCACTCCTCAGGAGGCAACCCTTACCGTGGGTGGCCATCGATGTGACACCGCAGCACCACTGTGGAGGAGGGCTGGATCTCAGCTACGCTGGCCGGCTGCTTCAGAACCACACTGCCTGTCTCAATCCCTGTGGGACCAGAGAATACCAACACAGCTGGCTCTCCAAACCTACAGAGCCCAGGTGGTGGTTATTGGTGACTCACAGATAACCAGAGGAAGCAGCAAGGGCACGAGCATGCTTAGAGACACATATGGCCTCAAGCCAGTGTGGAGTAAAGAGACACCCACGCTGCAGAGATCCCACTTTGCCCTGTGGGCAGCTGTTCTCTGAGGGTTAAGGTGAGCTCTGAAAGGACCTGCAGTGCCCAGGACACACCTGCTGCAGTAATGTCCCAGTTTCATAAGCACAGACGGGAAAGGGGGCAGGAGAAAGCATCTCTGACAGCCTCAGGGACACCAGAAGACACAAGAGGTCTACAGGGCAGGACGGACATGGCAGCCAGAGAGGAATCCTACCTGAGCAGCCCAAGCTGTCCCATCCCTGTCTGACCCACGCAAGAATCAGCAGCCAGCCCAGAGAAGCTGTTTGCAGCCTCCCAAGAGGCTGCTTTTCCCCCACTCACACTTGATGTTGAAGGAGGCGTTGGCGGTGCGCGCCTCCTCCCCGGTGAGCGGGTTCCTGGCCAGGCACTGGAAGACGCCGGCGTCGCGGTGCCGATCCACGGCGGCAAACTGCAGGTTGCTGCCCTCCTTGAAGCGCTGCTCCGTGTCCCGGACGGGCAGCCCGTTCTGCAGCCACTGGAACTCCACCCCGGCGGGCTCCTTCACCTCGCAGCGCAGGATGGCGCCGCGGCCGTGCAGCGCGTCCTGCGAGTACGGCTCCTTGGTGAAGAGGATGCTGGCCCGCGCCCCCACGGCTGCAGGGCAGAAAAGGGGAGCAGGTTTAGGGCCAGGCAAGGAGAAGAATGGATCAGGTCAGCAGGCGCCCCTCTCGAGGGTCTCCAGACAGCCAGAGCCACGTCAGGAGAAACGCAGCACAAAGCACATCTGTCAGAGCCAACTCAGAGCCCCAGCAGATCCAAGCACAGCTGCTTCAAGCCTGTCTGCAGCAATCACTGCAACAGGCGTGCCCGAGCTTGCCACAGCCAAGGAGAGCCCTCTGCCCCCTGGGGACTGGTGCCATGACCCACTACTGAGTGTCACACTGCCAGCCTGAACGGAGCCTGAACATCCACTGCAGTGTAGGAGCCAGGAAGGCAGTCACCAAAACCCTGGAGAGCAAGCAGCCTCCTGGGCAGTTCCAACGTGTCTTTGAGTGCTTCTTGTCCTGTTTTTTGGGATGTGTCCTAAGCTCCAGCCTTGCATCGAGGCTGTCCCTGGTCAGAAATACACACAGACTGCTTCTAGGTTTTCCTCAAAGTCCCTCTCCTTGGGACTCTGTCTCTGACTCACCTCCACATCCCCAGCAAGTACCCAGAGAAACACTGGTGTGGAACAAGGATTATCTATGTGAATAAACCCAGCAGCTGCTGGGACACAGCACAAGAGGATGCAACAGGGACACCACAAACTCGTGCTGGTGACTCAGCCCACTCGCAAGTGGAAGCGGAAACGACAAATTGCAGTAGCTGTCCTTGGGGTCTGAGGGGCTGGAGGCACCCCTCTACAGAGCTGGAACCCCCACAGAGCCCTCCCTGACACACTGACACCCCCCAGGAGCTCGGGTGCTGGGGACAGAGCAGCCAGTGCCTCCCCAGGCAGTGCCTGGCTGGCTGCTGGGGATGCTGGCACACTCCCCAGCCTGGCTGCTGCCTGCCCACAGCCAGCTGTGCAGGGGCTCTGTCTGCTCACCAGCTGCAAGGGCAAGGGAAGCAAACAAAAGGCAATTCGGCACATGAGGATGGCCCTTGGACTCTGCTAGCAGCACCATGCTCTGCAGGGAGGGGGCCAAGCCAGGCACATTTCGAGGATCTCAGAAGGAAGACAAAGGAGGACGTGGTCAAAACAGTGTGCTGCCAGCACTGCAAGGGGAACAGCCTCAGAAAGGGGTTGCCTGGACAAGTCACATGAGCAGTATCCAAGTCCAGCTGAAAGGGAATTCCTCTTTGGACACCCAGCCACATCCTCCTACCTGGCCTTTGTGTAAAAGCCTGGTGAAGGGATACAATTTGACAACAGATCTCAGTCAGACAGAGCTAGGGGACAAGGAATCCTTTTCCAAAAGAGAGGTTTGGAAGACCACCAACTTCCAGAAAGCCACAAGAACCCTCCCCATGCTGGAAAGCCTTTGGAGCCTGCTAGACAGCGCAGGGCCCAGGGCAATGCTGCTCATGGGCACCCTGGTGCCAGCCACACGTCTCCTGCAGGGCTGCCCTGAGCTCCCCCAGCCACAGCAGCAGCAAGGCACAGACACAGGCACTCAAACAGGGTTTCACACCTGTCCCAAACACATCAGCCAGGAGCAGGGGCTGGATTGTGCAGAGACCCTTCTGTCACTGAATTCCCAACTGGATTTCCTCTGATGCCAGGGCTGTGAACTCTGAATTTGGCTGTCCTGACTTCTGCAGCAGAACAGCCACCTCCATGCATTTCTCTGGAACCTGTTGATGGTCCCACTTCCCTGGGTCTCATTCTGAGCCAAGCCCATCAACACACTGTGCTCCAAGGGTCAGCATGTCCAGTGAAGTTTCCATGGCCAGCTGCCACGCACCTCCCCTAAAGGTAGGCACTATCCATCAGTCTGTGACAGCTGCCTCATGAACAGGAGATGAACACATGCCTCGAGGTGACACAACGTGCAGGAACATGTGTCACATCAGATCTGTCCCATCAAGAGCCCTCAGCAAGGCAGCAACCACGCAGCCTCACCCAAACAGAGCCATGTGCTCAGTACCCTAAACACCCTAGAACATCAGGAGCAACCACGCAGCCTCACCCAAACAGAGCCGTGTGCTCAGTACCCTAAAAGCCCCAGAACATCAGGAGCTCAGCTCATGCCAGAAGAGGTTGGTGGCTCAGACAGGCAGGAGGAAAAGAACAGAGCAGTCAAATCCACTCAGGTCTGAAGCTACAGGAGCCAGGTGTGTTAATGTCCCTAGCCGTGCCCCAGGACACCAGGGATCTGTCCCTCAAACCATCCCAGTAGGGTACAAGGCAGAGCCAACGACAGGGTGCACAAAGCTCGTGCAGGAGAGGGATTTGTTCTGCTCTTGGAGCTCTGGCCAGGCTGCTGCTGGGGTTTGTGATGAGACACCTCCCTCTGAAGGTGCAGACCATTAGGGTATTTTAAATTACATGTGCTTCTAGCATTAAATCCTCAGCAGTACCAGTGTAACACCGAACAGCAGAGCTGCTTTCACCCCATCACTGACAGCACAGCTGCACCCCACTGAGCATCCAGGAGCTTCAATGCAGAGCACCAGGGCCCAGTGTCCAGGGATGCGAAGGGCTGTACAACCCTGGCCCAGGAGGAGGCTGCAGTCAGCAGGCTCCATTTATCCCCCTCCACCTCCGGGGCTTTTGGGACAGGCTCAAGGAAGCTGTCCAAGGAGAGGGCTACTGTGTGGGATGCCATCATCTTGGACTTGGGGTAAAGCCTGTACAAAGCCAGCAATCTCCACCTGTGCTGAATAAAGAAGAAAATGACCCTGTTTGTTCCACTCAGCAGCTGGAGGAGCTCCCAGCTCTCCTGTGTGGCAGAGCCATGGCCACGTGTGGCTCAGCCACTGGAGGCTACCCCAGAGGAGAGAGCAAAGGCAGCCCCAGCTCAGACTGGACACCTTCCCAAACAGCTTCTGCTGTGGTTTCATGAGCTCATCTGGGCTGGGACACATGGCTGGGAGCTGCTGAACACAGCAAAACGACTGCCTTAGTGAGAGTCACCTCAAAAACTACCCAGCAATGCCACATCAGCCCCAGCCAGGGCAGAACTCTGCCCCAGCACCACAGCTGGGCCAGCCATGGTCCTGCAGAGCCACTGCCACTGAATTCCCAACTGAACTGGGAGCCCCAAAGGTGTGTGCTGGCAAACACCAGCCTCTGCACATGTCTGTGAGACAAGCCACCCCTGGCTGGGAGAAAAAGAAACCTTCCACACCTCTTTCTGGCCTAAAACTGTCTCAACTGTGGCCACAGAAAGCTTTTCAGGAAAGCTTGAGGCAGATTAGATAAACATGTCTGAAATGCAGCACACCTGGAAACACCCAGTGGTGTGCTACCCAAAGGATATTTAATTGAAATACAGAACCCTCCTGTGGAGGTAATAGATAGAGGTTAAGTGAATTGTGTAGGGAGGTTGAACTGGTACCTTCAGGTCCTCAGGGTGTCATTCCCACACACCACAAAGAAAATCATCTGCAGGGAGGGGACATGGACTACTAGGATGCACAGGGATGGAGAGAAGAGCAGGATCAGATGCCATCCTGGCTCTGAGATAATCCTTCTGGCAAAGGTCTGAGTGCAGGAACACAGCATCCCTCAGGCAGCAGTACCCTCTGCCCAAAACTAATTCCATTTCTTCAAGGAGGCAAATAGCAGCTTCCCAGGAAAGCCAGTGGCACTAATACATCTGCATTACAGGGCCTAGTTCCTAACAAGTGTATCTCAATTCACTTTTTTGTCTTGGGATGTCCCCAGGACTCAGCCATTGCTGGGCTCCAGCCTGAGCACGTGCAGAGCATTTCAGGGTGACAAATAAAATCAACAAAGCCATATCCAGGACAGACTTCTGAGCAACCCTATGAGGTCAGTCACTGCTGTCTGAAGCTCTCAGTGAGTTTTCAGTCCAGTGGGGTCACCAGGAAGCAAAGGACTCTCCACAGCTCTGGTAAAGGAGGCCCAGCCCCATGGTAGCCAGCCCCCTGGAAGGCTGCCACAGCATCAGTGCAGAGATGTGGCAGCAGATTCAGCACAGGACTGGGAATGTCTTTGGGACCAGTCCCCAGAGCTTGAAGAGTGAGACACATCAGTGTTGCTCCCTTCACCAGCCAGAGCTGTAAAAAAATGCACCAGCAGAGTAACAAGGATTAGGGGGAACCATGGCAGAGCTTGGGGGCCAGCATAGGGAAACTGGGGCTGAAATTCTGGGGGATCTCACATCCTTTTCCCACCTGAGAAGCAGGATTCTCCATTCACTGCTTGAATGCCTCAGTGCCAGTGCCATGGGCTCACCTGGGGGCACTGCAGGAGCCCAGCACCATCTGGGTGGTGCAGAGCAGCTGTGCAAGCCGGGGAGAGCAGGCAGCCCATCTCCTGCCCTGCCTGACAGGCCAGGCTGCCTGCACCTTGAAACAATCTGAAAATCGTGGTCTCCCTGCCTAACGACATCGCCTGGGAATGCAGCCTCAACCACAAAGCCTCCAGCTGCTGCACAGCCCCAGCCTCCTGCTGAGCCCACAGCCACCTCTCTCACCTACAGCCCCAATGGGGAAGCCAAGGCAAGGCAGCTGGAAGCTCACTGCAATGCTCCAGGTCCCCAGCCCTGTGGGACATCCAGGCTTGCATCCACCCCAAACTGCCCCAAACATCCAGGCTGCCCAGGGCACAGCTCCTCCAGACTAAAAGAGCTCTGGACAAAGGACAGAAAGGAAAGAATCCATTCCACTTTGTACCCAAGGATTTACCAATCTGAGACACCACAGGATATGAGTAATCCCAAAGCTGCTTGCAACCAAACAAGGAACCAAGAGCCTGGGAATGGGATTGGGGAGAGGGCTTTGTGCAAGTATAAGGTTTCCTGGCTTGGAAAGCAAGCCCAGAACTGTGGTGCTTCTGCAGCTTGTAGCCCAGCCCCAGTCTCCAGCCAGGCCCCAGGAGCATTATTCTGCAGACTTGCTTCCAGGAGCACTTCAGCAAAATTCACCCTGGGTCAGCTCAGCCAGATGTGCAAGCCAATTCCTTTAATGCTCTGCACCTGGAGCAGCAGTTTAGAGGAGCTGCAATTCATCTCCAGTCCCCAGGACAGCAAAGCCCAGAGCACCCAAACTGCATCCATCCCTTCTCCTCAAAGGGGAACCATCCTCTTCCTCTCCTTCCCTGCCAGACCTACCCCAGCCATGGAGGGGGACAACCCAGCTTAGAGCAAACAAAACTAAGCCTCAGAAGCACCAGGATGTGATGGAAGCAGCCAGCTGCACAAACTGGCCCAGCCAGCTGTTCTGGCAGAGAACTTGACTGGCCAGCATCTGTTTGGCCTCTGAAAGCAGAGTGGACCTCAGATGCTCCCGTGCCAGAGCAAGGAGCTCCCAAGGAGCTACCCCAGCTCCACCACGGAGCCAGCTCCTCCTGGGGCTGCACAACAAGCCTGCAAGTCTCACACCTGAGTGGGAGCTGAGTGTGTTTACAGCACCAGCTCAGCACTGAAGGAGACAGAGAGCTTTGTAAGACACTGCCAAGCATTTGCTCCCAGTCCATCTTCATTCATAGCTGGCAGAGATGCCGTGCTCCCTGGGAGGGCACTGCTGCAGCACACAGGAGGGAAGCTGCTCCCCCTGGCTCCCCAAAGCTGCAGGGCCCTTTGCAGCACCCCAGGGGCACAGCAGCTCACTAAGGGAAGGCCCTGGGCACCCTGCAGCAACCACACAAAGTGCTTTCTGCAGAATGGAGTCCAGGGATACAGCTGGGAGAGAGCAAGCTGAGCTGGCCAGAGATGCCCTAGTCCCCACCACGAACTTGAGGTGAACAGCAGGAGCAGCCTCCATCTATCCCCAGGGCTGCAGCACGTCAGCTTCAGACTGAAAGACCAGGATTAAGAGACCCTTTCACCACTTTTTAACTCAGCTACCCACTCTGGATGTGTCAGCTAATTAACAAACCTCAGCAAAGCAAGGTGGCAGCGACAGCTTTTAGCCCCCTTGGAATCCATTCCCAGCACACAACCACCCCACCACAGCCACACTGTGACCCTCATGCCTCTGCCCCTGCCACTGCTCAGACCACTGAAGAAACAAAGCCTCTGCCATTTGTCCAGCAGCAACACAGGCTGTTGCTCTGTGATGAGAAACCACTAAGGAAAAGGAGGATTTGGACGAGCTCATGCACTCACTCATATGGCAGAGCTGCACGGGCTCCCAGCTCTGTAAAGCTGTAACAAGGCAAGGCAGACACAGGCAGAGCTGCCCCTGCATCCCTCAGCAGCATGCTCAGCAAAACCAACAAACCAGAAGCACGGCCTGGAGGGTGACTTGGCTCCCTGCAAGCCCAGAGGCAGAGCTAAGGGCCACAAGAAGGACAATCCCCAAGGGAAAGAAGCAGAAGAGACTGAGAAGCTCACACTCAGGTGCCATGTCCCAAACACAGGGCTGATTATCACCTCTTCTCTGAGAAAGACTCTGGGCCACAGCAGAATTCCTGTGTCAAAGACGACCACAGGCACATCTCCAGGAAAGCCCATGACCTGTGCTCCATCCCAAGGCCACAAAAAGCCCAGCAGGGATGGTGTTGGGGCTTGGGGTCCTGGCCTCCCACAGGTTTCCATATCACGCTTCCAGAAAGCCTTATCAAACAGGCCCTGTCTTCAGGAGCAACTTAAACATCACTGTCTGCAGGCAGGATTCCTTCAGCTGCCAAGTCCTTGGGAATGGCTCCAGCACTTGGGCTTTGCTTTTAGTCACTCTTGGATCAAAGAGCAGCAAACTCTGCGTTCAAGCCCTGGCTGGCTTCCAAAGGCTGGGCAATGAAATCACTGAGCTAGAGCATCCTGAGCTTGCTGGTCCAGAGGACTTGAGGAGCCCTCTGTCAGAACAAGGTTCCACTGCCTGCAGGCAGGTTTAACTCCTCATGTGCTGGGTGTGCACTGCTCAGCAGCAGCCCAGCCCACACAGGCTTGGCAGCACCTCCTACAAGGGAGCAATGCTGAAGTGCTGCTAATGCTCAGGACTGCAAGAGCCTTTCCTTCCTGCTGCAGCCAGGCACAGCCTGCACAGCCCCTCTGCCCACACGACACCTAGGACCCAACGGGCTTGACATGCCTCTCCTCTTCTCCCTCACCCACAAGTGCCATCCTAAGCTATCAGCAGCCCTTTGCTAGGCTGCAGTGCCCGGGCTGCTCCCAGCCCAGCCTTCACTGCAAACAGCCCCATCTCCAGAGCAGACAGCCAGCCCTCTGCAGACCAGGAGGGCCACAAAGAGCAGCAGGCAGTCAAAGCACTCACCTGGCCTCCTGTCCTCTCTGCCACCACTGGATCAGCCAAGCACTGGGTGCTTGATCCCATCCTCTGCTCCCCGGGACAGACTGGCACAGAGCAAGCGCCGGCATCTGCTCTTTGTCCCTGCGAGGCTCTCCCTGGGCTCAGGGCCCCATACAGACCTCCCATTCATGCCCCGAGCAGGCCATGTGTTTCCTGGCACAGCTCATTATGAGCACACTCATATAAAAGCAGATTTTTGGCATGCCAGAACAGGGAACAACACAGGGGGCAGCTTTTCCTCCCCTCCTGGTCACAAGCGCAGAGCCAGCGGGCTGACTTGCAGCAGCTAAAGCCATAGGAGCAAGCAAGGAAGATCATGAATGCTCAGTAACATGAGGAAACCCTCCCCTGCCTCCCAGGCCAGCCCCTCCAGCCACAGAAAGCAGCTGCTGGGAGCAAGCCTGCTCCACACACAGCCCCTTCCCCTGCCCCGCAGAGGCGGCCAAGCCAAACACACAGAGAGATTTGCAGCTCCAAATTATTTCCAGCCAGCCTGCTCCCCCGTGCCAGAGGTTCCAGTGGAGAAAGCCTCTCAGATGGGTAGAGTTGCAATAAACCACCAGGCCAGATGGAAATGGTTTGATTCAGGCAAGGAGCTCTGAGCACAGCGAGCAGCCCAACATCTGGAAAGTCTTTGGGCACTCATCGTTTAAGGTTTTTAAAATGACTTTTTTTCCTATTCCAGTTCAAGGAACTGAAAGAGGAAAATCAAAAGTGGGTTTTTTTGTTTTTTTTTTTTTTAATGAAAAGCTCACTCTGCACCCAGGAAAGCAATCATGGGCACAAAGCAGCATTTGCAGGAAATGTTCTGCTAGAGGTGCTTTGGCTTCACGAGGCGGGAGAGACTGGACCAGTACCTAGGAGCTCCAGGTCCTACACTAGGGTGGATCTAGATGATTGGGAACTTGGGAAAACGTCATTTCTTTGCCCCTATGATTGTATCACACACCTGGATCCACCAGCTCTGCTGTGAGAGTGTGGGTCACTCAGATGAGCACCAAACCTCTGCCTTTGGGGCAGCTCATTCCAGATTTGCAGGAGACACGATGCCTGCACACCACTGAGCTTGCTCAGGTGGCCAACAGCACCCCTCTGCAGCCTTCTGGGTGTGGAGCACAACCAAGGAAATATAGAGAAACCAAATCTGCCCTTCAAACAAATGTAGAGAATAGGAAAAAAAAAAAAAGGAAAAAAGAAAAGGGAAAGGGAAAAAGCAGCAGCCACTTGGCACAACTCCCATTAGCCTCCCAAAAACTGTTCAGAGAGGCTGCAAGCTGTGGGGTATCCTTACCCTCCCAGGCCCAGGATCCCATACATGGGAATGGCCAAGTTCCTGAGCAATTATCACAAGAACCCAGAACAAAGCCACCGGTGTTTGAACACTGTGAATCCCTGGCTGGAGCAGAGGCTCAGGCAGTGCTGCCAGTGATGTGCTGGGGCACAGCTGGGTCCTGGGAAGAGCTCACTGCCACACACGGCCCCAGCCCAAGGCAGGCAGGTACTGCTCACACACCTGCTGCAGAAGGAAAGGCCATCAGAACTGGCAGAAAGGCTCAGCACCAGGACACCCAGCCCAGGAAACCAGCTGCAGACCCTTGGCAGCTGCCAGCACGTGTCAGGAGAGCCAGGCTGTGGCTGTCCTGGCACTGACCTCACTCACTTGCCCAGTTCAGAGTAGTTTGGGGCTTCCCCTGCCTCTGCTCCTCATGCTGCCCCTCCTGCCTCCCCAGTCCAGACCCTCTGAATCCCAGTCCTCTCAGCCACAAATCCCACAGGCTTGCTTCTTCTGAGACCATCCCAAGCTCAGTTTCCTGACCCTGCCCTAGGAGCTCCCTGCCCTCACCTTCAGAGAACAGTGAGCAGAGACCCTGCCTTCCTGTGTGCCCCAAGGCAGGCAGCAGCCAAAGCAAAGCAGCAGAAGGGGGTAACAGCCTCTGAAGGCAGGGCCAGGTGGGGGGAGTGAGGTGAGAACCAGCTGCTGCTCTGGCACTGAACAAGAACAGCAAACAGGGGTGCTGCTCTGCAGCCACAGGGCCAGGGGAGTATTTTGGGAGGTTCCTACTCATTGCCAAGCCAAGCAGGGCTGCTGCCAACCCCCAGCCCACTGCAGGCTGACCTGATCTGCTGGGGCAGACACCACATTGAACAGTCTGTCCCCAAGGCTGTGGGACTTGCTGGTGGTCCTTAGGGAGAATGTGTCTGGGCTGAACTGTGAGCTGAGCTTTGCCCCACAGTTTCTCCCAACACCTCAGCACCTCGCTCAAAGAGAGAAAAGCTGGAGCAAGAGAGGGAACTCCCCAGGGCAGCCAAGCTCCTTGGCTCCCTGACACTGCTGGGGCTGCTGAACCAGAACAACTGGCCTTGGAGCTGCAGGAGCTGCCCACCTGCCCTGGGAGCACGGTGACACCGTGAGAGGGGCATCCCCAGAGGACACTGCAGCAGGAAAAATGCCATTCCTTTGGGTCACTGTGTGGTCCCAGGCCACAAGAGAAGTCCAGACACCCCTTCTGAGCAGGCAGCCCAGAGAACCAGCCCAAGGCAGGAGTGCAGTGCTGCAGTCATGGAGCTGGGAGAGCAACAGGGCAGAGCTAGCAGGCAGGTCACAGCTTCTCCTGCACAAATACCCAGGGCACAGCAGTGTGCTGGCAGCACCTCCTGGCCCCTGGGAAAGAAAGCTTTGGCTGAGTAAGGGCACCCATACCTGCTTGCTGGGCATCACAGGCAGGGGTGGCCAGAGGGCTCCCAGGCCAACATCTTCACAGCAGATTGAGGAACAAGTGAGACAGGACTCCTGGAGCCCAGCACAGGAGGTGGGAACCCTGCTGGCTCAGTTAAGCCCTCACTAATGGGGCACCAGCCAAAGGCTCCTGAGCAGACACTGCCAGCTGCACTGCCAAGCCCCAGTGAGAAACACAAATGTTTCAAGGGCGACTCAGCACCGCTGACAGACTTGCTGTACCCACTGGTCTTGCCAACCAACTCTCCCAGGCTTGCTCTGAGCCCTTGAGCAATTCCCTGCTTTCCTCATAACACCTGCTGTCTGCTGCTGGCAGGAGACACAGAGATCTGAGCTCTCTGGCCAGCCCAGCAGAGGTACTGCACTCTCCTCCCACTCAAGGAAACACGGTAGAAAGATGCCAAGTGGAGCCAGGATGAGCCACATGCTTCCTGGGCAGTGGCCTTGGAGGAAGATGCTTCCCCCACAATTTAAGCAGGGGCCATGTGAGAATGAGAATGCCTTTACCAAGCAGAACTGCTGCTGGTAGAGGAGAGCCCAGGCAGTGTGGAACAGACAGGCAGGTCCTGCCAGCCAGGAAGAGCAGTGACAGAGCTGGCTCATCCCTCCTTGCCCTGGGGCTGGAGGCAACAGGGTGTGTGTGGCTCAGAGCTCATCCCATGGCAGCTGGGGCCAGCACCTCCTGGTGTCACACCAGCTCTTGCCAATCCATCCTCACAACCTTGCTCTTGGGCTGAGGGCCAAAGGCTGATGCTGTTCCTGCCATCCCAAGCCTGGCCAAGAGGGATTCCCCCAAAACAGCACTCTGTGTGTGTGTATGGAGCTCCTGGCCAGGGCTCTGTGCTTTTCCTGTTCCAGCTGAAACACGGCTCCAGATGACGGGGAAAAAACCAGAAGAAGCTCCATAAAACTGTCTGGCACTTCCCTTCAGCAAACAGGAGCCCCAGCCAGGCTGCAGAGAATGGGAGCTCAGGCTGTGAAGACAAAAGGGCGCGGGGGTGGGGGTGGGAAGAGGCCAGGGGAAGGGAAGCAGAGCGAGGAGCAGCAGCAGCAGCAGCAGCAGCGTGCACACGAGGCCTGCGAGCACGGCCAGCTGCTTGGGCAATGCACACGGGACACAGGGCTGGGGGTGCCCAGAGCCAGCCCCTCCCCAGGCACTGCAGGACACAGGGCTGGGGGTGCCCAGAGCCAGCCCCTCCCCAGGCACTGCAGGACACAGGGCTGGGGGTGCCCAGAGCCAGCCCCTCCCCAGGCACTGCAGGACACAGGGCTGGGGGTGCCCAGAGCCAGCCCCTCCCCAGGCACTGCAGGACACAGGGCTGGGGGTGCCCAGAGCCAGCCCCTCCCCAGGCACCGAGGTCTCCAGGGCTGCACTGGGCATGGAGCTCTCCTGCCAGCCAGCCCTCCTTGCCCTCCCAGGACTGCTTGCTGGAGAAGGAAGCTTACCTGCCACTGAGAGTGCCTGAGTGAGCTGCTTCTCTGTGTGCTGCCACCAAACCCACTGGGAGGTGGAAAACATCCCCAGCACCACCCAAAGCTGTGCTTCCCTTTGCATAAGGCTGGTGTGGCCATGCTGCAAACCCTGCTTGCTCAGGGGGCCGAGTGGGAGGCTCAGCCTTCCCCAGAGCCAGCTCACCAAGCAAACCCCACAGACACGCCGAGAGAGCAGAGCAGGGCCAGCAGCTGTAGGAGCAGCGAGGGGAGAGACACTGCAGCTGAAAATTCACATCTACACGGCTGCAAATACCCTCTTCATTTTGCTGACAGCTGTATGCTTACCCCATCTGCATGGACTCCAAGCCCACCCAAAAGCAACTTGCTGGTCCCAAGCAGGACTCTGCGGGCTGGGGACAAAGGGACAGCTGCACCTCTGAGCCTTGCGTGCAGGGAAACAGACTGGGAGCTTATTTATATCCCAAGCCCTGCCCTGGGATAAATATTTTAAATCTCTCTCCAGGTCATGTCAGTATATTTACAGCTAAGTTTCCCTTAGTTATATGCCTGCAGAGACTCAGATGTATTTGCCATGAAGATCCAGCTGGCCAAGCTCTCCAGACAGCTCACAGCTCCTGGGAGAAATGGTTCATCCAGTGCCATGGTCTCGAAAACAACACCCATTGCTCTGGCAATGCTGCAGGGATTCAGTGGTGTGCTCCTTCCTGCTGCTGCCTCTGTACAGCCCACCCACAAGCATGCACTCTGCCTCCCCAGGAAGAAGGAGAAGTCATGGATGCTGGCAAATACCACCACACAGCACCAGGTCAGGGGCAGTCCTGCTGCTGGGCTCCCCACAGAGCACAGCCACGCCTGAGGTGAAGCTCTGCAGCATCCTGCCTCATCACTCGGCTTACCAAAGGTTTAACCTGCTTGCTCCCCTCCTGCACGAGGGGAAGAAGCAATCTCTCCCAGGAGGAGCCATCACTTTTCCTAGCAGCCACCACAGTGCTGCAAAGTAAAAATTGCTGCAAAAAGGCACTGAGGAGTGAAATGGGCCTCACTCCATTACCTGCACCGGTGCCTCTTTCATTTGTGTGGGCTCTGCCAGGTTGGGTTTTGACCTCTGGCTGCCTCTGAAGCCTGAGGGGGATGGACTGGCTGCTGGGTTCACGGGATTTCTGGCCAACCCTGATGAGTGTTTGGGGAACACCCCTTCCCAGACCCTGCCTGCTGTGCTCTGCACCTCCATTTCCCACCTGTGTGCCCCTGGCTTCTTCCTGGCCACACAGCACCATCCACAGCTCCCTGTATCTGTCCCCAGCTATGTCCTACAGGTCTGCAGATTTCTCCAAGATCCTCCTCTCCTCATTGCTAGAAAGCTGAAGATCAGCCCCATTTCACAACCATCATTTACAATTGTGCAGGGAAGCGCTGTTCTCCAGGATTTACCTCCTGGGAAAAACATCACAAGGGAGGCTGGACCTGCAGTGTCACCTCTGAAAGCAAAGAGGGCACAGAAAAGAACAGTCCCTTGTTTATTTTCATTAAAGCCACTTATGCATCTATATTAAAAGCCACAAAAATAGGAAAGCAGATGGAGAAGCTAATATTTCTTCTGCTCATGCAATATTAATTAAGAGGTAGCTTCTCTATGAGACATTGCTACATTATCTCAGCTAAAAATGGAAAAAAGTCACTGAGTGGGAAGAATATGCAGCAGGGCACTTTCTGGAATATTTTACAAATCGATAACCAGGAGGAATGTTTGCTACAGAGAAATCTAATGCAAAGCCCCAAAGAGATTCAAATTAAAGAAAAGCTTGGCTATAACTGACTCACTGAGACAGGAATTCAACCAGATCTCCTTGAAAAGTAAGTGCTTTTCTCCACTGCAGCAGAAAAGCTGACTTCCAATACACCTGGAGAACAAACAGTTCTTCCTGGACAGTCACAAAGAGTACCTGGACACCCTAGGCAACCAAATGCCAAGGAAGCACACAAACAGTGGCAACAGACACTCAACAAGCAGCTCCTGGAGAGCAAGAAGCTGTGCTGAGGCACCTGCAGGTACCTGGCCGCTGAGTGTGGCCCCTCAGCAAGCCAGGTATGCTGGATTGCTCCATCAAACCCACGGCAGGCCTTGGTCTGCAGGAATGCATCTCCAGCCAGTGAGAGGCAAGCCAAAATCCCAGCAAGGCCACAGAAACAAAGCACGATGGTGAAGGATGCCCAGGATCTTTGTTATCTCCTTGCCAAAATGTTACCCATTCAGATTAAAGTCTCTTTCTTTCTGCCTCAGGCCACGTAGCTTTGAGACTTCTCTTCAGCAGAGCAGAAGAATCCTTATCCAGAAAGGCTCATGATTGCCAAGGACCACCTGAACACCTCAGCAGCCCTGCCCCAGCTCTGCTCTGAGCTCTCATCACCTGCTGTGAACTGCAGGCCTGGCTCAAGGAGACAAAGGCAATAATCTCCAGGTGCCAGGAGGAAGGCAGCCACACCTGGGAAAACAGCAGTGCCCAGAGGCAGGCACTGCAGAGAAACCAAGCAACAGCAAAGCCTGAGAAGGGGGCGTGTGGCATGCCATGGCAGGTCTGGATACAGAACAGCAATCAGGAAGAGGTGGAGACAGGAGGCACAACTGGAAAAGGAACAGCTGCACTTGAGCCAGAAAAAGGCAGCAAGACAGACAGGACAGGGGCAGGAGGGTCAGTGCTGGAGGGCCCAGCAAGCAGCTCCTGCACTTACACATCTGAAGGCTGCAAGCACACACACAACATGCAGGGAGGGCCATCAGGAGTTAACTCGAAAGAGGAAAGAAAAATCAAATGTGTTGACTCTGTCACTCAGCTTTTGCTTGGAATATGGTGGGCAAAGAACTGATTGAACCTAGCTGGAGGAAAGAATGATCACAGAACAAGATCTCACTGCTACAGAAGCAGCCTCAGCCCAGGAAGGGGCCACCACTCCCACAGCACCTGCCAGGGGCAGCGTGCCAGGCTCACAGTGTTTACAGGATGGCCATATGGATGGAGAGGCACATCAGCTACCTAGCCAGGAACATCAGGTAACTCCTGAGCAGCTTTGGGGGTTTTTTGTCCAAGACAACTTGCACAACTCTTGCAGCTGCTGAAAGAGACTTTTGCTGTTGGTCCCTCTGCAAAGGCACCTGCCTAACTCGACCTCAGCAGCACAAACCCACCTATGCCCCCCAGAATGGTTAAGGAGAACTGGTGGCACTGCCCTTTGTGGCACCCTCCAAGGCTGCCTGGCTTTATTCTCCCTGGCCTTGTCTCTGCTAGGAAAGATAAAACCCGCAGTCTTTTCTCCCATGACTGGTTCCCAGTGCCCCAGGCAGTGGAGCAGCTCCGTGGCACAGGGAGAGGGGCTGCCCCAGCAGCCAGGACACACACCAAGGCAGCTGCACTGGAGAGCAATAAAGGCACTTGCAAGCTGCAGCTTGTCCTGCCCTTAACCATTTGGACAGCCACTGTATGGTTTGAATCAAAGGCTTCCTTTGTGCTCCCAAAGAAGCCAATGAGCAAGGAGGAGAGTGTTTATAGGCAGGTCTTGAGCAACACGGTGCCTGTCCTGTGCCAGCACCCTCACAGAAAGGACAGCCCCCCCAGAGCTGCCCAGAGGCACAGGAGCCTCCCCTCTGCAGCCAGAAGGGGACTTGGCCTCCACATGCAACAGCTCCAGGGACAGACCTGGCTGCCTTTCTTCTGGAGTGACAGAGGACAGAGCCAAGCTGCCTGTCTGCCCAAATCCACAGCAGCAGGGTGCAGTCTTGGCTGCTCTTCAGGGCAGCCTGAGCTGCATCAAAGTGTAAAATCCTGCTGCTGGGACAAACCTCGTCTCACAGCAGCACGAGAGGAAAGGTTACAAACCTTTGTATCTTGGAGCTCCAAACATCCTGGGCATCAGCACCAAGGCCTGGATGCAGTGCTCATGCACACTGCTGCCCTACAGGACACCTGGGAACTGAGCACAGGTCAGCCAGGGGCTGAAACACAAAGAGACTTGTAATCCTCGCTCCCTTAAACCCCAGCCCTCCTCTGCACCAGGTCCCAGCACAGACAGCAACCCCACGTCACTGCTTTCCCCAGCATGCAACATCTTGTTTTGCAAAGAGGGAAGGTTCATGCCCTGAAATCAAATGTATCACACCACCTTCCAGACAGGAATCTGCTCGGATCAGCTTTCTTCATTCATCCTCCTGCAGAATACGACCATCAATCCAAACAAACCTCACAGAGGTGCAGCCCACCTGACGGGCTGGATTCACTCCACGCAGGCTCAGGGGCCCTGTGCACACCCCAGTTCACAGACACCAAAAGCCCTGCCCGTCCATTCCACTCAGAGCCTAACTGGACAAGGAGAAGACAGGCCACTGGTGTCCCACTGGCAAGCACCATCTCACAGGAGGACTCATCAGCCAAAAGCAGCCATGCCTCCTCTCCTGACACAGCCTGTGCACAGCCCCTGTGCAGGGACACAGGAGTGCTCCTCACCCTTCCACCCTGAATTCTGCAGTTGGACAGTTTTCATTCTGCTCTCAGGGGCACCTGAACTCCTCAGCATTCATCTGTTCCCCACCAGCAGAAATGTTTTAATTAAAACACAGGCTTTGCCCGGATGGCATTTACAATTTTTAAGGATTAGAATGCATTTTCAAAAGAGGCCCTTGCAGAACAATTTCAGAAGGTCAGAATCAGAGAACAGAGGATGGATTTTTGAAAGCTGATCAAATAAGAGGAGCAGCCCCAGGCAGTAACAGTCTGCAAAGAGTATCAAAATAGCACCCACCCATCAACTTTCCCAAACTGCTAAGACAAGCAAGCTTGGGAAAGGTCAGAGCTGGGCAGGCACCAAAGCTCCTCATCCCAGGCACACAGGCCAGGCTTTCAGAAACTTGCAAACCACTCTGAAGTCTCCCCTTTGCCTCTCTTTGCTGATCAGACAGCCTGTGTTAGTTATCTCTCAAAGCAGAGGCAAGCAGTCTATTCTGTGACCAGTCTGCTTCCCTGAAAAAGACAAGGCTTAAGTTAAGACTAGAAGTACTGTACAGGTCAGCCTTTTAAGCTCAGGAAAAACATTTCTGTATGAAGTTTAAAAAAGAGCTGGCAGGAGTGAGAAACTGAGCCGGAGCAGCAGTCAATGAAAAGCACATGCACTGCAGACCTGGCTGCCAACACAAATTGATGCTTGGAAACAAAGACCACTTGTGTTTTGGCTTGAAGATCTTCCACAGCTACTCAGCAAGAGCTGCACAGATTAAAGGGAGACACAGGTAAACAACAGAACGGTGCTTGCTGCCAAGTATTTCCCTGGAACAAAGGAATGACCAGAAATGGAGTCATTGCCTTGACTGGGTGGCATGGGTTCATCCTCACTGTGTTGCAACGTGCCAAAGAAGGCACAGGGGATAGGAAACCCTGGACAAAACTATTCAACTTCTATTCAAGCAGCACCTGGATCCAGAGCCTGGACCTGGAGAGCTGCAGCTGCTTAAAACACTGAATATGTCTCCAACCTCAAGAGCCCACTACAACCAGCCTTCACCCGTTTCCAGAAGAGAGCCCAAACAACTGTTCTTCCAGTTCTTCACTCCCTGAGACTACAGACACCTGTGTGCCTCCTGCCAAGCAAGATTCTGATCTAGTTCACAAACCAACCTACATCCATATAAAGAAATGCCTTGCAAGCCTTTTCCTTCCTACTGCCTGCACAGTGCTGTATTCAGAAGGCACAGGAAAAGTGAAACAGGAGATGGTCTTCTCCACAAAGATGATCCTTCCTTCAGTCTGCTCTGTTTTTAGGCACACCAGCTGTCCACTCTAAACCTAACAGCAAAACGAACAGCTCCCATTGCAGTGCAAAGGTGGATTTGCTGGTTCTGTGTGACTTCAGCGGTGACCTGACACTGCTCCTTTCCATACCACCCAACAGCAGTGCAGGGAAGCAGCCACTGTGATGGGCAAGGAAAAGGAGAGAGCTGACAGCTCATCAACACAGCACAGCAGATCCTGACAGGGTCTGGTAGGATGAAGGAGGTGGAACTGCAGGACTCTGGAAAGGCTGCATCCTCCAGAATCAAAAATCTGTGTGCTTGCCTCCATATGCTGTAGTTCACTGGAGCTGGCATTAGGAAGCAAGCAAAAAAAGTTTCTAGAAGACCCTGGGGGCCCTCACCCTAGCAGCAACTCCCTCCCTTTAGGAACAGCCTCCCTAAAGACCACAGCCTCAATATTTCTGAGCTGAAGGCTCCCACGGACATCAGGAACAAGGGGTGAACCACGTGCAGAGCCTCCAAACCACGACAAGGCCCAGGGAATGGCCACTGCTCTGCAGGCAGGCACACAAAGAGCCTGAGAACCCACAGCATCCCCACCCCCTCCTCAGCAGCTCTCCCCCAGAGAACAAATCCTTCCGTGTCCAGGAGTGTGACTGCTCCTTTCAGGCAAGGCAGCACACAAGGTATGCTACAGGCACAGCACAGCCCTTTAACCCCTCTGGGCAATACAACATCTGCTCTTCCAACAGACTAAAAGCATTTTTAAGTAGCTCTGGGTGCCCCCTCCCAACATCTTCCAGGCAAGGAGCAAGACCTGGAGTCAGGCCACCCACCTTGGCACCTCTGCCATGCCGAAACACCCTGAGCCCAGGAAACAACATGTTACCAGCTGCCAAATTATCATTTCTCCATCTCTCTTCCTCCTCTTCTCACAGACACAGTTGATTTCTTATAAAGGTGGAAGACGCTCCAGTTGCCCTACTCCCACCTCAGACATTATCAGCCCTCTCCAGCAGGCACTGCCATGCCAAAGGTGGGGCTGCCTCTTTCCCTTACACAGCAAAATCCACCCTGCTGGTTCACAGCCTTTGCAAACCCCACCAAACCCAAAGCTAACACCCTGTGCAACTTAAACCTCATCAAGAAGAACGTTCCTGAGCAGCTGCCAAGCATCTTGCTGGTCCCGCTGCCCTGCAGCCTCCAAAGAGCTGCCTGTCCCAGCCCATGAGACCGACACTTCATGTGGGGAGAACGGGAACTGCTCCTTGGGGTCTGGACAAACAATTGCCCGTCCTCCAATCTCAGGGGAATTTCCCTGCAAACACCACAGGGGCAACTGCCTGCACAAAGAGCACGTTTGTACCCAGGTCTGCCCACTTCTAAATAAGCATTTGTTCCAAGTTCCCAAATATCGAAAGCTGTGGAAACACCCACTGCTAATGTGAAATATTTTGCATTCCAGGCCTGAGAGGTATGCTTGAAAATGTTCAGAGAGGAAAGAGTGTTTATTCACTGGGAAGAGGTGTACTAGGTCCTGCTATTTACTTTAGTCCACGTGTGCTTGCTGGAATACAGCTTTGATCTTTGCAACTTAAATAGCAGATGAATTGAAATGAAGGCAAGAAAAATATTAGTGTAAAGATCCTCTAGTAAATACCTGTAACCAAGCCTCACAGCTTTCAGATCTTTTTGAAGTGCCTTATCACTGACAGCCGAACTGGCCCTTGTGTTCTCCTCCATTGCCTCAAGGCAAGGCTCTTCCCCTCCCACCCCTTTCCTGCCTTCTCCCCTCCATTCCCTTTGGGCTCCATGGGCTTCAGAGGAAGTGCAGCCTGCCTTCCCAGGGCACACCTGCCTATCTGCTTGGATGCAGCGTGAAACAGCCTTTGGCCAAGCAAGGTGAGACCTACCATCTGAGCAACCAGCAGTTGTGAGCTGCCATCCCTCCACCTCCCTCCAGCAAGAGGGATTCAGCGGCCTGGGAGGAAACACACGCTCCCACCAGCAAGAACATTCATCACCCAGCACGCAAATAAACACAGGAGCTTGCTCCAGTTTTAACATCCGCCCATCTGCCTTTAGAAGACTCTCATTCCAGGTCAATTAAGAGCTCAGAACACATCTTTAAAGGATCTTTAAACATGACAGCCTCCTGACAAGCGCCAGTTCCCAGTGGTTCTGGACCTCACTGTGCAGACAAAGAAGTGCCTATGGAGTTGCCATGCCTTTGAAGCTCCTGCCACTTCAAGGTTCCAGCCTGCCCAGAGCACTGTCTGAACACAGCCAAGTCCCAAGGAGGATCAGACCATTCCTGTTCTCAGAAATTTTCTTCTTTAAGACCAGGCTTGCTAGGAAGCACGAGCTGCCATACCGAAACACACAGCTCAACACAGGACACAGAGGCATTTCCAGAACAAAACAGACCTTTTGGGTTAGGTTTTTTTTTTTTTTTGCTTTAAAGGAAAGTTGACTCAGCAAATATTTCCTCTGCTAGCATTTCAACCACATGTTCCAGCAGAAGTCAGCACACATCTGGCATGCTGCAGTGCCACTGCCAGAAAGATCACAGCTTTGCTGAACAATGGAAGTGGAGGAAGAGGGACCAGCAGTCCAGGCACTGAGCACTTCTGGAACACAGACACGGCAAAGGACCTGTGTGAGCCACGGATACTCCACACCTCCCAGGTCTTTCTCCAGTGCTCTTTCCAAACAGCATCCACAGGCAAAGAGAGACAATGCCCTGCAGCCCACAAAGCTTACCACCAGCCCCAGAGATCAAACTGCACGTTCTGCCTACACTGACGGCGCCTGAGATTTTTTACAGTGTCTGTGAGCTGGACAGCTGCATGTTGCCCCCAGTGCTGTAGGATGTGGTCCTGCTCAGCAAGAGGAACCAGGGGGAGTGTACGTGACTGGAGCAGCACAGAAACCCCAGCAAGTGCAGAGCGGCAGGAAAGGCAGCAGGCAGCCCCAGGGGCAGAGCTGCAGAGCCCGGCTGCCAGGGCTGCCCTGCTGCCACGGAGGGGAATGCTGTGGCAGGTCCTAGGACTTCAAACCAGAGCCCAGGCTAAGCCCAGTGTTTGCCTTCCCAGAAGGCTGCCAAGGCGGCCGGCAATCACGGTGCTAATCAGCTAAGTAAGTGCTGCTTTTCGTGCTTATCAGCTGTAAATTGGACAATACTTGCCGCCTGGCAGCAGGGCTCAGCCACGGCTCCAGATATGCACGGGCAGCAGCGCTGTAGATATCCTGCCCTCAGAGGCACTATTTCCACCCAGGTGCTGAGCCAAGATTGCTCCTGATTTTACGGCAGAAACGGCAAAGCAAACTCTACGACGGTGCACAGTGAGACAGAAGGGACTGCAAGCAGCTACTGGCAGGGTTCCTAAGTGAAGAAACACGGTAATGTGGCATGGGGCAGCCGTGGGACCCTTGGAAGGCAGGCAGCTCGCAGCCCCTGCGGCTCTCATGCACCGCCAAGACCTCGGGCTGCTCAGAGAAGGAAAATGGTGCCAGGAGGTCCCTGGGGAGAAACACGGCGGAGCAGAGGGAGACCGGGAGAGCTGAGGCCCTGCAGCCGGACACCGAGAAGCAGCAGCCAGGAGAAGCAAGGGGCCGCTGCTCGGGACGGGCAGGGAGGGTGGCACGGGGCGGGGCCCAGGCTCATCCAGATGCGCCCAGCGAGGGACAAAAACCCCCAGCGGCCGCCAGGTCAGTCCCCAGGGGCGGGAGCTCACCGCGTGCCCACTGTTTCTGCTCCGGGTACTGATCTGACCAGAATTCACGGGAAAAACCACCCGCTGCCCCGCGCCGCCTTCCCGGTGTCAACCCTGCCCCGGGGCCGGCGGGCGCGGGTGGGAGCCGAGCCGCGCTCGGGGCTGTCCGAGAGCCCTCCCCGGGGCCGCCCGCTCGCCGTCCCCAGACACCGAACGCCCGGCGTGTTCGCATCCCCGGGCTCTCCGCAGGACGCTCCCCGCTCGGAGCGGGCGGGCAGGGCGAGCCGGCGCACGCCGGGGAAGGGGAGCGGGGCGCGGCGGCGGCTCCCGCGGCACAGCGGGGCTGCGCGGGGCGGGGGCGCGGCCGCCCGGGGGGAACAGATGGGGCCTCTCGCAGCCCCTGCCCCGAGCCCGGCGGGACCCGCGGGGCCGGGCTCACGGGAAGCCGGGGGAGCGCGGACCGCCGGAGGCTCGGCCCCGGGGCCGGCCCCGGACCCCCGCCCGCCGGCCCCAGCGCGGCCCAGCCAGGGACTCGAGGGCAGGCGCGAAGCTCCGCCGCCCCCGCCCCGCCGCCGGGACCCGCGTTCCCCGGGCGCGGGAGGCTGCCCGGGCCGGCCCGGCCCGCACTCACCCAGCACCAGCAGCGCCCGCACCGCCGCCATCCTCCGCGCCGCCGCCATCCCCGCGCCGGTCAGCGTGCCCGCCGGACCCCAGCCATGCCGCCGCCGCCCCGCCCGCCGCCGCCGCCGGGAGGGGTTCCGGAGGAGGGGCGGCCACCGGAAACCGGGCGGGGTCGGGAGGAGTGGGGTCCCCCGGGCAGCGCCCGGCTCGGCCCCCCGCGCCTCGGCCGCGCTGCTGCAGGCTCCGGGCTCGCTGGCGCCATCCCCCGCAGAGCCCCGCAGAGCCCCGCAGAGCCCCGCCGGCACGGGGCGCGGGGAGGGTCGCGCCGGGCTCCTGCGGACCCCCCCTGCTCCCGCCAGCGCCTCCCGGGTGCCCCGAGCAGCGAGCAGGCGGCGGAGCCCCCCTCCCGCCCACGGGCTCCTTGTTGAACTGATGGCAGAAGCTCCCGCTCCGTCCCGCTCCGAGACACCTGGGAAGGCACCGGGGCAGCCAGGAGCCAGGAGCTCTGCACACTACTGCGGGCTGGACGCGCCGTCCCAATGCCGCCGCCTGCCCCTTGCTGCTCCTCTGCAGCAGCCAAGCTGAGGCACAGCAGCAAGAGCTGCTCTGGCCACCTGCATGGCCCGGACTGGAACCTCTCTGTCCGAGCCGGTGCCTCTGGTGGAACCTGCTGCAGCCCTGCACCACCGCCTCTGGCAGCTGTCACTGAACACCAGCTCTCCAGCCGGTTTGTTGAGCCTCCAAAATACTGGTTTTGGTAGTGTGTGGAAGACTCGCCATCAGACATGGCCCTGAGCGCTGCTGGATCCATCACAGAGGATGCTGGAGCCTTTACTCAGCAAAACCTGTGGTGCAGGATCGGAGCGTGCTTGCTGCCCTGTGTGGCAGCGCCAGCCTGGTGCTGCCCCAGGAGCCCCCACCGTAACCACAGAGCTGCTCCCGCAGGGCAGGCAGCTGTGGAACTCTGCCAGCAACCACAGACCTGGCCCCTCTCATAGGAAAGCCACCACCTCCTGCCACCAAAAGCTGTTCTGGTTTTGGTTGGGGACCAAGCAGCCTCAGAGGAAGTGGTAGCCTATTCAACACCCTATAGAAAGGAAGTTTTACTTCCACCTGCAAGCTCAGGGCAAGCAAAGCAGCTGATATATAGTAAGAGAAAGAGTCTCTGTCCCGCACACACTAGCAGACTTTGCTCTCCCACTGATACTGAGCCACCTCAGCTTCAGGGAATTGCCTCTCCTTCTCCAGGAGGGAAAATGAGCTAAGTAAGCACTGCTGATCCAGGTAGCAGGAATTCTTCAAGGAGCACTGGCCACATCAGCCCTCAGTGCTGCAGGCTGTCATTGCATCTCCTGGGTCCACATTGCCTTTTGTGCCCCAGGAACAAGACCTGTATCACGAGATAGCCAGGAAACCACTGTCTGCCCTTGCCGTGGTTACCCACCCTCTGCCTCAGGCTCCCTTGCAGAGGAGGGTGTATCATGCTCAGCTCCACTCTCCCTCCCCACAGCCACAGGCTGGGCATGCAGGCTCCCCACAGCCAGAGGGCAAGCCAGCAGCACCTGACTGGAGAAAGGAGTGGCAGAAGCCACTTGTGCTGCTGGGCAGTGAGACCCCAGAGCTAGCCAGGCCTGCCAGCCATTCCTACCCCTCAGCTACAGTGTAGGGACAAAGGGCCAGAGCTGGAGTTTGAGCAACAGTGGCAGGCAGCGAGGCATACAGCATGAGGAAACCCATATGGAGCAGTTAAAAGTCTCTCCACACTAAGCCTGTTAAGCACTTCCCTGCAGGGGTGCACCAGCTCCTGCAGCCAACCAGCATGACATGCATTTGAATTCTCACTCTCAAGGACCAGGTGCCCACGTAGAGCACATCCACAGTATCCAGCTTCTGCACCGGGGAAAAATGAGGCAGACCCCATCCAACAGACAAACCACCTTACCTGCAGGGAGTGTGCCCACAGCTCTTGCAGCAGCAACTGAAGCAGCCTGTACAGTAATGCAGAGGCTGTGCTTGGCTGAACAGGAAGCTGTAACCTGGGCTAATTAGAGCCCTTCTAATTAGCTACAGCTTTGCAGCCTGGAGCATCTCCAGGAGGGAGACAACAAGGCTCCTCCCAAGCCAACCCAGCTGCCCTCCATCCCCACCATCAGTGATCTGTAGCTGCAGTGGTTTGAACTGGGTTTATTTACTGTTGGCACTGCCAGCTTCCCCCAGGAAAGCATGAGGGTATTCATGGATGTGAAACTCACTCATCAGTGCACAACACACGGTAGTGCTGCTGCTCTCAGGACCTGCCCCTCTCAGCTCACAGCAGGTCTGCAAAACAGCACCTGCAACAGATGGACAAAGGCTGCCAGCGCCCTGGTCCTGGCTGAGGAATGGTGAGTGACAGCCAGGGAAGCACCCAACAGTCCAAAGAGAACCACCCCAGCAGGAAACATTCAGGACTCACACCTGAATTCATGCCCTTTTCTCCTTTGAACCCAACTGTCTCTGTAGCAGCATTTCAGTGGCTCTGTTCAGGACAGCCATCCATCCTCACAGGAAGCAGGCCAGAGGCCACACTCAGCCCACATCCTGGACACAGTCATTTGCCTTCCAGAAACATCACCTTGAGGTGCTGCCCACCACTAGACCCACCAGCCTCCCTGGCACAGCTCTGCAAGCCCAGTGCAGGCCAGGCTAGCAGATCACACAGCCCACACCGTGTGCTCCCCATCAAGAGCTTCTCTGGAGGTTGTTCTTGGTGCCAGCTCCAGCCTCGGCCGTGGGGGCAGCTGAGGTGCAGAGCAGGCGGGATTTCCCCCGGCAGGACCCTGGCAGGGCGGGCTGAAGCCCAGCCCAGTCGGTGGGTCTGTCTCTGTGCAGGTGAATAGCAGGTGGGGACGTGCTCCATCTCCTCTGGGCCAGACCGGCGGCGCTGCCCGCGCGGCCTCACTCGGCCCGGCAGAGGAACCAGAGCTCGTTGCGGCGCTGCGGGACGCTGGGGTTCTCGTAGGAAGCCACGATGTAGGTGTCCCGCAGCACCGTGTCCGTGGAGCCCAGCAGCTCCCAGAAGAGACTGATCTCCCGCAGAATCGTCTCCTCAGTGGTCATCCCATAGAACACCCTGCGGCAAAGGGAGCAGCGTCAGCAACAAAGCCGGCACAATCCCACAGCCAGAGCTCCCGTCCCTCTGCCTAAGGAACCACAGCAGCCATGCAGGGAGTTTGTACATCTCTGCTGAGCTGGGAAAACACCTCTGCTGCTGGGGTCACCTGCTTATAACCCGGAGCGGTGCCCTCTCGGTGATGTGGATTTGGGGGTCCATGGGAACAGGGGGGCTTTGCTGGAACTCTCCTGGGAGATAATAGGCAGTTAGGACCTCACGCTCCAGCTCCGTCCCCTCCTTGGTCAGGTGGATCTCGTTGAGCACCGGCACTGTCATGCCCAGATGGCAACCTGGAAAGAAGTAGGCAGGCAGTGAGACTGGTGTGGTAGCAGCAGCAGCAGCAGCAGCAGCAGCAGCAGCCCTCCTCCCCCAGCCCAGAGGGACAGTGGCAAAGCCCTCCCCTCTATGCAGCTTGCCAGCCCCTCCAGCCCCTGCCTGCACACACCTACAGAGTTCTCCTTGCAGATGTAGCGCATGAGCTTCATGAAGCTCATGGAGATGCTCTGCTCATACATGGGCTCCCCCATGGTGACACAGGCCCACTTCCCCGCTGGGTACCGCCGCTCCTCGTAGGCCGCTGCCTCGCACTGCAACAGGCCACAGACAAGCCAGGTCAGAGTCAGGCACGCTGACACCACGGCAGCAGCTGGGCAGAAAACCAACACTGACAGGCAAGAAGCGGGGAGACACGAGCCTGCCAAAAGGAGAGCCCCTGCAGGCAGTGGCGGGCAGAGAGGGACAAAGAAGGCGAGGGGAGCTGGCACCACACGCACCTCGGACAAGGACACTTATGAGCACCGGGCAAAGGTCAGCAGAAGGAAAGGCACAGACAAGGGACAGGCTGCAAGGGGTCTGGAGGCTCCTGGCACAAGGAATGCAGCACATCCTCAGCAAGGGGCACAGGACTTTCAGTTCCTCGTCCGCCTCTGTCCAGCCTACTCACAAGGATGTCCCTGATTCCAGGCACCCAAAGGCCTCCAGTAAGGCTGACGTTGTTCTCAGGTGCAGTGCCCTTTCCCTGGAACACTGTGTGCACAGAGGATAACAAAAACATCCCTGCCCAGTAGAAAGGAGTATCTGGCAGAAGAGCTCTAGCACCCAGAAGAGTTGTGAAGACTGGAATAAAACTCCTCAGATCCTTCTCCCACACCAAGAAGTGCCAGGAGGAAGAAGAGACATGAACCCAGCTGTGGAATTCTGTGGCATGGGTCTATTTTCAGTACAAAATATTCAGTATTCTGGACAAACCTGATACAGAAGGGGGGCAAGAGGAGTGGGGAAATTGCATCTGGGTATGTTCATGGGTCAGCTGATGGCATGTCTGTGACCACAGGTAAACAGGGGCTGGGAAGTTGTACCAGCACCTATCTTCCTACTCTCGGCCTGTTCTTCATCCAGATCAGAGTGGCCATGAGACAACCTTGTTGCACGGAGCTCAAGGCATCTTCCCAAACTCCTTGCTTCCACAGCTGTGCTGGCAGTGATGGAGACAGGAAGCTGTGACAAGACTCAGCACTGGGTGCAGCCTCCCCGTGCCTCCACCTAAATCAGGTGTCTACCCTGAAAGCCAAACCAAGGGCAGAAGGAAGGCAGCAGGCCTGGCTGTGTGCATCAGTGGGATGCCAGTAAGAAGAGTGCCCCAAAACACTGTGGGCATTCACCCTCTAGCTGGGGCCATGCCTGTGACTGTCCCACCAAGCAAACAGAGCAGAGCGAGAGCATTTTCCAGGCAAGGAAATCGCCAACCCCTCTATTCCATCTGCAACCCTCATCTGCCACAGCACCTGCAATAAAGGAATCAATCCAGTGAAGCCACAGCATCTGGCTGGATCCTTACATCAAGCACCACCGCTCAGGATGACACTTGGCCAAAAGAAATGTGGAAGATGCTTCATGCAGATGCAGTAGCAACAGGTCCCTGCAGTGTGAGCTGGGGAACTGAGCTGGGGGCTGAGTGCTGAGAGAGCACAGTGCTGTAGGTGGCATAATAATTCACTTGCCTCCAAGAGCATGAGGGCTCGTAGCACTGATAGCTCAAGAAAAGCAACCGAAGAGTGCTGATCTGCCTGAGCCTGGCACACGTGTCCCTAAGAGCCCCAGCTCTAAAGTCCCCTCAGCGCTGATGTCAGGCAGTGGCTCTCCTCACGCAGCCTCATGCTCCAAGAATCCTCCTCAGGCACAGATGGGATGCCAACAACAACAAAAGCTCTTCAGTTCCCACAAAGTCTTGGGGCCCCACTCCTGCCTGGGACTGACACAGGCAGAGAGAAGGCCAGATTAAAGTCCCTGGGACCCAGAACAAGGAAAGAGGGGTGTGGTGAAGCCCCAGTTCAGAGCTGCACAAGCCACATGCTCAGACATGTTTTACAGGGAGTGCTGGACCTCAGCCCAGAAGAAATTGGTTAACCACTTCTCATATAGAGGACAACTGGCAGATGTCTTCTTGGTAGAAAGCCCAACCAGGCCTGCAGAGACACAAGAACCAGTCTGACAAGCAGTTATTTCTCAAAGGACAGAAGCACCCTTATGTGCAAGAGATGAAAGTAAGTGTGCAACGCAGTCAGCACAAAGAGAAGAACTTCAGGCAAAAGATACCGTGTCTAGATTGGCAGTTGAGACAAATAACAACACAGCCAGGGTTACAGACCCTGTGCTCCCCACAGACACAACTTTATCTTGTGCCAGCTGAAATCTCCAGTTTAAACATGCCAACATAAAGAGCACAAACACAAAGCTAGCAGGACTTCGAGCTATGCAACAAGGTGTTTGGAGAACGGCAGGGAGCAGGCTCTGAACTGAAGGTTCACTTTCTTAGATGTGCCCACCCCAGCAAGAGGATAGGCTGGTAAAGGAGGCAGCTGCGAGTCAAAAGACCAGAGAAAGCAGCACGGCTTGTGCAGTTTTGCAGTGAAGGCCGGGAAGCTGAGCGCTGCCGTTACTCGACACAGGGGGAGGTGCAGGAGTGGCAGATACTGCACCGATCCAGAGGTGCCCTCCCGGCCGCGGTGCTGCAGGGACCCCGGCGAGGCTGGTGGCCGCAAGTCGACACGAGGCACCTTCCCCGCCAGGGACAGGCTCGTCCCACGGCCCGGGCTGGCGGCAGCAGCCGGGGCGGGCAGCCCCGCACGGGCGGGCAGCGGGCGAGAAGCCGGCCGTGCGGAGAGGATCGGGCCTCACCTGCCCGTGCTGCGAGAGGGAGACGTACGGCACGGGCTCGCGAGCCTGCCTGTGCCGGGCCATCTGGGCGATCGGGCCTGCCATGTCTGCAAGGCAAAGCACACGAGAGACGAGGCTCGCCGCGGCCGCAGTCCCGGTCCGTGCCACCACAGCCCCGCCGGGCCCGGCGCTCACCTCGGGGCAGGTTCACTCGGTGCGTGCTGGCCACGGCCTCCCAGTGGGCGAACAGCCGTGCCTCCCCCTCCTGGTCGTCCTCGCTGCCGCTGCCGTCCCCGTCGGCGGCCGCGGGCTCCTCGCCCAGCCGCTCCAGGTCCTCCAGCGTGATCCGCGCCATCGCGTCCGCCGGGAACGGGACGGGGCCCGCCCCGGGGCGGCACCGCGCGGCCCGGCGCGCCCGAGAGCGCCCCCTGCCGCTCCGGCGGACCCCACCGAGCGCTGTTCCCCCGGCAGGCGGCGCCCGCCCCCGCCCCCTCGCCCCCCGCCCCGCCCCGTCCCCCTCAGGCCGAGCCGCGGTCGCTTCTAGGGTCGGTTTTATTTAATAAAATAAAGTACAGCGATCATCCGGCGGGGGACCGGCGTCCCGGGGGCATGGGGCACTCCCGCCGCTGCCCCGGCCCGGGGACAGCCCCCCCTCCCCGGGCTGGCGATTCTACCTGGCGAGCGTGTGTGACCGGTACCGAGCATGCGGCCACCGCGGCGGCGGGCCCCGGTGAGCGGCAGAGGAGCATGCGGGCGGGCTGCGGTGCCCGAACTAGCTAGGGAGCCCCGTGGGAGGCCGGGCTGGGCAGGCAGACGGTGGCACGAGAACCGGTGATGATGGGGAGAACAGAGTAGGCGGTGAGGGGGGTGCCGGGCGCTGCCCCGTGCAGCGCGGAGCCGGGCTGCCCAGCAGCGGAGCAGCCGGCTCAGTTGGAGGACAGCAGGGAGCTGTGGGAGGACAGGTCCATGCTGCTGGCGCTCAGGCCTCTGCTCTCCGCACGGAGGCCTTGGGTGCCCTGGAAAAAAACACAGTGCCCGTGAGGTACCTGCGATCCACCGCCATGCCCCAAAGCTGCCACCCCAAATCCTGCAGCCCTTGCCTTGCAAGCCAGGACGGCCCTGGTGCCGCTGTCACACACAGGGGCTGCTGCCTTTGCTCCCAACCTTTGGCTGTGCTTTGCGGGGAGGGAGGTGGGTACTTGCGGGGAAGCAGCACCTTCAGCCTTGGAGCTCTGGCCTCAGACAAGGGGCTACAAGCTCAGGGGTTCTCAGCACCGCACCTGGGCCCACTGCAGTGCCCCCCGCCCCGTGTCGCTGCCCACACAGCCCCCAGCCGCACACGCAGCCCTGTTCCAGCCCCACCTCACACTCTGCTCACCTCAAACGAGGCATCGCTAGACTTGTGCAGGTAATTTAAGGACGCAGCTCGTTTCATGCTGTAAGAAAGCAGAAGAGAGCAGATGTGATCGTGTGTGGGTGGTCAGGCCCAGGCACAAGGTGGCAGGGCCCCCACCTGCCCTGCACGCAGCCTGACCCGCGCACGTACCTGGTGTTCCTGGGCTCCAGGGGACCATTGCCCTGCAGTTTCTTGACCAACATCTCACTGCTCCTCCGTATCACATCCCGGATTTTTCCCAGGGAGCTGCTGCGCTGGAGAGTGCCACTGCCATCCTGGACACAGAGACACAAGCCAGGGTGATGGCTGAGTGGCACTGATCAGGCTGTGGCATGCTGCTGATGAGTGGCTGGAACTGGCTCCAAACATCCTCTTGCCCACTTGCACTGAGGGTTTAGCCCTGGCCCAAGGCAGGCTTACTGCTCACCACGTGGCTTCCACTCAGCCATATCACTTCTCCACAGGACATGATAACCGTGGAGTCAGGGACCCCTGTCACTATTGTCTGGCTCATCCAGCCTGATCCCTCCTGCCCAGTGCAAGCTCAACACCCAGACAGGCTGCTGCCTTGCCCCAGGCCCCCAGCACAAATGGCACTGGCATCTGCACAGTCCTGCTTGAACATGGCACAGCTCCATCCCCTGCAGCAGCTCAGGCAGCAACTACCAAGGAGGTCCCAGTGGCCAGCGGGGCAAGAAGCCCTGTTGGGAGTCCCAAGATTAGGGATATTTTGTCAGGCCAGGCCAGGCTGCTGGGACTTGCATTTCAAGGACTCTCTCTTCATTTGCTGCTGGCTGGAGACCATCCTCATCCATCCCCCTCCCCTTGCCCTTCTTCACCACACCATCACCATTCCTCCTCTCTGTCCAGCACTCATACAGATGCACATCCTGCTCCTGCAGGCTCACTCAGCTCACACAAGACCATTTCACATTGCACATGCAGCCTTGTCCCACCTCTAACACTCCCAAGACGATTAACTTTGTGCCTTTGGAGCAATTCAGGCAGCTCCACTGGGGATGAATTCACTCGGCTACACCAGCACCACTACTCCTAGGCCCCCCAACTTCAGCTGCATGCAGCCCCAACAGCTGCCCCAGGGGTGGCACTTTGCAGGGGAGTTTTTACGTCTGCCTGCTTTTTCCGAAGACTAAAACCAGCCTGAAGTCTTGTTCCCAAACCTGTTTCCTCCCACACGCCTCCAAAAGTCCCCAGTACTCAGTGAGGCGCTCTCAGCCCTTGACAGGCTCCAGTCCACCTCCTGCACTTTGCTCCACATGCATGCAAGGCACAGGCTGCCAGCATGACACCACACCATGCCACCATGTCATCATGCCACCATGTCATCGTGCCACCAAGCTCTGCCCCTGCAGCCTGGCCTGCCTGTTACGTAAGGGTGTGACACCACTGCTGATGTGGAATTACTTTTGCTCTGCTGGCCTGGAAACAGCAGTCTTCCCCGCTCCTGCTTTGAATGGCCCCTGGAACACTGGGGCAGAAGAAAAGGATGTAAAGCGATGGCAAAAGCCCTTTTACTCCTGAGGAAGATGTGAGGGAGGCCGCTTTGAAGCACTCCAAATGACCAAAATGCCTTGTGGCTCAGGCTAGCAGCAGCAATTACCTCAGCAGGGTCTGCCTTAGGCCAGTCACCCCCTTGTGCTGACCATTACAGACTGTGGCCCTTGAGGAAGGCTTTTCCAGCACTCCTCTGCTCAGATTACCCAAAGTTGATCCAGCCCTAGACTGTTCTCTAACAGCTGACCAGGACTTTTCCTACCAGCAGACCTTTCTCCTGGTATTGATCTCATCCCTTCTTGGATAAAGCAAGTACATTGAACCTCTTCACATTCTCACTGGGATGAGGGTTTTCCAAGCTGAGAGCCATGTGTTGCTGCTGCAAAGGGACCCACTCACCAGAAATGCAAGAGCACCCAAAGCAGCAAAGTAAACAATTCAATTCCTGCACGAGGCACCCCAGGCAGGTTTTGGATGAGCTGAACATCATGTGTAGCATTAGCAAAGATGGGGAGGTATCTTCTGCCTCCCCACCAGACTTACACTAGGTCACCACTCTCCCTGCAGGGTACTGCTATGCCAGGCACTGTAGCTTTTCCCAGGGCACACAAGCCAGGGGTGGAAGAGGGAAAACAGCTGGGACAGGGGAGCAGGACCATGGGTACAAGGGCAGCAGGATCAGGCCAGGAAGTATGCTCTTGTATCAGGGCTGCAGGATGGAGCCACATTTTCCCAGCTGCAGTGATGCAGACTGACTGCAGACCAACACTAGAACCAAATGCTGCTGCATGCTGGGTTAAAAATAGCCTCTCTTCTCCCCCCACTCCCTTTTCTGATGGGTTATTTTTAACCCAGAACATTTATGGGTTTGGTTTGCCGCAGAGCCCCCACCCCATTGCACCCACCAGGATGAGAGCACTAAAAAAAAAAAAAAAAAAAAGCTCCACCACTGAGCTCCTCTCCACAGCATGCTCCCACCCTGCCTAATGCATGGGGGCAGAGGACTTGGGCAGGATTTGGCAGCATGTAGAGCTCAGCACTGAGGGACACAATGGGGTATTTCTTTGGTTAGATAGAAATGCCTGTTGGGGAAGGTCCAAGCTCAGACGCCCCAGGGCAGCCCTGCCACACACGGTTACAGAGCTGAGATTAGCAGCAACTCCAATTTGGAGGACAGGGAAAAGCAGGGTGGAGCTGGGTCCTTCACCTCCACTGCTCAGCCTGGGAGGGGTGCCCTGGGGGCAGCAGATGCCCCTGTACACACACAGACAGACACCAAGCACCCCCAGCCCTGCTCCAGCAGCATTTGCACCCACCACCCCAGGGCTGACCGACGCTGGCCTACAGAGCATGGAAAGAAGCACAGGGCAGCCATTTGGGTCAGTCTACCTTTAATTAGAGGTATGGTTGTTACAGCACCAGGTCCAGGACATGGCAAAAGCACAGGGGCAGGTGGCCCTGAGGTCCAAACACACCCTGCACTGGGAACTCGCCACTCCCCAGAAGCAAGGAGCAGCACTGGGACAGAGAGGCAGGGAAGGTACAGCCCTGCAGCACTCAGCCCTGGGCTCCACACCCCACGGTCCTGAGGACAAGCTTCCTTTCAGTAAGCACAAGCTCCCAGGGGAGCAGCATGCATGTACTCCAAGGCCTCTGCACCACCACAGGAAAGCCAGGCCCAGACAGACACAAGCACATTTAGTATCACAACCTGCCAGATGACTAGCATAAAGAAAGGATCTAGCTAAATAAATAAATAAGGAGTCCTGTGCTGGCCCCTGGGCTCTATCCTGCTGCCTAGAGCCTCCCTAGCCTTCTTCCCAGATAGGAGAGCCAGGGAGGTTCCCTTCCTATAGGAGGTGGGATGAGAGTGTGCACTCAAGGATGTGAGACCCAAGGGAGTGGAGGTCTGGCCCTGGCACACATTCCATATCCCAGTAATGACTAACAGCACCAGACCCTGTGAAGGCCTGAAGCCATCAGAGGCACTGAGGCACCCCACAGCCCCTCAGGGTCAGCACTGTAACAGGGTACCAACTGGTAACAGGGTTACACACTTCCCACCCACTCGGCTAGGGACAGCCAGACTGCAGTCAGCCCCACAGACCCATGAGCAATCCAGCCCCTACCCCTGCAGCAACCTCCCTCCAGACATCCCATCTGCTCCCACCTGCTCAGAGCACCTGCAGCCCTAGCCCTTTACTTCCTCACATCCATCTTCGCACCTTCTTTTTCTCCAAACCACTCTGCTCCAAACCAGGCCATTCCCCATCTCAGCCATGTTTAATGGCTGCAAAAAACCTCTCCTTTCCTCCTACCCCTCCTCTGCTTTGAAGGACAGCAAACAACTTCACCCCCACTTCTCTCACCAGCCACACCTAAGAACCCTGTAGCAATGGGGGGCTGATTCACCCCTTAATGCCAGATAGGGAACCTGGCTGTAGCATCCAGTCAGGAAGTTGCAGCCAAACACACTTGTGCTGGCCAGTTCCTGTACACAGTCCTTGGCTGTTGCCCCCTCATCTTGGATGTACAGTAGCTCTGTGAGCTGCCCTACACTCCTGTGACCCTGCAGAGAGACCACACACTGCTCCTGGGTTACAGAGCTCAGCAGGGAGGAGGATAGCAAGATGGGACTGCCCTGTGCTGCAGGGAGAGCCCAACACCTTGGGAACCAGCACAGGTTTGCTACAAGGCACTAATATCAGCTAAGCCTACAGGGAAGTAAGCAACCAGGCACATGACAGCCCTGCCTAGGCCAGGCCTCACTGTCCCATAGCAGCCCTCCATCTCGGAGCCTCTGCAGAGATGGAGGGGAAAGCCAGGAGGGCTGAGGATGCCTAGGGACAATGGAGTCGGCAGGCCTGCAGCGAAGGCAATCCCCCGCAGGCCTGGGCCCCGGGGGTGTGCAGGGGCAGGCCCAGGGCGGGGGCAGGCAAGGGGACGGTGGCCCGTCACCCTGGCCTGGGGGAGCTGGCAGCTCCTCGCAGATTCTCGCTGCTCCTGCTGGCCACGGGACTGGAGCTGGGCCGCGGGGCCGGGCACTCCTCCGCAGGCGCCGCGGGGCCCTGGCGCCGAGCTCTCGCCGAGGAAGGAGGGATGGTGTGGAGGAAAAGTCGGAGCATACAACACAAACATCCAGGTGACTGCGGTGGAGGGGAAAGAGGGAGTCTCGGGAGGCATTTAAGCCTAGTGCACAGAGAGGAGAAAGACACAATGGACAAGGCTGTGAGGTTGTAGGTCACCTGGGGAGCGGGCGGGACAGGGCCCAGGCTGCACGCGGAGACCACAGGCCACGCTGGGCAGGGAGAGAGTCTCGTGAGGCTGAAACTGTGGCCTCACTTGTTTGCCAGCGGGCTTAGTGGGCTGGCAGGAACAGCTTAGGGTCTCCTGCTCCAAGGGCTCCTCGCTGGTGGGCCTTGGGTACCTGCCAAGGCCTCTGCACCACGGAGCTGGTGCCATCCCCCTGTTCTCACATCCCAATTACCTGGGCAGCAAGCAGCTGGTCCAGGCCCTGGGTGCTTCCAGAGCTGCCTATGGGCACAGGGCACCCTGGGGGCTCCCACAGCCCTGCCTGCAGCAGAGGACAGCTAGGGGAGGCCAGCAGAGGCTGCTTTAAGGCAGCACATCTGAGGTCTGTGGACCAACAGAGAACAAGGGGCCGTGACAGACAGGAGCAGCAGGAGCTGCCTCAGCCTTCCTTTGCAGGGAGCCTGAGTACAGTGCAGGGCTGCTGGCCCAGAAGAGAAGACTGGCTATGTGTGCAGCAGGCTGGAAAAGGAATCATGTGGCAGCAGCTGTGTCCCCCAGGGTGCTGGGCTAGCCCTCAAATCCTCTATTTACAGCTGTCTGGGTCACGGGAGCTCTGCTAAGACCCCTGGGGAAGGGTCATATGAGCAGGGACTATTCCCTGGGACTGGCTGTGGGAGAGGGTGGCACTGCCTACTTGCTTTAGGATGATCAGTACTGAGACTGCCAGGAAGGTCTCCCAGACCATCACCAGTGCAAAGAGATCACCCAACACCAAGCACAGTCAGGAGGAGCTGCAGAAAGACACCAGCCAGCATAGGGACCAGGTGATTCTAATCCAAACCTGCAGCCCTCCCTCTGTGCTTGTCTAGCCCCCTTACTAATGGTGAGTTCAGGGGCCTAGAGTTGATGCCTTAGCAGAGCTCAGACCCTCTTTGGCCCTGATGCCAAGGCCTGGGGCAAAGGACAGCCTTGCATCTGGTAAAGCTGTGGGTCCACTTGAAGGTCTGTTTTTCAGATCCCCTTCAGCCACCTCCTGTGTACAATCCACAATCAAGAGAGCCAGCAGGCTTCAGGCTTTGGGTGTTGAAGGGCTGTCATGGCAACAGGGAAGAAAAAATAGGAAGGGAGGGAGCTCATGCAGGTGGGGATAGAGCAGAGCCAGGTGGGGAAGGGTTAGTGACAGTAGATGTGAGGGGGCAGCAAAGGACTCTGTGTGCTCAGTGCCTTCCCTGTGCCAGGCTGCAACAACCCCAGCTACTCTATGCTCTCAGAGTTTGCAGAAGGAATGTAAGCATTAACAGCTCTAGCAGCCCTTGAGCCAAGCACCCACCCTCCATGCTCATTTATTTCCCTCCATGCTCCTGCTTGTAGGAGACAAAAGGCACCTGTTCCAGCCCTGGATCACTACTTTTCTCCAAACCCAGTGTTAGTGACCAAAGTCACCCTTAGCCTCAGAGCAAGCCTAGACAGGTTCAGGTTGCCCTGTCTGTGCCTCAGCTAACATCAGTCTCTTGCCTCCAGTGGTCAGCTCAGCTTGCCATCCTGCAAAGACCTGCCCTTTATCCCCTCTGCTTGGCCAGAGCCTGCCGAGGGCACGAGACCAGGAGAGAGGGACAGAAAAGACGCTGGCTACAGACTATTCCTGTGCCCTGCAGTCAGTCAGTCAGTCACAGACACACCAGGCACATCACACACACAACCCTGCCCAGGCTCAGCATCGTCAGTGGCACAGTGCAGGACAGACAGCCAAATGGCTCTCCCAGGCTGGGTGAGCCTGAAACGGGGCTGATGCTCTCAGCCAGGGCTTCCAGAGGGGAGCAGCAGGGAGAGATGTTAATAAGGTTACAAGCCTAAGATTAAGGGCAGACCAGGACCAGTTCATGCTGTGCACTGCCAGGGCTTGGTAGCTCCCTGGAAGCAGGAGCCCCCAGCTGGGAATATCTGTTCTGTACACCGGAAGCCAGACCCAGACACGCACCTTTGCGGGCTGGCTGGCTCATGCTGAGAAAGGGGAAGGAAATGTGCAGGGAATGAACGGAGGCAGACAAGGGTGCCACGACAGGCCACGCGGGGACAGCCCTCAGCCAGGCTGTCCCTTCCCTCTGGCAGCCGGCTGAGGCCATTCTTGATGGTGTCTTGTACTTACCCCGCTCCATTCCACGCCCATACTCACTTCCTCGCTACCGTCTGTGGCATTCTCGTACTTGACGCTGCCCCCCAGGCTCCGATGTCTCTCTGTGCCATCCCCCTCCTTCAGGATCTCCACCACCTTCGTCTGGTTGATGGGGTCAATGCCCTGCAAGTAGGAAAGCATGAGGAAGAACCCTGGTTTGTCTTTCTGCGTTCCTCCCCTCTAGAGATCCACTGTGCCATCATTGTGCTTGGTTCCTGTTCCCTCTCTTGGCCCCATCACAGCCAAACTGCCTGGCACAACCAGGATGGATAATGCCATCCTGCACTTAGAAGTCTCTGAACTCCCACAGCGTTCAGTGAGTTGAACCAATGACTCCCCACAAGGCCATAACCATCCCTGTGGAACAAGGGCTTGCTACTCCAAAGCTAACAGCTTTTTTCCTTCACATTTTGAAGTGTGAAGGACTCAGCTGTCCTTCAGTCTTTTGTGCTAGGTGCTTACAGCTCCTGCTTTATTATTTGAGGATTGAGAGGAGTTTAAGTCAAGAGGTACTCTTAAGAAATTCTAGTTATTTTTTGCCTCTGGACAGAAAAATCAGTGTGAAGAAAACATCCCAGTAAGTGTAGTTCTCCCCAGCAGCTGACAAAGCCCAGTAACCTGCCTTAACCCAGCTGCAGTATTTCTGCACTCAGTGAGCCACCTTCCCCACACACGGACACCTGCTCCAGCCACGCACACGGGCACCACCCCACACACCTGCCCAGGGGCACCACCTCACACACCTGCCCACGGGCACCACCCCACACACCTGCCCAGGGGCACCACCCCACACACCTGCCCAGGGGCACCACCTCACACACCTGCCCACGGGCACCACCCCACACACCTGCCCACGGGCACCACCCCACACACCTGCCCAGGGGCACCACCTCACACACCTGCCCACGGGCACCACCCCACACACCTGCCCAGGGGCAGACCTCTGAGCAAACGCATCCCCAACAAGCAAGGTCCTCTGGTGCCATGGGAACGTAAACCAAGAAGACCAGAGAGGCCCAGCAGGGTCCCTCAGCACAGCCCAAGCCAAGGCAGTGGCCCAGGGTGCCCCCCAGGGCAGGGCAGGGCAGGGCAGGGCAGGGCAGGGCAGGGCAGGGCAGGCCCTCGGGGGTTACCTGTCGCCGGGAGCGCACCGCGCACTCCTCCAAGGTCTCGGCTGCCTCCAGCTTGCCCTGGCGCCGGTACAGCGCACCCAGGTTCCTCAGAGTGGTGTTCACAGTTGGGCTGAGGTAACAGAGGGAAGGTGAGCAGGAGCCCTGGGGTCAGCCCTCGGGAGCCCACAGCTGCCCACAAACCAGCTCTTACCTGCTAACCTTACAGGCCTTGTACCAGCCACCATACTCAGCATAGGGAGCGCTGTCTCTGTGCTTGCTCTGCGGGGTGAGGAGGGAAGAGAGCTGTTAGTTCCACACCAACTGCCCTCCTCTGCCCTGTGCTCTGCCACTGGATGCTGGGGTCAGGCTGCACCCCTGCACCAGCCCAACCTTTAAAACACAATATGCAAATACAGTGATGAAGCCCAGCAGCTTCCTGGTAGGAAAGTTAAAAGCATGTTTTCTGCAACAGATTTGGCCACAAGCAAAAGTGATATCCTGGTTTCAGGAAGGAGCATAATCCCATCTCCTTACCCCCTTCCACAGCACCAAAGGCAGCAGGGACAACACAGCCTATTCTCATGGTGTAATGGAGGGCATGACACCCCAACCAAAATGCAAAAGGGAGGCAAAACCCCACAGGGCATGCCAGTCACCACGGGCACTAAATCCCTCAGCCAGGACTAGCTAAGGAATCAGCCAGCCACATCCCAGCCTTTGGCCTACAAGGTCAGGCTTGCCCCACAGCAGCTCAGTCCACTCAGCTGTCCCCTCCCCATGCCCAGCCTTTGCACCCCGAAGCTGGCTGGCTGGCCCTGTCCCAGCCAGCTGCAAACAGGCTGCTGGCCAGAGCAATAGCACAGGGGCAGAGCCTGATGCTCAAGGAGGAAGATCTGGACAACCCAGACTGCAGAGCAGTAGCAGCTAGCCCTGGGTCCGTGGGACCATGGCACCAAGCAGGTGCAGGGAGCCACTGCTCCACAGCACGAGTTACCCTCTAGCCCAGAAGAGACGGTCTCTATTTTTCTCTATTTTTTTTTTAATCTCCATCTTTCTCACTCAGTCCCACAGCACTTCTCAGCTCTTTGTCCCACATGCCAGAGTCTCCCTGTGCTATAGGCACATGCAGCTTTCTTCACACCAGAGCCTACACAGCCTGGGCAGGCACCAGGGACAGGGGAGCTCAGGACTAAATACATCTCTCCTGTAGAAGCAGCCCTAATAGGAAAGGTGTCTCTGAGGCAGATAAAACCTTGAAGGCCAGGGCTGCCAGCTGGGCCCGAGGCCCTGCTGATGGCATGAACTGGCCTTCCTCTGCTGCCAGGAAAGAGGGGCAAGCAACAAAAGCAGTCAAGCTCTGTCAGAGGTACTTCATACATTTTAACAGAAGATACACACACAGCACAAGGCAGAGCACATTGACCCCAGCTCCTGGGCCAGGAGTACAAGCAGGTCTGTGACTACTGCTGCTGCCTGGAGAGGAATGCCAACCCTGCTTTGCCTTGGGGACAGGAGCCCCAGAGTCAGGGAAAGAAGCTTAGCCCTTGCCTAAGACTCACATGTAAAATGAATCTCTTACTCCAACTGTGAGTGTCTCAGCCTGCTCCCTTGCCCCATGGCAGAGTTTGCATGTCTGGAGCAGAGCTTCATACTACAGCTATCTACATTTGACCCCTGAATTCTCCAAAGATACCATCAGAAGAGTCTCAATCCCAGAAGGGGCATGGAGAGCCTGGTCTCTACTCCAGCTTGGATTTCTCCAGGATGGTGCTGCAGCAGGTGCAGATTCTCTGCAGCAGAGCCTTTGCAGCACAGCAACCAGAAGAGTGTAAAGCTGAGCAGTGCCCTGCACTGGGAGCCATGCAGAGTGGTCCAATGGAAGGCACAGGATGTGTGGGAAGCACCTGCCAGTGCCCTGCTTTTAGGGCTGACAGGATGGGACCCATCAGTCACAGAGTCAAGTGAGTGCTGCCAGACTGCTGCCTGAACACTGCAGGGCTGGGGCCTGCTCTGAGGGCAAAAGCAAAAGAGAGTCCCACTGCAGGCAGAGGATTAGATCAGAACCCTTCATTCTGCTGCTTTACCCATGTGCCAAAAAACAAGATGGAGCCTTACACTTGGCAAAAACAAAGACTGTTGCATTTATTGACCACAGAGCAGGGCCTGGGCTGCAGGAGCAACAGTAGCTTTGCCTTCCAGCCTAGTCCAAGGCAAGCAGAGTCCATTTCTATTCTCTTTCAGAGGTCAGCTAGGGCCTGCCCTGCGCAGAGACCTTTTTCAGATATGGCTGCATTTCCTAAGCAAGGTGACAGCAGCAGTTTCTTCTTGACCTCCATTTTTCCCCAGACAGCCTTAGAGCTGCTTCAGAAGCCAGTTATGCTCTGGGTACTGGCAGCTCTTTGGAACAGGGTGCCAAGGCCTTGCAGCACAACCCTCTGCCATCTGCCATCTTCCATCATCTGCATGCCCAAGAGGGATCAACCACTAAAGCAGAGAGAGCATGCAGCCACGGCTGAGAGACTGAACAGCCCTGCCCAAGGGAAAACACCCTGCTCTCTGATGGGCCTTCCCTCCCTGCTGGCCCAGGGAGCAGCAGTGCTGTATCCCCACTCTCCAGACACCTCCTGCCTTGGCAGCTCTTCAGACTGCAGCTTCTCCGGGAAGGAGGAGATATGAGATAGGCTGTGATAAGAGAAGATCAAACCCCCTGGGATCGGACTCACCTTGCTCATCTCCTCTCTCTCCTCTGCATGCATCCAGATTGGCTTGTGCTCATCTGTGTGGGGAAGAATGCAAAACAGGTCCACTCACCAGCCCATGCTGTTTGCCTCCTGCACAGGCCAGCACTCTGTCCCCAGAGCTAGCACCTCATCAGAGAGAAGGGACACTTCAGATCCTCCCCCAGGTCCCTAGCCCAGAGTCCCAAGAAAGACAATTGACACTGCAAAGGCAGGACAAGAGAAGGAAAGAACAAGTCCTCCCAGCAGAAGTACATGTGTCAGTGCACAGGAGAAGCTTCAGCCTATGCTGGAGCACGATTGTGCAATTTACTATTCCCAACCCTGTAAAGACTGGGTTGAGACTCCTGAGAGAAGAGGGCACCCTAGAATGGCAGCATCCCAAGGGCTGCCCAAAGCAGGGGCCCTGCAAGGCATCCCATCCCTCAGTCTGGGCAACACCAGAACCAGACAAGCCTAGGCTGAGAGCCAGGAAACCCCTCCCCAGCCCCAAGGGCTCCTGCTGTACAAACCATCCACAGAGCCAAACTCCTTCACGTGAGCACGGGTAAGGATCTCCTTATACAGCACCTCTGCATTTTTGTATTTGCCTTGCTTCAGGTAACAGGAAGCCTGCAACCAAAACAAAACAGCTCCAGCCCCACTGGGAAACAGATTAACTGTGCCCACCTCCTGCAGCTACTGCTCTGCCTCTGAGCACCAGGCAACGCTCACCTCTCCCACAGCACCCCTCCCCAACACCACGTGGCCTCTCCCCAGTGCCTCACCAGGTTGTTCTTGGTCTTGGCCACGTTGGGGTCATCAGGACCCAGGCAGCTCTCGTAGATCTCCAGGGCCCGGCAGTAATAGTACTCCACCTCCTCGTACTTGCCCTGGTTCTGGCACAACAGGGCTAGGTTGTTCAGCTGCTTGGCCACATCAGGATGGTCTTTGCCTAGAACCTGGGTGAACAAAAGAAGAGAAGCCACAAAGACTGCAGCGGACTCCTGGAGTTAGTAGATACTGGAGTCCCCCAGCACATGCCTATGTCAGACAAAAGCCAAGGAGGAGAAACTCCAGCTTCCACCTCCTGGCAGACCTCTCTAGGGCTGCAAACACTGGAGAGACAAGAAATGTGGTGGCAGACTCAGCAGGTGAACAGACTAGATAGGCCCTGGATGTCCCACGTGCATTGAGGTAATGGGAGAAAGCCCACAGAGAGAGCTGAAAGGAGAGAGAGCACGGGACTCGTACCTTCTCACGGATCTCCAGGGCTCGCTTACACAGTGGCTCTGCCTCTTTGTACTTCCCTCTCTTGCCATAGAGAACAGCCAAATTGTTCAAAGTCGCTGCCACCTACAGAGACAGAAGCTTCTCCATGAAACAAAGCAAATTCCAGCTGGACAAAACAAGAGGCACAAGCAACAGTAACAGTGACTGTCCCAGTTCCTCCACGCCCGCAGTACTGCTGCTTCTCAAGAGAAGGAGGTCCAGAGACAGAAGGCTGCCCTGCCTGTATCACAGGACCCAAGAGAAGCCAACTCCTTACAGGCCATACTGCACCAACCAGCAGGAAATACTGAAGCAGTAAAACACTGCTGGAACTGTGCCCCAGCAGACCCAAAGGTGAAGAAGTGACTGGAAGAGGAGAGAGACACTCACCGCTGGGTGGTCTTTGCCTAGAGTCTTCTCACGGATGGAAAGAGCATCATTCAAGAGGTGTGCTGCTTCTTTGTATTTGTTCTGATCCCTGCGTGCAAAGTCAACCAGTTATTTGGGATTTGGACACTACAGCCCAGAACAACAGCAGAATGATGAACAGTGCTCCTTCCACACAGACACAGCCTTCACTGTCTTTTCATTTCTCCATTCCTCCCTGCTTTTGTCAGTCCCTAGTTATATCTGGGAGTTTGTCAAACCAAATTCCTCATCTAGGTCAAAACCATTCTGCAACCCAAGCTGGAAGCTCGAGGAGCCCCGGGACTGTGCTGTAAAAGGAAACAGGAGATGCAGGAAGCTGTCCTGGCCCAGTCCTGCCTGTCCCACCATGCTCACCTGTACACTAGTGCTAGAATGTTGAGCATGGTAGCCACATCAGGGTGATCGTGGCCTGATGTCTTCTCCAGGTCCTCCAGCGCCTGCTTGCAGAGCGGCACAGCCACCTCATAGCGTCCCTGGGAGGCATACTGGATGACAAGGTTGTGGAGGGTGCGCAGGCGTGCAGGAATCTCATAACCACCCTGCTGGGCAGCTGCCACGGCACTGCTGTGCTGGTGGGGCACTGTGGGCACAGAAACAAACACAGCACAGTTGGCCCAGCAGGCTTCAACAGAGACGGGCAGCACCCATGCATGAGCAAACACTTACACCCAGGACCATGCTCCTCCTCTTCATTCGGGAACAGGTCATCCAGAGAGTCCTTGGTGGAGTCACCCTCCTTCTCCTCCTGAGAGCATGAGAATCACAAATAATGTTGGTTCTCAGCAGAGACAGCAGCAGCCTGGGCTGAGTCAGTTGCCAAACTCTCGGCCCTTCTGCAGCCCACCAACAAACTCAATTTCCTGCTGTCTCTGCCACCATCTCCCCCCACAAAACAAAATCCAGAGACTCTGCCCCATGAAGGCCCCCTTTAGCTACAGGCATTGCTGTGCATGGGAAGGGGAAAAACCCAGGGCAATGTAGCCCACGTAGGCAGTTCTCCCATCCAACCTCCCGGACCCACAAAAGCAGCTGCTCAAAAGGACTGGGGCATACCGAAGGCGAGACATCCTCGTCATACTTCTTCAGCTGGTTCATGAACTCAAGGTGTTTCTTCTCCTCCTCCAGCTGAGCCACGGTCTGCTCACTACGCTGCAGCTTCTGCTGGGTGTTGGCAAGCTCATCACGCAGCCACTGGTTCTCCTGGCACAGCCTCCGCACCTGAGCACGCAGCTTCTGCTTCTCCGACTCCACGGCGTTCAGATGGTTGGACAAGGCCATCATCACCTTGTTAAGAGTCTCAGTCAGTAACAACCACAGTCCTGTCGCTCCCTCACCTGCACCTTAGGGTACACCCATGCTAGCCTTCTACACTTAGCTCCTCCCCAGCCCTGCAGCTTATGGGAAAGGGCCACATGCCTGCCCTTCCTCTGTCAATCCCAGACAACACCTCGAGGATCACCCACCACTCTCACCTGAGCTTCTCCAAGCCCCAGTTCTATCATCTCCACTGATTTGCGGAGCAGGTTGGATTTCTCATGCACGAGATTGGCTTCTTCATCCTTCTTCAGGCACTTGATGGTCTCCAGCAAGCTGTGCAGGATGGAGTTGTGTTCATTCTTGAGTGCTTCCAGCCCTTGCATTACCAGCTTGGTGTTGGAAATTATCTCCTCTTGGCTCAGCTTGTCCAGTTTCTCCTCCCTTGGGTACACCATGGTGGACATAGTCCTGCTCCTGCAGCCCTGCACAGAGACCAAGACAAAACCTGAGTGCTCCAGGGCTGTTTCAGAGAGCCAGACACAAGTATCACGACCTCCTTCAAGCAGAGACAGCATTTACTGATTGCCTACTCTAAGCCCTTCTCCCTCACCTTCCCCTCTCCCTCTGGCAGCAGGCAGCTGCCAGGGCACGTGCCTCTGCTTCTGTGGCCGGGAGTGCTGGCAACCAGTGCAGGTGGCCCACAAGGACAGGGGACAAAAAGGTTACAACCCTTTGTGGTGACCTCCAACGCCCCCACACTCACAGCAGGGGGAAGACTAATTTAGCTTCCATTTAAGAGCAGAGATTTGTGGTTGGCAGCTGGGGTTGCAATACATACACCTTCTGCCCACAGACCGCTGGTGCAGAGAGGCTGTCAGAGCTCAGCACCTCTTCTGCAGAAGAAAGGGAACACAAAGTGGAGGGATGCCAGCTCAAAGCTTCCTGTTTCCTCAAAGGAAAACTCCTAGAAGAGCATCTCACACAGGGAGGCGCCAGTGGCACTACTGTGCCAAAATATTGTCTGACCAGAGGATACAACCTGAGGATTGCAGCCTCAGCACAGAACTGCCATTGTGGCACTAAGGGACATGCCATGAGCAGGACACACCACACCACTGCCTGACTGGGGAAGCTCACAAACACCAACAGCTACAGTCACACTAACATAATCCTGGTGCAGGCAACACCAACATTCCATCCTCATTCACCCTAAGGACTGCTCAGGATGGCCTAAGAACTCTGTACTCCTTCCCTGTCCTGTTCCCCCAAATATACAATGGGAAAGTAGTCAGCTACTGCCTTTGCACAGGGACACCAAGCTACAACCCACAATGTTAGTGGGGCTGCAAGAGCCCTGCATACAACGTCCAGGAGCTAGGGAAACACCACAGGCCAGAGGCTGAGAGACACAAGAGGCAGGCAAGACCCCTCATAGCACGACCCTGGCTGCTCCATGACACCCTCAAGGAGCACAGTCACAGCCTCCCCCACCAGCAGGGCCACCCCAGCAGCCTCCTCACATTACTCAGCAGTAAAGCCACCTCCCACCTTGCTATCAAGTCACTCCCAAACCAGCCTCCTGCAATGCCCTGCACAGGCAGCACCTGCCCAGCAGCACCTCTGTTACCTGGAGCTGGCAGAGGCCTCTGCAACCTGAGTGCCCAGGGCCCTGCTGCCAGGCAGCTGGCAAACTGCCCAGAGGCTACACAGGAGGAGGGGAGGGAATCAGCAGATCTGCCTTTGACCTCCTGCTGGACCTACCTCTGCGTGTTTTGAGCTCCTTGTTCAGCAGCTGCCTTGTGCCTGTTTTAACTGAGAGAACAGAAATACTGTCCCAGCTACAGGAACAGAGCAGGCAGAGCTCCCCTTTCTGGCAGGGCTCCTCTTCTCCTCACCTGTGCACTCTGCCCAAGTGCCAGGGAGCTACTGGGGAATGGGCCCTGAGCAATTCAGAGGCCCACTGCAGCACTTAAAGTGAAGATGACAAACAGCACTGGGACAGTTGTTTTAAGTACACACATCTCATTATTCAACCCACTCATCTCCTCCTCTTTAGCCTCACTCTTCCTCCAGTTGTTTTATAGGCCTGAGCTCTCCTCTCAACTCTTCCTTGGTTTCTGTTCCCATGATGTACATCCATCCCTCAGGAAGGCAGGCAAACCCTCGACACCCAGTGGAGACATCACTGCACCCTCAGCAGGGCAGAAACACCTCGTGTCTCTTGGAGACCGGGTTTCTGTTCACACCTCTGAACAAGAACTGAATCATCCTCCCCCAAAGTCACAATGCTGACTTCACATTCACTTCATGATCTAGCATCAGCACCAACTCTGAGTCATACCTCACTGTATCTTTCACTTTTGGGTATCTGTCATGCTCCACATGCAGTTAACCCTGCACATTGGGCATTTTATACCCAAACAGTCTCATCTGGACCATGACTTATGCCAGTTTGCTTTGCAGAAGACAATGTGATAAGAATAGCACGAAAAAACTCATTAAGGTCAAGATAGAGGACAGAGACTACTGTTTCAAAAGGAAAAAAAGGTTTGCTGAGAGTTGATTGCCACTCATACCCTATCTTCCAAACTCATTCCCCAGAAACTGGCTTTTGGTCAACAATTCCCCTGGTTATTCTTTTTCCCACCTTTCTAATGTACCTGGAGTGGGATCAAGTGCTAAAGCAATACAGAAAGCCTTGCTTAATGCAGACTTCTGCAGGTGAGCACAACTCAGATAGAAACTTGCAACAACTCCCAGCCCTAGAGAGAAGGGGTTGACATCCCAAAGGGCGTTAGCGCCGCCTCCTCTGGCCAAGCACTCCCATGCTCTGAAATAGGTCCAGACAGCTCCCCAGGAAGGCTCAGCAGGCACTTACCTCTTCCACAGAACCCAAGGTAATAACTGCTAAAGGCTTAAATGGCCCCATCACTGGTTCCAGCTTGTAAGAAAACACATTCCAACTCACTTGCAAACAGGGAAACAGGCAAGTGGGAGTTCTCTGGACCACAGGCAATGCTTGGGACACAAGAAGATACCCAGGAACAGCCTCATACCCAACATACAAAAAACTACAACTCCGCTCGAAAACTCCCACAGCTGAGCAGTACAAATCCCTATGGGTACTGGGCCATTTGTGCCAATTGTGAAATGCTCACAGTTTTCATGGCAGCATCACTTGTGTCCACACAGGGATCTTGCCACCATCTTTAAGAAGTAAAATACGAACACATTGAGAAGAGGAGCAGGTACAGGATAAAAAGCCACCAGACCTCACACCTCGCTAGGTAACAGAGTCAGGCAGGCAAGACCCAGATCCATAGAAAATCAGCCTCATTAATTCCACTGTACACAGAACTACTCCTCAACTGTGAAACTGCTGTGTGTTAAACCATCAGCACCTCTACTAGAGCAACATTCCTTCTTCAGCCCTTCCAGCAGAAAATGTTCACGCGTTTCACAGTCCTCACAATCAACTTGTTTTTTGAAACCGCAAAGATTTCAGACTGAGAAGGAAAAATAAATCAAAACATCCTGATCCACAGCATATAAGACTCATCCTACCCTGCAACTACATCCTCAGATTCTTCAAGGCATCCCAATAGAGGATTTTCTTCTCTCACTGGCTGTGCAAACATCTGTCACAACCTCGGCCTTTCTCCCCTAGGGTGACACCCTGGAAGCACAGCTCTGCTAGGTACCAACGTGTTTCCATGTTCGACAGTGAGCAGAGGATTGTCCAAGGTGGACAGAAGGTGTAAAACTTAAGAACAACACACAACTGCTCAACAAAAAAACAAAGAGGAAACTGCTGAGAAGTCATTCGTATGCTGCTACCTCTTGTACAGCAAAGCAAAGCAACAAACACCAGTGGGAGCTGACTTAACCTTCCAAAGCAGGAATTTCCCCCCAAAGCACTTATTTCTAGTTCTCCCCAGTGCTGGCAGATCTACACTCGGTGCTCAGCCCTCCAAAGAGGAAACGCTCACTATGGCAGCCAACACCAAGGTCAGGCAGGCTGAGGCTGCTGTACATGCACTCTTCCTACTCCTTGACACTCAGTAAGGGGCACTGAGTGTCCTTTCCCCAGGCAGAAAACACTCAGAGGTTTTCTGCAGAGAGGAGGGGACACAGCATGGTTTGCCTTTTGCAGGGTGGGGCTCAGACTGGAATAGGAAGAATGCTTTTCCACCAAGCTCCTTGAGAGATGGAGAGCCCTGTTCCCAGCTTATCCTGCTGCAGTCCTCATGGACCTGCAGGTGTCCCAGCCCAGGTCTCCACCCGCACGTTTCCGCTCTAGTTGGCATGTCTTCCCTATTTACAGCGAGCTGCTAGAATAGCCTGCCTTTCCGACAACACCCATCTCATCTCCCCTCTTCTGCTCCCGTTTGGAGGACAGGGAGGGGACGTGCGTGCACTGGGCTTTGTGGCAGCTGCGGCAATCAGCCGGGAATCCATCAGCAAATACATCCTGCCAGGCAAAAACCTTCCTCCTGTGTTCAAGTGCATAACCGCGAAATCGCTCAGCATCAGCAATTTCAGCAGCTCATTTTTCTGCCTCTCAAAACTGCTCCCACATGCGAGACCTTTAAGAGGAAAGAGCTGGAAGCTTCACTGCTTCTATCTTCAACCCACAACATCTACAAGGATGCCAGATTAAATGGGTCCAAGTGAATCTTAAAGTTTATGATACCTAATGCTAGAAGATGATGGAGGTGGGGAGGAGAAGCATTGGGGAAACGAGGAGTTCACTACAACAGACAGAGAACTCAGGTCTACAAGCAACTCAAATAATGCAGTTCATTGCCTCTCTGCATGCACAAGACAATAACTGCAGCATCTTTCAAACTGCAGATGGTCTGCCAGCACTTTCTGTAAAGAAGCAAAACAGATTTTTAGCAGGAAATTCTTCCACAAGAGAAGGTGATTCTAGGATATAAGTGATGCAAGGTAGTTGCAGAAAGACAGCTGGGTTCTGGAAAAAGCTTCCTGTGGAAAAGAGTAAGTCTGACCCACAGCAAGGACAAGTGTCCACATTCGGGAGATAGATAACAATGGTTTCCATTTAGAAATGGAAACACAGGGCTTTGTCTTGCCTCATCATAATTATCCCAGTCTCCTCCTGTGAGACATGCTTTTGCTACCTGGAGAAACAGCAAGGTTATACATTTGGGAAGCAAAATAAAAGCAGGGAGGGTTTTTCGTTTTGTTTTTCCTTGGACCTCTGCCAGCTCATTACTGTTGAGCAACAAAGGGTCTCTGGAATGACTGGTTGACCTCCAATGAAGCCAGAAGTGAGACTGCAAATAAACAAGCAAGTCTTCTCTCCTAAGGGACACTGCAACAAAACCTAGACCTAGACCAACCAATACTTTGGATGGTGAAAAACAGAATAAAAGCAGTAAAAAGCAATCAGAGCTTCACAGCCGTTGAAGAGGCTGTGTCATGAGCACAAATTTTCCTATTTTGATGCCACAGTGTCAGAAAGCAAACAGATTGCAGGAGATTACAGTCAGCTGCACAGAGCCTCCGAAGCTTCTGCTGCACAGCCAGGACACGCTGCCACTGCCAGGAACACCTGCACACTGACACAGCACTGCCTTAAGAGCCACTGCGCTCAGCGTCACCACCCCAGGTCACCTGGGGAGGACCACAGAAAAGGGACAAACCGCTGCTGCTGAGCTCCACATCCAAGCTGGTGTTTCCAGAGCTGCTCTAATACGGGCAAAACAAATGCTGAGGCTCACATGAGGCACAGAGCAGGAATGGTGCTCTCTGATGCTTGATCCTGCTGCCAGCAATGCCTGGATGCTCCCTTAGAGCCACTAAGAACACACAAAAAGGACATCAGTAAGGAGTCAACATCCTGGGAAGTCACACCCAACATATCTCTGAGCTGAAATTTTAAAGTCAAAAGATGACACTCAAACTCTAATGTCCACAACATTCTCTGCCACCAGTTGTCTCATAAGTTTCTACATCCTATTGCCAAAAAGGAGGAAACTTAGACTCCCATCTTCTGCCCAAAGCTCTTTCCCAATGCCAGCCTCCAGCCCAGACCTTTCTTGCACTGCAGATAGTCTAGAGAGTTAAACCAACACACAGATTACTTCAAGTACTACAGAGGGACTGTTGTGTTGTAAGTTTTCCCTCAATAAGAGTCTGGCTTGAGTATTACTTGAAGAGTATTACTTGGAATGAATGCTTAGAGGTCTTTGGTCCATTCCCTCACTCAAAGCAGGTATCTGATCAGGTATCTGTGAATAGCTAAAGGACCATCTCCCAAAACGGAGATCCCACAAACTCTTCAGACCCCTGTACCATGACTTAACCATCCTCTTTGTGGGAGAAAAAAAAAGGTAAGAAAAAAATTCTTCATCTGAATTCCTCAGATAAGCTCAGTGCATTTGCCTTTAGTGAACACCTCTTCAGGACAAAGGAGCAAGGCACCACAGCACTAGAAACTGATCCAAGGCCCAGAGAAAGGGAATGCAGTGCCTGCTTCCTTCCAGCAAGGTCCTGCAGGGATTCTTGGATTCCCAAAGCAATCCACCTGCAACAACACAGCATATACTGAAGGCAAGAAGTTGTCTCACTCACATTCTCCTATGCCCCAAAACCAGGACTCTCCTTGGCATCCAACATCTCCTTACATGGCTTTGAAGCCAGTCTCCAAGCCCAGAAAGACTTCACCCAACCAGTTTCCCCAACCCTCCGAGTGGTGTCTAACACAGTTCAAGTTGCCTGCGCTGTTGATGTGCCTTGATCCCTGTCCAGGGGACAGGGAGGGCTGTCCAGGGACCAAGGCCAGCATTGCTTCTTTCAGCAGCTGACACATGCCAGCTCTAGCTGACTGTGAAGCTCTGGGGTTTTTTTCTAGATACTGGAAGGCTTGTGTTGGGAATGTCTGTGCTAACCAGCAGGCTGCAAGAGGCCCAGGGGACAAGGACTGAGGAACCAGATCTGCAGCTCAAGCAGAAGGGCTCTCACACAGAGACTGGAGCTGAAGGGGAAAAGCATGAAGGGAGCCTCCTAACACTCCTCTCTGTCCCAGAAGCTTCAGCTCCCTACCACCCACAATCTCTAATAAAACATACAACATCACATAACCTTCCTGAAACCCAGGGCAAGGTGGTGATAAGGTGGCTTTACAAGGACTTGGCCACAGTGACTCATGTTCACACCGCTACAGAAAAAAATCCAAGAGCTTCCCATACCCCTCCCAACTTCCAGCCCACAGCTGGAAATGGACAAGACAAAAGGTACTGCTGCTTGTTCTGACTGACCAGAGCAAGCAATTCCTGTATTACCAAAGCATCATCTAATTCCAGTATGGATATGTACTGTGAGGAAGACAGAGCAGGTAGTCTGGTTGGCTTTGTATCTGATAATTCATTCCTTTCAAGACCAGAAAGGTCTCACTCCATTTCTTACTACACAAAGAATACAGATACTGGAATCAAAAAGGGTTAAAAAAAAACCAACAACAACAAAACAAACAACAACAGCAAAAGCAACCAAAAAAAAAAAAAAAGCACCAATTTTTGCCATTAGCAGAAAACCATTTTGCTCTGGTTGTACATCACATTGTTTACAACCCCAGCTAGCCAGGAAAACCTGTCCCTTCCAGCAGGCCATCGGCACGAGAGCACCAGTCATCACCACTCCCACCAGCAAGCTTATGCTGGCACCTCCAGATCAGCTGATAAGACCTTGTTTTTAAACTTGTTCATGTCTGCAGCAGCTCACCAAATCCATTCTGCATCTGCTGCGCCTGGGACTACAGCGAAACACCATTAAAACGTGTTTCCAGGCTAGTGGAGACAAGAGCTAAGCAGCTGGAACGGAGCCAGGGCAAGCATCTCTTCCCAGCTTCAGAATCTGATTGGGAGTCTCGCACTATAAAAAACAGAGCCAGAGCCATTACCTTGCCCTGACAGCATGAAGCAGTATTAAAGCAGGCAGAATAATTCCCAGGAGCCAGTGCCTTTGCAGGCAGCTGTCTAATGTGAGGGCTCTGCACTGGCTGTGCCTGAGCAGCACGGGAGATAAGCAGGACGCAGATGGGAGCAGCAGGAGCTCTGGAGCCACTCCGTGTGTCCCGAAGGGCTCTGGTGTGCCCACACTCGCTCCGTGGTGCACCCTCTGGGGCACCCGCAGAGACCAGCTGACTGCAGGCTGCGAGACTGCAATACTATTTCCAGAAGCAAACAGGTTTTGTAAACCGCAGCAAGGCAGGCAAAGTCACAGGGACAAACCTCTACCTGCAGAGCAAGCAGAGGATCTGTTCTGTCTCTGCATCTCTTGTCTGGCGAGAGCTCTTTGAGGAGCTACGTGGCTCTTTCCCAGCAAATTAAGCATTTATCCAGCAGCTTTGCCAAGGTCAGAATCTTGCCACGTGTCCTTTGTGCCCCAAGAGCCATTTGGGTATTTGGGGTTAATGCTGTTGTTTCAACCTGGACATTCCTCCAAAACAGCAGATGAGAGAACACATGCTTCCTGCTCCTTCTGCCAATTACAGCAAAGCACAGCCATGTTTATTTACCCTGTGTCTGAGCTGGCCAGATCTTTGACCCGGTGTGTGCTCAACACCACGCTCTTTCCCCACCAGCACAGGCAGGGGTGGGTGCTCTCCACATCTCCAAGGTGGCATGGCAGAGAGCAGACCAAGGGCACTAGAGGAGAGCCGAGCACGGAACTGCAGCAGAGTGCCAGATGCCAGCTATGCAAGACGCAGGGAAGCCTGCTGTCTCTGGTAATGTGCTGCTGCCTCCCACCATTGTGCAGATTTCTCCCGGCTGCCTGGCCAGCGCGTTCTACCGCAACACCATCCCCCAGCTCTTCCTCAGACACCTCCTCCCAGGCGCATCCTCTCCTTCACAGAAGCTTACCAGCGATTCCCCCAGCCCACCACCTTTGGTGTGGTGCACCTCCACTTCGGAAAACCTTAGGAAGCAGGTAATTAAGGAAAAGACGGTTTGGGGCGAAACAAGCTCTTTGAGAGCTACTGCTGTATGACCTGCCTCCGTCATCGCTTCTCCGGCTTTGTCTGGCAGCAGGAGGCACGCCCGCTGCGTATCCTTGAAACAAACAAGCCGGAGAAACCCCTTCACCCCTCAGAACCACCACAGAGAAATTCTGCGCCCACCTGGCTAAGCGAAAGCTTCACAAGGGGAAAAAAAAAAAAAAAAACTTTTCATCAGCTCTACCCGAAACTGCGCATCAAAGCGGTCCTTTGTTCCAGGACGGCTGGGCATCCCGCCCGTCTCAGTCACCGGACGGGAATGTCCCCCGCCCCACGCCGCAGAGGAGCGGTACCTGGCTGCCTGCAGCGGCTTGTCCAGCGCCGGTGCTCTCGGAGGCGGCGGAGGAGCGGCGGCCGCGGCGCTGCGCGGCTCCGTGCGCCCGGCGAGCCAGCGGCGGCGCAGGCGGCCGGCGCTCGGCAGCCAACCACACTGCGGCAGGGGGAGGGGAGGGATGCGGACAGGCTCCGGGAACAGGACGGTCGGACGCTCTCCTGGGAGCGCAGGAAGCGCCACGCACGCCATGCTCACAGCTCCCTCCCCAGGGATCCGCGGGAGCGCCCGGCAGCAGCGCCGAGCCCCCGCGGGGCCGCCAAACGCTGCCCAAGGAGCACCGGCCACCATCGGGCTGCTGTTCAGCCCGCCAAAGCCCTGCTCCAGCCCACCCCCCATCCTCTGGCGGAAGGTTTTACATCCTGTTTGGTACCACCCCGGCCCGTGTCCCCGCTGCTGAGCCCACCCCAGCCCCTAAAGCCCAGCTGGTGTAGCTGCAGAGAGCCCTCCAGCTGCGTGGTTGCCGTCGCTGTGCCCACAGCAGCGGCCAGGCACGGGAGACCTGGACAGGCTGGAGCCCCAGCGTGGGGCTGGGCCCGGTACTGCTGGGAAGCACTGCTTCAGCCTCTGCCTGCTCCTCTCAAAGACAAGGGACACAGGAGCCAGCCTGGACTGTAGCTACAGCTATCCCATCCACGGTAGCACACAATCGACATGGTGCTCCCTACGATGTCCCCAGCTACCTACATCTGCCTGAACCAGTACTGCACTGGTGCTCCTGTACCTCCCCATGGATTTCCGCAGAAGGGGAAGGGGTTCAGGTGTCCCAGGAGGAACAGCACAGCCCGACAAGCAGGTTCTCTCTTGCCTCATCTCACAACACATATTTCTTTCCTAAAGCACCTTGCTGTCCTCCATTCCCTAGCTCTGGAGGGCAAACCTGGCCGGCTGTAGGGTATATACAGCTATGGCACACTTACATGTCACATAAGTTACACAGCAGGAGTGCAAACATACAGTATTTGTGTTACAGTGAAAGCCATTCCTGGCAACGAAGACACAGACTAATTATAGAGCAGTGAATCCCGCAGTCAGTGCCCACAGCAGCCTGGAGACAGCCACGGCCGGGCCTTGGGGCTGACCCACAGTTCCATACACACACTCCGCTCCTCCCTCGGGGGCTCCCGGCCTCCGCCGCCCGGCCCTGCCTGGCACTCGGCCCTGCCCGGGGGGGGGGCAAGAGCACCGAGCCTGCCTACCGGGACCTGCCCGAGCAGAGCGGGCACCGGCAGGGCTCCCGAGCCCGCGGCTCCCCCGCTGCTGGAGGGGCCGGTCCCGCAGGGCGCGCCTCGCCGGCTCCAAAGTCCGCAGAGCCGGCAGCGCCCTCAGCGCCAGCGCCGCCGACCCGCAGAGCTAAGGCGGGCACGGCCCGAATGCTGCCCTCGCCCCCGCTCGTTCCGCTGCCCCGGCGGCCGGGGCACGCTACCACGGTCCCCGAGCCTCGCCAGCCCCGGCCCCACCGCCAGGTCCTCCCCAGCTCCCCGCGACGGTCCCACCGCCCCCGCGGCCGGCGGCGGAGCGTCGCCCCGGGAAGGCCGCCCCCGCTCCGGCCTGCGCCGCCGGGCTCCGCTGTGTCCTCCCCCCGCCAGGGCCGCCGAGGGGAGCGACCGAGCCCCCGTAAGCCCGCCCGTCCGACCTGCTCGGCGCGAGACCTCGATGGCGGCCCCGGTGGCTGTCCCTGCGCCGGTCCCGGCGGGGGCGGGGCGAGACCCGCGGCCGGCACCACCCGCCCTGCCGGCGGCGCAGCCCCTTTAAATCCAAGATGGCCGCCGCCCCCGCCCCGCCCCGCCGCCCGCAGCGCGCCCCCTGCCGGCGGCCCCCGGCGCGCGGCCCCGCCCCGTCCGGCGCGTTCCCGCGGCCATGGCGGCGCTGGGGCTGTGCCGCGCCTTCGGGGCGCTGCTGCTGTCGGCGGGGCCCCGCCGCGCCCGGCCCCCGCCGCTGCCGCCCGGCCCGCCGCCCTGCCTGCCGGGGCCGCTGTCGGCGCCCGCCGCCTGCCGCGGGCTGGGCGGCTCGGCGCCGCGCTGTACCACCGACCCGCTGTGGAAGTGCCGGACCAAGTACACCGTGCGGCCCGTGGGCATGAAGAAGACGGGCGGCCGCGACCACACAGGTGGGCGGGCGGGCGGGCGGGCGCGGCCGGGCTGCCGGGGCCGGCCGGGCGCGGGGGGCGCCGCCTGCAGCCGCTGCCGTGTCCCGCAGGCCGCATCCGCGTGCGGGGAATCGGCGGGGGACACAAGCGGCGCTACCGCATGATCGACTTCCAGCGCCTGCGCTACGAGGAGGGCGCCCCGCCGGAGCCCTTCACCGAGAAGGTCATCAGCGTCCGATACGACCCTTGCAGGCGAGTGCGGGGTGCGGGCTCGGGCCCGGGCCCGGGCGGGGGCCCCCTGCTCACCTGCCGCGGGCTCTCCGTGCAGGTCGGCTGACATCGCCCTGGTGGCCGGCGGCAACCGCAAACGCTGGATCATTGCCACGGAGAACATGCAGCCCGGGGACAGCATCACCAACTCGCCGCACATTGGCAGGATGGCAGGTGCACGCCAGGGCCAGGGGCAGCTGTGCCGGTCATGCCGAGGGCTCGTCGTCTGCTCCTTGCCCAACTTGTCAGCTTCTGTCTTCCAGTGTCAGCCACCGAAGGGGACGCATACCCACTGGGGGCTCTGCCTATCGGCACCCTGATCTGCAACCTGGAGAGCCACCCTGGGAAGGGAGCGCAGTACATCCGGGCAGCTGGTGTGTCCCCATGCAGGGAACACAGGGGCTTGGGGTTTTGTAGGGGTTTGGCTGAGCACAGGTGGAGAGGAGGGCAGGGGGGCACTGCTCTGAGTGGCCAGTGACAGGGAGTTGCCGTCTTCTCCTCATGTTAGAGTGCAACACATTCCCTCCAGAAAAGCAGGGGCAGTGCTGCCCTGTTGGTTCCTGAAGGTCCTGTTGTCAGCAAGAAGTGCTGCATTTAGTACAACAAGCTTTGGGGCGTTATCAGCATGGGGACGTGCTTGCCACAGGGTGGGATACTTTGTCCTGCTGCTCAAGGCAGCTGCCTCCTCTCTTTCCTGCTGCAGGTACTTGTGGGGTGCTGCTGAGGAAAGTCAATGGGACAGCCATCGTGCAGCTGCCCTCCAAAAGGCAAATGCAGGTACAGGAGCTGTGCTGTGCCTGGCTCTGACTGCCCGGGCACACACCCGAGCGTCCCCAGGCAGGGCTGCAGCTCGTCTCTGTCCCCCAGGTGCTGGAGACCTGTGTGGCCACGGTGGGCCGCGTGTCCAACGTGGATCACAACAAGCGGGTGATCGGGAAGGCCGGCCGGAACCGCTGGCTGGGCAAGCGCCCGCACACGGGCCTGTGGCACCGCAAGGGTGGCTGGGCCGGGCGCAAGATCAAGCCTCTGCCACCCATGAAAAGCTACGTCAACCTGCCACGGGTCAAAGCCGTGGAGTGATGCCCGGGGACAATAAAGCATTTTTCATGCCACTGCTGTTGCGTTACTGGTGTCTTTTATGCACAGGGCCTTTCCTCACTTTCCCACGGGTCAAGTTCCGCCGTGTTCAGCCCCTGGCAGGAGTGGGATCGGTGGGAGAGATGAACGTGGGGCTGCGGGCTGCCTTGGCTCGAGTCTGAGGCTGCTGGGTGGCTCGGTGCAGCCAACTGGCACACTCGTGTCAAGCCTAGCTGTAGGACACCGAGCTCTTCCCTCACGCTCAACTCGTGCAGCAGTGAAGGCAAGCGGACGGGAAGGCGGCTCCCAGCCAAGGTGACCGGGAAGCTCGGAATCGCGGACCCCAGCGCCTCACTGCTGCCTGGCCCCACTTCTGCCGCCGGCCGCTGCTGCGTCCTTCCCTCGCCGCCTGCCCCGTCCCAAGCGCCGCGCTGTGTTCCCCGTGGCCCACCCGGCCCCAGCGCTGTCCCCGGGCCCGCAGTGCCGCTCCGCTCCGCTCCGCTCCGCGCCGCCCGCCCAGGCCCGGCCCTCACGGCCGCCGTCGGGCGGGGCCCGCGCAGGCGCCCGCGGCCGGAGCGGCGCGGGAGCGGTGCCGGAGGTAACGCGGCGGCCCCGGCGCGGCCCCGCGGCGGAGGGAGGGCGGCGGGCTGGGCCCCGAGCGGAGCTGGCTTTGGGCGAGGCCTCGGTCGCGACCTCCGGCCGGCCGGGGAAGGGGCGCGGCAGCCGAAGCGGGCCGGGGCCGGGGCTCCGTGCCCGGCGAGCTCTGGCTTGGCCCGCGCCTGGAAGGAGCTTTGATGCTGCCGCCGCCGCGGCCGGCCCGGCTCTCCGCAGGCACGGCAGTGCCTTTAGCGTGTGTGCCCGGGCACAGGCCCGTCCCTCAGCTGTCCCGGTCCCGGCTGGCTGATGTGCGGCGGAGCCCTCCGGCACTGCCCCCTGCCCCAGCCTGCGGGCTCTGCCTGCCTCGGGGAGCTCGCTCCATCAGCACGCAGCCAGTGTTGTAGCTGAGCTTCCTGGGGAAAGCTGCCCCTCCTGGGCACTGCTGTCCTTATTCCTGCCATCCCCACAGTCTGTTTGACGGTCCAGAAATCACTGTTTTGCCCTGTTATCTTGTAACTACATATATGCTGCTTTCCAAGGAGAAAGTGAGCCATATCTCATTCTTACTGTGTTAGGGGTTTACTGCACTGCCTGTGAGTGCCAGCCAATACAAAATTACATTTTAATGGTTGCACTGCCGTATCTCCAGCACTGTGACACACAGGAACACGATCTCTAGCCACAGCATGCCTCAGCCACCTCTCCGCAGCTCCTGCTTCCCGTGTGTCCCCGCAGGCCCGGCCGCTGCCATGGTGAAGGAGCAGCACGACGGCTCCCTGCTGCTGCCGCTGGGGCCCGGCCTGCAGGCCCGCCCGGAGCAGCTGCTGCGGCAGCGGCCGGGCCACGACGGCCGGCCCGAGTACCTGGTGCGCTGGAGCGTCCTCAGCTCGGAGGAGAGAGCGGCGGGCGGCGCCGGGGCCGAGCAGCTCTGGCTGTGGATGTCGGCGGAGGAGGCCCGCGCCAGCTGCCCGGCGCTGCTGGGCCCGCGGGGGCCGGCGGGGCCCGGCCAGGAGAAGGCGCCCGGGCAGGAGGAGGCGCCCGGCCCGCTGGACGAGGCCTCGCTGCTGGAGATGGAGGCCGACGTCAGGAGCCTGGTGCGGCGAGCCCGGCGCCAGGCGGCCGAGGCCGGGGCGGCCGCGGGCTCGGTGCTGAGCACGCTGCAGGTGCTGGGCGCCTACGCCGGCATCGGCTCCCTGGCGGGCGCCTTCAGGGATTCGGGAGCGCTGGAGCTGCTGACGGAGCTGCTGCGCCACCAGGAGCCGCGGGTCCGCCGCGGGGCCGGGGAGATGCTGCGGGCTCTGGGCACGCACGATGCAGGTGGGGGCTGCTCCGGTTCGGGGCTGCTCCGGTTCGGGGCTGCTGCTCCTGCCCGGGGCTGCTGCTCCTGCTCTCGGGGCTGCTGTCCCTGCTCTCAGGGCTGTCCCTGCTCTCGGGGCTGCTGCTCCTGCTCTCGGGGCTGCTCCTGCTCTCGGGGCTGTCCCTGCTCTCGGGGCTGTCCCTGCTCTCGGGGCTGCTGCTCCTGCTCTCAGGGCTGTCCCTGCTCTCAGGGCTGTCCCTGCTCTCGGGGCTGTCCCTGCTCTCAGGGCTGTCCCTGCTCTCGGGGCTGTCCCTGCTCTCAGGGCTGTCCCTGCTCTCGGGGCTGTCCCTGCTCTCAGGGCTGTCCCTGCTCTCGGGGCTGTCCCTGCTCTCAGGGCTGTCCCTGCTCTCAGGGCTGTCCCTGCTCTCGGGGCTGTCCCTGCTCTCAGGGCTGCTGTCCCTGCTCTCAGGGCTGCTGTCCCTGCTCTCAGGGCTGCTGTCCCTGCTCTCAGGGCTGCTGTCCCTGCTCTCAGGGCTGTCCCTGCTCTCGGGGCTGTCCCTGCTCTCGGGGCTGTCCCTGCTCTCAGGGCTGTCCCTGCTCTCGGGGCTGTCCCTGCTCTCAGGGCTGTCCCTGCTCTCGGGGCTGTCCCTGCTCTCAGGGCTGTCCCTGCTCTCAGGGCTGTCCCTGCTCTTGGAGCTGCCGGGCCTTGGGAGGGGTGGGAGGCCTGGCAAGCAGCGTCCCGGGGCTTCTTGGCAAAAGGGGAGGAATCGGTCTGGGCCTTCCAGACCTCCTTGGTTGCAGTTGCCTGGACTGCTCTTGGAGTTAGAAAGTCTTTCCCCTGCCAGGTTTCTGAGCTGGGATGATGGTTAACTGTTAGGAATATTAAGGAATGTTAGGGGTTAAGTCTCCTCTAGCAGCCCCAGCACCTCTCCTGCTCCACCACTGGAGCCCAGCCTGGGGAATCTGGAGTTTCTCAAGCTGAGAGAGGCAACTGCCACTTTCCCATTTGCAGGTCCAGCCAGTGGCAAAGCTGAGTGCCCATCCTGGAGCACAGACACCTGCAGGACTCTGACAGCACACAGGGCACTCACGTAAACACAGGCACAGCCAGCCGTGTTCCCTCCTGCTCTTTGTCCAGCAGAGACAGAAGGTCACTCCTGCCAGCACACACTGCATTTTCCAGCATCACAAGTACACAGACATCCATGGATCCCTTGACAGAGCAGGGCCCCTCTGTCCTGCACCTGTGCCTGGATCCAAGCCCCTCTACCAGTCTCAGGGATTCCCCTGCTCATCAGTTTGTCAAGCCTGATGCTTGCTAGTAAACCTGTAGCACTTTTGTTCTGCAGTCCACATTCACACATCCCTTGGGACTTCCAGCACCTCATACCTCGGTCTGGACCCAGAACCTCCTCCTTGCTATTGCAGCATGAAGTTTTGTTAGTGAATTACATGCACAGCAGGGTTGGGAAAGATGCAGACACTCACCCTTTCCCCCTGGCCCCAGGCACTGCAATCCTGCTTCAGCTGCTGGTGCTGAAGCCTCACTTGCCTCCCTTCCAGCAGCTGTTCTTCAGAACACACCCTGTTCTCTCCCCGGTGGCTGATGGCCGAGGATCCATCCCACTCACTGCAGGCACCAGCCCTGCAAAGAGCCTTGCACTTGCCCCAGGAGCTGGCACGGCAGGCCAGGGCCTCCTGTATCCCTGATCAGAGCTGAGTAATTTGATCTGGGTCAGCTGCAGACCATTCTTCCTGCGAACCGGCATTCCAGGCTCCAATCTGTCATTCGATCCAGAGAGGGCCGGCACCTCCCGCTGCCGCTCTCTGCACTGACCGAGCCCACAGGGCTCCCACAGCCCCAGGGAGGCTCCAGTTGTGGTACCAAGTGCCACTCGTGCAGGTCTCCCCAGCAGCTGCCACTCGGCCTTTGTGGCACACACGGGTCAGAGAGAGACAGTAAAGGTGGAGCAAGGAGGTGGGACAGGCTGTCAGTCAGGTACAGGGACAGACAGACACACTGACCAGCCCTGCTTTAAACATCACTGGCACCTTTTATACCCCTTTCTCCGTGCCCCCTTTTGTGTTCCTTGCCAATTCCAATTCATCACGTAATCTACTGAAAAATAATCTTTCTTCCATGCCAGATGTCCTTACTAATTGTTGTCCAGATGTCCTTCCTAATTGTTGTGACTGACCAGATTTGTTTCTCCTCACTGCATCCATTAGCATTTGTCAGTCAGGTTTGTGATTCTTTATCTTCTTGTTTATGGCTTCCTTCTGACTTTGACACTTTGCAGTGAGAAGGTCCTTGACTGGATACACTTAGAGGAACAGACAATCTCCTTCCAGACCAGTGCCAAAGGGCTTGACACAACCCTGCAGGGTAGAGGATGGTCCTCACCCAGTTCTCAAATCATTTAAGAGCTGCTGCCATGGCTTGGAAGTGCCCAGTGAGGCTTGGGTGCACCTGGAAGGTGGTTGGTTGTGAATCCCACAGGAGATCTGGCTTTCCCTGTCCTGGTGCCTGACTTCATGCAGCTCTGAAGTGGGGCAGATGAGGGGCTGATTCAGGTTAAAACGTGACTTCTTCCCTGGGACCCTGTTCTGGAATCAGTTATTTGGGGTTGCTGCTTTGTGAGAGTCTTGCAGCTTTAGGTAGGGTGAAAAACCACACCGTGGAGCAAAATGTTGGCACTCCAGAGGAAGGGACGAAGCATGGATGGGGTGACACTGAGCAGCAAAGCTGTTCCTTCCCTGCAGCTCTGTCTCTGGCAGGGAGGGTGGGGTGAGGGTTGTGTTCCTGGGGCCTGCAGAGTTTTTGTTGTGTTGTTGTTGTTGCAGGGAGCCGGGCCCATGTCCTGCTGTCCCTGAGCCAGCAGGACGGCATCGAGCAGCACATGGACTTTGAGAGCCGCTGCACCTTGCTGGAGCTGTTTGCTGAGATGGCATCCTCTGCAGAGCACTGCATGTCCTTGGAGGGCATTCCCCTCCCGCAGGTAGGGACAGGGCTGCCACCAGCCCTGGGCCGTGGGCCAGGAGGGGCCAGGAGGGGCAGCAGTGGGGCCAGGAGGGGCAGCAGTGGGGCCAGGAGGGGCTGGCAATGGGGCCAGGAGGGGCAGCAGTGGGGTCAGGGCTGGCAGTGGGGTCAGGGCTGGCAGTGGGGTCAGGAGTGGCAGCAGTGGGGTCAGGGCTGGCAGTGGGGTCAGGGCTGGCAGTGGGGCCAGGAGGGCAGCAGTGGGGCCAGGAGGGCAGCAGTGGGGTCAGGGCTGGCAGTGGGGTCAGGGCTGGCAGTGGGGTCAGGGCTGGCAGTGGGGTCAGGAGGGGCAGCAGTGGGGCCAGGAGTGGCAGCAGTGGGGTCAGGGCTGGCAGTGGGGCCAGGGCTGGCAGTGGGGCCAGGGCTGGCAGTGGGGTCAGGACTGGCAGTGGGGCCAGGGCTGGCAGTGGGGCCAGGACTGGCAGTGGGGCCAGGGCTGGCAGCCCTGTCCGAGACAGGAGGGGAGTTAAGTTGGGCAGGTGAGCAGGGCTGGCTCTGGGCAGAGCTGGCTCAGGAGCTGGGGCTGGTGAGAGGCCAGGGGTGGTGCAGAGGCAGCTGGAGAGCCTGGTCTGGGAGCAGGGAGGGGAGGGTGGGCTGAGAGGTCTCTGCTGCTGCCAGCTGCTCTGGAGCTCTCACGGGAGGCTGCCTGGGCAGGAGCTGGTGGCTCAGAGAGAGCTGGGGCTGGAGGTGCTCTGCAGGCTGTGCCAGAGCTGCGCTGGTTGCAGATCCCTGGGAAGCAGCTGTTGGTCCTGGTGAAGCGCTACCTGTGCGTGACTTCTCTGCTGGACAAGCTGAGCAGCGGCGTGGAGCAGGGAGAGGAGCAGCAGGGCAGCGCTGTGCCCAGCCCTGTCCCCGAGGAGAGCAGGCGTGTGCAGCAGGAGTTTGAGCTCAGCATGGCCATGGCAAACCTCATCTCGGAGCTGGTGCAGGCCATGGGCTGGAGGCGCAGGCAGGAGGCAGAGGCGCTGCCCCGGCGGGAGCTGCAGCCTCGCCCCGCGCGCTCCATCTTCCAGCACAGGGCCCCGGCCGGCACTGCTGCCCCGGCAGCCCCCGCGCCCCCCAAAAAGGAGCCCGTGACCTTCAAGAGGCGCTCGGCCTTCCCCAGCCGCAGCAGCTACGTGGAGTACATGCAGGCCACGCTGGTGAGCGGCATGCGGGTGCGCATGCTGGAGGACTACGAGCAGGTCAGCACCGGCGACGAGGGCGACTTCCGCCGCAGCAACGACGGCGTGCCCCCTGTGCAGGTACCCGTGCCCCCCGGTGCAGGTACCTGTGCCCCCGGTGCAGGTACCCGTGCCCCCGGTGCAGGTACCTGTGCCCCCGGTGCAGGTACCCGTGCCCCCGGTGCAGGTACCGTGCCCCCCGGTGCAGGTACCCGTGCCCCCGGTGCAGGTACCGTGCCCCCGGTGCAGGTACCCATGGCCCCGGTGCAGGTACCGTGCCCCCGGTGCAGGTACCCATGCCCCCGGTGCAGGTACCATGCCCCCGGTGCAGGTACTGTGCCCCCGGTGCAGGTACCGTGCCCCCGGTGCAGGTACCCATGGCCCCGGTGCAGGTACCGTGCCCCCCGGTGCAGGTACCCGTGCCCCCCGGTGCAGGTACCCGTGCCCCCGGTGCAGGTACCGTGCCCCCGGTGCAGGTACCCGTGCCCCAGTGCAGGTACCGTGCCCCCGGTGCAGGTACCCGTGTCCCAGTGCAGGTACCGTGCCCCCGGTGCAGCCTGGCCGCTCTCCTGTGCAGCCGGGCACAGCAACGGCGGCGTGGGGCTTGCCTTCCCCCAGCTGGGGGTTTGGGCTCTCCCCTCAGGTGTACTGGCAAGCTCTGGGCTGCACCTACTGGGTTCACTGGCACATGGTGGAGATCATTGGCCCTTCAGAGCAAAAGGAGCTTGAGGGCCAGGGGAAGGTGAACACCCTGACACGAAACTGCAGACTGAGAGCAGGTGAGCAGCCCATCGGTCTCCTTCAGCCGTGTTCCAGCTGTCCCACTGCCCTCCTGTCACCTTCCTTTCTCCATGGTACAGTGGGGACCTCTTCTGCCCAGCATGAGTTCTTTCCTTGGGGAATGAGAGCAGAGGCTGGGGGCTGTGGCAGAGCTGACAGTGCCCTTCCTTGCTCTGCTCCCCTGCAGTTCCACAGCCGTTCCTGTGCAAGCCCCTGGGGGGGCTCTACTCCCTGCCCTACCTGGGGCAGCGCCTGCCCGAGGCTGCAGAGGCACTGAGCCGCGCCGAGTGGTGGGAGCTGCTCTTCTTTGTGAGGAAGCTGCAAGCACAGGAGCAGGAGGAGATCACCTGGCTCATCCAGCAGCACCTGGGAGAGCAGGTAGGGGCCGGTGCCTGCAGCAGGGAAACGGGAGGGACGAGCAAAGGGAACATCAGGGAGGGGACCAGAGGCAGAGGAGATGGCAAGTGTGAGCTGTGCAGGGACAGCCTGAGTGGGGCAGCAGAGACGGGAGGGCGAGTGGGGATGGTGAAAGCGTGGAGAGCTGGGCCCAGCAGAGCAGGGAGCGCAGATGGGAGCAAAGGCAGTGTCCCCTGAGCGGCCGAGTGGCTGTGAGCGAGGTTTGGGCAGGCGAGGCACGGCCCCGGGGTGGTTCTGCCGGTTGCAGTGGGGCGGTGAGCACGGGCGGGAGGCGAGGGCTGGTGGACAGAGAGCTGGGCTGGGGCCAGCCAGGGCCGGGAGGCAGCGGGGAGCGGCGCTGGGCACCTCTGGCGGGGCAGCCTTTCTGTCCCTTGTGCCCGCGGCCGCCAGCAGGGCCGGGGGGGTGGCGAGCCCCAAGTAACGCGGCCCCCTCGGTGCCTCGGCTGTCGGAGGTGGACGAGGAAGCCGCGGTGCAGCTGTCGGTGCCCGCGGAGCTGGCCCAGAAGGTGCTGCAGGTGCTGGAGAAGCGGTGCCAGGGCAGCTCTCTGCGGGACCTGCGGGGCTCCCGTGCCTACGCCAGACACTTCCCGGCCGGGCGGGCGGAGCGGGACGGTGCCGGGAGCGCGGCCGTGCCCTCGGAGGGTGAGCCCGGCCCCGGGGGCGCGATGGCCCGGGCGGCGGAGGGAGAGCTTTGTGCAGCCGCAGGGCGGCCCCGAGGCCGCAGCGTGGCAGCGGAGTCGGATTCGCAGCTGTTCGGCGAGCTCCTGGAGAGGGAAGGGCTGTTCCTGCCCGAGGCGTCGGAGGAGCTGAGCCAGGGTAATGTCCTGCCGCGGGCCGGGGCGCAGGGGAGGGCCCTGGGCAGGGCAGGGGCCGTGCAGCCGGCCTTGCCTGGAGCGGGGGAGCTGCGGGTGCTGCTCCGCGGGCTGTGGCCCCGGGAGCCGCTGGAGCCGCCGGCGCTGCCCTGACGGCTCCGTCCCTGCGGGCAGCGCTGCGCGGCTCCGAGGGGCCGAGCGAGAGCGGCTCGCTGGCCGAGGCCGGCGCCGTGCTGGAGGTGATCCAGAGCAGCAGCTCCGCGCCGGGGCTGCGCTTGGCCGGGCTCCGGCACATCCTGAGGATCCTGGAGGAGGAGCCCAAGTCGGAGCAGCAGGTCGGCACGGCCCAGGGCGGGCTGGGCACGGGCGGTGCCGGGTGAGTCCGGGGCTGCTGCCCGGGCAGGGCCCTGCGGGCAGGGCGGGGGCCGGTGCCGAGCGGGAAGGGCGGGAGGTGGCGGTGGGAGCGCGCAGGGTGGCCGGTGAGAGGAGAGGTGGGCTCGGTGTCCCCGAGGGCCGGGCAGGCTCGTTTGCGGGGCTGTCCCGGCTGGGGCGGGCAGGAGGTGCCGGCAGGGCCCGAGGCCGCGGCTGAGGTGTCCCGGGCCGCGCAGGGAGAAGCTGGTGCGGGTGTCGCTGGAGCTGCTGAGCTCGGAGGCGGCAGAGAAGGCGCTGGTGGCGGTGACGCTGCGGCTGCTGGCCGTGCTGCTGGCCCGCAGGCAGTGGCGGCTGCCCTTTGCCACGGAGGGCGGCGTGCGGGCCGTGCTGGCCCGCATGCAGCAGCACGGCGGCTCGGCGCTGGTGCAGCAGGCCGGGCTGGCGGTGAGTGCCGGGGCTGCCGGGGCGGGCGGGGGGCGCGGGCCGGCCCGGCCGTGCTGGAGGGGCCGCCGGCCCGCGCTGCCCTTGTCCCGCAGGCGCTGAAGGTGCTGGTGGGAGCTGCGGACGGAGAGGCGGGAGGCGCCGCCGGCAAGTGCTCGCCCTGGAACCGCGGCGACGCGCAGGTGCTGCGGGAGATCTTTGCCAGCATCGGCTCTGCCTCCGGCGAGGGCTCTGCCGGCCTGCTGAGCAGCATCCCTGCCGCCCTGAGCACCATGCAGAGCGTCCCGGGGTAGGGGCAGAGCGTGGGGAGCGGCTGAGGTTGGGGGGATGTGCGGGGGGAAGGACGGGCAGTGGCTGGTGGATGGAGGGGAGGCTGCGTGCCCGGGGGAGGAGAGTGGCACGGCCGTGTCCCTGCAGGGGCTCCTCAGGGGTGCAGAACGGGCTGCTGGTGGTGAACATGCTGATGGACGGGCACCGGGGCCTGGCGGAGCAGCTGGCGAGCTGCGATCTCCTGGCGGTGCTGCAGAGCTGCTGGAGGGAGGGGCAGAGCAGCGGCTGCCCCCAGGCAGTGCTGGCCCTCAGCGCCATCAATCGCCTGGCCGAGCAGCGGCTGCCGCTGGGCCCGGAGGCAGCAGCAGGTACCGAGCGCTGCGGGCCCGGCGGGGCAGAGCGCCCTGAGGGGCTGCTGCTGCTCCAGGGGGTGCCCGGGCCGGGCTCACGCGTGCCCGTGTCCCTGTCGTGGCAGGCAGAGAGGTCCCGCTGGACCCGCGGGGCGTGCAGCTGCTGCTGGGCGGCCTGGACGATGGCGTCTTGTCCAAGGAGGTGGTGGTGGCCCTGGAGCGGCAGCTGTGCAGCCAAGGGCCCGTTCCCTCGGGCCAGGGGGCCCAGCTGCTGCAGGACCGCAGCTGCTTCCAGCTGCTGCTGCGCAGCTTGGAGCTGCTGGGGACAGAGAAGGCCGTGAGCCTGAGCATCCTCAGGTGGGTGCAGGGGGCTGGGGGGGTCTGGGACCCCTCAGCAGCTGTGTCAGTGCTGCTGATCCTGTTGGGGGGACCCGGTGCACGTTTGTGGGTCCTGCTGGGGCTGTTCTTCACTGGGGGAGGTTCACCCCAGCACACAGGCAGGTGCTGATTGGAATGTCCTGGAGCACAGGGCCACGTGGGGACACGGCAGCTGTGCCTGGGTGCTGCTGGGGTGTGCGAGGTGCCAGGGGAGCCCCGGTTCCTGGTCCCTGAGAGGTGCCTTCCAGCTGGGACGGGGAAGCAGGGCTGCCTGTAGCACTGCTGTCCCTGTGCCGCGGCCTGAGCGGGCCCCCTCGGTCACCCAGGATCCTGAACAAGTTCCTGGACAGTTATCAGGAGGATGTGCTGCCGTGGCACGAGTGCGTGGAGCCCTGCGTGTCCTTGCTGAGCAGCCACAGCAGCAGCTGGGAGGTGAGGGGGGCCCAGGAGTGCGGGCAGGCAGGGGTGGGGTGGCTGTGCTGGCTGTGCCTGGGCTGGGCAGGCAGGGGTGGGGTGGCTGTGCTGGCTGTGCCTGGGCTGGGCAGGCAGGGGTGGGGTGGCTGTGCTGCCTGTGCCTGGGCAGGGCAGGCAGGGGTGGGGTGGCTGTGCCTGGGCTGGGCAGGCAGGGGTGGGGTGGCTGTGCCTGGCCGGGCTCTGCCGGGTGCTGGAGGGGTTGGGATGAGGGGAATGGAGCTGCAGCTGCTGGGGGCTCAGGGAGTTGCCAGCAGTGCCCCATCTGCTGAGCGCTGCGTCTCAGCAGGTGCTGCAGGAGGTGGTTGGCTTCCTGCACCGCCTGGGCAGCGCCAGCAAGGACTGTGTGGTGGTGATGTGCCACGTGGGCACCCACGAGGCTGTGTCCAGAGCCCTGGAGAAGCAGAGCACGGTGCCCTCGCTGGCGCCGGCCCTGCTCGAGCTGCTGGCCGAGTGTGAGAAGTACGCCGGCCTCTACAAGCAGCTGACCGGCAGCATCTTGGCCGGCTGCATCCAGGTGGGCCTGGGGAGGCTCGGCCGGGCCGGGCATTTGGCCCTGGGGGACGGCCCCGTGCTCGGTGCCTGGCACAGCCCTGCGGGGGCTGCGGGGGGAGGGCCCGGGGCCCCCGGTGAGAGCCTGGCCCCACCCCACAGCTGGTCCTGGGACAGATTGAGGAGCACCGCCGCAGGCAGCAGCCCATCAGCATCCCCTTCTTTGACGTCTTCCTGCAGCACCTGTGCCGAGGTGAGTGCAGGCAGGGGGAGCTGGGCCCGGCCTGCGTGGCTGGAAGCTCCATGTGCTCTGCTGACAGGCTCCAGCGTGGAGGTGAAGGAGGACAAGTGCTGGGAGAAGGTGCAGGTCTCTTCCAACTCGCACCAGGCCGGCAGGCTGACGGACAGGAACCCCAGGACCTACTGGGAGTCGAACGGCAGCACGGGCTCGCACTTCATCACCGTGCACATGCAGTGTGGGGTGGTGATCAGGTGGGGCTGGGCCGTGGGGAGCAGAGGCCCCGGGGCTCTGTGCCAGCCCTGCCCCGTGCCGGGGCAGCGGGGCACGGCCGGCAGGGCCCGGTGCTCTCCGGGCCGGGCGGGGAGGCGGGGACGGCCGGGCAGCCCCGCCTTTGCTGTGCTGCAGGGAGCTGAGCATGCTGGTGGCCAGCGAGGACTCCAGCTACATGCCATCGCGGGTGGTGGTGCTGGGCGGGGACAGCCCCGCCACCATCAGGACGGAGCTGAACGCGGTGAGTGCCCGTGGGAGCCGCTCGCTGGCTGCTGTCCCCGTGGAGGGGTGGCCCCGGTGGGAGGCCTGGGAGGTGCCCTGGGGAGGTGGGAGCGGCAGGAGCTGCCCTGCGGGAGCCTTTTGCGGGCTCTGCCTGTCGTGCTGAGGGCTCGGTGCCTTCCTGCAGGTGACCATCCTGCCCTCGGACAGCAGAGTGGTCCTGCTGGAGAACATGACCCGCTTCTGGCCCCTGGTCCAGATCCGGGTGAAGCGGTGCCAGCAGGTAGGGGAGCAGGGCTGGCCTGGGGCGGGCACTGCGGGGCCGTGGCCCAGGAGCTGAGGGTGCCGCTCTCCCGTAGGGTGGCATTGACACCCGTGTGCGTGGCATCGAGGTGCTGGGCCCCAAGCCCACCTTCTGGCCCATCTTCAAGGAGCAGCTGTGCCGGCGGACGCTCCTGTCCTGCGCTGCTCGGGCTCACGCCTGGGGCCAGGAGATCTGCCGGGACCGGGCCCAGCTGCTGCAGCTCTTTGGCAGGTGAGTCGTGTCCTGGCCGTGCCCTCGTGTCCCCGCTGTCCCAGGGCCCCTGAGGGGGCTGCAGGGCTGGGCAGGGAGCAGCTGGGTGTGCCACCGGCATGGGAGGGGCCCTTGCTTCTTCTGGCCCTCGGGTCCTGGGTGGCCAGGGCCACCTTGGGGTCCCCTGGGCTGAGGCTGGGCTGACCCCCAGAGGAGGATGCTGGTCCCCCCCCAGGGCCAGCACATCCTGACGTGGCTGAGGTCGGCCAGGCACAGCAGGATCTCCCTGGTGGCCACAGGCTCTGCACAGCCCCCATCTGGCAGGGGCTGCCAGGGCCCCAAGGGCCATTGGGGGCAGGGCCCAGAGACAGCGAGGGGCTCTCCCCGGCTGCCGGGGGCTGCTGGGGCCGTGAGCCACGGTGCCTTGGCAAGGGGCAGAGCAGGGAGCCAGCACTGCTCTGCTTTCCCCGGGAGCTGCCCAGCCCTCGGCACCGTGTGCTGCCCGCTGGCTGTTGCAGGCTGAACCGGGCGCTGCAGCACGAGCAGGGCTTTGCCGATCGCTTCCTTCCCGACGACGAGGCAGCCCGGGCACTGGGCAGGACCTTCTGGGAGGCCCTGGTGCACCCCTTGGTGCAGAGCATCACCAGCCCAGGTAGCTGCAGCCTCGGGGAGCCCCCCGTGCCGTGCCCCAGGCAGAGCCTGGGGCTCTGAGCGTGGTTGGCCTCGCAGACCCTGCCGGTGTGGCTCCCCTGGCCTGGCTGCTGAGTGAGTACCTGGAGAGCGTGGAGCTGCCCCGCAGAGCTGCCTTTGCTGCCGGCGTGCGGCGCCTGACCCAGCTCCTGGTGCACGTGGACCCCGGCGGCCCCGAGGCAGAGGAGCCCCGAGCAGCAGCCGGTGAGAGCCGGGGGGCTGCTCTGGGGAGTGTCTGATGGCACAGAGGCTCCTGAGCCGGGGAGGGCTTGTGGTCATGGGCCAGCAGTGGCCGCGCCTCCCCGGCGTCCCCTCAGCCCTGCTGTGGCAGGTGAGCGTGTGGGGCCTGCCCACGGAGCCCCAGTGAGGCTGAGGCTGATCCTTGGCAGGTGGGAAGGAGGGGAAGAACAAGGAGGCGCTGGCCAGGACTGCAAAGGCGGCGGTGCAGAAGTCGGGAGGCCTGTGGGGAATCTCGCAGTGCTGGCGTGGCGTGGTGCAGCAGCAGGTAGAGCTTGGGGGGCCAGCTGGGAGGGGTGTGGGACCTGCCCTGGGTGGCTGGAGCAGGGAGAGGGGTCTGGCAGTGCCCTGGGAGCGTGGGGAAGGCACAGGGCTGTCCCTGGCCTTCACAGAGCCCGCAGCAATGCGGGGACAGCCCTGGCACGGCTCGGGTGCCAGCTGGGCCCCGGGCAGAGGTGCTGCTGCAGGACAGGGTGCAGCACCGGGCTGGTGTTTCCTGCTGGGCTGCTGCTGCAGGACGGGGTGCAGCGCCGGGCTGGTGTTTCCTGCTGGGCTGCTGCTGCAGGACGGGGTGCAGCGCCGGGCTGGTGTTTCCTGCTGGGCTGCTGCTGCTGCTGCTGCTGTGTCCGTGGTGCCCCCACAGCCCCTGCCCGGCGCTCAGGGCTGCGCTCCCACCCTGGCAGCCCCCGGCCCCGGGCAGTCGGTGCTGGCAGGGCCGGGCAGGGCAGGGCAGGGCAGGGCGGGCTGCTCCGAGGGGCACACCCTGCTGCGGGCTCAGCCCCGGCGCTGCTCCCGCAGGTGCAGCGGTTCCTGCAGGCGGCGGGGCAGGCGCCGGACCTTGCGGAGCGCTACTGCCGGCTGTACCAGCGCCTGCGCGCCGCCACGGAGGAGCTCTTCGGGCAGCAGGCCGCCTTCCTGCTGGCCCTGGGCCAGGGCTTTGCGGGGGCTCTGCTGCAGCTCTCCTTCCTGACTGCCCTGCACGTGAGTCGAGGGAGCGCGGCCCCGCTGCCCCGGGCCCGGGCCGGGGAGCTGCCCCGGGGCAGGCTCTGGGTGGGAGGTGTCCTGTTCTCCCTGAGCCACGGAGCCCTGCCCTGGCACCCCGGATGGTGCCCAGCTCAGGTGTGGGGTGCTGGTGCCAGCGAGGGCCCGGCCCCGGCAGGTTCCTGCCTTGGGCTGGTGGCCTGGGCACCCTCGGTCCGTGCCCTGGAGCGCCGCAGTTTCCCGGCTGCTCCCCGCAGAGCCGATGCCCCGGCCCGGCCCTGGGGGCAGCTGGCGAGTGCTGCTGCAGCCAGCCCTGTCCCTCGCAGGTGAGTGAGCAGTTTGCCCGCTACCTGGACGTGCAGATCCAGGAGCTGCGCAGGGCTGCGGGCAGCACGGGGCCTCTGGAGCGGCTGCAGCAGTTCCTGGAGCCCTTCCTCGTCTTCAGCGGCCTGGAGCTTGCCCACACCTTTGAGCACTTCTACAGGTGAGGCTGCAGTGTCTGCACAGCAGCAGGGCCCTGCTGCAGCCCGGCCTGCGGGGCAGCGCTGCTCCTGCTTGGCCTTTCCTGGGCTGGGGAGCGCGTGGGGCCCGTGGGTGCTGCCAGGGGTGGAATGGCATTCCCTGCTGGGACAGGGAGGGCAGAGGTGCTGCTGCCAGGGGTGGAATGGCATTCCCTGCTGGGACAGGGAGGGCAGGGGTGCTGCTGCCAGGGGTGGAATGGCATTCCCTGCTGGGACAGGGAGGGCAGAGGTGCTGCTGCCAGGGGTGGAATGGCATTCCCTGCTGGGACAGGAAGGGCAGAGGTGCTGCTGCCAGGGGTGCAATGGCATTCCCTGCTGGGACAGGGAGGGCAGAGGTGCTGCTGCCAGGGGTGGAATGGCATTCCCTGCTGGGACAGGGAGGGCAGAGGTGCTGCTGCCAGGGGTGCAATGGCATTCCCTGCTGGGACAGGGAGGGCAGAGGTGCTGCTGCCAGGGGTGGAATGGCATTCCCTGCTGGGACAGGGAGGGCACGGTGCTGCTGCCAGGGGTGCAATGGCATTCCCTGCTGGGACAGGGAGGGCAGAGGTGCTGCTGCCAGGGGTGGAATGGCATTCCCTGCTGGGACAGGGAGGGCAGAGGTGCTGCTGCCAGGGGTGGAATGGCATTCCCTGCTGGGAGGGAGGGCAGGGGTGCTGCTGTCAGGAGGCTGACGGGCACAGGGCTCGGGCCCAGCCCTGACTGAAGCCGGGGCCTGGCAGGCTCTACCTGGGGGACCGGCTCCTGACGCAGGGGCCGTCGTGGCTGGAAGGAGGCATCGTGGAGCAGATGGGGCCGTGCTTCCCCAGCCGCTTTCCCCAGCAGATGCTGAGCAACTTGGCCGAGTCGGAGGAGCTGCAGCGGCAGTTCCGCCTCTTCCAGCTGCAGCAGCAGGACGAGCGGCTGCTGGAGCTGGGCACGGGCCCGGACGAGGTGAGAGGGAGGGGTGGTGGCGTGGCCAGGCCGGAGCCGCCGGCTTTCCCCGGGGATCCCGGAGCCTGACTGGAGCTGCCCTGGTGCCCCGTGCCCAGGTGCTGGGAACGGCCCCCGTGGCAGAGGTGGCAGAGGTGAAGGTGCTGGCCCTGTCTCCGCGCTGCTGGCCCGTGTCCCCGCTCTGTCACATGGACAACCCCGCCAGGTTTTTCCCAGCAGTGCTGAGCTCCCCCCTGGATGAGTTTGCTGACTTCTGCCGGCAGAGTGAGTGCCGTGGCTGGGGCCGTGCCCACACCCTGCAGGGCAGCCCAGCCCAGCCACAAGTCCCCAGGGGGCTGTCCCCGTGCCTGGCACTGCCACTGTCCCCGCAGGCCAGAGCCAGCTGGGCTGGGAGGGCAGCAAGCCCCGGCGGCTGCAGTGGACGTGGCTGGGCCACGCCGAGCTGTGCTTTGGAGACTGCCTTCTGCAGGTGTCCACGCTGCAAATGTACATCCTGCTGCGCTTCAACAGCGCCCAGGTAGGGGCTGGGGCCACGCTGGGGCTGGGGAGGCAGCGCAGGCTGGAGCAGGGCAGGGCCCTGCCCTCCCTGCCCTGCTGGCCGGGGCTCCAGCGGTGCTGGGGGCACAGGACCCCGCTGCATGGCCAGGCCTGTGGCCAGTGAGCCTTGGCCAGGCCTGTGGCCAGTGAGCCTTGGCCATGCCCTCCCCCCGTGCTGCAGGAGGTGGCTGTGGAGGCCCTGCTGCAGGCTACGGGGCTGCCTGCTGACCTGGTGCAGCACGCGCTGGCACCGCTGACCCACGGCCAGGGCGTCCTGGTGGGGAGCTGCACTCCTGGGGGTGAGTGTGGGGCTGGGGCACCTGGGGAGGGGCTGGCCTGACCCCCGGGGGGGTGCTGGGCTTAGGGGGCACTGGCTCGTAGGGCTGGTGAGGGGCTGGGTCCGTGTGCTGGTGCTGGGGGCACAGGGGTGTGTGTCAGGCTGGGGCCTGAGGCCGGTGTGGGGCTGGGGCTCAGGGCCAGGGGCCCTGTGCGTGGCTGTGGCCACGTGTGGGGACAGGGCTGGGGGGGCAGGCGGCCGCAGGAGGCCCGGCTTGGGTCCCCCAGGCACACGAGGGTCCTGGGGCTCCTGCAGGGCCCGGCCCGAGGCCCGGCTGAGCCCGGCTTGGTGCTGGCTCCAGGTGCCCTGCGGCTGAACCAGGCAGGCCTGGCCCAGAGCTGCGGCCGCCAGCTGAGGCTGCTGCCCCAGCAGAGGTACCTGCGCACAGAGAGGGCCGAGGTGAGCGCCCTGGAGAGGAAGAGGAACGTCCTGTGCTGCCTCATCACGCGCATCCTCAAGGCGGAGAAGCAGCTGCACATGGACAGCCTGGTGTTCCGGGTACGGGGGCGGCGCGGGGGCTGCGGGGCTGCCCGGGGGCTGCAGCCGCTGCAGTGGGGCTCCCTTGCTGCTGCAGGTGATCGATGCCTGTCAGAAGGGCCAGCTGGGGCCAGGGGTGCAGTTCCTGAGCTTCTGCTGCCACAGCGTGGACGTGCTGTCCTGCATCCTGCACCTGCTGAACCAGGGCTATCTGCGGCGCCAGGAGGGGAGGCCTCACGTCCTGGAATACATCTCTGCCGAAGCCACAACGCTCCCCACTTCTCAGGTCCAGCCACAGGTTGCCTTCCAGACTGTAGAGATCAAGACAGCAGCAAGCCTGGCCTCTGCTGAAAGGAGACAGACTTTTTCCACATTCAGATAGACGAGAACCTGGCTGGAAGGACTCAGGCAGAATCCAGTCTGTCTCTTCCTAAACACTTTTGAGTTTTATATAAATAAACGAGCCAACCTCCACCCAGTCCCCCCTTGCAGTCTGTGGGGGAGCTCAGCAGGGAGTGTGGCCAGGCCATAGCCCGTGTACTCAGCACTTGTGTTTGCTGGAGTGGTGGTAGTAGCTGCACCCTGCCCCAGTTGGTTCTCTCCCAGCTGTGCTGAGCCATGCCCTCAGACACGGGGGCACACACACACACACACAGCCCCTGCCATAATGGTAACAGCATTAATTTATTAAAATTAATCCGAAAAGTAACCATACAATAAATTTAAAAAAAATAGAATCTTGTAAAAAAAAAAACTCAGGTGCCCTCATCCCACACCTCCAGCTGGCAGCACCATGGGGTAGGGCTTGTTGGGAAGGGATGGGGAGATGAAAAGGACAGCCTCAGCAGCAGGGCTGCAGGGGAACTGGAAAAGCTGCTGAGGCTGTGCTGTGGAGGGCAGGGCCAGCACAACAGTGCAAGGCTGGCAGTGGGGCTGGCAATGGTGGTGCAGGGGTGGCAGACCCTGCTCAGCACCTGCCCCCTGCACAGAGCAGTCTGGCTGGCTGCAGCACTGGGAAACCTGCCTGGGTCCAGCCCAGCTGGGACCCTGGCTGGCTACAGGACTGGCCTGGCAGGTGCATCTGCAGAGTGGGGCCCAGAGCCCTTCCTGGGGCCCTGCTGGCTGGTGCCAACCCTTGTCCCAGGCTGCTGTTGGGGGACAGGGGAGGCAGATGGCATGGTGTCCTCGCTGGTGTTGGAGGGTGCATGGACCCGGTCTCGCTGGCCTCACCTTCACGGCTCTTGGCCCAAGGGTGCAGGTGTGGTATCCCCCTCACTGAGCAGGCAGGGACTGGTCTGCAGAAGATGGGGACAGGAGCACGTCCAGCTCCCTGTCTCCTCCTGCAACCCACTGCAGCTCCATACCAGGGATGCCCCAATATCTCACACATTCTTCGAGTAGCCAAAGATGCCCACAGGGAGGTACTTGACGTGTGTTGGCCACTGTGCTGCCAGCTGGAAAAACTTGACATCGTTCCACTCCACCCCATCTATGGAGACTGAGAGGAGAGGGTGCAGTGAGGCACAGCCCTAGCACAGGCAGCCTGTGCTGCCCCACTACAGCCCCAAGGGGCTGGGACCTGCCCTCACCTCGCAACATGGTGTTCTGGTGCTTGGCTGTGCAGATGAGGCGTGTGATCCCTTCAATGACTTGGCTTTTGGGTTCCAAGTCTTTTTCTTTTGGTTTCTTGCTCAGGAACATCACTGGAGACCAAGGCCAGACAGGACCAATGTTAGGATGTCCCCACCTGGCCCCAAACGGGAGCCCCTGCCCCAGTGCAGTGACTGACCCCTGCTGGGCCACATCTCAGCCTGCCCTCCTGCAGGGTCCCCCCCACCCTTTTCACAAAGGACTCCCAGGCAGAGAGCACCCTGGAGCTGGTTACCTTTCTTGTTTTTCTCCTTGGTGACCACGGTCATGGCCATGGTGCTGGGGGGCACCAGCTCCCCCGTGCTGGGGATGCGGCTGACCTGGAGCGAGCGGAAGTTGCTCTTGAGTGTGTTCTTGATACCCGTCTCCCGCTTGTCACCCTCCTTCTTCTTCTCCAGCCCTTGTGTTGTCCAGTAGTCCACCTGCAGGCCCATCACCTCCACGCCAGGGCTCAGAGACCTGGGCAACACGGGCAGCACATGCAGCACCCAGGTGGTGCCCCTGCTCCTCTCCCCCAGGCTGAGGGGCCTCGTTCTCTTACCCAGCGCCCGAGAGGCCGCTGCTGACGGACGGGGAGGGAGGCGGGGTGCTCACGCTCTCCTTGCCATAGGGAGCAGCTGCACTGGAGGCTGGCGCTGAGCTCAGCAGGGAGGGGGTGCAGACTGTGGCATCGTCTGAGTCCACTGGGGAGGAAAAGCGTGGGTTTGAGGGTTTGGGGGACACCGACAAGAGCCTCCCACCTGTGGAGAAGAGAGCTGGGGATTCCCAGGGACTCACCGGAGGCACTGAAAGACTGCTCCACCAGGCCCACCTTCACCACCTGCAAGGACAAACCAGAGGATACCCAGCATCAGCACGACTGTGCACTGCAATCTCTCCCTTCAGCCCCTGCTGGCCCCTCAACTCACTTACCCCTACAAAGGGGACAAACTTCTGGCAGGAGTCCTCGTCGGGGCTGCAGAAGGAAGAGAGGCTGGTCAGGGTCTGGGTGTGCTGAGCACCCACTGCTGTGTGATTACTGACCTTGTGCCCAGGCAGCCCTGCACTCGCAGGGGTCAGTGCTGGCTCACATCCACTAGGAGCATCTCCTCTGCCCTCCCTCCCATGAGAGCCCCTGTCCCCCACATGGCAGCACAGGGCACACTACACAGGGAGGCGAGGAGCTGTCCCCTCCAGTGCTGGGAAAGGGCTTGCATGCGGGAGGGCAGCCCTGCCCCTCTCTGGGGTCACGGCTCCTCTGCACAGCAAGAGGGATGGACGCACATGGGGAAAGGTGGGGAGGGGCCAGGCAGCGGCACAGCAAGCACAAGCCAATACCTGATATAAAAATCAAAATAGAGGCTTCTCTTCCTTGGGTGCCAGAAACCAAGAGAAGGGAGAGGTGAGAGTGCAGCTGGAACACGAGCATCAACCCCCGGACAGCACAGTACCAGCCTGCAGCCCCACCCGGCCCATCCCAGCCCTGGCAGCTGGTCCCCACCATCGGGGCTGTCACAGCCACAGCTACTGGAGGGGCCAAGCACACCGGGAGGTGGCAGGGAATGGTGCCGAGGGCCTCTCACTGTGGGACCCCAGCTCCCCTCTGCACCATGCTGCTCGTCAGTGGAATGCAGGGCCTCACTCATTCGTTCCCTGTGTCCCTCGCTCCTGTCCTGGGCACGTCCCAGACCAGGGCTGCCTGAGGGAGGACAGGCACCCTGGGGCCACACTCACCTCTTCTGCTTGTAGGTCAGCATGGCCTCAGAAATGGGCAGCTGGTGAGAGTGGCTGGCTCCAGCGATGAACTGGGCAACACGGCCTGCTATGTCCACAGTGTCTGTGGGCACAAAGGGCCATGAAGACCTCGATGGCAGCTGGGCTCCCCCTCAGGGCACTGCTGATGCCAGCCCTGCCCCGCTCCTCACCTGCGGCGGGCGGCTCAGCCCTGCTGAACAGCTCCCGCCACGCTGTGTCCAGGAAGAGAGTGCTGTACTTGTTATCCACCGAGGCCAGGTACTTGGCCAGAGGGTGAGAGCCTGCAGGGGAGAAGGGCAGTGGTGCTTCAGGCAGGGCAGGCTGGGCAGGGGGGAGAGGACAGCCCTGGGGCTGGGCTGCTGCGGGCTCTCACCCAGCGGTACGAGCAGGAAGCGAAGGTAGTTGAGCCAGTCGGGTGTCTTGCTGGCCAGCTGCTCCACAAAGAAACGCAGGACAACACTCAGGTAGCTCTGGTCCCCTGCCACCACCACCTTCACCGGGGGAGGCATATGGGAGTTACAGTTACAGCTGCCAAAGGGAGAGGAAAAGGAGACCGTGAGTGAAGTGCAGTGGCTCAGCAGGTGGGCCAGGGGACAGGATCTGCCAGGCCAGCTAACAAAAACCCAGTGCTGAGAATATCCAGCTCGGCGTGCACTGCCACGGGCAAAAGCAGTACTGGGAGCCCCCCACTCTCCCCAGGGTGTACACCTGTTTCTATAGGAGTCTCCACAATCCCAAGGGGTCCCAATAAGCCCTGGGGAGCCAGGGCCATACCCAGCCCTTCTCTGAGTCCATGCAGGCTGGGCCCAAGCTGTACTCACTATCGCTGGATGCGGGAGACAGTGGTGTTGAAGGCTGCCTGGATGTCTGCCACGGAGCAGGTGGACACAACCAGCTGCTTGTGCGCCTGCAGCTGCTCACTCACGTACTGCCAATGCACAGAGCTCAGGTTAAGGCACTCTGGAGGCATGGCTGTGCTGCCCAGCACCAGCCCATGCCTGCCCTGGCTCCTGTGCCCCCCGGGTTAGAGCTGGGACACCTGTCCCTACCCGTGGCACACAGGGAGCCTGAAACCATCAGCTCACTCACAGCTGCATCCTGAGCATCCCCGCTCCTCCCAGCTCTGCTCTAGGGAGCAGCCACCAGTCACCTGCTCTCACCTTCCAGCACAGCAGTCACCACCCTTGCCGTGGCAAGGGCAAAACTGTCCCAAGAACCAGGCTGTGTTCCTCAAAATAAGCAGCTTGGTCCAGGGACCCTCTGATTTAAATTCTGCCATCCCACAGCAGGGCCCGGCTCTAGGGTCACTCTGCCTCTGCTCATTCCCTCCTCTTGCTCTCTCCCACTGTGGCAGTCCAAAACCCTTATGTGTCTTCAGGTGTTTGCATGCAGTTCAACAGTGGTAAAACAGGCAGTCAAGAGAGACAAGGAGACTGGTTCTGAGAGTGGGCATTGACCCTTTTTTCCCTGTCCAGGACAAGTGGAACAAGCCAAGAATGCAAGGCCTGAGACAAGGCTCCAACGCCTCTCACTAAGCCCTTTCTTCTGCCTCAAAATTTTCCAGCACCATTTCTGGATGCCAGCTGCAGCTGCAGAATGCTGACGGGGTCTCACGGGTGTTTTATCTAACTGCATGTTTGCACACATGTACATCTCCTTGCTCACCTTTAGCTTTAGAGCTCCAGGTATGGGGGAGGCAAGTGCTTGTCAGGGGTTGGGCCTGTCCTCACACCCCACCCTGCTCTGGTGATGCAGGTAATGCTCCCTGGGAGTGGCAGGTGACACTCTTCCATCTCTCAGTGGGAAATACCTCTGCTGCTTCCCAGGGCCTGGTGCCCACAGAGGAAGGGAGCCCTTTGCCAGGGAATCCAACAAAGCTCTGACCCATGGAGTTCCTGGGAGCCAGGACCAAGTAGTGAGGGCCTAAGGCACAGTCTGCTAGCCAGCAGTCCTGTTCTGGGACTGAACAGGACATCGTGTTTTGAGGATCCAGTGATGCTGTGCCATGGAGGAGACACAGCTGGCCCACGTATGTGGCTCAGCATGCTGCAGGTGCATTGTCCCCCCAAAGGAAGTGCCACACTGGGGCAGAGGGGGGCACAGCTGGTGCCAGTTTCCCTAGGACGCCCTGCTTACAGCTGCCTGCATGCATCCAGCTCCCAGCACACCTACTCACCTGCCCCTGCCACTCAGCAACGTTCACCAGCACAATGCTCTCGGGGAGCTGCTCGTCTGACACCAGGATCTGGTTCAGCTGATCGTAAACAGATTTTCGAGGCACCTGGGACAGCATCATCACAAAGGTTAACCCCAGTCAGCCACCTTGGACACTGCCCATGGCTGCAGAGCTGGCAGAGCTCTTCAGTGAGAAGCCTCCAAGTGGGATGGCTCCCAAGGGCCTCACCTGGGTGCTGTGCCATGAGTCTGGAGAGCTCTCACTGTCCAGGCTGCTGGCACGGCCACCCTGTCCCTTGGAGCTCTGCCGGTCCTTCACGGAGGTGCTGCGGGGACGCCACAGCTGCTTGCTCTCTGCCTTGCTGTGAAGGAGAAGCAGGAGAGGCAAAACTGTTGAGGAAATCTCATCTCCACCAACCCCTATTCATTTCAGGGAGCCAGTGTGAGCTCACCCAGCCCTGGGAGGGGGCACAGCCCTGCCTTACCTGGGGGATACGGCACTGGGGAGCTCGGATTTGGAGCCAGAGCCCAGCTGGGCCAGTCTGTCCACGCTGCCCTCCCTCATGGCAGCCTCTGTGGGGGTCAGCCGGGAAGAGGAGTCCTCTGCCACCAGCTCCTGAGGGCCACACACACTCACTTCACACACTGCTCTCCTTGCTCCAACAGGAAGCAGCCCTGCACCCATGGGTGCCCATCATCAAGAGAGGCCTGGTGGCTCTTCTGGAGAGCCAAGGCTGCAGGGTCTTGGGAAGGCTGGGCTGCATGTCCTGCAGACCCCAACACTCCTTCAACTCCTGCTGCTCTCCAGCACAATCTACTTGTCTTCCCAAGCCCGCTCCCAACCTGGTGGGCACCCCGTGGTACTCCAGAAAGCAGGCTGGGGTTTGAGAGAGCTCCACATCCCATAGCCTGGACTCACCACTGCAGGGACCTCCGCTCCTGGCTCTTCCTGTGGTCGCTGTGCTCCTGGCTTCCGCTTGTCTGCCTCGCCCTGGGGGACAGGGAGTGGGGTCAGAGCAGGATGGAGCACCCGCTGCAGGGCAGCTGCCAGGGAGCCATGCCTGGCCTCACAGAACACAAGCTCCCACAGGGGAGTTGGGCATCTCTGGGACCGGCCCCAGAGGATGCCCCCATCGCTACCTGCCTGCCTGTGCTGGGAAGAAGAGGAGGAAAGAAGGAAAGGAGCAGCCCCAGGCAGGTGCTGCTGGGAGCTGTGGTCTCAGAGTGCGGGCTCTGCGGGGGTGCTGGGCTAGCTGGGGTGGGAAAGGGGCAAGAGGAGGTGGTGGTGGTGGTGGTGGTGGTGTAACTCACAGGGCTGCCCGACTCTTGATCCTGCCCTTTCTGGCTGTGCAGACTGCCGATCTCAGTCTGGGAACCAGAATGAGAGACTCCCTCAAAGAAACGCCTGCAGAGAAACAGACAGACGAACGGACGGACAGACAGACAGACGGGAGAGAAAAAGGCAGGAATAAGAGAGGAACAAAGTCACCATGACCCCAGCACACCCCCACCGGCCTGTCCCAAGCACAGAGCTCTGTGCAGAGGTGCTCAGCAGGACACAGGGCCAGACAGCCAAGCTGTCAGACAGCCATGCCCAGCTGAGAAGCAGACCTGTCAGCAGTACCCCCTGTGCCTGTGCACAGCTGCAGGTAGGGTCTCCTGGTGCTTTCTGCCTCAGGAGGTCCCTTACCCCTGCAGTGCAGGTGAGGAGCTGCCACTTTGCCCCATCTCACTGGTACATGGTGTCTGTCAACACCACAACTCCAGCGTGCTGCTAAACCTCTCTGCCTCCTCTGCACCATCGTAGCTTCCACAGACTTCTGCTGCCTCCACTTCTGCTTCCCCTTTTCCAGGGATTGCTCCTTGCCTCTGCCTGCTGCTGCTGCACACTTCCAGCTGCAGTGTTCACCTTCCCTTTCCCAAGGCTCTGAAGATCTCAGTATTGCACACAGAACCACACCTCAGGTAGCACTGTACTTAAATTTGCCCAGTTTTTGGTCTCTGAGCTGACATTTTTGTAGAGTTGCATAGTGCAGCTCCAAGGTCCTGTCCTCAAGTCACCATAGTTCACACAGGAACTCTTGAGGAAGCCAGGACAATCTCTGCCACTACAGTGTGAGCTTCCACCTTTGCTTACCCTTTTCCCCACACGTTATTTATGTGCCAAGGACCCCTTTTCACAGCCTGTGGGCTGCTCAAACACCAGTCCTTAGGAAACAAGCAAGCTCTATCACTGGATCTCACTTGCCAGTTTTCCCAGGACCTTCACAACAACCAGAATCCACCTGCAATGTGTGACTTTGCTGCAGGAGGTCAGAGCTAGATTCCCTCTAAGCTTTGCATATGTGCCATGAACTCCCAGGAAATGTTTCTCCTGATGTGCCTAGTGTGCAGATGGGGCTATGAGGTTGCAGCTTCCCAGGGATGCCCACTGAGGCATAAGATATAGAGAAGTTCTTATGTTAGTACTCTATCAGAGCTTCTTCCCATTATTTTCTACTTTTCTCATCAGGATTTACCCTGCAGCTTCCTGGAGGATACCTCCAGACCTCTGAACATCCTGCCTGCTCCTTTTATTTTCCTTTAAGCATGCTTCCTCAGTTGTATATAGCACACTGTACTGTCAGGCACAACAGTGTTTGTCAGGTTTTACTGCTCCTGAAAGGACATTCCACCTCCATAAATAAGTGATGGTTCCCACACACAGCAGCTCTTCAGCAGCAGTGTTTAGACACTGGTTGGGAAAAATCAAGGCTTGATTTTCCTCTCACTGGCTCTGTGACCAGTTGCTTCAGGTTTAGAATCACAATACTGCCCTGGTGGGACATATTCTCCAGGCCACACTGGTATAAATTACATCTCCTATTATTAATGTATTTCCTCCCTCTCTTCTCCATTCTCTGCCAGACAATCTCAGGCATTGTCACCACTCTGTACAGTCATTACTCTACACTTGCCTTTTCCCAGCCAGAAATACAACCCATACAAACTGTATTAGTAACTTAAGAGTCAAACCAGAAAAACATGCAGGTTTTCTAATAGATCACCCCTCAATCAGCATCTCTTCCATGCTGCTCTATACTGTCCCAAGTAATCCCATCAGAATGACATACCCTTGGTGCCACTGGCATCATAAAGAGGTATCTTCATTCCTTCCTTTTTCTTAGACACTGATGTGTCTAGATTGCATTATACTTCCTCTGGCTTTCAACACTCCATCTAAAGTGGGCTGTCTCTCTCTTCCCCATGAAAGCTGTGTTTGTTTGTGCCCTCTCTCACTTGCAATTCAGAAGCTTTCATCCCTCGAGGACACCACATTAAGCACAGAGCTCTTCTGCAATTTCCTGCAGTTTAATTGCTGCAGTTTAAAGGCTCTCCTCCTACAGGCATGACTGAGCCCACGTCTCAGCATGCTCAGATTTAGGTAAAGCCCAGTCCTTCTGCACAGCCTCCTTCTGTTCTGAATGAATTTAGCCCCCTTTGTCCCATCCGTTTTCCAGTCACCTATGAAGACATTTGCTCCTTCACCTCTGACCTTCAATCAAGAGGTCTGACTTGAGGTCCTGCCTAGCAGCCTCACTTCCAGCTCCAGTTTGGCCCCAGTGCAGGAGCAAACTGATGCTGCATGGCCTCCCTGGCTGATCAAAAGGATCAGCTCCCAGCACCACCGGCCCAATCCAGGGCACCAGCCACTTCCCACAGTTAAGGGCTGCACAGCATTACTGCCCTTGCTTCACAGAGATGTTTACAGGGTCTAGCAAGGCTGTCGATGGCAAGAAATCCAACATAAGGATCACCTCAAATTTACAGGCTGGGCTGTAATTTACCCCCTGAGAAGGCTACGTAGCACTTGGGAACCACAGAGTCTACACAAAACACCTTGGCAGGCAGCTCCCACATCTCCTGAGAAAAAATACAGGCCCAGAATTTTGTGAAGTACTCCCTTGTGAATTGAAGGGACACACCCAGCACTGCCAGAAACTGAGGCACCAGAGATCAAACCAAGCCAGGGACACTTTGTGAACATGATGAAGAACAGAGCAGAGGCCAATAGGCCTTCTGTCCTTCCAGAAACAGCATCAAACACCCCAGGAAGACTGTAATGGTGGGCACCAGCACAAACCAGCACTCACTCTGGAACATTGTTCCAGTGACCAGATGTTTGCAAGTAGGCACTTGCACAGCCAGGATGGAGGTCTCACATTTAAATACTCACAATAGACTTTTCCTACAGTTTCACATGGTTTAAACACATAAAACATTATCTGACTACAGAAAGACCTTTCTTTTTCTCCCACAGCACCTTTGTCTCCTTTGATGAGAGACCATGTGAAGCTCCTTTTGGAGTCCAAGCAGATCACTTAAGCAGCCTGCCCACGTGCCTGCTTTCTCCTCCACAGTGACTTGTGGGTTTCTGGAAAACACAACTCCTATCCTGTTCCTGTTTTTTCCCAACTGGCCCATGGGTTCCAGAATCCACTAGATTTAACTTCAGTTTTCCTGTGGGAAACCATGCCTGCTACTCCTGCTAAGTACCTTCAGCAGGGATACCAACTACTCATTCTATGATCCTATGATTCTATATACAAAAACTATAGAAACAACAATGCCAAGTGAGCTTGGCTTGACTACAAGAGACCCAGTGCACTATGATGCAGTCAAGTAGAAAGGCAATAAAAGACAACTTTTTAACAAAAAGACAGCACAAAAGCACAAGAGCCACGAGCAGAGAGGCTGGGTGGACACAGATCACATGGGAGCAAAGCCTGGTTTCCCTGCATGATCCACTGGAGATCCCTGTGCTAAGTCAGCAGCTCTCAGCAGAACAGGTCACCAGTGCCTGGGGAATGGGGTGAGGAACAGTGCTGATGGTTGCTAGAAACATCTCCACACAGGGTGGAAACACAGCATGCACATCTCACAAGGACTGGTCCAAGCAGTCACAAAGTGCTCCAAAGACAGGCATGCTTCAGTGTGGAGAGCCCAGAGAACACCAGGACTGTTGGCAGAAAGATACAAGAGCTGGGAGCAGCCAGGGCTTAAATCAAACAGGACTATCAGCAGGTAAGTGCCAGATACTGGGCTGGCAGAAAAATGAGACTAAATGTGAAGGAAATCAGATTTAATGGGCAGTTTTGAGTGAGGAGCCAGTGGTGCCAACAGAAGATGGCAATGGGAGCGGAGACAAGACAATGCCTGCATTAGCCCAAGCAACAGAAAGGTGTTGGAGAGCATTTCTCCAGATCCCATAGGCTGTGCTGCTGGCCAGGGACTCCCTGCAAGCCTTACCTCAGGGTGGGCTTGGGTGTGCTGTGCACACTCTCATTGTCCTCAATCTCTGGGCCACTGTCACTGTTGTTGCACTCCTCCAGGCTGTCATAGAGCAAGCCCAGGTCTTCTTCCACCTCCTGGGTCTGGTCTACAGGGTCAGAGTCCAGGACCTGTGGGACCAAGCCCAGAGAGCAGTGAAGAGACAAGGACATCCCACAAGAGGCATGTAAAGGTGCCTGCCAGCCATGAGGCACACCATGGCACTGTTCCCACCTCACAGGGAGGTAAATCCAGGCTGTGGAAGAATCCAGTGACATTGTCACGGGGCCAGAGGAGGGTGCCATGAGCACGACATCCAAAGGAGTCTCAGACACCCAGCACACTTGCTGGCAGTTAGGACACCTGGGAGGACCTTCACTGGCTGTGCCACACCCTTAGCCTGGGCAGTCACTCAGGAGAAGCCACCCACAGGCTGATGTTAGCCTGCAGTCAGTCTGACTGGACAGGATTGCTCCTGCAATGCCAGCTCCTGGTGCAGAGTCAGTGTGTGACAGCACTCTTCTTCCCTGGGCACCTCCCCACAACAGGAAGGTGCTTTTTGAATTGAGCACAAGGCTCAGAGCTGCCTTCTTGAAGCAGAAGGCTTTGGAAAAGCCATGTCCTAGTCTCTGCCATGTCTCACACCACCTTTGGCACATCCCTGAGCTCATGAGCCTTGAGCTCCCAGTGAGTGGGAGCCTGCACTCTGACACCTACACATCTACATGAGACATTGCCAGATGGGGCAGCTTTCCTGTTTCTTACCTCTTCTGTCACTTTGAACCTCCTCAGCAAAGCCACAAATTTCTGCTTGAAGTTTGGTTGCTGAAACAAAAGAAGGGAAGAAAAAAAGATCAGCAAAACTATCAAACCAAGTTCCAAGCTCACTAACATACAGGTCATGGTTATTGTCTCTAACATGCTGTCCAGATATCCAAGGTCAGCTATAATTGTTCTCTCTCTTTAAATTTGCTGTAGGACTTGGACCACCTCTGTACCCCACAAGAAGCCACTGTCTGGGCATGAGGGAGGATGCAAGGACTCATACTTTCTCTGCTACAGGCTGGAATAGCACTTCATTTAAATCCTGTTTCTCCCCAGACCACTTGCTTGAGCAATATTGCCTTTGAGCAAGAAAAGATGGGGAACAAACTCAGGAAGAAGGTGGCCATGGATCTGCAGGGCTGAAGTCAACAGGGATGAGAAGTTTGGAGAGCAAGGGTCTGGCAGAGCAGCTCCTCCCTTCTGCAGACATGCAGAGGAGCTGCTAATAGTTCAGCTTTCCTTGTGCCTACCTTCCTCTTCCTCAAGAAAGGAGAGAGACCAGGTGACAGCAGCAGGGCAAAGCTTTGTTGCACACAGGTCACCACAGGCTGAACACAGTACAGGCCATGCATGAGCTGGGATACAGCTCTGTGCAACAAGCTGGCTCATTAATGGCAAGAGCTTTGCTCCTTCTCAGAGCCAAGGGCTCTCTCCCCTGCTCTGCATCAGTGCCAACATCCCCCACTTCCCAACAGCCCTCACTGCCTTCAGAGAGGGCAGGAAGTGAATCCCCTCCATCCCTTTGATCATGCTGTAAATGCTGCTGTTACTCTGGTTATTGATGCGGTTCGGTTCATTTTCCTCCTGGCCTTCTTGGTTTTCCTCAAGTCTTCCTCTTCATCAAACAGATCCTGCAGGCAAAAAGTCACAGTACGTTAGAACAACTAAGTTCATGGAGCAGCACCTCCTAAAGTTTCCTGACCCACACCTGCCCTCCATTTTGAAAAGCTTTGATCCACTCTGCTCCCAAAGTTTTGTTTCTCATTTCTGCTACCTCTCCCTATGGAGCTCCTTCTCCCCTCAGCACTGTTTCCCTTCTTTCCCAGCACTTCTGTCCCCAGGCCCCTCCAGAGAAGAATGTATCAGCAAGATTAAGAGGAGACACAGCCTCCTCAGGACCTGTGTGTTGTTCTCCTGCTCTCCCTCCCCAGAGTGAGCTCAGAGAGTGCAGCACATGAATCACAAATAAACATTTTTTCCAGGGATTAGCCTTAACAATATGCCCAACTCCCAGGGACATAGGCCCCTGCTGTACCAACCCAGCATGATGGGACAGGTAATCTGGAGGACCCTTGGGAGAGACTGAAATGATAATGGTTCATGACTTGAACAAATGGCCATTTGCAAAAGCAGCAGCTGTGCTTTGCTGAGGCCCAGCAAACAGAAGGGGAGGAGGAGAATTTTTGGATGTGTGGTGGAGAAGCCTCTGATCTGCATAAGAACAGCCTAGGTGCAGAGGAGTGAGCAGCCATCAGCAGAGATTGATCATGACAAACCAACTCTAATTTAGCTGGGTTTTGAACCAGATAAAGGAAGAGGCCACAAGAATCAGACCCTGCTGGTTGGGATAACTCTTTTCATCAGGCCAATATCCTCCCTTACACAGCTGCCACAGGTGTAAAACTTCCTCCCCATCCCTCCTCCCCTTAGGCCTGAAGGTATTCATCCCTTCTGAGAGGGCATAACTGGCTCAACTACACTGAAGTGAGAGATCTCCTGTCTTAGAAGGTGCCAAACTATCAAAGAACCCCCAAGCCCCCCCAGACTCACTTCTGAGGCCTTTCACCAGAGGACTGCACCTAATCCAGTGTTGCACCAGATCCACAGTGTTACAGGAGACAGTGTAAAAGGTTCCACTCCAGAGGAGGTACCTGGGCATTCCCACCTGAGCCTGAATGTATATTAACCATTGAATTCTGTTTCAAGGTCTTCCTCCATCTAGACTGTGACCATCACTTTGACCAAGCAACTATCAAGTCTGAATCCACAGGTGGTGATATCTTTCCTCTCCACTAACTACTCTTATCCTTTCTTTACCTTTTTCTTACATATTTTCTCAAGTGATATCTTCACACTTTTACACTATTGTATTACTACAGGCAATAATAACCAAAATGGCCACATACCTCCTTTCCATTGCAAACGAGTTGTTCTGAAATAAACCTGCCATATAGATATATACATATTTATAAACACTGGTCATCCAGTGTTGTTTCACTCTAATCTGCCCCAAGAACCTCAGTTATCCTCAGCTCAGAACAACCCTGAACAGGGATTTGTCCCTGTGCTTTTTCAGCACATTACCACAAGGCTTTCTGTGGCCCTGAGTGCAGGCACCACAACAAGAGCACAGCAAACAGCAGTGACACAGCTCATCACAGGGCTGGGATGGGTCTGCCACCTCTGACCATTTTCAGACCTATTTCTTGCTAAAATTCCTGCTCTCTCTCAAGCAGTGAGGAGTCTCTGACCTGTGATCACAGGGAAAAGGGAGAAAAGTCATGGTGCAAGATGGAGAGGGCTCAGCAGGGGTTTTCTGCTGCAGACTGGGCAGCCCCAGAGACAGAGGGATGAGGTCTATGGCTCTCCAAAGTCCCTTGCCTCACCACAGACTTGACAGCAGCCCATGCTGCCAAATTCTTTTTGCTGTCAGGTATTATGGCTCAGCCCTCTGAAACAATGCCAAATGTTTACAGGGGGATGAGAGAGAGGGCTCAGGGTGATCAGGAACCTCAATGCCTGACTCTTGCCCCAGAAACAGGATCAGGACATAAGGTATCTTGCCAGGCCTCCCTTACCTGACCCTGCACAGCATCATCACTGGCCTCCTGCTCTGAGGAGAAGCTGTCATCATCTTCCTCAGAGTCGTTATCGATGTCTGGGGAGCGATCTGAAAGCAGACAGTGCCAATGCCCCAGCTAAGCATGATGCCTGCCATGGCTCCAGTGACAGCACTGGCAGTGCTGGGGGACACACTCTTAGCTGTTTGCTGCAGCTCTGAGCACTAAACACACCTGAAGCTTTGATTTTAGGACCTGAGGGGACATTCCCATCCTCATGGTCGATGGGCTGACTGGACAGAGAGTAGATGCTGATTTCAGCCACCCGAATGTTCACATCCTTCATGTTGCTGTGGAGGCCCAGGAGCTGCCCACCATCTGTCGGGTGCTGCATGACCTAGACAGACAGACAGACAGGCTCCCTGACAGGGTGACACAAGGGCAGCTGGCAGCCCACCCTCTCTACATTACAGCCAGCCAACAAGCCAGACCACTCACAGCAATGAGACCCTGCCTGCCAGCCCAGCTCCCTGCCCAGTGCTGGCACAGGAAGGCCACGTGGGACTCCCCTCTGCTCCCAGCAGCCTATACCTCAGCCATGTTAATGATTCCCACTGCCAGGGTCTTGTAGCCCAGGATGGTGCGGTTCTTGTATCTCTTCCTCCGCTGCAGCATGATCTGGAGCTTGTTGCCATCTCTCTTGAGGAAGTGTGGGTACTGGGGAAGGGAAGCACACAGAAGATGGCAGCATGAGGGCAAGGCTCAGCATGGCATACAGGCAGAAAACTCCTCCTCTGTGCTGATGTACAGCAGGATCTGACCTGCTGAGCTTTGAGGTGCCCCTCAAAGGCCACCTGCACCTATCCATCGTCCTCTGAATCCCAGTGCCCAGCAAAACCATCCCTGGAGCATCGGAGCAGCTGGCCAACTACAGCAGACGCCTCCACAGAGACTGTGCCTTTCACACTTAGCCCTAAGGTTGTGCTTGCTGAAAAAAGCCAGGTAAGGGAGCCCAGGGGACCAGGCAACAGCAGGTACCTGCAGTGAGAAGGTCAGCTCCAGCTCGGTCTCCATCAGGCCCCCAGGCGGGAGGACGTACTCGTTTGACCGCAGGACTCGCTTGGAACCCTACAACAAGATTGGCAGACACACACACTGAGCTCACCACACACAGGGCAACGGTGCTCACAGTCTGCAGGGGAGGAGAGAACGCCTTGACTCTGTTCTCTTCCACCTTATAGAGCCACCTTTCACACACCTATCAACACTGCAAAAGCCTGCATCCCCTGAGCTGCCAGAGGCCCCTTCTCCCTGCCCGCCTGCCAGGGAGCAGCTGCTCTTCACAAGCCTGCTGTGCCAGTCCTGTGCCATGCAGGGACACTCCTGGAGCCAGAGGGAGCCATGGAAGGTCAAACAACAGGGTCCCAACACACTGCCTGGCCAGGAAAGGGACAGCTCCTGGAGACATCTCTCCCCTAAGCAGACAGGCCCAGTGCAGATCCCTGTTTAAGCACAGCTGGCTGGATGGCCTGGCTGGGGCCAAGTCAGGATGTCCAGGAGAACAGGGGTCCCTCCTGCTTGCTCAGCTTGTGTCTCAGAAAAACTCTCCTAGTCTTTTCCTCAGGCAACAGTCTTTATCCCTCTACATATAGAAATGTTTTTTACCAGAAGGGCAGTAACAGAGGCACTCTAATCATGTTCCCACTCCAACTCTTTCCTTTAACTCTGCCCTATCTCTGTGTCTTGGTTTCTGATAGAGACACTGAGGGACTTGGGGGCAGAAAAATGCTGTCTGCATGCACCAGGCCCTCTTGGCTGCAGGGTGGCACAACCCACAGATCCTCCCAAAAGCTGTCTGCAATGCTGTTCCCAGAGACGGTGCCAGGAGCAAGACTTTCCTGCAAAAGGTCTTCCGTTTTAGGAAGAGAGTAGGTGGAGCTCATCCCCTTCACCATCTGTGAGCCTTCCTGGCCAAGAACACACTGACCCTTTCTGAACTCTTCTCTGATAACAGATGATAGCAGTCACAATGACAGTGACTATTTGCTTTAGCACATCTACCATTTGCTCTTTTTTGCAGAGAGATTATCCACGAAGATTCATTCTTTCATCAAAACACAAGGAGAAGTGCAATTACCCCTCCTGAAGATGCTGTTTCTGGGGAAGGATTTATGGCAAAGAAAAGGTGAGGATATCCTGAGTGGTGTGTCCAGGAAGTGATGGTTTCATAAACATGGCTGTCCTGTCCCTTACTGTCATTTACCACTCTGGAAGTCACATGCCCAGCCTCAGTCCTAGAGGAATCCAATCCCTCAGTGAAATGCCAGTGCACATCCGAGTGGCACTGCAAGGACTGGGACAAAGCTGCTTCACTCTCACAGCACAAGGACATAAAAACACTGAGGATTCTCCACCCTTCGAGAAACTCAAACCTCAGCTCTCTGTAACTTGAGTAATGTCAGGCAAGACCAATTTCTCTGCAGAACAGCTGAGTATCCCTATGAGTACTACAGAAAAACTCAATATCAGACTGTTACAATGAAAATAATGGATGACAAGGAGTGTCAAGGAAGGGAAAAGCAATAGAGATAAATGGTGGTCACAGGTTTTTACTGCCTAAGAACTGAAAACACACAGGAGCTCTCACTACGATACATAGGTACACGATGCCCAGGTCTGGTTTGCAAGGTACAATCCCAAATTTCAGGTGTAAGTCTGTCCTGATTGCTTTGGTTTATAAGAGACTTGAGGCTAGAACATACCACATCTGGAAAATGAGAGAGAACCAATACAAGTACCAGACTAGGCAGACAGCAAAACACTAACCAGAATTCAAGCTGAAGGTGCATTTTGGGAGAGAACAGCCCATTAATATAATAAACAAATTTAGGGTTTAGCTAGGGTTGCTCAGGCAGGAGTGAAAAATACTACAAGCGGTAACAAAGAGAGAAGAAACAAGCATGAGTGAGGCATAAACAGAAAACTCTGTATAGTAAGACAGACCAAAAAAACCCAAGTTCCTTCAAGGAGCAGGGCTGGAGCAGCAGGCCTGGCAGAGGCAAACAACCTTTTTAGCCTGTCCTATGTCATAGCACACATTCTTGTCTGCTACATAGTGACTGCCAATATCACCTCTAGAGCAGCCCCAGGGCTTGGTCCTGAGTCACCAGCCACATCCCACAGGCAGATGCAGGAAGATCTGCATCCACAGCACCTGTCACAGGAGCTGAGAGTTCTGGGAGTGCTGGGGCCTGTTCTTTCTTTCTTTGATTGCTTCCTCTATTCATGGCTCAGGACAGGGTGTTAGTGACCTACAGCCTCTCTGCCAAGAGGGAACACTGTGTTTCCCTTCATGCCACAATCAGTTGTGATACCAAGGCAGGTATCTGCAGCTCTGGGGAGCTGAGCCAGCACATCCAGATCTCTCAGTGCCACGCTGAACAACGCACAGAAGGAAATGCTCTGTGACATCTCCAGTCTGTTAAAAAAAATATTGAGGGATAAACGTTTAAAACCCACTCAAGTGAATGAGAGCAAATCCCCTTTTCCACAGCAGTTCAGGGTTTATCTCACTCAAATCCACAGAACATTATATATTCAAATCACCTCTGGGAAATGGGTAAGTTCTGTAGACATAGAAAGTTCCCCTTGACAGTGGTATTTTCACATGAAGGAGCAGGTAGCAGCACATGGCACCCTTGGAAGCTGTCCTTTAAGACCAGAAGGGCACTGTGAGAAGGAGAGCAGGAGTTCTGGACAGGCTTACACTGTCCTTTGGGTCATGCACATCTTTTAAGCAGACTGTCTCCAGCACTGGAACTACTGCCTGGGTGGCAGCCCCGTTCAGGCAGGGTCAGGGCTTTATTTCCATGCAATCTGCCCTTCAGATTCCTGACCCTAACAGAATTACTGCTGAAATGACAGAAACATGGCTCTCCTTTCCTCTAGTCCCCAGCTGCCCCCTTGGGAATTTGCAGGTCCTCTATAAATTATATGCATCAGCTGTTTCCATCCAAAAGATGGAATGCTCACTGGAAAGCCTTCAAGCAGTTTCTTACCAGTGTGACTCATCTGTTACCTAGGAGAGGAGCAGGAGGAATGGATCCATCTGAGGCCACTCTGTAGGCACGCTGAACTGAAGCTGCCTACAGCCTCCATCTGCCTTCCAGCAGTCCCAAAGCCTGCCAAGGAGGCTGGTCAGGCAGGTGGAAGCAGCCTGGGGAGGCACACAAACTCAGCCCACTCCCACAAGGAATGCTGAGCCGTGGGGTAATGTGGGCAAAAGCGTTCTCCTTGTTCTCTTCAGCTTTGCAGGGCCTACAGCAGCATGCAGCCATAGCTGTGTGCATGCAGAGAGGAGGTGACCATGCTTACATTCAATCCCTGAATGCACCCTCTGTTCCCTGACAGGAAAAGGAGCCCTGCAGCAAGGAGCCCTGTGGCTTCCAGCTGCTGAGGCCTATTAATTTCTTTTGCCATCAGGGTGCAAGACTGGCCTGTGGCAGGGATGGGGGTGGTCTGTTTGAAAGAGCTGGATTCCCACTGTGCAGTCTCTTCCACAGTCCCACATTTGCAGCGTGTGAGGGCTGTAGCTGAGGACATGCACACCCAGCACGTCAGCCCCAGCACAAGTGGGGCTGCACAGGAACCCAAGGTTCCCCAGTGCAGAGAAGCACCTTCAGCTTGGGCTGACCGTGCAGGAGAGAAGTCAGGGACCACCCCAGCCCTCCCAGTCAAGTAGGATCCACAGCCCCCAGCTGGCTGGCAGCTCCCCAGTCCTGGGCTGCTGTCAGCTGTGACCCAGCCTTGATTGCTTCCACATCTCCAAGGGCAAGCCAGGCAGCTCTCTGCTGCTCAGGCTGTTTCCTTGCTAAAGCCTGCACCAAAGGGGCACAGGAACCAGGGGACCCAGGGCTGTCAGCTCTCCTGAATGCCACCATGCACACAGTGATGGAAAGGCCAGCAAAACAGGACACTGACCAGCAGTGTGTGGACCACAGCCTCCTCCAACTGTCCTCACTCCCTGCCCCAGGTTTCATACATTTCGCTTTCAGTTCCTTCTGTGCGAGTGAATCAGGTCTGCCACGAAGGCAAACTCCAGCTCCCAGAGCTCCACTAATACTGCAGCTCCCAGCATTAATCCAGGATTTAGATCCTAATGTGTGCAGCACAAAGGGCTCAGTGGGAGCACAAAGCTGCTGAGCTGCCGGCCCATGGTGCTTTCAACGGGATCAGCTGCTTTTGTGCCAGCTGACAAGAACGAAGGAAGGACACCAGCATCCCAGCTGGGGCAGGAAGCTGTGGCCAAGACAGCGTACTCAAGATGCATTTTGTTTCCATGCTGTCCTTTGGCAGGTGGGAAGGATGTGCCCACACCACCAGAACCCACCTCTCCACCACCAGCTGCAGAGAGTGTGGAGGGATCGCGCATACCAGGGTGATGGCAAATTCCTCTCCCCTCCCTTCTGCCTGGTTCACAGTAGAGGCACCAGGCCCAGCAGGGATGCACAGGGAAAGGGATGGGATATTGGAGGCAACTGTGAGGTCAGACAGGGTACAATGTCATCAGAACATTATGCACAGAGATGCTGATCCCTTGCCCCCTTCCCTTCTCACCCTTCACTCCCCAGGAAGTGATCTGGATGGAAGGCACTGCTGGAAACCATCCAGCACTGACCCTCTCTTAAAGGGTAGGGAACAGTGGGATGGCAAACTCCAAACAGCAGTTTGAGAGGAGGGCCTTGGCAGAGGCAGGCAGGAGGCATGACAGATTCTGTCCCAGTGTCTAACCAAATTCCCGACACAAGCCAGCACCAGGTATCCTGCTGCTGTCCCTGGGGCGTAATTTCCACCTGCCTGAGAGCCAGAATCTCCCTGAGCATGCCAAGTGAGACAGAGGGGTTGGTTGGCACTAGGCAAGGGACATGCAGACCAGCACTTCACAGAGGGCACAAGGATGGGCTTGGCTTGCTGCCATCAGGCAGCAGCAAGGAGAGGAGCCTACCTGAATCTTCACAGCGATAAGCACAGAGCTCAGCTCTTTGTCCAACTCTTTCAGCACCGTGAGCTTCTTCAGGCGCAGACTGCAGAGCCTGTAAGACAGAGAGAAAGGGACACATTCAGGCACCACCATCCCTGGGGCCCTGCCACATGGTACCGGGGCTCGGAAGGCAGCCGGGATGCTTGGCCTGGGAACGCCGGCATTCACGCGCCACGGAGACAGCCCATTGGGGGAAAATGGAAAGAGGGAAAATTAACAGAGCTAAAGCAGGCTTAAGGGATTAGCATGCAACAGGAAGTCCAACAGCAGGCCATGTGGCAAAGAGATCCCTTCCCAAGCAGGGCTGTTGCCAGCTCTGCTTAAATCTACCTTGGCCACAGCGCTGTTTATTTATAAACCAAAGCACTTAAATCCACTCTTATCCTGGACTTAGTTAAGGCAAATGTTCCCATGCAGACAGCACAACTCAGCTCCTCTCTTGCACGGTACCACACAGAGCTGACTTGAGAAGCAGCCCCACAGGAGGCTTCCTACAGCTTCAGCCACCCTGACAAGCTCAAATATTGGGGACTTTGCATGGTAAGTGGCACTTCCAGGAAAAAGCTAGGTAGGATCCTGAGGCTAAGTGAGAGGAGCTACTTTTGCTGCTCGAAGGAACAGTCAGTGCCAGTGAGACAGCCAGCCACTCCAACCTCCTGACAAGGAGCCTGCAGCAGGACTCCCATGGAGACTACTTGCAAGGAACTCTGTGTCAGGGAGTAAACCCAGACATGGCTTTACCAACAGTAAGAGCATGGTGATGTTTTGCAGATTACCCTCTGTGCTCCACAGCTGCACTGCTGCAGGCTCTGGTTCCCAGGACTTCTGTAGATATCAGCATGCTGGACCTGAGTCAGACCACCCTGCCTGGGGAACAGATTTGGCTACCACCAAATACCTTTCTATCTGACACACTGTGCTCTCTGAAGGCTTGCTTTATTTATTTTTAAAGCAAAAACCTGCTCTTGCTATGCTGATGTACAGTAGCAGCGTAGAACAATCCCAGAGATGGAACCACAGTAAAAAGGGAAGGACAGAGCCAAACTGCAGGACAGGTTCAGGGCTTAGCAAGCACTCACCTCCTACCACATTCCCTATCCTCCCTTCTAAAATAAATTTAGCTTGTGCAGGTTTCCTGGACTGTGACTGCAACGCTGCTGCTCTGCCCTTCACGTTCTGGTCCCTCCAGGTGGAGAGCAGCAGTGGGAAGCTGGGTGTGCAGGGAAGCTCTGCACGCTTGCTTGCCAGGTGCCTGCATTCTTTCAGCCAAAACCCAGAGCACAGACCCGAAGCTCTTGTACTCTGTGCACCCCAGCACTACAATAAGTGATCCCATCTCTGTCCACCCTTCCCCTCTGAGCCTCTCTTTGTAGGACGGGAGAAACCTTATTACCTGAGGCAGGTGTCTTCCTCCCCAGAAATATTTAGGCATGGTTAGGAGTGAGCTGTGGGGGGCACGGCCAAAGACAAAGAGGCAGCTCTCAGGCAGGGAGGGGGGACTGAGTTCTTGCCAGAAAAAGGGGTACAGCAGCTCCACCAGATGTACTAAGGGAAAGCCTGCAAAGAGGCTAAGCTTAGCTAACAACCACCACCGACCAGTGCTAATTGTGACTGTCGCTAGACAAGCCACAGAGGAAAAGGAGGCTTGAACATGTAAGACAAGGGCAGTACATCTACTCAAAATTTCCTTGCAGCAGCACTAATTTAGTCATGATAGTTATCTGCATGAAAAAGTTATCCCTCAAAGATTAAAACTTACATAAGGATATTCAGTCTTAACTGGAGAATGCAGAAAGGTTATTCTACCTGGCAGTTGCTCTCGCTGCAGAAAACATACACTCCTCATCCAAAACTAATTCACTCATCAGCTCTTCATGCTCCTCTCTGAGGCAGTACTTATTTTTTCCAGGGGAAGAATGGATGCCTGCTGGTCAGCTCTGCCCACTTGGACAGCTCTTTCACCTCTGACACAGCATTCTTCTCTTTCTATCCCTCTCCAGCTTCAAGATCTATATTACACAGCGAGAGACGCTGTAGTCTGCCCCCTGTCCTTTCCATGTCATGTACCAGAATGTGGCTCCCCCCCTTCCAGGCCCTGCTCTTCCTCCCTGCAGCACCCAAAGGTATAGCTTGCACCCTGCAGCTCCAACCCTTCTCAAAACAGTGCTTTCTGAAACACCACGACCCTTCCCACAGGGATTAACATGCGTGTTCTAGAGTCTGGATGTACTTGCAGCACAAGAGCACACAAGTTTAAGCAGCTTGGCTGTCCCTGATGATCTTCTCTTGATCTGTTACTTAACCAACCCCTGCATCACCCAGGTTTACATCAGTGCCGAGTGTTCAGTGGCAGTACAGGGCAGCAGAGGGTCTCACACTAATCTCTGCAGGTATCTACAGGACAGGATTGATCCACAGTGATCAGATGCTGCTCTGAACATTTCAGCCAAATCCCACGGCAACTGCCCCATGGTTTTGTCCAGATCTGATCACAGCGTGATCCCTGAAAATCACTTCTTGGTAGACAAATTAGAAATCTGGATTTGCTTACTCCTACAATTAAACAGAACGAGTAGCAACTGTTGTTGATCTATGGAAGTGCTGCAGAGACCTTGCTATACCGAGCTGTGGTAAATATGACTGTGTAAGATTCTGATAGCAACAATGACTGACAGCAATGAGGAAAACGAGCTTCAACAGGGCAGTCTGCCAGTCTCCTGGAACCTCAGCATCCTACACTCCTCTACTGGTCATTTACTGGTGAGAGGTACTCACTGTTCCCCGGTATTATCTTAAAGAATGCTGCCTTCTTTCCCTCACTAAATGATGGATTTGGAGCTTTTGCTCTGAAATTTGCTTGAAACACTTGTAGTGCTTTCACCAAGCTGGCCTGTAGTTATCTTGAAAAGGAAAGCTCTTACAACGTGCATTTTGTGAAATTCAGCGCCAGCAGCAAAGCACTGCCTCCAGCGGTTGTTTGCAAAAGCATCCAAATCAAGAGGTCACAGAGGACACAGAGTGGCTTATTTTTGCTAGGAAAGCTTTCCTGTCTGACCATCCAGGACCACAGGTAACTGTGCTAACTCTAACACCCTGAATATTTCTTCTCCAAGGAATAGATACAGGCTGGTCTTCCCAATGCAACTGAATCAAGTTGAGTGGAATAATAAGCGACTGGTTTGTGGTGCAAGTCACAATTTCTGCATTACCACTCCACCATCTCTGCCTCATGTACATACAGATTGAAAGGATTTGTATAATCTGGGAGCCCAGAGAAGGAACAGACACCATTTCATTGCTTTAAAAGCTTGTTACCTCTCTGGGCCCCATGTGACCAGTTCTGTGTTCTCATTACTGGCTGCCTCTGTCAGAGGATTAGTCAATTCCCTAACCCAGGAAACCACAGCTGATGAAATCCCACAATTCTGAAAAATCCTCGGATCTGCTTTTTCATAACCAGACATGGGAGCTTAATTATGGCCTCTGTTCTTCCTGGATCTATCATTCACTATCCCTTCCTCAAAATAAACCCTAAACATTTTAACTTTGATACAGCTGAAGTCTGGCCAGAGTTGCACTGTGTCCCATTTTTTTTGCCAGAGTGACACGCAGATGTATAGGATCTATTTTACAAGCATTCTCATTTGTTATACCAAATAATGTACGTGGTATCCAAGAACTAATTCACTCAATTTTATATTTTTATTGCAGTGCAGTAGGTGTCAAAATTCTCTGCAGATTCAATGGACCTAATCCTCTACCTCCAGGAGACCACAACAAGAGGACATTAAAGCATTTACTTATCTACTTTTTTTTTCTTTTTCAATAACAAAAGGCAGTTTATTGCTTTCCTTGTCATTGACGGGGTAATATAAAGCATTATACAACAATTTCCTGCTTGGGCAGTACTCTTTGCATCGCTTCCTCCTTGAAAAAAATGGAAGCGTTCCCCAAGTTAAAAAAAACAAACAAACAAAACCTAATATTGTTTTGAAAAGCAAATAGGTTTTCTGCTGTTCTGACTCTGCCACCAAACTGGGTCACAGGTGATGCCCTTCATGTATGAACAGAACTTTTCAAATCTTCTTAAGAGCAACTATAACAGTCCTCCTCATTCTGGAGGAAGTCTTCAAATATCATTTGTATGTTTACCACTCTCTTAACTATATAAATGTACATGTATAAAAATACTTCTCGATTTTTTTTCAGAAGTATATATAAACATTATTATAAATAAGTACTACTTCAAAGAAAATCTCATCCAAATAATAAAGCAGGGTTTCAGCTGATGTGCTGAACATCTGGAGAATCTGCTCTTGGTACGGTGCCCACTGCAGCTGGAACAAGCCAGGGGAAAAGGCCAGTGTGCATCCAGAGTCACTGCCCAACCCCAGAGCCAGTCCTTATGCCCCAGTCAGGGGTCAAGCCCATCTCTTTTTCTGCTGATATCCTGGGCAGTTCAGTGCTTGGCTTACCAATCACTCACGAAGGGCAGCTCATTATTCTCTGGACAAGACTCTTTCCCTGGACATTTGCACTGATTTCTCCAAGTGGCACCAGCCAGGGACCTTGGGTTTTCCTGTAGTTTCCATATCACCTCTAAGAGTTAGAACACACCCACCTTTCACAGCACTGGCCCTCTGTGCACCCCTGTCAGCACCACCACCCTTATTAGATGCACAGACGTGGATTAAGCCTTCAATAGTGTCAGTTTAGCTGCTCCTCAATATTTTTCCTGACTCTGACAGCTCAGGTTTCCCTTCGAGGAGATCCTAAACTCTGGGAGTGGGCTGCAGGAAAGATGCCAGCAAGATGCTGCCGTCCTCCCGGCAGGAGCAGCGCCTATTCCCAAGGCACGTTCCCGCTAGAGGGCAGGAGGCAGCCGGCCAGCAGCGCCGGCCCGGGACACCGGCGGGCTCCGCAGAGCGGCCGGCCGCACGCAGCACCTGGTAAAAGCACATCTGATCAGAGGGGTGCCCATCCACAGAGCCCACCTCGGACAGCGGCACAAGAAGGCGTCAAGGGAGGAGCACACAAAGGGTGTGTCAGAGACACCACGAAACGCGCCGCAGTTTCCTGAAAGCGAGATCCTCCCCAAGCTTGCATGAGACACCACGGATGCACGCAGCGGGAGGAGAGACCTACTCCACTTTCAGAAAGCAAGTCCCTGCTGCCAGCACACAGAGCGCTGAACTGGGGCAGCAGCAGGTTCATCAGGCTCTGCAGATCAGGCATCACGACAGGTAGGTGTGCCAATTACAGATGGACTGGGAGAAAAGCCAACGTCAGCCTGCTTCGAGAGCTTCCCCGAGGGAAAGAGAGGCAGAGGAGCCAGGGCTTGCTAGCGCACTCTGGCCACTCTGCCCTCCAGCCACTGAGCTGCTGCAGCCCGGCACGGGCAAGTAAAGCAAGCTGCACCAAAGAGGTGAAACACAGTAGGATACAAAGGCTAAAAGACACGACAGCACCCTCCCGGGGTCACCAAGGAAAGAGCTCAGGCAGAGCCACCAAATACCTGCTGTGCCTCAGGTCCCTCAGCAAAGCTATACAAGGTGGTGTGCAGCACGACAGCCCCGGTGCCAACCAGCATTCCTCTCCTTGCCATGAGAGAGACATTTTGGCTCATTTGCATCCTGGCTGACAGCAGCTTGCTACCAGTAGCAAGTCTGCCCTGCTGCTGCATCCAGAGCAGGGTTCTGTTACTGCAAATTGCAGTAGGTTTGATTTATCCCAATTCCCAAGTGACACTCACAAAGGAAAACCTAAAGCACGAAGCACAGAAGACAGAACCTCCCCGGGTTGCTATATCCCTTCATTTCCTGTGAAGCATTTCACAGCTTACAGTTCTGCCTGCCTCAAGAAATCCAGCCTGTTTTCCCACAAGACTATTCCTCCCCTCCATCATCCCATCCCCTTCCAAGTGCCCCTAGACAGACCAAACCCAAGGCCAATGCTCAGACACCCCGGGTCAAGATTACACCCTCTCCCCTTTTGTCTTTGAGGGTTTTAACCTGGAAAGGTTAAAGGTTTAAAGGAAGGGGTTTCTTGTCCTCACAGCAGCAGCTTGGCTGCACTACAGGGGGGGAGGATAGACAAAGTCATGCTGGGGAGGGCAAAGAAGAACAGTATCAGTAGGATATACATTACCAAGAGCAAGGTATCATCAAGCAATTCATCCTCGGTCAGGAGGCGAATGGGAAGAAAACAGTGTCCAGCAAGCAGATACATCTACCTTTGCCTTCCTAGCTGGCTTCTTGCAGCTGCCTAAGAGTTTTCCTCACAGCCTTGTGTCCTGGTTAGCATTCCCCCCCTGGAATGGCCATTCAAGATAGACTGCAGTCACTGAAAAGAGGCCAGTGAAGTGCATTAAATGGGACCTCAGCACCACTGTACTGAATTGGAACACCTCATTTTTTTCATTTTCCTATCCCCATGGAAGGGAAAATTCACACCATCAGCCCCTGCTGTTGTCATCTGACCGGGCAAGGCCGTTCTTAACTGCATCAAACATCACCATCTCACTGTGTATGCACATTTATCGGGCATGCCCTGCTCCAATCAGCCCTTGGAAGAGTGCCTAACTCTTTATTCTCTGGGCAGAGCATCTCTGGTTTGGTCAGCACCCAGCTGCTCCATTAACCACTCTGAAGCAGCTTTCCCACCCGCTGCAGGGACCACACACAGCTCTGCCCAGGGGCTCTGACTGGCACCCAGAGGCCTCCCAGCAGCCATCCTCTCTTCCATCACAAGCTCATGGCACTCCTCTGTGCCCAGAGATGTATCTCATAGCACGGCAATACCACTGAGACAGCACACAGCCGCTCTCAGAGGCACAGGGACAGGGCAGGTCATGTCCCAAAGAGACACAACAGCCAGGACAAGGCATAGCAGGCATTCCAGGCTGGGTCAGGTGCACCACTGAGATAAGGAGGTTCAGAGAAAGCACGTCAACAGTCAACACTAGGCATGTCTCAGCCAGCAGCAGTAGCTACCAGTGACCTAGCAACAGCCATCAGAGCCGCTCGCTACCAGTGTGAGAGCAGGCAGGTGTAAGGCAGGGAGGCACAGACAGGTACTGGACTCACTGCATTTTGTCTGGAAGAACTAAAATTCACTCAGCATCATAGAAGAGATCTGTTGGATTTATCTAAGAGAACATAAAAATCTTTCTAAATACTTAACAAGATATACAAAATCATCCTCCTCCTCAGGGTTTTCAAAAAAACCCCCTTGTATCTGACATGTAGCCAAACTGCAGCCAAAACTGTTCCTGGGCCAGCTACAGTTTCCTTCACAGGAAGGTTATAACAGCTTATGCTTCAGAAACATGCTTGCTAAAGGAGGTCAGCCAACATGCCTCACTGAGTGCACCCCAGCCCCACAGCCAGGGAGCCACCCGAGGAGTGGCAGATGGAGCAGCAGCAGTGCTGTGCTCAGGGTGCACGGCACTTCTCTTTCCTAAAAGCTACATCTACTACAGACTTTCGGCTGCTTTTGTGCTGCCAAAATGTTACCACGCTAGCAAGGCACACCAAGGATTTGCACTACTCATAACTCTGCATTTCCAATGAAAGAATGGCTACTCAGGACAGGAGCTAACATCGAGATCTCTCTGCTTGTTTGCTGCCCATGGCATAGTGAGGCTGTTCCAAGCAAGAGGGCACCAATGCAGAGGTCATGAGATCCCAAACCGGGACAGGGCAAGCCTGGCTGCAATACAAAAACTCACACAAATGTTTGGCCAAGGCCATACAGGAGTCTTCCCTTTTCTCCAGTACCCCCACAAAGCAGGGACAGCAGTGACACCCTCTAACCAGTGAAGATCTCTGGGATTCCCTCTGGTTAGGCCTGCAGCCAACAGCTCCAAAGCACATGTGCTCTCCTTCTTGAGCCTCCTGAACCATCCTCTGATGTTTGGATGTGCCTCCTCACATGGACAAGCATCTCTGCAAGCAAATAGCTTCTAAAAAAGACAAATGCTGCTTTCTCAAACCAACTCAAACACAATAGCAGAAGCCAGTCAAAGATAAGCCTATATTATGAAATGCTCCCTTCCTGTTCCCAGGCAGATTTCTTTAAGCACAACTGTCCTTTACAGGCTCTATAGCTACAGACAGTTTCAGTAACACAGGCAGCCTCAAAAAGAAGTGGTCCACTCTGGCCTGCTACCTGTTCGTGTTGTGGATTTGTGTCTATGAAAAGCATGGGACACTGTAGGCAGCAGACAGAGGGATGGCCAGCATCAAAATATAACCTGAATGTCACCTCCTGACTTGAGCACTGCTTCCTCCTGATCCCTCCTCCTGCTGTGGACTGAGAGCTCCCATGAGTTTTACCAGCCTGGAGAGCAGATCACACACAAGATATACATCCTTCCTACCCTGATCTCAGGGGACATTCCTGCTAATGTGGTTAGTCCCACTGCAGGAGAAAAGAGCAGCTGCCCCTGTGCTGCCAAACCCACCCAGAACCTCAAAATCCCAAACAGGATGAGCACAGCCTGTCAGCATTGGCAGGGCTATTCCAGCCTCCCTTTCCTAGCAAGCCCTCTCTCCCCAGACAGAATTCAAGATAGAGCTCTGCCCAGCAGAGTTGTTTCCCAGCAGGTTTATGAACCTCTCTGTTGCACAAGTCTCTTAAGCCACTGATCTAGACCAGTGAGGCCACTGCGCAGACCACACACAACAAACCCTTGTCTGAAAGGCAGGGAAGCTATGAAAGGGCAGTTGTTAAAATCATGGAATAGCAATTAGTCTGTGCATTCAGTGATGAAAACAAGATCAGAGGATGGAGAGAAAAATCTGAGATCTGTCTAGAAAGACACTTGGCTACTCCAACCTGTCTCCTAACACAGACATGCCAGAGCTATCTCACACTCCACAGCAAGGAGCTGCAGCTTACCTGGTGCTACAGAGCAGCTTTCCTTCCAGCACAGAGGTACCTGCAAACACTCCAGTGTGCCCTGCTTCTCCCCACCAGCCAGCTTCAAAACCAGCCCTTCCTGGCAGAGACATCCATCTTGAAACACTACTGCAAGACAAAGCTTCTGGGCTGTTTCTACCCAACATGCATGCTTTTCTGAGGCAGGGATGCCACACAACCCATGCAGCTGGAGTGGAAGTGACAAGGCAGTACACATTGCTATGGTTCACACTAAATTCCCTAGCTCAGGAATACCGTGGTATTTACCAGAAAATCCCAGCAACAGAATACTGCTTTTTGTCCAGGTCCACTGACCCTGTAACATCAGGTTCTCTGGGAGCAGGAATCAAAAAGCATGAACCAGCTATGCTGCAAAAATAAATGTGTCCAGGGAGCAGCCTGAGCTCCAGGGGACCACAGCAGAGCAAGCTTCCCCTCAGGGCACTCTCCAGGTAAAACATATAGGCAGTTGCTGTCCACAGTCATTTCTGCTCACTGGCACCACAAGAAGATTTCCCAGCAGGCTGCCAGGCTGTCCAGCAGCCTGTCCCTCCTCTCCAAGGTGCTGCAGCTTGGGCTCAGCAGTGTCAGACAGCTCCTCACAGGGTGGCAGGGCCCTTGGGGGCTCCAGCAAGCAGCACACAGGCTGAACAGATGACACTGCATGCACTGCAGCTGCTCACTTCCAGATGCTGTCCCAGTGGAACAGGACATTCTTTCCAAGGATCACTGTGCCCATTCACCTTCTCAGCAAGCTGCAAGCACAGCCAGGAGCTATCACAGCACACATTTCACCCAGCAAAAAGGTCCATAAATAACTTGCTGTGCCTCCTCACCACATCCTGTATTACAGCCACACTGGGCACAGGCAGCCATCCAAAGACACCCTGACTAAGAAAATTTAAATTTGTAACATACTGCAGAAGTTCAACACCCTACCAACCACTTTGTCTCTTTAAAGCACAGTTTTGCAGTGCTCACTGAAGCACCAGAATGCCTATTGAGGGGCTCAGGAAATGGAGGGACAGGTGATTTATCATACAATCCTTCCCAGCAACCCACAGGGATCTGTGGCTGAAGTGAAGTATTTCCTGCACAGTAGGTGCACACAAAACCACTCAGTGCAACAGAGGCACTCCTTTATGCCCATTATCTGGGCATATGCTGTCCTGTATATATGTTCAGATACAGCATCCTTTTTTTCTCTCTAAGTACTCTGGATTTTATACAGGAGGTCATTAAGCATTTCTAAAACGAGCTGTCCTCAGCTCTTGTACACAGGCTTCCAGAAAAACATTTGCCAGTGCACATACTACCTTGAGACTGGTCCACAGGAAGCTCTGCACCAGCCAACTGTAGCAGAAGAGACAAAAACGTGGCTTTTTTGCTTCACTGATCAAACTGTAAAACAAGCCTATAAAAGAAATAAAAGCTAGTTCCAGCCCAGAATAATACTGGAAAGTTTTTAAAACAGCCATGAGAGGACAGCTTTGAATCTGACTCTGTCTAACAGTGGTTAGTAATGGCAGGAAACAAGACTGCAAGTGACTGTGAAATTGCAGTCAGTTACAGTTTTTAAGAGGACAAAAGTCAAGGGAAAGCAACATCAGAAAAAGAAACATAACTAAAGGCCCAGGATCTGGACATACTAAAAGGGTACCACTCAAAACAAAAACTTAGTTCAGAAATATCTGACAGTTCCTTAATAGAAATGCTGCTTGTGGGTACGAACAGGCTGCCAGTTCAAGGGAGAGGTGAATGCACTCCTCAGGATAATCACCTATGGAGAAGAGGCAGAGGAAACTGTTCCCCAGGGAAAGCAGGTACCAAAGCACAAGGTCTTTTGTTAGCACAACTCCTTGGATGCAATCACCCTATTCCTCCCCCACAGGAAAGATCAATCAGAGGCTGTCAAGAGTGTTCAAAAGAGCCTGTTACCTTGCACTGGGTACCCACAAAGAGGCTGTGCATCCAGGGAATCCCTTTACTGTGCTCCTTATCATGTTGAGCTGGGAGAAACAAGCAGGGAGAAGGAAAACAATGCACACAGCAGTGAGGAATACTAGACAAGTGCCTTGCTATCCCAAATTCATGGAGCTGGGAGCTTTCTAGAGGAGAGAACACAGCACTGGACTGTTACTGCAGAAAGGGCAGACACAAGACAGAGACACAGCAAGATGCAGCTCAGTGGGAGCTTCCAGGAACAACACGTTTCAAAGGTGGGGTGGGAGATACAACTTCATTGTCCCAAGTCAGCATTTGGGTTTACCTGGTGGGATAGAAACAGCCTGCTCTCAAAGCACAGCAAAATTGCATCAAAAGCTCACCTCCAACCATAGCCAGAGTGCAAACAGTATCCCGAGGAATAAGAGACAGGACAACAGTGACCATTTCCCAGACCCTCCTCAGGCCAACAGTGAGCAAACAAATCAAATGTAAATAACTACACCAGGAGAGGACAAAGTGACTGCATGGAAGCCACCAGCTGGCTCCAGCACTGTAAGGCAGCCTCCCCATCCCAGCAGACACACTGGTCCCACACCTCCCACTCAGAACCTGCCACCAAGCTAGTGAGGATACACGTGCTGGAGCTGAGGGTGCCTTTAGTGCCCCCTGCACTCTGTCCCAGCACAGGCTGCCATGCTGCAGGAAGGAGGTGGCAGCAACATTACCGTGGCCCTGACAGGTTTATTTCCAGCTGCAGGAGGGCACCACCACAGCTCCAGTAGGGTAGTGCCACCAGCAGCATTTCAGGATGTGTCAAGCAGAAAGGGAGAACAGACTGCTGACACGAGTCACCCACATGCAGGATATTTGCTCACACAAGCCAATTGCAGGAAGAGTTGGGAAATTTATTACCATTATTTCTACATTTGCCTGCTTAATCTTGTTGTCCTAGTTACCACAGCCCTGGTGACTAAGGCAACCAGTCTTGGCAAGTAAGATGCAAAATGCAATGAGATGTAATACAAATATTTAAGATGACTCTCAAAGAGCAAAAGCAAAAACAAGTAAAAGCAATTCTGTGTCCCCAGCATCACTCCCAGTCTCCCTCCATCTACTGCCTTTCTCATCAGCCCGACAGGAGTCTGACAATGGATACCCAGGTGTGTTTGTGGTGTACCCATGGTGGGCTGCAAACCCAATTCAAATGTGCCAGAGCTCCCCTGCACACTCCCTCTTCACAGTGAGCTAACTGTACAGACACCAACATGTCCAGTCCTGTGCCAGACTGAAGATCAGAACTTGTGTTACCATTCAATAAACAGCTCTTCTCTACCCATGTATGGTCTGCAGCATGCAGGCTGCAGGTTCATAACACCCCAGAGCATTTCACACAGGCATTTCAAGGCATCTCCATCTAGGAACTCAGTAACATGACACTCCTGTGGTTTCCAAGATCACAACCAGCTCTGCAGTAATCCCAGTCCCCAGTACATATCTGCTTCCCTGTTATTTTTCTCAGAGACATACAATACCCAGAACACCTCAGGCTCACGACTGTGTGAAGTTAAATCAAAAGTCACTTTAAATGAACCACATGAGTTGGACAATATAAAGGCACTTCTGCTGTCCACAGTCCAGAACCTCCAACTCTAAACTCTTAGGATGATGATCCAAATGCACATCAAGCCCAAAATACAAGCAGCTCTTGCTGTCATAGAACTCCAACTAGCATTTCACTAAGCTTATCTTTTTCTCCCCACTTGCTACTAAACTTCCCATAAATGGGATAAAACTACACGCTTTATATTTTAATCAGGATTATCAGTTATGCAGAACCTGTAAGAGTGAAAATAAAAGCTGGAACAGCTCTTGAGAGACATTGCATGTTCAGCTTGCCCTGAACACTAAGTACACAGTAGTGCTGGGCACTCAGAAAGAAACCAAGACTATTATGCTGGGATGGGTGATCAGATCCAGAGGAGAAGATGAGAAAATTTCAATCAAGACATGCATATAATAATCCATGATGCATCATAATAAAAAGGATGTGTTTAAAATATTATTTAAAAGGAAAATAAGATCATTTTATCCCTCTCCAACCCTTATTATCCTATATTAGAGCTGTGTATAGCATTTAATGAATTAGGCTGCTTAGCTGTTAAAAGCCAGCCACATAAAATAGGAAGTTTAATTTTCTCCCTTTCACATTTTCACACCTGAAGAGACAATCAGGACCTTGTAGGCATCCTCTTGAGAAGGTGTGGAGCTTCAAGAAAATTTACAAGTATGTGGAGCTAAGAGTGCTGCACACTGAGCTCACAGGAGTGAAAGGGACATTTCTGCACAGGCTGCATGTTCCAGGGCATAGGATGGACTTCCAGCTAGGAAGCATCAGGTCCTGAGTCACCCCAGAAGCTTGGAAAACTCTGCCTTCCAAAGGCTTCTCTCAAGGCCTTGTTTGAACTACGCTCCACTCAAATGAACTTCAGAGGAATGACCTCCCTTGAAGCAAGCGCTGTTTTAAAGCCATGTTTCTGCTTAAGTTATATTTTTTCACTTAAAACAGCATAGGGTTTTCAAATCAGTCTGACCTAATGCAATGGGGCCAGGATACAACAACTTTAACTACTTCTGAACTACAACTATGGCAGGAATAAGCAAGCAGAAGCAACAGGGAGGCTGTGGAGAAGCAGAGGCCCTCGTTCCTGTGCCCAGCTGGAGGGAAGGCAGGCACCGTGCTGCAGCCATCAGCTCTCTGCCCCCACCTCTTCAGAGGCTGCTTTGCCTGTCCAGCAGGCAAACCCCGCCAAGGCCCAGCCCCCAGCCTCCCTTCTCCACAGTGGGATGAATAACGGAGCTCATTTGGAAACCAGAAACCAGGCAGGGGCTTGATGAAACCCATGCAGGTTGCCACAGCAACTCCACAAATCCATGTCACCGGAGACCACCGTACTCAGAAAACTCTGACAGCAAAGCCCTTTTAGCATCTGGATGACTGCCAGCCATGCTGTTTTCTGGCAACAGGACTGCAAGCCTAAGTAAGATCAGCCCAGCTCAATCTTATGAATGGAAGATCTCCAAGGAACACCAGAACAGCTGGCACACTCGGTGCAGGCTCAGCAACCAGCAAAGCCAAGCTGGGAAGGTACTGCAAGGCAGATCATTGAATTGCCATTGTGATTGATTCTCCAAGTTTTCCCGTTTGAGGGAACGACACACTGGAGATCTACGCTTGTGAGCAGCACGGCAGCACAAGTGGTGAGCAGCACAGATTGTTCTCTGTTAAAAAGCAGCTCAAGTTGCTTCAGCACAACAGGCAACAAAAGCATAAAACTAGACCTATCTGAGTGAGTAATCCTCAGAACTACTTTATAAAGGCTGACAATAATTTGGAGCACAGCAGCCTTCCAGCATTTTCCAAAATCAAAGAAATAAAACTGGGTCTGTCCTTTCTTCTTCTTTATATCCTCTCTGAAAACCTGAACTCAAGTACCTGATATTAAACAACTGGCTTAAGCCTCAGTCAGACAATAATGCAGTCCCTCCGGCTCACAGCATTAGCAAGGGTTAGTAGGCTTAATGCAATTGCTCTTGTCAGCCCCTCTGACTGCTTGTAACCACCTCTAAGAAAGATCAAATTATTCCAACAATTGTAGAGATAACCTGAAACAAGAGACTAATCTACCACTCACATTTCTGTCAGCGTGGCTTTTGCCTGCCTCTGAAATATCCTGATTTGACAAGCGAGCTCAGCCTCACTTTTGGTGATGCTGTGGGATGCCAAAACTCTGCAACTGAATACAGGTGACACATAAATGTGCACATGTATCACTGACCTAGGAGAAAACCTAAGATCTGTGGTTTAACTCCTCCTGCGAGAAAAGAGACTTAACCCAGCAATGTGAACAGCTATGAAATATGAAGGAAAAATCCAGAAGACACAGGTGACAACCAAACTCTCAGGACAGAGATCAGGCACATGAGGATGAGAAGCTCCTGCATCAGTTCCAGCCACCTCTGCTTCCAGGTTTGGTGGCTACAGGAAGCACAGGGTACCTGTCCCTGGGTCTCCATGAACGGGTTCTGTGTGCACACCTGTGTAAGAAGCAGCCCTCCACCTGCCCAGATTAATGCTGCTTACTCCTCAGAGGGCAGGCTGAGCCAGTCTCCCACACACTTGTATTATCTGCTCAAAAAAGAGCTGCTCACAGACACTGAAGCACTGGGTTTCACACTCAAGGTCAGTTACCCCCCTGTAAAGAGAAAGGCTTAAAGGGAAGACTTCACTCACAGAACAAGGAGTGTGCAGGTATTTGTTAGCTGTTTCTGGCACTCGCTCCTTCAGTTTGCACCGCTTTTGATAAAGCTGGTATCTGAGCACTACTGATAACCTATCCAGCACACACCCCTGACTGAGAGCTGCTCTCCTGATGAAATTGTCTCTAACAAAAGATTTCAAACTCACTTGCTGAATGATGTTTACTTGGAGCCCCAGATACACCGTGGCAACTCGGGCTTAAAACGCCTCTGTGCACATGAAATTCTGTAACAGCTTCAAACACAATGAGAAAGGATGATTTCTTACACATGCACACACTGCAGCAAGAGCAATGTCCCTGGGAATCCTCATACTTCAGTGCAACTTCATTGTGCTTTGGTGCTTTTGGAAGATTTTTTTTTTTCAGTTAGAGACATATTTCCATTTCTGCAGAGAATTTTCTTCAAGGAGTCACCTGGAAAATGTGCCAGGGAAGAGAACACCTGATAACATCCCCATTAGAACTGGTGTTCAGTGAGAAATACCTTCTACTCAGTTACCCATGTAAATCACTGTTAATTGGAACCAGCACAAAACAAAATGGAAAGAGCAACATTATCAAAGGAAACACATCAATCAAAGGAAAAAAATTTGAAGAAAAAAGGAGGAGGGTTTAATTTATTTACACTAGCACTAAGTCAGAACAACCTTTTCTTTATAGCACTGCCTTTCTCTCAGAGACAAAACAGCATGGCTCCATTTTATGGATGTGCCCATCAGAGAGCACACCAAGGCCAGCACTGAGCAGACAGGTATCTGGGGTGACCTCACTGCCCCATAACCAGGCTCCCCCAGGAGCCCCACAGGAACCTGGACAGCTCCCTGCCAGGCTCATTTTCAGGCCCTTGCCAGAGATGCTCACAGAAATCAAGCAACATTCCACTTCTTTGACAACCCCTCTCAGAGGGTGCAGGCAGAGAAGCTGGAGAACCAGCCCCCACTGCCAGAACCCAATGTCATATCCTTCACTCCCTGATTCCTGAGCACCACTGTGTGTTTGAGCATGTGACACATTGACTCAGCCTGTTCATCCAGCAAAGAACGAGCCTGAAAAACAATGAGCTGTTTCCTTGCAGGCCAGCAGTGAGCCAGCTGGTCACATCACCAGCCATGTGCTGGAAGCAGTGCCAGCCCAGAGCCGTCAGGCTGCACTGCCAATGCACGCCAGTCCAGGTGTCCCTGCTGAGTGTAAGCAGGGAGGAACTGGAACTGGGCCTGAGAAAGGAATAAAGCTCTCCCAACCTCCTTTCAAAACAACCCAATGAACGCATGAATCACCCACAGGAAGCACTGCTAATGCCAGCCATACACATCACCCAGCAGAAAGGCATGCAACTCGGGGAGGCTTCCAGTTAAGATAAGACAACAGCAATCAGCCACTTTGGGGTGCCTGTTACCTTTCTCTCCCTCAGCATGCCACAGCTTCTGAAGGCAGTATTGTTGGCTTTGAGTACTGTTATTTCACCCATTTTGTCCTGTGTTGAATCCTGCACCCTGCTGCACAGATTTCTGCTGTCAACGCTGGCTGTGGCTGTGTTGAGAGCTCCTACAACAGCTTTGGGTCTTGCATGCCAGCTACCTGCACTGCAGCCCCTGAAAGGTGCCATACAAATCATGCTCTTTGGGAAAAAACCCAGCAAGTTGATACTTGAAAAGATACTTATGAGAAAACCATTCAGTGTCAGCATGTAATATGTAAGCCTCTAAACCTCAGCATGTAAGACTTCCATTGGGCTTTGCTCTGTATTTTTTCTTTAAGATTACGAGGGCCACAAGTCATTTAGGCCTGTCTGGCCTGACCTCCTGTAGAGCACAGACAAACAACATATTTGCTCAGGCAGGGAAGAAATGGCAACACACCAGAAACCCTCTGAGAAATGGTTCATCTTTTATCAGCGAGCAACAAAACTTGGGTTGGTGTCAAGCCAACTCTGAAATTTATCCCCCATTTTGTGATGTATGTCCACAGAACAAAACAGGCAACACAGCAAAAAAGTGCCTCAGATATTAGATGCAATTCCTTGTAACAGACAGACTGATTCCAGGAGTAATTCCTCCAGCAACACAGCATCCAGTATTGATTCAGGAAGCTGAATTCAACATTGAACAACTTCAAAGTCATTGTTGCATTAAACAGCACCAATATCTTTACAGTTTTGAAACAGTTACAACTTTTTGGAGAGCTCTGATTAGTAGATACTTCACAGATAGTCTGCATGCTCCTTCCCATCTCTTCTAGAAAAAAAAGGAGGGAGGACAGAACAGTGGAAGATAATTCCTGGCAGGAAGGAGTAAAGATGAGGGGTGTTCATCCCCAGCACCACTGCCTGGAACATTGGCATTTTCTGCTCACCTACCCACTGACTGACAACTGCCTTGGAAAATACTGCAAAGCTGGCAGATTGTCTCCTCTCTACCAAAAATGTACCAAACCAGATCTACAGAAGAGGAGATGGAAGTCAGCTACCCTGGCTGAAGAAAGGAAAAGCATAGCATCCTTCCAGCAGCCGTGTTTGGATTTTCATCACACCCTCTTTTTGCCCTCTGGCAGCTGCTACCTCTAGAGAGCCCCAAAAAGGCAATGCTCCTCTACAAAGGGGCAGCTTCTCAGCACCCCATGCCACATTACTCCATTCTCCTTGGGATTGGTGAGAAAACAAACTCAAAAGAGAGAAAGCAACTACTACCAACTCACCCCTGCTAGGGATATCAGCTGCTGGGAGTTGCTGGTGGATGGTTTTTGCACCCAAATTCATACTAACCAGTAACCCCAAGCGCCATTTCCAAGCAGACTTCCCATCCTAACTCCCAGGGCACTGCAGAGTATTTCACACAACGCAGCCACACCACCTCATGCTTGCTGTAATCCTCATGTGTTACTAAACTACTCACACTGCAGATGATTGAGCAAGGCAAGAGGCTGGAAGTCTGCCAACAGCCATTGAGAAACAGCTTGAAATGCATCTGAAAGGACAGGGGGAAAATTCAACCATACACCTCACAGTTCAGCTCTCTCAGCTCTGTCACGCTCTGGACCTGTGGCCTCAGAATTGTCCCGAGTTAGGAGCAGGATTTTACAACCAGTTTTACCACTGGACGTAGCCCAGTAATTCACAGCATACAGACAGATCTGGTTCTAAGTTATATGCTTTAAGAGCATCTCATCCATTTTATCTAGTAGCTGCAGCTATGAAGAAACACACAGCCTGTCCTGACAGAAAACTCCTTATTTTATTAGCTATCTTCCTTCAGTGCAAAAATCTGCATACATCTTCAAAATTAGATCTTTATTCTTAAGGAGAAGAAAGCTGCTAGCCTTGCTATTCAGATGATGACAATCCTCCAAAGCACAACGTCTGCAGGCAAAGTAAAAAGAAAACAAAGCCTGCCTTTAGTAATCACAAAGCTTTACAAGAAACCTCCTACCATCACTGCAACAGAAAGCACATGCCAAATTCTGCAAAGGCAGGGAAGACTGACAGGCAAGGAAGAAATACTGCTGTGGGTCCTGGGGAACTCTAAACACCTTTGTCCTCAGGGGTGTCCACATGGAGGAACAGGATTTTTCCTGGTTCCGAATATCGCAAGGCCTTACATTAGAGAAGAAAAAATAAACCATATTTGGGGCCTATTTGTTGTACCTGCATGTGTACTTAAAGAGAGCTTATCAGGTTCACTCCCCAAGGCAAAGCTGGTGTATATCAGAGGAAAGGAAGCATTCAGCTTAGGTGAATTTGCTCTTGATTTATCTTCCATTGGGGTAATTCAATGAGAACGAATAGTGTGGTGAAAGCTCAGCACAAACAACAAATCAATGTGTTTCAGTCTGTAAATCTTAAGACAACATGTCAAAAACAAACTCAGGCAATCTGAGACTGGCAATGGCTGCACTTTGGCAGCATCAACTGCAACACAGAACACGACTGAAGAGCTCTTTTAGATCAGTTGTACGAAACCTCTTACAAATTCCCAAGCCCAAAAAAAGTCTCTCTGTTACCTTGCTTCAGTGCCCTGGTCATTTTACTACCAGGCAGTTGCCACCCCAAACCATCTGTGATCAGCAGACATAGTCCATGAACAGTTTGTTCAGGAGCTGCTTCTCCTCCCAAACATTGCAGGGTGTCCATGCACAAAACCAGTGTCACCAAGCACAGAACAAACTCCTTCCCTCAACATCCCTTTTACCTAATCCTAAACGTTTAAGGCTTAATCTTTACAAATATTTCTGTCATAGCTGAAAAATGGGAAATCTCGAGATAATAACCCGAAAATACAAAGGGAAGAAAACCAGCAAGTAGAAAACATGGCTTGCTTTGACAGCCTCTCCCACCCTTTATACAATCTACATGTTGTAGGATATAGTAAAAACTGAACAACTGTGAGAACCAGGGAAATAATAAGCATGTGGCACAGGCTTGAGTTCCTACTGTGTGTTGACAATTGTCACACAATTATACAATTCATGACACAGTTGCAAAATGTCTTCCAGTTCAGTAGGAGAACATTTTTGTCCCCCCTCCCTGGACTTGCACCTGAGACATGGACAATACCATCCTGCAACTTGTTTGCTTTAAATGGATTTATTGCTTTTCTATAAGGTTGAGCACCTCTGTCCCAGGAGAAGGGGGGATGATGAGCAAGAGGCAGAACCCAGGTCTAACACAGGTAATAATGTCCAGGACAAGCATGGTGGAGGGGTCAGGTGTTCTGCACAGACGTGTGCTTTTCAAACACTCTCTACCACCGCCCCTTCACCAGCTACCATTCAGAAGCAGCCACTGTCACTTGCAACCCCATGAGCATCCTACAGCCTGCACATGGAGCTGGCACTCCAAGGAGCCCACAGGTACAGGGAGAAGCAGGAAGGACCAACAGTCACACCACCACAGCTCAAATTCATAGGCCTTTTGCAGTGAGTGCATTTCCAAAGTGTCCCTGACAAGGGTGGTAACTTGAGGCAGTTTTTGTCCCTCAGGAGGCAGTGGGGAGGGTGTGCATGTGCCCATGTATTTCAGTTACATGCTCAAAGAGCAGTAGATGCTCTACAGAACATACACCACTTATTTTGTGGGGATATTTCCTACTGTAAAATAAGGGAAGAAAAAATTGTTCAAGAAACTTCTTTGAGGTAGCCTGAGATTCTCTCTCTCAGCCCCAGAAAGAACCAAGTTATTTCCCCTTCAATGGCTTCATTTCCCATAGTCAACAAGTAAGAACCAGGACACTTCACACTGTCACCAATCTCTTTTTTTATTTTCTTCTCTCTCTTTTTTTTTTTTTTTTTTTTTTTTTTTTTTTTTTTTTTTTGTCTTCCTTCCTTCTTTCTAGGAGATTACTTTTTTTAGCATTTGTTGTTCTACCTGCTGAGAAAGTGCCCCCATGTTGCTGTCTGCCTTTAGAGAAACCATACCACATGTGAATTCACCACTGCACTGACAACAGCTCAGGGATCCTCCTAGAGAGGTATCAGCAAATGTTTGTTTGGACAACAGGAACTGAATTCTGAAATGTCACGTGCTTTACTTATACAACAAAATGTATAATTAGTGCTGGTAAAACCCCACGTACCTCTACACTTCCTTTTCATAATCTCCTTTGGAGCACTGTGATGTCACAAGGAAGATGTTCCATAACCTGGATAGTTGAGGCTGTAACCACCCTGGGACAGAGCTACGCTGAACACTTCAATGGAAAGTTTGGATGGCTTGAAAACACACTGCTCTAAAGGCAGAGACCACAGAGCTTCTCTCACACAAATTCTGCCTCGATTTTAAACCTTGATCTATTTAATTTTGCTTTCTTCCCAAAGAGACTTTCGATATTGTGCACATCTCAGAGTCAGGTCTCCTTGAAAAGTCATTTACTCTCATAGTATTAGAAAAAAATTAGGCTGTAATTAAGCAGAGTTATTAATCTTTTGTCACTTGGGACCTGAAACCTATTCATATTCATGTCAACAGGAGTGTTTGCTGCTACAATCAGGACTGCACACAAGGTAAGTGCCTCACCATTGCTCAGAAGAGAAAAGAATCTTCTGGGGTCCAATACCTATTCTGCCTTCTGTTCACAGCTGGTTTAGCTGGGATGTTGACCACTTCTGCCAGCCCATCACCAACCATTTTGCATTTCTTCATCTCACCCAAAGAACACCATTCCCCTGTCACAGGCACAAGCTGCCACAGTCCACAGCCTAGGGATCTCTTCCCTAATCTCACAGCTCTGCCAGCTACCCAGAGGAGAAACAGCCATGGCTGCATTGCCAGAAGTGATCTTTGGAAAATGCTTTTCAAGATTCCTCTTCTCAAGAGCACAGAACCATCAGGATTTGCAAAAAGCTTCAAACTTTCCCCAAAAGACACTTAGATCTACAAAGGAAGTCATTCCTTACCTAGACAGATAGACAGGACTCAAATTTTGAGGCCAACTGTTCTCATGCTCCTTGGACAAACTCCAAGCGCTCAGTGTGGAGCCTCACTACAGTTTCTTCAGGCCAAGGCAAGGGGAGGTTCAATGATTTTCTTTACAGACACCACATCCCTGCCTGCAAGGGTATGAAACCAAGATTTCTCCGTTCTAAGTGGGATCCAACAGTGTGAGGATTAAAGTATTGCTGTAACTGGATTGCTTCCTGTAGCCACAAACAATAATCAGGTTAAGAGATTTCCTTTCCCTCCTCTTGACTAGGCTGTGAGTAGGCAGAAGTTACAAGGCAAGGGGGTGGCTCTTAAGCCGTTCCTATTCCAGTTGTTTGAGAGGGCTGTTTAGGGTTGTTAATTTTGCCTCCTACTCGTTGGTTTAAAGGCACAATTACCTATGCAGCCAGCAAATGCACCTTGCTGCACAAGCCATGAATGAAACAGACTCCTTGAAACCAATCTCTCGGCTCTGCATCCTTTCACACCACAAACCCACACAGATGCATCACTGGAGAGAACAGAGCTGAAACAGCTTACCCTGAAAATGCACCGTTCCCTCCCACCTCCTTTCCTGCCCTTATATCGGCGTTTTCCAGGCTGCCTTCTCTCCTTTCCCCCTCCTGACTCTCAATACCACCTCACTAAAATAAAAACAGTAAATCCTGAGGATGGTTGAGTTACCTCCACAGCACACCTAGCCAGCAAACAGGGGACTGGAAGACAGCCAAGTTCACCACCACATGGGACCTAACAGGACCTCCAAGCTCCCTTTAACCACAGATTCTATGAAATATGGTTCTTTGAGGCAGTTGCCCTTGACAAGACAGTACAAAACTGGGCAAATAGATCAGAAGTTGAGAGAGCTGGACAGACATTGTGTAATTTCCTCATAGATTTCTGTGTGAGGCCACAACTTGTTGGCTGTGTTGTTCACAATACCCAAATATTTGTGAAGAAGTGACAAAAAATAAAAAGGAAAATTACTTGAAGACAAACCATACCAAGGAACTGTTGCCCCACCATGTGCACAGGAGAGTTGCAGTGACATAACTACATTTCCTGGGCCCTACAGCAAGACTTTATTGCTCTTAGAAGGATGCAATTTAGAGTTAAGATCTGGATTCAGGCAGAGATAGATTTAATCTGTCACTGCCACTTTTTTAACTGTTGGATGAATCACTTCACCTCTGCTTCTCTCTCACCCATGTTTATCCAAACCATGGAGTAAAACCCCCACAAAATAAGCAACATTTCATTGTGGCACATCATGTAGCATCTACCACAACAGGATGTGAGACTGTGCCACAGCCTCCTGGCATGTCCTGTCACACAAGCTGAATTCCAGATGATGAGGACACTGTCAAGCAGCATCTCCTGAGGATGCATTAGGATCTGCCCAAATAGCCTGAACCCTGTCCCAGCATGCACAGCATTCTACCCAGTCACGCAGCCATCAGCCTCTCTCATGTAACACTGCAAGCTATGCGGATGCTCACGGCCTCAACGAGGAGCAATGTCTTTTCTCAGCACAAAGAACCCTTAAAACCTCAGCAGAAAGTCCAAATAATTTCCATGGACTGCTCCCCAAGCCTTAGCCTGGACTCCAGCAGTTCCCAGGGGATTCCCATCTGGCAGACTGGACAGCAAGGCCAACTCTGCCAGTGCTTTCACTCTCAGGTGGTTTCTCTCCACAACCACCCTATCACAGGCAAGAAAAAGGCAACACTGGGCACGGGAACAGCTGTGAACAAAGGAGGGAGAACGTGAGTCATAGCTGTGGCTTCAGGGAGGCAAAAGGCCACTTCAACTAGAAGAGCAAGCAACATCAGGATCTGAATCTAAGCCTCACTTCAGTGTCCAAACCACAAGGTCATCTTTCTGCTTTACTTTCAAGCAATATTTTCAAGCTTTCACTTGTTTAACAAAGAGCACATGACCAAATTCATTGCTGATGCATAAGAGCCTCCCTAGAAACCCTAAAGAGAGCTTACTAACCAATCCACAGGGCAGTGGTAACATGATGCAGTGAACTTTTAAAATTATTTTTTCTAGGCAATAGAAGGGATACACTATGTGGGAAACAGCCCATCTTTCCTTGGTCACTGCTTTACTTAAAATCACGGTGTTAAAACTTCCAGCTGTTCACTAGGGGTCTACCCAAAAGCCATCTCAGGACAGACAGGAAATAGTGGCAGCCTGCAGCAGCACACTGATCTTCTCTCATTTTAGCCCTGCTGAAATTAGGCATCAGCAATAGTATGGCTAATGTCATGGAACTTTCTTCACAAATGTAAACAGATTTTGAGTTTTCTATCTCCATATGCAGCAGAACTGCTGCACCAGCTGTCCCCAAATCCAAGGCTGCTTTAACAAAAGATGCTGCAGTGCCAGTTCAGCGGAGAGCAGCAGTGAAAGGTGCGAATGCACCACACCTGCTGGGAGCCTCCACAGCTGGAGCAGCCTGTCAGGTACCTGTTGCTAAACAGCTCACTGCCTCCAGGCTAAAATAAAATGTGTTAATGAAGTAACCACCACAAAGCAGTGACTACAAAAACACCACTTGCAGCCTTTTCTGCAGAAAGGAAAGCACTAGTGCTTAGGACAAGTACCTTTGAACCAAGTGAGAAAGTGCTAATGGGGATGCAGAACAGACGACATTCTCACACTCATCACCTGGCAGAGTTTACTGGGATACACCTCCAAGCCTGCTGTGCCAAGGCAGCTAAGCTGGGAAAAGTGGTGAAATGAGGTCAGGGTTAGGTCACTGATACACACCAACTCCTTCCATTCTCAGAGTGTCCTGGCAAAGATCTACACGCACACTGGCAAAAAGCAATCATGTGCCACGCAGCAGTCTCCCTGAAGCCTAGTTACCAATTTTCCTGCTAATGCTTAATGTAGAGTTCACGTTTCATTACAGCTTGCTACTCCTGAAGTAGCACCGACACAAGACTGTGTGTCTGACTCATCCCATCCACTTCCTCGGCTTTTATCTGCAGCTGGCAAGCACCTTGGATCCCAATCCCCGCAGGCTCAGGAACATTGCATCGTAGTTAAGTCACACCTGGGACAACAGTACAGGGGAGGGACTGAAATTATACAAGCCCATGAAAGAGAGGGTCAAACCGGCATGGGCATCTATTTTTGAGGTTTCTTCATAAAATTAAGAAAAAAAAATCACATTTAAAAAAGTTTAATTCCAAAGAGTTGCACAGTTAAGGTCCTTCACTCAAAAGAATGATTTTTTGTGGTTGTCGACACAGCCACGACACTGAGAATGCTTCAGAAGGCTTTAAGTACCAGCACCTCATTATCTCGAAGTCTCTCATACCTTTTCTCTGTTGCAATCCCTGGGCAGCTCCACACAGCTCTGGCTCTTTCTTTGAAGTCTTCTCTCTTCCTTCTGCAGTCCTGGCTCACTCCCTCCTGTCCCCAGCACGGCCACCTCCCCTGTCTGTCCCTCACCTGCCCTGCTGTCCCTCCCTCCTCACAGCAGAGCCCCACTGCCCCCTCCCAGCTCCCTCACTCTTTATCACACCCAGAGCTGCCAGGGCAGGGCTCTTCCCACTCCTGGATAATTAACACAGCTGGATAATTAACACAGCTGCAACATATCGGGGGCCAGATTGCCTTCAGCACCATCTCCACCTGTCTCCCCACAATTCTTACCAAAGCTGGCAAATTCATTCTTAGGCTTCTCCTCAACACAAGCTGTTGATAACCAGTGCCTGTACAATGCAGTTTTCTGCTCAGATCCTTGTGGGTGGAGCAGGAGCCTGAAACAAGGCTGACTTGTCCATAGTTCCACAAATCAGTACAGCAACAGATAAAATCACCCCCAGATAACATTAACATTTCAGCAAGACACAGATGAGACGAACACAGTGTAAATGCAGAGCAATGGGAATGTTGTCCTTTTGTCTGACTGGAGGTTAAGGAACATAAGAGGCAGGGGAAAAAAAGCTTGAAATGTCAAGGGACTTAACAAACATCAAGGAAAAAGTTAATAAATTATTCATACACAGAGCAGGTGAAATCCAAATGGGACATTCAGAGTCTACTTCTGACGAAGGAGCACACAGGAAAGGAAGGAATACCTGGAACAAGCAGCCTTGAGCATAAGGCATGAGAGAACTGAAAGAAATGTTGACTTCTGGGACTGTATTTCAGGGATGCACATAGAAGAAAGTTCAGAAAGTCTAGAATAAGAAAAAAGCTGATATTCATTAACAGTGAAAAAATGTAAAATCCATTAAAAAACAACCCAAGCAGATCAAGAACATAGTTCAGCTGAAAAACACAAGCCATACAAGAACAAGACATGGTCACTACAGCTGTAGCAGTAGTTAGTCTTTAAATTATGAGAAAAAAAAATCAAACTCCTTTGAGAAGCGAAAAATTAAGACTTGGATTGAAATTTTGCTCAATTACAGGTATGCAAGTCAAGACAGAAACAAGGAAAAAATTGTGATAAATGTCAAAAGTATCAGCAGGCATGTGCAGGGCTTTTGAGGGAAAGGAGCAGAGAGAAAAGTGAATGTATTGGTAAGGCAGAAAATAGATTAAAAGAAGACAGCTGCAGGAACATGGAGGGAAATGCAAAATACACAGCAGCTCTTCTAAAAGTATATAAATAATGTAAATCTAAACGACACTTATCTAAATAATACAGACTCAGAGACACTACTTGAATTGTTACTGAAAACTAAACAGCAGAAGAATCAATGAGAGGCTTTGCATGAACAGGATTTTTCACCCTGGTAGAGAATGCTATTAAAGTACAGGAAAAGAGGAGCAGAACCCTCCACCAGGGTGTTACTCTTATTCTAAGCCTGATACCACTGCAAGAGTTCAACACCTAACTGTTAACGGGTTTCAGTTTTGGAAAATGGAACTAAAGACGGGAGTTCTGCTGTCCTTCTGAGCTGTCTATACTGATAAGAATTTATTTATCACATATGCAGAAAAACAGTTAAAAATACATAGCTGGGCATGGAATCTGGACATTTTTTGTCCAGAAAATGGTCCCAGATGCACTGGCTTTGGATCTCATGCTACTTAAAATAAGTTCGCACTGAAGAATAAGAAATGTGATAAGAAATGGAAGCTTAAAAATCAGCATGAGTAGGTAAATAAGGAGAATACAGAACAAAGGACAACAGGAGTTCTAATTTCCTAAACAGAACCCCTCACTGAGTTAGACCACGCCACAGAAACAGCATGAGAGATGGCAGTGAGCAGCATTATAAAGGAGAGGGCATTGCAACAGGCCAGCAGAAAATGCCAGCGTAATTTTGGGCTGTGTGCACTGAGGCTGAATCACACTGCAGAGCAGGGAGTGGTCTCTGTAAGCACACTTGCATTGTGCTCAGGCACCTGAAATATTGCATCTCTCCTCCCAGTACACTGCAATGAGCACACTGAAGCATCCAAACAAAGCCTCATTTATCTAAGAGACTTCTAGCAACAAGAGCAGGATCACTTGAGCTGTCTGCTTCCCCACAGGCAGAGACAAGTTCCTGCTGCCACATCCCACACGGAGGAGTAAGACACTCTCACTTGTTGTTTCCCCAAACAGTATTCACCAGCTTTCATGTAGTTGAAAAAAAACCCAAACCGACCCAGAACAGAAGCACAGCTTCCCCATCAGCTGGGATGCCTAAAGCTTGGACCAGGTAATGACAGAAGGTATCTGGAAAATAGCTCTGTCCATATGCTCACCTGGCATGCTATAACATGCAGTATGCTTTTTACCTCTGGCTCTTTTTTGGAAACAACTTTTAAAGTTGACAGGAGAGACAGCTTTCAATCTAGAATCATTCCATGTTCAAACGATTGCACAAAAACACCAACACAGATTTAACCACAGAATGGATCACTAGGGGAACCCTGTAAGCTGCTGGTGCTCAGCAATTTATTCTTTTGACAGAATAAAGGTCTGGGGATTGTGATCCCAGAGAAGGGGGCACCATACACACATGACACGGCTGCTAATGATCAGCCACAAGTGACTGAGGACGCCGGAGGAAGCAGAATGTGCACTCGTGGTGTCCTAGCACAGAAAGAACAATGCAACATTTTTGATAAGCCATCAGACAACTGTTGCAACACCGCCTGGCTAATGCTGAAGCCCTGGAAAACAAGGCTAGGACGCAGCATGACAGGTCCTTCAAATAAAATTAAACCCTCAGGGAAGTCACTACTAACATTTTGCAAGGAGCACACCCCATCAATCATGTTAGCAGGGCACGTTTGTCCCAAGTTCTGCTCAATTATTGTATGCTCAGAAGGAAAACAAAACACTGCCAGAGAAGAAATCCCAAATGTGCCACAGAGAGCTACAGATAGTGGACAACATATGAGACAGATTATGCTGCAGGCCTGTAGCCAAGCCTACAATATTAAGAATAATAAGCAATCTGATGACTGTTTAGAACATTTTGTTTTCTATATAGGACTGAAAGGAAATCATAATTCAAACAGTGATATATCATCACTTATAAGAGACTGTTTCCCTACGAGAAACCGTGGCCTCTCCCAAGAACTCTGGGTCTGAAGCTACACCGGTTTGTCACGGCATCACACTATCTTTTGAAGGAACAATCTGGAATCATTTAACATTCCCAGAGGTGCAACTCTGTAGCTTACCCAAACAGAACAGATTTCGCTGAGGTTGGAAGTTTACCATGAAAATGTCTGATTTACCCAGGAAACCACTCAAGAACATCTCAGGCAGATAAATACATATTATTCCAGCTGGAATAGGCATTTCTTAAAGGAACACCCTGTTCAGAGACTCCTCATTGCCATGAAACTCTTAGGGGTTGTAGAAGAGACAGGCAATGCTCTGTGCTGAGAGTAAACAGACCCCTGAGCCCACAGCAGCCCCTTCATGTGGCTGTGCCAGAGGAGAGCACGTTCCTTCACAGCACAGGGCAGGAACTGTCACAGAAATGGGCCTGGGGCAATGGAGAGCACGCAACCACACCTGCACAAATAAAGTGTTAACCTACTCTCCACACTTGTCAGGTAATGGACACTGGCCACCCAAACAGGAAAACTGGGTGGTGGAGACAAGAGCATTCACCCCAGGGAACTTCAAAGGATCACCCTAGCTGGCACTCTTGGAATATTTCCAGTTGTACTTGCAACAACTGCTCTCGTTCCAAGAAGACGTTCATTAGGCTGTAACTTTCCAAAACAAAAGTTTGCAAGTTATAATGACAGAGAATTCAGAGCACCTCCTGGAATGTAATATCCTGAAGGTAGGCATACACAGTCACACCAAGTGAGCCCCAAACACTTGCATTTCCCTCAATCAATGCTTTTCTAACTACCATAAGCAGGAGACACTGTGTTCGAGCACACTGCGTGGGTGGCAGCAAGACTTGGAATGCTTCCTCATGCATTGTACTGAGACACAAGGTATTGTGGATGAAATGCAGTGCATTTGAATCCTTGCAGTGCCATTCACAGCATCATCTGCACAGGTAGAATCTGCCTTTACAGCCTGACCTCAGCAATACTGACGCAGCAACCAAAACACAACTCGTATCTCTCACCTCTAACTAGAAATATGATTACTTATCACAACTGAAACAGCATCCACATAACACTGAACACAGTAGCTGTGTCATGGAAAAAGTGAACACAATCATACAATCTTATCTTGTTTCCTAATTAAGAACTCACATTTATGGACGGTCAGATGTTAAAAGAAAAAAATAAAAAGAGCGGTCCTATTAGAAGAGGTGGAAAATACCACTATGTGGAAATAACAAAACCTCAAGCATGTTTGTTTTCACAAAGTCCTTTGACACATTTTTTCCCAATGTGCTGCCTGACCAACACACAAAACAATGAGAACACGGTAAGACGTTACCTTGATGCAGACGGACATTTTACCTTGGCAAAGCTCTAGATCACTTCTGGCAGTCTCTACAGTGAAAACCTGCTGCTACCCCTAAGGGGACCTATTGCAAGGCATCTCAACAGACACTCCCACCTCAGAACACTGCTATAGATTTCTACTAATGTAACTGTGAGTAGAAGTTAAGGCTGATTGATGGACTATTTTAGCCAAAGTACGCTTCACATCCTGCATTGTGAATTAATCAGGTTTGCTTTCTTTCCAAGGCACTGTGATGGGAAGCCAATCATTCTGAGCCAATGGGTAGCCCCATGGAAGCATTTTGTATAGTTTCCAGTTGTTTACTTCCTTCTGCCTCTCTGCATAATAGCCCACTGCCCATAAAATTCAGCTCTGCCTCCCTTGGCAGCCACTTAAGCCAAAGGCAGCTGGGTCTAAGCTATGCTCAGTCAGCTCATAGGAGGGTCACCAAGAGGTCACTCTCTCAACTTGGCCCTGACAAGAGAAAGACCCCACCAGGAGGGATGATACCTCCACTGGAAGAGCAAGTTTGCAAAAATAAACGTGGACTTCATTCAGCGGCATGTGCCCGATTGAGCCAGAAAAAAAAGTCCATTACAGGCAACAGCTGAGCTTAGAAAGCCAAGATCCTCCTGACAGGCATCAGACATCCTACAGTCACACCACTGAACCATTCCATGCCCATTTGGATTGGCCCAGACTCCTCCTGCTATCCTGAAGGCCTGGGCAACCTGCATTAACAACTCAGCACAGAGCAACCCCACAAAGGCTGATCCAGCCCCACTCCTGCAGCACCCAGAGCTGCCCCTGCAGAAAATTAAACAGCTAAGAAGGAGCACAGGGACAGCCAAGACTGGCAATAGAGACTCTTGAAAAAGAAACCATCTTCTATAGCATTAAAACCAGTGCAAAGCTCTTCTTTCTCCAGATATGCATAAGTATGAAAAAATGCAGGCTCCATGTGCATTAGAGATAGAAGGGCATTACTACCCTTGGATGGAAATTATTTTGCCATCCCCAAAGCACAGTGAGACCAGAGACCACCTGTGCTAGGCACTGGGATAGCACAGCAGAGCTCCTGCCTTGAAGAACACATCAAGACTGTACCATATACAAGCAGATCAGTAGAGAAAGAACATGGGCAAGCAATAAGGAAGCACAGAGACACCATTAACAGCTCAGGTTTGGGGCTTGAGCTCCCTTCAGCCTCAGTGAACTAAAACACTTGTCTGACAGGTGCCCACCTGTGACCTGCTCACTCAGGAAAGCTTGGGCTAAGTGAAGACTGGAGAACCCAGAAGCACCAGTCCCACACTGGTCACTGTGGACTGTGGCCACTGGCAGGACTTCTCCAGACCTGCTGACTCCACAGACATGACAGCACTTCATGTTAGAGCCATGGCCTCTGCAGGAAGAATCAGCTTCCATTAGCTCTTTCCCATCTTAGCAGGTGCAGTGTTTGAAGACATTCCAGAGCTGATATTTCAGATGAATTTCACAGAAGTTTCCTGCAAGCAGCTGTGTCAGACAGGGCTGCCCCCGGGGCTACCAGCACACAAAGCAGCTCATGCATTACAACAAGCATCTACACAATGCTAATGGAAACTGTCCTTGTGAGAAGACACGGGATTCACTGGGCCAAAACCCAGTTGTACAAACAACTTTCAGACCGATTACACATCACTTCTCATCCGCTGGCATCCTGCCACCCATGTAACCCCCTTCTACCCTCTTCTGCACTCAGTCTCACCATTCTCAATCGTTCTGTCCATGGTTTGCTCAAAGCAGTTCTCCTCTCCCTAGCTCCTGGAGCACTTCCATTTGTGAAGCCTATGTACAGGCACATCCTTCACCATCGCTAAGATCTGTGCTCTGCTTATGCAAATTTGTTCTACAGGAAGTCAACCTCGTAATTCTGTCCCGGTCTCCAAATTCCAGCTTGGGAGCAACCTGCCCACACATGAACAACACCTCAAGTCACTTTAAAGCTACAAAACGATCACTTGCTTCCTGCTCCACACAACAGCCTCTGCATGTGTCATCAAAAGGTGCACAGGCTCTTAGCAGACACATGTTGCAAACTCCTTCACACCTGCTGCCTGCTGAGCCCAGCACTCCCTTGGGCACCACAATCACAGAGGCTTTCCCTGGTAGCTTGGAGTATTTTGGAATGTTTCTACTCCAGCCCATCTGGCCACTCAGTCACTGAGCTTCTCCCTACAAACATATCCACCTAACAAGGCTGATATCCTGCTGCCCTACAGGAACCTTCCCCCCTGCCTCCCCCCCGCTTGAATTTTACGCCTCTAATTTTTGTAAAACAAAGTTATTTCACTTGAATACATCATTGCAGACAGCACACCACAGCCCAGGGACGCAAGGAACCAGGGGGACTTCCTGAATCTGCCCTGTAACTCTCATGAGAAGACCTGATCAGAGTCTGGTAAGATGAGCGGGCCGAAGGACACCCACCCACCTCGTTAACACAGCAGGCACCTCCTGGCTCCGAGACAGGTGTTCACAGGCACATCTAGCCCGGACCATCCCTTTAACCACACCGGCAGTGATGCCATCCACACCACCCAGCCTGAGATACCACTCTGAGCTCAGCTGGCAGCACAGTGAATCCCTGCCCTTGTTCCCGAGGGTCTGGGGTGCAGACGACACCGGCCCAGGGATGCCAGCTGGCCACCGCCTGGCTTCAGGGCAGCGGCTGCAGGGCCATCACCGTTGGCTTTGGGGGCAAAGAGGCAGCTTTCCAAAGCACAGCCACGACCACGCAGCCCCTTCTGAGCCCCACGGCCATCGCGGCACAGGCTCGCCAGAGGCTGGAACATGGAGGCAAGGCAGCCGCGCTCTGCCGCTGTGCCCCTGCCCCGCCGCTCGCCGGGGCCGCTCCCGCTGCCGGCACGGCACGGCACGGCACAGCACGGCACGGCACAGCACGGCACAGCACGGCATAGCACGGCACGGCACGGCATAGCACGGCACGGCACGGCATAGCACGGCACGGCACGGCATAGCACGGCACGGCACAGCATAGCACGGCATAGCACGGCATAGCACGGCATAGCACGGCACAGCGGGGGCCCGGCGGCCGGGGCTCGCTGCGCATCAGCCCCTGGCCGGGCCGGGCCCCCCGCCACCGCGGAGCGCGGCCCGGCGGGGCAGGGATGCTGCGGGGGCCGCCCCCTCCCCGGCCCCGCCGGTGCCCGGGCTCCGCACGGCCGCGGCGGCGGGGCGGCTCACCTGGGCACGCAGCTCGGCGCCGAGCGGTCGATCTCCCACGTGGCGAAGAGCTGCATGGGCACCGGCACCGGCAACGGGCTGGCCACCGCCATCGAGGCCGCCGTCGCCACAGCCCCGCCGGCCACCGCCGGAGGCCCCGCGGCGGGGCCCGAGCCGGGCGCGCCGCCCGCCGCCGCCGCCGCCATCGCCGCCATCCCGCCGCCGCCGCCGCCGTTGGCGCTGGGGGGCGGCGCGAGCCCCTCGCCTCAGCGACGGCCTCCACCCCGGCGCGCGCGCGCGCGCGCGCCCACTCCTTCGCGGCCCGTGACCAATCAGAGCGCGGCTGGGGCGCGGGCACGAGCCAACCGGAGCCGGGAGAAAGGGCGAGGACGGCGACCGATGGCCAGCAGCCAATCGGAGCCGAGCGAGAGGCGCGGCCGGGGCGGCCTCTGGCCAATCGGAGAGGCCGGCGGGGCGGGGCCAGCCAATGGGAGCGCCGCCGCTGCCCCGGCCGGGCGGGGGGAGGAGGGCGCGGCGTCGCTCCCTTTAAAGCGCATCGGCCCGCGGGGGCGCGCCCAGGGGCGCGGTCGGGCGCGCGTCCCAGCGCCGGGCCTGGGTGGTCCGTCGGTCTGTCCGTCTGTCCGACCGACCGACCCACCCACCCACCCCCGCAGCCGGGCAGGGGCGGAGAACCCCCGGGGCTGGCCAGGGCCTCGGCCCTGCGCGAGCTGCTGTGCCGGGGCTGGCGGCGAAGATGTCCGCGGGAGCGCCCGGGGCGGTGGCGATCCATGGAGCGCCGCGGGGAGAGGGTGCCCTCGGCGGGGGGAGCAGCAGGGCCGGCCAGCGGATGGACCTGAGGAGGAACGGAGCAGCTGGACCCTGGACCACGGCGGGTTGAAGCCTAAAGGAAGCCCAGACCTCTGACTGACTCTGTCCTCGAAACATCTGGGAACTCCAAACACGCCACAGGGAGAGAGGCAGAAATCCCCTTCAGCCCCACTGAAGGTCTGCAGGGGAACACAGCAAAAGGGGGAACCTAGTCGGCCAGAAATTGGTGCAAGTGGTGGCTGCCATGGGTAAAAACCATTTGTGACCTGGAGACCGTGCCCATAGCTTCTCAGCCCAACAGCTGAGAAAGCATCACAGGTTATAAAGTATGTGCAGGGCAGAGCATCCCTCGGGACAGAGCTGAGGGCAAGCCTGTGATGCACTGCAGACAGACAAGTGCACTCTGCTCTGGTAGAAAGCATAAAGGTTCTCCACCAGGACCTTGCCTCCAGCAGAAGTATCTGTCTGAAGTGACTCTGCCTCTTCAAAAAGAGGGACATCAGAGAAATAATCAGAGCAGGGTGGTACTGATGGAGAGCTCCTGAAAGGAAGCAGAGGTGGTCCCAGAGCTGCATTGAAAACTATGTAAAAGAAACAACCAAGTCAACAGTGGTCAAACCAGAAAACAAAGAAAAGCCAGCAGCTTCTGCAGGGACCTGTGCTCCTCAATGCACTTGGCAGTGACAGCGTTCTCCGTGCACGCAGTGTTATTCCAGGCAGACTGTACAGTGTGGCTCATTCCAGTGGAGGAATTAGACTTTGAGAAGTGGCAGCAGCAAAATCTTGCAAAGCAGCCTAGAACATCCACGGTTTCTGCTGTCCATCCTGAGTACAGCCCCGGTGTCTCCAAAACATTACCAGTAAACATTTCAGGGGCACCTTCCTGAATACTGATGTCTAGTTTGTAGTCAAACTTGCACCTCTTCTTTTTACTTGTGTTTATCAGTTCTGCATTTCCTCTGCTGTTGAGGTTCATGTTGGTCAGCAACGTGCTGGTAAATCACATCAGATTCCACTTTGACTAGATGGATAATCTGAACCATCATCAAACTTTTGCTTTTTTTCCCTGCCCACCTTCCTAGCCCATTTCTGCATCCCATAAATGGCATGGATCACAGCAGAGTTGCCCACAGCTCCTCACTTGCTCACAAAACAGCTTGATTGCTTTAATGCATTTGCTTTGCTTTAGTAAGTCATTAATGCACAAGAGGACCTTTGCTTTCACCCTTAACAGCCTTGGTTCTCTAAGAATGTTTTCTAGGGCATCTTAGCAGAGAGATTTGTGTAAGACCATCTGAACCAAGGATGAGCTGCATTTTCATGGCATTCTGCCAATTAATGTGGAAATTAATGGTTTTACTCTTGGTTTTACAGCCAGAGAGAGTCACACAATGGTCACGGCCTTATTCTCAGCATTTTTACCCATCATCGTTTGACCTCAGCTGGGTAACACCACTGCCTTTCCCCAAAAGCAGCTGCCTGCTCCAGAGGAGCTTGCTAGATCTAGGGTCTTGATTTATCTAAGAAAACCCACTGCAGTCCCTCCCCAGCTGTTTTCTTTCTAGTCTGAGTCACCACTGCTGGGTCTTTGTGTGGGACTCCAATAGCATTGAGCGCCCCAGGTTTCCAGTGATGACTGGTCACTTCCAGGAGACCAGAGGCACCTCCCTCTGAGCCCAGGGCAGCCTGCTGAAGTGACTGCTTCCCAGGCACTTCCCAAGGGCTGTCAGTCCTGCTGCTCCCCCGGGCAGCCTTTCCCCTCCTTCCTGAAGGATGCCCACTGCTTCCAGCCACCCCTGCTCTGCCCTGGGGCTGGGTGGTGCTTCACAGTCTGTGGTGCTTTCTCAGTGCTGTTGGAGCTCAGGGCATGGTCCCCAGGTCACAGATGCTCTCTGCCTGTCGCAGCCTCCCCTTGCAGTTTCTGGTTGATGTGGCTCCTCTTTTTGGCTGCCTTTCCCCTGGAAGGATGTTCAGTGGGATTGAGGTGCATTTCTCTACCTCTTTCCCTCCAGCCAGTTCCCTGCAAGCTCACTTGTGTTTGTTTGGCCAGCTGGCTTTTTTACAGATGAATTTATGTGTTTGTTCTCAGGCTGTCTCAATGTCCTTTATTTATCTGGGGGCTTGTCTACACAGCCCACTCTTCATTTTTTCCTGTCTTCATGTTATACTGACTTTGTCCCTACAGCATGACCTACCCATAGCTGTGCTCTTCCAGAGATGGTGGCTTTTCCTATTCTTTGGGGTCAAAAGTTGCCTGTGTTTTTCACTGCAAGTCCCAAAGTCTGGTTATCTTCCAGCTTAAACGGAGGCTGGTAGAGATGTCATCACATTCAGCTGCTTTCCCAGCTCCTCTGGTGCTGAGACCCTTCTGTGTGCCAGCCACCAGCTGAGGTTTGCTTCATTGTGGACCCTAAGGACACCAGGGAAAGCATCCAAGGAACCCTGGCTCTTCAGCATCCAGGTAACCCATTTGAAATGTGCCTTCAGAAAAGGCTTTTACTTATTTTCTTTTGTGTGTCACTGCTATCCAAACAGACCATGCCCATGAGCTGCTCCCCAGCACTACCATCTGGACACAAGTGCCCGGCTGCTTTTCCAGGATGGTCCCTTCATTCTTCCTCCGAGTCACTTCCAGCAGAACTAACAGCACCCCCTCTCTGTCCCATCAAGGGCCACGAGGCTGTGTGTGCCTGTGTTTCAAATGAAGGATTTTTGATAGACACCATTTTCTCAGAGGGCCAGCTTGCACCCTAAAGGACTGCTCAGCTCTATTCCTTCTGTTCTGTATTTTTGACAAATGGTTCCCTGAACTGACTCTGTATATTAATTCCTTGTTTTCCTACTTGTCATACCTAATTTCTTGCTTCTCCCTTCTGATGTCACCTTCCAATGCCTTGCTCACATCAGGCATTTTCCTGATGTTAAAACACCCTTCACTCAGAAACTGTTCCCAGTTTGATTTTCTTTTAAATTGCCTTCCTGAAGGATGTCCATCATTTGCAGCCACCTCTCACACTCTGTGGCCAGGCTGTGGGGGCCACAAAGCTCTTTTGGAACAGTTGAAGCTCTCAGCACAGACCCCAGGCCACTGCCAGCCTCTCTCCATTACAGCCACTGCTTGTTGTTGTTCCTTGTTGACAAACTTCCTCTGCTTCTCACAGTTCCCCTTTGAGGATGTTAACACAACAGATGGATTTCCCCATCTCTCTCCCAAAACCTTTGAGTGCATTGCTCTCACTGCCCAAAGGGACTTCTCAGTGCCAGTGGTGGGGTGCAGGTTTCATGGGCAGAGCAGGGCAGGGCTAAGCTGAAGATGCTTTTCCACCCAGGTCTGGAGCCAGCAGCAGCCAGAGAGCAGCAATGTGCCTGGGAGCCCTGGTGCACCTCTCTGCTTTCCTTCCATTTTACCCATGACACAGATGCATCCACATACCACCTCTGGCCAGTCCCGGCAGCGTGTTTTAGAGAAGCACAGAAGTATCTGTTCTTGCTCTGGCTCCCTATTTTTATGTGCCTTGTTAAAGCAGCTCTTCACTGCTTCCCACGGGAATGTTGTCACCTCCCGTCCTCGTCTCTAGTGGAGGCTCAGGGGTTTCATGATTCCAGCTCATGGAGGAATCATCTTGTCTTTAGCCCCATTGCTCGGTGGTTTCCTCCAGCACCCCTCTCCTGCATGGATACCTCTGTGGGGTGCCCCTCCCTGGTGCCTCCGTGGACAGAGGCCCTTTGCTCCTCCCTGCGTCCTGCAGGAGACTGTTTGGGTAGTGACAGCCAGTGCTTCTGTGGCCTGGAGGAAAGAAGTAGATTTTTGCAGTCTTGGCTTGCCCTCTTGTGCTTCACATTGCTCTCCACTCCAGTTGCAAGGTCTCCTTTCATTTTTGGAGGCAGGTTGCTTTGGCTGCTTTGTTTCCCTGCTCTTTCAGCCCTCCTGGGGATTGCTGTTTATTCCTGGGCAGGAGAATGCTCCCACAGCCAAGCTCCTTACCTTGTTGCACCTGTGTAACCCCGAGCTCTGCTCCCTTCATGCAGGACCTCCACCTACCTGCCTGCATCAACCAGGCCACACGCACTGTGGGACACCTGAGCTGAGCCTGGATGCTGGTCCAGTGTCTGTGTTTGCCAACAGAGACATAGAAACACCCCAGGTTAGATTTATACCTTCCTGGTGCCAGCTGAGATGCCCCAGGGCATTGGATCCAGGAGGGACCTACAGCCCCTGTCAGCAGCTGGATGCAAGGAGGGCTGCGCTTCCCCCGGCACTCTGTCACTTGCACTTGTCCTTGCTCTCAGGCCTATGCCTCATTTTGCTCATAGCACATCTCAAGAGATCTTAGAGCTTCCCCGCCTTCCAAAACACACACATCTACAACGAGCACTTCAAAGTCAGAGAGGAAATCCACTGAAAAACCTTCCCTGTGCAGCTAAGACCTAAATCACTTCGAAGAAAGTTTGGAGTTAAATGCAATGAGCTGCTGAGGCTGATAGAAGAGCAGTTGCAGAGAGGCATGTCCACCAGGGTAACAGGAACCTCTTGCCCTCCCTGGCCTGCTTTATCTGCACACGAGCCCCGGGAGGTGCCAGGCCCGTCTGCGCTGCTCCCGGCGGGGCCGGGGCTCCCCGGGGCCCGCAGCCCGGCACAGCCGGCTCTCCGCCGATGGAGCTGCCGGGCTGCCCCTGCCTTCTCCACCCAGCAAGGAGAGGTCGCGCCCCAGCCCCTCCCGGAGGGCAGACATCCATCCTCGTCAGCCCCGGCTTCCCAGGGCGCCACAGGTTCTCCCGGGGCCTCCGCTGGGCTGCGGGCCCCGGCCGGGGCCGGACGCGGGCTGGGCACGGCCGGGGCTGCAGGCGGTGCCGCCGGGGCGGGAGCGGATGGGGCCGGCGGGGCAGCGGCAGCGGGCCCGGGCAGGGCCCCGGGGGCCGGCGGAGCGGCGGGCGGTGCCGGGCCCGCGGCTGAGGCGGGGGCCGCCGCAGTCCCCGCCCGCCGCCCGCCGGGAGGGGCCGAGCGCCGCCGCCGCAGCAGCGCCGCCGCCGCCGGGCCGCGCCGGGCGATGCCGCGCCGGGCCCGGGGCCGCCGCCGCCGCCGCCCTGAGCCCCGGGGAGCCGCCCGAGGTAAGCGGGGCCCGGGGGAAGCGGCAGGCCGGACCCCGCGGCCGGCGGGCAGCGCCTGCCCCCGGCAGGGCAGGCCGGGCCGCTGCGGGCAGGGGGCTCGGGACAGGCGGGGCCAGGGCACGGAGCCCGGCGGGGCGGCCCCGGGGCGGGCGGGCCAACGTCCGGCGGGGCCGCGCCGAGCCGGGGCCTGGGGCAGCCCCCGGCGAGGCCGGGCCGGGCCGGGGGGTGCCAGGCGGGCGAGCCCCCGGCCTGTGGCACGCTCCAGATGTGCCACATCCCGGGCACATCTGCTCCGGCGGCCCCCCGTGCCCGCCGGCCTCTGCTCCCTCCCCCTGAGAGGCACCTGTGTCTGACAGGTTCAGGCTTCGCTGCCTCCCGCAACGTGCCAGGATGCTGCTGGGCCCAGGGATGCACGACTGCGCCGGACGCCTGCTCCCTCAGCCAAAAAGCAGGAGTTCAGGTAGCTTGTGCCCAGCGCCCTGTGCCGTCGATTTCAGCGCCAGGAGCATCCATGAGCAGGGGTGACCATTAACTGTGCGGCTCCAGCCTGCTGCCACGCGTTTGCTCCGCGCTCAGGTGTCACGGCCGCGCTGCCCCCGGGACCAGCGGGCGGGATGGTGTCCCGGGGCCCCCGCAGTGCCCAGGCGGGGCAGGGGCGGGCTCTGCGTGGGCAGCCCTCGTGCAGCACTGTGCCACACAGTCATCAGCCCAGTTCCATCCTCCATTTCATCCGGGGGGCTGGCTCCCCTCCAGAGCAGCTGCCAACTTGTGCCTGGTGAGGCCCCGGCTCTGTCCTCCCTCCTTGCCGCTGAAGGCAGCTGCCTGCAGCTGTGCTAGGTCAGGGGGAGGGAGTCCCACAGCCCTGGTGCTGTACAAGGCAGGCAGGGTGCTTTTGGGGACAGTGCTTTGTTCTGCCCCAGCCCAGGAAAGCTGAGCATCCCACAGAAATCCAGGGCCTGCTGCAGAGCTCCTTGTGTCCTGGAGCTGTGGGCTCGTGCTGCTTTTCCTTGCTTTCAGTTTATGGTGTTGGGGCAGGGTGGGCTTTGGCAAATAGCTCTAGGCAAGCTGGGTGTTGTGAACCTGAAGGAAACTGAATATTGGGGCATTTTTTTCCGTCCCACCCCACAAGACAGAGCCAGGCTAAAAAAGCCAGGCTTCATCTTGTGCTGTGCATGAAAATAAAGAGACTAAAGAGAGGGGTCCTGGATCACAGCCTTTAAGGGCCCGCCTGGATTAAACACAGAAGTCTGGTCTTAAAGTGCCTTGTGGGGGTGAAATATAAGCAGTACCACTGGCTGGGAAATCCCATGGAAAATAAGGGATGTACCCTCCACGGTGTCAGGAGCTAGCCACTGTGATGAGCTACCAGAGGAAACAGTGGGATCCCAAGTGCTTGCAGTGTCCCAAGTGTCCAGCCTACCCCACCACGCGCTTCCTAGGAGCTGGGTTTCAGCCAGCACATGCCACCAGGATGGCCTGGTCGGTGTCAGGAGCTCTTTGGCGAGAAATCTGCAGGTTTGGAACAAGCCAAGCACCTGGGATGGGAGAAATCTATGAATGGCTCCCTCCCTTCTTTCAGCCACCCACAGCTGTAGATGAGAGGGTGGCGGAAGGGGGCCCAAGGGTGGGGACAGGAAAACTCGGCAACTCCCTGATGACCCTGCCTGTTCCTCTGTGCAGGATGGTTCCCCCACCACCTGTCAGCAAGCCCCACGTGTGCCTCTCCACTGTGCTCATCATGACCAGCCTCGTCCTCATGGATGCCTACCTGGTGGAGCAGAGCCAGGGCTCCAGGAAGCTGGGCATCTGTGTCATGGTGGCAGTGGGTGACATTTGCTTCCTGCTGGTCCTGCGCTATGTGGCTATCTGGGTTGGGGCAGAGGTAAAGACAGCTAAGCGAGGATATGCCATGATCCTCTGGTTCCTGTATGTCTTCGTTCTGGAGATCAAAGTCTACTTTGTGTACCAGAATTACAAAGCTGACCGGAAAAGCTTGGATCTCATAGCCCGCAAAGCGCTGACCTTGCTGCTCTCCATCTGCATCCCAGCTCTCTACGTGCTGCTGGTGGCCACAGAGCACATGGAGTACGTCAGAACATTCAAGAAGAAGGAGGATCTCCGCAACCGCCTTTTCTGGGTCATTGTGGACATGCTGGATGTGCTGGACATCCAGGCCAACCTGTGGGAGCCTCAGAAGAAAGGGCTGCCGCTCTGGGCCGAGGGCATCATGTTCTTCTACTGCTACATCCTGCTGCTGGTGCTGCCGTGCGTGTCCCTGTGCGAGATCAGCATGCAGGGCATCGGCATCGTGCCGCACCGGATGATGCTGTACCCCATGCTCAGCATGCTCACCGTCAACATCACCACCATCTTCATCCGAGGCAGCAACATGCTCTTCTTCAGGGATGCCCGGGTCTCCAGCATCTTCATGGGCAAGAACATGCTGGCCATCGGCATGAAGGTCTGTATGTTTGTGCAGTACCAGCGGCACCAGCAGCACTCCCCCCCGGGGCCGGAGCCGCAGCACGGCGCCCCGGCCCAGCCGCCCGCGGGGCTGCGCAAGGCCCGGGACCAGCCCGCCTGCCCCGAGGAGCTGGCCCAGGACAACACGTGAGAGCCGGCAGCAGCCACAGCCTGGGCATCGCCGTGCCTGGCCGTGCCTACGGAGCCGGGGCGGGCTGCGGAGCTCCCTGCCTGGACAGAGGGCAACGACCCTGCTCCCTCCTTCCCCTGGGCAAAGCTGCTCCGGCCCCGCGGGGCGCATGGCGAGGCCCCGCAGCAGCCTGTGTAAGGCTGCAGAGCAGTGTGGAACCTCAGCACCCCCCTGGTGACCCGGTGGAGCAGGGGAGGAGGCCGGGGCCTGCCCTGAGCTGTGTCTGGGTGAGGCCGGGCGGCCCTACCCTGTGCCAGGCTCCCTGCCAGTGCTCCCCGTGCAGCACTGCTCTCTGGCCAGCCAGGGTGCCGCACGGGGACACAGGGGTCACCCACTTTTCTGTCGAGGTTGGCCCTGGCTCCAGTGTGGTCCTTGGCAGCAGCCTGCTCCCCGCTGCCTGAGCCGAAGTCCCCATGCAGGGGGAGCAAGGCCTGGCCTCCCCCTGCTGTCACCCCTCTCAGCCAGCTGCAGGCCTGGGGGGACCCAAAAAGGGGTGACTGTCCTTTTTTTGTATCTCCCTCTTTGCAATAAAAGACCTGAGCCCTGCAGCCTTTTCATGTCTGTGTCCCTGCCAGCAGGCAGATCCCCCCTCTCCCGTGGGGGCCTGTGTGACTGGGTGTCTGTTCAGCTGCAGAGCGTGTGGAGAGCCTCACTCAGTGACCACCGGGGGCTGCGGAGAGCATCCCAGGCCACTGGGGCTGCAGCCATTCCTCCTGGCCCACGGGTGCTGTGAGCCTCTGCTGGGCTCCGAGGGTATCACTGACAGGGTGGTGAGGCAGCACTGTCACCACCACTGCCTGTGTCACCCCTGCAGCCACATCAACTGGGACCAGTCGTGCCAGGGACACCCACAGCAAGTCCCCACACTCTCCCTGGAGCGACAGCAGTGCCCCATTGCCCTGGAAACAAGGAAAATAAGCCAACTGCTTGAGGCTGGGAGGCTACTGGAAAGAGCAGCTCCTCAGCAGCAGGAAGCTCTCTGGAGATGGTGGAAGCTGCCATGCTGCCTCCTGCCCAATACCAGTGGCCCCTCAGCCCTGGCTGAGCTGGGCAATGCCCCAGGCTGAGGCTGCTGGGCCCAGGAGCTGGCAGGCACACGGGCCACAGGCTCACAGGCCACAGGCTCACTGCTCACCACCACCGTGCTGAGCAGAAGCAGGTGACATCCCAGCGAGGATTGTCCTTGCAGGCAGGCACAGGCCTCAGCAGGAAGAAGACCTTTAGCTCCAGAGGGGCAGGAGCCTGCACCTGCTGCACCAGACCTACAAGCAGCAGGGGACAGGGACACAGGGCCTCAGGAATGCTGAGGAGTGCCAGGTGACCCCTCAGCGAGGCCCTGGCAGCAGGTCTCCAGCCAAGCTGGCACATCCCATGTCTACTGCCTTCCCCCAGTTCCACTAAGCCCTCTCACCAGAGCAGAACTTGCATCCCCCACAGGAACTACAGTGGAGGCAACACCCTCAGTCCAGCTGACCTGCTCCTGGCTCCTTATTTTGCTCCCAGCAGGGCCTGTCCCCAGGCCCCAAACACCTGCAGCCACCCACACAGCACAGCTGTGCCCAGGCACTCTGCCTGTCGCACTGGGGTCAGCACAGCCATGGCAGACAGGGGCAAATGGAACAAGGAGGGGCAAGAGGGCTGGTGGGATAGTGGAGAGAGACACTGACTCCCCTAAGGTCAAACACTTTTGACTCTAACAGCACTGACAGTGGGAATAAAGGGAATAAAGGAAAACAGGTGCTTTTTCCATACAGGATCAGTTTCCTAGAAGCAGTAATAACCCTGTGGAGATGACCCTGAGAAACCAATCTGCTCTGAGAGATCCCACTGAGCAGTCACAGCATGCCCTGTGTATGAGAAGGCCAGCCACACCTAAATCTGCATCAACAGGAGCAGCCCACGTGGAGTGATCCTCTCACCTTCACTCATCTCTTGTCAGACTACATCCAGATACTGATCCATGCTGGGCCACCAAAAGATAGCTGTTGGTTGTTTGGGCTGACTCCAGTTGAGTATGTGAAAGCTGTCAAGAGGCTGGAGCACTGCTAGGAAAGGCTGGCTAAACAAGATTCCTTCATCCTTAGGAAGAAAAGTCTTTGGGGAGACCTTACAGCACCCCTTTCCCACCCACCCCTCAGACCTGTGACAAAACTGCTGAGAACACAGAGCCAGGCACTTCACTGAGAACAAGACAATGATTATGGACTAACACCAGGCAGGTTTCCAAAAAGTTCCATCTTGAGAACCTGAAGCAGTAGAGCAGAGGCCAAGAGAGGTGAAGGCATCTGTCCTTGGACATTACCAGATCCCACCAAAGCAGCCCTGAGCAACCTGATCTGAAGTCAGGGTTGCTGCTCCGAGCAGGCACTGTCTCACATCCTCTTCTGCCTCAGTGGAAGTCTGAAAGAACACGGAGTAGAGCCAGAAGTGCAGGGCAGGACCCAGGCTTTCCTTGCTGGAGGTAGAAATGAGCGGGTGCAAGGGCAGAGACAGCTGTCATCACCATCAGCATCTGCATGACACACTTGTCACCACCCAGGCATGATCTAAACCACAAGCAAAGAAGATACTTCAGCTACAAAACCCTCATTTACTTCCTTCAGTTCAGCCCCTGCTCTGCTGCCTTACAGCACTGCTGTACAGTGGAAGGCAGATCCTGGGAGGAGGGATAACCATCCTGCAGGCCTGGCCAAGGCACAATCAGCCAGTGCAGACAACAGCATGACTGTCCAACAGTCACAAGTTCTTCTGCGAGGGCAGGTGCCGCTTGTCTTTGATGGCATTCCTCTTCCTCTTCTTGTTCAGGAAGCTCTCCAGCTTCCCACTCCTCTTCAGCTCTGCATACTTCTCAGCTAGTTCCAATTTCCGCTTCTCAGCTGTAGAGGAGAGGAAGTCCAGTTCTAAACTGAAGCCCAAAACATCTCTAGAGAGCAGCCCCTCCTCACCTCCCCCTCCTGAGCCCAGGCTTAGCTTGTCCCTTGAGTACCAGCACCAGAACAATCAATCCCCAGTGGAACAGTGTGGATGCTTTGCTGCCAGTACTTGAATTCCTGCCAGCAGTACTCCCTCCAGATCCTCCTGCAGCATGCTCACACCGAGTACTTACATTTCTTTAGGAAGAAGGGTTTCTTCCCCTGCTTGGCCAATTCCCTCTGTTGTCTTTTCAAAGACAGCTCCCTCTCTCTCAACTTCTGCTGTTTTTTCTGTGCCTGTTCCTGCTGTGTCTGTACAAAAAGGATGTTTCAATGTCGAGGCAGGCCTCAGGTCACACGTCCTCTCTGCCAGAGAGGAGATGCTGCACTGAACTCACCATACGGTTCAGGAGCCGCTGGAGCTTCTCCTTCTGTTCCACGTTCCTGCATTTCCTCAGCTGCTTCTGAACCATCTGAAGAAGAGAGCAGAAAGCTGCATGACTGCCTGCCTGTCACCTCCACTGTGAAAAGCCTTTGAAGTAGTCCCTGCCGAGCAAGGCTCTTCCAGGCAAGGACAGGCACAGAGCATCACCTCCTTCTCCTGCTTCTTGATGCTGTCCAGGAAGCTGTATGTCTTCATAAATATTTCAGGCTTGTACTCTCCAGACAGGTCATCAAATCGAGGGTCTCTCTGGACCTGCCAGCAGGGAAGGCAAAGGCCAGGGCTGTAGCCAGTGTCACCTTGTTTACAGCCTGCTTACTCTCCCTTCATGATCAGCCAGTTTTTTTCCCTGGCAATGTTATGCTCCCACCACTGAAATATCTGCAGTTGGCAAAGACTGAGTATGATGGTCAAGGTGGAATCCCCAAAGTCACACCTGCATCCAGTTTACCATGCAACAGACATCTCCATATGCGAGCCTGCCACCCAGGAATATCCAGGAATAGCAGCAGGAGTGCTGCTGTCAAACACCTGCAACTCCCAGACCATGAGCTGGCTGAAGATTGTTGTCAAGGTGATGGTTTCGGGAACTCAAACCTATCTAGATTTTCACAGATTAACTGGGTCGGGTCATGCAAAAAGGGAGGGACAAAAAGAGGTCTCCAACTGTGGAAATTACCATATTCTGATGGTCTAGCAATGATAAATCAAAAGTTACATTCAGGTTGGAAAGCAGATGGACATCTGAACTTCTGGGATTAGTACCGGACAATGACCATGGTTTGCAGTGGAACTGACACTGGCTGCTCTCCCCAGGGAAACAGTGTCACTGCACTCCCTGGTGGCCCTGCCCTGCCCTGCCCTGCAGAGGCAGCCCCATTCCCTGTGTGTGCCCTGGCAGCAGCACTAAAGGAAGCCAAAGCCATGGGCTGGGCAGGGGCAGCACCCACCTTCTTCCTTACAGGGACGACCTGGCGCAGGAAAGGGACAGGCCTCTTGGCAGACATCTCCAACGGCCTGAAAACAAGGAAAAGGCATTTAAAGAGGAGCAGACATCACAATGAGGCCCAAGCTAATACGCTGGGAGGTCATTTGGACCCTCAGAAGAACAGACTCTCCCAGCTCAACCCTCACCATGGCACCTGTAGAAAGCAAAGAGGTGACTCAGTCAAAAGCCACAGAAGGCTACAACAACCAAATATATCAATGTGTGGTGAATACAACCCTATACAGAACCTGGAACAGCTCCACTGTATCAAGTGAAAACCCACCACCTGCATCAACAGAAGTGCTGTACTGATTATTCCTCTCATGGAGTCACAGAATGGCTGGGGGTGGAAGGAACCTTTCCTAAAGCAGAGTTACCTAGAGCAGAATGCAGAGGATTGCATCCAAGTGCGTTTTAAGTATCTCCTGAGAAGGAGACTCCACCACCTCACTGAGCAGCCTGTTCCAGTGCTCAGTCACTCCCACAGTAAATAAGTTTTTCCTCATATTCAGGTGAAACTCCCTTTGTTTCAGTATTGCCCCTTGTCCTGTCACTGGGTGCCACTGAAAAGAGCCTGGCCCCATCCCCTTGACATCTGCCTTTAACTGTCCCCTCTCAGTCATCTCTTCTCCAGGCCAAACAGTCCCAGCTCCCTCAACCTGCTGTCATAGCAGAGATGTTCCAGTCCCCCAACTTTTATTTTTTTTTGCTCTCTACTGGACCCACCCACTCCAGGAGCTCCCTGTCTCTCTTGTCCTGAGCATCCCAGAACTGGACACAGCACTCCAGACTGGCCTCTCTGGCTCTGCTGAGAGCACCCACAGCCAGCCACAAGTGACACTGGGGCAGGAGCACAACCCCACAGGCACAAGTTTTCCAAATCCCTCTTAAGGCAGCGTTCAGTGTATTCTCGCATCCGCTGAGGCTACAACTCTGCACAATGCTCTGGAGTCACTGCTGGAGCCAGCTCAGTGCCAGGGGATTTTCCTGAGCCCTTTAAGAAGCTCACTTCCATAACAAAAACATGAGGGATTTTACAGCAATACATCACTTAAAGGATCAGAGGAATTAAACAAAAGCAGAATTATGCAAACTATGTGGCAGAAATAGAGACACTGTGAGAAGATGTTGCACTACACAAAATCCCCCAGAGTCTTGGGTAGAAAGTAAAGCAAAAACATTATCCTAATCAACTCTTTATGGCAGGAGAAATGTATTTTGTGTTCTCTGCTCCTGCATTGAGTTAGGGAGTGCCAGTGTGACAGAGGAAAGCCATTCAACTCACTTGGGTGCCACTCTGAGGACTGAAAACTAGCTAAATACTGCAAATAAAGGGTCAGGGCATTGCTGTTACCAGTGGGGGCCTGTGGAGAACTGTAAAAAGGTATGATAGCTTTTGTTGTGTTGAATACAGGAAAAAGACTGTGATGGTGATACTGTAGAGAGGGAAAAAAGGCAAATGAGCACGGACAAGCCACAGATGGGACAGCAGCAGAAGGATAAATGGAACTCCAGAACAATTGTGACTGTAACTCCAGCCAGTGAGAGCCAGGCAGATAAGCTGGAAGGGGTTTAGGAAGCAGCAGGGCAATTTCAGGTCACAGTGGACACTATCATAGAGCTTGAGAGGCACACTGTGCCAAGGGTTACAAGTGCCTTAATGCAGAGGGTATAAAGGCATTTAGTGCCAATTTAATTGTCAAGTGACAGGTGGCTGCTGGGGATGTGAGGAGGATATTAAGAGCTCTGGAAACAGCACCAGACCATTCCCAAATGAAACACTACAGTAACAGGCATTATTGTCCAGTACATTAAAGGAGATCTATGCCAGCTCCAAGGCAACACCGCTGCTGTGAGGAGCTCACAGTGTAATTTCTGGAATGCAGAGAGCACACATACACATTTTTCTGATCACAAAAGAGCCTCTTTACCCCTTTTTGCCTTGTTGCTGCTTCAGTGTAGCTTTGGTAGGCTTTGCAGTTCTCTTCCCACCAGGCACTTTCTTGCTTACTCTCATCCTTGCATCACTCTGCACCCGCAGGAGTTCCTCAAAAGACATGTCAGACTGATCTGGAAGAGAGCACAGGGCACACCTGAACTGAACAGCTTCTCAAGGCACTTCTGCCCCCCAAACTCCACCAAGAGGGATGTCTCAGAGCCTGGGACAGTGACACAAGCATAGTGGTGCCATCCCTGCACAAGGGCAGAAAGGAACCACTGCATCTCTCAGCCTTCAATTCCTCTCCCACTGATCCCTTCAGTCTTTACCTCTAGAACAGAGCAGCCTTCCCCTGTCCCCAGAGTCTCTTTGCTTCTCTCTCCACTCAACTGCACACACAAGACCAGTACAAAGCTTTTACCTGGTACAAAGAGCAGCACGAGCTCTGCACTGGGCACTGCGAATTCTGAGGGGTCACCTCTCAGTCCTGACTTCCCCACTTTAATGTTTCCTGAACATCCCTTAGTGTTAGTAACCTTTACTGCTTCTAATAACCAGAATGAAAAATATTATCCCTCTATTATCATATTATTCTTTATTCTAGATTTATACCTCTAGGTGCTCAGAACCAACAACTGAAAGCATTTCTTCAGCCAGCACCTGGATATGCTCATTGCACTCTCGTCCAAGAGCAAGAAGGGGTTTGCACTGTGTCCCCTCTGGAAGGGAAAGCCTTGGCAAACTGACTTAGGTGGTGTTTGCCTGCTCAGCACCTCTGAGCAGTGACAGCCCCGTGGCCTTTCCGAGCCTTTGCAATACCAAGCACCCCAACTGTGGCCCAGCAGGGCCATCACAGCCTGTCTGTGATACCTTGGTCGGATGCTGGTGCCCCCCAAGCTGCTCCTGCAGCCCCCCCAGTCCCAGACCCTCCCCACACAAACAGAGCACTGCCCCAGGAGCAAGGCTTGTGTGTGCTTTGCCAAATTCAGGAAGCACATGAGGTCAGTCACATTGGCTCAGAGCATGGACTCATCCCAAGCACTCTCATCTTGGCAATAACCAAGACTTTCAGCAACTACTCTCGTCATCCAGAAAACATAATGGGCACAGCCAAAAGCTGCCTCAATAAATGTTTTCATTTTCCTTGTTCTGAACGCTCAGGAATTCTGCTCTGATGATGCTCATTAGTGCTCTGAGGCGGGGTACAGGAACAGGGACTATCCAGTCTGCTGCACAAGGGACAAAGGAAATGTGAGTGCAGCATGATTTCACTGCTTCCCCTAAACACCCCCCTCATCTGAACTCCGAACAAGGACAGCCAAAAGGACAAAGAAAGCATTAAAAGAAAGGAACAATGATGAGGAAGGTACTCTCAGCACTTGATACAAGGCACCATATCACTCCAACATTCCATCTGGCTGCAATTCCAAAACAGTACTGTTTACGTAGCAAAGACTTCAATGAAAATGAGATAAAGACACCATATAAAACGATGCCAAAAGGAGATTTGGTATAAATCAGACAAAGCAAAGGCATGCACAGTTTCCACTGATAAAGTATCTCAGTGCTGGTACAGGAGACCAAACTGACTACCTGAAACCTAACGGGGAAAATGATTTCCACACAGTAGTATCAGTCCCCAAAATACATCCTACTGCCTATTTGTAGGAGACTGAATTAACCACTCACAGTGATAAAAACATCACTGGACATCACTATCAAAAAAGAAGCCTGTTCTGGGGCAGAAGAGAATGGTCCCAGCAGGCGTTCACTGCTGGGCAGCAGATTTGGCAACTGTGTGTGTGAAAAGGTTCTGGTTAAAAAGGCAGGATTAACTTATTTTCCTTGTTCCTTGCATTCTTTTTTGAGGACTTAATTTCCCTTTTTTTTTTTTATTCCTTTTTTCCCTTTAGAATATAACTTACCTGTTCTCTGCTGTCTCTGTAGTCCATTTAATTCTCCCTCCTGCCATTTTTTCCCTTCATCCATTATTTTGTGGGTTGTTGCCTTCTTTTTGCACCTCTTGATAAGCTGCTGTTACCTGCTGATAACAGGGGCATTTCCTGCTCTCAAGCACAGCCTCCTCGTGCTTCCTCTCCTCCCACAGACTCCTGACACAGGGACACCTTATGCCTTCCTCAGCTGAACCTGCAGGGAGCTACACAACCTGCAGAGCACATCGGAGTGTGCAGGATGCAAGAACAGATGGCTTAAAGAAATACCTGCTACCTGCCCATATCTCCCTGCTGGGACAAAATCAGTGCTGGACTCTAATATAACTCCTTCTGCTCCAGGAACAAGATCCCAGAGCGCCCTGACAGATGGCAAAAGCAAAACTGCTGTTCCCATTCCCACCCAGCTGTGGGGAGGAAAGAGTGCCTGTCAGCGATCCTCTCTCGGAGCTTTGCTCACCAGAGGAAAACAAAATGCCTGCAACAGATGGTGAGGCACCGTGCCCACCTCTGAATCTCCCTGCCAAAAGCTCAGCCCCAGAGATCTGCCTCCCCCAGGGCCCCACAGACACACCCTGGAGACCCTGACTCGTGTGACACGCTGGGCTGTGCCCTGCACTTGACACCACTCCCTCACAACTCCCTTCAGGGCTCTTGCTGTACTTTTTGTAAGGTTTTCATTCTCACTTGGATCGTTCTGAGGTGAGGAAACCACGCCGTGTTTGCTGCTGTGGGTGAGGCGCAGGCCGTGCCCACAGCCCCGCGTGCCCCGCTCCTTCCACCCTGCAGTGCTGTGGGGGCTCCCGAGCGGCTGCAGCCCGAACTGCACGGAGCGATTGTCCCCGAGGTGTGACACCTTCCACAGCGGCCCGGCCCAGTGCCGGCTCTGCTCCTGCCCACGGCAGGGCCGCTGCAACCGGGAGATCTCTGAGGGCCCCTCCGACCCAAAGCACTTTGTGGTTCTGTGATTCCCCGCACTGGGAAGGAGGCTGGGGAGAGGAGCCCCTGCAGGCCTTTGTGCCAGGGCCGTCTCACCCAGCTCTGGCCAAACCCCGCTGCTGATGCCGAGCTGAGGGCACCGAGCCGTGTGGCAGCTGCTTTCCCACCAAAGGTGCGCCCCTGGCGCCCCGATCGCGCCGGGAGCCGCGGCCCGAGCTGAGGCCGCCGCCTCCCCCTCACCGCCCCCGCCGGGCCCCCTCACCTCTCCCGCCAGCCCCCGCCACGCTCCCGCCGTCCTCGCTGTCCTCGCCGGAGCCAGAGCCAGAGCCCTCCTCCGCCGCCTCCAGCCTCCCGAGCGGCTGCTCCGCGGCCGCCTCGTCCTCGCTCTCCGTGGCGGCGGCGGCGGCGGCGGTTCGTCCTCGGCCCTGTGCCCGGCCCCGGCGCGGCCCGGCCCGGCGCGGCCCCACCATGGCCCCGGCCCCGCGCCCCCGGCCCGGCCCGCGCGGCCCCGGCGGAAGCGGAAGAGGCGGGCACGTGAGGGAGCGGCCTTTATTGTGGGGTAGGGTTGGGGTTGGGTCTTTGGAAAAGAACTCGTTCCTTTCTGAGGAATGGGTCAGGTACACAAAGGCCCTGGCGGTATCCAACTAAGCAGGAAGGGTTTTAAGTGCAAGATGTGGGTGTCTCTGCGCTGCCGCACTGAGTGCTGCCCGTGCCGCATTTATCGCAGCCCAGACAAAGTTTGTAAGGGCAGCACCAAGGGTTTGGAACCAAGGTTTGCCTGGGGCTGGCTCAGCCGTGAGCAGTGACCAGCAGGCTGGAAGGAGACGTGCTCACACACAGCGGCTGCACTAGGGAAGGTACAGCGGGCACAGCGAGCGCTGTCAGCATCGCTGCAGGCTCGACACCTGCGGGAGCGCGCTCGGGATGCCGCATCCCATCTTCTGTTCCAAAGGACACCGGAGCAGCTGGGGAGGGTGCAGCACAGCGTTCCCAAGGCAGACAGAGGCATCGTCCTCGGCTCCCTCGGGCCGGGGCCGGCGGCGGGGCGCGGCGGCGGGCGGCGAGAGGCTGTCGGCCAGGGCACGGAGCTGCTCGGCCAGCCGGCACAGGGCCCGGCCCGGCGGGGCAGCGGCGCGGGGCTGCCGGGCGCGCAGGTGGGCCGCCTCCTCCTCCCTGCGGACACGGGGTAAGGGTCAGCCTGGGCGCCCTGGCTGAGCGGCAGCTGCAGGTGATGCAGCCCCGAGACCCCGCTCACCTGAGGCCGCGGCAGGTGCAGGTGATGCAGCCCCGAGACCCCGCTCACCTGAGGCCGCGGCAGGTGCAGGTGATGCAGCCCCGGGACCCCGCTCACCTGAGGCCGCGGCAGGTGCAGGTGATGCAGCCCCCCGACCCCGCTCACCTGAGGCCGCGGCAGGTGCAGGTGATGCAGCCCCCGGACCCCGCTCACCTGAGGCTGCGGCAGGTGCAGGTGATGCAGCCCCCGGACCCCGCTCACCTGAGGCCGCGGCAGGTGCAGGTGATGCAGCCGCCGTCCCGCCTCGCCCACAGGCGCAGCCAGCTCCAGGCGCGGTCCTTGCGCAGCACTCGCAGCACGGCGGTCCCGGCCCCGGCCCCCAGCGCTGCGGGCAAGGGAAGGGGCTGCGTGAGGCGGCTGCAGGGCACGGCCCCGGGCTGCCTGGAGAGCCCGCGGGCTGCCCCGAGGAGCTCTGCCAGCTCACTAGCCTGGCCCCAGCGGGACGGAAGGCACACAGAACGGAGTCAGGTCCGTAGCAGTCCTGCCCTCCCAAAGGGATGCGGCTCAAGTGGGCTTGTCCCTCTTGTGTACACCGTGGCAAAGCAGGATGCCCACCCCCAGCTTGGGAGCTACAGGCAGCGTGTGGGGTGTGTACCCACTTCCCTGCCTCACCCTTTTTGGAGCAGGGAGTCACAACAGAGAGGGCTGAATTCACTGTGTCGCTGCTGTCCTGGATAGCCACGTTCGAGGCGTAACCAGGGGATAGCACGTGTGTTCCCGGGCCTGACACTCACCCACGGCCCTGTGCTGGGCAGCTGCCAGGTCAGCATCCTCAGGGTGCAGGAGGCTGTACCACGACTGACCGACCAGCTCCTCCCTGTGGTAGCCCAGGTGGTAGGTGACACTGGGGAAGACACGGGAGTGGGGACTGAGTGCCGTACACAGCCTGCACCGTGTCAGCAAGGAGAATGGAGAATGAAACAGCGGAGGTACAGAAATAACGTGTAAATGAGGGAAGACGTTTGGGGGGTGTTAGTGAGTCTCAGTGCTCGTGCGGTGTCCAGCCTGCATCCCATACACAGGTGTGGTGAAGGGAAAGGATTCTGGCTGCCCCGGCTGTGCAGCTGGGGCTGTGGTGCAGGCGGGCACCCCTCACCTCTCCGAGACATCAATAAACGTCATGTCCAGGAGATGCATGCTCTGGAATACGTCGTCCTGGGAAGCAGCTTCGCCGTCTGTGGGCGACTGCACAAGGGGCGTGCAGAGGGCCAGGAAGGCTGCGGCGGAGGGGGAGGGTGGCCAGCGCAGGGCCACAAAGCGCCCGCACACTGCCACCACGCGATTCCCCCCGTGCTGCAGCCGGAAGGCCTTGGACGTGCGCATCTCGCTGACAAAAGTGACTTCTGCAGGGAAACACACCGTTCCCAGGGGTCAGGAGCTCCCTCCTCTGCTCCCGGCAGGGAGCTCTCTAATCCTCTGGCTCTCTAATCCCTGGCTCTCTAATCACAGGGCAAGGGCAAAATCCACGAGATGCCAGCCCAGGCCCCCCTTACCCCTGCCAGGCTCCTCCCGGGCAAGGAGGAGCTTCTTGTGCACATCCTCAGCCACTGGCCCATCCAGGATGTCAAAGACCGTGTCCCCCTGGGCGAGCAGCTCCACCTGACAAAGAGAGGGTGCCTGTCTCAGCTGGCACGGCGGGTGCAGAGGCTGCTGGAGCCACAGCCCAGCACCTGCTGGGGCAGCGTGCCGTGCAGGCAGCCAAGGCTCCGGGATGGGGATGGATGGGCACAGTGAGTGCCAATGCCCGGGCAGCAGGCCTTACCACGGAGAGGCCCAGCACCTGAGCCACGTTCTCTGAGATGTAGACCAGCTTGCCGTCTGCCGAGAGCACAAGCAGGAATCCCGGGAGCAGGGAGAGCAGCTCAGTGCCAAGGGCCGGGCCCGCGGGAGGAGCCAAGCCTGCAGGGAAGGAGGGTGAAGCGCTGTCTGGGATGGGGCAGGGGCCGTGCCCCGCGCAGAGCCCAGCGAGAGCGGAGCACAGCGCTGCTGGGGTACCTGGAGGGAAGAGCTGGGCCCCCCGCAGCCGGAGGCACACCAGGGCCATGGTGTGCAGGTAGGAGAGCCGCTCCTTCTCCTCCGCAGAGATGGGCAGCAGGGAGCGCAGCGCCTGCAGCTCCGCATTGATCTGGTCTCGGCGAGCCTTGGAGGCGCTCTTGGTGGACCTGCAAAGCCAGCCACCTGGGACGCGTGTCCGGGGAGGGAAGGGGACAGCATTCCCTGCCTGTCGCTGCGGGAAGAACTGCCAGCTCGGGGATATGGAGTGGAGATGCTCAGCGCCTGTGCCAGCTGCTGCCTCTGGGAGAGCAAACCTTGTGGGCACAGGCAGAGGTGCCCAAGCCTGCCCAGGAGCACACGCTGCTGCTGGGGCTGGTGCCTCTCCTGCTGGGCACCAGGTTGGACAGGGACCTGTGTTTTGGTGCAGAGCCCATGTGACACAACCTCCTCACCAAACCCCACAAGGATAGAAACTACATCTGGTGCCAGAACGTGCACCCCAGCCCAGCACAATGTGCCTTTCCTCCCAAACCACCTAAAATACCTCTGCCCCTCCAAATTCCTGCAGCTCCTCCCCATGCGCCGGCTGGCAGTCCCACTGTCCCAGGCTGGTGTCAGCTCCTCGCAAGGGCCATCGGGCCCTACACCAGCTCTGCCGGGGTTCTGGGGGGCCTTCCCAGCCCCGAGGGAGGGCAGGAGGCGGGAGGGAGCTCACCTGAACGGCCTCGGGGCACTGGGCGCCTGCTTGGCCCCGGCGGGCAGGCAGCTCATCTGTGCCTGCAGGGGCCGGTGGCAGTGGCTGCAGAAGATGGTCATGCTGCTGGGGCTGCGATGGCCTCGGGCTGCCAGGGAACCGCTGCCTCCTCCGGCTGTGGCTGAACCCGCTGACCCTGCTGCTCCCGGCCTCCTTTTGTACCCTTCCCGGGGTGCAGAGGCCAAGCCACTCACGGCGGAGTTACCTCTTGTGACGCAACTCCAAACAGCCCCGGGCTATTTTTAGAAGGCAGGCTACTAAAAATAGCCCTTGCAGCCAGCTGAAATTTGAGAGGGGAAGTAATAAAAGGAAGCCGGGGTCTTTAAAGTAAACCTGCCGCTCAGGAGGGGGCAGTGACAAAGGGATCTCCCTGCGGGACACACATCTGCCCAGCTCCTGCCAGCCCCGCAGAACATCCTGTGTCTAGCCTGCCTGCCTGAGAGCTGCTCTCCAGCAGCACTGATGGCTGAGCTGGGCGCTGGGAGAAGGAGCTGGTAAGCCAAGAAAATACACTGGAGACACCTGGGCCTGTGTGGTGAGCAGTGTCCCATGGGCAGGCCTGCAGCAGGTTCCTGGCAGAGGCAGCTCAGAGCCACAGCACCCCTGAAACCAAGAGGAGTCTGCAAGAGGAGCGGGGTGTCAGCCACCCCTCTCCCTGATGAGCCCCTTCTTTTCCTCCCAGAGGTTTGCTCTCCTAGAGGCAGCTGGCATGGGGTGCTGAGCCCTTCTGGGGCCTGCTGTCTGCACTCCATGTCCCACAGATTGTGATTCTCCCAGTGACAGCCATTCATGGCAGAACTGAGGAGCCTCTGTGCTCAGCACCACACAACCCAGCGTAGGGACTCTGGGTGCTCAGGGGGCATTTCCTAGTGCCTGGCACCCTGCAAGGAGAGTGAGCTTGGTGCTTCAGTGCATGGCAAAAAAAAACCCTCCACCATTTATTTCACAGCTTGAGAGAGTGCCCGTGGCTGAGGCAGCTGATAGAGGAAGGGAGTTAAGAGCTGCTGGACAACACAGAGTAGATGTTCAGCCGAGTCCTCTTGGGTAACCTGCAGGTGCCAAGGATGACAAAGGGCGAGCCCAGGCTGGGGCTGCTCCCCCTCAGCCAGGTGTGCTGTCACAGCACACCTTGTTTCCCTCCAGGCCTCTCACGGGGAGGTGCTGCCAGCCTGCGAGGAACAAGCTCTTGTTGCAATTGTAGCGCCTTCTGTTACCTTGCCACGGGGCTTTCACTGCTCTCACACCTCCAGACTGCCCCACTGTGCTTGCATTGGCCACCTCCTGCAGGCTGAGGAGCCCAGGCACCTCTGCAACCTCGTGCTGCTGGATGAGCACTCGGCCCTGGGCACTGCCAGCCCTCCGGGCAGGGGAGACAGCCTGGGCCCTCTGCCACCCAGGCTCCTGGCATGCAGCCACCACCACCTCAGTGACTGTGCATCCCAGGGAACACCCGGAATGCTCCCCTGGCTTTCTCTGCACTAGCCCCACTACAGCTGCCACTGGAGCTCCTCTGCACATCAGACACCTCACGGTGCTGGGAAAGGGCTTGAGCACAGCCCTCTGTGCCACCCAGGAAGGCTGTCCCAGGCATCCTCCACCTCCAGCCTTGAAGCAGGAAGCCACAGAGGATCCACCTACCTGAGGCAGCACAGCCCAGGAGACATACACCACATTCCTTCTGTCCTCTTGCAGGACAGCACGACTCTGGGCAGGAGGCAGGTACCCATGGCAGTGCTGCTGGGGGGGCCCAGCTTCCCTTCCCCACCCCACATCAGCCACAAGCCACTCGTGGCTGGCAGCTTCAGGGAGAAGCACCTGTTCAGTCACTCCCCTCTCGCACCTTTTCTCCCCCAGTTCATCTTGGACACACAGGAGCCATGTCTGCCTCACCGTTTATAAAACTTCCCCCGGTTGGTTTTACAGTGGGAGCTGGGCAGTGTCCAGCTGGGCCCAGGCCCCCACACTGGGCTCAGCTTGGAGCTGGGGCCTGCCATGTAGAGCCAGGAAGCTGTCAGTGCTGGCAGCAGCAGGTGTAGAGGTTCCTGCTCTCTTGAGGCAATGCAGGAACAGTTCAGGTTGGCCCTGACATCAACCCCAGGGCCATGGCTGGTGGTAAGAGTTGATTCAGGCCCCTGGAAAGTGGCAGGACACCGGGCAGCACAGCTGCAGTTCCACAGGCAAAGGGAAGGAAGCTCTAGAGCCGCCAGTGAGGAGAGGGGTCACAGCTGTGCTGCTGGGGCCAGACAGTTTTTGCCCCAGTGGCCAGCTCTGCCTGTCCACTCGTGCTGCCCAAAGCGTGACAAGGGCAGAGGGAGGCCTAGCTAGGGCAAGACAAACCGAGCTCACACATTCCTTGCTTGAAAGGGCTAAAAATTCATGCAGGCAGTGGAGCAAGAGGTCAGTGTGTGGAGGGGTGAGGGCAGGGTGGTAGAAGGACGAGCTGTCTTCAGCCCTGGTTGGAGACAATGGGGCGGCTGATGGTGCTGTTCGTTGTCATGGCTGAGAGCTCCCATCTGTAACACACCAAGAGGATGCACTGAGAAAAAGCACACACACAGTGCCCAGGGCTGGAGCAGCTTTGCTTCATGTCAGCCTCTGCTCTAGTCTGCAGCCCAGCCCACCTCAAAGGTGCACAGTGCCAAGGGCCCCGGGCAGCCCTCAGGCAGGGCTGGAGCACCTCAGGCCAGGCTGCACCCAGAGTGAGCTCCCAGCAAGGCACACACCGTACCTGATGTCGTGGGGAAGGCAGGACTGGTCCAGGCTGTACTGAATCACTGCTAGCTTACACAGCGTCTTCAGGCTGGGGCCTGTGAAAAGAAAGCAGCCAAGCTGCAGCAGGCCCTGACTGGACACCATGGGGCTCCAGCATCATGCAACCAGTGCCACAGGAAACAGGGCAGAGCCTTGTCTGAGGGACAGGGCAGAGAGCACACCAGGGACAGCCTGGGGTGGCTTCTGTGCTCCCACAAGAGGTCTGCATGCAGGAGTGCACAGAGCACGGCTGCACCTCTGGCTGCTCTGCCCTGAGCCAAGCACACTGGTCAGACACAGCTGGGTGCTCCTGCTCTGCCCTGAGCCAAGCACACTGGTCAGACACAGCTGGGTGCCCCTGCTCTGCCCTGAGCCAAGCACACTGGTCAGACACAGCTGGGTGCTCCTGCTCTGCCCTGAGCCAAGCACACTGGTCAGACACAGCTGGCTGGCTCCAGGACGTGGCAGCTGGAGCCACAGAGGGCACAGCTGGGTGCTTCACAGCAGGGCCTGCTCACAGGGCACCCTGTGGCAAGAGGAACAGGCTGGGCAGGAGGTGCTCACGTACTGAAGTCGAGGATGTAGAGGTCTGAGTGATCCATCAGGTCGAATTCATCACCCATTCCCTCCTCCGGAGAGGGGCTGCAGAAACCAAGCACAGTGTGTCAGTCAGTGACAAAATTCTTACATGCCAGCTCGGCAGGGGCTGAGCAAGTCCAGGAATGTTCCTGGCCTGCCTGTCCCCTGCAGGGGCCCTGTGATCCCTCCCACCCCTCTGATGCCCCACGCAGCACCCAAAGTCAGCACTTTCCCAGCTCCTTGCAGAGCAGGCAGAGCTGCACAGAGCCAGGGAGCAGAAACCCACACCGTTTCCTCTGCAGGGCGTGGGGGATCTGCCTCCTTTCCATGGATGACCACAATGATTCCAGCCATGAGCCTCACCTCACCTCTCCATCACTCCTGTTCTCATTGTAGTTAAGATCTACTGCAATTATTTCAGCTTGGCCACTGAGATGCTGTTAGAGGAGTGTAGAGAAAGCATCTAGAAAACATCTGCATGGCAAGCACAGACATTTCTCAGTCTGACTTGGGAATCACTTTGCACAGCTGGAGTGGTTGTGCCAAAATGGGGATGGCATTTCAGAAGACTGTAGCTGAGCACTGAGCAGTGCAGCAGTCATTTTAAACCAATTCCAATTTGCTGATACTCCCATTTGATGTTGGTCCTGGAATGCCAATGAAGAGCTACAACACCAGGCATTTCTAGGGAACAGCCAGCCTCACCTATGGTTTCCTGTCACAGTGGTTTTGATGGAAAAACCAAAGCACCTGAGAGACTGGACACTACATCTCCTTGCACAGAGAGATCAGCCTGATGGTGCTAAGTGGGGGAAACACTCCCATGGCTGACAGTTGTTTGGAGAATTTGAAAGAAAGGAGAAGTGGTTTAAGTCCTACTTTGGTCTGTGACAAACCAACTTAGTGTGCCTTCACTTCCTAGCTGGGGCTGACCTCATGCAGTGACTCCTTGCCCCAGAGTCACTTGTTTCCCCCCTGTGAGCCACTAAGCTTCACACCTCATGGGACACGAGGCAGTAGCTGCCCCCCAGGGCCCCAGAGCCCCGGGCCAAACTGCAGAGCACAGCTCACTGCTGGCAGAGCAGAGCTGCTGCTGATGGGACCCATCTGCCCGGATACAAGAGCCCCTCTAACTCCACCTCGTGTGCTCACCACACCACAATCTAATCTCACATCCACGTCACAGGAAACCCTAGACCATCCCTTATCTATCAAAGGAAAGCCAGCAGGCACCACGTCTGTGGTTTTAATCACCAAAAGGCAAGTAGCAGGGTGAGCCTGGAGTTCAAGACCAGGCAACCCCCTGCACCTCCCAGGCTGCAGGGCACACCTTTGCCAGCCAGAGCCCAGCAAAACTGCTCCTTCCAGCTACAAAACAGCTCACCCTGCACTCAGTGACAGCCCCTGTTCTCTTACCAGAGCCAGGATTCCTAAGCCTTGTCAGGGAAAACAGTCTCAAGCCAAACCTGCACCAGCATCTCTTCAGCTAAATTGTTTTACAGCATTTCTTCTCCCTGGCCTTCCTCCTTGTGGATGCTCTCTGCACACTGAATTGCTGGTGGGCTTGGGAGGAAACCAGGCCAGGGCCACAACTGTGACACAGCCAATGGGAACACCAAGCTTCCTGGACCCTTAAATGGGACACAAGTGATTGTGGCCCAGGATTGCTCCTGGCCACAGTGAGGGACCACAGCTGGGGCAAAAAGACCAAGCTCTGGGCAGGACTAGCAAAGAAAAAGCTTTTGGATGCTGTAGGAGCAAGCAGCCTGCAGGATGTGTGACTCCTGGAAGGGCAGGCAGGACACAAAGGGCCACCTCTTGCCTGCCCATCCCCCAGGGCTCCCTGGAAAGCTCATCCTCAGGAATCACTGCGGCCAGCCCAGCCCAGCCCAGCCCAGCCCTCCCCCTCCCCAGCCGGCAGCACGGGGCAGGGGGCACACCGCTGGGACTTCTCCATTACAACGACTTCCTGGAAAACTCCTTATCTCGCCAGGCAGCTCCAGAATACACCTGATAACTGTTACAGGAAGCCAGCGCGGCCCACCCCCACCTCCCACCCCCACCTCCCACCTCCCCAGCCGGCAAGACCCTCCCTCCACTCCAGGCAGGCTGCATTCCTGGCTGCCAGCAGCCTGCTCCAGGGCTGATCACTGTGCCTCTCCTGGGGTTGAGCCTGGCTTAAGAAGCAAGTTCTGAACCTGGTGTGGTTCAGCAGAGAAGACAAGGTGCTGCTGCACTGCTTGGAAAGGGTGGACCAAACTCCAAAAAGCTGGTGTCAAATTTGTTGTGGTTTGCCTGCATTTCCAGGAGTGCCAAGGCTGAACGTGAGAGTTCAGCTGCTGCTGCAACACAAATCTACACACAGCACAGCATCTGGGACCACCCAAAGCTCCCATACAGCCCTGCCAAGCCTTCTGCTGTACTGAGCAGCACCCAGTATCTTTTGAGGAGACTGGATAAACTCAGCACCTCTGCACACCTCACCTGCACTAAGCACTCCCTCACAGTCACACGGACACCCTACAGCTAAGCACACCCCTGGAACCTCAAGGCCCTTCATCCCATCACACACTGGTATGTCCTGCTTGGTTCTCTGCCCCAAGCTGGCTTCAGAAGCATCCCCAAAAAGCCACTGCCAAGGTCCCAGAGAGAGCTGAAAGCTCTCCTAAACCATTCCAAAGCTTTCCAAACCACGTGGAGAGCTGAGAGCATTTAAGATGTCTCTGCAAGGCAGATACTGGCAAGCAGGACTGTGCCCCAGAGCTGCAGTTTGTCACTCCAGACAGCATAGAGTGTGTCCTGGTGATAGGCCACTTCCTTTCTTTTAGCAGCTGTTAAGGCTCTTGGCCACATCCAGCTGCCCTGCACCCTGACAGTGTCACTTCCAGTGTTTGACAGCTAAATCCATAACACCAGGTCCCTGTTGGGAATGGAAATGTTGTGGCACAGAAGGCAACATTGTCTTGTCATGTGGGTAGGCTTCTCAAAGAGCTCCCAGCTGAGCAGACATCCCACTGCAGCTTGGCAGCAGAACTCACACTTGCCAACAGAAGAAAGAAGCTCTGGTGGGAGAAGCAGGGCAGCATGTCGGTGAAGATAAGTCAGCCTGAGGTCTGCTCTGGCACAGCAAGTGAGATGTGTGTCCTTCTGACAGCCAGGATCTCCTCTCTTATCCCCACCACCTCTTTACCAGAAAGCCTGAGCACTGCACAGCCCCTCCTGGGCAGCCTGTTACACCCTTCTGTCTCTGCATGTACAAGATGGCTTGTCACCAGATGCTTTACAGCTTACATGACACCTCCAGTCTCTGCCGTGGCCTTTTTCCAGGGGAGCCCTGATGTACATGATTACTTACACTTGTCAGACAGACTGACACTTGCCACCTGCCTCTGAAGTCCATCTGCTCCAGCATAGTCAGAACATGAAGGGACACTCTGCTGAAGGGAGTGGTGAAGCCTCTAGAGGAGCCACTTGACACAACTCACCTGGTACCTCCAAAGAGGATGATTTTGTCCCCCACTCTGCAGCAGCACTGCCGGCGGCGAGGACATGGCCCTTTTCCCTTGGGTTCAATCTTCCTCCAAGAAAGAGAAACTAACGGGAGGAAAAGAGGGCACCAGCTTGTCACAAGAGCCTGGCCAGGACCATAAGCAGGTTATGAATTTAAACAGATCACAGGAAAAGCAGAGGCCCACTACCCCACAGACACCAACCAGCCAATATCCACCCTCCCCCCAGCCTCCTCACTAATGGCTAAAGGAGGCACTTCTGGGAGGTTGTTCTGAAGTGCCACTCAGATGCCAGCCACAGTCCTGGAGCTCTGCCTGCCCAGACAGGATTTGCAGGTCATACCACAGAATGGTTAGGTTGGAAGGGACCACCTTGTTCCACAGCCCTGCCATGGGCAGGGACACCTTGCACTAAACCAGGTTTCTTGGGGCCCCATCAAAGCCTTTCACTTGCACAGCCTGAGCAGCAGGACCCACAGACTGCCGCGGCAGCGGGTCCACATCACAGGGAGCTGCAGTGGGCAGAGCTGCAGGAGCAGACAGGAGCCTCTCTCCCTCCCTCCCTCCCTGCCCCAGGACCTGGCCGGCCGGGCTGTGGAGGCAGAGGCAGGCAGCAGCTCCATCTGCCGGCAGGCTGCGATGGCAGGGCACCCGCAGAGAGGCAGAGAGCTGCACCAGCGGCTGCCACAGCGGCAGCAGGGCTGGGGAGCTGAACCAGCACAGGGCTGAAACCTGCAGAGCTCTCACACAGCTCATCATCAGCCCGGGGAGCAGCAGGCTGGCTGCTCTCAGGTAACTTTACTATGCAAAGCAATTGGCAAACAAAATGAGTCTAGACAGTGAAATGTGCCTGAGGACCCCAAAACAGCTCACAGCTGACTGATATTCAGGGTACCAGCTGAAGAACCACCCTTCTGCTGCACAGTTTGAGCTGGTACCAAGAGGTGGTGATCCTGCAGCTCAAGTTGAATGGTTTCTCCAGCTGTAGTCTCTCCCTTCCCTAACCCTATTGCTTCCCCATATCTTCTCTTCTGTCAGTACTTTTACATATTTAAGAACAAGACAAAGTTTTTCCAGTGAAATATGTCTTTCAGCAATATCTCACTTTCCCCTTTCTAACTGAGATTTGGAAACATCCCGAGGAGGAACAGCACGGTAGCAAGTTGCTGTCAGAAGAGCCAAGAGCCATTCCCCCACAAGCAGTACTCCTTGAACAGTATGTTCCCCTGAGCACTCACATGCCTGAGGGCCTGGAGCACTATCACTGCAGCAAGTGGAAAGCATAAATACCTGGATTGAATTTCCAGAGGTCATGGAAGTGTCTGTTCAGGCGTGCATTGTAGCCACCAAATACATACAGCTCCCCGTTGTAGCTGACTGTAGGGAGCAAGCACAGACATCAGAGGGCCACCAGCAGGTCCCTGACCCAACATCAAACACAAAGCAGTGTGGTGCTGGCTGCCCACCTCTCCTTGCATCACCTTCATGTACAGTGTGGTGTGCAAGGCTTTTGGGTGGGCAGCAGCTTTGCACAGAAAAGGGCTCTGTGCACCCCTTGCTAAGCCACAGCCCCACCCAGCAGAGCAGACATCCCTTCCAAGGCAGGCAGGAATTCCCTTCCCTCCGCCTGCACCCTCAGCACAGCCACACTCACAGGCTGAGTGGCTCCGCCGGCCCTCCGGGAGCACAGGAGTGGGAGGGGAGTCCAGCCAGGAGTTGGTTTCTGTATCAAAGACTTTAATACGGTTACAGTAGATCTCGTTGTTGGAATGAAACGGCCCAAAACGATCAGCTCTGCCACCAAACACGTACATCTTTGTTCCAATGATGGTGGCTGAATGAAAGTCTCTCCAGCGAGCTGGAGTACCCTGAAGGACAGAGTGAAAAACAAAGACAAAAGAAAGTACAGATTACCCAGGGAAATAACACATCTTGACGGGGAAGTTGGGTGGCTGCCTTCTCCTGGAGAGCTTCCCATCCTGCAGATCCCAGCCACATCAGCCAGAAGCTGTGAGACAAGTGTGGGCAGCTACCCCAGGGAACAGCAGATGCAAAACTTCCTCCACAAACCAGAGTGAAAAACTGACCTTGGCAGAGATTAAGGTCCACGTCATGTTTGTGGTGTCCAATTTATGGATATCATTTGAAAAGCAGTCAGCCTGGAAGACAGACAAGCAGCTTGGTGATAAAGGGACTGAGAAGCCTGCTCACACCCAGGCCCAGAAAGGATGCTGCCCTACAGACCTGGAGCATCCCTTTGGAGTCAGTACTTCCTAAGAGACAAGGTGCTTGCTCAGGCAGCACTTATCATTCAACAAGAGGAAACCAAAGACTGTTTCTTCCCAAGGGTGTCCTGTCCCTTCCTGCAGCTTTCCCACCTATTTGGAGCTCAGCTCCTCCCCCAAAGGCTGTCCTGCACACAATACATTCCTGGCAGGAACCTGCCTCCTCTCCATGTGGCAGCAGAAAAAAGAGGCATTAGCAGGACAGTCTAACTGGCTCTGCTAAGGCTGCCTAACGAGATGCAGAAGCTAAGATTAATGCTGAACATCCTAAAGCTGAACAGCCAGGAGCAAATACACTCCAGTTTCTGAGGTCCCACAAAACCCATCTGCAGCTGGCTGCCTGGGAGAGATTGCATTCACACAAAAAATGTGGACTCCTGTTCTCCCAGGCAAGGCAGAGAGCAGCGAGGCAGCCAGAGGTTTATTTGGTCTTGGCTAAAAACAAGACACATCAAGGAACCCCTCCTGCTGCTGTAATCAATATAATGGATTTGGCCTGCTATCATCCTCAGAAAAGAGGGAATAACCCAGAGACTTCTGCAACAGAGCCCCAGCTTTCTTCCAAACAAACAGACGTGACTTTGCACATCTTTTCTGCAACCTGGTGATAGGCTGAAATTATATTTACCCACTTCTTAAGATCAGATCATAAGGATTTGCTAAAAAGAGCATTAGGCACACTGGCAGCTACTGCAGGATGAACTTTGGCTCAAGGTTTTCTTAACGCGAAGGCAACCAAGTGTTTGCTGAAAGGGATCAGCAAGATGTCAGAGCAGGTAGACACTACAGGGAACATACACCAGACTAGGACAAAACCTCACAGCAACACTGCAGAAAGTGATTTTTCTGGCTCGTTTCTCAGCCAAATTAAAATAAATACAGATCAATATATATTTATTTAAAAATGTTGTGTATTTATTATGTATCTACACTTGGCTGAGAAACGAGCCAGAAAAAAAATATTTTTAACTCTTTGTGGTAAATATGTTTTGTGAAAGTTAAAAAAAAAATCCAACACTTTTTTGGACTTGCTTTTCCAACCACCTTCTCCACAAAACAATTAGCTGGGTACTAATGCCATAACTTTGCTACATGACAAGATGACAGTGACTAGGAATAGAAATACTATTTCTATTTCCCTGTGTCCTGCCTCTATCAGTGTGCTGGGTATCAACACCCTCTTTCCCAAGGGCTCACCAATTAACAGTTACAGAGACCACTCACCAGCTGTTCATAGCCTCCAAAGATAAACATGCTCTTTGCCAGGACACAAGCTGAGTGTCCATCTCTTGCCCCTGGGACCATTCCAGACACCTTTGGTGTGAACCACTTGTGCGTGTCTGAAACAAAACAAGAGGCAAAGCTGAGAAAACGCAGTAGGAGCTGGGGTGGGACAGCTCTATTACCACTGCTCTTTATTTCTAAGACAAAAACCATTCCAGCTTTCTCACACAGCACCTGCTCTGCCAGAGACACTGCAAGCTCCTTTGGGCAAGGCTACCTGCCTGAGCCCCCCCAGAGGGACACAGGGAGACCAGCCTCAGCCTCTGGGCATGGCCACTGACTGCCAGACCCGACAAAGAGCTCACATTCTAAGTGTGAGTAGTACAGCACAGCTTGAACAATGTTATTTTTACCGAAGCTTTTGCAAAGTGTACTTGTGAGTCACTTATCAACTCTGCATTCACACTTTCTATTACAATGAAGCAATAATGCTGAGAGGCTCAGCTGACCTCATGGCGTGGAGATGCTCAGTAACTGAGGAAAAACGGTTCTCAAACCCAGATAGAAATCACTTAACCACCAACTCTCCATGTTAGCTGTTGTGCATATCCCCACCTCTGCAGTGCAGCTCTCCCTGTTTTATCTGCTCCACTTGTCACATTCTCATCCCCTCTTCCTCACTTTCCACCCTTCACAATGCTCCCTGTGAGCCTGCAGCAGACAGATTCAGCCCCTTAGCCTGCACACTCCAGGGGCTGGCTTGATTTAGAAGATGACTTCAAATCCAGCCAGAGCTGTTCTCCATGCCAGAGCAGGACAGAGCCAAGCCAGCGACTCACTGCCAAGCACAAACAGGCACCTGCCCCGAGAGCTCAGGAAGGCACAGATAAGCCTCAGGGCTGCAGGAGGCATTCCCCCACCCTCCCTAACAGCTCCTGGCTGCCAAAAGCAGGGCTTATTTCAGAGACTCCTAACACTGGGGCCAAGGCATGAGGATGGCTTCCCTGAACTTGGCCTGCCCACACAACTGACCACCTATGCTCCATCTGGCACCACACAAAGGGTCTTGCAAGGTCACCAGAACCCCTGGGGAGCCTCTAGTGAGACAGCTCAGGGCTATCAAGTTCCTTTTCTTCCCAGGGCTGCTTCCAAACTCAGTCACACCATCAGCAACGGCTCACCCAAGTGCAACATGTTAAATTAGAGATGGAAAAGACCTCAATTGGTGATCTGCTCAACACCACAGGGACAAAACTGCCCTCAGACAGGACTTTATTTAGCCTGATGTGACTCCTGCAGTGGAACTTATGCTACAGACGTGGGACTGTGACTGCCAGCCTTACTTTCCAGGAACGGCAGGCCTCTGTGTACAGACAGCTGCAGAGGCTTTGGAGCAGGACTTTCTCTTAATTTTCACTTAATGCTAAAGCCCTGGAGCTTCCAGGGGCACTAGGCAGGACCCAGAACAAAGCCTCTGTGTAGGCAGAGGTTTACTGCTGGCTTCTCAGCTGCTTGTGTCAGCCTGCAGGGGAAGGAAGGGGGAAACCCTGTGCCACAAGCTGTAAGATATTTCCTGGTAAAAAAGAGATCCCTTGACCAAGCACCAGAGCAAGCAGTTTCCTTGCAAGTCCAGCAAGACAAGTACTTAGATGGACTTGCCTCCAGAATCCAGACATACTCCTTTTCTTTCCTGACACTTGTGTCCAGGCAGTTCCTGATGGTGCCTTTTCTCCAGAGGTGCTCCAGCAGTGCTATGGAGAAGCCAACCAAAAGGCTCAAGGAGTTTATTTTTCAGGTTTATCTAGCTTGACTCATGTCTTCCCTGATTTTGCCATCCTGTCTTGGACTTCTCCTGTGCTTTATTCCTCACTCTCCTTCATGCCTTCAGAAAGAAGGACCACACTGGAGAGGAGCCACAAGAGCCCAGCCCCTTCTTGCTTCAACCTTCAGCCACAATTAAGGAATACTACACCCCACAGAGAGAACACTTCAGCTGTAGTTACTATTGGAGAGAGCACACTAAGCTAGTGGAAAAATTAAAGCCATTTTCATTATTAGACAAGATCAGCAATCTCTGCCCAAAGGCTTTTACAGAGATTTCAGCACGCAGACACCATGGCCACCACACTCCACTTCTCAGACTGCTGAAACAGACAGTGACACCCTTTCCTGCAGACTGTCACCGAGGGACGAGAAAACACCTTGGGGAGCAGAGTGGGGCTGTGGAGAGAAGCTCTGAGCCAGAAGAGCTGTGACAAGGAAGAGTGAGGAGCTGGAACTTACTGACATCGAAAGCATAGAGCACATTGCAGGCTCCCTCCGTGTCGTTGCGACCGCCCCAAATGTAGACGGTGTCGTCGATGAGCACTGCTGAGTGGCCATACCTCATGTAGGGCACCTCCCTCACGTGGTCTCGGCTGTTTGTCCACACTGGAGGCAACTTGATCCAGCGCAGAGACACTGGAAACACAAGTTTGAGCCCATGTCAAATGCTAAGCCTGCTAAATTGCTGGCAGTTCGTAACCCACCCTGTGCTTGCCACCCCGTGACAAGGTGCAGAAGCAGTCAAGTAAACAAGAGAAAGCTGTGTCTGACCCCCAGTAGTAGCTAGTTAAGAAATACAGAAGGAAGTCCTCTGGAGGGCCAGAGGACAAAACCAGGCTATGTTCTACAATAATTCACTGAAAAGGTTTCCACTCTGGCTCACTCTGGACTGTGAGTGAAGATACAGCACACACACAAACAAAAAGGGAAAGGAAAATGAAAAAGTACAGAGGTGACCATAAATGCAGACAACTACTTCAAGCTTCAAGATTGCTGAAGACCCTCGAAGCTGGAAGAATGGGCAGCACAGGAATAACTCACTGCAGTTCCCTGCAAGGGAACACCTGAAGGCATCACTTGGACTTGCAGAAGCACAGTTTAAGTAAAGAAATGCAGCAGCTTTGTAGAGCCAGGGTTTGTTTGCTTTTGTCTTGGTTTTCAAGCTACAGATGAGGTGGGGGTCTGTCTCCTTTACCCCCACCTGTACTCAAGTTCTCCCTGCTAACCTTGCATTACTAATAGGAGTTGCTTGTGATTACAGGTTCCCCTTCCTGTGTGTCATGTCCAGCAGCAGCCAGGACAGTCAACAGGTATTACAGGGTTTAATGACAGTGCAAGAGCCACAGCAAGTGTTACACAGCCTTTACACAACAGGAGCAGTCACCCTCCCTCTGCCACATACAGCCTCCAGGTTTATTTTCTACATGGAGCTGATGCAAAGTAGAGCAGAAGACAGTCTGCAGTCCCTCTGAAATACTAACATAGGGAGAGGGAAAAGTCAGGCATCTCAAAAGGTGAGCTTCTACCCCACAGGCCAAAAGGCCACTGAGGAAGCACATCCAATGCTCAAGTCAAGCTAGACTGGATGCTTCCTACCTAAAACACAGTCTTCATCTTTGGAAGGCTGACAAGAGACCATCCAAAATCTTGTATCTTGGCTTTAGCACTGCCACCTGACAATGCTAGCTGAGCAAGGGCTCGGGAAGCCACTGTCACTTCCCATGTGGTGGCTGCAGCATTCTGACACTTTAGTACTTGGGAGTGGTAAGAAGGAAAGACAACACAAGAGCATTCCTTTGGGCACAGTCATTATGTGACTCTTCCCCAGGAGAGTGCTGCTCTACTTGGCACGTTCTGCAACATTCAGCTGTGTTGAGTATGAAAGCCCAGTCCCTCTGGACAGAGGTGAATGTCACTGCTCACAGGATCCTGAGCTATACCCCCTCCACACTGGGAGCAGGTCACCTTGGCAGCCCTCTGTAATCAATGCTTTTATCCCTGCTGCACATCAGTCTTAAAGGAGTGAATTCACTGCATCTTACAGACAAGCTAGGTTTGTCTACATGTGGGTGTTAGAAGAGCATTCAGCACACTGTCCGGTCTCCAAAACTGGTCACTGGTTCTCTGTTCTGGGCTCTGTTTAGCTGGAGCCACCCCAGCATCCGTGCAGGTTTTTTTAATCTCCTGCCTAATTACAGGGAAATACTTCATGGACCAGCTCAGTAACCTCTTCAGTTCAAGGAGCAATCAATCAAGAAATATAGCCTCTGCCAGCACAACCATGGCTCCAGTTCAGCCCCCTGACAGGTCCTGGCTATCCCACACAAATGGCTCCAGCTGCAGATGCTTTTCTAGGCCATGTTGTGACTCTCCATGATAGCTATTACCAAAATGGGAAGGCCTCCCTCCTAGCCACATGTCCCTACTGACTCCATCATGCTGGCACCAGGGGCCAGCTGCCCCCACAGGGAAACAGCTCACATGTCTACACCTGGAATCTTAACTGAGTGCACTGGTTTGCACCCTACTCCTTCCACACTATGGAAGGAGTGTGAGTATGGACATGCTGCAAACTGGAGGGGATATCACCCCTTTGCACCTAGCTGAGCTTGTGTTCACACAGCACAAGGACAACCTAAGCCATTGGCTATGTGACTACTTCAGTGAGTCCTTCTCCTAGCCAGTCGGACGAACTGGGGCCCCTCTGTGTCCTGCCTCTGAAGCTGAAAATGCAAGGCTGCACAAAGAGAGGCTCCTGCAGACTCAGGTAAGCTTTTTCTGGAAATGGAGAGTCAGAGAGGCTGTTGCAGGGTGTAACGTGTCAGGCAGCAGAAGGCAAGGAAGGCAATAACCAGGCCAGCAGAAGGCGTTTACCTGCGTTGAAGACGTGCACGTCGATCTGCCGCAGGGTCTCATAGTCCTCTCCCGAGCAGTACCCCCCGAAGGAATAGACCTTGTGCCCGACAGCCACGGCCGCGTGGTTCACCCTGCGGGGCCCGCCTTCCAGGTGCACTGCCCACCGCAGCATTCCTTCCTTCCTTCCTTCCTTCCTTCCTTCCTTCCTTCCTCCCTGCCGGCCAGGCTCCTCAGGGCCCCCGCTGCCACAGCCACATGCTTCCTGGCCCCCGCCGCCTCCGCCGGCCCTGCAACACAGACACAGGGCCAAAATCACCAGCTCCATCCTCCTGCCTGCAAAGGTTACCTTCAGGCATCCTCCTTGCCTGCCTCCCAACTCCTCTTGGGAAGGGAACACTGTTGCCATGCTTCGTGCCTACCGTGTTTTGGTTTTGGGAAATTCTGTTCCCAGGCACTCTCCTGGTACACAAAGTCACATATTGTAAACTACCTTGTTTTGCACATTTTTCCCAGAGGAGGGATTTTCGCCTGGTGGTCTCTGGAGCTGACCAATAGTTCCCAAAGGTCCCACCTCTAAGGTGGGCACATCTGGAAAAGTATAAAAGAAGCTGGAGAAATAAACGGGTGGCTCCTCTTGGATGAGGGGTCGCAGCCTTCTGTCCACTCCTGCCTCCATTTATTGTGTCCAACAGCGACAAGGCAGAGGTGCCCTTGCACACAAAACCCCTCGGGGTGGCTGCACAGGCTGCCCCAGGCAAACACCTTTGGCCAGGCACATGTCACAGCCATTTGTCTGCATGAATGAAAACACACAGCCAGAGCCAGCTGAAGGTGAAAAGAACAGAGCCAGAGGGAAGAGTGTGCTCTTTGGATCAGTTCTGAGAAACAGCAGAGGAAAATACTAAAACAAAACACCCAACAAAAAACCTCCAAAGAACCACCCCCACATAAAGCAACCAACTTCCCATTCTGGGGGTGGGTGACAACACCAGCATTTGAGCACTAGGGTTCAATCTAATTAGACATGAGGAGCAGAAAGCCCCTAACCCAGGTAGAAAGCTCTTTGCTAATGCTCAGAAAAGGTCTTTTCCTCCCACAGCAAATCCAGGCATAGCTAGGAAAATTCTGTAGCATCCTATCTTGTTAAAGCAACTTGATTCCTCAAGCAGATGGCTTAGATCACATCTTAGAGAAGTCACCACAGTGGATTCTTACAGAGATTCTCCTTCAGATCTAAGAGTCTAGAGCAAAGTCCTGCCCGAGTGCTTCTGGAACAGCAGGTCAGTTTGATTTTTAACAATTTTCTCCCAGCTGAAAAACAGCCATAAGAAGAGATATCAGTGTTTCAGACTGCACAAATAAAATTCTTTTATTTTTTGGTTCTAGGTTACTGAAAGGTTCAGTCAGCATGCTCCCATGCCACAATCAGTTTTAGCCTTTGCAGAATCCAAAAAAAATTGTGAATGCCTTTGAACAAGGACTAAATTCCTACACATAAAATTCCTACTCTCTGCCCCATTTCATTTTGGAAAGCAGCGAGTTTTGGCAAGGAGGCCTGTCCTCCTGTTTCAGGTTTCTGGAGGAGCTGGAGGGCAGCAAGAGGGGCAGTGCCACGCTGCTCTGCTCCAGCTGGCCACCCCCAGCCCTTCAGCCAAGTGGAATCCCTGCTCACAAGGAGGCCCCTCAGCAGCCTGACCACCCCACACTCACCTTTTATCCCCTCCTGTGGGAAGAACAAGAGATGCCACCAATAGAGCTCCTGGCATCAAGCAGAACTTATGAGGCTTCCAGCTTCATCCACTGACCCCACAGACAGTTCAAAACCATTCAGTAACCAGTCACCTCATTCCAGAGCTCCCAGATGTCATCAAAATCTGAGTAGTTTCCTTTTAAAGTTATTCCTTTTTTGAGTTGTTTTCATGCTCTGTATGTGAATGTTACAGCCACAGGACACGTGCAAAACCCCAACACAAACCATCCTGCAGCCTTATTATAACACAATTCTCTCCTGCAAACCTGCCTGCTCCTGCAGCAACCACCCTAACCTAAAGTGCAGACAGTAACACAGAAAGCTGCAGCAAGCTTTGCTCCAGCAGGACCCAGAACAGCCCCCATGTTCTACAGGCCATGCTTCAATTCCAGATCTAGCAGGTTTGAGTTTTTTTCCTTAAGCAACTATTTTTTTAAGCCAGGCAGCACTCTTGTGTAAGTCCTCTGCAAAGCTACAGAACAGATGAGTTTCCATGGAACCCACCAAAGTCACCTTCCAAGCTATTTTGAAGGCTTCACATATCTAAATCTGTTTCCTGCTTCAGTCACAAGTTATTCCTGAAAAATCTAACCAATGTTTTCCTCATAATCTCTTCTTGTTTAAGTGATTCTGTAAAAGACTCCTCAAGGAGCTTAACTGGTCTTTATCACCAGCATCAATATTTTCAATACCATTCAGACTGAGCCCAATCCAGGAGGACCAAGAGGATGAATCTTACTTCCAAGTTCTGCTTGGTTCCTGCTGAGGCAGAGGAGCACAGCTGCTTGGCACAGCAGGCAGGCACTGCACCAAGGCCCCTGCCTTTTTTGTCAGAAAGGCTGGGAAAACTCCTCTTCCCCCTTGGGACTTCCCTTGAGCCAGCTGCAAGGATGCTGGTGCTGTCACTGCCCCAGCAGCTCTGCTATTCCAGGCAGAAGGCAGCTCACCCCAAGAGCTTCATCTGCTCCACTGAGAAACAGCAGCTCCAGGCCCAATCCCTGGCACTGCAAGAAAGATGCTGAGGTTGAAGCAACGGTGTTGAATTGAAATGCTGCTCCCTACAATTCCTGGGAAAGCTTTTCCTCCAGTGAGGGCTCTCCAGGTGACTGCAGCTCTGGAGTGGTGGCGAGGGCAATGGGATGAAGTTGGCTGAGCTTTGCCTTGGCTCTGTCAGGGGATCCCCCTTCAGAGCAAACACAGAGCTCTGCCAGCACAGCCTCCTGCTGCCCCTCCTCAGAGCCAAGAAAAGCAAACACTCCTAGGAACACTCCGTGAAGAGAGAATGACCAGAAGTGGGAAGTAATCTTTGCAGGGTGCTGGGAGAACACAGGCTTTAACAAGCTGTCAGGGCTTTTCCAAACCCGAGTGCTCTTCTCCACACTGCAATAAAAGCACCCATGCAAACCCCCATCTTCCTCTCCTGCCACTGGCCACAGCCCTGCCCTCTGACTGCCACCCCTCCCTGCCATCAGCAGCATCTCTTTGCCCTTTTTCAGCCACACACAGGCCCGGCTTCCCCTCCTCCTGCACTGCCCTGTCTCCCGAGCACGGCTCCCCCACTCCACCCCATGCTTTCCTTCTGTGCCCAGCTCCAGATTCTCCTCTCCTGCCTTATTTACAGTTGTTTCTTTAGATCAATCTTCTGTCCCAAAGCATTTTTCTCCTCTAAGCCCCCTCTGGGCACTGCCTGCAAATAGGAGTTAGACACATATTTTGAGAAAAAACCTATATTTTCTGTCCTACAACTATGGACACTGTTAAGTTCCATTTCAAGTTTGATTTCCAATGATAATTTCCATGATATAAATGAGGACATAAATAAACCACTTTTCCATCTCATTCCTATGAGGATTTCTTAGTAGGTGAAGTGCACTTGACATTAAGCTACAGCTTAGATTTCTTTAAAGATCACAGAGGACACAGCCAAGGAGAGAGGGAAACAGCAAAATTAGTAAGAAACAATTTACTGACTATTTCCCACAACTGTACAATATTAGATTAGGCAAAATACATTCTGTGGTTTCTCATTTAGGACACCAGCAACAGTGATGCAGGCTATAAAACACAAAAATACTGATAAGACAGAGGCAAATTGTGTTAGGGAACTGGGAGGGCACTGCAGGATGAGACACACAGAATCACAACTTCTGCTCAAGCCACTGCTTGCTTCCACTGGCCCATGTTAGCTCCTCACTTCCACTCTCCAAAACTGACAGATCTCTTACTTCCAACCACACAATCTTCACAACTCCCCATCTCCCTGGTCTGCCATGACCTATCCAGAAATGCAGTAAAGCACAGAGGATGCAGAGAAATTCTGAGACCCTGGTAGGTCCTGTCATTAACCAGAAATAAGTACATTTCTAAAAACCAGGATATGCTTCTCTCCCTGCTGAAGCACCTGATGCTGATGGAAATTAAGTGAGCACATCAGTGAGTTGTTCCTCTGCCACAAAGCACCTGGAGCATTTCCCTGCTAAACCAGGGAACAATCAGATTTAATTCAGCTCTGCATTCTTCAAAGACAGCACTCCCATATCTCTGGTTGTGCTGTTGCCTGAAGATGCACTTAATGCCTGAAACAACCTTCATCCCACATCCCAACTGCTCCAGCTTACACCTAACAAGAGCCTAACAACACAGCACGTGGACATCTGAGATCAACAAAGATATCACTCAATAATCTCTCACTAGCATATCTTCCAAAACTGTTGTGGTGACTTGAGCACTGTGGCACAAATAGAAAAAAAAAATCCCCAAAACAACAACAACAACAACAACAACAACACCCCCACCCCAAACCAGAAATCATAGTTTTTAGTCGTATTTTTCACCTGCTTGTTCTATTGGCTTTAGGGTTACTATTTTCAATCCCTACAACTAGCAATGAAAACACTTCATTCAAGATAGAAAGCTACTGAGCATCTCCAAGTACAGTAGCCAGGTGACAACCTTAAAACAAGCCCATACATCCTTGGATCCACTTCTTTGCTCAAGGGTAGCTCACCGGGCTCTCTCGCTCCTCTATGCACACAGAAGGAAACCTGGAGCCATTTCTAAAAGCTGCTCAGATTAGCCTTGCTGCATCCAATTCCCAAAAGCAAGGGGGAGAAGCCCAGCAGCAAGTGGCCTGGATTTTCAAGGACTCCTTCTGTCACCCCCAGAATTACAGCAGCACCCCAAGAAGAGCAGCCTGCCCTGCAAAGCTGCTCCAGAGAGCAAATCCTACCGTGTGGCTGCCTCAGCCCCGTCTCCCAAAAGACACCAGCCACAAGGTTTAGTAACCCTTAAAATAGCCCAGCCAGTTCACAGCAGTCCATATAGACCGTTCTATTTCAAGCCCATCCAACATACTGTTAGAGATAACATGAGAACAACCCGCTTTCTTCACTTGTGCTTGACATTTATCTCATGCTTGGAGCATTTGTGCTCAGGCAGTGTGAAAGTGCAAGCTTGCACATTCAGCAGCTCGGGCACTCACAATGCAATTCCAGCCCCAGCGAACGAGACTGTGCTAGAACAGCCCTTGAGCTGGTGAGCCGAGCCTGCTCTGGAAGCTCACCTTAGCCATGGCAATCACAGGCCACGCTGCTCAGCCACTAATTTATCCCAGTGGCCCCCGCTAGGGCCAGCCTCACCAGCTCCTTCATTTTCACCAAATATTTTGCCCACTGCTGACTTATTTTTGCCTAAAGCCTAGCTGAGATTCTGCACCTACTGAGCAGCCTTCTACTCTTCACCTTGCTTCCCAAACCCCAGCTTCTCTGTGGATGTGCCTGAGCTTTGGAGATACTGACCCCCACCTCCCCACCAAGGAATGTGTCCGAGCCTGTCAAGCTGAGACCCTCGGGTTGGGAAGCAGGCTCAGGAAAGCCGAGCTGACAGCCAGTGGGGCGTTTCTTGCTTTACACAGAGCTACACCGGTTTGTTGCTCTGCCCCTCTGCGGCACTGACACTGAGCCCCAGGCAGAGTGCTGTGCTGGGCTCGGCCACACACAGGGCAGGCTCACCGCTGCCAGCCTTCCCTCTGCCTGGCACACGGGATTATCAGGCACGGCTGGGTGGGAGAACCAGTGGTCTGAAACCACACGAGCCCATGGGATGGAGAGAGAAGGTGCAGCAGAGGTCGTGCCAGGGCAGCAGGGCAGCCTCCCGGGCACAGACCTGCCCGGGGAGGACAGGGGTGTGTGAGGTCACAGAATCCTTCAGGGATGGGCAAGGCCACCAAGCGTCCAGCCATTAACCCAACACTGCCAGGCCCACCTACAACGCATGTCCTGGAAGTGCCACATTCACAGATTTTTAAACACTTCCAGGGATGGTGATTCGACCATTTCCCTGGGCAGCCCGTTCCAACGCCAGACTACCCTTTTCGTGAAGAATGTTTTCCCAATATCCAACCTAAGCTTTCTCTGGTGCACCTTGAAGCCATTTCCTCTTGACCTGTCTGTCAATTGTTACCTGGGAGAAGAGGCCGGCCCCCAGCAGGCAACAATCTCCTTTCAGGCAGTTGTAGAGAGTGAGAAGGTCTCCCCTGAGCTTCCTTTTCTCCGGGCTGCACACCCCCGGCTCTCCCAGCCGCTGCTCATAGCACTTACTCTCCGGAGCCTTCAGCAGCTCCTCTGCCCGGCTCTGGACACGCTCCAGCACCGTTGGCCGCCCCTCCCGGCCCGAGCCCCTCGGTGCCTCCCCGCGCCCGCACCCGCCGCCCGCGGGCCCGGCCGAGGGCACCCGGGCAGGGCGGCGGCCCCGCGCCCCCGGCCCTCACGGAGGGGCTCGGCGGTGCCTCCGGGCCTCAGGCTCCCGCGGGCCCGGCTCGGCGCCGCCGGCTCCCCCCGCCCCCGCGGCCGCAGCCCCGTACCTGTACCCGTACAAGGAGCTCCGACAGCCCCGCTCCGACAGGAGCTCCCGCCGCTCCCTGGGACTTGTAGTGCGGCGCGGCCCCACCCGGGTCCGCGGGCGCCCCCCGGCGCGACAGGCCGTTCCGCGGTGCCGGGCCCCGGCCCCCCTCAGGGGCGGCTCCCTGGGTTCCCCGCCCGGGGCCTGCCCCGGCGCGCTGCTCCGGCCCCGGCCCAGACCGAGATGGCCACGCTCGATGCCGACGCTCGATGGCACCGGCGGCGCGTGCCGACGGCAGCGCCCGCCGCGCCCGGGGCCCGCTCGGGGACTACAACACCCAGAGTGCCCCGCGGCGGCCGCGGCGGTTCCGGGCGGCGGCGGCGGCACCTCCTCGGCGCCGCGCCCGGTGCATGGCGGTGGTGCGGAGGATGGGCCCCGAGCGCGTCTGTCCCCGGGACCCCGGGCCGCCGGAGGGCCCTGACGGCGCGGCGGAGTGGAGCGGCGATGAGGAGGAGGAGGAGGAGGAAGAGGAGGAAGGCGGCGGGTACTTGTATCAGCCGCTGAGCCAGGAGCCGGAGCAGGGCCTGGGCGAGGCGGGCCCCGGCCTGCAGGAGCGGCTGCAGGTACCGCCCAGCGCCTCCCGCCGGGCCGGGCTCGGGGCACCCGCGGTCCCGACCCCCGCTGACAGCTCGCCTTTCTCCGCAGATGCTGAGGCTGCACCTGCCCGAGCCGCCGGTGGACAGCGAGGAGGAGAATGAGGAGGCAGCGGAAGGCGCCGCGGCTCAGAGCAGCCACAGCTCCATCCCCATGGACGCAGGTAAGCGCGGCTCCGGCGGGACCCTCCGGGGCTCCGCCGCCGGCTCACGGCCTCTCTGTTCCCAGAGCATGTGGAGCTGGTGAAGAGGACGATGGCCAGCGTGAAGCTGCCCACCCTGGGCATCCCTGCCTGGGCCAGCCAGATCTCGGAGGAGCAGTGGAAGGACGTGGTGCAGCGCACGCTGCAAGCCCGGCAGAGCCTCGGCGGCCCCCGGCCTCAGTGGAATTGAGGGCTGAGCTGCAAACCGCAGCCCTCCCTCCGCCCTGGAATCGCCCACTGCCTCCGAGCCAGGTGCTGACAGGACTTGCCAGTATCAACCTTCCCGTTCGTCCCACTGACATTGTCTGATTTTCTTTCCCACTCCTGTTTCTCGGTTCTGGCTGGTGCATTAGTCAGTGTGATGACCTTGTGTTGGCTTCCTCTGAGGAGGCAGGCTGGATTCCATGCCTGGAGGCATGTGGGGCGATGGGGCTGGGCTGGCTTTGCCCAGAGTCCCTCGGGACAAGCGCTGCCCTGGGCCCCATGCTGACAGGAGCAGAGAAGTCACTCTCCAGGCCAGGGCCCCTCCTCTCAGGCTAGGGTCTGTGTGTTGGAATATCACAGGTAGAGCAAGATGTGTCATTCCAAGAGATTGGTTTTATTTAGTTCTGTACATACAGGGACATCTGTACAAAATCCAACACTTTCATACTATGTAATGCTCTACTGAAAATAAAGTACACCATATGTACATATGAACTGTAAGCAGCTTAATACTTGTGTCCAGGGTGTGAATGCAGTAGTTTTGCTTTTTCCCTTGGGAGGAGCAAGCCAGGTGGAGAGGAAGAGGCAGCTCCAGTTCTGTCCATTTGGCTGATGTGGGGAAAGGCGTAGGCAGAAATGAGCAGCACTAATGCTAGAAACCAAGTACTGAGCAAGGGGCAGCTGTAGCGGGGCAGATGCAGGTCTGCCTGTGAGCAGTACATGTGGTGAGAGGGTGAGCACACTCCCCCCGTCTCACATGGTCCCCTTCTGAGGTGTCCAGGACACTGGAATGAGTAGGCAGCAAACAAAGGATGACGTGAAGGTACTAAGCCTAAGATCCCTGACCCAAAACAAGACACAAAAAGCTATGTGAACATCAAAGCTGTACAGCACGTAATCATGATGTGTTACAATCCTGCCCCTGCCCGTGGCACAACCCCAGCAGCATTCCTCTGGCCAGGGGCAGGGGCTGCCAGCAGAGACAGAGCAGCTGCAGGACAGTGCCAGCCCCTGCCCAGCACAAGGTTCTGTTCCCCCCGCAGGCAGGGAAAGGCAGCCGCTGCCCAGCAGGCTCCAGGGAGGGCACAGCACGCTGCAGCCATCTGAAAGCGAGGGCTTGGCTTCCAACGCTAACAGGAGAGCCTGTGCTGGGCCAGGAGGGAGCTCCCTGCCCAGCCTGAGCCTGGCAGCAGCCCTCAGCCCCGCCGTGCTGCTCCGTGCCGTGCCAGGCGTGAGGTAATTGATTGGCAGCTGATGATGAGCTCAGAGCAATGTTCAAAGTCAGCAATAACCTCCCTGAGGTGTTTCTCAAGTCTCCTGACGAACTGGCCCGTTGTGTGAGGCGGAGGGGAGGCGGGGTCCTGCGTGACTGGGGGCATCTCACACATCCCCCTGGCGCCTGCCAGCTCCTCCCAAGAGACGGTGGCATTCCTGGTGAGGGCTGAGCCAGGACAGAGCTACACGGGGCAGGGATGCAGGGTCCAAACAGCCTCGCTGGGCGTGGAGCAAAGAGCTGCTGTGCACCAGCAGAAAGATCAGAGGGGTGATCCTCTGACCTGGGAATGGTTTACTGGTGAGGACAAGCAGATAGAGCAGAACCTTCTACAACATCCCGTGCCATTGCAGAGCAGGCTCAGGCTAGCAGCAGCCCCGCAGGCTCCCTGCACTGCTGCAAACCCACTGAAGGAAAGCAGGTGTGCCAAGGAAAGCAGGTGCAGCAGGTAAGGAGCAGGGACCCCCTCTCTATGACAAACCAGCCTCTGAGGTGGCACCTTGGGCTGCACTAAATCTGCACTACAAACAACAGGGGTGAAAGCTGGATCATCACAGTAGCACCCAAGTGCTGCACAAGCCCCTGGGCTATCAGCAAGTGTTTCTAAACCTAAGTTAGCACGAGTCCCTGATGCACCATGTGATAACTAAGGAGGGCCCCGGGCCACAGCGGGTGCCAGTGTCACAGGACGGGTGAGCTTTGCTCAGAGCACCCACAGAAGCCATTCAGCAGTAGTGCTTAGCCATTGATAACAACGAGGAGACAACTGAACACAAACTCGGCCACACCCCATGAGGTGTTATCCATTGCTTCCACCAGCTTGTGGAAATGACTAACAGCACAAGCTTCCTAGAAACCCTGGCCCTGAAGAGCTAAGGATGGGATACAGAGACAAAGGGAGAGCTGCAGGAGTATTTTAATTGAGCAGGTAGAGGAAGAGAGTAGAAGTCAGTGGCTGACACCTGCTACAAAGCGGGGAGTTAATCTGGGCCCACAATTAACCCGAGACATCGGGAAGGAGATGAGTCAGCACAGACCAACACAAACAGCAGAAGGAATTCACTTTCTCACAGGAGAGCTTCTAAGGATGCTCTAAAGGGAGGACTGCAATAGTATGTAGTGCTTGCACCCAGCTCAACTGGGGGTGGCAAAGCACTGAACCCCCACTCCACTGACAGGGGAACAGAACAAGGAGCTTGTAGCAAAAGAAAGGTGGAAGTAAACATTTTCTCTGCTGTACATTAAGACCCTTCAGCTGTGGAGCTGCACCCCAAGGCAGGCTGGAGAGGCAGCAGAGCCTTCACAAACTCTTGCTTCTGCCCCAAGCTCAGCCTGGCCTCTGGCCATGGCAGGGCTCAGCTGCACAGGGGCAGGTGTGGCAGAGATGGGCACTTGGAGTTTGGAGCAGCACACGGAGCCACGCACAGCAGGCTCTGCCCAACAGAGCCTGAGCGAGGCTCGGCCTTCCTGGCAGAGTAAGAATCAGCTGGGAGCTGACAGTGAAGTGAGCCCTGCCTGGACTGATACAAGCAGAGGTCAGGCAGGCTCCCTTCACGCCTGCACAGCCAAGGTGGAAAAGCAGGAGGACAGAGAAAAAGCAGGAGGACAGGACAGTGGTGAGATACAAGTTCTAACATAAAACCAGATCTACCCTGGAGGTATGCAGATGGAGTGGAGGACAGGCACAGCTCACCATGTTCATTCCTTACTTATACATGAGAACCGAGTGCATTTCCATGACCCCTGGAGGAAAGGGATGGGGCAGAGCTTCCTGGGCCAGCTCCCGAGCCCGTCAGAGAGCCTCCTGGCTTGAGGTGAGGAACTCTTCTGCTCTCTTGTGGGCCTCCAAGGCTTTTATAGTGTAGACGTCCTGCGGAAGCTCAGACTTCCGGCGCAGCAAAACTTTGTCCTTCTTAATGTCCTTCAGCATCTACAAACAAATCAAAGGGGTCAGGAATCGGTAGCAAACCCCCTCATGCCTTCAGCTTCTGACTCCAGCTGCTCTAGGGTATGCTGGGTGGCACTGCAGCATGCTTCAGAACAGACTGAGAGCCAAACACAGACCAAAAGGACACAAGAAAGTCCCACTGGCACTTTTTCCAGAGTGAGAGGGTCAGATAAACTCCACTCTTCAGACTACAGACTACATCTTAATGATGAGGGGTGAGAGGAGTGGCCTTTACCTTCAGAACATTTGGCAAGAGCCAGTTCTGGCTATGCTGATGTCCTGGGAGCAACTGTGAAAGGACTGGAGTCAGGCACGCACCTGCACAGCCTCCGTCTCCACCGTTTTCTTCAGGAGCTGGATATCCTCTGCAGTCGGGGTCTCCGTTTCCATACAGCACACAGAGGGCAAGGGTAGAGGTGCATAATACATGGGGTACTGCAGACAACACAGACACTGGGCAGTCAGCACTCCATCCAACAGCACACCTCCTCCCCCAGCACGCTGAGACAGCCCCTCCAGCTGCCTTCCCTGGCCCCCAAAGGCAGCAGGAGGGACACAGGCAGGGAAGAACATCCTCTCCTCTCCTGTGCTGACTCACAGCACGCTGCATGTGCAGCTGCACTTCAGAGTGGGGTCCATAAACACATACATGCTCTCCATAAGGCAGTACTTGGAGGTCAGTGCTACAGAGGGACAGCCTGATAAAACACTGCCTACATTCCCAGGACATTGTTTTTTGGGAGAGACAGATCACTGCTGCAGCAGTGCCCACAGCACTGAGATCAGATGCTAAAACCTGCTCTCGTGGGCTGAGGAAGCAGGTCAAGACCCCCAGCACATTCTTGCCTCATTTATCCTAGGTCCTAGTCCCCCCTCACCTGGGGGTTCAGCCGAGCCAGCTCCTCTATTTTCTGCCACATTTCTTCTCGTTCCTTCATCCTGAACCTTCCCCTGCAGAGAGAGAGCCAGAGCAAGTGTGAACTCCTGGGGAAAGCACAGCTTTCATGCACAGGATGATAAAAGCAAGAGACAGCAGAAAAGTGCAGGCAAGGGGAAGAGCTGCTCAGTCATCCAGAGACCCCTAAGTCTATCTAATTCTAAAGCTCCAGGGGAGATGAGGCAAGAAGAGGGGGCACACTACAAGTAGCAGAGAGTAGGCAGGCATGCTCCTCGCTCACCTCAGAGCACAGGGTGGCAACAGTGGGCTGCACAGGTACTTTAGCCCTGGCTTTGTGCTGCCAGGAGTAGAGCAGAGTGTCTGGGTTCTGGGGTAGTGCCATGACACCGGTCTGGATTTCAAACACACCTTTTCCTGGTGCCCCCCAGATGAAGAGGAACAAACTGTAATTTCCAATAGAACTGGGGCTCCACTGCCCACTGTTCCCTCTCTCTCTAACCAGAGCACACCTGAGAGCTGTCCCAGCAGCCCAGGCACAGCTCTTGAACTTGGCACACATTTTGGCACACATTTGAAGTGACTGTTCAGCAGGGCCACTTAAAAATCCCAGGACAGTGAATGTTCACTGCAAACAGAGGTGAGAGAATAACACCACCCCTTGTTATTCTCCTCTGCATTTTAAACATCTGCACTAAAATTTCTGCTTTATTTCTATTAACTACATGACTTTCATCCCAGCTACTGGTCTCTCTGGTGCCCTATCTATCCATGTTAAGGAAGCTCTTATACTCTGTAATGACATCGCACTCCTCATAGTCACGTAGGCTGAGAATGAGAATGAAGCTGCCAAGGTTGCAAGCAGCAGATTACTCCACCAGAAAACACAGGGTCACAAAAACACCTCCAACAAACCAACCCCAAAACACCCCAAGTGAATAACCCGTTCAGGACAAGACACTATCTGCCCCAACTTCCTCGCAGGTTTTCTAAGGGGTTCTGAGCATCCAAACAGTTTCAAGGTGTCTGGGGAGATGAGAAAGGTGCAGTCAGCCCATTTGCACTGAACAGCAGTGCCATATGTCCCTGCAGAGCCTGTCCCTCATGAGCACCCTGGCTGTGGCTGCACAGCTGGGGGTGCAGCAGTGGCAGGTCTGAGCTGCCATGTCACTTGTAGGCATATGAACTAATTAAAAGTGAGGCTAAGCCAGAAATCAGACCTCTCAACACCTGGCTGCAGCCCAACAGTGAACATAGACACATTCTCCTTTTCCCCATTTCCTGTTTCCTGAGTTTGTTTGCACATGCAATCCTTCCCACACATGCTGTTTTTTAGTTCACAGCACAAGGTTTTCTGAAGCCTAATTAGGCACAGAGGCACTAGACAAAAAAATAAAAATCATCTTAACATGAACAGAAAACTGCAGCACTACCCATCCTATTATTGGGCAGCACTGAGCTTGTTTTGTTGAGCTTTTTCAGAGCAATTCCCCATCAGTCACACACCAGTGCTGGGAACAATCACCTACAGCAGGTCAGCGGCTAAACAGGAAGAGAAAACTCCTGATGGAAACACTAGGTAGATCTTGCAGAAAATGTACTGCCACTGAGACTTAAAATATATGTGAAGATATTTGTGAGCTTCACAAACACCCTAAAATGGAGAAAAAAACCCCCAAACTTGCTTGCTCTCATTTTAGAGCCTAAAAACCCCTATATTTCTCCATAAGCAGGTTACCCATCGGAAGGTCTGATTCACATATCAACATATTAATTATTTTTCAGTTCTCTACTCCTATTTCACAAAACAACAGAATGTACCCCAGAGTTCCACACTCCCAGCAAATATTAGCTCTGCTCTCCCACCAGCAGCCCTGGCTCATCCAGGAATGAGGAGCACTATTTTACTATGCCATGTCACTAAGCCAGCAGAAAATAGAACCCCCCCAAAAAATTCCTTCTAGCTTACTGGACTGACTCAGCTCACCAAGGCAAGCCATAGAAGCACCATAATCAGCACAAGCCAGCAGAAAAAGTGGAGTTCTCTCCTCTTTACAGCATCATGGCACAGGTACTTGCTGAGCTCAGATTTTATCCCCACCATTCGCTCTTTGAAACTGCAGGAATTACTCCATCTTTATCACTGGAAAATTGAAAGCATCCTGTGGCATGAAAGATGCATTATGTCCACTGCAGCAAAACTCTTCAGGAAAGTCTAAGGCAATAGGATTCTACTGACATCACTACAACATTTATGAACTGGTAAGTACTTCCAAGGCAGAAGAAAGCTGAGTATTCTCTACGTGGCAATCTATTAGCTCATGACTCAGCACACTCTCACTCTTTCCTAGGCCACCTGCTTCAGCAGGACTGAAAGGGTTTCCATCAGGGCACACCTCATCCCTACAGCTAAAGGATCCTACTTTTTGACAGAATTACTTACCACCTTCCCATTTCCCCTCTGCCTATTGCCATCTACCATTTGTTACTGTACCCTAAGGAGATTTTAGGATGAGCTCAAGTTACTTGGCAAAAACCTTCTGTTTACTCACTTCTGCTTCTCTGCCTTGTATTGCTGTGTGCAGTCATCAAAAAGCTTTTGGTTCATCTCCATGAAGAGCTTCAGTGCATTGTAGATGAGCCCGTGAATGGTCCTGCAGAGGAAGGAGGAGAGGAGAGCAGGTCGTGGTGGGCAGGTTCTTACAGCCCAGCTGGCACCAGCAGCACAGACAAGCTAACAGCAGCAGCAACTCATTCTACAGCCCTGTGACAAAAGATTCCCACACAATCCCAGCTCCTACCACGGCAAAATCCCTTCCATAGATACAGCAGAACTATACAACAGGGAGAAAGAGATGGAGAACAAAGAGAAGACCCTGGGACAGGCCTGCTGTGGTCACATTCACATGTTCATTCCTTGCAGTCAGAAGTGGAAAATGAAGGATGCTGGGGCCTGTTCAGGGCTGTTCTCAAGGGGCCTTTAGTGCCTCCCACTGTTTACACCACACATACACAATGACTTCTTTGGGCTGCCAGTATTTGGCCATGAGCTTTTCTGCTGAGCTGCCCAAAACACAGACAGGCAGCAGCCCTGAAGAGATGGGAACCAGCACACAGAATATCACAGAGGAAAATTCAGCTCTGTGCCAGTGATTTATGGATAGGTTGCACTGTGTGTGAACTCCCTATGGGGCAAAACACTCTCCTAGGGAAAGAAAACAAGTGTTGAAGCTGTCTCTGAAATACCTGACCCAGAGGCAAAAGATGAGATTCAGCAGATTAAGCTCTGTGCCTCTACCAGCTCTGCAAATGGAGTATGGAAGAGAGATGCAGCCCTGCTGGACTCTAAGCAGGCTGCCTGACCAGGTAGATGAACTATGGGAAGGAAGAGGAGAATCTGAGGTACTCAGCCTGCCCTGAGAAGATGTGGCTGCTGCTCAAACAAAGACAAGGTGAAATAAGAGGAAAACGTTTTCAGAACTTCTTCAGTAATACCACTGAGCAGACCAGAAAGGACAGGAACAGCAGAACCATGAACCTTGGCTGCTGCAGGGGCACAGAACTGGTGAAGGGTTTTAGACAAGAACATAAAGTCCTTTTCTGAGCTCTGGACTTGTCCAGCCTCCCTAGAATTAATTTTTAGTTAATTCATTACAGGAAGCATGCTAAATCAAATTAATTAAACTTTCCTTAACTGGGTAAGGACTTAAATGAGGAAGTCAGAAGAAAGGAAGTTGATAAGAGAACCATAAAACAGAGTAGTATCTAGGAATCAGACATAGGAGACAGTATTTGACATGGACATCTGCCCAGTTAGTTCTGCTTTCTCTGTTTTTCCTGTACTCAAGGAGTCAGGCACTGTGTTAGCCAAGTTCTCTGGTCATGGAGAACATAAGGGTGGGACATTAGTTAACAAGAGGCCAGAAGTCAGATGGAAAATCTACTGCACACTTCTGAGAGACTGGCAACACGACAGGCAGGTACCCAACCCTATGCAGACCCAGTGGCCTCAAGGCTGGTAAATGCCTCTGGGTGCCTCAAGCCCTGCAGAAGCAAGCCACTCTGGTATCTGCTGTGGAGAGATGGCTGGGGGCAAAACCAGAGGACACTGACAAGTTACATTCCCATCCTAACAGAAGCTGTAACAGCACAGGAATTGCAGGGTAGAGTGCAGCTGCTGCTCCCTGGATGGAATGCCCCAGGATGGCTCCCCACAGACACAGCCCTGCTGAGGGGGCTGGAACAGAGGGTGGAGCAGAGTGGAGGCACCGTGGCCAAGCCCCCCTGGAGTCCTGGCAGGGAGGGGATCCCCATGGTGTTCTGCAGCTGATAACTGCACAGGGCCTGCCAGCCACGGGAGATAGGAGCTGTTGTGTGGCTGGGCCAGGAGCTGTGCTGAAATCACCCCCTCAGATGAACTCAGCTCATTGTAACACAATTGTATTAACACACATCCCCTTCCCAAAGTGTGACCACCCCTCATGGGGCATGAGCTCTGTGCTTCATTGACTACAGCCCCGAGCAAGGAGAGAGAATTTTACACCAATCAGCAACAAAGGCACATGTGACCAAGAGTCCCTGAAGCTCCACCTAAACACAGAAATAGTATAAAAGTAAGATGAGGAGTAAGTTAGGGAAGACTCCACCCTAACTACTGGGATCAGTGAACAGGCTGAACCCATCTTCTTCCCCTGTGGCTAAGAAACGTTCTCTGCACATTGGATACTTTTCCTGGGAATTAGAGCTTCTCCGAATTGCTCTGAATATGTTTTTGCAGTCAGACACTTTCACAAGCAGTCCTTGAACATTAACCTGTCACAATTCTCTGTTAATAAGGAATGTTATTCTATGAACTGTCTGTGTAAGCCCTTCCCAGGCACTGGCAGTCACCAGCAACACAGAACATAATCAAACAGAATGGAAGACCTGCTGAGTGGTTTCTCTTATGCTGTTGGCATATTTCCCTGAATAAGTCAGTTGAACTGACCCAGCAGGACTGTTCAATTATCCCACAAATAGCAAACTAGCAAACTAGTTAGGCACAAGGTTTTTGGTTTTCCTGGGGTGCTGATAGAAAACTCTGTGGGTTCAGGAAATCTCCTTTTTCCATGATACACGCTGATCCCACCACCACCCTTGTCCCAGCAGCTGGTGCCACCAAGCACCACGCATCACTGCACTGCAGCAGCACGCCCCAAGACTGCCTGTGGCCAAACAATCCAGCAAGTGCCAGAGCCTGGGGGGACACCTACTTGTTCCAGTGACTCTTGGAGTTCTTGTAGAGGGCTGGAAACATGATGGGGAGGATTTTGGCTGCGTTGTCACTGATCAGGCTCATGATGTACTCGTTGTTCCAGTAGTACAGCGCTCGCTCCGCCACCTGCAGCAGGAGAGACAGACAGACACCCTTCAAGAGGCTCCTTCCAGGAACACTGTGCTGCACAGGGAAGCCAGCACCCAGCCAAGGAGCCCACATGCTTCCCCATGGCACAGGGCTGACCTTCATCAACTTCTGTGAGGCCATTCATCCTTCCTTTGCCTCAGCCTCTGTCAGACACTTCTCACTTTTCTGAGAAAAACCTCACGTGCTTGAAGAGACAAGCCTGCTGTCAATATACTGATGATTCCAACACCCCTCACACAACACTTCAGGACAGGAATGTCATCTGCTCCATGTCCCAATTCACATTAGCTCCAAGCCTTCTTCATTTCCTCAGACTGTCCTCTGTGAAGTTCCATTCCTCCCTGGTTTTCCCACAACAGTTTCTCAGGGCTTTGAAGCACGCTTCAGTCACCAGTTCTGCAATTCAACCCCCTGATTTAGTAAAGGTGAAAATGTGGAAAAATCTTGGGGCAGCCATCCTGCTCTAACAAGACAAACAAGTCTAACAAGTTTCCACACAGTGACAGACAATGCAGGCTAATTTCTGCATTTAGTGCTAGCTTGAGAATGGCTTGAAAACTAAGAAAAGAGACATCCAGACTCAGTTTGATGTGTCAGATAATGCAAAACTTGCTTTATGCCCTTAATATATTGTTCTACACAAGTAAACAAAATGAAACTCACTTCATGTTCACTTACCTAGCTTTTTTGTTTACAAGATCTGGTTAAGCCTTTTTCTGCTAGATTGACACACAATCCACTCAGAGAAAACTCATTCCCACCAAGGTCCTCAGACTCCCCAAGAAGTCAATTCCTAATTTTGTTCTTCAGACAAGCCATAGACTGTTCAGCCTGTGTGGGACACGTTTGGGGTTAATTCTCTTAGGCTCTAAAGTGTTTGCACCTTCTCCAGGTTTCTCAGCATTGTTCTTCAGTTTGGCAGCAACTGAGGGCTGCTATCAAGTACAGGAAGTCTCTCCTCCAGCCTTTACCCTACTTTATTCAAGCTCCTTAGCTCCTTCTGGCAGCTGCCTCCACACACAAAGGTCACATTGGTTCCCATCACCACACCAGTAATCCATGTCCAGCTGGTTTCCATCATGCTCCCCTAGTCCTTCACACAAAATTGATATTTTACATACACATGTGACCTAGACTGACCTTATTTTTGGCTTACAAACACATGACTTTGTACTTCTCTATACCAAAAGCCAGACTGAAGCCAGCTTGCCTCACTGTGCAGTCACTCTCACTGGGGAGATGGCTGTGTCATTTCTTCTTTAACACTCCACCTATGCCTGGGCTGACCACGTGTCTCACCAGCAAGCTGTGTCCTTCCTGGGCACCCCTCCTGGCAGCCTACAACAGTGAGCCAAGAGCACCTGCCAGGAGCTACTAGCAGGTCCCACCACACTGTACACTTTAAACCTTAAGATACCATCCACAGAGATTACATCAGCCAGCTACTACAACCTTCAGTGGAATCAAGAAACAGACTCCAGCACTTCTCCACTACACCTCACTCTTCACTGCCTGTGCCAGAATAAAACAAAGGACTTTCCCAGCACAGTCTCTTTGGCTGGCCTCTCTCCAATACTGCAGAGTGCTTGCTTTTACTTCAACAAGGTGACCCTGGATGGATCTCCTCTGACCTTGCCAGCCAAAACAGGAGGTGGCAGAGCACCTGTGCCTGCTGCAGAACATGGTGCTGAATAGCACAGAGCAGCAGGAGAGGCTGCACAGACCTGTTCTGTTTTCTCTTTGGATGAGCCCATGCTGTGGTTGTGCTGAGAAGTCACTGCTTCCCACCACGTGTCACCCCAATACTCACCCTGGTCACACCTCCACGTGCCAAATACAAGCCCAAGAACTGTGGTGTCACCCTCACGTGCCAAGTGGATTACAAGTCAGTGCTCTGTCTCCTCCCTGAGCTGCAACCTACCTGGAAGTGTGGGCTGGAGACACATTTGGCCAACTGCCTGAATAAGGGCTCCATAACTTTCACAAACTCAGATGGCTCAATCACATCCAGGATCTCCTCCAGCTCATTTAAAAACATCACCTCTTTGGGACTGTGAGTTTTCGGCCAGAACTTCAGCAAGCCCACAATCACCTGAGTGGGGAGAGGACAGAGACACTGTTAGAGGCCCAAGGTCAACACCAGCTGCAGAATAAATTTTTAAGTGTCTGGTCATGACAGCAAGAGGGGAGGAAGTAACAGAACAGACTTTTTCAGAAAGTCAGGGTGAGTGACCAGGGAAGAAAAAAAGACAAAAGCCCAAACTCTGCCAAGTTACACTCGTGGCAGCAGCTCTGCCTAGGCTCCTATAATTTCACATTACAAGCACAAAGCTTAGAATCACCTTTTACCCCCATCACAGCTTAACACAGAAGGGTGAAACTGGAGTGGGCAGCAGCTGGCAGACAGTGCAAAATAACCATGGAAGATCAACTAATAGAACTGGAAATGCTATGGAGAAAGTCTCTGAGGAGTCATCATTCAATTATTCAATGCAACTACAGAGCTTGAATGCTGGGGAGCACTGAATAAATGAAACAATGGGTTTGGGACAAGGAAAGGAAACACTGCTTCACACAAAAGTAACTGGACTCTGGAACTCATTCTTGCAAGACCTTTTGGAGACACAAAGTCCAAACAGACTCCAGAAAGGAGCAGAAAAGTTTGTGGAGTTTACACCTAATGGCTATAATTAAATATGACAATGCAGATGCAACTTCTGGCTGAGTAAAACCACTGCTTACAAGAATAGAGAAGGGCTGTATCTCACTAGATTTATTTCTTTTTAGTACTGCTTCCTGTCCTACCCATCTACTTCTAGGCACTATAAAGGCAGGATCCAAGATGCTGCAGACCTTCAGTCTGCTGGGAGAAGAAATGCTCACAGTTGGCCATAGGAGCTGCCCTTTCAAACCTCTGTGCTTCAGCTACCTGATCCTGAAGCCAGCACTGGAGAGAAAGTTCAAAGCAGCAGAGGGACAGTGGTGGGCAGTGCAACAGCACGATTAGAGATATCTGAGCATTATGTTTCTGCCAACTCAAGGCTGGAGAAGTCTGCAGTTCATTATCCCCAGGTTTGTCATTATTCATGTCTGCCATTCAGGCCAGAGTTAGCTCCAATGACTCAGAAGGAACTGCACCTGAAAGTGAGGTGTGTGGAGTCTGTGTTTGCTATTACTGAGCACATCTGAGGCCTTGCTCACCTGGCAGGCTTTCAGACTGCTGTTGAGGCAAGAGCTACCATGTCAAACCTTGCTGAGCAAGCTTCTGGGAGGCCCATTTGAGGCAAGTGTGAAGCCAGGGAGTAATCTGGCCTCCTTCCAGCACTGCTGGTAGCATCTCCCCATGCATTCAGACTCTTGCTGACTATGAATGCACGGGGAGATGCACAAGCCCTGTAATTCTTCCAGACTTCAATAACACCAGTCATCTTGGGGGTCTATTCAAAACCTTCACAAGCAAGGTGCTTCAACAGAACACAAGACGTGGCAGCATGGTCTTGGTGTGCCTGGTTGAAACACAACACAGCACCCACTGCAGGTAATGAAATTGGGTCATCCAGTGCTTTCCACAAGCACCAAGCCAGGCCTGGGTCTGTGATCCAGGGGCCCCTAAACAGTTATCCAGAAAATAAAAACAATTATCCAGAAAAAAAGGCGATGAGCTACGGAGCTTTACCATCTGAATAAGCTGCAAGTGAAGCCTAGGAGTATTCAGAGACTTCCATTTCTCTCTTCTCCCTCAACCTTGGAGGTGCTTTGGCAGGAGGCTGCAGGACTGGATGTCAGCCACAGGAAGTACTCAGCATGATCAGGAAGCTACTTTATGTGGTTTGTTTCAGAGCAGGCTTTTGGGAGCAGAGGAAATGGAGAACCCATGCTTAAAGGAAAAGCTAGGAGGTCTGCTTCAGCACTGCTGGTGTCAGAGCTGTGCAGCCAGAAAGCTGACAACAGCTGACCAGCCTCTACCCAGCACAGGCAGGCTCACCAAGAGCAGACACATTTGAGCCAGAGAACAGAACGACCTCAGCCAGCATTACTCATTAAAACACTCACACTTTTGGTGCTCCCTGCTACAGTGACAGAAGTATGTGTTCTCTGCCCATCTGCTGTTTTGAGCCTGTGAAGCTCAGCTCTGTAGAAGACATTTCCTGGCCTACAGTGGGTGGAGAAACACTTGTCTCCTTCTTGCACCCTCTGCCAAGCTGGCATTTAGCCTGGTTAACACTGCAGGCCTATGCAGCCAGTAACTAGGATATGTGAGGTCTCCATCTACACTGCTCACATTTTCAAACCTGCTGTTTCCCAGCACTACATCCTGAAGGCAAATGGGTCTACAGTGTGACTCACCTCTCTGAAGGTAACAAACTGATGCTGAAGCTGGAAGGAGAACAGGTTCATGAAGGAACAGTGGCATGCCTAAGTAGACCTTGTGTCCCAGGTTCCTAACCTCATCCCCACAATTCTGCAGCACACTCCAGCAGCCTGGAGGGGACCCTTACTATTTCAGGGCCCCCACAAGCTCTGGTTCCATCAGATGGTCATGTATTTTGTCTCTGCAGTATCTCTCATTAGCCAGAAGCTCTGCCCTGGAAGAACAGCTTTGAATCCCGTTCCTTCTGCTACACCACGATCTGAAGCATGAAGGAAGATTACAGCCCACCCTCCTGAAGCTTTCAGGAAAGAATGCTAAAGGCTTGCACATGAGAAGTACAGCCCCCTCTACCCCCAGGGAGCCAGGCAAACCCAGTAAACAATACCACTGACTCCCAGCCTCCAGACAGCAAGAGTGAAAAAAGAGCTGCTCTAAGGAAGCTGGGAAGCTTTTTGGGACTTGACTGTCCCACAGAAGTGAAGCAAGGTTACTCACTGGCTCTGTCAAGCTGCTGTCTTTCTCCAAGAACTGTACAACACAGTATGCCAGCTGTAGGAAAAAAAACATAGCAAGATTAGAGCTTCCTCAAGTGTACCCAAGACTAAGTACCACCACCTCCTAGGCTGGAGGTAACACCGTGCCCATTATGTTGCAGCTCTAAACAAATGCAGTTTACTGACGGCAAGTGAAGACTTTAAGACCAAGCAGGCAGGGCCTGAGCTCAGGACATTTGTGCAATTTAAAGGATAAAACCTCAGTAACACAGAGCAATCCACAGCCAATACATTCAGATGAAAGCACAGCTGCACACAATGGGGAGGAACAAACCTGACACAAAGCCCTGTGCCATAGAAACAGGACTGAGAGAACAGACATCTCTACTCAATACCCATATTCTTTCACCTCCCATCCCAAGTTCTGATCACCTCTATTCTTCTGTTATATACTCAAAATTGGAAGAAATTAATCTCTAAACCAATCTAGCAGACTAGCAAGCCAGCTTCTCCACATATCTCAGTGGTGACTAATAGCTGATACACCACATGCAGAGGCTGATGACTGCAGCTAGGAAATTTACCTCCCTGGTTTCATCAGGCCTCCAATATTTCACAAGCTTCCAGCACAGAAAGACAAAGCAAGCCACAGCATTAAGACAGTGGGAAATGTCAGGATAGCCTCCTATCATCCTGTGGCACAGGCCCAGACACCACAAGAACGGAATAACCACTACAGTATGGGACTAGGGCAGAGCCCAGAACATCTCACAGCAAGAACTTTGTACAGTGTGGCCTGGTGGATAGCTATAAACAGCTAGCTTATAAACTGATATAAATATATAGAGCTTTTAGTAGCTATAAGCTTTTGCAAAAACCCCAATCTGCCCTGGGAATTTGAAGCACTTCTCACCTGTGGATGGTACACACTGAGAGACTTCACTTTGTGCAGTGGTAACAAGACTCTGATGAGGAACATCTTGTGCTCTTCCTTCAGAGGCAAAGCAAACCCATTGATTATGCTGAGAAGACACAAGAGCCTTGTTAACATTTTGACCCAGCAGAAACACAGAAATCCTCTCACCTCACAAGACACACTACCTCTCACCATCCCCTTGAGGAAGCAGCCACCAAAGGCGTGGTCACTGCAGCCCAGCCTGCACACTGAGCTCAGCCAGAGTGCTCTTGGCAGACACCACAGGGAAATGCCTCTGATGGAGCCTGGACTCTGCTCGGTCCCTGCCAGGCTGAGCCCACACACACTCAGGCAGAACCTCTGGGGAAGGCCAGCACCAAAGCAGCTCAGTGCTTGAGTCTTGTGCTTTACAGAACAGGAGGATGGCAGCACGGCAGGGTCACAAACAGAAGGGAAGCTGAAACCCTGCAGAAGGCTGCCCATTGCTAAGGCTCCTCAGAGCTGTGAGGAGCTCTTCTCTTTTACTGCCTGCTGAGGCAAGATAGCAAGTGTGACTGGACTCAAATTCAAGAGAACAGGAGACAGATCTGGGGAGGAGAGGGCTACCACTGTATTTATTGGCACTCTGGGGAGTACTTTACTTTCTGCTCTGTCAGACTGAGATTCTCTGGAAGAGGTGCCTCCTGCAAGGACTGCTGAAGGAAGGCACTGCCTTTTCACACAGCACACTGGGCTGGCAGGCCTCTCTCTGTGGGCCCTCTGGTGAGAGCATCAGTCCCTATGGATTACTGTATGGCAAGTCATATCAGATTCCACATGTTCCAGCTGGAATTCACACGAAGGGGAACCTTGATTTACAGAGATATCTGATGGCTTTAGGTCCCACTTTGCAGAAGCTCCAGAATTACATTGTGCTATCCAGGCCCACAGGACTGGACACACCTGCACATCCCTTCCAACCTGGAGACTGGGTCTATGTTAAGTGGTGGGACAGTGATCCTCTACAAGGCAAGTGGAGAGGACCATTCCAAGTCCTGCTGACCACCCTCACCGCAGTCAAAATTGCTGGCAAAGGACCCTGGATTCACTACTCCAGAGTTAAGAAGGCTTCTGCTCCTGAAACAACTGAAAAAACAGAGACTGATGCAGACCAAAACACGTTTTAAAGGATTCTTCTTCTGTGTCTGAAGAACTGCTCATAATAGTCATTATTCTTCTTGCATGATAGCCAACTGTGCAAGACATTACTACTGTTAGATATTTACTATTGTTAGAAATTTATCTATTACTAAATATTTACTGCTGTTAGATATTTATCTATTACTAAATGCCTACTATTAGCAAACATTTAGAATAGAGACTCAACAAGGTAAAAGGCCTTGTCAAGCCTCTAAAGAGGGGAAATGATGCCTTAAGTTTTAGCTTTCATATTTTCCAGATTCTGTACTGCATTAGTATGTAACTCTGAACTTGATATAAAAGTTCTCTGCACAGTTCAGTCAGACAAAACAATCATTTTCCAGCCCAAGAACCAAGGACACCGTTGCAGCTTCAGGCCTAGGAGGCAATCAGGCAATCAAGGAGAGCAATCTGGGAGGGTGGGACTGCACAACCTGAAGCTGACATTGGACAATTAACCCCAATATGTAAATGGACCAAAACTTACAAAAAAAAGTGCGAAAACTCCTGACTGGGTGTCCATCTTGGGTAGAGCCATGGCTGGGCTCTTGTACTGCCCAAGGTGTATCCTTTTTAATAAATACCTACTTGATTCCTTTAACACTAGTCTCTGTTCCAGGTAACCTCCCCTAGGCATCACTGGGACTCCCAAAAGTGACATTACCTTCCCAGGATCTCCAGTAGCTCTGCAATCCCATTGTGGTGCTCTGTTTCATAGATGAACCTAAAGAGAAGGATGAGAAGTCATTGCCAAGTGCTGGATACAGTTTGATAAGCAAGAGGGAGGAAAAATGCTGGAGACAGGGAGTCTAAATGGTAGCTAAGAAAGACCTCACCTGTAAAAGATATTATTGATCTGCCTCCTCACATATGCTCTCAGACCCAGGAATTTCCCATAGATCCTGTGCAGAATGGTTTTCAGGAAGTCTCGTTCTCTGGGGTCTTCACTGTCAAAGAGATCCAGCAGCTGTGGGGAGAGAGATTCAGTCAGTGCCTGCATACTGCCTGGCTGGGCAAAGCTACCAGCAACACTGGCACTGCTCCTGCTTGGCAAAAACTGCTCCCTCAGCTGAGACATGCCTTCAGCACCCTGAGCACAGTGGTCATTTCCCTGAAACATGTGACCTCCCAGCCACAAGCTGGAGCCACGGTCATTTCTTTCACCTTCAGAAGCACAGTGATGGCCTGCACATTCTGCAGAGCTGCATGTCCCCACATTCCCCCTGCAAGGCCCCCGTGCCCCTCTCCACCTGTACAGTGAGTTCCAGTGACTACAGCTCACACCCAGTCTTGCCCTGCACAGAAAATGCTGTCTGCTCATTCAAAACAAAAAGAGAAGTCACATCATCAAGCACCAAGATCTGCTGCATGTCTTTCATAAAGGTGGTGCACAGTGGCAGGAGCAACTATTACTTACAGAGAGCACAAACTTCTGGTCAATGTATTTCTTGGCTACATTTGGTTGAAAGTCAGGCGATTCCAGGAACCTGAGGAAGAACTCGTACACCAGCTGCCAGGGCAAAAGGAGAGATTAGCTAGAAATCCCCTTGTCCTCTCACCAGTGTTTGCTTCAAATTTTGTCTTCCTTCTCTCTAAGGATTCAGGGAAAGGCTGGGAAGCCCAAACAGAAGCACAAACCCCAGCGTTTCCTTGCCCAGTGGGATCAACTCAGCTGCCCTTGCTTTAACAGGCAGGGGTCTCTGGTGGCATGTAACTGCCCAAATCTGCATGAGATCTCATCACCTCAGGCCCCCCCAAAGATAACATCCACCTACTCAGATTAAGACATTAGGCCTGGGAAACTCTTCTCACATCTTCAGCAGACACCCCTACAGAGATCAGAAATCTCAGAGATGGCAAAGGCTCTGACTCACTGGATGCCCTTGAGACATGCCAAGGAATAACAGAAGAGCAGAGAAATTAAACAGATCCCAGGAAAACATGCAGTGTCCTCTGCCTCCTGGGTACTGCCTCAAGGTTGGCTTGGCCTCACTATGCCAGGAGAGCTGCATGCTGTGCCCCACTTGGAAAACAAAGGGCAGCTTGCTTTGAGAAAGCTGTCAGTGCTGAAACATCAACTTCTGGTCCTGCTGTTCTCTGAGAGGACTGAGTCCACTCTCATCCCTCCTAGTGGTTCTGAGGGGCCACTAGGCCAAACAAGATCAATGCATTTGAAAGGTCTGATTTTGGAATTGAAGGAATGACAAGACCATGCATCTACAGGTAGGGCCTAGCTGCCAAGGACAGCAGTAAAGAAAAAACTGAGGTGCTGACCAAAAAGCTCAGCATTCAGTTGCCACAAATCCATGCAGGCTGCTGCTAACTCAATTCTGAGAAACAAATGCTGCCCAGCATTCCCAGCGCTCTGGTGCTGAGGACACGCTATTTCTATCAACGCTCACATCCATATGTCAACTGCAGCAGTGAGAAGTGATTAACCACTGCTGCAGAATGACACCTTATTTCTTCTCTGTATTTTCTGCTTCATTCTGCAGTACCTGCCTCTTTTTTTCTGCCTTTGTCTGCTTGACAACACATCCCTTTGCAAGTGCCTCGAGCTTTCCTCCTGACTTCCACCGCTGAGCTCTGCTAAACCATACTCACTGTCACTTTCCTAACCCTTTTCACCTAGTCTGTCTAAATCCATCTGCAGGTGAATGCTGCATACAGGCATCAGCCACTTCCCAGGACACCCTTGCTTCCTGCCCTACCTAAGAGCCACCTCAGAGCCCTGGGTGGCAGGCCAGGTTTTTCCCCAGTAACCCCTGCAGGCTGGTGAAGCAGCAGTGGCAGAGCTGGCAGCCTCTAGCTCTACAGGGACTCTCAACTTCTTGGAGATAAATTCACCAGATCTATATCTCTCATCCTCACCTGAAGGTGTGGCCAGGCAGCCTCTAATGTAGGCTCATCTTCTTCAGGGTCAAATTCTGCTCCTGTGGGATTGGATGATGGTGGGAGTGTCCGGAAGAGGTTCACTGAAAACTGAGGTGAGTGAAAAAGTTGCATGAATGACATTCTGACACCTCATGATGGTCCTCCACACAGCAAATCCTTCACTGCAGTGCAACACATTTGTCACAGCTGTGCCCACACACTGATTCCCTTCCTGCAGGTCTGCACAGGACCTCCCCAAGCGCAGTCTGTGCTGGAGACAAGAGCTGCCACCTCACTACCACCACCCCCACACACACTGCTCTTTCTGGAGGTGGGTAGATAAGGAATGGGTAGGACTGGGGTCACACTCCTCTCTGACAATCTCCATCCCCTCCTCCTCCCACAGGTGCCTGTTTCCTTGGCACACAAGCCACACAAACACTGGCTCCGTGCCCTACCATGATAACAGCTTCAGGATAGATGGCCTCGGTGACAACATCCCGGTTGTGTGTGATGTATTCCACCATCTCATTGAGGCCTGCTCGCTTCACCTCCTTGAACTTCAGGTCACTGAGGGGGTCAGAGATGAAGTCAAAGAGAACGCAGCACTGCCGCAGCTTCTGGATGAAAAGCTCTTCTCGCTCGTGTGGAGGAGCATCTGTCACAGGAAGCAGGGACACGTGTCCTTGGGGACAGGCAGACCATCCTCCTGGCTTACCCAGGTACCACTGTGGTTTGCCCCCTGTGGTTTGCCCTCCCCTGCCACTTCACCCCTGAACTGCTGGAGGGGAAGAGGGAGAGGCAGTGTTACCCCTGCTATGGAAACGGGACAAGGGAGGCAGAGACACTGCCAGGCCTCTGAAGCAACTATCAGCTTCTAACCTGATAAGCATTGATCTCTTCCCTGTACAGAATACACTGGAAAAGGAACTCAACTGCTCCCATCACAGACCAGCGACAGCCATGTCCTGCACCCCAGAGACACCAAGGGAGCTGGGCAGCACACACTGTAGCTTAACCCTCCTGCCAGAGAATAGGGTGGAAGAGAAGGGCCAGGGTGGCAGGAGCTGTACACGAACACATTCTCTTTCTGAGACAACTGGAAACCACACACTGCCTTGGCCTTCCCTAGAGGCTTGTCTGTGTCCGTGAGCAACATCAAGCAATGGGTCTGGTTCAATGACTGCTGAAAATGCTTTCTCCTGTTTAATTGCAGCATAATGTACACTAAGTGCTAATACCAAGCTGCCCTAACATGGACAGGTTCAATTGCACTACTGTAATTTGCAATGGAAACACAGGGAGGAGGAAGCCTGGTCCTTCCCCAGGAGCAGGTAGATGTAGGAACCAAGGACAGTCTGCACCAAGGTCTCTGCACTTCACCACCCTCCTGCACAACCTGCTGAAGAATCTGAGGCAATCCTCAGTACACAGAAGCACAAGGGTTTAAATAGCTCAGCTGGGAAGGTAAATATGAAGTTTGTACTGAGAATACTCTGATTATTTTAGGCCATCCATCAGCTCTCTGCCTGCTAACAAGCACCTTTCCCAGAACCATCCTTGCTGCACTGCCCGTGTAAGTAGCTGGACACTGGAAGGGTTGCTTTGGGAACAGCCCTTACACCACTGCACCCTGCCTGGAGAAACTGCAGCTTGCCACACACTCCCACCCCACTGCCTCTTTACCTTTGAGGGCTGGGAGTTTTTGCAGCTCCCTGTTTTTGCTCAGATTGAAGCGGGAAGAGCTGTGCCGGCGCTCCTTCTTCACAATCTGGGGTCCCCCTGAGTACTTGATTTTGTTCAGCTGGGTTGGCGGGGGAGCGCTGTTACTGGGCCGCTTGTTCGAAGCTGGCTGCTGCTGTGGCTGCTGCTGGGGCTGCTGAGGCTGCTGCTGAGGCTGCTGGGCCTGGTCAGGGAGGAGAGAGCAAAACAACTCAGAAGCTTTCACCTACGAGCATCACAAGCAGACGCCATCAGCATCCCCTTGGAAGGAAGAAGCCGAGCAGGTTTCTCACTGTTGTGCTTGCAGCTGAGTGCCTCTCACGTGTTCCTGCCAGCTCTGGAGCTGCTGGCTGCATTTGCAGCATACCTGCAAAGCAATCACCAGCTTCACTGATGTCTGCAAGGTACCACAAAGACACCGGGGCCTCCCAGCACAGCCAGTGCTACGGATATGGAAAGCAAAGGCACATCTTGTGACAAGTTACGTGAAGCAGAAATAAGAAGTTCCTATGGTTCAAACAGGAATCTCAGCATGCTGCTGTCTCTGCAGCACTCTGTACAACACACAACAAGCACGTTTAGAAAACCAGCAATTTGCTTCTTCATCCCTGTGTAGGGATTCACCTGGGAAAATACAGAGCAGTACAGAGCAGACACAACAGCCTTGGCAAGGCAGCAGTGAAGACCACTACAATCATTGCTGCCTTCATGGCCCAGGAGCACCTACAAACCACGTGGACCATACATACAAACATATGCAACCTTAGGTCCCAGGCTATGGGCTCTCCCAGCCCATCCTGGCTGCTCTCCCCCATCTCTGCCTCACTGCTGTCTGGACTTCTGTAGATGGGCTTTTCCCACATTACTCCTTTTAGCCACACAAACTCTGCCTCCATTCTCCTCTCCCACTGCACTCTTGTTAAGCTGCACTAACAGAGACACTTCTCATGTTTAGCATGTTACCAGAAACTCAAACCAGTGTTTGCTCAGCTCTCTTCCAACCTTGCTGAAGCTCTGCTGGTTCCAAGTCCCACTTGGACCATAGGGACTCAATAACTGACCCTTTAATTTCCCACTGACCCAACCTGTGGAAAACTTGGTACAAAAAAAAGGCAATATCCTGCCAGGAAGCAGAGGGATTAGCTGGAACCAGCACCCAGCCTACCCTGGCTGTGCTGCACGAGCCACCTCCTTCCTGCTGGCACATGAAGCCAAGGAGCTGCAGGATGAACCTGATTAGGATACAGCAAGAATAGCACAATGGATGGGGAGCAGAGGTGAGTGAAATCCTTGGACATCACCTCCTTCTTTCCTCACAATTCCCAGCTGCCATGTAGAGCACAGTGGTACAAATGCACACCTCACCAGAACAGTGACCAGCAGTGTTTTGAGGGAGAGCAGGAGCTCAGTAAAGCTCTCCACTCTCCTCCTGGCTGAGCTGCAGCTACTCTGCACAGTCCTTTCTCTCAACTGGTTTCCAAAGAGGTGCAGCACAGCCCTGCAGTGCAAGAGCAAGAGTTACTGCACCTGCAGCAAGTGAGAAGGCAGCAAGGTAGGATCAGGGAAAGCTGTCTACAAGGAGATGCTGCTCTTACAGATTGGGATCTGTAGAGCAAGTGCAAAGACCTCCCATGGAAAACAGGGTCCAACACAAAACACCAATTTTTTTGCCAAGCCATTACTTTGAATTAGAAATTTAAAAAAAATGGTTCTGATCTGGCTCTGTTTGAAGGAAATCTTGAGTGGCTTCAAGCCCAGCTCCAAGCCAAGGTGGGGGGAGACAACAAGATTTGAACTCTCTACAGTTTACATCTGTTTTGATTCCCTCCACAGAGCAGCGCTGTCCCATGATGAGAGGAGGGAGCCAGATGAGCTTGTGATAAAAACAGCAGTGTCTGCCAAACAAAGCAGGCCCAGACTACAAACTGGAGGCAACTTATCCTAAAGAGTGGTCTCTGCTCAGTTAAGTCAGGACAAAGCCTTGCTGGCCAGCTTCCAAGACTGAGAAGTTCATTCCTCACCCTGAATACTTGGATATCAGGGCAGTGTGAGCCAAAATATTGTCCAGATGCCTTTGGGAGTCCTTGACTCTGCATCATTCTCCTTCCACAGGGAATAAGAGAAAAATCTGAATGCTGAGCCACCACAGAGAAAAGATGGTACAGAGAGAAACAGGAGATGCACTGGCAGCCTCCCAGGTAACACTGAAGGAAGCAGGACACACAGGCCCTCGTAGCTGACAGGACATGCCTGTGTACTCCTCACCCACCCAAAAACACCACAGGCAAATGTTCAGAGCATGGTGTGTTTACTGCATGTGGACAGGCTGCACCAGGGGGCCAGAACAGTCCTTGCCACCAGACTTCAGCAGTCCATAGTCTTCAACATCTTGCATGAAGAGAGACAAAACATAGCTTCAGGTTTAGCTGCCAGCTATTTATGGAACAGTCATACACATGCAAAAGTCACACAACCAAGATTGCTAGAGAAAACCTGATGGTTGGAGAGGTCACATATACTCATGTGCTGCAGTGCATGGAGGGTTTAGGAGGCACGGCTTGTACAGGCACTTTCTGGTATCAAGTTGAATTCCTGCTCTCAGGAGGTGCTTCCTGTGGCAGGCCTGCTGTCCTGCTGCCTTCAACACCTCCCACCTTGGCCACATGAATCAGTGGAGGCTTATTTTAAGTTTCCTAACACTTTCTTTGCTGAAGTTTCCATCCCTGAAAACACAGCACCTACCGAACCTGAAAGCTTTTCTCTTCGTGTACAGACTCTTTCCCTGACACCAACACCAGCCAACTGCTCCATGGCTGCAGGCACCCCTCTCCCTGGGCAGGCTCAGCTCCCTCCTGACCAGCAGGGCTCACACACCGTGACAAACAGCCTGGGGGATGCTGTTTGCTCTGGCTGTTACACTGCACGTGCTGAGGTGACCAGAGAACAGCACAAAGGTGCTTGCACCAAGCCCCACTTTCCCCACTGGGGTGGAGCAGCTCCTTGTGCCAATAGGACAGGCCACCCCCAAATGAAACTGAATTAGAACTCGTGCACACAGGCTCCCTGCCTCCAGAGCACTTCCTCCCCACTGGTTCCCACTGCCTCCCCTCCTTGTTAGGAACTTGCCTGCACAAGTCAATGAGCCCCAGGCCCTGAGCTTGCTCTGTGCCATTCCTCTTCACCCAGAGAGCAGAGATCCTCTTCCCCCAGCCACCCTGAGCTGTGCTAGCTCCTCCTGCGCTCCCCTACCCGTGCATGACCTCACCTCTGCAGGCACTGCTACTGCAGCTGGGTGCATCGCCACTCGGGAAGCCCTTTCTGCCTCACTGGTCCCTCGAGCATCCCCTGCTTGCTAAGCTTCCCAGCCCAGAGCTGCTCTCAGCTCCTCCTCCTCAGATGACTCTTCCCTTCCCATCTCTCAAGTCAGTACCTGCTCTTTGTCTGCTGTTACACAGCTTCCCTATTAAAATGAGGCTCTCTGCCTCAGAAGTAACACGAACACACTGTAATGCCTGTCTGAATAATGAACTCCAGGTACTGCAGTAACAAGCCCCATGGAGATAGGTGCAAAACGTGAAAATACAGCAGCTCACTGAAAAGGTGCACCCTCTCCCAGAGCTGCAAATCTCATCAGGAAGCCTCCAAGCTGCCCTTGAGGCTGCAGAGCAACTCTCCTCTTTACTGCTGCTAATGCCTGCTCCCACTTCCAGGTCATTAACTCTCTTCCCCACCCAGCTGCCTCTCCCAGTCTTTCTGGCCAGGAGGAGTAACTCTTTCTCATCCTCTCAATCAATGCTACCTTGGTCTCTAACATTATTTCTTTTCCCCCACTTAAATAGCTACACAGAAATTCTCTGCATTCACACACTCATCATGTTCCAGAGGGACTGAATTAAACATACCTTTCATTTCCCACTTCCCTGCTCTCATGTTTTACTCTACTGCTCCTTGTCTCTTCTGAAGCAAGCTGCCCCAAAGCCAGGGGCTGGCCAAGCTCTGCTGGCTATTCACATCAGACAGATGCTCATCTTGGAGTAAAGCTAAGAGCACCGCAGTACCCTGTGGTTGCTAAGACAGCCACGACACTCAGAGTGCTTCATTAAAACTTCAGAAGGCTTTAAGCATCAGCACCTTGTTATCTAAAAGTCTCTCATACCTTTTCTCTGTAGCCTCCCACAAGCAAGTTCCACACAGTTCTGGCTCTTTCACTCCTTCCTTTCCTTCCTTCCTTCTGCAGTTCTGGCTCACTCCCTCCTGTCCCCAGCACGGCCACCTCCCCCTGTCTGTCCCTCACCTGCCCTGCTGTCCCTCCCTCCTCACAGCAGAGCCCCACTGCCCCCTCCCAGCTCCCTCACTCTTTATCACACCCAGAGCTGCCAGGGCAGGGCTCTTCCCACTCCTGGATAATTAACACAGCTGGATAATTAACACAGCTGCAACATATCGGGGGCCAGATTGCCTTCAGCACCATCTCCACCTGTCTCCCCACAATCTGTCTCCCCACAGTACCCCTGTACTTAAGAGAGAATCCAACACTTGCCTTCCTTTGTGGATGTGCCTGCTTTTCAACGTATGTGCCCTTCCAGATCAGCTCCACTAAAAGCTCCTTTGCTGCAGAGAACAAAGCACTTTGCTTAGGGGGTTCTGGACTGACTCCTACCCTCTTCATCTCCCTCCACAGAGATCCCCATAGGAGCTCCTCTTCCACTGCATTTGCCCAGATCCATCAAAACAGAGCTGCTCTGCAACAAGCTTTACTCATCCCACCAGCCAGACAAGTTGCCTGCAAAACAAGTCACAACTTTCTGGTACCAGGACAAATTAAAGTTGATTCCTTCCCCTGCTCCATGGAGCACGGTGTGAGAGAGGAAAGCACAAACTGAAAGAGGGCTGCCCACATGCTGCTCCCCTGTTGCAAGCCCAGTAAGCCTCTACTGAGATATGAAGAAAAAGGAAAGACCTCTTTAGTGCACCCAATTTTCACCCCAGAACAGGCAACCAACCAACCATAACTCCACAGGGGAATTCACAGGGCATGAAATTCTCTCAGCAGCAGCAGAGGTATCCAGGTTGGGCTCAGCCCATCAACCCCACCAGACAATACCACTCCCAGCATTTCACAAGTCAAACCACCTCTTGCTTCTGACATAAGGAAGGAGTTTTGCTCCCAGCACACATTACCTAATTCTTCACGCAATGTGAAAGTCAAAATACCTTTCTGTGTTTCCTGAAGAGCAAGAAAATCGCATTCAAACTGGTGTACATTTCTTCTTATCAAGCAAAGAGCTCTCTTCCATTCTGCAGCAGAGTACTCCAGAGATAGGAAAGCACCAAGAGGGAACAAACTTCACTGCAGACTCAACAGAGAAAGGAAGAAGAGACCTGTGGCAGTACACACTGCAGAGGTGTCTCCTTTCTGCTCTGCTCTCTGTTCCTATGATCAAAGCAGACACAGCTTTCCATCCTAAAGGAGGGCTGGATTTTGTCTGGAGTATGAGGAAGTGGCTGGGTATGTTTTGTGGGAGGGAACTTCAGACACATCACTTCTAAGTTTCTTCTGCACCCAGGCAAATATTACATGCCATTTCAGGTCACAGAAGGAAGCCTGTAGCCTGTGACATTCTTCCTTTCTTACTGCACCACTTGCAACCAGGAGAGCAGTGCCACAGCCCACTGCTGATTTGGATGGGCACATCAGAGTGACCTGCTTTGTTGGCTATACACTGCAAGACCCAGACTTTCCTACCTCTTTCCAGAGCTGTGAACTCAGCAAAGAGTTCCACATAAACAAAAGGTAAGTCTGACCCCATAATGCCAACGCAGGAGTTTTCTCACTTCCTTGGAGTCTGCAGGCAGCTCTCCCACCAAGCTGTTTTCAGCTGTATACACAGAACAAAACAGATAGAGGCAAAGGCCAGGATGGAGGATCTACAAAACTGCTGCCTGCTCCAAGGCACACAAAGTAGGACTCTGATTCCTTGCTGGCCACACAGCAGGTGAGCCATGAGCACAAAACTGAGTGGCTCGTAGTAGGGTTATTTTCTGAGGCTCTGCAATGCAGATCTGTGCTTTGGAGTAGACTCTAAAGTAACACTGACTACAACCATGCCACTGTACTACACATTTCTTCCCAGTCTTCATTAGCCCTACATGTCTCCCAAGCCCAACCCTCCAAATTACAAGTGCAATGTTTTCCAGACAAGACTAGAGCACACAAGCTTCTATGGATGTAGAAGTGGCACAGCTTGTTTGCCAAACTGCAGTATTAAAATAAATAAACCACACATACATGCATGCTTCCTCAGATGCGTCTAACATTCTTCTGAGACAATTCTCAAATTCCACAACCACTGCCTGAATGCCAGACAAACTCAGGACTACCAGAAAAGTTCCACTGAACACAAATTTGCACTAATTCTGAGGACAGCTTATCATACTATCATATTATGCTGAGACCATTCTAATGTATCCACCTTGGCAACATCCAACCTGAGAGTGAGACTGCACATCTGGGAATACACGCTGTGCCTTCTTGTGAGGAATGCTGCATTCAGCAGCAAGGCTGCTATACCAAAGGAGAGCCATTTAATCTCTAGCAGTTCCTTCTTTCAAGCGTTCCTATCCATTACCTCCTAATCTCACTCCTCCAGAAAATGCCTCAGAAGAACAGATCTTTTCCTATTGCTTCTCACTACTCTCCCACTCTGACACAAAGTGACAACAGAGTCTCTGGCGCTTTGCTCTGACAGGAGCACGGAAGCTGCTCCCATCTGTCAGGCTTCCACCTCCTTGATATTCATGGCTTGTCCCTTTCTGCAGCCAACTTTGCCATGCCCTGCCCACCTCTGTGAGCAGCACTCGCCCTCAGCTTTGTGCCAAACGTCTTTTTGCAAGTCTGTAGGGTATGAGACTCATCCGGTCTCATCCATAGTCATTGTTCCCTTCAGGCCAATTTTCCTTCTCTGACTCCTGAAGATCCTGGTGACACGTGTTATCTGGTGGAACAGCTCGAAGTAGCTAAAACAAAAGATTCAATTCCTCCCCAAAGACGAGCTGCACACACACACTGCTGTAGCCAGGTGAAAGCCTTACCTCTTCTGAATTCTCTGCCCCACCATCCTTCCCGCTACTGCTGCTGCTACTGCTGCCAGGCTTTGTGGTGCTTTTGGTAGACTTTGGAGACTCCTGAAAAGATGAGAACATATTCAGAGAAAACTTCACCTTGTTCAGAATGTTAGCATCTCTGCAGAGCTCGGCTGTGTGCTGCCACAGAGCACTCCCGCAGCACGCCCCGCTCCGGACATCCACTCCCAGCCCTTTTCTCCCTGGGAAGGGCATCCTGAACGGCTCCCCACGCCCAGGGCGAGGCCACGGACCCAAGCCCCGGAGCGCTGCTGGCATCTCCCGTCCTGGTCACCGCAGGCTGACCCCGGCGGGGCACCTGCCGGTGACAGGGCCCCGTGCCCACCCAGCCCTGCCCCGGGGCGCGGCCTCATCGGAGATACGCGGTGCCAGGGCACCCACAGCCCCGGCCCGGCCGCCCTGGGCGGCGGTAGAGGCGGATCCGGGCCCTCACCCCGCCGGCGGAGGGAGCAGCGGGGCCAGGACGCGGGTGCGGCCGTACCTCCCCCACCGGGAGCATCCCCGCGGCCGGCGGAGCGCGCAGGGCAGGCCGGGCCGGGCCGGGCCGGGCCGGGCTCGCACCGAGGCACCGCCGGCCGCCCCTCGCACCCTCCCCGCCCGCCTCCCCCGGGCCCGCGCGCGCCCCCGCCGCCCTCCTGCGCCACCCGACCCGCCCGCCGCGGGCGCGCGCCCGCGCCCCCGCCCCCTGCCGGCCACAGCCCCGCGCGCGCCCCCGCCCGAGGGCTGAGCCGAGGGAAGGCCGCGCCGGGGAGGGGCGGCGGGAGCCAGCCGTCGGCCGCCGCGCCGCGCGCGGGAGCTCCCCCGGCGCCGCCGCCGCCCCCAGGGCCGCACCTTCTCCTTCTTCAGCTTGTAGGGCATGGTGAGCGCCGGCCCCCAACCGCTCCGCGCCCGCCGCCGCCGCCGCCGCCGCCTGCGCCCGGGCCCGGCCGCAGCGCCCCGCTCCCATTGGGCCAGGCGCGCCGGCCTGCCTAGCAACAGCCTCCGCCGCCGCCGCGTGCCGCTGACGCAGGGCGGCCGATTTTTCTGATTGGCCGCGGGGCGCGCGGGCGCCGGGCACGCCCTCGGGGGCGGGGCTGCGGGAGCGGCTCTTCCGGGGCAGCGGCGCGGGCGCGGGCTCGGCTGCTTCCCGCGGGAGGGACTCGGGCCGTGCGGGGCTCCCCGGGACGCGGCGGGCGCGGGCTCGGCTGCTTCCCGCGGGAGGGACTCGGGCCGTGCGGGGCTCCCCGGGACACGGCGGGCGCGGGCTCGGCTGCTTCCCGCGGGAGGGACTCGGGGCGTGCGGGGCTCCCCGGGACGCGGCGGGCGCGGGCTCGGCTGCTTCCCGCGGGAGGGACTCGGGGCGTGCGGGGCTCCCCGGGACGCGGCGGGCGCCTGCCCGCGGCTCTCGGGGCCCCGCTGCGTGCAGGTGGCTCCTGGAGAGCCGGAGGAAAAGTGACTGCGCTCCTTGTCCTGCCCGGCTCTCCTCTGCCTCGCTCGAGGAGGAGGAGCCCCACCAGCCTGAGCTGGCCCCAGGGTCTGCACCCCGCCTTTGCGGGGCGGGCGCTTGTTAATGCTCTGATGCACAGTTTTGGGGAGGCTGCCGGTGCGAATAAGGGGGTGAGTGAAGCTGGTGGATCCAGGGGTGAATGGAAATGGGCGCGTGAGCGCTGCGAGGCCCAGCACAGCCAGAGCTTTGTGGCTGCTGGTATGGAGAAGGCTGTTCCTGGGGCAGGGGGTCAGGACACTTCCCTGCTCACATGGGACAGCCCGATTAGCTCATTGGCAGGTGGTCCTGCATCCTCGGATCCCGAAAGGCTCATCTGAGCCAAGGCATGGAGACAACTTTTATCTCCTCGTGGAGCTGGTCCCCTCGGGGAGCATCCCAGAGCAGGTGCCTGGGGAATCATCATTCCCAGCCCAGGTAGTGAGGGACTTCCTGCAAGCCTGTGTTGGTTTCCACATCTCTGACTGCTGCACTGCACCCTTACCTATTCTCCCTCCACACCACTGCTTACCAGTCCAAGCTCTCCTCCCCAGCAGCCCCTGATTTACCCACAGCTCCTTCCCTGCCTCCTGACCTTTCTGGCCCCAGACCTTCCATCTGCCCCTGCCTGCACACAGCACGTGCTGCCCCTTCTCTGCAGAGGCTTAAACCTGGAAAACATTTACCTGGACAGTGAGGAAAACATGAGGGTGCCCATCTCCAGGTTTTCCAGAAGGGTGGTACTGCAGGCTGTCAGTGGGGGAGTCCCTCGGGGTCTCCCCACATCAGGGGCTGCCCACCAAGGCAGCACTGAGCCAGAGCTTCTGCCAATCCTGTTTGTGCACGCTCTGAGATCTCTTCCTGGCAAACACACCAGGAGTGTTTTCTCTGGGCCTGCAAGCCTTGTTATGCCCCAAGGTGCAGCACCTGCTGTGCCAGACCCAGCAGTCCTGTCCTGCCCCAAAGGCAGCCCCTGACCCCGGAGTGCACGGTGCGGGGCTGGGAGCAGCTCGGGGTGGGGGTGCAGGTGGGTTCTCCTGCCCTCGGGAAGGATGCATTCAGCATGGAAGCGTGGCTCCATCTTCCATCTGAACCCTTCATCGCTTTCTCTACACGGTCCAGCTAGGAGACAGCTGGGTAAGCAGATGAAGAAGCCACGGTGCTGAGGAACAGAAAGCTGTCCTAGCAGGCCTCTCTGCATCTCCAGAGGCTGCCTTTAGCAGCAGCTTGCAGTGTCTGCTCTGGCTCAATTCACCTCTCCTTGGCTTTCATTCCCCTGTCAAGTATGATCTCAAAGAAGATGGCTCTGCCCCTTTTCTGATCTCCCTGCTGCTTTGAATATCCTTGTGCTCTCCAGAGACTGTTTCTCACGGTGCTTTCCTAACCAGAACTTTCTCCTGGTCTTTCTATGTCCCTTCAGTATCTCCTGCTCTGGATTCTGTCTTTTGGGGAGATTTGTTTGAGCTCATCCACAGCTCTCATTCCTTCTCTTGAAAATGTTACTTAGGATCAGTGCTCATTTTGCTGCCCTTTGCTTTCCATCAATCTTCCTCATCCCTGGATCAGGCTGGTAAATCCAGGTGCAGCTGCCTCTGAAGAATAGAGGATGGGAAGGAGATTGGCACTGGTGTAGTCCAGCAGGGTGTCCTTGCCCCATGGTCTGTCTCCAGACCTCTTTGGGATCATTCCACACATACAGAAACTCTTTGGAATTGCCCACAGCAATAGTTTCTACTATTGCTCTATTGTAATCTTTGTTCATGCCTTGAGCTAAGGAATCCTAAATTCTTTCCCAACCTTTACTCTGACTCGATTTTCCTGTTCTTCCTGTATCTGTCTTGTAGAACTACATGAAGTTACTGGCTGGGAAGAAACCCTGTGTTAGCACATCCCCTGAGCTGTTTTGCATTGTTCAGATACAGTATTTGGTGACCAGAGATGGCAGAATTCCACCCTGGGTTCCTTAGAACAGCAGCAGAAGTAAGGTTTGTAGTGGACTATTGCCTCAACAGTCTCAAGTCGACCAGAACTCCACCATGGGGGTTAACCTGGAATTCAGAATGGATTTTGTGCATTCATTTCTCTGTGTGTGGTAATTTCTAAGGACAACTCAGAAAGGTGCACTACTCTCTTTCAGAAGGTCAGAAGGGCAAAAGGAAGAACCTCTTCACGCTGGGATGCCTCACACAACTGGAGTGCTGCAAGGGGTGCCTATGAACTCTCCAGCCTGGAGAAAAGGAGGCTCAGGGCAGATCTTGCTGCTCCCTACATACTCCTGAAAGGAGGCTGCAGTGAGGTGGGGGTTGGCCTTTTCTCCCAGGTCACGAGTGATATGACAACAGGAAAGAGCCTCAAGTGCCATTTTCCCAGGGCAGGTTTAGAGTAGGAAAATTTCACCACTGAAAGGGTCAGGCTGTGGAATGGGCTGCCCAGCGTGGTGTCACTATGCTGGAAGTGTTCAGAGAATGTCTAAACGGGGCATCTGGGGACAGGGATTACTGGTGCTGGGCTAACAGTTGGACTCAATGATCCTGAGGGTCTTTTCCAACCCTAACGATTGTATGGTTCTGCAATTCAATATTCTGTGTACCAGCAGCACAGAGGACGTTACACTAAAAGAAAAAATAATTAAACAAAAAGATGTGGTGACTCCTGAATCTTAAGTATCTGCTCTGCTGGGAGAGACCAAGCAAGCACCTGTTTAGACACCTGTGTAGTTAAGGAAGGGAAGCATTTAGAAATGCTGAGACTAGCTTAAGGCCTCCACAAGAAAACACTTGTTTCTTTCTAGCACAGAGAAAAAGCCAACTGGTATTAAGACTCACCCCATAAAGACTGACTTGCAAATAATTTTCCTTAGTTGTCCTCAGTAGTAAACTTCACTCTGAGGCATTTCAGAGGATTTATGACAGCTGAGTCTATTCCCCTGGTTTCAAAGCCTGTGGAGCAGCTTGCAATCCCCTCCTCACAGCACTACACTGCCACTCCCAAGCCCCACACAGCCTGTGCAGAGCCTGCTTTTGGGGTGACCACCCCTCATGATGTCACCAGACAAAGCTCCTGACAATCCTCAACTGCAGAACTCAGTCTTCCCAACGAGACACAGAAAATGAACCAAAATCAAATGGACAAGAACATGCTCCTTTGCTGTTAAAAGCATGCAAAAGTCCAACCAGTCTTTCCGAAAGCCTGGCTGAAAATTTTTGCTATCATGATCTGATCAAGAGAAAATTTCTGAAAATCTCAAATGTGAGGAGAAGCTTGTAGAAGTAAGATAAAACATGTATCAGTTAATTACACATTACTTTCTACTAGCTATCCACAACTGCTGCATAGTACAGGCTGGTATTTTAACAACTGCTTCCTCCTTTTTGGTCCAGTACCTCCTGGGATTAATGAATTTATATATTTCTCTGGAATCTCAGGTACAGGATCGCTCAGCAACAATTCAGAAGGAATGCTTTGTGTGCTAATTAGTTTGCACACCCACTTTCTCTTCTTATGCATCTATGTCTTTCTTGGGCAGGTGGCTGCAGATGTAATTTCCTGATGGAATTATGTTTTACCCAGTTGCAGCTGATATCAGGACAATTGCTAAGTTGGCTTTATTAATTTCTTCCTTATTTCCTTTGGGAGTTCTACCAGGTGTCTTTGTGGCCCATCAATTCTGTGTCCACTATCAGCGTGTATCCTTTTTTCCAAATCTTTGTTAACCTCTCCCTAGGTCTGAGATCACTGAAGCACCTCAAGACCTAAACTTTTAACAAGGCAATTTTTTCTAAGACATGGAAAATCGCCTTTCCTGCTGACTAGGCTTAAAAGTAGATGAAGATCAAACATCTAAGAACATCCTTTCTTAAGAAAAAAAAATTTACATATTCCACACTTTGCAACACCCACGCAGAGCCAGGGAAGCTCTGTAACTTCCTTGCCTTGCCTGTGTGGTGCCTCCTTAGGCGTAAGTCAAATGAGGACCTACTTTCCAGTGTGGCATCATAACCCTTCTGTGCCATCAAAGAGCTTCTTGCTCCCTGTCCCTGTTCCCACTGCCGAATAAATCAGTAGCTTGGCGCTGACTCTCCCACAGCCCTGAATCTCCGTGCCCAGGTGTGTACTGCTGCTCCACCGCGGCCTCACAGCCCTACAGACAGCTGCAGACCAGGCTGGGAGCCCTTCCACGGGCACACAGAGCTGCAGAACCGGGCTGGGAGCCCTTCACGGGCACACAGAGCTGCAGACCAGGCTGGGAGCCCTTCACGGGCACACAGAGCTGCAGAACCAGGCTGGGGGCCCTGCCATGGGCACACAGAGCTGCAGACCAGGCTGGGGGCCCTTCCATGGGCACACAGAGCTGCAGAACCAGGCTGGGAGCCCTTCCATGGGCACACAGAGCTGCAGAACCAGGCTGGAGCCCTGCCATGGGCACACAGAGCTGCAGAACCAGGCTGGGAGCCCTTCCATGGGCACACAGAGCTGCAGACCAGGCTGGGGGCCCTTCCACGGGCACACAGAGCTGCAGAACCAGGCTGGGAGCCCTTCCATGGGCACACAGAGCTGCAGAACCAGGCTGGGGGCCCTTCCACGGGCACACAGAGCTGCAGAACCAGGCTGGGAGCCCTTCCATAGGCACACAGAGCTGCAGACCAGGCTGGAGCCCTGCCATGGGCACACAGAGCTGCAGAACCAGGCTGGGAGCCCTGCCATAGGCACACAGAGCTGCAGAACCAGGCTGGGAGCCCTTCCACGGGCACACAGAGCTGCAGAACCAGGCTGGGAGCCCTTCCACGGGCACACAGAGCTGCAGACCGGGCTGGGAGCCCTTCCATGGGCACACAGAGCTGCAGACCGGGCTGGGAGCCCTTCCATGGGCACACAGAGCTGCAGACCGGGCTGAGAGCCCTGCCATGGGCACACAGAGCTGCAGACCGGGCTGGAAGCCCTTCCATGGGCACACAGAGCTGCCGCCCTCAGCAGCGCCGCCCCCTCCGCGCACCGAGCGGCTCCGGTGCGGCGGGGCCCGGCCACAGCGAAATGGCGGCCGGGCTGCTGCCCTCAGTAGAGATGGCGCCGCGGCCGCTCTGAGGCGCCGGCGGGCGGGCCGGCGTCGGAGGCGGGGATTGGCGGGGGCGGTAGAGGGGCGGGGCGAGGGGCGCGGCCGGAGGCGGGGATTGGCGGGCGCGCCGGCGGGGCGGGGCGCGGGGCGCGGCCGGGCAGTGCCGGGCAGGGCGCGCGGCGAGTGAGCGCGGCCCCGCTCCGCTGCCGCCGTCTCCGCCGCCGCCGCTGCCGCCCCCGCCCCGGCATGAGGAAACGCAACGAGTCGGTCACGGTGGAGCATGAGCGCGCCGCCGCCGCCGCTGCCACCGCGCCCGGGCCCCTCGACAAGGGCTGCAGCCTGAGGCGAAGCCTGCGCCTGCCTGCCTCCGCCGCCGCCGAGGGCATGAAGCGACCGCTGGGCAGGTGAGCGCCGCCGGGCTTTGTTATCCCTGAGTCCCCGCGGGGGCACCGGCAGCGGGGCTGGGTTCTGCGGGCGGAGGGGAAGGGTCGCCGCCCCCCGGCCGAGCAGCCGGCGGGACGGAGGGGTCGGCGGGCCCGGGTGTTCCCCTCAGGCGGGCTGGGCTGTCCGTGCCTGCCGGCCCCGCCGTGCCCGCAGCTCCCGGTGCACGGAGCTGGGCAGAGAGCGGAGCCAGCCCCGGCCGGCCGAGCATGGCAGGGGTTTGGTGTTGGTACCTGGGCGCTGCTGCCTGCAGCCCCCTTTGGAACGGGCAGGCGTTCTCCCGAAAAAAAAAAAAAAAAAAAATGGCTAGCGCGGAATCCTTCCGTCAGAGAGCGTGTGTGGAGCGGCAGGGCCCTGCAGGTAGGATGTCCGCCTTTTTGGAAGAAGCTGGTGGCTGTCAAAGTGATCTCTTTGCCATAAATGAATCAGATTTAGGGGTCAGGAGGAGAGGCTGACGTGCGTGACTCTGTCGGAAGGACTTTAGCCGTGGCTTTTTGCCAGGTGTGTTAACGTTTTTAATGTTTTGTGCATATTCATAGTGGGGAAATGTTTGCCTGCCTTTTTAAAGACTGTAGCAATAGAAGGTGCTTATTACCTGGACCCTTCATCGTGCAGGATTTTGGAGGGATGCAATACACGATGAAGACTTGCTTCCCTGGCCCTCTGCAACTACGAGTCAAGATACAACCTTTTAGTTTCACCTAAACTAGTACGGTGGTGTTCTTTGTGTTGTGAAAGTGCAAAGAATGTGTAATGATCAAAATAGCTGTGTGGTTTGTGGGTAGCTGAAAACAAATTGCTGTGCTTCAGCAATACAGCAGCCAGATTTAAAAAAAAAAAAAAAAAAAAAAAAAGGTGCTTATCAGTGCATTTCTAATAAATGAGCTATTATGGATGTTTCTCTGCTAAATTTTCTGAGATTTTTTTTTCTGTTCTCATAGACAAAATTAACATTTAACATTTGAAAAGAGCTGTGGATGCTTGTCATGTTCAAAGACAGAGGCTTTAAAATGTGATTTCTTTTATTGGGTAATAGCTGTTTAATTTTGTGCCCTGGAGGTAAACCTTTGGGATGCTGTCACTGCTCTGTACATGTTATGACAAGATTTTGGTAATGGGAAATGGCGCTGAGTTGATCTCTCAGTTTCCATGGCTGTGCAGCGGATCAAACCGCCACAGTGCTCTGCTTTTATGACATTTTAAAATTTGGCATATCTGTTCTCTTTGTCCAAGCGGATGTCTTCTAGACCGGTGGCACTCGAATGATGGCTGGCTGGCTTCTTCAGCACTGTGAATGGCACTCGAGTACCTTTTACTCAAATGGAAGTGCTCTGTCAGTGGTGAGCACTGAGCACTGAGCAAGCCCTGGGAGCGCTGAGTGCAGGCTTGGCCGGGCAGGCAGGTGCCCTGTGCATCCCAGACACAGCACAGCTGTATTGGGAGGGCCAAGCTAAAAATAGGGAAAGCACATCCTGTCTGTGAAAAAATCGCCTGGCTTTATTTCTCCATTTACACGTTTGAAAATGGTCAGCAGTCAAGCTTCCCTCGTTTTCTCCATATTCCGCTTTCGAAGCCGGTTTCAGGAATTCCTGAAGTCCTACCTGGATTCTGGCCCTTCCCCCTGCCTTCTGCCCCCCATCTCCCTTGTCCTTTTTGGGTCAGGTACTATATTCCACACAGCAGTGTCTCTTAAGCTGGTGACATTGTAGGAAAATCTTCTTTGAAGGTTCCTTTTCCACATTTCAAAGTATCTGTATTTCTGTGATTTTTTTTTTTCTTTCATGCTGTCCAGTGTTGTCTGCCTTTCTTATTGACTTTCAGTGGACCTTCTCTGACTTCCTCACCTTGTGAGCCTTCAGATAGTGGTTTGCAGGCAAGGTGTCTCTGCCAACACCTCCCAGCAGTGTTTTGTACGGGATAACAAACGCCCTGCTGAGTGTGCAGGAAGGGGGGGTCCAGGCAGAAGAAGGTGTGATGCCCAGAGATAAGGTTCTTGTCCAGAACAGTCCCCCTGAGTCGGGTCAGACAGCTGCCTAGCTCCATATCCCACCTTTGGGGGACTGCAGGGAGTGTTGAAGGAGCAGCATGAGGGTTCATGTGCAGTGACCTCCCCTGGGCAGTTTCCCTGGCTGTGGTCACTGATGTGGCCAGTAAGTTGCTGTTAGGCCATCTAGACCCTCATGTTTTCATATGCAAGGTCATGCTATTATTGCAGCATTCCTTATACTGCTGGAAATAAAAGTAGTGGTTGTTTGATTATTGTTTTCAATGGGTTACATCAGTTTTACTCCCCAGCTTGCCAAAGCTGTAAGGCGAAAATTCAGCTGCAAGGTTTCTGGGATGGTGGAGGTGGCATAATACCTGAAATTGGGGATTTGTACCACAGCAGACTATTCTTAGCTTGATCCTTGGTGAAATAGTTAAAATCAACACTTGAAGGCTGTGTTAAAGGGGAAGTTGGGCTGCCTGCATTTCATGCTGCTGTTCTTTAGCCTCTGCAGACCTGGGGAAGCAGCACATATGTCTGGCTTCATGCTGTGGGTTTCCATCTCTGATTTGTAAACGAGACAAGCCACTGGCTAGAAAGGCAAACCCGTCCCCGGTGGCATGGGGTGGCTGTGTGGTTCTGCAGCCAAGGGCTGATCCTGTGGCAATATTCCATGGGTCAGGAGCACGGCATGGGGGAACTGCAGAGGCAGCTGTGTCTGCAACTGCAGCACTGACCAGGAGGCTGCTGTGTGCCCTTCTCCAGCACAGCTTTTCCTGCTCACATCCAGCTCCTCTGCAAAGGCCAAACAGCCTTTAGCTGTTTAGGTGATGTTTATGGAATACAGTGCTGCCTTACTACTGGCAGCAGTGTGTTCTTGCAGCAGTATTTGTGAATTTTACCAGCGCTGCGTTTGCCCCTCAGTTTTTGTTCAGTCACACCATCACAATGTGCTCATTCATCCAGGAGCTGAAACTCATTCTAAAGAGGTGGCTGTGCATTTTGACTGGCAACTACTCTGTTACAAAAACTGTGTGCATGTGCCTCACAGTATAATGGGGATGGATATCTGATAAATAAGATTTATGTGGCTTTGGCTGGTGCATAGTGCAGTCAGTGTGGCTTTTCTTAAGTGGTTTACAACCAGAAATGAGCAAATATAGATATTTCCATTTTCTTCCATAGATAGCAGTAAAATCTAATATGATGGTTACCTAACTACTTTACTTTGCTCCTTTAAAAGTGTGTGAATGGTTTGTGTTTTTTTTTTAAAGGAGCTGTTTTGTCTGAAATTATTAAATGCAACAATGCAGTAAATAAAGAAATAACAAGCAGTGCTTGCTTTTCCTGGTATGTGTGTTTTGTGTGGGTGGCCATCCCTCTAATATTTCTGTTGTGTGGTGTTTTCCAGGTGGCAGTGTTGGAGGTGCTGGGTGGGTATTAGGGTAGCACTGTGTTTTGGGCACTTGCTGTGACTCATTTTTGTGCTCGGTGGCTGTGATGTTCGGAGGAAATACATTTGAGCAGCCATAGATCTGGAAAACCTTTATGTGGGAGTACAGAGAATAGAGAAAATCAGATGAGCTTAATGCTGGTATTAGATACCAGAGCAAATTCTCCTATCTCATTTCTGCTGAACCCTGATCCTGCTGATAAAAGGTCACACGCATGTTACCCTTCACTTCTGTGACCTCACCGTTATCTGATCCTCATCTAATCCCAATCGATAGTCAGACTGTGGACGGAAGTGTGAATTCTCCAGCTCTCCTACAAGCAGTTGTTTGCTACAAATGTTAAAACTTGTTCCCGTCTCTCCCCGGAGCAGTGAAGCGCTTCAAATCCCGTGTGTGTGAGCCGTGCTCCTTGGTGCTGCTGTGCTCTGCCCTGCTGGAGAGGCTCCTGTCCCCCAGGCTGCCCTCAGCTCTCCCCGCTCCCTTTGCTCCTGCTGGAGCATCCCTGCAAGGGGTGTTTTGGGGACGCTCCTCGCGGCTGTGCATCCCACAGGCTGGGTGTTTTTGGCCTGGCACTACAGTTCGGTGTGGTTTCAGTTCCCCTGTGGGCAGCCTCGTCCTTGTTTGTTGCGGTGCAGCTTTCTCTTGGGAGGCAGGAGTTGCTTTTCCAGCGCTTGCTGGGTGTTCTGTGAAAATGCAGGGAGGTGCTGAAGGCTCAACAGCCTGCTCGAGTCTTCCCCTCTGGTGTGGCTGGATGTTCCTGGAACAGAGAGCGTGCCCAGGCATGTCAAATGCCATGTGTGGTGCCCCTTGATGCCATCCTGCCTTCCCGTGTCTCTCTGCATTAAACCACTGCCAGAAAACCTGGCCACCTCTGTGATCTGCCCCCTGTGTCCTCTCCCTGCCCCGTCCTTGTATCTCTAGACCTACCCCTCTTTCTCCTGATGTTACTTTTTTAGAAGCATTTGCAGAGTCTTTTATGATTATTCCAGTCTGTTCCATTGTAGCAGAGGTGACAAATACTTGAATTGTTCTCCTGCAAGTTTTCATCAATATATTTAAGGGTTTTTTTTTTCCTCAAGTGAGTTTTATGCTATTGTCTCTCTTAATTGCTGTCTTCAGGTTAAACTAGTTACTTGTCAGGGCTTTCAAAAGAAGAAAGAGGCTGCCTGCATAGAGATATTTCATCAGTCATGCAGCTTTTTTCACCAATTCCACCTTCCTACTGGGTAACTGCCTCTATTTCAGTAGTTCTTGAGCAGAGCTCACAAAGGAGCTGTGAAATGGTTTCCAGTTGCTTGTCTGTTCTTTCTTTCATAGTAAATACAGGTTGAATCACAGTCCTTCCTATGGGTAAAATATGAAAAAGCTGTTCCCTTTGTGTGAGGATTTTTTTAGTGTGGGGCTCTTTTTTGTTGGTTGTGTGGGGATTTTTTGTTTGGGTTTTTTTTTTGTTGTTGTTTTTGCAATTCTCTCGAAGAGCATGCACAGTAATATTTTGCTCAGATATGTCAAAAATGGGGTTGTGTAACTTTTTCCACATGAATGTCTGCTTTTTTTTTTTTTTTTTTAAATTATTTATTTGAATGGTATCACAGTAGCTCTGCCCCCTGTTTTGTCCTGTGCATTGTCACCTATTTTGGCAGCTTGTGGCTGGAGACTTACTCTGAATTGCTCCCAGGTTACCAATTTGGGGCATTAGGTATTCGTTCTCTGCAGCATCTTCCTGGTTTGTTCATCTTTTCCAGCCATTATAATTCTCTTTCCTTGTGCTCATCTTCTCCCCACTCCTTCTCAAAGACACATTAGTCATTTGGCAAAAACAGCAATATTGCCTGCAATGTGGGGAATTATTAGTTTTATTATTGTGGGTTGTTTTAATTTCGGAATTTTGGTTTTTTTTAGGGTTTAAAGTTTTGTGAAGCCATCATGTTGACATGTAGCAGTTCTGTGCCTCAGTGTGTTACTGTTAAAGCCTATCCTTTTTTCAACGTTTTCATCACTGCTTTGGGGTTTTTTTTGGTGTTAAATAGGTGTGGTTTACTCTCTTAAGCATCCCTTGAGACTCATAGCATCATCCTGCAGGTCTGTCTGGATGATGTGAAATTTCTTTTCCTGGATCCAGTGTACCCATGAGTCTCCCTGGATTTTCTGTAATACAGCACAGCATTTTTTCTGCTGCATCTGCTCTGCTGTGTCTTCTAGTCTGAGCACTTTCCTCAAGCCCCCAGATTTCTCCTCTGCTCAAGCAGGCGTGTTCAGGCTGAGGAGAGTTTGCCCTCTGGTTGTGTGTTGGTCTCCTTAACCTCCTGATTTCCTTGCAGTGCTGTATTTCTGACATCATACCTGCCCCTGGGTTCAGTTGCTCTGCTTTGATGGCTTATGTCTGAATTAATAATTACCAGTGGTATTGCTAATTGCTACTAGGTTATAATACTTTCTGCTTGGAATTGTCTCTGCTTGTTGGAGTATGCCTAAACTTCCCTTGGGTTTGGTCCCTGCTGGCACCAGAAGGGATTGCTGGTCATCCCTGGAGTGAAGGTGCCTTTGGAGGCCAGGGTCTTCTCAGCATTGTCCCGTTCTTTTCTGTCCTTTCTGGCATGTGGTTGCTGAGCCAGAGATCAAGTTCTCTGCAGATGCAGTCACAGGTCACTGCAGTCCCTCTGTAGGTTTTCTCCAGGATGCAATGGAGACGCGTTTCTTTTTGGTGAAAACAACCTCGTGGTGTTTTTATTAAAACTAATGGTGGTGACATCATTTCCTCTCCAGAATCCCCTTTCTGCTGTGTGTTCAAGAGGCCTGGTGTACCCCAGCAGGACTTGTGCTGTATTTGAACACCACTGCTGCTGAGTCTGGGCTCCTTTGGAAGGAGCAGTGGTGCCTGCTCAGGAGGCTGCAGCCAGGTTACTTTATCCTCCTGGGGCTGAAGGGCAGGTCAGATTATTTTGGTGATCGTGTCAGGATGTGAAATTAGTGAACAGGCTTCTGCAGCAGTTCCCCTCTCAAACCTGGGGGTTTGTGGGCTGGGTGGGTAGCTGTGCTGTGTCCTGTTGCTGCTGTTACAGCAGTGGCCAGCTTCTGGTATGGGGAGTGAGTGACTGCAAACGAGGGAGCTTTACTAAGGATGTAATGTGAGAGCACTATGTTAATGTAGCCGTGACTGAATCAGTACCACAAGAAGATTAAAAGAAAGTGCTTCAGCTGTATTAAAAGGGTAACAGGAGACCTAGGAGACTTTAAAGCCATTAGCCTGAGGTGGAGTCTGTGCAATTTAAATTGCAAGAGTTAATTTGAAATTCAGTGGAAGAAGATTTAACAGCTAAATATATATACTAATGAAAGTAGATCTGTCCTGTGGAAGGACACTGTAAAATGTGTCAGGTTTGTCAAGATTACAGCCTGGTTGATCAAAGTATCAGCAGTAAAATTGTTTCTCCAAAGCACTTGACTTTGTACCGTAGTTTATTTTATTGACATTGCTTGCACTGCTGATGGAGAGCATGTTATCTCTATTGAAAATTGGCTCAATGGAGAGGGAAACAACTAGGGAATTATAGTGGGATTGATGCTTGGGTTCGAGGGTGTGTAATTTTGTGTCTCAGCCATCCCAAGGATGAGTTGGTTGTCAGTCACTATTGATAAAAGTGGGAGGAGGAGAGCGTTGATAAGGGTTGATGGATAGGGAAGTCAGCAGTTCAGAGCAGATGGCCAAATATTGAAAAGGTCACTGGGACACAAGTGTAGCTGGCAGGATGGTAGGGAAGAGAGGGTAGGGGTTGTAAGTTAGGGTAGGAATGGTGTCAGAGTGTGAAGCTGTTCTAGGTAAGTCACCTCTGTAAGCTGTCATGTGTCCCTGAATATCCCTGAGGCAGACAGCGAGGCTGCCATCCAGGCTGTGGGCTTCTGCCTTGCTGGCACGCATCTCTTCCCTTCTCTCTCTCCCTCTAAGCACTTGGTGAAACTAGTGCAACACTTGGCTGCAGAAATCTGCCTCTTTCTTATTGAAGGCAATTCAAACTTTCAAGCAGAATTTCCTAATTTTAGACTACCGAGTGCCTTGATCATTCACTGAGCTAACAGGAACCACGACTATTTACTTTACAAATCAAAGTGTTTATTTAACCCAGATTTATTTCAAGATTGTAACTCTTACTGAGAAATAGAGCAATAGAAAAGATTGTTAGACTAGAGGATTAACTTCTAAAGCACAAACACTTGAAAACATTCGAGATAAGTCCCACAGCTGCCCTTGTTCAAAACTATCTAACCAATTTGTACCCACTTAAAATGGTTGTCAATTCCTCTTGCAAAAGAGATTAGCGTTGAGAAATAAGAGCCATAAGGTCATGTGAAGCCTCATCTCCCTTTTTACTAAAGGTATGCAGAATAAGGGATTGCACGTGGCATAACTGGAGAAATACCCTCTTGGAAGGGTACTCTTCAGTGGCATTGTGCAAGCTCGGAGCAGAGAACAGAAAATGCATTTACCCTCTCCAGAGCCTGGTTTCCCTTGCCCTGGCAGTAAATCTTCCCCTGGGGTGGCTATTCTGAGACAGAGGAGCCTACACAAATGAGGGTGATGTAAACTGGAAACTTGGAGTCAGGGCTTCCAGGCTGCAGCATCCATGCTTGTGGAGCAAAGTGTGTTCAAGGTGTTGAAGAACTGATTGGACTTTAAGACTTCTTGGCCTCCTCAGGAAGGGAAGCCTGGCACTCTTTTCTCCCTTAAAGCAGTCCTCTCTCACTTTTTGTAAAGTTTTGATTAGTTTCAGAGCAGCTTTAGGAAGCAGGAATAAAGCTGACAATACAAGTTTTATACTGCTGAATGTGAAAACTGTGGATTGCACAGAGTCATTGGAAATAGCCCATTCTCCTGTTCTTGCAAATCCAGCAGAAATGCGGTGGCTGACCTTTGCTTGCAGTTTCCAACAGCCTTGTGCTGTCTCTTATAAAGCATGATTCTCCTCTGTTGGCTCCCGGGGCAGGGACCACGTCTCGTTTTGAACTTTGGCAGGCTGATGCACCAGTGCTGCTCAGCGCAGTTGGTTGGAGCGTGGTGCTAATGACACCAAGGTTGTGGGTTCAGTCCCTGGATGGGCCTCAAGAGTTGGACTCGATGATCCTTGTGGATCCCTTCCAACTTGGAATATTCTGTGGATCTCTTTCATTTCCCTGCAGTCAAGTAAAAACTCCAGCACCTGCTTTTCACCTTGGAGTTGGTGTTTTCTGGGTTGGCTCTTGAAGGTTTTGTAGTGTTAGGAATAGCTTTGGTTTTAATTGTCCTTAATTTTTTTAAGCTTTTGTCATTTTGGAGTTCTTTCCTCCACAAGACGACAGCTAGGGCTAGAATCCCCGAATAAAGCACAGATGAACACAGAAAGAGATTAATCTGCCTGGCTATATGCAAAATGACCCCCTGTTCAAAGTATGTCAGGGCCAACAGCAGTTCTGTATCTGCTCATACATCTGTTCTTTAGCTATGGCTGTTGTTTTATGGCCATGCACTGTTTGTTAAGCCTCCCTTTTTAAACGGGTCACAATTACAGAGGACACTGTGACTGCCAGCTGAATGTAACTGCGCTGGGCTGACAGTCAGCATATGTAATGTTTTGGCATTGTTTAATGTTCTTGTTTGCTTGTATGCTTCCAAGGGGGAACAGTTGGTCTATTGTAATCAAAATGTATTGCTAACGATGTGTTCTGAATCTAAAAGGTGGCAGTATCACTGCGAACACAAAAACATTCTTTTTCTTCAGGCTTCTGAGAAGGAATGGCTTCTGATCTCTGCCAGCAAAAGTAGAGCTTTTTCAGCTGGGAAGTGTAAGATGGCCATTTCCATGTATTTGAAAGGAAAAAATGTCTACAATACACAAATTAATCTTTTGCTCAGGTGATTTAGATGAAAGCCAGAGCCACAGAGCCTGCTACCAGTGGTGGTTCTCTGTGGCTGCCTGACAAGAGCTGCTATGTGAGAAGGTGATCCCGTGCTCACAGAGTTGTGCTGCTTGGAAGTACAGGTCTGTTCCCTCACCTGTATCCTCAAGAGCAAAGAGTGAACCTGGATTCTTGTTCCTGCTGCAAGGTTAGCACAGGCATGCAGGTCTGTCGGGTTTACAGCATGTTAACAAGTGGTAATTGCTGGTGGGGAATCGGCTGGGCTCTGCTGAGTGCTGCCTCAATTAAGGGATGCATTCAGCAGGCTTTAAATGCAGGTTGGGAGCTGCGGTGGAGCATTACCTGTCTGAACTGGTTCTGCTCTTGAACCTTTGCCTGTGCACCTTGATACTCCTCCCCATAAGGTGAGTGTGGCTGGGGGAAGTTGAGCTTTCCTGCTCCGGTAAAAGCCAGACTTGGCTGGTCTCAAGCTTCTGGTTTGCACTCCCAGTGCTGCTGCAGCCTTTTGGTGTTTATGTTCTGGTTTTTCCCTCTTTCATTAGCAGACAGCTAATGTGTTCCCCAGCTCGTGGAGTAGTGAGAGGGCTGTGCCTTTAATATAAACCAGCTGTCAGCTGTGAAATGAGTAGAAAACTTAAGAATTCGGTAAACACTGTGGAGGTAGTGTACTTTCCACCTCAGTTGTATCTCAGTGCCAAACTCGACGAAAGTCTAATGTGGGTGACTTCAGATTTGATTAGTGTCAGCAGCATTGCTGGGGAGCTCTGGAGAAAGTATGTTCTTAGAATTTAAACAAGGGTTCCTACTGGAAAGGTTTTGGCACAAACTAAGCGGGTGTTGCAGGAGATGCATTCAGGAAAAGTCAACAACCTTAAAACCCTAATCCCCAGGCCTGCTCTTCGGTCCCAAAAGTCAATTGTTCAGTTGCTGAGGGTTTAATTATTCGTTGTTTGCTACATACTTAAAATCACAGTAGCATCTGCCCCATCCTTTTAAAAATGTAGCTTTCAGGTTAATCTTTTCACACTAATGCTATAATACCAGGGTACCCAAGCATTGAGAAATAACGTAGTTGCTGCTTAGGCCATGCTGTCAGCATATATTTTAAATGAATCGGTGCTGTAGTGCCAAATGTTCAGCCCATTCTTGTCTCCTGGTCTTTGAAACCTGTAGATTTCATGCAGCTGGAATGTTAAGTTATCAAGACTTCCAAGCTCCTGTCCTTCAAAGAATGTGCCAATGCGTGGTGATTTAATCAGACGAGCTGTGTTATTACTGCATTTAGGACAGTCAGCTTAGACAGTGGTTGTGAAGAGGAGAGCCCAGTCCACGGCCTTGGGAAGGGTTGGGATGGGATGGGGGAAAAGTTAGATGTTCCATGTCCCTGTCCTGTTAAATGCTTGTCAGAGCCCTTCCCTCCCTTGCTTCATTTGTTCTGCTTTTTGCAAGCGTCTTCCATGGACAAAGACCCATACATTACCTGCAAACTGCTCTGTTATTTCTGCTCATTAATGCTGTACACTGACTTGCCTTTCCTTCCCTTCATGGGCTTGTTTTGTTTTGTTTTTTTCCTGCAGGCTCTGAGTCCTGGCATAACCTTTGCTGGCATTTCAGTGCTATTGACCCACTGGTCAGCAGTGCTTTCCTCTTACCCTGAATGCTGATGCCACACTTCCCCCACTTGATGCGTCAGGATCTTGATTCTTTTCAGGTCCTACCCATGATCTTTCCTTCTTCTCCAGTCTGAAATGTGGTTATGAAGGTCTCAATAGCTGGAGCTTGATGGCCCCTCCTGAAAATCTCGATTAAAAACTCTGGGTACAGTCAGACTGTGGAGTGCTGTAGCTTTCCCTGGGCTGGGTCTCTGCTGATGGAGGCTTGAATACCTTGCTTCATCCTAGTTTCTAAGGCCAATATTTAAAGAGGTTTGCTTGGTGCTTTCTCCACCTCTCTCCCCCACTTTTCCATTGATGCAAATAGGAACATTTAGTAGCTTTAGCCAGATTTTAAGATTTGGGTAGCTTTTCTGTCTCTGCCTAGTGGGCAAATTATTCAGCTTTCTATGTATTCTGGTAACCTCCTTTTTTTTTTTTTTTTCTGTGAAAAATCCCTGTTCAGTGAGAATGCAGCTAGCCTGATTTTTTGTACGAACCTGGCAGACTTCAGCCCGCTCAGCTCAGCTCCAGGTCACCAGAGGGAGTTCATGGAGCGTGGGCTGTCACAGTTTGCCAAGTGTTTGTGGGAGGAATTCAGCAGACAGCTGTGTACAGTAGTGTGTCTTTTCTAGGATGAGGAGAAGGGACTGGGTGACTTCTGGGCATCTTCTGCAGCCTCTTTGCTGTTCACGTATCTGTGGCATGACTAAAACAGTCCTTGGTTTCAAATGCTTCTTTTAAGTCAGGTGATGAACATTTTGGATGCTACAGTGGTGAGAGCAGTAGGATCAGGTATAAATTTGTCTGTTGCATTTTCTGTACCCTTGATGGCATAGAATAGTTGTATACCTTGTATTAATTGACTGATACATCTACATAACAGATCAACAATTCTTAATGCTTGGGTTTACATGCAGATGGATTTGTACTTGAATTATGGAAGCTGTCAAGGAACAAATAAGGTACCCAGACTTTCCTACCTCATCTCAAAAGCTGAAAGATCAGCTTGTCTTTGAAACATCAAAAAGCAAATCGCGTCTTTCACAGACATGGCACGTGTCAGTAACAATTTATTCCACTGCTGGATGCCTGAAAAATTGCTGAGTCCTTTATCCTTATAAAAATATGTTCTGCATGGCTCTGTGCAGTAGAGTACCTTCATTATTTTGGATAAGTGATACTTCTGTTTTATTCCCAGCTGTCGACTCAGCACCACGCAGCTGCTTGGAATAATCACATTTTAAGACTAGTAGTTGTCTTCCTAAGTAATCCAGTGATTATTTAGGAAAACAAGCACCATCACTTGGAATATCCCTCCTTTCCTACTTCTTTCCCCAGCTGTGTATGCTGATCCACGATGCCATGTGGTCTGGAATCTCCCTTTGGTCAGCTGGGGTCAGTTGTTCCAGCTGTGTCCCCTCCCATCTGTTTGTGCACCCCCAGCCTCCTTTCAGGTGGGGTAGTGCTGGACTGCAGTTTAGTTTTTGAAAGGGAGACCAGAATATCTCTTCAGAAAGAGCAAAGGTTCAAGATTTTAAGGAACTTTTTGTAAGAGATGGCAGAGGAATCTAGTAGAGCTAATTTTCTTTTTATTTTCCGGGTCCTCCCAAGAGCAAAAGTTTTCAGGGACTGGTTGAAACTGAAATTCTCTGAGAATGCAGTTTTTGTACATGATATTTTTATGGGTTTTTTTATAAAACCAGTTTGGGGGTAGGGGGGAAAGAGCAATGCCTTTACATTTGTGTCTTGTTTCCAGGATTGAGGTTTGACTCTTTTTTAGATGTTTGCTTCATCGCTGGAATAGGAAGATGTGTTTGGAGGATGTGATTTTCCTCTTTGTGTTTTGCAGTGAACTCATCCTGTTAAAGGGATCTTAGTGCTGAAGGGAGGGATCAGTCAGATCAGATGCTAAGAATTCTGGCAAGTACTGCTGTTTCCACTGGCTCTCATGGAGTCAGGGAAGATCCCTTTTCAGGATTCAATGAATTTCCTATAATTCAACCTCCCTTTTCTTTGTACACTACCTACAGTGAAGCAGAATTGAGAGCTGGCTGCAGGTTTGTTCGCTGTGCACAGAAGGCAGGAGAGGGTAAACTCTTGCCCCAGGCAGATCCCAAAGGGCACGTGGGCTGTGGCTGCATTTGTCTATAGATCCTTTTGGGACTGCAAGCACAGCCTGTGTGTGTTCCTGATAAATGTTGTCCTTGCTCCGCTGCAGCTCTGATGGGATCAGCTTTAGTCTCTTGTTTCACCCTTGGCCTGCCCTTTCACCCTGGGAGCACATCTGACCAGGAGATGCTAATGGAAACACTCCTGGTGTAGAAATGATTCAGATGATCTGCAGGAGAGATGGCTTTCATCTGAGTGTGGGTGCAAGAGCATGTCCCAGGGTTGTGGTGGTGGGGCACTGTTCATGAACAGCCCAGGTGAGGAGGGGGCAGCACTCAGGAGAAGCTGTCAGGAGGGGACCCCCAGCTTCTCCCTGCCAGCCAGATCCTCACACTGTGCCCAAAAGCAAAATGTGCCTGTTCTGGGTGAATGTGGGACCTTCATCCAGGTGTAAGTTAGCAGGAAAACCACCTGTTTCTGATGCCACCCCTCCAGGAAAGACTTCCTTCTGTCCGACTTCAGTATGTCTGGAGAGGGAAGGTACTTTGCCATGTTCACTTCAGGAAAGTGCAAAAATTACTTCCATGTTTTGCCTCTGGACAGAACCCAGATGCTGGGCAAAAGCCTTTGGTAAATGCAGGGGGGAAATGTGATGCTGAGGATTTTGTTTTATTTTGGGCTGACTTGGGGTTGGATGTTCTGTCGTGTGTGAGGTGTTTTGCTGTTTGGGGTTTTTTTAGACATTGCTTTTATTGTTCTAGGAAATTGATTTCTGATATTCTTAAATATCTTCAGTTTGCAGCTGCTTGTTTTCTACATCACTTGTATTTTTCCACCTAAGACCTGCTGAGTTTTCTGGTGAAAAGGCAGTGACAAGTGTGTTGCTTTTGCCTGAGCACACCAAAATTTCCTTTTGCAGGGCATGTATTTCCTGAAATAGCTTTCCTACCAAGCAAGAGCAGTTTAATTTAGCTAAATTTCTCGCTGAAGATTTACCTGATCATTTCATAATGCCTGTACTTTGGCATATATTCTTGGATTTATCAGGAGAAAAGCTGTCTGGTGCACGGGCGCTTTGCCCTGGTTACATTGTAAGTAGACATCTCCCTGGAGATGGGGTGTAAATGTCACGGTGCTGATTAGCATCTGACATGGGGCATGGGAGCAAAGAAAGGGGATGCCTCGGTTCAGTCTCCAAAAAGGAGAACCTGGAATCATTCCTGAGCTCTGACAGCGTGACTTGAACAATGTCCTCCTCAGTGTCCTCTGTTCCTGGGTCCAGCTTGTGGCTGGGCCATCAGAAGTCCTTTGCCACCCAGATCTCTGAAGAGCCCCTGTTCTGAGGTGCTCTGGTTGTGCCTGCAGGAGTTAAGACCTGGCTCTGTTGTCTTCCTAAGCCAGTGGGGTTTTTATTCTGTAGAAGTGAAATCCTGGCGATGCAGAATCCCCCTGGGAGAGCTCTTTTTGGCTGCAGCAGGATCTAGCCCCAGGCAGGAAAACTTGCTGGAAAGCCCCGTCCTGCCTGGCTGCTCACCTGTACCCTGGCTCTGAACTGGGAAGGTGGTGAGGACAGAGTGCCTTGGTTTAAGACAATTGAAGGCATGGACACTCCAAAATGAGTTACCTCCCCTCTGAGCTTTAACCACTCCCTTTTTGCCAAGAAGGAGAGATGAATAGGAGTGGATCTAAGTGAACAAATAACTAGACAAAATGTTTTAACAAAACCACAAACTTTTCTCATTGAAGAGAGCTAAGTTATATTTCAGTTGCTCAGCAGTTAAATGTCAGCTATCCTTTAGGATCTCCCTTTGCCTTCCCCAAATCCATTCCAGCTATGAAAATAGGTGGTAGGTGCTGCTGTAGGGCTGGGTTTAATCTGAGAGTAGGGAGCAATGATCAGCTCAGTGATTAGCCCAAACAAAACGTTGTGTGGGTTTTCTCCCAAAGCTGTGGGCACAGGTGGTTGGTCTGTGGCTTTGGTACTCACTAATGTTTTTCTAAAGCCCCTGTTTTATATTATTTCCTCTGCTAGTCCTTGGCTGTTTCTGCTTTTCTTACTTTAGGAAACTGGGCTTGAGGTGTGGGAAATGTCACTGAAAGCCTTGATGAGGTCCTTTACCTCTTCATTGTCAAATTTGCTGGGTGAAGTATAAAAGTCTGTTGAACTTTTTAACATGGGCTTGTTGCAGCTACAGCTGGGTGACAGTCTCTTAGTGATATATTTTCCCCCTCTTGGAAAATGCAGTTGCTCTAGCTTGTGAAGAAAAGGGCTTTAATTTTGGTAGTACATGTTTCTGAACTCCAGAATGTGGTTCCAGGGTGGGAGGAGGCAGTCACTTGTAGGCAAATCGTAGTGTGGTCAAGGCAGGTTTTGGGTGAGTAAGAGAATAACCTCTTCCCTGTGAGCACCTTAGCAGTCATACCAAAAACATAGCTGAGCAGGGGAGATTGGAATGTCTCCTTTTTTGCTGTGCTGGAAGACTGTTCTTGAGAGTCTTGGCTTCTGGATCACAAAAGCTATTGAGATTTTGGAAATTTCGGTGCATGATTGAACCATATTCCATCCCAGTTCCATATGTACTTTCATTTTTCTTGTACAAATGTGTAAAAAAATGGGTCTTTAGGCGCTCTGTTTGACAATTTCAACCAGCTGACAGTGGCTAAACCCTCTTAGCATTAGTCTAGAGCAAGTTTAGTGTGTCAGCTCCAAGAATTGCCAAATGAGAGATTAATAATTTCATGCCTTTTGGAAAGATTGTTCTCTGCTTTCAGCTGCCTGCAGTTCCCAGCACTGAGAACTGTTTGCTCACTGGCATGGAACATGATTCTTGCTCAAGACTGTCTGCTGAAAAGCAGCAGAAATTGTGTTGCCTGAAGGCTTCCCATGGATTTTAGCTCTTGATTGCAGGGCTGGTTGAGAAACCTCAGTGCCCAGGAAATGTTGGTCGACTAAATCATTACAAGTTACCTTTATGTAACCATATGTGCATGTGTAGGCACAGGTATGAGTGTGTGTTTGGTAGTTCTCTGGTACAATAAAGGGAATTTGGAGATACATTGCTTAACTAGCTGCTCTGTGTCACTTGATTTTGTTGTTGTTGTTGTTTAGGATTTTTTTGTAGTTTATTCTTCTTAATCCGAATACTCAAGAGAAAATTGAGATACAGTGTTGGGGCAATTCTTGGAGAATAGTGCTGCAGATTATGAAATTTACTGTAACTTAGAAAGGCTTCTTTTCCAGGGTATTGAGAGGACCCTTTTAGCTGGACAAGGCAGAATGTCTGTTCCAGTCTGTACATGAGATCACGTGAAACTTTATCAGTCTCATTACACATGGTTCCTCAAAATATGTGAAAATCTAATGGACCAAAATCTGATTGTGAACTAAATGGGAATTATGGTCGGGCTGCTTTTTTGGAGATGAGCATGTGATGTGCATTTTAGAGATTCTGAAATCTGTTAAGTTAGCAGGAAAAAAAGCTCTTGTTACAGAGTCTTTTAAAATGTAATCAGTAGGGAGTTTCTATTCCCTTTTTCTAGGCTGTATGTCATCAGCTGGTATTTTGGTTACTTCTGCTTCTCTCAAACAGCAGAAGCTACACAAACTGTTGGAAATTAGCTTTTTGTTTCAAGTGTAAATGACCAGCTTTTCAAAACCACCGAGCACGCAGATCGTTGTGAAGATTGCCCCATAAAATAAAAATTCTGCTGCATTCAGCTGTGTCTTTTCTGTCGTTTCCCTCCCATGCAGGCGCTACGGGCTGTGGTTCCGACTGAGGAAGCTGCTGCTCTGGTTGCTGGCAGTGTACATAGCCATCCCCTTCCTGGTCAAGCTCTGCCCTGCCATTCAGGCAAAGCTGGTCTTCCTGAACTTCGGTAGGTGACTCACTGGGGTGGCTGGGTCTTTGTCTTTTCCTTGTTTCCCTTCCCTTTCACCCTGGTGTGAGCAGCTTGTGAGGGAGGTGAACTTTGGCAGGTTCTCACCTCCCCAGACTGTGGTTTGGAAGGTGTTCTCTGCGGCCCTGGTGACTGCTCTAGCATGGCTTTATTTATATAGAGTGACCAATCTGAAGCCAATTTTCAGCCAAAGGAGTTTTCCTCCAGGAAAACTGTGCAATATGTCAAATGTGTTTTTCTGAAGGGTTCCACAAAGTTGCATGAATAGACAGCAAGCAAGTGAAATTAAATCCGGCCGTCTAAATTTGCATTTAAACCTCACTCGTATTTTGTAATGAAGTTTTGAAAAGTGTCTTCCTCTGACTGTGGAAGCTAGAAGGACCAACTATGGACACATTGTTTTTTATGTAACTTGTCTCATTTTGATTGCATGCTTTGCCTGTTTTTTTCAGTGAGGGTCCCATATTTCATTGACTTGAAAAGACCACAGGATCAAGGTTTAAACCACACCTGTAATTATTACTTGCAGCCAGAGGAGGACGTAACCATTGGAGTCTGGTAAGGAATCCAGTTCTGTGCAGTATGTGCCATGCATCTTTATCCTTCTTTTTGTTCTCAGTGTTGCCTATTCAGTCTTTTTGCTGTGCATGCTCTCATTTGTGGATGTTTGTATTTTCCTCTGCCAAGTGGCTGAGTTCATGTTGAAAAGCATGCAAATCTCTGGGGCTCATCTGAGCTGGGATCAGTAACGCACAGAACGCAGTCAGACAACCTGTGCATTCAGAGAAACATCAACATTTGGAATCATTAAAGTTACAGGTCTGTATCACTACAAAGATCCTGCCTCCAGATCAGACCAGACCCATGGAGTTAGGTGTTTTGTCATTCAACTCTGATTCATATTTTGTTTTGCAAAATACATGTGGGGGAAGATAGGAAAACAGATCAAAGTGTTCAGAGTAGGAGGAAGAAAATTCAGTTCATAAAACATATGTAAGATTTGGAGAGTGGGTGAGAACGGAACACACAGTTTACTCTCCTCACAAAACAAGTGACAGTGTCAGAGCTCATTTGTCATTTCTTTCTCACAAAGATGATTTTCTGGTGCCAGGCAGGGGCAATTCAGTCTAGCTCCTTGTTAGCCTGGATCGTGTCAGGTGTGGAGGGAAGGGGCTGCTCCCTTAATACAGACAGTGATGGCCAACCTGTGTAGTGCAGGATTTGGAGTTTTCAGTTGTGTGTGCTGCTTAGATGTGTCCTTCAATGCAGCAGAGATTTTCTCTTCACAGAGTACCTAACCTTTAAATGGTTAATGGGATAGAGATATAATTATCCTTAGGACAATTTCTTTCCTTTAAGTAAATTTTAGTGAAAGATATGTTTGGAAACTTGAAAACTTCAGTCTTTCCAGGATAGGCAGATAAATAGTGGTCTAGATCTTCACTTGGACAAATAAAATTATACCTGTTAAGCTGCTAAATAAGTTTTTATTGCAGTCTTGAGATTTGTATTTTGTTTCTCTTGCAAGTGCACTGTGTATCTTTGCTAAAACAGAACTTCCAGCTTGTGGTGGCAATTCAGAGGCTGTCATTTGCCATGATATCATGGAAGATTTTCACAGAAGTTTGGAACCTGGCTTTTAAAAGCCAGTGCAAGGTCTTGTGTTTGGTACATTTGTGAAACAAAGTCCCTAGCTTGCTTTGCTCGTAAGTTTGCAAAAGTCTTGGGGTAGAACAGTTGAAGAACTTTTGAGTCTCACTGACTGAGGCTTTTTACCTCTTCAAGACCTTGGTGTCTGCTGGCTGCATGCAAGCAAGTAGATTTTTACATTGTTTTCCCCCTGTTAGTTTGTGCTCTGAGCTTTACATCTGGGGAGGATGGGTGTGTTAGGTGCAAGCTTCTCTGCCTTCCAGGTAAAAAGACATGTGAGTGCTTAAGTTACTTCTGATGGCTGTAAGCCAGCCCCCTTCTCAATAACTGAGATGGTTATGGGCATGTACCTGCTTTGTGTTTGTTTTCTAATTATCCAGTTTAATTGCCTGCCTTCTGTTCAGTCTGTCATTCCTCTTTCTGATCCACCAGTGTCGAATTCTTTCTTGCAGGCCACCTAGGTACATTTTCTACAGAAGAACTGCTGTGAGTTAAAAATTCCTGCCTCTCCTAGGTTGTACACCTAAAATTGTACACCTTCAAGAACCCTGTGCCTGAAAACAACACCTGATCTTCTCCTCAGAGCCTGTGCCCCTCCTTCTCCTCAGATTGGCTGTACAGTCAGATATGCCTCTTAATCACTGAACATTCTTTCCAAGCCCAACTGCCTTTGATTGCTCTGAACATCTGCTGACCTACCAGTGAATCTTGTTTATGGTATAGAAGTATGTTAATTGAAGTAATGAAGTGCCATAAAAGCTGAGGAACTGTGATTCTTTGGCCAGAGCAGCAGGAAGTTCAGTAATTGTGTCTTTGAAGTTTGCACTGGCAGCCTTAAGTTTTGAAGGCAATGGTGATGGGAGGTGAAAATGTAGAAATAAGCGTAGCCACTGCCTTTCCAATTTGACCATTTGTCAGCTAATCAGGACAGTTTCATGGGAAGTGTGTGTGAGGTAATCCTGAGTGAGTGCAGGAGCTGAAGAGAAGCTCTCCAGACTCGGGTGGCAGACACTGCAGTGCAGAGCAGCAGCAGGAGAGTGTCGAGTGTCACCTTCCCTTCTGCCCACAGGCACACGGTCCCTGCAGCCTTGTGGAAGAAGGCCCGGGGGAAGGAGCAGCTGTGGTTTGAGGAGGCTTTGGGCTCCAGCCATCCTGTCATCCTGTACCTGCACGGCAACGCGGGCACCAGGTGAGGCACGGGACACTCATGGCTGTGTGTCAGGGGGGTTTCACAGCTTCAGCACAGCTCCTGGGGGCTGCATCACAAGGGATAATGGTTTTACACTGAAAGAGAGTCGATTCAGGTCAGATACAGGGCAGAAACTGTGTACAATGAGGGGGTGGTCAAACACAGGAACAGGTTGCCCAGAGAGGTGGCAGCTGCCCCATCCCTGGAAACACTCGAGGTCAGGCTGGATGGGGGTCTGAGCAAACTGATCACGTTGAAGATGTCCCTGCTCATTGCAGGGGGTTTGGACTAGATGGCCCTTGAAGGACTCCTCTAACACAAACTGTTCTATGATTAAAACCAAAATAAAATCTAAAATTAGTTTGATGCTTCTCCTTTTAAAAGATGGCACATATGTTTTATGGAGTGATCCCTCCATTTGTTGGATGTGGGAATAGATTTATTGCAGTTATCAGAGATATCTGATATTATAGTTTACCTTGCATCCTCTGCTAGAAGCCAGGAGGCTGGGACCCTTCCTAAATCAGGGGATGAGAAGTATTTCTTTTCAGTATGGTAGTCTCTGAATTGAGACATGGGATGGTATTAGTGCTTCACTAATGTGACTCGCAGGCATTAAATAAACCTTCCAGTTCCTTTTGTGAGTTTATTTTGGTAATTAACACATTCTGAGGAAGGAGAATCAGAAGGAAAGAGGAAGGTCGTGTGCTGATCTTGTTTCTTTATTACCTCTGTCCAGGACATTTGTCTGGACCAGGAGCACTTGTAAAGTTTGTAATTTTATAGTTGACTGTTTATTGGCTGCAGTAGGTTGTAGGTCCATTCTCTGTACTTTGTTGCTGGATGCTAAAATCCGTTAATGCACAACGCAGTGTGAAGATATTTCTCAGGATCATGTTCTTCCTGCTGCCTCTCCACATCTTACAGTGCTTTTCTTCATTTATTAGAACATGGTCTTTTCTCTTAAAAGTATGCATTTTACAAAAAAGTATCAACTCCCTGCTGAATTTTGAGTGCCAGTTCTTGGGATGTTTTTTCTTGATTTCATGTTCATTTGAAGCTGATGTCTGCCCACAGATACTCTGCAAGAGCAGCAACATAGCAGGAAAAGAAGTTCCACAATGTAAAGAAACTGTTTTAGCTGTGCTGGCAGTGAAGGTTTGCTAGACTCTACATCACAAGAGCATTTTTCACACAAATTCTTTGCCTCAGCAGTGTGCTTTTCTTGGTACAAGGGCACGGTGTGGAAGATGTCTGCTGCCACCCAGGAGATGCACAAACTGATGGGTTTTTTAAAAACTGCCCTTGCCTTCTTGTGCTGATGCATTGCAAGATTTCATCAAATTGTAGCATTGTTTTTCAAATACTTCTTCACTTTTTTGGGTTTTTTTGGTTTGTTTTGTTTTCCTGCCTTTATTGGGTGTAGCAGATGATCCTAAGGGAAGCTGTTCTGCAGCTTGGTGGTGGCTGTTTGGGGCCAGGATCTGCTGTGGGTGTATTGATTAGATTTCCTTCTCAACTCCCCCAAGTGCTACTGAGATCAAGGACTGAACTAGGGATCAGTTCCATATTTCACTTCTCACTCTGTGCACTGGAGGAGCTGGAGGTGTCCTGGCTTTGCCATTTCAGATTGAATGTCTGTTGTTGCTGTGTGTTTGTTTCTGTGCTGCACATTCCAAGGGCTGCTTTGCTGCTGCAGGCTGCATGAACCAGTAAAAGGCACTGCCTTGGCTTCCTGGTTTGATTTGAGTAATCTGGGATGTGTGTGTACTTGATCCCCTTAGAAAAAAATCCTCTGTTACACTTCAAAGAAAGCCTGAAAAAGCAGAGAGGTGTGCATGTGGAAGGTGACTTTTCCAACAAGTGGATCATGTGCAGGCTTGTGTGAGTCAAGATGACCTACAAGCAACCCCTTGCATCCTGCCCAGTGTTTTACTGCCTTAGCTAGTTTGTAGCATGCTTGGAGCTGACAGCTTTTGGCTGGCAAATGCATGTGTTCTTAGGAGATTTGGCATTTTGGGTTAGAGGCTGCACTGGCCAAGCCAGTCATAGTATGAAAGTTTGAGATTTTCCATGAGTGGGAGAGTACATTTACTGTAATACCAATGCTACAGTTTGAGTGTGGATTAGCCATGTCATGTTGTGTGTATATTTTAAGGTATGTAATGGCACATTCACATTCCTTTCCATTGTCTAGGTTTCAGTTTATATTTGCAAATAAAAGCAGATTCTTCCCCTGGACTTATTTACAGTGTTCAGCTCTGCTTTTCTCTGCTCACTTTTTTGCCCATGTCCTTTCTTCCCCCGTGCCTGGAGCCAAGTGAGAAAATCTAAGGGCCACCTGCTTGGTTTACTGTCATGATTTCTGCTGAGAGCATCAAACTTTTGAGAGTCAGGGCTACTGGCTGGGGCAGCACTTGTGGCAAGAGATCAGGGTCTGCAGAGCAAAAAGGGACAGGCTGTTCTGGTTGCTTTACAGGCTTTGGAAAAGGCAGATAGCAGGGTGGGTTGAAACGTTCATTTTTACCTGCTGTGAGCAAGATTTACTTGCAGAAGTTGACTTCAAAATGATGTCCTGCATTGCTCAACAAAGCCTGGCTGTCTCCTTGAAGCCTGGGACAAAGCAGTTATGGTGTTTCTTATGTTTGGTATGTTTTTGTTAGGTTGCTTCAGGCAATTGGGAAATACGTTTCTGGAAACTTAAATGCTCAAATGTGGTTGGTTTGGGGTTTTTTTTGTCTTTGTTTCATTTTGTTTATTTGTTTTATGTTTTTCAATTTTTTCCTCTCCTTTTCTCTTCATGAATCACTCTTGCCAGAGGAGGGGATCACAGGGTGGAGCTTTACAAGGTAAGTGGCTGTCTGTGTTGTTCAAACAGGTGCTGCATCAGGTGTGCAGAGTGTTGAGAAGACTGCTCCAACAGCCCCTGGGGCTCTCAGTGGCCTTTAAATGGGGAAGGGGATCTGGGAACTGAGCACACTTCTCCCTTCTTCTAAGATGTTTGAAAGGTCTTTTATTTGCTGTTGTTAACTGCCAGCTCTAGCTGAGCTAACCAACACAGTGGCTGGGAAAAATCAAGTTTTGTTTAATTACAGCCCCAATTTGATTGATTAGCTTAGGGTACTAATTGAAGGTACCATTTCAGAGTGTTCAGCCTGGATTTCCTCATTACTCACGGCACAGTGCATTTGTATGAGTGGTGCAGTCTCAAGTGCAGAAGGTTCTGTAGAAAACCCAATGAATTTCCCAGGTGTAGCACTATGGTATGAGTTAAACACTCACAGTTACTTTGAGTGTTTTGTCTGATGATTTTTGGGGTAATTTGTTTTATTAAACTCTCTTCTGGCTGAAATTCCCACACACAATTTCTTGGTCTCATATCACTTACTTCTAAAAGAGCCATAATTGTTTTTGCTGGTTCATTTCAGAGAGGTCTGAGTCTGTTCTTCATTTGTGTCAGTGCTGGCACTCATAAAGCTTTATTGCAATTCAATATGCAAGATCCCCTGCTGCAAAATGTTTTCCATTCAGATTTCTGAGAACATAGTGTTTAGCAACCCCAAGGAGGCAGGTGATACTTCATTTCCTTTAAGAAAGATGAGCTAAGTTGCAGAAGATTGGTTGAGGAGACTGATGTGTGGTGATCTGTTTTGTCATTTTTCTGGGAACCAGCCTGTGCTGCAATGCATTTGTGGTGGCCAAGACAGGCAGAGGAGTTGGGTTTGATTTTGATGGGCAGGAGTAGCAGTGCTTCAGAATGTACAGACTTGGTGTGTTTCTGTGAGTACATACAGAGAACAGAGTTTACCAAAACCTAAGGTTTCTATTCCTGGGTCTGGTATTCCAGGCAAGCTGCTTAGTTTGCCTTTTTCAGTCACTGTGAACACACACATGGCCTTAGCAGAACCTCTCCAGAAGCTCCAGGTTTGTGTTTATTCCAGCAGAATGAACCAGTTTGGGATGCTGTCCTTTTGGCTGGTGCTTTCAATAGGCCTTCAATGCAGCCAGCACAGAGCAAACCTGTATAGAAGAGATGAGAACTCTCAACAGATTAAATAGTTTTTAATGGCCTGGGAAAGGGAAGGTTGTGTATGATATCTTAGCAGTAAAATCACACTGTAAAGCTAACCCCCAAACTTTTCAGGAAGAACCTTCATATTCTGCATGTCCAGGCAGGGAATTCAGTGTGCAAGTGAACATATAAAAATGTCATACAGTGATTCCACTGGCAACAGCTGTCCTGCAGCATCTCGTGTGTCTGGTGGGACTCTGGAAGTCTTTCCCTTTCCAGTCAGGTGCCAGTTGTCTTGGTGAGCTCCACTTGATGCTGTGTGCCTCAAAGTGATTGTGAAATGTTTAATTGTTTATAAATCTACCCAATACATGTAGTCTCTTAAAGCTGTGCTACAAGTAATGCTCAGCTGGCAGGTGTCATTTCATTTGTGGACTGCAATTGTCCCAGTACCACTGGAAATGGTGTTGGCATTGTATTTCCTCTTCAGAGTATAGCATTATACTAATACTCTTTTTTAAAAAATCATGTATCATACATAGACCACAAGAGCAACATTTTAATCCTTTTGTAACTTTTCTGGTTTTTTGTCTGCCACAGAGCTGTTAGGTTCATATCAAGCAATGGTAGCTTGGAATGCTTGTGTTGGTTTTACCAAGGCACTTTTTCCAAGCAAGCTGGTCTAACATTGTGTGTTTTTACTTGCTTTTAACAGATTTTGTTAGGATTACCATTGGTTATAACATAAATGTTCATAATAGAGCAATTGCACATTTTTACCTGTACATTTAAGCCTTCTGAAAGAGGCTCCTACATGTTAAGCTTACATTTATGCCAATTCAAGCAATATAATTGAAGCAGTTGTACTCTTTCACTGCAAAACGTGAAAGTCTTTGTAGGGGAAACAGTAGGATATTTGCAGATCTTAAGGTCAAAGCTGTTAAAGGGATAATCAACATCTCAGGTAGCCTGATATGAGGTCCAGGAAACAAACAGAGTAAAACCAGTGGGCTGGGATGACAGTGTTTGGAAAGCTCTGTGCCTGCTACACTGAAAAGCTGTAAATTGGCCATTGAACATGTCAATAATTTTCTAAAATGAGTTCCTGCACCTTGGCCTGATGCAATAGCATGGCTGGTGTGCAAGGCTCTGTGAAGGGTTTCTGAGAGTTTCTCTGCCCTCCAGGTTCTCAGCTCCCTCGGGTACCACGTGGTGACGTTCGACTACCGAGGTACGTGGGCTTCTCCTGCAAACACTTGCTGCCAGATAATGAGGTGTGCTCATTGCTTCTCTTTATTCCCCTCATGGCTCTCCAGAGATTTTCCAGAAATTTCTTCTCAGTGCCTTCCTGTGTGGCACTGCTTCCTGCTGTCCAGCTGGGTGGCTCTGGCTCCTGTCTGTCCTCGTGCACAGGGCACAGCTTTGAGAGCCAAGGAGCAGAGGGTGAGCCAGGCACACAGGCTGTCTCAGCATCCACTGAGGGCACCCCCAGGTGCACACGTGGAAGCTGATGGGCTTGCCTAGGTGTAGTCCTTTGGGATAACATCTGGGTGACTTTCCTAAGGTCACACAGGGAATTGGACTTGCACTTACTTCCTTCTAAAAGCTCATGGGTGAGATAAGACAGAGTAAATGATTTGCTAACAATACTTGGCAGGAGCCATGACTGCTTTGCACCTCTGCACCAGCAGTCAGGCATCTGCTGCTCCTTTTTTACCTTCTTAGTATTTAAGCCATGGCTGCAGTGTAATGCCACTGCAGATACAGGAAAGAAATTAATCCATTGCATTTTTATCAAGAAGACACCTGGGAGAGATTTATTTGTAGGAGCTTGCCCTGTTTTTCAATCCTGCTGGCAGCTGCTTCTCTGGCTGCTTATTAGATATCAGAAGGGATGTGGGGTGCTGGCTGCTAAGAGCATACAGTGTGATGCTAGGAGCAAAGATGTGCTGCAATAGTGATGGATCCGAAACAGTCAGGAGGGTGGAAAATGGCTGGAGGGCACTGATCGAACAGCACAGACAAACTGATGTTGCAACAGCTCTGTGAGATTGGGTTTTGGCCCTAAGCATCCAATGCTGTCAGAGACCCCAGTTACAAGTTGGTTACATGCATGCAGAGGCAGGGAAGCTCTGGGAGCTGGGCTGTTGCAGGTGGGTACGTGCAGGAATGCTGTTGTAGCAGCGTTTGGGATCCAGTCCTGGGGTTTGTTGTTGGCTAAACCCACAAAAACTCCTCGGCAGACAGCAGTCACCTGGGTTCCGTGACTGTGAGTCAGGCAGGGCTTTCAGCCCCAGATGGTGCAGGTGCTGATGAGCAGCAATGTCCCCGGGCCCTTTGCAGTTGTATCTGGGCTGGTGTGCAGGGCAGTGGCTCTCAGCAGCGGGCTCTGTGTGTGTTGCAGGCTGGGGTGACTCCGTGGGCAGCCCGTCCGAGAGGGGAATGACCTACGACGCCCTGCACGTCTTCGACTGGATAAAAGCACGGAGTGGGGACAACCCTGTCTACATATGGGGACACTCCCTGGGCACAGGGTAAGCATCTAATCTCAGTGGCACTGCTAAAGAAGCAGCTTCTAAAGAGCAGTAAGCACTGACCTTGGACAAAGGTGCTGTTTTGCTGTAATCTCTGGGCTGGCTTGGCTTGGCATCAGTGGTGTAGTTTCTGGAGGGTGGCTTCCCCTCTGCACTGTACAGAGTGAGAAGGGCTGCAGTGAGTGACTGCAGCAATGGATCTTGAACCCTCAGTGTCCAGAGGGTTCACACTAGAAAGACACTTAGAGGAATAGATAGCAGATGGCCTTTCAGAGCAGAACATCAGACTTGTCTGGTATTCTGAGAGTGTCTCAGACCAGCCACGCCAGTGTGTGCCTTGTCCTTGCAAAAGGTTTTCCTCCTGTGCTGATGAGCATGCTGTGTGTAATCAGTGCTTGTGCAGATGCCTGCATGACTGTGCTGCTGGCCACCTCAGCCATTTGCATGCCTGGCACAGGGAAGTTCAAGGTGTCAAGTGCCTTTACCTTCATGCTTTTAACATTCATTTCCTGCTTCCTCCCTTTCCGTGGCTGTCTGGAGGCGAGTCCTGTTCAGCACCACATGCTCTTACCCTTGTGATTGGTGGAGGAGCAGAGGGCAGACACAGCAGTTACCTTTGAGTTGAGCTGTGTACAGATAAACTGAGAGACCACAAAGGCTGTGAAACACATGCTGAGACAGGAAGGTATTTCAGAGAAGTGGCTCATCATTGCTGTGACACTGAACACCCTGCTTTGAGAGAAGACAAAGACTTTGGCTTGTCCTCTATATTTTTTGCCCTGTTCAGAATCCCTTTCTGGGTCAGAGCATGCTTGTGATGTTTCCCAACACTGCAGTCAGAGTGCCCTGAGACTGGTCCCCAGCTGAGTTGTCTAGTGACCACAGCCAGTCTGGAGTTCAAGGTTTGTGAAATGTGCTGTGCTTGGAGGACTTGGCAACTTTGGAAATACCCCTGTCCCATTAGGGTGATGCATAGGGGAGACCTTGCTGCTTTCTGTCCCAGTTAGGGAAGCTCCTTGCAGTGGAGCCCTGGGATGCTGCACTGCAGCTTCCTGGAACCCAGCACCCCTCTGCCTACACCCCTGCATGCCCCTCTTGCTCTTAGTCTGGAGGTAGGAGGCTGTGTCACGCTGCTGTGCATGTGCTGGGAGCCTGAGAGCCACCCGAAAGGAGCCCATCCTAAGGGGCTGCCAGGTGGGTTTCTTCCTTGGACCAGTTCACTCCAGCACAGGCCCCTGCTGTCACTTGGGGCAGTCGGGCACGTGGGGCCGGTGGGAACACAGCTCCCTGTGGGGGACTGTGAGGGAGTGACCTTGTGGCTGTGGAGCTGTACCTGTGCCACCTCTGGAGCTGCTGCTCTGCAGAGGGCCTGTGCCAGCTCTGTGCTCCTTCTTTGCAGGGTTGCAACGAATCTGGTGCGGCGCCTGTGCGAGCGAGGTGAGTGTGACCTGTGGGCTGTGCATCCCTGTGGGCTGTGCATCCCTGGGGGCTGTGCATCCCTGTGGGTGTGCATCCCTGTGGGTGTGCATCCCTGGGGGCTGTGCATCCCTGTGTGTGTGCATCCCTGGGGGTGTGCATCCCTGTGGGTGTGCATCCCTGGGGGCTGTGCATCCCTGTGGGTGTGCATCCCTGCAGCCCTTTGGGGCCTGGCAGGGCTGTCCTTGGCACAGCGTGCTGGCACTGCTCTCAGGAGGCAGCCCCTGGCCTTGCTGGCTGGCTGCAGCCCTGCACTTCAGCACGTTGCCTTTGGCTTTTCAGAGACGCCCCCGGATGCCCTGATCCTGGAATCCCCGTTCACCAACATCCGGGAGGAGGCGCGGAGCCACCCCTTCTCCGTGGTGAGTGCCCGGGGACACGCCGCTGGGGGCCTGGGGCTGTGGGCACAGGGCTGCACCTCCAGGAATGCTGGAGCTGAGCTGGCTGCAGGGCTTCTGGGGCAGTGGTGGTACCTGTAAACCTCGGGGGGAAGGAACTCCACCTGAGACAGCTGCTGGGAGCACAGGGAGCACTGCCAGAGCCAGGTGTGCAGCATGGGGATCACCTGGCTCTGAGCTGGTGAGGTGCCCTGGGAGAAAGCTCTTCCAGGAAGAATTGCCACCAGTCCTGCATGATACCTGGAGACCATGCAAGCACCCACAGGGCCTGCTCCTGAGCAGGCTGGTAAGATAGGCCTGAAACAGGGGAGGAAAAATAATGCTGGTGGAAACAGTGGCAGTCTTACTGCAAAGAGCATCATCAGCAGCCAAGGGATGTTATGGGATGGCAGTGGCCTGCCCTGTTACTGCTCGTTGTATCACTGGCCTGCTGCTGCCTGCCACTAATGCACATTCTTCCTCTCAGATATACAGATACTTCCCTGGATTTGACTGGTTCTTCCTTGACCCCATCACAACAAGTGGAATTAAATTTGCAAATGATGAGAAGTGAGTTCCCTCTTTTCTGGGGTTTCAGCTGTGGCTGCAGCAAGCCATGGCAAGCATCAATGAGGATAGACATGAGACTGCACTCTTTGGCTTTCTTTTGTTGCTGCATTGCTCTTACTGGAGTGATTTCAATTAGTCTCACAGCCCTGAGAGCAGCACAGTGGAGCTCTGTCTTTTTTAATTGTTCATAGTAAGGACAGATGCACCGGAGAGAACAGAGACTACTCAGGGATATGCTGATTTGCTTCATGCCATTCATGCTTTTCAAGTGTACCTTACCCCGTTAAACAGTAGCATTGGAGCAGGGAAGGAAGGTTTGGGAAGGTTTCTTTGCTGTGTATTTGCCTCAGCCACCTTGCCTTGTCTCCTTTCACTGAGTCTTTCATTGAAGAGCCTGAGCATTTTTGAGTTTTCCAGTAGTGAAACCAAACCAGACCTGGGTGGTGGGGGGTGATGATTTACAGTGGAACAAGCCACTGTTCTCTGGTCTAAGCAGCAAGAAAACGTTATGAGCATGTCTTTCACTGGTAAATTTTCTATAGATCAAATGAATGGTGCCAGATAAGGTTTTAAATTGTAGTTGATAACACACAGGACATGTTTGTCATTACAGTTTTCTTAAAGATGTACCTGTGTTGGTGCTAGAGATGGATGGGATTGCTCTGAACCTTTGTGACATTGTTGTCTGTTTTACAGTGTGAAATACATTTCCTGCTCCCTGCTCATCCTTCATGCTGAGGATGATCCAGTGGTACCATTTCACCTGGGAAAAAAGGTACACACGTGGCTCTGCAGACTGATCTGGTGGGAGGAACTGGTGTAGATGGAACAAGGTCTCAGTCAGTAATAGAAAGGGCTAAAGCACGTGGCCCGGAGGGCTGCGGGTGCTGTAGTGTTGGAGGTGGCAAATCAGCAGTGAGATGAGGCTGGAGCTGCCCGGGGCAGGGCCCCTCAGCTGTGCCCGAGGGGGCTGCGGGTCTGGCAGGGGGAGCTGGGCTGCAGAGACTACTCTCTGCCTCCCCTGGGCTGCTGTGGGTCTGGCAGGGGAGCTGGGCTGCAGTCCCAGCGCCCCTCACCTGCCTCCCCTGGGCTGCAGTCCCAGCGCCCCTCACCTGCCTCCCCTGGGCTGCAGTCCCACTGCCCCTCACCTGCCTCCCCTGGGCTGCAGCGGGTCTGGCAGGGGAGCTGGGCTGCAGTCCCACTGCCCCTCACCTGCCTCCCCTCGGCCGCAGCTTTACAACATCGCGGCCACGTCGCGGAGTTTCCGGGACTACAAGGTGCAGTTCGTGCCCTTCCACACAGACCTGGGCTACCGGCACAAGTACATCTACAGGAGTCCAGAGCTACCTCGGATACTGCGGTAACGGCGCCGGGCGGGCGGGGACCGGGGCTGGCTGGGCACAGGGGCAGAAGCAGGGCTGGGGAAGGGGAGCCACAGAGAGCCGGGAGTGCTTCCTGGCTCAGCTCTGCTGTGAGCTGGGGAGCTGTTTGCAGAGCAGCTGCTTCAGTTTGGCTCTTTCAGTGGGAGCCTCTGGTGGATGTGAGAGCAAAGCTCAGTGCTGGTCCCTGGAGCTGTAAATGCCTGAGGCACAGTATTTGCCAGGGGAATGGGAAATCTGCAGGCTGTGCACCAGAGTATGGGAGAGCCAAGTGTCACTGCTTTGTCATTTCCTTTTCTAGGGAATTCCTGGGAAAATCTGAACATGAGCATCATCACTGAAGACTGTCTGCTCGTCAGCACAGAGATTTTCATTTCCTTCCTCTCTCTCCTTTTCCTCCCTGCTCCCTGTGGGTCAGTCTGCCGTTCTTCCATCCCTGGCACTAGAGGAGGTCAGGGATTCCCATTCCAGTCCTGATGTGTACCCTTGGCAACTCCAGCTTCTGGCATCAGCATCTGTGGTGGCAGAAGGAAGAAGTTGTTGGCTTCTTTTTGGACTTGGACAGAGGGGTGGTAGCAGCCCAGGAGCCAGCACCAAACCGTGAGAAACGTAAGCGCAGCAAAGCCTCGCCCATCCCTCGTGGTACTGCTGAGGACAGATGTTCCTGGGACACTGTGTCATGACCAAGGATGTTTCTTTCACTTTTTAACACTGCTGCTGTTTTTGGATCATGTAGAGATACATTTGTAGGCAAATGGCTTTTGCCATGTCTCCTTACCACAGCTGTCTCGCTTGAGTTTGAGGTGTTCTCTTTCTAGAAAATACATGTTTTGCCTTTCCTTTTCGATCAGTGGCTGTGATTACAAATACATGGAGGATCCAGGTAGTGAGAGGTATTTTTATTTAACTCTTCAGTCACAATGTGCTGCCAGTGTTGGGGTAATTGCACACATTTGGAAATAAAATGAAAGATTTTTTTTTTTCCTTCCTTTTGAAACATCTATTTAATGGGAAAGGCTAGTGCCCTTTTATCTTTCTTGTACCTTTTTCCTGCTGGACATCATTTTTTTTGCTCCCATCCCTGCTATCCTCTGTGGGCCTCCTCTCCTTCACAACTACTTCCTATAGGATTGGAATGACGTGTGTATAAACTGCAGACTGTGGGTGTTTCAGACAGAAAGTGTGCGATTCCTTTTTTGCTTGATCTCCTCTTCCATGAACAGCACGTGCCCAGGCTGCTGGAATGGATGTCTTCCACTACCCCTGCACACACCCAGACAGCCATGTGCTGCTTTTTGGTGAGAAGGGCAAGGGTTTGTTGTTTTTTTTTTTCCTCAACTACTTTTTAACTCCTTGGGTCAGGTTTTCCTGTTCCTGGTGGCAATGCTGTTCCACTGTAGTTAAAAGCAGGCAGTGACACAGTTTTTGATGCAAAAATCAGTCTGGGGTGTCACTCCCCATCTCTCCCCCCTGCCTTCTGTAGCAGTAGCACATCTTAGCCCCTCTGACAGCCAGTGGGCCAGGAGGCAGAAGTGGAAATGAGCCTTTCCCCCAGGGGGTGGTTCTGGGGATGTCCTTGCCCTGCCTGGGGCTAGAAGGGGGGCTGGTTTATGCCACTGAAGAGCTCTGCACTGAAAGAGGAGTCAGTCACACTCTGCCTGGCTGGGCCCTGCCCCTCCTCAGTCCACACAGGCAGTACCCAGCGCTGTAGTTCAGTCACCAGTGCTCAAAGGGAATTGTGCTGCCCCAGGGCTCTGCTCAGGGCTGTACAGCATAGTAACAAACTGCTCAGCATGCATCAGAGTTCATCTGCAGGCTCACTCTAGTTGCAGAAGAGACAGCAGCAGCTTGTTCTTGTCCAGGGTTCTCCCAGAGTGAGTGTGGCTGTCCCCAAGGGCTCTGGCCCTGACAGAGCAGCGGTGCCAGTGCAGCCCAAGCACCTCATTCATCCACGGGCAGAGGAGAAACACCCACCTGGCTCTGGAGGTAACACATTCCAGTTCCTGCTGCTGCTGGCAGCTGCCTTGGGGAGAAGTGCAGCCTGAGCTGGGCCCTGCCTGGCTGCCTTCCTCCTGCTGGGACAGAGCTGGGAGGCCAGCAGGAGGACTGCTGCTGCTGCTCCCACCACCACCATTCCTCTTAGCAGGCCAGTGATATGCTTGGAAATTTAAACTGAAATGTTTATCTAAAAGTGGTGTAGTTTTAATAAAGGCATTGACTGCTGATGGCTTTAGCTTTACAAGTCTTACCTGGCAGTTTTTGGGACAATTTTCCCCACACTGAGCAGGTCAGCTGGGTGTGGGGCAGGGCTGCAGTAGGGCTGTGTGTGGGAGGTGAGCTTGCACTGGGGGTGGGTAAATCTTTGTGACTGCTGCCAGCCTTAGGGGAGTGACTCTGCTGGAGCCCACAGGGTCTGCTGCCCCCCTGGGACGGGGAGAGATGGGAATTGCCCCTGTGATTTCTAGTTCAGGAGCCCTGTGTACCGTTTGCAGGGCAAACCCAACACTGACCCCCACCCCAGTGCAGTCAGTCTGTCACGGGCATCTTGCCCCCTACGGTGGTGCCAACACGCTGCCAGCTGCAGGAGACTGGCAACCACAGCTGGGGAAGGACAGCAGCGATTCAGGCATTGGGGCCTGAGCTTGCTGCAACCTGAACCCAGAGGCATGGAGTAGTCACCGGTCAGTCCACAGTCAAGGCAGCAGGTGTTCAGGTTGTTTTAATGAGTTGGTGTCAAACAGGGCAGTACTGGTGCACTACACAGCACTATGGGTGTTAAACTGTGACCCCAGCAGCGCGAGGGACGTGTGGAGCAGTGTGACCCTGCTGCAGAGGATGTGATCTGTGTTCACCCCCTGAGCAGCCCCCAGCACACAGCTGTACCTGCAGAGCCAAGAGCCAGCAGGCTGGGCCACCCAGCTGGCAGGGGCAGGTACAGCCCTGCCTATGCAGACATGGAGGCTAAAAATCCCTGGAGGGGCTTGGTTACTGGGCCTTGAGTTAGGAAAGAGGTGTGGCAGGAGGCTGCAGTAAGCTCTGTGGCGAGGAAGTGGCTGATCCCAGGCTCTCCTGCTTGTGGCACAGGGTTTGACATTGGTGCCTGCCCTGGGGCCAGCTGCTCTCACAGCCAGCCCCCCCTTCCTTAGGTGGTACTGGGGAAGGGGATGGGCAGGGATTGGCCTCTCCCTCCCCCAGCTTTGGGCCTGGCAGGCCCCTGGAGGAGAAAGACACACTCTGTGTTGGCTAATCCTACTTGTGGGGCAGGGCCAGGGAGGCCAGGCCCTTGCACACAGTGGGAGGGGAGGGTTTACTTGGAAAGCCCTTGTTAAGCATGGAGCACAGCCACAGAAGACTGATCCATGGTCATCTCACTAAAAGCACTATGCAGCACATGCAGGCTAGGTAGGTGCAAACACAAGGTCCTTTCTCCTTTGCCCCAGCTCTTGTTCCTTAGTCAGGGCTCCTCAGAGCATCCTTCTACCCTCTGAGGGAAAGGCCTTGGTTCTGCAGAGCTGAGCCCAGCTGACTGGTGGTGAAATGCAGGTGAGGCCTCCTGCGACGGGAGCGTCCCCCTCCTCCTTCCCCTGGTGCTTGCATCAGTTTCGGGGCAGGTTGGGTGGGGGGATTGCTGCGGCAGAAGGCTCCACCCCCCAGATCTCCCGGGCATACTCCGTGATGGTTCTGTCACTGGAGAACTTGCCCGAGCACGCAATGTTCCTGATGACCTTCCTCGTCCATTCACGGGGATCCTGCGGAGAGGAGAGGCAACGTCAGAACTCAGCTGCTCACCCAGCTCCGGCCTGGCTTGCAGCCTTGCAGGGCACTGGCTGGTTTAAAACACCACGGTGTGGGGGCTGCTGAAGCAACCAAGCCTGCCTCACCCTGCCCCAGGGCACCCACACAGGGCCGTGTCCATGAGAAGGGCTCCACTGGAGCACACTCATCCCAGCTACCCCAGCCTTCCCACCCAGCATGGGCCTTACCATGAACAGCTGGTCCACTTGCCCTTGGCACTTAATGTAGGCCTCGTAGTCTGCAAAGACCTTAAACCTGGAACCCAAAGCAGAGTCTGGCTGGGGTTTGCCTTCGGGGCAGGACAGCCATTTCCCATCGGCAGGCAGGGCTGCCCCCTGCACAGGGATGCTTCCCAGGGCTCACCTGTCGTGGTACATGAGCATGTTGACCACGTCCTTGAAGCAGCCGGGGTCCCGAGGGGAGAAGAAGCCGCTGCTGATCTGGTCGATGGCCTGGCGCAGCTCGGGCAGGCTCTCGTAGTACTGCCGGGCGTTGTACCTGGGCCCAGCACAGACAGCCCCTGGGCCCTGCTGCTCCTCCTGCAGCCCTCCTCTCGGGGGCAGGGGGGCAGCAGGGATGTGCTGCAGCTCCTGAGGGAGGGGCCTTGCTCCCAGGGCTGTGTCTGTCAGAGCACCCTGCCCCTGGCTCCGAGCAGCGGCGGTGTCTGATCCACTTTGTGCCACGTCCCACTCACAGCCTCTGTGCTCTGGGCCAGCTGAATCCTTACAGCCCAAGGCAAAGAGTGCCTCTAACCCCTGCTTTTTGCTGCTCCCGAGCTGCCCAGAGAGGAAGGTGTCCCCCCCAGAGAACACGGCTCTCCCTGCCAGAGCTGAGCCCTGCCTCCCCATCTGCCAGGCCCTGGCGTGCACCCACCCTTTCCGATCCAGGGCCTCCACGTCCTCCACCCGCATGCCAAAGATGAAGAGATTTTCCTCGCCTGCCTCCTCAGCCATCTCCACGTTGGCCCCGTCCATGGTGCCGATGGTGAGGGCCCCGTTCACCATGAACTTCATGTTGCCAGTCCCCGAGGCCTCCGTGCCAGCTGTGGAGATCTGCTGGGAGAGATCCGCTGCTGGGATCACTGCCAGGTGCAAGAGAGGTAGGAGTTAATCCTTGGCCCACTGCAGCTCCCCACAGCCCGGGCTGGCATTTGCCAGTGGCCCTTCTGACCTCGCCCTCAGCCCACACACCACTCTGGGGCCAGGCCCAGCTCTGCCATGACCCCGTGCAGCTGCTGCCCTGTGTGGAGGGAGCCTTCAGGCTCTTCCTAGGGGACAGCCAGGTGTCCTGCCACAACTGCCTCTCAGGCCAGCCTGTTCCTGGGCCCAGCTGGGACATGCCCACCTTCTGACACGTGCTTACAGAAGACCAGACATACCCTTCTCAGCCAAGGATACCCGGTAGTTCTCCAGGAAGATGACCTTGAGCTTGTCCCCCACATAGGGGTCGTTGTTGATGACCTCACCAATGGATGTGATGAGCTTGATGATCATCTTGGCCATGTGGTAGCCAGGGGCTGCCTGAAGAAGAGCAGCCCAGAAAGGGGGAAGGCTTTTAAGGAAGGGAGAGCATGAGAGATGCCAGTGTGGTGACCTCCCTGCAGTGAGTCTGAGCCTCACCTCTGCTGTTCACATGCAATCACAGCATGGTTTGGGTTGGAAAGGACCTTTCAAAGACATCTCATCCAACCCCCCTGCAATAAGCAGGGACATCAACTAGACCAGGTTACTGAGAGCCCCATCCAACCTATCCTGAATGTTTCCACAGATGGAGCATGTATCACCTCGGGGCAACCTGTTTAAGTGGGTCACCACACTGATTGAAAAAATTTCCACCTTAGATCTAATCTAAATTAACCCTTCTTCAATTTAAAACCACTATCCTTTGTCCTATCACAACAGGTCCTGCTAAAACATTTGTCCCCATCTTTCTTAAAAGGCCCACTTCAAGTAAGAAAGACTACAATAAAGTCTCCCCAGAGCCTGAACAATCCTAATTCTCCTAGGCATGAATTAGGAAAAACACCCAGTTGGGAAGAGAAGTCCTGAGCCATGGGGTAATGGTGATGGAGCCTTGCTGAGTCCAGTTAGTGCATGGAGGTGTTCCCTGCTGCTGGCTAACCTACAGCAGGCCCAGCAAAGCCACAGAAAGGGGACAGGACCTTCCCCACCCAGCCCCGAGCCACACGTGCACCAAGTCTGGAACACAGGTTACCTTTCCTCCGATCATAATGGTCCTGGGCACAAAGGATTTGGATGGATTACATCTGATGCCTGAAAGAGCAGGGATCTTTCTTCAGAATTTTTTCAAATTTGAAAGCTCAAACTTTATCTTAAAAAAAATATTAAAAATCTTCAGAGCTGAAGATAAACTGGGCAGAGTTTACTGCCTGGATCAGGGGCAGGCTGGGATCTCAGCCCACATCAACCTTACAGGACCCTGAAGCCCAACCAGACATCTGCTGGAGCTGTGGTGGGCAAAAAATGGCCAATGGGGGTTCAGATCCTTGGAGAACTACTCAAGCCAAGGCAATGCAGGGCTCCAATGACTTGTCTCCCTTTGGGAATGGGCAGAGGCCCCAAGTATACAAAGGGAAATGGGGTCTTGCACCAGGTCAGAGTCAACACCTGCAGAACAGGTGTGGAGGTAACCTGGGCTGGAGATTTGGTCTGTGAGCTTTTCCCCAGAGCTCTGTATGACCCTTCAGACACTGTGTCTTCCCTCCTGGAGAGAAGGCCTGGCAGTGAGAGGCTGGGGGACTCACGGTTGTAGAGGGTGATGGCGTGCAGGCAGTTCAGCAGCTGCCGCTTGTACTCGTGGATTCGCTTCACCTGCACATCGAACATGGACATAGGGTTGATCTTCACCTTGTACTGCTCCTCCAAGTAGGCTGCAAACTTCAGCTTGTTCTCCTGGCAGAAGAGTATGAGGGACAGGCATGAGTTCCCAGGGCTTGCATCAGGAGTGAGCATTTGCTGCTGGGATGTTCCTGGCAGCACGGTGCTTTTAGCCCTTATTCCCCCAAGCCACCTCCAGTGCACGTTACCTGCTTGACTTTTGCCACATCCCTGATGAAAGTCTCATTATCAATGAACTCCAGTAGCTTCTTCAGCTGGCTCAGATCTGTGATAAAGCCTTCCCCAATTTTCTAAAACAGCAAACCAGGAAAGTCATGAGACACTTCATCCAGTCCACAACTGCCCTTCCCCAGCAGAGGTGCCACAGTCCCACTGGGAACTGGAAGAGGCAGTGTGGCCAGGAAAAGGGGCACGTGAGGTTACTTCTCTGTGCCTGAAAGAAGCCAAATGGAAACAGGGCAAACTTGCAAAAATTCGGAAAGCCCCCTCTCTTAGGGAGTTTTAGCAGGAAGAGGGAGGATGTGTGCACATGTGCCATGGCCTCCTGATAGCTGGAGAAACCAAAGGGCAGGATACATTTAATTGCAGGATGATATTCAGCCATGGCACACTGCAGTGTGATGTAAAACTTGTCCTAAAGGGCCTGGGAAATACAAGGGACAGGACTGGGGCTGGGCCTCCATGGGAGGAGCTCCTTTGTGCCCACAAAGCTGAACACTTGTCCAGACCCCTGTGGCTGTTCCTGTGTGCAGTCCCCACCAGGGCAGGGACCGGATCCAGATTTCTGCAGCTTTTTTTGGCCAACTCTTCACCATCACCTTTAGAGCCCAGCCAATCCCACACCATACCACAGCAAGGTCCTCCCAGGCTGTCCCCACAGAGCTGCCAGGTCTCAGCCTGGGGGCTGACCAGAGCACGAGAAGAGGGGCCCAAAGGGATCATGCTCAGCCCCTCACCTCACATGCTCACCACTCACCTCAGCAATAATGTCAGCCAGTCCTGGGTTGCACAGCAGGAGCCAGCGCCTCGGCGTGATCCCATTGGTCTTGTTCTGAAACTTTTCTGGCTCCAGCTCATAGAAATCCTTGAACCTGAAACACCAGGCAGCTGTGAGCCACCCACCACCACCCAGAGCTACAGCTGGGCCCTCCCCGTGTGTGCTCCTGGCTCAGGGCAGGCTCTGCCAATCTCCCTGTAACAGCTGTGAACTCTTTCCTGCCTCTCACCCCCTTCCTCAGCTACACTCCAAAGGGAGAGGGTCTCCCCAGCAAGGCAGCCAAAGCAGACCTGGCCAGGCAGCTGCCCCAGCAAACCCTCCCCAGCAAGGCAGCCAAAGCAGACCTGGCCAGGCAGCTGCCCCAGCGATCCCTTCCCAGCAAGGCAGCCAAAGCAGAGCTGGCCAGGCAGCTGCCCCAGCAGGGCCGGGTGGGCAGAGGGAGCAGGCCTGGCTGTGGCCCCACTCACACGGAGTTGCTGACGATGCTGGAGTGGATGCGGGCCACGCCGTTGACGGCGTGCGAGCCGATGACGCAGAGGTGAGCCATGTTGATCCGCTTGCAGTCGCCCTCCTCGATCACCGACATCCTCCGCAGGCGGTCGATGTCCCCTGGGTACAGAGCTGCCACGCGCTGCGGCGGCCAGAGGGGCGTCAGGGACCCCCAAGGTGTCACAGCGAGGCCCCCAGAGCTCCCCCAGGCCAGGACCAGCCCCTTACATCGAGGTGCATTTGGTTGAGGGCGTAGATGATCTCCAGGTGCCGCGGCAGCAGCTTCTCAAACATGGAGACCGGCCAGCGCTCCAGGGCTTCGGGCAGCACCGTGTGGTTGGTGTAGGCACAGGTCCTTTTTGTGATCTCCCAGGCCTGCGTTACAGACAGCAGGTTAGTGCACCTGCACCCGGGCCAGGAGGGAAAAGGAAATCCCACAGGTTCTCTCCCTGGGAGGTTCAGCATGGTCCTCCCCAGCTCTGCTCACCTTGTCCCAGTCCACTTTCTCCACATCCACCAGGATCCGCATGAGCTCTGGTATGGACAGGGCAGGGTGGGTGTCATTTAGCTGGATAGCCACCTGCAACACAGACTTGCTGGTCTCAGCTCTGCCAGTGACAGGACTGTGACAGTGCCCTGCATGCCTGGAGCTGGGGTAAGGGTCAGCCTCGAGGCTCTTCTCATGACACAACCCAGAAACAGAGAGACCTCTCAGTAACGGAGCTAATCAACCTTTTCAAGTTTTGCTCCGGATTACAAATTTTTCCCTGGGAAAAGAGGCCTGGAGATCATCTGGTTTGCAACCCAAATTTCCAGGGTGTTTGTATAAATGCCCCCATCAGTCCTGGGCATCCTGCTCTCCCTCCTGAGAGGCAGGTCTGGCTGCAATTTCCCCAGCAGCTCTGCCCACGGACTCACCTTGTCTGGGAAGGTCTCAAAGCATGTCCTCACAGGGTCTCGGCAGCCGAATTTGGAGGACTTGAAGCGGCGGATGATGTCCTGGAGGGTGGCAGCCACCACAAAGTACTCCTGCTTCAGCCGCAGCTCCTTGCCTTCAAAGAACTGCAAGCGAGGGCACCACATCCATCAGAGCTGCAGCTGCCACCCCCACCTGGCAGCCAAAGCCCTGGAGATGCCCCTCTCCATCCCGAGGAGACACGTTTGGCTCCTCACCAGGGCAAATGTGGGTGTCTCTCATATGCCTCTCATGTGGAGACACCAGCAGCTGCAGGGGATTCACAAGGGGCTTGGCCTCCCAAACAGCTGCACCCAGAGAGAGCAACAGAGCCTGTCCCATCCATGCTGCTCCTACAGAGCCAGCACAGCTCCCTCCCTCACGGCAAAATCCTGTACAGGGTTTTTGGACAAAGGATTTTGGGCTTTCTGCAATAGCCAGGAGTGTCTCTGGACACACCAGCTGCCTCACACACACCCTGCTTTGTGCTGGTCTATTTTAAAACACCAGCAGGTTTGACAGAGTGTGGAATAAAGTGCAGGGGATTTGCTTTTCCAGCACAGATGCCAATTCATGACTGGGTATGAGGGCTCTTCCCTTTTGGACCCAGAGCCCAGCGAGTGCTTGGCCTGGGACAGCCCTTGCAGTGAGAAATCCCTTGAACTGGGGATGGAAATGAGTCCCCACTGTGTAAACTGGCAACTGCCTTGAAGTTGAAGGAGTAATGTCTTCCCCTCCCTGTAGCATGGAACAGAGCAGCTACATCATGTGGGCCAGACTCTTAGCTGCCAATCAGTCAGCAAAGACCCTCTGGAGCCAGCAGAGCCATACCTGTTCACTGGGAATTACAGGGACAACCCACTGTACTAAAGCACAGCAACAAGCATCAGATGGCCATGACCTCCCAGTGTTTGCAAACAAGGAGACACAGCTGCAGGAAGGATGATTCTGAGCAACAGGGAAGAGGCAAGCAAGTCACTCACGTTATCATTTGGGTACAGGACTCTGGATATGTTTTCTGCCAGGTTTCTGTCCAGCACTGCCTCGATGTAGTCACCCATATTGACTGCAGGGAGAGAAATACACACAGCACTGCAGCAGCTGCAGAGATTCAGGCAGGCCCCTGACACCACGCTTTTCCCTCTTCTCTTGTAGAGAGATTTTGTAACAGGAATATTCAGGCTGGTATTAATGGGACAGGATGGGAATGCACATGTGTGAGAGGCACTAGAGTGATGGGAGGAGATGGGTGGGTGTCCTGGTGTAGGAGGGCTCTGGAAGCAGCTGGGGAGTAGTGTGATCCATGGCTGTGCACACAGCGCTGTGTTTTGGAGATAGCTACGAGATAAACACAAAGCAGGCCAGATGTGAAGTGTTGTGCCAGGTGCCATGCACAAAGGGACAACTGTGTCCCAGCCTGGCCAGAGGAGAGGCCCTGGAGGGACGTCACTTACACTCCTGGAGGTTGAAGTCGTTTGGCGCCTTGGCCGACCAGAGTCTCATGGTGTTCACAGTGTTGTTCTTGTACCCAGGCACTGGGGTGTCGTAAGGCATGGCAAGGACAACCTGAAAAGGACAGTATTCCCCTCTGGTTACAGCACAGTGGCCTCAGAGGAGGAGGGAGAGTGGCTGAAACCTCTGCAGGAAGGATTCAGAGGACAAAGACAAGTCCTGGATGTGGAATCTCACCTCACTGAAATACACCTGCTGAGCTTCACAGACCTCCCTGCTGCCATGGGCACTTCTACCACCTACTGGGAAAGCATTTATAGGGGAACCAGAGCTGTCTGGAGCTTTACTGACCAACTGGAGTTACAACCCCATCTATGACATGCCAGAGAGAAAGAAAGAAACCTGCTGACCCTCCTGCAGCAACTGGGGTACCTATCAGAGCACTGAAAGCACCCTCAGCTGCCCACTGTGATTCTGTCTGTGCTGGGCCTGAGCCAGGGCAGCTTGGACCTTTGTGTTTCCACCTGGGACTAACTCCACAGCCTGAATCCTGCCCATTAGCCTTCTGCAACCTGCCAGGACCAAACCCTACAACTGCAGCACCATTTCCAGAGCCATCCACTCAACATTCAGGGTTTGTTGGACCTGCCTGGGTAACTCCACTGACATCTCCAGCACCTGAAGTGAAGGTGAGTGTGAAACTCTTTGTGCAGTTTGCAGATGATGCTTAAGCCTCAGGAGGCTGCACACACGGCTACAGGGAGTAACCCTGGAGCTCCCAGCTCACACAGCAGGGAAAACCTGGGCAGATCAGCACGTTGGTCCTGAACAGCCTCTTTGTGCAGGCATCAGCAACACCTCCCCTCTGGGGAGAATCAGCAAGAGCTCCTGCTCTCCAAGCTGTTCCCATCTCCGAACATGGAAGCAGAGACTGGGGCACACATCACATGAACTCAGCTGTGCTATATTTGGAGACTGCATCTTTGGCTGTTTTGAACCTTTCCAACTTGTTCCCTTAGCAGCACTATCTGAAAAAACTCACCTCCTTGTAGGAAGCAGTGTTTGGGACCCCTGAAGCCCCAGACTACCAGCAGGATCAGAAGAAAGGCATGCTGAACTGCAGTGGCACGTGGTCCCCACACGGATGCCTGCTGCACTCAGGGGCCAGGGAGCTCTGGCACAGGGCCTCCAAGACGTCCCCTGTGCTGGGGCTGTGGTGTTGAACCTCTGCACTGCTGTCCTGGCAGTGGCCTAGGTCACTGCACGGCCTCTGACAACCAGAAATAAAATGATTTATTTCTCCTCTGAGCAGGCCCAGGTGACTGTAACTGAGCTTCAGCTCTTGGTGTGAAGAGAATGGCTGAACTCTGTGACTGTGAGCTCCTCGGATGAACCGAGCTGGTTCACCAGGCTGTGAGACCGCTGAACAGTACAGGAACAAGGCTGGGTCACCTCCCTGAATCACAGAGAAATTAACTGTCCTTCCCTCCTCCACCCTGAGCAGTGCTTACAGAGGAGAGGCTGAAGCACCTTCAGTCCTTTTAATAAACCTGTGCCTTGGTTAGCAGCGAGATGGGAATGCACCTACGATGCAGCAGCCTGACCAAGCACGAGCTCCTGAAGTACAGCATTACCTCCTCAGCTGTGGGAGAGGCTGAGGGAGTGTTTGTGCTCCATGATGCCACAAAACAAGGCCTCCAGGCAGACTGGAGAGTGGAATCCACACCTCCAGCCTTCCTCGACAGCACTCTGCCCATTGGGCTACTCTGGGAAAGAGGAACTTGCTGTCACAACAAGAATGAAACACCCACGGGATTGCTCCATGCCCCTGCACAGCAGCAGCAGCAGAACCACCTGAAAATCTACAGGGTGTGAGTGAGCAATGGCCTGGAGCCTACACTTCTCCTCTAATCTAAATCCACGCAAGACCGTGGGGCTTTGCCCTGGAGCTCCATAGATCTCTCTTTTTTCTCAAACCCAGCTGCAGCAATTCAACAACAGCTTTTATTTCCTCAGACCCCACAGGCTACGAAGTCGCCTGTGTAACTGCGAGGGCAGCAGAGGGAGCTTGGCCAGGCTGGGAGAGAAGCAAAGCCTGAGGGCGCCGGGCAGCCCCGGGTGAGCCCGGCTGGCCCTGCCCAGGCCAGCCCAGCCCAGCCCAGCCCAGCCCAGCCCAGCCCAGGCCAGCAGGCAGGCAGGCAGGCGGTGGTACCTGCGTGTCGATCCACTTCACCCCGTCGGCAGTGTGCTCCAGGCGGCCGTAGAAGTGCACGGGCAGCATGTACTCGGGCCGGGCCTTCTCCCAGGGGTTGCCGTAACGCAGCCAGTCGTCCGCCTCCTCCACCTGCAAGGGGCACCCAGGGCAGCTGAGACCCGTCTGAAGGCAAAGCTTCAGCAAGCTGCCTTTAAAAATGGATCTGCAGGGGCCTCTAGAGGATAGCTGGGCTTTCCAAGGCTTGGGTGAGTGCATCCCAGCTGGTATAAATCAATCAGCCTCTGCGGGCCTTTGTTAAGGTTTAAGCTGCCCAAACTGCACAGACCACTGCACTGGGTCTGTCTCCAGGCCATCAGGTCCAGTTTGGCTGTGGATATGGTGCAGTATGTGGGATGTGGCACCCCGTGGCACTGTTCCTGGCCACAAGCCACACCCTGTAAGCCAGGTCTTGTTAACTGCTCTGCCCTCTGCCAGAGAGTGTTTCTCCTGGGGAGTGGCAATGGGAGCAAAGTGAATCAATCCATCAGGGCCGCCTAGACTGGTGTTATCCAGGGATGTTTTGTGCCTCCACGAATTTCTCTGCTGTGGGAGGAGGGACATAAAGGAAGGGGGAGATAGTGGGACAAGGAGGGGCAAGGCAGGGCGGGAGGGCCACAGCCCAGCATGCCACCACCCCTGTTCTTTTTTAAGAAACATGAAGTCAAATCCAGGGGAAGCTTTCCCCTCCCTGTTTTCACCATTTATGGGGCCTAGCATTGCAGCCTCTTTGTGGAGAAGCAGGAAAAAACAACCCTCAAACCTCTCATCGTCCCTGACTTACAGAGTGGTATTTTAAGGGGTAAAACATACTTGATACTCTGAAGCAAGGTAAGTCTCCTAATGAAAACCTTTTCCAGACGCACACTAAGGAAAACTGCCAGCTGGGACAGTTTTTTAGCCTATTTTCACTGAAAAATAGTATGATCACTAATGCTACAGAAAAATCCCTGTTTAAGCCAGGTCTGCCACTGAGCAGGGAGCCCACAGGAGCAGCAATCACCCCAAGCACTTGCCTATGCTCCATCATGATCGAACACATCTTTTGCCAGACACCTTCCTGAAGTATTTAGGCACATCTCCACCCTCAGTCTGACTGCTTTGCTGACTCACTGCCGAGCTGGATGGGACTCTGGGGTTGTTGCAGCTGCACTGTGGAGACCCAAGCAGGCAGACCTCTGGTCTCAGCCATGCCCTGTGGCTCAACTCCCACATCATCTTGCCCAGTGATGGACTCAAATGTCCAGTTTAGGAGCAGCTCAAGGCACTGCAGTGCCTTTTACATCCAGGCCTTGTCCACAGCATCAAACAGAGGAAGAGGAACCTGAGCTTGCCAAGTACCTGCCAGCCATCAACAATCTTCTGGTTGAAGATCCCAAACTCGTAGCGGATGCCGTAACCATATGCTGCCAGCCCCAGGGTGGCCATGGAGTCCAGGAAACAGGCTGTAAGGGTGAAGGAAACAGGCTGTAAGGGTGGAGGAAACAGGCTGTAAGGGCCCAGGAAACAGGCTGTAAGGGCCCAGGAAACAGGCTGTAAGGGTGAAGGAAACAGGCTGTAAGGGCCCAGGAAACAGGCTGTAAGGGTGAAGGAAACAGGCTGTAAGGGTGAAGGAAACAGGCTGTAAGGGTGGAGGAAACAGGCTGTAAGGGTGGAGGAAACAGGCTGTAAGGGTGAAGGAAACAGGCTGTAAGGGTGGAGAAAACAGGCTGTAAGGGTGGAGGAAACAGGCTGTAAGGGTGGAGGAAACAGGCTGTAAGGGCCCAGGAAACAGGCTGTAAGGGTGAAGGAAACAGGCTGTAAGGGCCCAGGAAACAGGCTGTAAGGGTGGAGGAAACAGGCTGTAAGGGCCCAGGAAACAGGCTGTAAGGGTGGAGGAAACAGGCTGTAAGGGCCTAGGAAACAGGCTGTAAGGGTGAAGGAAACAGGCTGTAAAGGTGGAGGAAACAGGCTGTAAGGGTGAAGGAAACAGGCTGTAAGGGCCCAGGAAACAGGCTGTAAGGGTGAAGCAAACAGGCTGTAAAGGTGGAGGAAACAGGCTGTAAGGGTGAAGCAAACAGGCTGTAAGGGCCCAGGAAACAGGCTGTAAGGGTGGAGGAAACAGGCTGTAAGGGCCCAGGAAACAGGCTGTAAGGGTGGAGGAAACAGGCTGTAAGGGTGGAGGAAACAGGCTGTAAGGGTGGAGGAAACAGGCTGTAAGGGTGGAGGAAACAGGCTGTAAGGGTGAAGGAAACAGGCTGTAAGGGCCCAGGAAACAGGCTGTAAGGGTGAAGGAAACAGGCTGTAAGGGCCCAGGAAACAGGCTGTAGGAGCAGAGCATGGGCACTCTGCAAGGAACCTCACTCCTCACTTGCTGCATGTGCCACAGTGTGCTGTGCATAGAGATGAGGAGCTGCCACAACAGTGCTGCTGGAAATGTTTATTACTCAGAGGAAACCCATGTGCAGAAGGGAGACAAGGAGACAGTCTGCAGCAGGACGCTATGCATGTTCTGCTGAGCGACCACAAACCCCCAAAATTGTTGGTGACAAGGACAGATCACCAAAACCCCAAATCCAGCTTTGTTGCAGTGAGAGCTCTTCTAAACTTGCCTTGCTCTAAGCCTGTCTGCCCAGTAAAGCAGAGCTTCTGACCCCAACCTGCTGCACCACCAGCTACTTAACTATCATTGCTTCCAAAGGAAACCCTTCCAGCCCTCAGTCCAGGCAGTTCTGGTAAAGATCAGCCCCAGCATTTACTCCGTGCTGGGGAGCTCTCATCTCCAGCTGTCCCACAGGACAGGCAGACTAAAATAGCAGCCAACAATCTGCCTGTGTGAGAGCTGCTGAGTGCCTCTGAGAAGTGGGAGATTTCCCGGGGAGGTGAGGAGAAAGGCTCCAGACAGCCTCTTCCAGCCACAGCCCCGCCTGCTGCACTGAGGAACACACACCTCCAGCTCTGGGCTGCTCTCCCTGGGGAGGGGCTGCTTCTGGCCAGCCAGGAGCAGGCAGGAGGGTCCCACACTGCTGAAGGCCTGCGGGCAGATGCCAGTGGTGAGGGTGTGACAGCCACCCCACCCTCGGTGCCCATGCACTCTGCATGAGGAGGGAACTCCCTTCCCCCTGTATTACCTGCCAGGCGGCCCAGGCCTCCATTTCCCAGTCCAGCATCTTCTTCAATTTCTTCCAGCTCCTCTAAGTCCAAACCCAGCTATTGGGGAACAACCACAGCAGAACATGTCACCAAACAAACCCCATGTCCTGAGCTGCTCTCCAAGGAGGACAAGCACATCCCAAAACCACCCCCACTGAGGGAAATTAAACCCCACAAGGTCTCTGCATCCCTCCCCACAAAGCATCTCACCAGCCCTTAGTCCTTGGGCAGCTCAGTTGACTGGAAAACAATTTAGCCCATGACCAGATGTCGCTTTCCCATGAAGAAGGTTTCCTTAGAGACTTCAGACAAAACTCATACCCTGCCAGCCCCTCAGGTCAGGATGCCCTCTGACCAAACTTGACCCTGGAGACAGCATGGGGGGAATGGTCAAGCCAGTATGCAAGGCCCCCTGAGTCCTGCCAGGGCAGGGGAGATTATCCCTCTGCTCATGCCCTTCGGGTCCCTGAGGACAGGCATGGCCAGGCTGGCAGCAGTGACTGCAGCATTCACCATCACTCTCTGTGCTCCCCACATCCTGCCCAGCCTGCCACCGAGCTCCTTGGCTGCAGTCCGTGGCTGGAAGTGGTTGCCTGCATCTCCTGAGCCGTTTGTTTTATGGCCTGGGGGCCCCTGCCAGACGAAGGCTAAGGCTGCCAGCAGCAAGGACTCTCCAGGAGCCCAGAGGTGCAGACTCTCAGGGGGCAGCACTAGCTCACCCTGGTGCCAGGGCCGAGAGCAGGGTGTCAAGCCAATACCACGGCTGCCCTTCAAACTGCTTTCCCAGCCCTTCAATGGTCTGCAGCCACAGGATGGGAAAGCCTCACACACAGGATGATGGGGAGACAAAAACTGAGACGAATTCTCTCAGTGACAGAGCCAGGCTGGATAAGAGACCTCCACAGCAACCTGGCCACTGGCCATGATGAGCTCCACATGCTGGAGGCTACAGCAAGGGAAGTCTTGGCATGTATCGGGCCAAATCTGCACTTGGAAAGTGTCTTGAAAAGAAACTCAGAGGATGCTCCCTGAAAAAAACCAGCCTGCCCTCTGAGGCACAATACCTCTGAGAGGAAACAGGTGCCTCCCTGGAAATCCCTTCCCATCCCTTGGCAGGGAAAGTGCTTGCCAGGATGTTTCAGCAGCAATTGTAGTACCTCATTTAGAGTGACAGTGAAGTGCCCAACTTCTGCCAGAAAATGTAACATGGATCAGTCTTGTAGGGCAGAGGGAGGGAGAGGGGAAGCTGGGAGAAATAAAGTGTTTGGGTGAGAAAGCCAAAAACCTCACATTCTGTCAGAAAAGGTCACTGCTGTTGCAGAGGTGTCTACAAATAACCATGTAAGTAACAATGTCCTCACATTAGTGATTGCCTCAGTGATACCCAGCTGTGTTCTTTTTCCAGATGGAAATCATCTGAGGACATTTTATTTATGAGTAAATTATTTCCCCCCTTTCTGCCTTCCCACCAATTAACTTCTACCTGGCAGCGCTGCTGCTGTGCCTTGTGTACCTTAGTGTATGAACTGTAATTTAGTGTTTTGCTGCTCTAGTCCCAGACTCTGCCATTACACTACATCGCCTGTGATAAACCATCATCTCTCCTACTAATGGAAAGCCTGTGACTCTCATGTCATTTAGGACACTAGGTGTTGTTTTCAGTATACACTTCTGGGTTCTCCCATTCACCACAGGGAAATGGTGGTTTGGAAAAAATGTACTCCAACTCCAAGGAACCCCAGGGCCCCACGTTGTCTTCTCTAGGGCATGAGAAACAGTAAGAAAGAGCCAAGCTTCATTTTGTATAGTCCAAATAACACAACCTTCTCAGGTGAAGCCCTGAGAAACAAAGGTACTCAGCCCTCTGAGTGAAAAAGTTTGGCCTCAGGGGGACCCTGGTACCCCCAAGGCTTTACCTGGTAAATGGCTTCGTCACAAGCATTCTGCAGGCCCAGGTTCACCATGGTGTTCTGCAGAGTGCGACCCATGTAGAACTCCAGGGACAGGTAGTAAATGCGCTGGGGAGGCAAAGCGAGAGGCTCACACACAGCACAGCCCTGGCTCTCACCAGAGCTGCTGAGAACCAGCAGCAGACACGAGCATTTTCCAGGGGAGGGAAGTCTTCCCAGCCTGGCTTTTGGCGCCTGCTCCTGAACACCACGCACCAGAGTTGTTTGTCAGAAGAATTTCATGCGGGATGCTGGCCAAGCCTCCACCACGCATCTCCCTGCCAACAGCCTTCTATAGAAAAATCTCGCTGCCTGTTAAGTGTTTCCCTAATTAACTCAGGGCAAGCATTATCTAGGATGCTGAATGATATATTTATACACTGTCAGGCTCAGCTGAGGTGATGTTTACGCTGGGCTTTTAAAGTTTTCCCATGCTAGGCTGAGGCTGCTCCAGTCTCCCAAGAGCCAGAGCAAGCCCCCTGCCCCACGCAGGCTGGCCAGGCTGAGGGCCAGCACCTTCCTGAGAGTAATTTTCCAGCACTCCCACCTCATGTGTCCTCCTGCTCACCCCACACGGAGTTTCACTCCCGTTTCACCCTGCTGAACAAGTAAATTGTCCCATAGGTGGCAGGGTTCCTGGCACAGCTCTGCAGTGACCTTCCAAGCTTGAGAGGAGCCGTGGCTGTGCCACAAATGCTAACGAAAGCCTCTTTGTGGGATGAGAAGCAGGTTGAGCAAACTTTTGCCTTCACTCAGATTCATCACTATGGATGTTTTTATAAATAAACTGTAATTCTTAACAGAACAATAACCTGACTTCAAATTGCACTTTCCCTTGAATCTCTTTCCACTGTAGTGTGGATCTTTCCCTGCTAAGCAGCAGGATTACCCACTCTGCCACCTCTGCTGGGAGTCTTGAGAGGGTCAGCCTGTTCCCTGGGGCTGATCAGAAAGACCAAAATCATCACACACAAATGCTCTGCTCCTCTCAGTCTCCCGCAGGGGCACATTTCCAGTGAAAATCTAAGTGCAGAGGACAGTAAGCAAACTCACTCCAGGCTCCTCTGAGCCTTTATGGGATCTGTGCAATCCCCTCTGTTGGTGCTGCAATACAGATCAGGGCACATTGGTGTGAGTTAGGACAAAAGGGAGAGCCCCATGCCCCAGGGTAACTCGCAGTGCACGTGCAGCCATTCTGTCGTGAAAGTGCCCTTTGCTTCTTGTGTCAAGGCAATATTCATAATCCTGGGAAAAGAGCTGACTCAGGGAGGTGGCTGCCTGCCTGCACCCTGGGAAGGTACGTGCCTTTCTCAGCACACACCTGCTCTCTGTGGCTCTCCAGTCAAGCACTGGATTAGGTCTTAATTCAAAAGGATTAAGTCTGAATTTCGTCTTGCAGCCCCCAACACCTCCAGCATCGCTGTCCTGACTTGGCAAGTGGGGAGGAACCCTGGGGTTTGGTGACCTGGGAGAGCTTGTCCAGTTTTCACAAGGCAAGAAACTCCTCTCCAGCCTGAGAGCTGAGCTGCCTGCATGTTCTGCAGGAGTGAAGTCAGGACACAGCCATGGAGGTGACGATGCCCACAGAGGACACCCCCGCAGCAGTGAGTGCAGGACGTGACCGTGGTGGGGCGTGCAGAGGAGGTGGCACCAGCAAGGCCCTGCTCAGAGTGGGACCACAGGGGGCATGGCTGTGACAAGGTGCAGGGGACCACAGTTGGGAGGGTGTCTGAGGGGAAACAATGCTGCAGCAAGGTTCAGTGGGACAGCACTGAGAAAGAGTTTGTGGGGACGGAGTCACGGCAAACTGCACAAGGGACACGGCAGTGGTGATGTCCGTGAGGACACAGGCACGGCAAGCTGTGTGTGAGGGACACAGCAAGGCTCATGGGGACACAGCCACGCTGAGGTGTGTGCAAGCGACACAGGTGTGTGCCAGGTGATGTCCCCGGGGACACAGCACAGCAGGGTGCACCTGAGCGATACAGGTGTCCTGACGGCCGCAGGGAAGACATCAGGGTGGGATGCAGGAGGGGCACGGCCCCACAGCCAGGTGCACGCAAAAGACAAAGCCCACGGTCACACCCACAGTGACACCTGCCAGGTAGACACGCAGACACCCTTGGCCAAGGCACGGCCGCCTGGCCCCGCCGGGGCTCACCTTGGGGTCCCGCTCGTAGTAGTGCTGCTGGGTGCGGATCCAGCGGCCCACCAGGTGGTCGCGCACCGTGTGTGCCAGCGCGAAGTAGTAATCGCGGGGGGTGGCGACGTTGCGGTCCTTGACGAGGGTGAAGTGCAGGTGGCGATTGAAGCTCTTGCGCACCTCGGCCACGTCGCCCAGCCCCGCGATGCCCCGCACGCTGATCTGCTTCCGACGGTCGCCGTCGCTCAGCGGTGCCGCCATCCCGCCGGCTCCGCCGCTGCCTCCGCTCCGCCGCTGCCGGGGCCGGGCAGGGCCGGGGCCGCCGCGCCTGCGCCTCCTCCGCCCGCCCGAGGCGGGGCCGGGCCGGGGCGGGCCGAGGGGGAGCGGGAGGGCGGCCGGGGACTGCGGGGGCGTAGGGGGCTGGGATGGCACCGGAGGACGGCACGAAGGGTCAGGGCGGTGATTTCTCATCACGCCCCCCATCTCACCCCAGCACCACGTTCCGATTGTAAATTGGGGGTTTATTGTCGGCACAGCGAGGTTCGAGTGTCCCCGGTACACAGAGGCAGCGGCCGTGGCACAGAGCAGGCTGCCGTGTCATTACTGCTGCCCTGAGCCCACGAGTCGGGGCTCTCGGGGAGGCTGGGCTCTCCTGCACCCCCAAAAGACCACTTGGGTCTTCTCTATACATTCATCAAATACATCACGAATCCACAGTTAGATTACAAAAAGCACAGCATATCCCCTCCAGCCCCTGTGATCACTCCCTGCCCACGTACCAGGCACTGTTGGAGCGGAGCACCTCAGCTACTGTGCCCTGGCTCATTGCAACCACAATACATTCATTTAGCACAGGTGTGCCTGCAGGAAGAGACACCCAGAATACCATGCAAATGCACTCATCCCCAGCCCCGCAGCAACCTTGCCAGGGCATGAAAGTCTGCAACGCCCAGTGAGCCATGCTCAGGGTTTATTTTTGTGGCTGCATCTTGTTCTTCTGTCTTCCTCTAGACCAGCTCTAGAACTGTCAGATCCATCGTTATCCTTGTACCCAGCCTTGCTCATCCAGCAAATCTGAATTTGTCTTCCACCATCCACCTCCCAACAGCCAGGGAATCAACATTAGGCTTTAACCCTGCTGGGCACACAGGCTCCAACTCATGCCTCCAAGCCTATATCTAGTTCTAGAGTCTTCCTGAGCTTTTCTCCTTCAGCAACTGGAACACAGAGCTGTGACTTCCACGCTGCATTTCAAAGCTGCTGCCTGTCAGCAGCACAATGTGTAAATGCACCGTTTTTGCACACACACAAGTTTACCTTCGAACACAGGAGTAGTCAAATAAAAATCATCACTGAGAACTGCTGACAAACAGGAAAAAAACACCCTGAAATCAGGACGGTAGAGAGTTCCTTCTGGAGTGACGGTTCAGCAACTTCAGCACAGTGCGAGCACATAGTACAGGCACATTCCAAAAAAGGTGTGTTTTTCTCATAGAGATCATAGATGTCCTGCAGAGTCCTGGCTTTCCTTCCAAAATGATCAAGTTTTACATTAAGCTGATGGCACATGCTGTCAAGTCAAGGCTTTTCCTTTGCACTCTGCACTGTAAAAAAGAGCTAGCGATGGTGGGGACTTGGCAGGGGCTGGGAGGAAAGGAGTGTCGTTCATGGTGATCTTCCAGAGGATTCAGGAAGACAAAAGCACACCCTTCAATAGGGTCTCCCATGCTGGGCTTCCAAGAAATGGAAATTCCAAAAAGTCACTTTCGAGGAGTGTTAGTACTGCAGCCTATTGAGTGAGTCGATGTAATGGAAAGTGGCTCCCAACGCCCAGCTCGTTTCAACATTGTCAATTTTCCGGGCAAGCTGCACAAAAAAAAACAAGCAGAAAAGTTAAAACACAATTCTTTGGGAGACTCTGAAGCATGCAAGGTGGATACAGCATTGAAGATTATGACAAGCTGTTACCACCATTGTGGGAAGGGTGTTGTTGCACCCAGGATTGCAGACCATGTGTTGTAGCAAGAAGGTAAATCCAGAACCAAGCTCCCAGCAGGATGACTCCTACCTTGGCACCCTCCTGCCCACTCTCCCCAGAAATCCACTTTGAGCTTCACCTTAAAGCCTTGGCTCTTTGGGAAGCCCAGTTCCTGCAGCAGGAAGGTGATGTATGTGAGGTCCATGCAGAGAAAAGGGCTGTTTCCAGGGCTGATTTCCATGGTCTTACAAACTGAGAAGAAAGAAAACAGTGTCTGAATGCACACTGTGGGCTCAGGTCTAACAGCAGCCCCGCTGTGAAAAACCTTAAATGAATCCACAAAACAGCTCTTGTCAGTTGAACTGTGCACTGATGGAACCTGTTACCATGGGGCTGAAATGACATTACACACATTAGGATAAGCACATAAGCTTTGTAAAGAAGATCAAGACATTCTGTCTCTCCCCTAAGACAGCAGTTTCTTGTATCTCTCCAGGAAAGGAGCCTTTCTTCTATTTACTTCAAATCTTCCAGTAGCTGAGCAACCTCAGGTGTGTTATCTTTCTTGGGCACCAGCACTCAACAAATGTTGACAAAAGCAAATTAAAAAAATCCAAACAAAATAAAAGAAAAAGAAAAGACAAACTCGAAATAACACCCACTGTAAAAGCAAAAATCAATATAAAATAGGTGAGATTTTCAGAAACAAGCAAAAATGTTGGTTAGATGCTATTTAGAGGGACTCAATATTTACTTAAAAGCATCAGACTTCTTAGTGTGTCCCACATTTGCCACCTGGAATGAATTTACACACAATTGCTAGTGTGTGTTTGTATTTTACTCACCATATTTAGCTGCAATTTCAAAGTCACTGACAGTTAAGCTTCCTCCTTTTTCTTTATCTAGAAGAAAAAAAACCCCACAGTTTGTTATGGTCTTGGTATAAAGGCAATTGTAGGCTCAAGTCATAAAAGGTGTTTGGAAATCAAACCTTGAGCCACTGAAATCAATGTCATAATTCAATCCAGTTTTAAGGGTAAAAGAACCTTCAAAAGATTCTCAATGCAGATTCAAAAGCCTTGGTTTATGAAGAACCTTTAGCCTTGTTTCCTACAGAAACAGAGCTTACAGACCCTCTCACCTGATCCCCATTTCTGCACTGCCCTGTCCAGTGGTGCCTGGACAGTGAACACCTGTGAAAAGATCTGACAGGGCAGTGGTGCTCTGCAGCACATTAAATCTGAAATTATTTGTAAAAGAGAGTGGCTGAGGAGGGGGGTATGTTTGTCCAAACTAACTTGAGATCTCATTATCTGCTTTTTACCACTGAGTATGACAGCCTTTTGTACTCAAGCAGACCACTGGAAAAGAGATGTGATGCATTCTGAATGCATGCGGAAATATCTGAAAATCTTCATTCCATCTCAAAGGGGCAGTGAAGCAAACAGGCCAAATAATTTTTGCTGCTTTACTGCCCAAGAAATTTATCATTATGAAGTTTTTTTTCTGTTTTGGATTGTAGAGCTAATTAGGCAAAACCACTTCTGAAATGCAAGCAGTTTGTTAAAAAACTATCATCAAAAGCTGTAGGTCCTATTTCACAGCCCCAGTATCTTCTCTATAGAAATTAATATCAAGTCAAGATCAGTGCTGCACAGCAGTGTAACAACAGACTGATTTCCATGATAGCTCAGCAAAGCATCATGATTTGTGCAAATGTTCCCACTGCTTCCATAACCTGCCCTTTAAAATGAAACCAACTCAGGAGCAGACATACCTATGAGACCAGCCTCTGCTGCACAGTCGTAGTAGTAGGAGAAAATGTAAAAGTCCAGGTCCTTCACCTCCCCAGCTCTATGCACTTTTTTGTAGAGCATCTTTGCCACTTTATTAGAACAAGCCTCATACAGAGGCTCACCTAAAAGAAGACCAAAAAACCCCATCATATTACAGGCTGAGTGTTAAATATATAGAGAATTTATTTAGGATCTGCCAGGAAACAGGCTCCTTTCTGCAAAATTGCAAAACTCTGCACAGAGAACTGAAATCTGCTTCTTCTTCCAGAGGCAGACACCTACCATCCTCAGGTTGGGACTATGTGATAGATCAGAGATGGCCAACATCATTTGAGGCAGAAGGATTTTGAGAGACCTGTTCAAGGACTGCCCAACTCCATTGCATCACCTCTAGCAGCTTTACTGACTGGACAGACACATCATGGCACAAGGCAAAGGAACTGCAGGATCTCTCTGACAGCACATCAAGAGGAGCCAGACAGAACAGTAAACAGAGTCTGGTGTCTTTGAAAGGGGATGAGAGTGTATAATTTACTGTGCTAACAGCAGCTAGCCTAGATAGCAAGAGTGATAAATCACTATACCTGCCTTCTGTCCTTTAATTTTGTACACTATCTCAGCGTGTTGCCATTCGGATTTGAAGCCAGGTGGTAAACAAGGGCTGACCAATTCCTCCCCTTCTCCTACTGCAGAAGTAAAACAAAGCCACGTTAGGAAAAGACATAAGGAGTGAATTCAGATCCTTCACCCCCAGCCCTGATACATACTGTCCTGCAGCCTCAGCAAGGCCCCTCCAGAGCCCAGCCATGGTTTGGATGTCCCCTACCCACCCCCAACCTGAGGCTGGCAAGAATCCAGGTCTCCTGGGCTCTCTCAGTGTCACCTCCTGCATTCCTCTCAAATGCACCCAGCCATGGTGACAGGAGCCCACATACCACTTGGGAACCTTGAGCCCAGCGGGAAGGGATACACAGCTCCTCCCCCAACCACAGGACTACACACTCTGAGCTCAGAACCAGGATCTGAGGACTGCCCATAACTTACAGGGTTTTCCCTCAACTCCTCCCAAAATGGCAAGCCTTGCTGACATCAGCCCAAGTCCCAGGTAACTGCAAAGGGAGAAAAGCCTCTGTGAGCAACAGACATCCTTTCTCTGACACTCCACTGACAACCTAGCTGGGACATGCCAGTCTCCTCTACACAGCCAAGGCAAAGTGGCTCAAGCACATGAGGGGAACAGTGTGACAGCCTGTTCTTAGATTACCTTAACCAGAAAGATAATTTCTCTTTGAAAAAGCTCAGGCAATAGCTGTCAGTTGTAATCTGGCCCTCAGAGAACTGGCAGTGGCATTTCCATAACTGTACTCCTAGTACCTCCCTGGGTACTCCTGCCCTCCTCAAAGGCAGCCCAGACACTTGCACACAGATCTGACTTTCTGAGCCCAAACACACGGCACAGCAAACACGGGCAGGAAGCAGCTGCTGGCCTCTGCCCAAACACTGCGAGCAGAGAAGACAGTGAGGAGGAAGAGTAAGTGTGAAAAAGCATTATGAGCTGACTGCAACCCCCATTCTCCATCTTCCTGTGCTGCTCAGTGGTGAGAAGGTGTAAGAGTTGGAAGTAAAGCTGAGCCTGGGAAGGAGGGAGAGGTGGAGGGACAGCATTTTTGATTTTGTTCTTATTTCTCATTATCTTAGTTTAATCGGCAATAAATTATATTAAATACTAAATAAATTAAAGTCAAGTCTGTTTTGCCCATGACAGTAACTGGTGACCTCCCTGTCCTTATCTTGACCCATGAGCTTTTTGTCATATTTTCTTCCCTCTGTCCTGTTAATAGAATGGGAGTGATAGAGGGACTTGGTGGGCACATGGTGGGCAGCCAAGGGTAATCCACCAAAATCACATGGCTCAAGTTGCTCTGCCTCTTCACAGTATCCATTTGCAAGGACCCCACTCCAGAAAAACACTTCAGTCTCCCTGGCTTCACAGAAAGCTTCCATCTGAGCACTGTGCTCTTTTCTACAACTAACCTGTATGAATACAGCTTGTAGGTGTGGTTAAACATCTGAAATGAAGTTGTGTGGCCAGATGGTGATGTCTGGAGAGTTGCCTGGAGGGAGAGAAAGATGTCACTGGCAGGTTTCAGCCAGCCAGCAGCAAACATCAACAAGGTAATCTTCCAACACATTGGGAAAAACGTGAAACAATCCCAGCATGATTCAGAGAGAAATGTTGAATTTGCAAGGATTTCAATTTGACTGCTGATAGACAAGAAAACCAGAAAACCTGGACCTAGGAGTGTCTTCACATGACAGGGTTTAAACTGGTTATATTTGTGTCCACACCAACATGCTCTACAAAAGATTTCTCTCATTAAAAAGGAATCCTTACTCCAGCTCTTAACTGCTTTTGTCCAGAGGCTACAGCAACTGCCTCTGCACATGATCCCTACTACAGGAACTGTGTGCAAACTAATAGGAAGGCCAGGCACGCATTAACTTCCTACTGGAGTGAATTCATCTGTGAACTTGCACAAGCCAGAGGAAAAGCACATCCCTGTGCTTGCCAAGGAACAGAGTGAGGAACAGCCTTTGCTCTGAAGGAATGAAAGGGTAGCCTGTTCCCCGAGGGCATCAGCACAGCTAGAGCGTTTGTGGGGAGCAAAGCTCAGGCCACAGTGCTGCTCATGCTGCTCAGATCTTAACTCCTTCTCAATGTCCAGAATTTCCTCATCCTGGCCCCTTCACACCTCTTGCCACTCTGCTGAAACAGTGCAATGTCTTGACTATCCCAGGCTGGGACACTGGGTACAGCATCCCATCCCTCTGCTTTTGTGCAGCTTTACTATGAGCACTACCTCTGCTCAGGCCAGAGCCTTACAATACCAGAACCACAGGGCTTCACAGAACACCTGTAAAAATGCCACATCTGGAAGCTAAAATGGCATTCATCTGCAACTGAGTGAACTCAGGATAATCAGAAACAAGGATTGAGAAGGCACCTTACTGTGTTCGTTCTTAAACCCCAGCGTAGGCTAAATGCTGGATTTGAATTCATTAACAGCCTTGCTTTTTGGGCTCTTTGTCATAAGCTGTACAAACTGAAAGTCAAGGATTAAGACATTCAGGTGAACGTGGTGTCTTCCATGAGATAAAGCAGCCCTGGCAGACTCACCACAAGCACCACTGACCCATGGAGCTGGACAAAGAGGATGGACAAAGAGTTGTGAATGCCTCTGGGACTGACTACAAACAGGCACATATGACCAAGTCACAAGTGTGGCTTCGTGCCACACTGACAGAACTCTTGCTCTGTTCCCAAGGGAAAGGAACCTGAGCAGTTCCAGCTTCCTGCAGCAGCATCTCCCAGCGTGCACGCCCACGTTACCTTGGTGCGCGGAAGGAAGGTGATCTGGGTCGATCCACCACCCAAATCCAGCATCCCTACACTTCTCTTCTGCGGGTCATCTAGCCTGCCTGGAATGTGTGACAGAACAGAGAAAGCCACGGTGGGCACTGTGAAAAACTGGCTAGGAATGAAACCAGAAGTACAGTGGTAAGGAAAGGGGACAAGCTAACTCCATTCTCAGTTCTGCACAACACTAAATCACACTGTTATCTACCGGGCGCTGATTTTGGCTTTATCAGACCTGAAAAGCTTAAAGTGACAAGAGTCTCTTATTTCTTCAGTGGCTGTTCCTGTCCTAATCACAGCAGCTTTGGTTATTGCACTCCTAAACATTTTGGATGCAAAGACCTTTTGCAAACTCTGCTCTGGTAACCACTTTGTAACACAGAGGAATGTGGTTTTCTTGGCCACCTCTCCCTCATCCCTTAGCAATATTTTCTAGATTCCTATGGCCAAAGGGATGACAGACTGAAAAGAGCTGGCCTAAGAGACTCAGCTCTCTTGGAATTCTTCCTGCTGCCAGCCAAGACCTCTGCTCTCATTTAGATCTAGTTCCTTTTCAGCTAGCTCCTCCAAATGCACCTTCCTGACAAGGACAGCTTGTGCCAAGTACCTCAGTATACCCCACGATGGCTGAGGTTTGAAGATCGCTGACCTTTCTGATATTTCCTGGGAGCAGAAAAAGCTCCAGAGCACATTGCCCCACACACTGTGTGCTGAAGAGAGCACTTGGATGGCAGAGTGCTTTATGTATTGTCAGAGAGGCCTTCAGCTCAGTTTTCTCTCTACTCTTCAGCTACCCTTTTCTCACTCAGCAGTGTAAACACCCGTGGCATTTCTGTGTTATAAATCTGTAAGGAAGCAGCATAGCACTTTCTTTTACTCTCTGCAGCTGCCAAGCACATCTAGAATATTCACACAAAAAATTTAGCCAGAGTCACAGCAGGCTCTAAAAAGGAATAAAATGCTCTGGTACCCTACAGGGAACTGAAAGAAAAGGTACATTAAACATCTAGGAAAAAGGATTAAACTCCTCACTCCATCAAGTAAATAGACAAAATTCTAATGACTTAAATAGGCCAGGCCAAAAACAAACTGCTGACTTCTCTGAGTCTTCTTTCTCCCATTCCACCCCAATGAATGAGCAAATTCCACACAGGGCAGAAAAGAGCAGGAATTCCACAGCATTGGTCATATCTTTATACACATGCTCACGTACACATACCTGTTAAAAAATTTATTGTGATCCAGGCTGAAATACCTAATAAGGAGAAGATTCAGAAGACACATGCTTAGACCATAACATTTAATCTAACAGCAGCAACAAGTAAGTCAAGCCATACTAAAAGGTTTCTAGAACTGTCAATGGCTGACAAGACCAAGATTACAGTATCTGAACAAAGAAAATGACCCTCTCTATCAGAGCTTATGTGATATTTGGGAGAGGAGCCCCATGTATGAAATGTCTGGAGAACTCTGTATTTCACAGGTCAAAAACTCAGGCAGGAAGTCACAAAGGACTACAGTCCTTAGCTAAAAGAGAAAGAGACTGAAACTCACATTGTTCATTTCCCAGGAAAACATCCACTCTTGGCTTTTGTTTGATGGCAGGCATTCCAGTTTTCTTTATGAATACTAAGTATTTTCATCTTTCAGTGCTCTAATTTTGCCTGTTTTCTTCTAAGCAATTTTGTGAGCTATGCTGCTTTTGTCCTGTTCTTGTTTTATAAACTGTTCCCCATAAATCAGGTGAATCAGTGGCCTTATGTTAATAAATTCAAATATTTATTCATGTGGTTAAAACTCAAGGCATGCCAGAGAGCACGGCCCGCTTCAATCCTTGGCTGAACCTAGGCTATCACTGCTATTATTGATTTTAAAACAAAAGGAAAAGAATGTCTTTCCTCCATTAAGCAGCAAGAAGAGAAACTCATAAACAGCCTCAGCTACTTTAATACTTGGTTTCTGAGCAGAATTAAAACACATTTCAACACTCAGTTACTTAGAATTTTGACATTCTGTCCTGAACACTTTTGGATGAACATGAACTTACTTCAGCATGTGTTTTCTTCCCTGTATAACAATTTTTTTTTCAGATTGAACTCATATGAGTTATAATTAACACTATGATCAAATACTTCCAGAGAGCTCTGATAAGCATTGTCAAGAGCAGTGGGCTGACCCAATTGTTGAAGAGCACCTCGATGAGCAGATACTCAGAATCTCTCCCTGGAGTGCTGGCTGCACAGTGGCTTTCTGGTGATCCTACAGGAACTGCTCAACACTCAGAGCTTTCAAGATCAGGACAGAGCTCAGGACTTCCAATTGGAAAACATGGCACAAGATTTCTTGGGCAGGCACTGCCTGGGGCCGCATAAAAACCCTGATTCTGTTTTAGGGGTTCCCAGTAGAGCAGGGAGGGACCTGGCACAGTGCAGCAGGAATTTCCAGGACTGCACAAAGAGTCTCCAGGAAGTTACTTACCCTCATCAGTTCCATTCATTATCGACACGCAATTGTCCCTCACAAAGAAGGGGGAGGCCTGGAAAATCTCCTTCACCTGTAGTTCAAAGAAAAGCTACATTCAGAGAAATACTTCTTCAGCTGAAAACCAAGCTTTTTAAAACCCCTACAGTTTTTTACACTGCTACTCCTCTTCTTGGGCCATATCCTGACTGCTGCTCACCACTTTGTTTGAAGTTCAAGAGTCCAACAAGCAGCAGCCTTCACGTGCTGGCCCTGTAGTCTGGTGCAGAAACAGGGATGGATGTGATGGGTTCTCAAGCACCAAGACTGCTCAGAAATGCCATTAACAAGGGATGGACATGGGTAGGGAAGGGAATCCCGTTTGCTTTGTTGGAACTGGTGACCCTCAAGGTATTATACACACATGGGAAAGGCAGGAGATGGACACTCTAGCTTGCAGGAACGTCCCAGGGTGCTGCATTTTGGGGCATGTTCTCTGGAAAGCAAATGGAAAACCAAGAGACAATACCTTTTCCAGCAGCCTCTGAGCTTTCTCTCCTGGCAGCAACCGTAGGCCAGCTGTGGCTTTCAGGACCAGAGGAGTAAACTTCCACAGCTCCATAGGAACTTCCTTCTTTGCCACCTCCAGGAGCTCTTTTATGCCCTGGCTGCTCTGTGAGCAGAGAAAGAACAATAAAAGGTATCTGAAAAATTCTTTTGTAAGATCAAAAGGGTGATCAGAGCTACGATTCACTGCAAATGTGAAACGGAGACAAATCAGTATCAAAAGGGGTCAAGAGAAGGTGCAGGACTCACCATCTCACTACAGCATAAGGCTTGGTGGATAAAATGGGCATTATTGATCAACAGGTCCAAAACAGAAAAAGGCACTTCTTCAAACAGTGAAATACAACTCTCTGCCACCAAATTTTTTGGCTACAAAAGGCTCAAAAGGCAGCATGGCAAGTTCTTGGAAAGCAAAGGCTTTTGTAACACACAGTGAGCTGTGGGTCTAAGTCTGGCTCTTAGGAATCCCTAGGTCCCTGCAAACCAGAAGGTAAGGAAGACAGGAAAGAAATAACTTAAATTACCTTTTCAACATCATCAGCATACGCAGACAGACCTGGTTTCAGTGCTTTAAACGTCTCATGGGTTAATCTGGGAGTCTCTGTTCAAAAGCAGTATTCCAAAATAAGTACTGGTACAAATAATTTTGCATACACAAAAAGAAAACCATAAAAAAATTTCCATTATTATGTGCCAACAGAAGTGAATTAAAGCCTCTGCCTGAGGAACTATTATCAGCCACCTGATGTTTAAATACAGCCCTGGCTGTGGCATTAGAACCTGAGAAAACCACTTTTAAAGCCATAACTGGTTGGCAGGTCCACTATGATGTCACCAGCTCTCTTTGAGGCCTTACACCTGCCACCTGCAGCTTTGCAAACTGCACCTGCAAAAAAAGGCATCTTGTTTCAGCCTGCCCTGTTCTGGCTAAACGTGGTTCCAGCAAAACCTGATGGGGGCTTTTGCACCGTTTTCAATGGAAGCAGAGGGATGCAGACTTCAGTGTTCTGGAAAGCTGCAGCACCTTGTACAAACCTGCAGTCCAGGCAAGGCTACATTCCATAAAGTTTGCTGTGATACATTCTGAAACTGTGCTTCAAATGAAGCAGGCAAGGAAGAAGCAAAAACATGGAGGTACAGGAAAAGAAGGAAATCCATGGACTGCTGTTTAACACCTTCGGTGGCTGAGCTTTACACCAACCCATTATTCGACCCTAAGGTGCTCCCCAGAGGCCAATCACACCGTACACTGCTGATCCTCAACAGAGCCTTTTATCACCTACTAACAGCACCCACACGGGTTCTTTGATCTTTATGAACTGACAACATATAAACAAATGAAGCTTACTACTCCAGAGGAAAGCTGGAGCTTTTTTGTACACTTCTGTACAATTTTAATCAAACGATTCCCAATTTTTGTTTTGAAGTTGAAACCCAACACTGAAGCCAAGGATGCACTAAACCAGACACTGCAGAGAGGAGCAGCTCACTGCCAGGAACTGGAGACACTAAACAACCTAAAAATTTGGGGAAACAAGGCAGTTTGAATTTATAATTCTCTCTTCCACCAGTGTAACGAAAAATTGCCTTTCTTCAAGACACCATTCTAGAAGTACAACTGCTGTTTACTTCATATCCTGACATTACAGCATTTTCTCCTTGTTGAACATTTTACTAATGTCATCCAAATACACGTGAACCATAATACACCTCCTGATGGCTCTCTGCAAAGACCTGAAGCATGTGCGTTCAAGTAAACCCTAGAAACCTGTCATCAGTGATCTCCTCCACAATTTATGGTCACTTATGTCATGCAATGAGCAGGACATACCTCTTGGCTGCTGTGCAAATTTAAATATATGGATGCGAGTCCCCGTGCTTCCTGCGTCAAACATAATTCCATAAAAGACAGAGAGATCCGTGGTCACTGCCTGATGGGTCAGTTTATCTCCCCTGCTCTCAGCAGCTCCTTCTGTGGCTCCCACAAACGGTTTGGAGCCCAAGTGCCACTTTATGTAGGCGACATAAACAGCTATGCAGGTCAAAATGCCGAAAGCGAAGAACCGCTTGGATATCTTCATGGCTGCCATTTAACGGGATCCTCTGTTCCTTCCCTTCACCAAGTGCTCTCCTCCTCGTCCTTCACGCACAACAGGCGGCTCCCACATCACTCCTGCATCCAACAGAAGAGAAAAGATCTGTTTTACTTTCCCAACCTGACAGAAGGATGTAAAAGTACTGATGCCCACGACACTGGACGCTACTTCCCCAGTGAACAGACGGGAGGCAGCCTCGTTTAGCACCTCTCTCAGTCCCACAGCTCACTTTAGGGCATGGAGCAGCACAGATCTTCTTTTCCCCCATTGCTACAGAGGCCTAAAAAGGCACAGAATAAGGAGGGTTCAGAGAAGATAAAATACAGTAACTGAGGTGGGAGGGGGCCTCAAGAGGTCCCTCATCCACCTCCTGCTCACAGCAGGGGCAGCTGCTGGAACCCTCCATGTGGCCAAGGGCCATATCCAAGAGCATTTTGACAACCTCTGGGGATGAAGATCCCACAGCTTCTCTGGGTGGTTCTCTTTGTTAGCTCCTGGGTGGTGAGGGAGGTCCCAGAAGACTGAACAAGGACAATTTAAAATTAACGTTGGAAAGGCAAGATGCAAGATCCAGGGAACTGAGTGCCCTCCTCCCCCGCCTCCAACACCAGGAAAGAAACCACAGCAAAGCACAACCCACAAAATCTACAAGCCCTCACACGGCATCGCTCAGATGATTAAAAAAGAGTGGGGGGTGATTTATGGGGAGCAAAATGATATATATTTTTCCTTTTTTGATAGAGTAATGAAGAGAAAGAAAACCAACTGATGAAGCTGAGTTAAATAAGGTTTCTGACACATATGTAACCTCTTGATATGAATGCAGGAAGCATACAGAAGGCGTGAAGGGGAGGAATTCAAAATCAAGGTGATTACAGCGTTATTTCCAAAAACAGGTAAGAGGAAATTTCATAAAAATGGAGGAAAACAAAATCACAGGCACATATACACATAAAGAACGGATCAGCTTCAGGGAAAGGGAACTGTTGATTGTCACGACACAGAAAACAGAAAGATGGGCATTGCAACCAAATGAAAAATCCTCCTGGCTTCTACCAGCAGGCAGAGAGAAAAATCCTTCTGGCTTCTACCAGGTGGCAATCGCTGCAGGTCTGGGGGGTGATCCCTGCGATGCTGTGGTGCCAGGAGGTGCCGGGAAGGCCTCAGCGGCAGCTGCACCAGAGCTGAATGTCACAGCAGGGAGAAAGGCCGCGGGGACCGCCCCGTCCCTCAGGGGACACCAGCCCGACACCAGGCTGGGAAAACACAGCAGCCTGGAAGCGCTTCCCGCCTGCCGCCGTTCGCCTGGAGAGAATCACGACTGTCCCTTCCCTGCCTTTGTCAGGGCACACGCCGAGATTTGCCGCAAGGGAAAAGCTCTCCGCCGGCGCCCCGGAGCCGGGAATGCAGGCGGCAGGCGGGAGCCCGGCGCGGGCCCGACCCGGCGCAGCCCGCGGGGTGCCCCTGGCTGACACACGGACCGCTGTCCCGCCGTCCCGCCGCCCACACTTCCTTCTTCCCCGCTTCTCCCTCTCCCCTCCCGCCTCCCTTCCCTCCCTCCCTCCCAGACTCACGCCGCCCCCGCCGGCCCCGCCATGGCGCCGCCGCCGCCCGCCTCGCGGCCCGCCCCGCCCCACCGCGCAGGCGCCGGGCGGCCGCGCGGGCCCGTGAGGGGAGCGGGGGGGGCGGTGCCGAGCCCCGCCGGGCGCGAGCTCCGCCGAAACCTCAGCAACAAAAATAAAAATTTAAAAAAAAATAAAAAATTAAAAAAAAAAAAAAAGTGTGGAGAAACAGTGCCGGAGAATGCGGGGTGTGTAAAAGTTAGTCTGGAATCCGGTGGTAGTTAACGTCACCGTCACTTAGTCAAGGACGCCGCGGAGCTGACAAGCGCTGGAGGATGAAGTACGTCAGGATGCTGAGGTACCATTGCTAGCTTGGCCAAACACTCAAGGTCCGTGGATCCTGTAGCTGAAATATGTTCATTATAGTACTAAAAAATCACGCCCGTAGGTCAAAAAGGTGCTGGCCAGGTGAAGACCCTTCCCCTAAGCACGTACAGAGATTAGGTGGGTCACATAGTTTGTATGATAATTACTAATCGGTCCTAATAGAGAGGCTGTAGTGTTCTGGTTTAAGACAATTTTAAGAGGTGGATGCTCTAAATTAGTTATCTCCCTTTAGTTTTAGCCAATCCCCTCCCACCGATAAGGAATGAATACAAATAGATGTGGGTGAAAAAAAATAAGTTTACCAACAAGTGAAATAGGAGCAGGCAAAAAAAAGCAGTAAATAACCACTGGAAGCAGAATTGCTAAATCTTACTAAACCCTCGTGAACAAAAACTTTAAAAGGACCCGTGACACCTCCCATTCTGGTTCTCTTTTCCGGTTGCAGGGTCTTAGAGACAATAACAATTCGAGGCACAGACAGACATGGAACACAGTAACATTTTGGGTTGCCCTCAACATGTACCTGGGAGGTTACTAGTACTAAATATCTGTGTATAAATAATGGCCTGGAAAGTCCTGAGGGGCACCCTTGATGTGTAGAATACCACCAGTCATCCAGGCTTGTGCAACTCTGAAACAAATAATCGAATATCTCTTTGAGTGTGCAATTGTTGGCTTCTTGCACTCTGGGTAAGGAATCTGATTTTTGTGGGCAATAGCAGAAGTAGTCCTCAAGGTGAGGGTTTCTTCATCACAAGAACATGAGTCTGCCAATGGTTTGAGGAAAAAAACATCTGAGAACGCTCTGTTGATTCCTGTAGGTGTTAATCCCAAAATTGCTACTGGGGCATTCCTGTCAGTTGGAGCAACTCAGGAGCTGCAAACCCATTGGGAGGAAGATAGGAGAGCCTCAGGAAAGATGCAGCCTGACAGCTGGGTGAATACCCTTTATCTCCAGGACTGAGGGGAGGAGGGTCATGGTCATAGCTGGGCATGGTCACTGGTCTTGGTGAGTCTGCAGCATGGCATCACCTTGTTCTGCCCCAAAATATGAGATGCTGACCGACTAAAAACGATTTTTTTAATGGTTTTTGATATGCCAGGTGTAGCTTAGCGATATCTAGTGGCAGTAAATTCAATGCAAATAAGCTGGTTTTCAGTTAGCTTTGTTCTGAGTGGTCCCCTTTTAGGTAAAACAGCAGAAAAAAAATGGGGACAGGAAGTAAAGATAATACAAGTTTTGGGAACTAAAGATAATACAAGTTTTGGGCTAGGGAGCTACTTAGGTCTGGTGTTGTCCTTCGAAGTAAAAGACTAGGGAGCCCCATCTCAAATTCTGTGGTTGTCACTGGGATTTTGGGCTGCTGTGAAAATTCCCACCTAGGAGCCAGTTTCCTGAAACCTAGAATAGGACTTGAGCCCTGTTATGTTTAGAAACACACAGTCATCTGAACTCCTCACAGCAGAGAGCCTGCTACAGCAACAGCCTGTTTCCTCTTCCAGGTTGCAGGGAAACAGGAATACTGCTGGAGGGTTCCTCGGGGTGAAGGACTACTTGCATTTTTTTCTTCAAGACAGAAGATTTCAGTGATGTCAGTACGGTTTTCCTTAGCAAAATCATTTTTTTTCAATCCTAAATAAAGAAATCCTCCTGTCACCGATTGCTAAGTCAGCAAAAGAAGATTTTTTTTTCCCCTTTTCACGAGGGAAGGCAGATCTCAGGAGGTGAGGCCCTTGAGGAAAAGCAGAGCAAGGCCAGCAGAGAGCAGTATTTTGTCAGGAACACCATTTCCCCAGGGACGGGGCAAAATAGTACAGTATTTATTTCTCTTAGTTGACACTGAAATACCTTGCATATATGTTCATAAAAAGTGCTGCAGTTAAGACTACAGATTCCAAAGAAATGGGAGTGCAATACTGAGGCTTTTTTGAGTTTTGTTTTTTTCCCTCCTGTGAAAAGCATTACTTGTGTGCATGGGAACAGTTCTCAGGCTGTTCTTGGAAACCCCCTTCCCTCAGCTTCGGGCCTCGGATGGAGTGTGGGTGGTTTCAAGAGTTTTGGATCCAGTCCTGAAACTGTATCACACACAGGGCTGTGGTCATTCTTAGAATTAAGCCACACAGGCTGAGATTTGTAACTATTTTTATTTTTCAAGTATGGTTCAAGTATCTACATATTGTACATATTACTTGTACATTTAGATTCGTAGTTTGGTGTATTATATATATCAAACCTGAGTTAGAAAGCAGATTATTGGGAACCATTTTGGGAACCTTTTGGGAAATTATCTCTGTCACTCCTGTCTTATAAGAATAACTGTTTTGGATGTCTGAATGAGAATTGATAAACAGGAATCAAAGACAAATCGTACAAATAGGAGAATCTGTATAATTAAAAGGTTATTTCAGCAATTTGGTCACAAGTCCTGTGAACAGTAACAAGATAATGTTGTACTGCAAGTACAGAGTCGGTATTTTTGGCACAGTGTGCCCATGAACTGCATGTGATTGGCATGTTGTGCAAGCCAGGTAGTAACATGTGCCAAATCCCATGGAATGATCCATCCATGGATCCATGATCCATCCATGATCCATCCCTACATCCTCAGAGAGGCACATGGGTGTTCAACCAGCTGACGTGTACCCAGCAAGAGAGTTGGTCTGCTGCAGTATTTAGAAATACTAAGGAAAAGGAACAGCAGCTAAACCTATAGCTCAAATTTCCATCCAGGTTCCATTCTCTCCCTTCCTCTCAAAGAACAAATTATCCTCCTGCTGACCTGTAGCAGAGAAGTGTGATGTTCATTGAACCCCGAGCGTTGAATTTGTCTGCAAACCATTCACGTGTAGCTTTTCCTGTGGCCCTCTACCACCTCATCCTTTCCCATATTCCTGAGAAGGATAGGTGATTCTGAGGTCCTGTCACTTACCTGAAACCCCACATGGCACCTGCTGCTCACTGTGGTTCTTCATCACTCCTTCCCAAAACTCCTAGCAAGGCAGCACTTGGCATGTACAGCACTTCTCTGCAGCTGCATCTGTCCCTGGTCGAGAGGGCCATGATCAAACATACCAGACAAATGCTGACTTACCATTGCCTTTCCTATGGAGGAAGCACAAATAACAAATTTCTCTATCTCCCCTCTGGATACCCACTGGTTTTTGACAAAGTCATAGGAATTAAACACCTTTGAGGCATTTATGCTTCTGGCAATTTTGGCTGAAAACAGTAACCGGTCCAGTATTTTTGGGAGGCAGTTCTGTGCTTGTATCCTAGGGGCTGTCTCCCAGGGGGTGCTGCTGATGTTTTCCTTGCTGGTTGTGGCTTTAGTACCACAAAGCAGAAAAACTGAGGAGGTCTCTGCTGTTCCTCACTGCTGCTCACAAACCATGTGCAGAAATGAACTGTAACTTTGGAAATGCTGCCTCAACGTGGTCTTTTTGGTGCCCTACAGGCTGAAGTTCTTCATAAATTTATCATGACCTACATAATTGACCTATATTATGTGCCTGTTTGTTAAATAGATTGCACTAATTATAAACATGAATGGGGATAGCTTAACAGTTATTTATTTATTCTGAGGTGTGTGCCTGCTGTCTGAAATGATGTACAGGAGGATCATTGCCAGAATTTCCTCCATATTTGATGTGTGCCGTGGACTGTTGTAATAAAACATTAATTGATTCTGCTTTCAGAGGGAAAAAAAAAAAAAAAAAAAAAAAAAAAAAAAGGAAAATTGTTTTTATTGCTCTTCTAAGGAACAGGGAATGTATGCAAGATCCTCCGGCAGGTCTGTATGTGAGAAAATTAAGCAGGAGGGAGAAAACACAGCACAGCAAAATTTTCAAACCCTTGATTTGTAGGGCAGCAAGTCGGGGCTGAGAGTATTTTGCATTTTGGTCACTTTTTTGAAACCTTTCTAGGCTGGGAAACAGCATTACTACACCTTGCTGGGAGCTGAGTGTTTTATATTGAGTGGGTCACTCCTCCTTGCGCTTGTGCCGCTCCTGCCGGCTGCTGGAGCTGCCTGAGATCCGGCGTGAGTTTAGTGGAGCTGCACCTGCTCCCAGCCAGTGTGAGTTTTGCTTTTGAACGTTTCAGACCGACATCCAAAGCCCGGCTGATTTGCCTCTAGGGGCAGATTTGGATCAGGGCTTTCAAACAGATGTCTGCTGCCACAGACCCCCTCGGTTGTATCAGCGACGCTGCCAGGCGCTTTCCACTGCCGTGTCCTCATTCAGATAGACAGGGTGCCCTGAGTGTAATCTAATTAAGGAGAATTCCCCAGATTTTTGTTTTGTGTCTGCTATCACTGTGTTTTTAACTTCTCCAAAATCATTATAAATGTGCCCATCTGTGGGCTGTCACGTTGCACTGACTCCGAGTAGCTGGTTTTGGAGAAGAAATAGGTGGGGAGGATGAAAAAAATTAAAATAAATTTCTTCAGTTTTTAACTGTTTGCAATTTCAGAATTTTTCCCTTGTATTTCATGTTAGGGATAAATTTCCAGGCAGACAAAAATATATGTTTTACCAGTGGGTTAGTGGGCAAAATGTTTATTCAAATATACATATTATTCATTTGGTGGGCTGGTTGTCGAGTGGCACAGACAGCCCATGCCTGTAACAAGCTTTTGTTAAGAAAAATTTCTATGATCTTGTCATAATCTTGGAGTCAGTTGTGAATATTCTGAGGGAGAAGGAAGTAATTTCTTGCCTTATCATTCTGCTTCCTCTGCAGAAGATTCTATAGAGCTTTTAAAAGCTGTAACTGGCTTATGTATGATGTTAAGGTTCAGCTTTTGGTAAAAATGCTCTGATGTAAAAAACTTCTTGAACATGATATTTGAAACACAGAATAGTTTAGCTTCAAGTTGACCTCTTGAGGTTCCCATGCTCCAAACAGGGCCAAATTTGAAGTTTGGTTGGATTGCTCAAAGCCTTGTCCAGCTGAGTGTTTAGTATCTCCAAGGATGGAGACTCTTGGGGCCCTGTCCCAGAACTAAACCACCCATAAGGTGAAATATGCTGTGTGATACCTAACAGGAACTTGCCATACCCCAGTTTGTGTCCTTCACTTCTTGTGCTGTCAGTGAAGATCTCTGGGAAAAGCCTCCCTTAGTATTCAGCTGCCTGTTGGACTGTGACTACAGACAGTTTGCATCTTCAGATGATTACTTGTTTTCACACTGTTTAGTTTCATGATGAATTTTCTGTGTGAGTCTTGTGATATTTTCAATGACTATTATGTAAAGCATGTCAGAAACAATTCAAAATTATTATGAAAAACAGAAAACTGAAAGAGTTTGTCTTTCCTTAATATTCATAATATTCTTTTGTTTGATACTTGTAGATACGGAAATAGGAAAATACAGCTGGCTGCCAATTCTCCCCTATGTATATAACCCATTTTCTTCTTTGTTGAATGTTGCTTCTTGTGTCCTGAGAGACAATTTTGAAGGTGAGTCTCCTGCCTTGAGGGCCATTTTTGGAGGTGCTCTGCTGTCCCACTGCCCCTTGAGGACTAGTTCACAGTCTCTGTCTTCCATGTGGAATTGCCCTGTATATTAACAATGGATGCTTAGAGTCTCATAAGGGACAATGATCCTAAAAGTTATTTTTTGCTCTGAAAAGATATGTACCTCTCATTTGTTAGGAGGTGCCTAAAGTTTTGTGTGTGAAATAATTGTTGTACACCTTGGAGAGAAAAGAAGTATTCTACATTAGTTTTTCCATGTCTTGCACCAGCTACTGACAAACAAATATTAGTGGTAGCCTCTTGTTAACCTTCAATCATCTATGCTTCAGGAGGTGCAGGACTGTTCTCCATATTTCTAGGCTTCCTTGAAGAAGCAAACTAATTTTCAGTAGTTCAGTTCCTGTAAATGAATGTGTTTTCAAGTGCTCCAGTGACAAATTCACTGTTGCTTATAAAGCACTCGCATGGCAGAGTGAGTGCACAAGTGGCTGGATGAATACGTATGATCAGCTCAGAGAAGTAAACACTGGAAATGTCTGATCTTCAGCTTGAGGCATTGTAAGACTGTTTTTCCAACACCAGTCTCTCTGCTCTTTAAGAACGACACCTTTAGGAGCACCCACCCTGTGCACACAGAAATGCAGACACCGAAATCTTTTAATTGGATTTGAATATAAAGTGTAGTCTATTGTGCTGCACTTGTTTTCTCAGTAACTAGGGTGACCTATCTGCCTTCTAACCAAACTGAACAAAATAAGTCTCTTCTTGCAAAATCGTAGTCCCTCTGATGAGCTCAGTTACTTTGATACTGTAATGCAGAAAAATGATGCTGTGAGATTTCCATTTCTTTCCAGAAGGAAAAAGACTTGGATGTTAGGCCCCTGTGTGCTGATTTGAGCCACCTTCATGCTCAACATGAAGCAGAAACTGTTCATTTTTTGGAAAATTAATTACTGCAACAACCTCTTCTTTTTAGTAGAGTGTATAACCACACTTGTCTGGAAAGGTGATGTTTTAACAAGTTAAAATGTTTTAGTTGCTTATCTCTGTGAATTTGTAAAAGCTATTTTTTGGTTCAGCTAACAAACTGAAAATCTCATCAGTTGTGGAATAGTAGTTGAAGTGCCCTAGAGGGACCCATTTCTGAAATCTTCATGGTATTGTCTTTGGTGAATAGTTGGGCCATGGTTTCCAGGCAGTCTGTGTGTTGAGTCACGGTGCAGAAACACTTGCAGGGAAGAAGCCCAGCAGAGCAGGCAGGTCCTGTGTGCAAGCACAGAGCTGCTCTGGAAAGGACTGCTCAGCCCCAGGGAGATGGGAGAGGTTGGCTTTCAGCAAAGTTTGTGAGAACAGAGAGAGATCATTGCTCCACACTTTGTAATCAAAGCCTGGCACTGGAGAGAGTGAGGTGGGAAACAAGGCCCTCATCCCTGCTGGCATGGGCTTAGGGCTGGCTCACATCTGAGCTACCAGGGAAGCAGAGCACAGCAAAACTGAGGGCTTTCCCAGAAGCAGCAGAGGTTGCTCGTGTTAGGGACCACAGCCAGAGGAGGGGATCAGCAGAAATCTGCTCAGTAAATGTACTGGCTGGCCGCCTTCAGTCAGAGGGGCAAGCCCTTCCTGGGGACAATTCAGCTGTTTGAAGAGCACAGCATCCCAGAGGGATGATGGAATCAATTGCTAAATTTCCCCTTATGTTCCTGGAGTAAAGAGAAAGAAAAACGCATTGGAGTTGACCTGGGTCCAGCCGTTTGCCCACCACCCATAAAAACCTCTCACTTATCCTCATGAATAACAGGGGCTTGAATTTACCAAGCGAAGTGATGGGACCCTCCAGCCTGCTATTCATTACTCCAATTAACAATCGGTTGCCTGAAAAATGGGCCAATCTGTTTCTTGGGGAGCCACATAGAAAAAAATCCACAAGGCAAGCCAATTAGCATACCAGTCCCCACCGTCTAGGGAACCTAATTTAGTTATTTGCTTGATCTAAGTACCAAAATATTGTTGTTTTGTTACGGAGCATATAATGTTTGTTAAATGGCCGAAATCCCCCGGGGCCCATATGCTGCTGATACTCCCTGCGTCCTCCCAAGCTGGCAGAGGCAATAAGGCAAAAAACTGTTTTTTGTCCCACACATGGCCCCTGTATTTTCCTGGCACGACACGGCAGCTGGACCGAGGCAGAACAAACCTTCGCCACCCAGGGTGGGCGGGCTAGCTTCCCTCCGAAATAGTTGCACACTTGAGCAAGCCCATTGTCTGCCCAGAAAAGTGTTCCAACCGCCTCTTACCAGGCAGCCGCGGCTGCACAGAGTGCGCGGGGCCGGCCTCGGGACAACCTGGCTGCGCGGCAGCAATTAGTTTGCAAATTGCCCATTTGCACATCCGAGCAGTGAATTAGTTACATTGCTCCCGCGGGATTTGTTATTCTTAGCATTGCTGGTAAGGAAGGCCCATGAATAATAATAATAATAATTTAAAAAAAGGTAATTTGGACGGACGCCTTTCTCCCCGCCAGCGTGAAGTTGGAGCCTCTTCCTCGGCGGAGAGGATGGGCAGAGGGTGGAGTCCCGAAGCAGGGAAAGAGTGATTCTGCGGGATGTTGCCTCTTCGTGTTTCTAATTCTCTGGCTTGATGCTGGTGTAATTGTGGCACGAGTTGTGCAAAGATTTTTGCTCATTTCACAGCTTATTTTATTTTATTTTATTTTATTTTATTTTATTTTTATTTATTTTTATTTCTTTTAAATTTTATTTATTTTATTTTATTTTATTTTATTTTATTTTATTTTATTTTATTTTATTTCATAGAGGACACACGACAGCTGTCAGCTTGTACTGCCATTCCTGGTGCACACGCTCTGTGCTTGGAGATGTGGCCCCCCTGTCCTGTAACTGAACTGCTCCTTCATTGCTGGAGAATTCCCGTGCTGGGATTTTAACAAGCAAAGAAACGCCAGAGCTACCAATATGTTCTGACTGATTTAGTGGCATTACTTTTATTCTGCTCTGAGTTTGCTGGAGGTGGTGAAGGGTGACATTGGAAGGAAAGGAAGCTGACAGAGTGGACAGTTCTCAGTGTTCACACCACATTTCGTTCTCCAGTTCAAAACCCCAAACTGCACCTCACTGCTACCTGGTCAGCAGAAGGACAGTATAGGTGAGGTGTGACTATACCTGTCATACCTGGGCATTTTGGTCAGATATTCCAATTAATCTGTGCCTGCTGAAGAGGTTGTACTCTCACCTCTTTGTTCATTTTGTGCTGGTGTCGAAGGGTTCTGCTGCCCAGCTTTGAACATGCTGATGTTTCTCCACCATCCTCTCACTGTGCTGAGCTGGGTTTTAGCTCAGCTGCTCACCTTGCAGGCTGTAATACAAGTATTCAGGTGCTGCTGAATGATCACCTTTTGGAACACTGCATTCCTGCCAGATGTCCAGAGCCTTGGTAGGCCAGTGGCTACTGCCAAGGCTGAGAAAAGTTATAGAAAAGCAAGTTGTGGTCAGGTGATGTGAATGTCCTGCATGGACATCTGCTTTTCTTCTGGGAAATCTCAGAAACTGATGTGGTAGATGCTCTGTGGCATTTATATTTTTAACTTCAACGGTCCAGAGGCCACATAACAGCAGCACCCCCATGCCCCCAATAAAAAAAAAAAAAAGTAAAAAAAAATTCATCTCTACCTCATATCTTTATGTTGTAATTTCTGATAATGTCTTTTCTGAGGGTTAATAGTGTCACTCTACCCCATGTGCACATGACACTGTGTGAACAGCCACGTTCAAAGTTGGCACAGTTAAGAACAGCACATGTTTTTGGCTGCTGTAAATAACATTAGGGAATCTATGGTGAAAAATATGCCCCTTCTTTTTTTACCCAAATTCATCTTGCTTCTGGGAGAGATTATTTTCCAACCAAGGCATGTTATTCAATATTTTCTTAGCTATTTTAGGTGCCATCCCAAAGGACTGTCTCCAGTTACCATCTTTTCCATGGAGAGGTAGGTGTGTTTTTGGAAAGCAAAAATCCATTTCCACAAGTGACTCAATTTGCTTGCACATCTGACCAGACCCTGTGCTATTGAGTGTTGATTTATCACTCATGCAAATGTGATGGAAACTCAGTAACATTTAATGTTTCTTTGCAGCTCAGTGGTTCACCAAACTCTCCTGGGCTGCGAAAATGCTGATGTTGATTTGAGGATTTAGCAGTCAAATAGGTTGAAAACTTGCCAATATGGTCACAGCCAATTTTGTATTACACTCATTTCTATTTAAACCAAAATGAAATAAAATTCCTTTGAGAAGCTGTCGTAGTATTTTATCAGCATGTTTGCAATCTTTGAGCCAGCTTACCATCTCATAAAAGGAACATTTGTCTGTTCTGAAACCATAAAAAGCAGGACTTCCTGATGCTGTGCTAGCTCTCCCAAATCCTTTACACATTGAGTTACCTGTTTTTCCTCCTCAGAAAGGCAAGGAGCAGGTAGTCACCTGCAGATATCTCCAAAAGATGTGACCACTGCCTCTTTCCTTGTTTGAAAGTGCAGAAGTTTATTGGTTTAAAATTGTTCTGAACAGTGAATGACGGCTCAACAATCAGCATCTTGTAGGAGGGCCAGCTAACAAACAGGAAACACGTTTGCTCTTGGTAAAAGTAGGAACTTCCTGCTTAACTTCTTTGATTCTGCTAGTCACGGTGTATTTCAGTGCTGTCTTCTTATTTCAGTGTCTGCCCTTGTCATTCCTGCCTGCTGGTTGGTAACCACTGGTGTGAGGATTGCCCTGGAGCTGAGAGCAATTGTGCCTGTGATCCTGTCTCACTTCACTGATGGTCCTGAGATTTGAGGATCTCGGGCTGTGCCTGGGGTAAAAAAGGACCAGGATGCAGCTTTCCTGCTCCAGGCCACTGCTCTTCGACCATAACTGTGGTCTAAATGCTCTGGGGAATGGGTGACTGCTGCATTTTATTAAAGACGTGCAACTGAAATAATAATCGGATAAAAGGATCATTTATTGTCAAACGATTATGGAGCTGCATTATGTGATTTCATATCTTTTCCTTCAAAATCTCTGCATTTCAAACCAGCTTGCGGTTTTACTCTGTGCCATTAACACTTTGGTATTACACAGGAGTATATTTCACATGGCAATTCAGTGGGATATGGATTATGTTATCAGGAAATAAATAAAATTTTCTCAAGTTGGCCTTGGCTCTGCTGGTGGTAATCATGAAATTGTTTGTCCTTAAGCTATGGCAGAGGATTGGATTCTTAAAAACTGGATAGAGAAAAATGCTTTTAGAGTGATTTCTTTACAATAAAAACATGATAGTCTTAAAGCTAACTGATAATCTTTGTGAGTCCATCCGACGTGAAGCAGGAGAGCAAACAGATTCCTGTTTGCTGAGAAAGCTGGGTCAGTCCACAGCAGCTGAGGAGCCAGCCCCCTGACTGAAAGAATCCTCATCTTGCTGGCAAAACAAGGGAAAAGACTGTAACAGGATTTTGTGAGGACAAATAATATTACAGAGCAAATAAGATGGGCTGGGGACCAAATAGGATGGTGGTTTCATTTGTCATTTCTCAAGATTTTTTTTTTTTATTGGATTATGCTCCAATAGGGACAAGTTGTCTCATGGAGCTGCTGAGGGCTGTTCACCTTTTTTAGTTTTTTTAGTACAGTTCAGTGTCTACCACTGTAGTGGAGTTAGGCTCGTGAGTGGTACACCTTTAATAACAAAACTCCTGACTTAATCTCCTCTAGAGGTCTGCGTGACATTACTGGCTGTAATCTAACCCTTCCAGGTTATTGTCAATGCACTTATGGGCATAAAACCTTCTTTGGGAGAATTAGGTATTTTCTCATTATGCACGCCAGTAGCTTTTCACTGAATATCACTCGATTTCCATGAAAATCTGAGTTTCTCTGGCAAGTTGCAGTTTGCCTAGTCCATAAAAAAGGGTCTTCAGAATTTTCTACTGATCTGTCCTCTACCTACCTCTGAATTAATCGGGTGAGATGCTCTCTGACGGACTGCTGGGAAGTGAGAGCAGTTTGTCTTGAGAGCAGGCAGATGCAGGACGTGCGTGGGGAAGGAGAGGCTGCGAGCAGATGAGTCCCTGCTGGACGTGGAGTCATTTCAGGACAGTGGCCTGGCGGCTGAAGCATCCATCCATCTCTGTCCCTTCCTCTGCCTGCAGGACCTCGTTGCCATGTGTCCTGGGAAAATGTGGGGCTGCTTGGGCTTAACCTCTGACCAGCTGCTTAAAAGGTGTTTAAGGTTTCCAGGCTTGCATGTAGGCACCCAAAGCTTGAGCCCCAGGCAGGCACAGCCTATACTGGATCTCAGTTCCTGTGAGCAAAGCAATGCTTCATTCCTCTGCCCTTGTATATCCAGATTTAGCAAACTCTCCAAGAAAGGGACCTTCTCTTGCTTTGCTTGTCATTTGCTTTGCTTTGCTAATTTGTTTTGCTAATAATAAACAACCACAGCACAGAGACTGAGTGACTACAGCACGAGGAGCTGCGATTGCATCGCTGTGTCACCCCTCCTTGGGCCACAGGTGCTTTGCTGATCTTGTCCTCATCTGGGATATCCAGGAACTCAGGGGCAGCAGGGCTGTACCAGGGCTGAGTGTCCAGGAGCCTGCCCTCTGCCTTGGGAGGCAGGTGCTGAGCAGTGCCTGCTCTCACACTCCTCGCAAGGTGGAGCAGGAAAATCAGGTCACAGGAGAGAGGGGCTGCAGTTTTACCATCTGCAGAAGGGTTTGTATGGGTTTGACATGCTGGGTCGGTGGCAGGTGTCCAAGGCACTGGGAGTATTGGAGAGTCTCAGCCTACTGGGTTATGAAAAGCAAGGAGAACTTTGCTGGCAGATGATGTCTCCAGCCAGGTCCTGCCTGCATCCCACTGCAGCTGCAAACCAGTGTTGGTCTTGTGCTGCCCAGATTTTGTGTTGCTGAAACGTCTGCGTGTACAGAAACCTTTGTGGAGATCATTGCTGAGATGTGGTCATGTGCCAAACTCTGCAGCACAGAAATGGAACAAGCTGGTGCATTCCCATTTCCCACCACGGTTTGAGCATGGAGGAGAAGCAAGGTGGGAGATGTTATAGTACTGTGGCTGTATTGTGAATAAACCCTCTCTGCTCCAATGTGCAGGAACACAGGACAGACCTGGCATGTCCTCCAAGTCCTAGAGAGCTGGTTGTCCAAGAGATCACTAAGAGCTCATGACTAAGCTAGAAATCACATTGAAGCCTCTCAGGTTCTTGGGACAAGTCACCTCCACCTTCTCTTTCTAACTAGCTCATCTCAGGCCCTGTGTGCCATTCAGCTTAGGGCGCTGCCCAACACTAGAGAAATCCCAGGCTGATCTGTGTTACTCCTTCCAGCTAGTTTTGTTTTGCTTTAAATTCATTGCTTCTTCTTTTCAGAGACTTGTTCAGTGGGGCTTGGCTTGGAGAGGGGCTGAAATGCCATCACACGTTCTGCACCTTATGAGAGGAAGTGTAATTGAGCCACCTACCTCTGAAACACATTGCCCACCTTTGAATAATCAGGGAAAGCCACCACAAGGGTTAAACACTTTATTTAGATGGCTTTGTTTGTTACGTGTGTGCTTTGCTTGTTCTGAGAATTAACAGAAGATAAGCTAAAAGTTCATTTATAAGAGTATTAAAGGATAATTATGATGGAGTAAATGCAGCAGGTCAAAAGGCATTATGATGAACAGAATCATAATATAGGGCTTGGGAAAATAAGCTAAAATGTACAATGCCTAACATCGCTCACTGAATGCCACAGAAAGTGTTCCTCCTCACAGTTTCTCTGCTTCCTCATTCCCACTCCTAATTAAAGTACCACCATCAGAACTCTGCTGTTTGGGCATGAATATGTCATGATAATCAATTGCAGCAACTGAAATTAAACTTTTGGACAGGCATAAATATGTGACCTTTTAATATCAACGAAATGATAAAAAAGATTTGGTAGGAAATCTGTTTCAATCAGATTAGAGGAGAAGTGGGTAAAGCTGATTACAAGCCCACTAAACACAGTATTTGGGCAGTATTTGTTCAGAAACAATAGCGTTAATTCTACTTTAACAAGTATTATCTGGAAAATCAATAATTAATGGTAACCCATTATCAACTTGTAATTTAGCACAGAGATTAAGTTGGAGGAGAAGTGAAAGCGAGTGGGCAACCTGCTTTTACTTGACCTGTCAGGCTGATGGATTAACAAGTGACAGTAGGGCTTCATATTTTTTTAAAGGAGAGGTGGTAGAAATAAGTCAATTTGGGCCTCTTGCTGTTTGGCATCCCCTTGCCCTCCTGCCTCCCCAAGCTTTGCAGAAGAGCTGCCTTGTGCAGCCAGGTCGCTGGAGCCAGGGGGATGACATCTCCAGTGGCACTTAGTCCTGGGACAAAGCTGGGGGACATCACCCCCAAATCCACAGGATGCCTGGAGAGAGGTGAGCAGGGGAGGGGAGAAGTGCTCTTTGCAGGTGGTGTGAGCATGTGCAGCAGCATCACCTTGGCTGGGCTTTGTACAGGGGCATCCCCCTCTTTAACATCTTCATGCAACTCCCAGTTTGCCAAAGTGCCCCCACCAGGCTTCCTTCCTTGGCTGACAGGGCTTGTAGCAACATGTGGGAATGCATGTGAGCTGCCAGATTTTCCTCAGCCAGCTCCTCCCTTCCCCTTACCACATCAGCTCTGCTTGGGGGAACAACCTTACTTGTCTCTGTGTGGTGCTGGGACCCAGATCCCACCTGTGTGTGGGTTGGAAGCAGTGTGCACAACTTGTCTCTCCATCAGGTCACTGCTAGAGATGCCAAACAGATGATGGCTTTCTGAAGACAACATTCTTCCAGAGGATACAGATGTCCTGATCAAGGATCTGTGTGTGTACACACGTGCATGATTCTCTCAGGGTGTCTCTGTGTGTGTTTGCTGAGGCCAGAGCAGGCTTTTAGAAGAGGAAAATTGCTGAATTTCAGGTGGACAGCAGTGAGCCAACACTTCTGCCTCGCTGCTGGTCTGCCCATCTTCTTCTGGGCACAGGCTCTTTCTTCCCAGAGCTGAGTAACCTACTTGGTTTTGGGCAGAGTGGGATGCAGTCCGTGGGCTGTAGTGGTTTATGAGAGTGAGAGAGTAAAAGGAGGTGGATTGAGGACAGGGGAAAGCAAGGAAGCCAGTGCTAGAGGGCTTGTGGAGGCCCTGGTGCAGCTGGACGTGGCTCTGTAGCCACCCACAGGTGGAATGCTCTCTGCCTTGCTCAAAGGCACTGGGCACAAATGACAAGCAATGACCTTTGCATAGACAAGAGGCAAGTGTGCAGGAATGTATCCCCTCTTTTAGCAGAGTTAGAGCTGGAAACAGGGACCTCTTGGGCTGGCCTCACCTTTCCCACCAAACTTGCCCTCACTCCTGATGTGGGTGAGGAGCGCCCTGGCAGGATGAGAAGCCCAAGGGTTGTATGTTGCTGTGGGACACAATAAATGAGAGGCAGGGAGTGATAGTTTTTCATAGAAGGCTGCATGATCTCCTTGCAGGAAGGAGACCCCGGTTTATTTTCTCTAGCTACCTTTATGCTTTTCAGATGTGCCCACCTTAGAGGTGGGACCTTTGGGAACCATTGGTCAGCTCCAGAGACCACCACACCAAGTCCCTCCTCTGGGAACAGATGTGAAACACAAGGTAGTTTACATTATGTGACCTTGTGTACCAAAGAAGTGCCTGGGAACAGAATTTCCCGAAACTAAAACAAGGCAGGCACGAAGCACAGCAACAGTTGTACTTGTCTCTCTGTCTCCACTGGCTACATCCTCCATTTCTGAGCTGCCCTGCCAGGGCAAGTGGAAGGCTGATGTCCCAGCACTGGCTGGACACAGCTGGCCCTGGGGCAGAGTGTGCAGCGGGGTGGGGATGGGGGTTTCATGGCAGCCAGCAGGGCAGGGTGCTCTCAGCACAGGGAACAGATTGAAGGCAGATTGTGCGGGTGAAGTAGCACCGTGCTACATAGATAGGGAGTGGCTTCAGAAATGGCATTTAATCATTCAACATTAACACAAGACATCTGTCACCACCCTTGGCAGTGATGGTGCTACACAGCAAAACAATATGTTCTGGTGCTCCTAATCACAGGAAAAACACTACTTTTTTTGCAGAGAGTTCTTTTAGTGCCCGGCACAAATCCTTCTATTTTATTATAGCAATCCCAGCCAAATCCTCCAATAAATGGAGTTTTTATTAATGTGCAGCTGTTGAATGAGAAAAAAATAAAACTCAGAAATAAAAATGAATCCCTGAATAATCAGGCTGATCCCATGCAGTAAGAACAAACAGGCCGACCACATACTTACAGCTTTTTGGTATTATTTAAAAATATGGTCAGGGCTTTTCTTTCCCACTCTATTTTTTTTACACAGACCTGATTAGATTTTGCTCAGGAAGATCCAAACCACTTCTGTGAGCTGGAAATGCAGCAAGGAGTGAGACGAGCTAGGATGAGGGTTACTTCCAGTATGTGTGCCTGACACTTGCCTGCTGCCATGGTCAGGAATTTACTTCGGCCAGGGAAGAGAATGGCAGGGTGGCACAGTGCCCAGGGCAGCTGGGGTTTGGCTTTGCAATGAGGGATGTGCTTGCAAAAGAGAACAGAAGAGAGTGCCAAAAAGAGCAAGGTGGAAAAAGCTAAGTGACAAAAATCCTCTGACCATGGCGGCTCTCTGCAGAGGATGGTCTGGTTTGCTTTAACCAGCTGCAGTTTGGTGCTCTTTGCCTTGTGAGGTGAAGTGCATATCAGAAGTGCTACTTTGCAGCTAAAAATGAAGGAGGAGTGATCCCATGGTGATGTGGTGGGTGAGGCAGGTGCTGAGTTGGGGGAAAGTGTAATGCCCAGCCTGCATTTAGCCCCAGGTCCTTTCCCTGTGCACACGTCCTGCCCTGCCAAAGTATCTGCAAGCTCTGTGTGATGAGTGGAGAGGCCTGCCAGGAACAGAACAAATCTCCTTCCTTTATGCTCGCTCTTGCTGCTGGGAGATCTGGCCCAGCCCTGCTCCCCCCACGGCCCAGCCATGCCGCTGCACGCGCCATGGAGGCTGGGCATAAGCAGGTCCCAGGCTCCGGTCCAGCTGGCAATGCTGCCACCATCCCGGGCTGTTCCCTGATGGCTCTGGCCCAGAGGAGAGTGCTGAACGAGCAGAGATGGAGGAGAATTGCTGGAGCTGCCATGGGATGTGTGCGGGTGTGTCCCGGTGGCTCAGACCTCGGACAGCCCCACCTGGAGTTCCACCTCTGACAGGAGGGCACAGCCAGCGTGGGGAGCAGCCCCAGAGCCAGCAGGGCTCTCAGGCTGCCCCAGGCACTCCGAGCTCAGCTGTGGCCATTGGGACACAGAGCCAGACCCTGATCACCCAGGGGTGCAGCCTGGCTGATGTGAGGCAGGAGGGAATGTCCTGAGCAGATAGCACCCTGCCTACGAAATGGCACGACCATCTCTGCTATTCATTCTGATTAAATCCCAGCCAAAGTAAAGCCCTAATTCTTCTGATTAAAGCTTAAAAGTTAAGCTCTTCGGACAGGATGTGTGCCTTGCCCTGTGCTCTCCTAAACCACTTTGTCCATTCCATGACAAGACACTAATAACACACTCCTGTATGTTTCTTCTCAGACAAATATGGTATTTTTATGTGGTCACTTGGCTATTTTGGAAGCAGGGAAGTAGAAGGAACGGCTCCAAGCAAAGCAGAGATCCATGTCTGCCAGGGTTCATCCTTTATGGATTGGGCTTTTCCTAGAGGAATTGCCCAGGGAGAGATGCCTCAACGCAGGCATGGGTTGGGATGTTACAGAAATGCTGTGTTACCTATGTGCTCTACAAGCACGGGATCAGCCTGCTGTCACTGCCCTGCAGGGAGTGGGTAAAAGGCAACTAACATGCTGAGCTGGGCTGTCAGGGGCAGGAGCAGATTTGTCACTGTTTCAGCCTCCATGAGCAGGTGGTTTACCCAGGGTAGCTCTGTTACGAAGCTTTGCCTGCTTGTCTGCTCTGCAGGACTTCCTGAGGATGTGGGATAAGACTGTGGATGGAGCTCACCTGCATCACACTTGCCTTTAAGGAGAAGCTCCTGGCAGCTGCTGGAAAGCATGTCCCTGGGCAAGAGCTGGGCTGCTGTGGTTTCAGCAGGGTCTGGGGACATCTCCTCAGGGACTCGTCCTCCACAGATGTTCAGCTTCGTGCAGGGAACCTAGGAAACTTCTGCCTTGAACATCTGGCACGGGGAAGCTCTCCCATCCTTTCCTCCTCTGCGCCACAGCCAGAGGCACAGCCTGGTATTGTTTGTCACAGATCAATGCATTTACCCATGTGGAAAAATGTCATTACCACCAGGGCTCGGCTTTTCTTTCCCCTTGCACCGCCCCTGCTGTGCTGGTGAGGGGCTGGCTAATTGCCTCTTTTCTCAGGTTGCCCCTGGGGACGGCTGCCCCGCAGCCTGCCACACAGCTCAGCTGCACTCTCAGGGCTTCCCCCAGCCAAAGGGGCTGCTTTGCCAAACAAATGAACACTCAGCCACTGTGCAGGACCACGGGGCTCTTTGTTACATCTCCTCCTGTGAGCTAAAGAAACAAAGGGAGGGGTCACTTAAAAAGAGAGGGAAGGATGGATCGTGGGCTCCCAGCCAGGAGGGGAGATGCAGGTAACCTGCTTGTCTGTGCATCCTGCTGGGATGGCCCCCAAAAGGGGACTGAGGCACAGGTTTCCTGCCCTAGGCAAAGGGGAAAAGGTATTGCCTAGGGTTTCTGCTGCCACTGCTGCGTGCTCACCTCTCAGGAGTCTGGGGAGTGCTTTGGCTGGAAGAGCTCTGCAGGAGCTGCAAAGGAGGCTGACCTGGGGGGGGGTTGAAGGAAACTGCTGACCAGGCATGTCTTCCCTGTAGAAACTGGAAACTTTCTAGGTATCAAACAACAGGAAATAAGAGCCTTCACTGCAATTTCCAAACACGAAGAAAATACATTTGTTCTACCTTCAAAATCCATTGTAACCTCGAGCCAAAAGGGAAGACTGTAGACAATAACCCCACAAACGAGAGGTTTATTTCTTCCTCCTATTATTTCCTCTTCTTTCTCCCAGAGTGTGACAATACCAATAATATAAGTCCTGTTTGAGATGATTAAATAATTATTCATTGTCAGCTACATTCAATTTGTTCATTTTATACATCATGTTCCTTTTTGGCATCAAGGCCCACCTTGACAATGTTAGAGGAATCCTGTCAAAGCAAAACCCAGGAGCCGGTAGAAAAGCTGGAGAGTCCTCTGTGCTAAAATCTCTCCTTTATTGTAGAAAAGATTAGTCCCTCAAGAAAATTTTACAAGTTTTACAACTCAGTGCTGCCAGTGTAAGAGAATAGAGGAGAAGATGGTGTAGGAGTGACATTGGTGAGAGCAAGGCTGAGCTCTAAAAGGAGAACCAGGAAGGGGAAGTCCCCAGGTGTTGAAAGATGCCCTTTCTGCATCCAAAAAGAAAATTGCAGAATGCAGTGTCAGAGCACAGAATACACATTGCTGGGTGTGTGGAGGAAAGCTGGGCAGGAGCAGTTTTTCTGCAGGGTCGAGTAAAATGGGTGAAGTGAGCTGCAGCAAAGCTATCCGTGTTTCTCACAGGAAATAATGTGGTTGCCTACAAGGATGAGGCAGGCAAGCACGTGTGCTTTCACTCTTCTGAGAAGGAGGATCCATGCACATGAATATATTTATGTTGTTTTTCTCTTATTTCTATAGGTTCTTTAGATGGTCTGTTTGGGACAACATGTCTTGGGTCATTTGCTGGTGTAATGTCAGATGGCATTTGTGAGACTTCCACATCAATCTTCAGCTAAAAGACCCCAGTTTAGGTCTCTTAGGAGTCCAGTTGTTAATGGGGGAGAGTGAGGACACTGTGAAACTCGTTAATAACTTATCTGGTCTGTCTGAAAAGAAATAGTTTGTGTTGGGAAGCCGTGCTTCAAAACCTTCCTGCTCCGTGCAGAGTGGAGAGAGCTGGGGAAGCCCAGGTGCCATTTGTCACAGGCCAGTGCTGAAAGGGATCTGCACCTCTTTGCACAGCCAAAGCCTCTGGATTCACCTGCAAGCAGAGGTGCCCCGTTTCACACCTGTTAGCACTCAAAAGAGCTGACTGGAAAGCCATGCTATGGGGAAGAGTGAGAGTAGTTGTCTGTGTGCTGGTGTCCCCTGCTTTAATTAGGTTCGTTTCTTTCATGGCAAGTGCTGTCATACCAAGCTGAAAAATCAATACCATATGGCACAGCACTCAGATAGCAAACTTGGAGATTAATTAAAGGAGAAGTGCTTCTGTTAGGTCTCAGAGCACAGCGCCTATGATTAGGCATGGCTGAACTGGTTTGGAAACGCAAAGGCTGGGCAGCACCAGAGCTGAGCTGGATGCTCTGCCACTCAGGGGTCAGAACAAACTGCAATCTCCCTTTCTTTACTCACTGAAATCACTGGCTGACATGTTTTCCTGGATTTCCCTGTGTCTTGCTTCCAGGCCAGGGGAAGGAGGTGAGAAGGGAAGCGTTGTTCTGGAAGGCTTCTGCTTGGTGAGGTGCTGGGTATGAACGTGGAGAAAGGGCTGCCTGGGGGCTCACTCTGCTCCTGAGCTGGGAGCTGGGAAAGCCACGGGAAGCAGCAGAAAGAGGAGAGGAGAGGAGAGGAGAGGAGAGGAGAGGAGAGGAGAGGAGAGGAGAGGAGAGGAGAGGAGAGGAGAGGAGAGGAGAGGAGAGGAGGAGGAGAGGAGAGGAGGAGGAGAGGAGAGGAGAATCAGACTCCATCACTTGGGAAGTTTCATTTCCAGGGCACAGACCAGAGTGGGATAATGTTGACCCCTCTTTGGGGAGCTGCTGATTTAATGAATGTGGCAGCTATTGTGTGTGTTTGGGACCCTCACAGACGTTTTTCTTCTGCCGATACTTTCTTTTCTTTTCGGCTTTAATGAGTGTTTCTCTAATTGACTTGATGATTTCTGTTTAATTAGCACATTTTGGAGGAATGATCAAAAAATAATAAGATAAAGTAATCAGACAAGCATAGTGCAAAGGAATAATAGCTCCTTTGTGGGGCTAATTGGAATGGACAGTCCATCGGCTAGTTTGGGGCTCCTCACAGTTGGATATTCCCAGCCTAGTTGTGCCTTGTGCCCAGAGCTTCCAAACACCCACATAGACCCAGCTTTGGTAGTCATTTCAATTAGCTTTAATGAGCTGTGAATGAGCACCAAGGAGAACCGAGTCTGGGCCTGACCTGTTTTGCCATTGCCCAGATTTTGCTTCAGGCTGTGGCAGCAGAGTTCACCCAGAACCTGCGCCAGGTGCCAGGCCCTGGGTGGCACCAGGCAGAGCATCTCCAGGGAGGGCTGTGCCCCAGCTCACACATCCTGTACACGACAAGAGGGGGTTGCCCACGGGGATATGAGGTGGGCAGATAAATGGTACTGGAAAGCAACAAGTTTGACAGAAGCAAGGAGGAGGGGAAGCAAAAAGCAGCAGCTGAAGGAGCAACCAGAAATGGGAGCTACCGCTGTTTTGCCTACTCCACCTGGGTTTCTTCCTGAACCCTCTGTCCCTTCCCATACATACAGCTCTGGAACAAGCCCCAGTCTCCTCCCTAGGAGCAGGAACAGTGCCTTCCATGGGCTACATCACCTACAGCTCCTTGGAGATCCACAGGGTGAGCTCTGCCTGCTCACCGAGCGCCAGCCATGCTTACGGTTGGTGCTGTAGGTGCAGCACCTTGCTGGCCATTTGTTTGCCCTGTGTTGGCTAGGAATTAATTAGGAGATGGGCTCCAGGCTGCTGTGACAGCTGTCTGCGTGCGGCACTTCCCAGCAGTTTGATTAAATCTGTGACACTCCAGATGTGAGCGCCCTGTGCAGCGGCACATGCTTTGCTCTTAAACTCCACTTAAACCGTGACTGCTCTTCTGGTTTTAATCAAAGGCAAGTGCCTTAAGACAGAAATCTGCAGAGGAATTAGCAGGGATGTCTCTGGGGCGTGCGGAGTGGGACATGGGCAGGGACCCCCGTGCCAAATGAGGGCTGACAGCACTTGCAGTGAGCTGGGCTGGCCGTGCCGCTGCACTGAGCAGGTGGTGCCTGGTCAGCTGTGGCTGTGCTCCCCCTGCAAGCCCTCTGCAAAGGGAGCACTTCCCACAGCCTGACAGTGCAGGGAGCACAGGTTCCCTCGTTCATTTGACCTGCTCACACCGCCTGCCTCTGCAAATCCACCATCCCACAATGGGCGGTGCTTGGCCACTACACACAGCTCTTGCTAACCGGCCCTGCTGCAGCCTGAGGAAACTCTCATTGCCTGCATTTCCAGGAGGAGGCTCATCTGTAACTTAGAGATGGGGATTGAGCCTTGCAAAACACAGGTGTGACTGGCTGCAATCCCCCTCTTTGCTGCCTTCTCCCCTAGCTAGGGCCTGTTTCTCAGCTCCTTTTCACCCACGTGTCAGGGGCAATGCTTTCACCGCAGCCATCGCTTCCCATGTTCCCAGCAGGATGTGGAGGAGGCAGAAGGAAAGCCCTTTCTCTCCTGTCCATGCTTATTGAGGTTCTCACCCTTGCCCAGTTGCCCGTGTTGCCATCAGCTGGCTGCTCACCCTGCTGCACTTCCCTTCTGGGTCACCCTGCACCTGTGCCAGGCCCACCACGGCCACCAGCAGGCTGCCTGAGCTTGCCCTACACAGCAGGAGCCCAAGGGCTGTGGTGGCAGCAGCATCCCTGGGGAGCAGCAGGCTCCAGCCTGCTCCTGTGCTGGTGTGCCAGGAGCTGATGCAGGTGCGGGGTGGGGAGTGGGGAGGAGGACTGGGCTGTGACTGCTGGTGCAGGTACAATGGATGGGAGTGCAGTAAGAGCTGGGCTTTTGGAGATGGGTTCTCCATCCAGCCTGGGGCACAGGAGCCTCTTCCACCCTGAGCTGCCTGAAACTGTCAGCTGGTCCTTTATTATTGACCTGATTCATATCTAAACCAGGGAGGTGAAAGCTGCCTTATCCCATTACTAATCCCCTAAACCATGCCCTTCAATACCTTCTCCTTGCTGACCCCTCCTCGCTGCTACAGCAGGTGGTTCCAGGCTGAGTGTGCATCCTTCTGGGGCTTTCCCTGAGCCCCACGGTGAAGAGAAGGCCTCCAAAAACCCACCCAGTGCTGGCTCTGGAGTTACTGTCAGCTGAGGGGTTCTGCCCAAATGCTGCTTGTCTCTGTAACCCCCTAAGGACTTGTTTCTGGGGTCTGAGCAGGACAGCTCCAGGCATCCATCCCATCATACGTGCCCTCCATCCTACAGGTCATGGTGGTGGAGCAGCCATGGGGAGGAGGGGACAACCTGGGGACCATCCCACCTCGCTGGGTCCCTAATCCTGCAAAGTGCAGCAGGGATGGGGGTGCTCCAGCATCAGCTGCAGGCACCATTCACCCCCTGGCAGGTGGGACTGCAGCCAGGCCGGGGTCCTGTGGCTCTCTCTGGAAGAGCCCCATGGAGATTGTGGCTGCTGGGGCACCTTGAGGCTGCTGGGCCGGCTGGCACAGGCATCCTGCCCGTGGAGGGGGGGGCAAACCCCAGGGAAATTAGAGCAAGGGGCGATGTTTGATGTTCTGCTCTTTAAGCGATTAATAATCTTTCGGCGTCGGAGAATCAGCTGAAAATCTTCCTTAGAAAATAATGAGCAGAGAAACATTTACTGATTAGTCTAATCCCAGCTAATCCTATCTGATGAGCGTATATCAAGATATCCTTTAACTGATTTATTGTCCAAAGGACCGGTGGGGATGCCCGTCTTCCCCACGGGCTGGGGGAGCTGGGGGTGGCAGCAGGAGTGTCCCCACACTGCCCCTGTCCCACCTGGGGAGCGGGTGTGTCCCCATCCCCCAGGGCACGGCCTGGCTCAGCCTGGCCCCGGGCAGCAGCGCCATATCCAGGCCACCTTGCCAGCACGGGGAGATTTAATCGCTATTTCCATTTCTGCATCCATCGGCTTTCTCTTGGGTTTGAGCTTTTATGTTTCATAAACTGATTAGGAGCAATTATACGTGCTTTATCCCCAAACTTTCCAAATGCCTAGGCCATATGCATATTTAAGGCTTCATCATCTCTCCCAACAGCTCAGCCTCAATGTAAACTGCTGAAATCAAGCTGATTCTGGGACAACATCAAAAATTAGGGTTTTAACCACTAATATCTGCTCAAACAGGAAATTTGTTGTGGGTGGTGGCCGGATTATGACTTCTAATTACTGTGGCAGATCCTCCCTGCCTAGCAGTGAAAGTCTCCTGTTCCAGCAAAACTGCAGCAAAACCACTCTGGGGACGTGGAGATGCCCAAGGGGACCCCGGGGTGCTCTGTGCCTGGGCAGGGGGCAGCCCCGGGTGGGGATGCCCCAAGCATCTCTTCATCCTGAGCACACGGGGACCCTGAATTGGAGGCTTGGGAAGTGTGACCACCCTCCCACACCTCCCACACCTCCCACTCCCCTCACACCCATTTGCCTTTCTTGGTGAGAAGCAGGATGGTGCAGAGGGTCCCCCCCGCCAGCCCCCAGCGCCGGCCACGGCAATTATCCTAAATGAAAGTTATTGTTCTGCTAATCCCGGGAACAGCTTGCCATGGGAGATTTGGGTCTTTCTTTAATAATGCAAAGTTAATGCGGAGTCCCCTTGTAATTATCTTTATCAGAAGGACCCTCGGTTAATCTGAGCGCCCAATGAGGGCCTGGATCAGGCGGCCCGTGTAAGCCGGTTGTAAATCATTTCCATCAACAGATGAAGGGAAGGGGGAAAAAAATTGCAGCCCAGGTGCAAGAATCTGGGAGCAAAAGGGAGCACAGCGGCCAGGCACCTCGAGGCGGCCCCGGCCCTGGTGACCTGGGGCGGGAGGGTCCTGCCCGGGAGCCCCTGCCTGTTCCCATCCCCGTCCCCAGGGTGCTGAGCCCAGTGGGATGTCCCTTCTGGGATGTGGGGCCGAGGGGTCTTGGGCTGGGCTGGGGGTACCGGGGAGGGCACAGGGGCATAGCAGGGGGCTCCTGGGAGGAAAACCCGGAGAGGGAACCCAAGGGGGTGTGAGGGGGGTTGATGGAGGATGGGGTGGGGGGGAACCAGAGTGACCGGGCCTGGGCGGGACAGGCACTGAGAGGTGGTCCTGGAGAGGAGCTGAGCGCAACCGCGGGGGACCGGCGGGCGGTGGTGAGGAGCGAGGGGCGGGGGCCGTGGGGAGCGGAGGGAGGGACGGCCCGAGGGGGCGGCGGGGGCCGGGCGGCGGCCCGGGGGAGGGGCGCGGGGCCGCTGCGGGCGGGAGGGGGGACAGAGGCCGCTAATCCGGGGATTGGGAGCACCCCCCCGCCGGTCTGGAGTGTGATTGGAGCCGGGACCGGCGGCGGGACGATAAAAAGGGCGGCGGGCGGCGGTGGCCGGGCCAGGCGGCGGCGGCGGCGGCGATGCCGGGCCGGGCGGAGCCGTCGGGGGGACGCGCGGCGGCGGGGCCGGTGGCGGCGGGGCCGGTGGCGGTGCCCGTGCCGGTGACACCCGGGGCGGCGGCGCGGCCGGGAGGCGCGGGGCTGCGGGCCAAGGGCTTCGCCATCACCGACCTGCTGGGGCTGGAAGCCGAGCTGCAGCCGCCCCCCGGGCCCCCCCCGGCCGCCACCGCCGGCGCCTACGAGGGCGGCGGGGCGCTGGGGCTGGGGCTGGGGCTGCTGTGCAGCCTGGGGGGGCCGGGCGGCCCGTGCCTGCTGCCCGCCCCGCTGCCGCTGCTGCCCGCCCGCGGCCCCCGCCCGCCGCCCGGGCCGCCGCCCGCCGCCCGCCGCCACAAGGAGAACATCTCCGGTGAGCGGGGTCGGGCTCGGGGGTGGCCGCTCAGGCGCGCACGGGGACCCCCGTCCGGAGCCGCTGCCGGGGCTGCCTCGCACCTGCGGCCGGCATCCTCCCGCCCGTGCGCGCTCGGCTCCCGTGCTCCCCGTCCCGCCGGGATGCCGAGCCTTCCACCCTCCGGCCGGCCTGGGCTCCCACCCCCCGCCCCGGGATGCCATCACCGGGGCTGGGCCGTGGGAAGGGGCCCCCTTCCTGGGCCGGAACCGGGCTCGGGGAGCTGCGCTCGGTTGCCCCGCTCCCGACGGGAACGTGACTCTCCCCCTCCCGCATGCCGCTGCCAGATGAGGACAGCCTGTCTGGGGACGCCAGCGACCTGAAGATGTCCAGCTCCCAGATCAAGAGGAAGAAGCGGCGGCACAGGTAGCGCCCGGGAGCCAGGCTGGCCCCGTGCTCACTCACCCCCTCGCTGCTGCCACCATCCTCCCGCTGTTCCTCTGAGCCCCGGGCTGGGCCGGTCGGTATCCCCAAGCGGGATAAAGGGAGGAAAGAGGAGGGCTGCAGCTGGGGAGGGGGAGAATTTTCCGGAGGAAAACCTCAGCACGGGGGGGCTGCCATCCTCGCCGTTCGCCCAAGGTCCGGACGGTGTGACAGGATGCTCTCTCCTCTCGGCAGGACTGTGTTCACAGCTCACCAGCTGGAGGAGCTGGAGAAGGCTTTCAATGAAGCACACTACCCCGACGTCTATGCCCGGGAGATGCTGGCTGTGAAGACGGAGCTGCCGGAGGACAGGATACAGGTAGGTGGTGGCTGCAGCCATCCTCTCCCTTCCGTAGAGTCTGCGGGCTGCCGGGATCCGGCCGTCTCCTCTGCTCCGGCAGTGAGTGCAGGCGGTGGGAAGGCGGTGGCACTGAAACGCTGCAGGGTGCCTGGGGTGGGGGGCTCAGCTTCTGCCTGCTGGCATCGAACAGCTCCCAAATGGGCATGCAGAACCGGGGGACTGAGCTGGCCCCCGCAGTTGTTCACTGCTGGCACCTCGGCTCTGTCCTCCACCCGGGCAGGAGCTGGGAGCAATCCGGAGCTGCTGGGCCGAGCTGTGACACAGGAGCTTGCTCACTTGCTTGTCCCTTTGAGGGACAACGTGGCATTTTAGGGCCTGATCCTGCTCCCCTATGGAACAGCTCAGGAGCTTAAGAATGAGCGGGTGGTTTGGGCACCTGGTGGTCTGGGTTATATCTGCACCCCTCAAACCTTCAAGTACAGGAGTGGGGTGGGAGGAGGGACCTGAGCACCTTCTGTCATCATTGGACCCTGCACTATGGAGCCCTTTCCCTGGGGAGGCTGGTGCTTTGTGGGTCAGGCAGGGAGGCGCTGCGGGCAGGCGGAGCAGCTTGGGGTGACTCTGGCTGGGATCACCCTCCTGTGTCACCATCAGCCTCATGTTAACCTGTGCTCCCTCTCCCCCCCTTCCTCCCGTCTCTGACACCCACCTGTGTGCCCTCCCTCGCCCCCCTCCCCACACACCGCCCCGGCTGCCCTCCCGGTGCCGCCTGCCCGTCCCCGCCCTGTGTCTGCCCACCCCCGGCCGGCCCCGCGCCCTGGCTGGACATTCCCCCGCTGCCCACGGGCCCTGGACACCCGGCCGCGGGGGCTGCCTCCTCCCCGCCCCCGCCCCTCCGTGCTCTCCTGGCGTTACCCCTGAAGGTTTGGTTTCAGAACCGAAGAGCCAAGTGGCGCAAGCGGGAGAAGTGCTGGGGCCGGAGCAGCGTGATGGCCGAGTACGGCCTCTACGGGGCCATGGTGCGGCACTCCATCCCCCTGCCCGAGTCCATCATCAACTCCGCCAAGAGCGGCCTGGTGGGATCCTGCGCCCCGTGGCTGCTGGGTGAGTGGCGGCTCGGCCTGCTGCTGGGAGCATCGGGGCTCGGCCTCTCCCTTCACAGGGCTGCCCTTGCCTTTTTACAGAGAGGAGTGGGGCCTCCTTCACTCCTACCCAGTGCCCTGCGCTTTCCGCTCCCTCCCTGCAAAGAGCCGCTGGGAGAGGGAAAGCTTTTTGCTGCTGTGTCAGACAGCTGCCTGCACGTGGGTGGGTAACCCTGCAGTGCTAGCAGGCAGCTTGGGAGCTGCAAGGGATCTAAGGAGTCACTAGCACCCACCCCTAAGCTGAAGACACCTCAGAGCTGCCCTCTGCTCATACACAGTCAATATCCAGGTGGGGATGGGCCATTACAGCACACCTCTCCCTGTAAGCTTTCCCTGCTGCAGGGGAGGTACAGACTAATTTTGCCACAAGCCCTCCCCTCGGGCTGCAGAGAGCAGGTGGTGGGGCTCTGGGTTGGGAAAGGCTGGTGGCTAGAGAGAGCTTTCCTTGGGATGCAGGCAGGAACTGAGGGACGCAGCAGTAATGCAGGAGGTGATTCTGAGCTGCCCCAGGCAGAAATAAACAACCAGCACCCTTGGCTTTGCTCTCTCCCTTCCACAAGGTATGCACAAAAAGTCCATGGAGGTAAGCAGGAAGGCAGAGAGCCAGGAGAAGCTGGCAGATGGCTGGCGAGTGGAGCAGGAGGAGGAGGAGGAGGAACTCAAAGGGACTCAGGCCAGTTCCCAGAGGGGCTCCGACAAGCTTGGGCCTGCAAAGGACTCGGAGGACACGGCCATCGACCTCTCCAGGACAGCCAAGCACGAGAAGAGGGGTGTGCTGAGGCAGTACATCAACGGGGAGCCCCCCCCAGAGCAGAAGGACAGGGACCACTGAGCCTGGGCTGCCCCGGAGGAGGCCGGGCCTCGCAGCGTCCTGCCGAGGCCATCATATTTATTGATAGATATATATATATTTTTTCTTAAATAATTCAGGAACTTTTCTCTGAATTCAGGGCATTTTAAAAGCGGGCACAGGCATCCCCTTGTCCCCTGACTTTCAAGCTGTTCACTGCTCAGCAGAGCCTGGGCGGGGAGGAGGGGAGCGCCCTGTGGCCAGCACCCACGGCTGCCGGGGAGGAGCCCCTTCCCCTCCGTGCTGGGAGCAGCTCCCCAGCCAGCCAGAAGCACAGAGAGGAGCAGCAGCACACTGGAGCTGCTCCCTCCTCCGAGCCCCAGGTGCAAGGATGGTTTGCAGGCGCCTTCTCCGAGCGCTCCCAGCCCGCCTGTGCCAGCCCCTCCACGCCCAGCACACGGCTCTTCCACCTCAAGGAGCAGCAGGGGTTTGAGACGTGCTGGGGTTCATCCTCAAGCTGGTGTAACCTGACAGGCAGGCAGGTTCAGGCTCCCTGAGGATCTAGCCTGCCACTGCAGCCTTATCACTGGATGTACACTGTGTTATCTTCCTCAACTCGCGTTTGGGGGAAGGGGGTGAGGAGGTTTTTGTTTATGCAATGATTTTGTACGCTCTTGAATGTCACTTGCCACACTATGCATGATAGAACAGACCTTCTTGAAAAGCAAGCCATAGTACCCTGGAGCAATTAAACAATTTTGTGAGTTGACATGAGAAGATATTTTGTAATTGTCTGTAAAAAGTGTTAATGTCAGAGCTGTTTCTTGGTCGCCCTATATTTATGTCTAAAAGCACTTTAGTAATCTGGATTTTTGAATGTGGCTCTCCCTGTGTTGTCCACCATTTATTTATTACACATCCATAAATAAAATCGTGGTGTATCTTTGGTTTTCATGCCCTGTATTGCAGTTTATACCTCCCTTTGCCACATCTGCTGAACTGGTCCACGTGCATTGCCTCGACAGCTCTCCTGGAACACCTCCAGTTTCAACTACCAGCCAAAACATAACGGGAAATTATCAAAAGGCTTTATTAAAATCTGAGCAATTCCAATTTGGAAAGTGTCCTAACACAGCTCAGGGGGTGTGTGGCCAGGTCCTGATGCTGTCACCTGGTCCTGCCTCTGCTGCTGGGCCTGGCTGCTCTCACAGATGCAGCCACAGGCTGTGCTGGGCAGGGGGAGAGTGGGGGGACAGCTCCTGGGAAGGGTGGAGAAGTGGCACGGGCAGATTTCCTGCCTTTCCCCTCCTCTGCTCGGCCAGACCCCACCAGGCGGCCAGGGGAGGGGTAACATATGCATGGCAAATACAGCTTTGCAGGGAGAAAAAAAAAAAAAAAAAAAAAAAAAGTTTGCTGGGGGGGCTGTGGAGAGCACGGTTCAGGAAAGGACCAGCCAGGGCTTATTGCAGCAGCAATTAGGCTCACTGAGAGCCGAGACTTAGCACATTGGAGGCCTAATCCTGCCTGAGCAGCATCTGCAAACCTTTTATTTGGGCTGTGCCACGCTGGCACGGGATGCTTGCAATCCCTTTTTTTTTTTTTTTTTCCCTTTGGTCTGCCTGCTGCAGATGGCCTGGCTCTCTGCCTTGTGCTGGCTGCAGTGCTGTGAGAGCAAGCACGTCACCACCACCAGTGCCACAAGGGGGGACACTGTCACTCCAGCCCGCGCAGGGTGCAGAGCCCCGGCGCTCCTGGCAGTGCCTGGTGGGCTCCCAGCTCTCACCACAGGCTGGGAAAGAGGAGCCAAGAGGAGGGGAAAGTGCCCGGCCCGAGGCACTTCCCGTGTGCTGGGGAGGGACAGTGGGGCACAGACGCTGGGGGTGGCGGTGCCTGCCCAGGCTCAGCTCCTGGGGACAGGGTCTGGTGCCCTCCTTGGAGCAGGGAGCCACTCTGAGGCTCCAGCTCTCTGCACTGACCCTGGCAGGGAGGTGCCCACTATCCTCCAGTGTCCCTGCCTGGAGCAGCAACAGGAGCAGGGCAGCACGTTCTTGCTGTGAAAAACGACGTTTCACCTTTTTATATTATTTTATAAGTTTAATAAAAATAAAATAGAATAAAAATAGAAAATAAAGGAGACAAAAGAGTGAGCTGCTCAGCTGAGGGTGCAAAGCCACACCCCATTCCAGATTTCTTGGTATTTAAAAGTCTTGGTGTTGCATATTTAAATGAGCTAATGCATGATTCAAATATTCATTTTGGTTTCAAGACCCCCCCCTTAAGTACACAGTTTATTTATGGGGCTCCATAGAGTCTGCATGGAGGTGGTAAATCAGTCTTCTTCAACAAGGCTCAATTGTTCCTTATCTTTAGGAATTCCAGACGTCCCTCCTGTCTTCTATCTATCTGAGGAATTACAAAAAAAACAAAACAATCCCATCCCTAGTTTGTTACAATCTAAGAATATTCATCTATCACATTTTTCAAATTCTATTAATAAAAGAACATGCAATACAACCTTCTCATATTATACATAAAGCAATCAGCTTGCTGTATGCGAAAAGCCAGCCCCGAGACGTGCATTTATAACGTTGTTGTTCCTTCAGGTTTGCTCCGTGCTGCGATCAGCGGCAGCCAGCGCCAGCCGCGGCTCCTGATGAAACCCCGATGCCAGGCAGCGGCTGTCACCTGCACACAGCTCATGGGAGACCCCACAGCCGTCCTGGCGACCACACCAGCGCCTGGTGCCGTGAGCTTCCCTCTGTAAGGAGCCCTGGGGGTCCCGCAGCCGCGGGTGCTCAAGCTGGACACCCCTCGCATGCGGCCCGGGCAAGAAAATCAGTGAATTCCGAGGCAGCGCTCAGCACACGCAGGTCCCGCTGGCTGGAAGCTGCTGCCAGGCACCCGGGGCTGCAGGGCACTGCTGGGGCTCTCCGGGTGATGGGCCCCGAGCAGAGAAGGCTGCAGGGCTGCATGTGCGGCAGCACCTTCTCGGTGCCATCTCCGCACGGCTGGAGCAGCCCCGGTACCGAGCGGTGTCCCTCTGCCCGGTACCGGGCGGTGTCACTGCCCCGGTACCGAGCGGTGTCCCTCTGCCCGGTACCGAGCGGTGTCACTGCCCCGGTACCGAGCGGTGTCCCTCTGCCCGGTACCGAGCGGTGTCACCCTGCTCCGGTACCGAGCGGTGTCCCTCTGCCCCGGTACCGAGCGGTGTCCCTCTGCCCGGTACCGGGCGGTGTCACTGCCCCGGTACCGAGCGGTGTCCCTCTGCCCCGGTACCGAGCGGTGTCACTGCCCCGGTACCGAGCGGTGTCCCTCTGCCCGGTACCGAGCGGTGTCACCCTGCTCCGGTACCGAGCGGTGTCACTGCCCCGGTACCGAGCGGTGTCTCTCTGCCCGGTACCGAGCGGTGTCACCCTGCTCCGGTACCGAGCGGTGTCACTGCCCCGGCCGGTGCTCCCCAGCCGCAGGAGGGCCGGCAGCTCGGGGAGCGAGCCCGAAGGCTTTGTAAGCGCTCCCTCGTGTGGAGCGGGGCGATGGGACACGGCCGGCAGCCCGGGAAAGGGGCAGCCTGGCTGGAGCCCCAGCGGCAACTGGAAGCCTCATTCCCTCCTCTTGTTCCACAGACCCCCGCGGGGCCGTGTCCGGACGTCTGCTGCGGATGCAGAATTCAGGAATCCTGCGGGGTTTGTGCTCCATTCCTCCCGTCTCGCATCCCCAACAGGCACTCGGTACAGAGCAGTCTCTGGCAGAGGGCACAGGCGCTGATCAGAGCCTCTGACTTTCCCCAGACTGCTTCAGGGCCGCTCCTGTCCGGGGGTGCATCAGGCACAGCACCGCCTGCTGCTTGAGGAACGGGGTTGTTCTCTCTGTTCTGTCGCTGTTGGACACGAAGGAAAGACACGGACTCGTGATTTCAGAAGGCTGATGTTCCAAAAAAAGGCTGGTTAATTCTCAGAACCTATTTTTATAATTTTTTACAACGTGCCCACCTAAGAGGTGGGATCTTTTGGACCATTGGTCACACCAAGGGTCAACGAGCAAAGTCCCTCCTTAGGAGAGAAATGCGAAAAACAAGAGAGTTTAAAAGGTGTGACCTTGTTCAGCAGTTTAGGTCCCTGGGAAAGAACTTCAGAAAACCCAAACATGACAGGCAGTGACTACATCGCTCCACACTGGGGCGGCCTTGCCTCGAGTCCTGGGGGCAGTTTTGGGCACCTCAATGTAAAACAGACACGACAAGTATTAGAGAGCTTCCAAAGGAGGGCTACGAAGGTGGTGAAGGGGAGGCCTTGCGAGGAGCAGCTGGGGTCGCGTTGTTGAGCCTGGAGGAGACTGAGGAGAGAGCCCACCTCGGTCTGCAGCTTCCTCTGAAGCACAGGGGCAGACACTGACCCTTTGTCTGTGGTGGCCAGGACGGGACCCGAGAGGATGGCTCTAAAGCTGTATCAGGGGACGTTTAGGTTGGAAATTAGGAAAAGCTTTTTCACCCAGAGGGTGGCTGGGCACTGGAACAGGCTCCCCAGGGAAGCGGTCACAGCACCAAGCCCGACAGAGATCAGCGGGTGTTTGGACAATACTCTCGGGCACTCTCTGTGATTACCGGGGCTGTCCCGTGCAGGGACAGGAGTCGGGCTTTGATGATCCTATGCATCCCTTCCAACTCAGACTATTCTACAACGCTATGATTTCCTAGGCAAGTTCAGCCCTAACACCAACACAAGTCCATTCTTTTAAACCAGGTTGCACGTGTTCAGCCCGCACAATCTCCTCAGGCTGCCACCGGCGAGGGCACCGCTCCTGCCCCGAGAGCCCTTTCCCTGCCATCCCGCCCTGTGCTGCCGCGATGCTCGCGGGGGGAGCGGAACAGCCCCAGCGCGACCCGTCCTTCGGGCCACATTCCCCCTCCGTGCCCCCCTCGGCAGGCCCTGCCCGCGCCCTGCCGGAGCCCGGGGAGCGCGGGGCGGGCGCCCCCGCCTGTCGCTGCCCCGCAGGGCTCGGAGCAGGCGCCGGAGCGCGGCCGCCGCCTCCCCTGCGAGCCCGGGGCCGCTCTGCGCCGCCGCTCTGCGGGCTCGGCGGGGCGGGGCGGGCACCGCGCTCCTCCCCGGGCCGCCCCCGCTGGCCGCGGCGGCGATGGCGGTGGCCGTGCTGCGGCCGCTGGACGCGCCGCCGGCCGAGCTGTGGCCGGCCGAGCTGTGGCCGGCCTCGGCGCTGCTGCTGGCTCCGGCGGGGCTGTGCGCGGCGCTGCGCGGGCGGGGCGCGGGCGCGCTGGTGCTGGCGGTGCGGCCGGCGGGGCGCGGCGGGGCGCAGCCGGTGCTGCTGAGCGCCGTGGCGCTGGAGGCGGGCGGGCGGCGCGGCGCGGAGCTGTGGCTGCGCGGGGCGCTGCTGCGGCGGCTGGGGCTGGCGGCCGGCCGCAGGGTGGCCGTGTGGCCCGTGCGGAGCCCGCCGGCGCTGGCCTGGGTGCTGCTGGGGGCGGCGGGGCGGGCGGGGAGGCCGGCGGGCGGCGCGGTGCTGGCGCGGCGGGGCGAGGCGCTGCCGGGGCCGGGCCCCGGGCCGGGCCCGCTGGTGCTGGAGGCGCGCCCGGCGCTCCAGGGGCTGCTGGGCGGAGGGACGCGCACCGCCCTGGCACCGCCGCCGCCGCCCGCCCCGCCGGGCCCCGCCCGCGGCCGCCCCCCGCCCGCCGCGCCGCCGCTCGTCTCCCGCTTCGCCGCCGCCGCCGCCGCCGGGCCCAGGCTGCGGGCGGTGCCCGGCGGGGCGGGCGGTGGCGGGGCGGAGGTGTGGGTGAGCCGGCCGGCGCTGCTGGCGCTGGGGCTGTTCCAGGGCGAGTGGGTGCGGGTGGGCGCGGAGGGGGCGGCCCGGCCGCACCTGGCGGCGCTGCTGGCCCGGCCGCCGCCCTGGGAGTACCCGCGGGCCGCCCGCCGCGGCCCCGCCGACGGCACCGCGCTGCTGGCCCCGGCCCTGGCCTTCAACCTGGGCTGCGAGCCCGCCGCCGCCGCGCACCTCCGCCTGCAGGTGAGGCCAGGCCGCCCATCCCGGCCCGTCCCGGCCCGTCCCGGGCAGCGGGGCAGCCCCGGCCGCGGCTGACGGCGCGCCCCGGACCCTCCGCAGAGGTACGAGAGGAGCGGCGCCGCCGATGGCGAGGGCAGCCGCTCCGTGCTGTCCGTGCCCCCGTTCGCCAGGGAGCTGCACCTGGAGCTGGTCTGCTCGCCGGCCTACAGCTCCCGGGGAAGCTACGACGCCGTGCTCTACAGGCACTTCCAGAGCCCGCGGTGAGCGCCTGAGCTTCCCTCCGTGCTTGGGCACGGCCGGGGACTGCACATCTACATCCCCGTGCAGGGGCCGGGTGGTGTTAGGGTGACCCCTTGCACTGTCCTGCCACGAGTGGGCTCTGCTTGGGCACAGCGCTTCCCGGCCCGTCCTTCGCAAGTCAGCTTCGAGCCTCCTGCCTCACCATCCACCATCCAGTGCCGAGGGCTCGCAGGTGCTGCCCACAGATGCTGTCCGTCGTGGGCCCTGTTTGTAATCCCAGATTTCAGCTGAGCAGTCAGGAATCAGATGTGTTGCCATCTCTTCTTCCAATGCCTGTGCCCGAGCATCTTTGCCAAGGCTGTCTGTTGGAATTATCCCCAGCTATTCCATAGATAAGGGGGAGATTTTGTCAGAGTGAGACACTGATGAGGTTCACCTTGTATATCATTCCCAGAGGGCTCCCTTAGGAGTCTGGATACGCCTGGTTTCATCCAGTGCATGCCAGATCTCTCCGTGGCTATTGGTAGTTTTATTTACAGGCAAGGAGTGAGTCACTATGAAGAGTAACTTTCTTTTGAGTCTAAGCACTTGTGATGCAGGGCAGGGAGGGCACACAACCAGAAGGATGTACTCTCTTTCACTGATAAAACTCTCTGGGTTTTTTTTAGGCTGGTCCAGGAGGGAGACATCCTGTGTGTTCCAACATTTGGAAATGCTGAGTTTATAGAACTAAATGCAGACAAGTTCCTAAGGTAGGTGTCAACAGACTTTGGCTCTATTACTTGGTACCAGAAGGGCAGAGGAGCTTTTCCATGACTGACTCTCATGAAATCAGACAGTTTATTCCATTCTGATCTGTCCCTGGATTGCAGTGTTTTATCTGTCTCTTAATATACTAGGGAGAGGGAAATGTTTCTGTTGGATAGTGGAGGGCTGCAGCTGAGGGAGGCCTCCTTTAGCTCATTCGAATGGTTGGGAAGGGAAAAAAGGAGAAAAAGAGGTGGAGCAACTGATGGGGATAAAGAGTGAAGAGGAAGGGGTGGCCTGAGGGCAGTCAGAGCCCCATAAAGAAAGCAAAGTGGGAGCTGGGCGTGTCAAACTTGTGACAACAAAATGTGACTACAAGCCCTGGGAGTTCATGTTAGTAAAACATTTCTGTTTGGCCACCAGCTCTGCCTTTTTTTGGTTCTGCTGGTGTGGCTTTGGAGCAGTGATGCTAAGTGGGAGAAGGAAGGTCCCCTTTGTGTCAGGATGAGGGTGCTCTGAGTGGCATTCCCAGCACTCACATTGGCTGGTCCTTGTGCATGCTGCCAGAGAACACGACCATCTCTGCTCACCTGTAATTTTCAGCTGTCTTCTTGTTGGCATTCATGTTCCTTCCTTCAAGGTCTCGCCTAAGCAGTTCAGAGTGCTTGTTTCCTTCCCCTCAGGTGGCCAGAGCTTTACTTCAAGGTGAAGAAGATCGTGGGCATGGTGGAGGGCGAGCAGTCCGAGGGGTACCTAGTGGACACCCAGAACTCATCCCTCTACCTGGTGAGCAGAGAGGAGACCTGAGAGAGGAGACCAGCGTGCCTCCTGCCCTTGGGAAGTGACCTTTCAGGACAGGTTTTGTCACTTGGCCCCGCTCCTTACCTGGCTGCTGTTCTTCCTTCCTGGCAGGTGGGTTCAACAAACAGCGCCGTGCCGTCTGCCCCGGGCTGTGCCAGCAGTGAGTTCTGGGGCAGTTTGTCTCCTGCCGGGCTCTCCGAGGTGGTGAGGCAGCTCTGCCACGCTCTTCGGCCTCACCTGGGCCCCAGGTGAGCTGGGATTCCCTGGGAGCAGCCCTGACAGAGGAGGGCAGAGGGAGGGCCCAGGGAGGGCACAGCTCCCTGTCTGTCTGTTGCAGGGCACAGGGAGGGCCCAGCTCCCTGTCTGTCGTTGCAGGGAGAGCACAGCTCCCTGTCTGTCGTTGCAGGCCCAGGGAGGGCACAGCTCCCTGTCTGTCTGTCGTTGCAGGCCCAGGGAGGGCACAGCTCCCTGTCTGTCTGTCGTTGCAGGCCCAGGGAGGGCCCAGCTCCCTGTTTGTCTGTCATTGCAGGGAGGGCACAGCTCCCTGTCTGTCTGTCGTTGCAGGCCCGGCGCGCTGAGCGGCGTGGGCAGCGTTCTCCTCTCGGGGCCCAGCGGCAGCGGGAAGCTGGTGGCCGTCAGAGCTGCCTGCAGCTGCCTCAACCTCCACCTCCTCAAGGTGAGTCCTCCTGTGGATCGCTGGGTTTATGGCACACAGAGAATCATGGAAATGTTTTTGAGGTCAGCCCTGCCTTCACCCCTGCTGCGGCCGTGGCACGAGCCTGTTGCTACGCTTCGTGCCTGCCATGTTTTAGTTTTGAGAAATTCTGTTCTCAAGCACTCTTTCTGGTAAGCAAAGTCACATATTGTAAACTACCTTGTTTTGCACATATTTTCCCAGAAGAGAGATTTAGCGTAGTAGTCTCTAGAACTGACCAGTGGTTCCCAAAGGTCCCACCTCTAAGGTGGGCACATCTGTAAAAGCATAAAAAAAACCCCAAAAAATAAACCAGTAGCTCCTCCTAGATGAGAAGTCCATGCAACCTTCAGTCCACTCCCTGCCTCCATTTATTGTGTCCAACAGCGACACGAGCCTGTCCAGGAGCTGCTTCCATGTGCGGATGCAGACAAGTGAGGCACCAACGATGCTGAGATCTTCCTTAGCTGAGAGGGAAAAGAAAAGCAGCCCTTTGGTTTCATGCTAGCACGTGTAACCAGGGCTGGCTCAAAAGCCCTTGGCCTGTCAGACAGCTGCCCTGTGGCTGTGTTCACGTTCACCCCTCTGCCCAGAGCAGTGCAGTGGCAGGTGGAATTCACTGGAGTTGGTTTTATGTGGAGTGTGATAAAGTTGGAGCTGATGGTCAGTATTAAGGGTTTGGTTTTATGTCAATGGCCCCATGAAAGCTCGTGCTCTGCTCTCCATATATAAAAAATCAGATCAGGTTTTCTGAGGCACACTTGAGAGTGGGTGCTGCTGCTGCTGCTCTGCAAATCCATGTCCTGACCCAGACTGAGTATCACGAGTATCATGCACAGCTCTGTTCTCCCCATCACAAAAGCATAAACCTGAACAGGGAAAATTTGGAGAAGGACACTGGGTAAGATCAGGGGTCTAGACCAGTGTCTGTGTGGGGAAAAGTTGGATACGAGTTTTTACAAGATCTTTTTGAAAGAGGTTTTTCACCAGAGCTTGATCAGTGGTCAGCAGAGCATGGGAGGTGTTTACTTTCCTCTGTGCCAGCATGAGGCCTGTGGCTGTCAGGTGAAGCTAGTGGGAGCAGGCAAGCTAAAGGAGATGTTTCTCTGTGTAGGTTAGAGTGTTGGATGAGAAATCTACTGTTACAAAACCACATCTGACTGGGAAAAGCCCTTTTGATGGGAATGGCAGGTGCCTGGATGGCCAAAATGAGGCCTAGCACCTGTCTCTGTCCAGCACAAAAGGTTCTGGAAACCAACACAGTCTTCACTGACTTGTTAAAATTGCTGTTTTCCTCCAGCATACCTCTCTTGTTCACTCTGATTGTCCAGGATTATCCCACAAATGCTTTCATTTCCTTGAGTCTGTAGAGATACGTTTGCAAAAGTGAGAGGAGGTCATGTGGTGACTTTTTTAGGAGACTTTCTGAAAGGATGTGGAAGAAAAAGAAAAATGGAAAGAACAGGGCTGGAAGGTTCCTCTTTTTGTGGAAGGAAATCGTGGGCTTACTCCTTCTTTCAGTGGCTATTTGTAGAGTTACCTCTTTTCCTGTTCTTGTCTCTCCAAGTGAAGCTGTAACACCAGGCCAGTGGAGCAGGTGGATAGTGCCTTGGCCTGCTGCTGTGCAGGATGTGATCCTCTGTGGTGCTGAGCTCTGACCTCTCTGCAGATGTGCCACAGCTCTTGGCATCCAGTGCAAGGCTGCAGGGATTCCACAGGACCTTCAGGGCCCTGTTTAGGGTGTGCTTGGGAGCACTGTCACTGTCAGGTGGCCTCAGGTTCTAGTGGGGTTTGTGTGCAGGGCTGCAGCTCTGGTTTCAGCATTGTGTGCTGCTTTTAAGGACTAACACACTCACTGTTGGAGACAGGGGTGCTTTCTGTCCATCTCATTCTCCTACCCCAGCTGTTGCACTCTCCCCTCCCTTTCTCACTGGCTGCAGTGCCATCCCACCTGCTCTTCCCTTTCCCTGACTCTTGTGTCTGCCATCCCACCAGGATACAAGAAATTCTTCCCCACTCTAGTCCCCACCACTTGATGACAGACAATTTTTTGTCTTTTCTCTCTGCCTTTTGGTACTTGCATCCAGATACTGCTGCCATTAGGCCTGCCACCCCCCTGACTCCTGTTTTGTTTCTGTAGTACACGGAGCACAGGAGCTCTGTATCCCTGTCCTTGCCCTTTAGGGAGCTGTTCTCCCTGCTTCAGGCTGCCTTTTCTGAGGATGAAACTCAGGGAATCCCAGAGATGGTTTGGCTCTCCCTGGACAACCTGGCAGCACCAGGAGGCAGCACTGCCTGTTCCCAGGCTGCTGTTCAAGGCTCACCAGTCACCTCTCCCCCTGGATGACTTCATCAAGTGTTTGCTTTGTAAACAGTGTCTGGGCCTCTCGCCACCTATAACTTCCCCCCAAACACCATCAGCTGCACTTTGAGCCTGTCTGCCACTGCTTGAGCACTTTCCTGGGCCTCCTCCTCTACTTCTTGCACTCTTCTGCAAGATACTTGGTTCTCCCAGTCTTCCCCAGCTCTCAGCCCCCTTCCAGCCTAGGTTGCTGAGCTGTGATACCCCCTGTATCGATCTCTCTGCTCCCTTTGCCTCACCTTTTCCAGAGTAAGAGCCCCCTGCCCACCTCACCTGCTGCAGAGAGGCAAGAAACCAATTCACCCGTGCCAGGGCATCCTGAACCTGCCTGTTGTGGGTACGACCTGAGCGTGTCTCTGGGAAATACCGAGTTTGGGCTCCTCTGGGGCGTGGATTGCCTCTGGAAAGCTCTGTGGATTGCCTCTGGAAAGCTCTGTGGAATGCTGCTCCTGGCCCCCCAGCTGTGGGTGTTGCAATGTGCTGTGTGCTGTGCCTGGCAGGTGGATTGCGTCAGCCTGTGCGGTGACACCAGCGCAGCCACCGAGGAGAAGGTGCAGGTGGCCTTCAGCCAGGCCCAGCAGCACCAGCCCTGTGTGCTCCTGCTGAAGGACATCGAGGTGCTGGGCAGAGAGCGAGATGGGCTGGCAGAGGACGCCAGGGTCATTGCCACCCTGAGGCAGCTGCTCCTGGACAGGGACCCAGCTCTGAGGTACGGACCCCTCTGGGCATCTGGATGATTCTTTGCTCCTGGCCATGGCCTGGCCACGGGAGGGTGGGCTGGCATGTGTGATGGCAGTGTCACTTCCACAGGCACCGTCCCCTTTCTCTCCACAGCCACCCTGTCCTGGTGATTGGCACGACCTGCAAGCCCCAGGACGTTCCCACAGATGTGCAGACTGCTTTCCTTCATGAGGTGAAGGTGGAAGCCCCTTCAGAGGAGCAGAGGAGGTTGATGCTGAGCGTGCTGACTGCCAGCCTGCCTCTGGGCAAGGAAGTGAGCCTGTCCAAGCTGGCCCGCAGGACTGCCGTGAGTGAAGCCACAGCAGCACCTGGAGATGGGCAGGCTGGGACTGCTGGGCCAATCTCCCCTAGCTGCCCTTGGAGAAAGGGGGGGATTCCCACAGTGGTTATCCTGGTGCTCAGACATCAGCTTTTAAATACAGATTTCCAGTGCCTATAGACCCCACACCTTTGGCAGAGGTGTTGGCTGGTGTTCAGCTCTGCTAATAAAAGAAAGTGAAGCTAGAGCCTTTTAACCAGAGGCTCAAGGAGCAGCTCTGCAAGGCGTTTCCCCCCACACCTTTTATGACCTGGGTGCAGCTGTGGTCAGGGCCTGGACTGATGCTCTTTGTTTCTGCCTTCACAGGGCTTTGTGCTGGGAGATTTCTGTGCCTTGCTGTCCCACAGCAGCCGGGCTGCCTGCACCCGCATCCAGGCCTTGAGGTAGCACAGGCAGCAGGGCAGGGGCTGCAGCCAGGGCTGGGCCAGAGCCTGACTCCTTCCCCTTCCTTCCCTCCCCAGTTTTCCAGGCGGGCTGAGCGAAGAAGTGGAGAGGGATTTTTGCGCCGCCGGGTTCCCGGTGCTGGAGGAGGATTTTAGTGCTGCCCTGGACCTGCTGCATGATGCCCACTCACAGGCAGTGGGAGCCCCAAAGGTGGGGGGGATGCTGGGCCACAGGGAGGGGGTGGCTTCTGCAGGGCTCTTGGCTCAAGCTGCCCATCCCAGATCTTGCAGGGCCATGCTCTGACACGTTGCTTCCTGCTCTGCCCTCCCATGTGTTCCCCCAGCTTTCAGTCAGAAACACTCCTCTGGACTTTCACCCATCAGTTTTCACCCTCTTGGCTTGGAATTTCTCAGGGAAGCTCTCGCAGTGCTAATTGCAGAGCAGTTAATTGGCTGGTGCTGGAGAGGTGCCAGCTGTGCAGCTCGGCCTCTTGTGGGGGCAAGGGCTGCCTCACTGAGATCTCCCCAGCACCTGGCCTGAGGGAACAGAGAGGCTGGTGGGGGAGTTTCTCCACACCTAGGATGAGTCTTAGACTTGATCCCTGGCCTTGGATGCTGCTGGAGCTGGCATGGACTTTTCTGGCAGACAGGCAGTTTGAAGAACTTGGGATTTCTTCAGGGAAAGTGGCGTGGAGAGTCTGAGAAGACCAGCAGCCAGCTTCTCAGGAGGGGTGTGATCTGCCTCTGGCAGCTGGGCACCCGGGGAGGCAGCATTTGGGGTGACTGGTTTGGCTGGGTAAAGTGGTGCTAGGACCAAGCAAAGCGATCAGAACCTCTCCTCCATGCCCGTGGGTGCAGACAGCTTGAGTTCAGCACAGGGCAGGAAGCCCTGGCCTTGGAGCAGTTCCTCTGGCACCTTTCCCAGCTGCCCACTGAACTCATGCAGTGAGCTGTGCTTCCTGGTGTTGGCCAAGTTTGCTGTGAGACAAACAACCACAGAGCGTGCTCAGCAGTGAGCTGTGGGAATGGGAGTTAATTTGGTTTGTATTTTACGTTCCTTTGTTGGTTTCTTAGTGATTGGTTGTGGTCAGGAAGCCCATTAGCAGACCTGGATACTCTCAGCTCAGGTGGCTTTCAGTTCCCTGCTGGCACTTTCTGGTTGCAACACGTTTGTCTGCACTTACAGCCTGAGCCTTCTGGAGAGAGCTGATTCCAAACCCCCACTTGTTGACAGTGTCTGCAGCCTGACTTAGACCTGCAGTGTGCTCCCCTGAAAACAACCTCACTGCAGTGTTCCAGCTCCTGTGCTCATGCTGTAGAGCTCTTTCTAGCAAGGCAGGATGAGCAAAAGTGCAGAGGAGAGGGCAACTCTTCCATTCATTGTCCCTGCAGAGGAAGGGCCTGTGACCTTTTGCTTTAAAAGTTGGGTTTTTGTTGTTTTTTTTTTTTTTTTTTTCTGAAAATCCTTGTTTTGTTTGACCTAATTTTCCTGGTGGACAGCTGAAGAAATCAAATAACATCATCTCCAGTAGTGAGGGAAGGAGATGCAAATTGGCTGAGGGGGAAAGAATTTTGCCCTAAGCTATTTTTGAACTCCCCACTTGTGCTGGCAGCACCAGCACAGCTGTTGGGGTGGGGGGAAGTATGGGGCTTTGCTTTCTCTGCGTGCTCCCAGGCCAGCTGCTCTGGCTCTCAGGAGGATGTCAGGCAGGCTGTGGCATTCCAGCTATTCCTAAGTAAGCAGAGCAGCAGCAGCTCTTGGGATAGTTTTGCTCAGCACAAAATAACCCAAGAGGCACTGGCTCACCTGTCTCTGCTCTCTGACCCCTCACGTGCCTGCAGCTGACCCCATCCCTGTCTGTTCTGGTGAGCATACATGGACTTTGTTCTTGCATCCCCCCTTTCAGGGGCAGTGAGTGTTCATACCCTGTCCTGCAGGGTGTCTGTCTGTCCCTCACATCCTCCTTGCCATCACAGAGGGCCTGGCAGCCTGGCTGCTGCCCCTCTGCAAGGTGTGCAGCCCTTGCACAGTCTCACCCCTGTGGGGGGACAGGGTGCCCTGAACACAGGTCACTCATAGTTGTAACATCCTGAGTTTGTTTTGTTTTTGTTTTTGTTTTTTTTTAATTCGTATTGTTACCTTCCCTGGTGCATCCCAAAGGCTGCCTACACCAAGGCTCTCTCCCCTCAAAGCTGCAGGCAGCCCTGGCAGATCCTTTCCCCGGGGTATTTTTGCTGACAGATGATGTGAGGGGCAGTGGAGGGTTGGAGATGAGGTGCACTCTGTGAGTGCAGTGTACGTGTTAGTACAGTTTGCTGTCTGCCTTGCAAAGCTCAGAGGAGGGGAAGTGTGGATGCTGGAGCTGCCTCAGGCTCAGGAAGAGCTGCTGACAAACATTCTCCCTCTCTGGGCAGATCCCCTCAGTGTCCTGGCAGGATGTTGGTGGGCTGCAGGAGGTGAAGAAGGAGATCCTGGACACCATCCAGGTGCCCCTGGAGCACCCGGAGCTGCTGTCGCTGGGTCTGTGCCGCTCTGGCCTGCTGCTCTACGGGCCTCCAGGGACAGGCAAGACCTTGCTGGCCAAAGCTGTGGCAACAACCTGTGCCATGACATTCCTTAGGTGAGGAATGCGGGGGGTTCACACAAAGGGGTGACTTCTCCTGGCAGGGGATGGGTGTCCTCACTGACCTGCCCTCCTCCCACAGCGTGAAGGGGCCGGAGCTCATCAACATGTACGTTGGGCAGAGCGAGGAGAACGTGCGCAATGGTGAGGGAGCTGCACCCTGCTCCTGCCCCTGGGGCTCTGCTGCAGTGCTGCAGGGAAGGAGGGAGTGCTCAACCCCCCTCCCAACTCCCACCCACAGCTCCCAGCCAGGCCTCGAACCCAGCTGTCTCCTCCAGACCATTCCCTGCTCCCTGCATCTTCCCCTCCTGCTCTCTCTGCTCCTGTTGCTCCTGTCCCTGTGTTGCTGGTGGGGCAGCAGCCCCTCAGAGACACAGCTGAGCCTCAGAGCCCAGCCTGCTGGGTGCTGCCTGTCCCCAGTCTGTTGAGCCACCCAGGCAGGAGCAGTTGCTGGTGGTGATAGAGTGGGCATCTGCTTTGCATCCACAGCTCTTCCCTGCTGGGGATGTAGCAGGTCCTGTTGCTGTTGACTGCTCCTCCACGTCTCCTTCACCTTTTGTGCTGTCTCCTCACAGTGTTTGCCAGAGCCAGGGCAGCTGCTCCCTGCATTATCTTCTTTGATGAACTGGATTCCCTGGCCCCCAGTCGTGGGCGAAGTGGAGATTCCGGGGGTGTCATGGACAGGTGAGTGAGCATCAGGTGTCCTTGGGAGGGCAGGGCTCCTGCCTCAGCTGCAGCCAGTGCATGAGACTGCCCTGAAAGGCAGAGTCCATTCCACCTTCCTTTCTCTGTTTTTCCCCCCTCTCTGCTCCCTTAAGCTCTCGGCACAGCCTGTCTCTTCTCCCTGAGCATTAGTACTGCTGTTTGCATTGCCTCAGGTTCCTGATTGCCCAAGCTAGTTGTGCAAACATTTGGTTAAGACAGTCTCCTCCATCTGCTTCTGTGGCTGCCAAGTGCTCCCTTTGGCCTCTCCAAGGTCATCCTTCACACCCCTGCTGTGCTGCCCTCCTATCAGCTGCTCTTTCCCTGTGGTGGGAAACCCTTCAGCTGCTTCTGGTAGAAGTTCAGCTTAGAAATACCTAGAAAGAGGGTTACTTTCCCTAGGCCTCCTCTGTTCTTCTGCTAAGCTGGCAGTCCCCATCCATGCTCCCTGTTCTGGGCTCTCTCCTATGCAGTGAGCCCACGTGCTCACTGGCTGTGCTGGAGAAGTCTGGATGGCTGTGTAAGGGCTCTTCAGGGAAGAGAAATAGGAGCTGAAGTCTGAGAAATGGACCTGCCTCCACCTCACTTCTTCCTTTTTCCATTGGTGCCTGAGGGAAAACACTGGGTGGCTTGCCAAGGCCCAGTTCTAAGTATCCTGTCTTGCTCCCTGCAGAGTTGTCTCACAGCTCCTTGCAGAGCTTGATGGCCTTCATTCCAGCAGAGAGGTGTTTGTCATTGGAGCCACCAACAGGCCTGACCTCTTGGACCCAGCTCTGCTACGGCCAGGCAGGTGTGTCCCATCCTACCCTGCCTCCCTCCAGGGGGTTCCCCAGAGCTCCCCAGGCCCTGTGTCCCCTGCATGTTGCCTCTGTTGGTGAAGGCCCCTGGCTCCCAGGAAGCCAAGAGGAGGCTGGTGGCAGTGGCTGTAGCAGCAGTGTAAGGTGGCAGGGCTTGTTGCCCCCAGCACTCTGGTTACTGCCCCGGCAGCACAGCAGGGCCCTGAGGGAGCTGCTGTTGCACCAAACTGTGGCAGGAATTGGTGCCCCAGGGCCCTTTCTGCACAGCTGCCCCCCAGCCAGTCCCCAAGCCTGTGGCTTGCTTGTCCTGGGGCAGCTCTTGGTATCTGCTGTTGTTGGACCCTGTGTGGTTCCTGTCAGCCCATCTCCCCGTCCCTCCAAAGCACATCCACTGCTCCAGGCTCTGTGTCACCCACAAACTGCACAGCAAAAGGAGCTGTCCCAGGGCCACCCTGCAGCTCCTGGCCTGAGCACTGGTGGCACTTTGCTTTGGCCTGTTCCCAGCTGCCTCTCTCTGCTGGCAGGTTTGACAAGCTGGTCTATGTGGGCGTCAGCGAGGACCGCGAGTCGCAGCTGCAGGTGCTGAGTGCTGTCACCAGGAGGTGAGTGACCCTGGGCCCTTGCAGCGTCCTCCCAGCAGCCTGCAGGAGGTCACAGCCCTGCTGGGGCTGGTGCTTAGCCTGCTCCCCCTTGGCTGCGTGTCTGAGCCCTGGGGAGCACCTGAGGTCACTGAGGCACAGCCAGCAGCAGGGCAGGAGCGCAGAGCGATTTCCAGGAGCTGAACTGGAGTTTTTCTGCAAGGTGGGCAAAGCTCAGCCTGCTGTCCAAGTGGAGGGGTTGGTAGGGTTTTCCAGCCACTCTGCCACTCTGCTCTTCTTAAGGATCTCAGCCAGATCCTAATGGTGGAGTGGGCCTGCAGTGCAGCTGCAGGACAGGAAGCTCCCATTTGATCCCTGCAAGAGCTCCCCTGCTGTTTGCCAATCCAAGTGTGAAGGCAGCTCTGTTCAGCCCGTGCCTCTCCTCCTGTGGTGCTCAGGGGTGCCCAGGCTGTGATCTGTGTCTCTTCCCAACCACTGGTTGTGTGAGGCCACTGAGCAGCAGGGTCTGGTTGCTTTCCAGCTGCTCTGAGCTGCTGAGAGCATCTCTGCAGGGAGAGGAGCAAGCCCTGCCATTCAGGTGCAGGGGTACCACCCACCACAGCTGCTGAGTGCCCCTGCAGGGACTCAGTCCTGGGTAGCTGTGATCACCTTTGCCTGTGACCAGAGGTTAGCAGGAGAGGTGAGGACGTGGGCTGACTGCCAGCAGCTTGTCACACCCTGTGTCTTGGCCACCATGCCCTCCAGCAGCTGCTGGTCATGCTGAAGGAGGCTCACTGTCTGCAGCGTGGCTCTGATGGGATGGTTTGGTGTTAGAGTGGTTTGTACACTGTCATTAAACATGTTCTCCTCCAGCCCTGGCTGTAGGTTGTTCCCAGGCATGTGGAGCACTTAATTTATCTAGGTGAGAAGTCAAACAGTGATGGCATAAACAGATGGTGTTCTAGAGAGTTCATCCTGCACCATGGCCCCAGGACTACTCCCTGCATCCTTCGTGCTTCCCAGCCTGGAACCAGAGAGGCCCAGAGAAGCTGTGGGTGCCCCACCCCTGGACGTGTTCAAGGCCAGGCTGGATGGGGCTTAGAGCATCCTTCTCTAGTGGGAGGTGTCCCTGATCTTTAAGATCCCTTCCAACCCAGGCCATGCTGTGCTGTGGTGCTGTGATCTAAAGTTTCCTCTGATCCTGCTTAGCAGGAGAGAGGACCTTGCTGCAGGGATGTTTCAAAGAGAGGTGATTGTTGGAAAAAGAAACAGTAGAGCAAGCTCATTTTTGTTTTTTTTGAGCATGCAGAGCACATTCTGGGAGTGGCTAAAGAGGGGTGCTCTGCTTGTTCCTGCCCAGTCACACTGGCTGCCACAGCTCTCCTGGTCTGTTTGTTTCTTGCCTTTTACACCTGCGTTTTTCTCTCTTGGCAGGTTTCAGCTGGATCCTTCTGTGAATCTCACCACCATCCTAGAAAAGTGCCCAGCTCAGCTGACAGGAGCAGACATCTATGCCCTGTGTTCAGATGCCATGATGTGTGCAGTCAAACGCAAGGTGGAGTGGATTGAGGAAGGTAGGAGCCCTGCCCTTACCTGTCCCACTTGTTGGAGCAGCCCAGCACAAGGGCAGAGAGGAGAGTTAACCACTGCTGGTGGCTGGGCTATGTGAGAAGATCCTCAGCAGCTGTGGGACCACAGTGCTGGGCTCTGGGTTGTTGCCAGGCAGGCAGTCTCTGGTCATCTCCACCTGCAGTGCTTGGCCCCCACGGGAAGGAGGGAGACACAGGTTTTCCTTGCAGTTCTTGGTGGCTGGAGAGTGGGCTTCTGGATCTTGCCAGCTGCCCCTGGTGTCAGCCCTTCCATGCTGTTCCTCTCGTGCAGGGCTGGACACTGAGAAGTCTGCTCTGATCCTGACCATGGAAGACTTTCTGCAGGCTGCTGCCAAGTTGCAGCCATCAGTCTCTGAGCAGGAGCTGCTCAGGTACAGACTCATCCAGCAGAAGTTTGCAGCCTCCTAAAGCTCAGCAGAGCTGGGACTGGAGAACAGGCACAAACAGGCATCTGCCTGCTCTTCTCTGATGCCTCCCGGGCCCCCTGCTTTTGAGCTGGGGTGGAAATGGTGTCTGTGCAGCTTCCCCAGCCAAGGCCTGGTGCAAGTGCTGCTCTGCTCCTCCAGGAGGGTGGTGGGTTCTGAAAGGGTCCCTCACATAGCAGGGTCACTTTTTTTGTGGGGACAAAGCCGTGGGCAGCACTCCATGGGTGACAGGCCATTCTTTGGTGGGGGAGCAAGGCTCAAACTGCACCCCTGCTTTGGCAGCAAGGGCAGGGCTGGAGGCAGCTGCTTGTTGGGCTCTCAGCCCCCACTGAGAGGTGCTGGCCAGAGGGCAGCAGGGCACAGCTGCTCCAGCTGGCCTGGACTTGACATAGTCTCTGAATAAATAGTTTTTTAGCACTAGGTGTTCACTCCTTTACCTCAGGATGTTGCTTCTGATGGCGTCTGTAAGCTCAGGAAGGTCCCTGCAAATTTTTGAGTGGGCCTGGGTGGTGCAGAGAAGTCACTGTCGTGCAGGTGGAGAGGGGAGCACACCTGTGAACTAGACTGGGGCCACTCTCATCCTGCCAGAAGGGCTGGAGCCAGAAGGGTGGATGAGGAAAGCCTGAGGAGATGTGCTTGCTTGGCTGAAAGCTGAGCTCCCTCTGCAGCAGGAGCCCAGATCTTGCTGGAGGCACTGGGTGACAGGACAAGGCACTGGGAGCAAGTGGCAGCAAAGAGATTGCCATCAGGTGAGAGCAAAAACTTGTCATGGGGAGAAGAAGGGGAGCTTCAGCCTTGGAAATACTCAAACCTTGTCTGGAGCAGGCTGGAGCTGCCTGGTCTGCAGGAATTTGTGCTGAGCAGCGCTTGGCCCACACCCCTGAGGTCCTGTCTCACCTCCTTCCGCAGCCTCCCAGCAGCTGCTGGCAGCATCACAGCTGCCCTGCTCCCCAGCCTTTCCAGGGGTGCCAGACAAGGGGCACCCTGTGCAGCTGTGCCTGGCAGCATCACAGCTGCCCTGCTCCCCAGCCTTTCCAGGGGTGCCAGACAAAGGGCACCCTGTGCAGCTGTGCCTGGCAGCTGCTCTGGCCAGGTGCCTGCAGTGCCCACAGGGCTGCTGCTGCTGCCAGGTCTTGCCCCACCTGCTGTGGGCACTGAGCCTGCTGCCAGCTGGATCTCTGGGCCAGGCCTGGCTGGCTCCTGCTCCCCCTGCAGCTCCTCTGCTCGGGGCTGGTTCCACAGCAGCTCCTGGCATTCCCTGTGTGAGTCCCCAGCTGGCGCAGGCCCGGAGCCTGAGCGTGTTCAGGCAGGGCTGGCCCTGACCACACTGCTCCGTGCTGCTGCATCTGGGCACCACATCTGCCCCAGGCTGGGAGGGAGGGAGGGAGCTGCAGCCACAGCTCCAGTGTGGAGCCTCCCCACTCCGGGAGCTCCATTGTGGGGGTGGGCACCCCTGTATGGGGTGAGGAGTGTCCAAAGGAGCCAGCACCTGACGGGGACGTGCATGTGAAAAAAACCAGGTTCCAGCACACTCCTGTGAGCGGTGCTGCAGGGACTCAGCTGGGAGCCAGCCCCCCCCTCCTTCTGCTTCAAGAGGGGCCCCCAAGCCCCACAGTGCTGGGGCCTTGGCGGGGAAGCTGTGCCTGCAGCCATCCTGTGCTGCCCCCAGGCTGAGCACCTCCTTCCACCAAGTCCTGTGGCGCTCCCCGTGCCCCAAACCCTGCCCACAGAGGGACACACGAACCCTGAGCGCAGGCACTCTCACAAGTGTTCTTAATTAAGGGGAGGGGTCTCCCAGGTGGCTCTCAGCCACGTCCCCACCCCCTGCTTGGACCCACAGTTGCTTGGAGCTCTCATCCACCACAGTCCCACCTCCAGCAGCCCCCTCAGCCTGTCTTCTTCACCACGTGGATGAAGTAGCAGGGCACGTGGGCCTGTCCCGGTGTGTAGGGCTGGAAGTCGCCCAGGACGCTGTGCTGGCACTTCCCCTGGAAGGCCCCTTTCAGCAGGGCTGTGAAGGCCTCCAGGCGGTGCGGGTAGTAGGAGAGGCGGAACTTGCTGCGGGGAGGCAGTGCTGGTCAGGGCCGAGGGCGGGGCACGGCGCCAGCCATCCCCCACCTCCGCAGCTCCCCTCACCTCAGCTCGGGGTCTGCCCCCGCCTCGCTGGGGGGCACCTGCACCGTGTAGTCCAGGGTCACCATGTGTGCCTTGTTGTTCACCAGCAGCACGGAGGTGGTGATGTCCTTGGTCAGGTCGCTCTGGGAGAGCACAGCAGGAGGTGTGTGTGAGCCTGGCTCCCAGCCTGGGCCCGCTCCTGCTGCCTGCCCCGCCTGCCCTCCCTGGGGGCTGCGATGGGGCAGGGCCTGCCAGGCACCCACCTTGTAGTAGATGTTCTTGCCGGGCGGCGCGCAGCCCGTGGCCAGGATGTGGTCGTAGTTGCGGTGGTCGATGACCAGGACGCCCCCGGGCCGCACCATGCTGGCAATGTTCCTCAGCGCCAGCTTGTGGTCACTCTGGTCCCCTGGAGAAGAAACCACGGTGTCTCCAGGCACTGGGTGTACCCCATGGCACGGGCCGTACGCCCTCATCCTACTCCTGCAGACGTACACGTGCACACACAGGTACCTGCCCCGACCATCTTCCCCCAGATCTCAGCTTGGAGAACCCGCAGCCCCACCCAGGGCATGAGCTCAGGCACGTCCTCAGCCTCACTGGAGCAGAGCATGCCATGGAAACCCACCACCCTGACTTTGTGGGTGCACCTCCAGCCTTGCTGGACCTGGGACACTGATGCTCCACCAGGAGCAGGAACCCACAGTGAGCCCACTGCTGTCACAGACTGGGGCAGTGGGGCCTCAGCTCCACCCTCCCTGGAGATATGCCATGGAACAGCAGCTCCACTCTGTGTAATCCTGTCCCACTAATGCCATGAGTTAGGACACCTTCTCAGCTCCCCCTCCTCTCCCCTGCCCCAACTCACCTTTGAAGTCAGGCAGGTGTGCAAAGGAGTTCCCCAGGCAGATGACAGCATCAAACCCATCCCCTGGCTTCTCCAGGTCCTTCTCCAGTGTGAGCCAGTTGGCCTCCTCAATGACTGCAGCACACGGAGATGGATGAGGGCAGGGACAGCCGACAGCCTCCCCTGCCTGCGAGACCCCACCCCAGCCTCGCCCAGCCCTGCCCAGGCCCCTGGGGGTGCTGAGGCAGACAGGCAAGGAGCACGGCTTGTCTTTGCCGAGCAGCCCTCACTGGCAGGGCCCCCCCGCACCCCGACGAGTGTCCTGAGCCCTGCCCGGGGCCAGGGACGGTGCGCTGGGGGGAATGTCCTTGTCCTTGTCCCTCCCGGCCCCGCAGCCCCCGCACCCCATCGGTCGAAGGGCTCCTCCTTGCGCCGCTCCCAGCGCTCCTTCAGCGCGTACTTGAGCATCTTGTCGCTGGCATCGACGCTGGTCACCTGGAAGCCCTCCTCGAGCAGCATGATGGAGTCCACCCTGGGGACACGGCTGTCAGCGGGGCCGGGGGGCTTGGAGGGAGGGGGCACTGGGGGTGGAGGGGGAAGGGACACCTGGGAGTCGGGCGGGAGCGGGGCGCGGGGCCTCACCCGGTGCCGCAGGCCACGTCGAGGACGGAGCGGCAGCGGTGCTGGCGGAGCAGCGCCAGGAGCCAGCTGCGGTACTCGGCCGTGCGGCCCCGCGTGTCCCCGATGTACAGCTGCCACACGCGGGCCGCCCGCCCATCCGCGTACTGGTCGGGCAGCCCCTCCGCTCCCACTCCCAGCGACCGCGTCCGGTACACGCTGTCCACCATCCCGCCGCCGCCGCCACCGACCGGACCCCGACGCGGCCGCGGCCCCTCAGCCTGGCAGCGCCGCGCCCCGCCCCCGAGCCCCGCCCCCGCGCTCCCACCAATCCCCGCCGCGCCCCGCCCCCGAGCCCCGGCCCGCCAATCCCCGCCGCGCCCCGCCCCCGCGCTCCCACCAATCCCCGCCGCGCCCCGCCCTTACGCCCCGCCCCCGCGCCCCCACCAATCCCCGCGGCCCCCGCCCCCGCGGCCCCGCCAATCGCCGCTCGCGCAGCGCACATCCCGCCCTCGCCTGGGCCCCGCCCCTCTGGCCGAGGCCCCGCCAATCAGCGCCGCCCGGCAGCGCTCGCGCCGCGCCCCCTCATGGCCCCGACCTTTGCCTCAGCGGGTCAGGGCCCGGCCCGGCCCGCGGGGCCCGCCCGGCCCTCACCGGCCTCCCCGGGCCGCAGCGGCGCTGAGCCCGCACCCAGCAGCAGCAGAAGCAGGGCCGGCAGTGGCGGCGGCGACTCTGGGGAAAACGTCTTTATTTACAGTCCCGGCGGCGTGCGAGGAGCCGGCGGCGGGGCAGCGCTCGCGGCCTCCCGGAGCTGGAACCCCCGGCAGGGATGCGGCGGGGCTGGGTCCGCGGCTCTGTGACACCGAATCACGGGATGGCACCCAGGCTGGCAAGGCGGGGCCAGGCGCTCCGGTCTCCCCCGGGTCACAAGTCCCTTTTCCTTTGGTACCCATAGGCACAGCGGGGTGAAACCCCGGAGCGGGCGGCCCCGGGGGCAGGGGCTGCGTGCCTACAGCTCATCAGCCGGGCTGTGGGTGAGCGGAGCCTGCTCCTGGACCCCCTCCAGGGCCTCCCCTGTGTCCGGAAGGCTGGCAGCTCCCTCGCGCTCATCCTTCTGGCCCTTTTTCTTCTTCTTCCCGCTCTTTTTTTTGCTCTGCTTCTCCCCCACGCTTGCCAAATCACCCTTCTTGCCAGTCCACTTCTCTGCCAGGCAGCCTAGGGAAAAGAGGGGAAGAGAGGGGCAGAGGGGGCTCTGATGGAGAGGCAGGGCTCCCCATGCTTTAGCAAGGCTTCCCTGCCCTCCCGAGCACTCCTGCATCATTTCAGCCCCCGCCCGCAGCCAGGACTTACTTGTGTCCTTTCCTTTCAGCACGTGGTTGGCACAGAGAAACTGGGAGAGATCCTCCGTCTGGTGGTGCCTGTACCAATCTTCGATCACATCTTCATACTCCTCTACCAGCACATCGCACTAGGGCAGAGAGGAGAGCCCAGATCCAGGCACGTGCTGCTGTGGCAGGACCAGGCTCCTGCCCCAGGTCCTGCCAACATCCTGCTCCCAGCAGCGCAGCCCTGGATGCTCCCCCCTCCACTCCAGCCTACGAGGTGACAGCAGCCACTGAGGGCCAAGCCCACGGGGCGGGGTACCTGCTTTTTGAGGTCAGCCACCTCAGCGGAGGTCTCGTTCCACAGCTCGTAGGGGATGTCCATCACCACCTTGACACCCTTGTGCACCAGATTGTGCAGGGTCTCGAACGTCTCTGACATGCCCTGGGAGGGAGGGAGGCAGGGAGGGAGCAGTGCTGCCCGGTGAGGTGGTTGCTCCTCCCAGGGCCAGCCACACAGCCCTGCCCAGCCCTGCAGGAACGTGCAGGCCAGATCCCTGGGGTGTTCCCAGGGGGGGAGATCAACAGGCAGCGAGTCCCTCTCTGCAAACCTGGTCCCAAACCCAGGGGGGAACTCAACAGGCAGCGAGTCCCTCTCTGCAAACCTGGTCCCAAACCCAGGGGGGAGTTCAAGAGGCAGCGAGTCCCCCTCTGCAAACCTGGTCCCAAACCCAGGGGGGAGTTAAAGAGGCAGCGAGTCCCTCTCTGCAAACCTGGTCCCAAACCCAGGGGGGAGTTCAAGAGGCAGCGAGTCCCTCTCTGCAGACCTGGCCCCAAACCCAGGAGGAAAACAGCCCCTGGTTCCCTCCGTGCCCACTGCCACCAAAGACAGCCCCCCACACCTGAGCTGGGGGGCAGCACGGCCTCGCATGCCAGGCACGAGCAGGGAGGGTGGGCAGGATGAAGCTGGTGTGTCACTCTGGCAGTGACAGCAGGGGTGAGGCACGCCCTGTGAGGATGGGCAGCAGGAACCCCCGGGGGGAGCAGCCCTCACCTTGGCGAACCTGTTGCTGCCGCTCCTCTCCTTGTGCAGGTTGTAGTCCAGCAGGCGCTTGCAGATGTTCTCTGTCACCTCGATGAGGCGGATGTCCCTGCAGGGAGGGGGCAGGGCTCAGCCTGGGCCCCCAGCAGCAGCAGCCGGGGCACAGCAGAGCCCGTCCCAGCCCCACTCACGACTGTGTGTACTTGACTGCAGAGCCCTTCCCGTCCAGGAAGCCGTACTTGGTGTCGATCACCTCCTTGGTCCTGCCCGTCTCCTCGAAGGCGGATTTCAGCTCCACGGCCACGTACTTGCACACTGTGGGCAGGAGAGAGCACAGGTTAGGGGTGCCACTCTTGTGACAGGCAGTGGGACAGAGCGCCTGGGACAGCAGCCCCCGGAGCTGGGCACACCAAAGCCGCTGTCAGCACAGAACACGTCTTGGCCATCCAAAGAAATACCCAGGAATGAATGGCTCAGCTGATTCCACTGGGGAAGGCTTGAAGCAGGAGCACCCAAAGCAATGCCTCAGTGTAAAGCAGCCGCTGTGGCACAGCTGGGAGCTCACACAGGCTCAGCAGCTGTCCCCCACAAAGCCTCCACCCCCCTGCCACAAGCTGCTCTCTTCCTTGTGGAAGAGCGAGGGGTCTTTTGGCAGTGCAGGGCCCAGTGTGGCTCAGAGCTTCTCCACGTCCCACCTGGTCCTGGCTCTGTGCTGGGCACTGAGCAGCTGGCAGGACTGGGTGACAGGACAAGGTGCTGGCTGTGAGCTCCAGCAACACAACCTGGGGCTCTGCCTGCAGCAGACACCGTACCATCAACAGATTTAGAACACAGTGCATGGCTATTTTTATAAAACTAAAAAAAAAGCTTTATTTCTTCTGTAAAAAGAGCCCAACAGAGCTATAGAAACAGACAGCAGGAGAAATATCTCGGGGGTTTACAAGTGGGAATGTGGAAGGATGGCAGCCAGGCGTGGTGTGGCCATTCCTCCCCCAAAACTAGGGTCTCAGGAGGCTGGAGAAAGCTTTGTCCAGTGCTGTGGGGTCCTGCTTGTCAGGAGCCACCTCTTCTTCCAGCTCCACATTAGGAGAAAGGGCCAAGCTCCAGCAGGAATGGTCTGTCAGCAATGAGCCACTGTCTTCTCCCAGGCAGTTCTGTGAGCTGAAAGACGCCCCAGGCAGGAAGAGAGCGAGGTGGCTTCTCCAGAGCTCCAGAGCCTTGAGGAGCCCTGTGCACACCCCCTGCACAATCCTTTCTCTGCTGGCACCAGGGGCTGGAGGCGACTCTGCCCCTTTCTCAGGTGGGATGATCCTTCCTTCCTGCAGCTCCATGGAACTCGGACCTCAAGGATGTCCCCCTCCAAACCACACCTGCTGCAGTGTCCCCACACCTGCCAGGAGTGCCCACTGCTGAGTCCAGTTATCCAGATCCTTCCTGCAGCTTTTGCTGTGCACTGACACAGGTTCCAAGCCTGGGCAGGAAGAGGAGCAGAGTGTGGTCAGTGCTGGCTCTGATGCTTCTCTGAGGCTGCGCTGGTGCCACACAAGAACTCGGCCATCAGCATCTCCAGAGCTGCTTCCCGGGCAGGGAAAGCTTTGTAAAGAACTGCCTGTTTTTCATTTTATTTTATTTTCTCTTTGCTGGCCAGCTCCATATACGCTTGCACAGCAAAGGCAGAGGAAACCGCACCAGGCAGCAAATGTCCGTCGTGACCTACCCCGGACTGCCTGCGAACCAACGGGAAACTCGGAGAGGAGGCATCACGGAGAGCCAACCGTGAGCAGCACACACGGCCGGCCCCAGCTCCGAACCGACAGGCGATCAAGCGGCTGCCGGGAGCAGCGGAGCCCGCGGGCAGGAGGCGGGCGGAGGGGCAGCCCGCGGGGGCGCAGCCCCGCTCCAGCGACCCCCGGCCCGAGCAGACAGCGGGCGGCGGCCGATCCCCCCGCTCCCCCGAGGCCCCGCTTACCCTCGCACTTGCTGGGCAGTCGCACCCAGTCCGAGTCGTCGCCCCGCGCCAGCTCCGCCGCCATCAGCAGCATCAGCAACGCTGCCCCCGCCGCCGCCGCCATGACACCGCTTCCGGGGCGCGCTCCCGCCCCGCCCCGCCCGGTTACCCTGGCGACCCCGCCGCGCCGGCCAATGGCGGAGGCGCGCCTGACCCACGTGACCAATCCCCGCCGGCCGGCGCCAGCCAATCCCAGCGGCGCGCGGCCCCCGTGGCACCGCCCCCGGACGGTCCCGCCCAGCGCCCACGTGGGACGGGGCGCGCACGTGGCCGCGGCCGCCCCCGGGGTACCCAGGGAGCCCCCGGGCCCTCCCTGTCCTCGGGGTACCCAGGGAGCCCCCGGGCCCTCCCCGTCCTCGGGGTACCCAGGGAGCCCCCGGGCCCTCCCCGTCCTCGGGGTACCCAGGGAGCCCCCCGGGCCCTCCCCGTCCTCGGGGTACCCAGGGAGCCCCCGGGCCCTCCCCGTCCTCGGGGTACCCAGGGAGCCCCCCGGGCCCTCCCCGTCCCCGGGGTACCCAGGGAGCCCCCCGGGCCCTCCCCTGCTCCCGGGGTACCCAGGGAGCCCCCCGGGCCCTCCCTGCCCCATCCCCGGGGTACCCAGGGAGCCCCCCCGGGCCCGCGGCCGCCCCCGGGGTACCCAGGGAGCCCCCCGGGGCCCCTCCCCGCCCCCGGGGTACCCAGGGAGCCCCGGGGCTCTCCCCTGCCCCCGGGGTACCCAGGGAGCCCCCCGGGCCCTCCCTACCCCCGCAGCTCTGGAAACTTCCCCGCGCCATCCCCGAGGTACCTTGGGGGCCCTTCCCATCCTCCAGGTAATCCCCGGGCCCTGCCACCCACAGAATCCTCTGTCAGCCCCTCTCTCTTCCCATCCTGCACCTCCCACAACCAACCCTGGGTCTCCTCCCTCCTCCATTTGGGGGTCCTCTCTCCAGTCTCCAGGATATTTCCAGTGATTTCCACACCCCCACACCAAAGCAGGGGGACCTACCCTTCAGGCAGGGGCAGTTGTCCATGCCCTGAGCGCTGGGCGAGGAGGATGGAGGTGAGGACAGCATCGGAGAGCAAGACCTTCAGCAGCACCACCCGGACAGCCATGAGCAGGGCTGCCAGGGCAGGGGCTGGGGACACTGCAATGGAAGGGGGAGGTGACGCCTGCCACAGACACCCCGCTGCCCCCATGTCCTCTCCAGGCCTGCCATGGGGCCACGTTTGGGCAGACTTGGGATCCTTGCACATCCCAGAGACACCTCATGTCACCCTCATGCTGTCCCTGAGGGCAGGCTGGCTCTGACCAGTTTCCCCGTTCTTCCCACCAAGGCGAAGCTTCCCTCCCTCCTTCCCAGCCCCACAACACTGTGGGAAACCCCATCCCAACCACCCTGCAGCCCCAGCCAAGCCACTGCCAGGACTTTCTCCCTGGCAACACACGTTCCCACCAGGCAGGGCCAGAGACTCACCAGCTGTGCTGCACAGCTCTGCCGCCTCCTCGCTGCCTGTGGGATGAAAGAGCAGCTGGGGAGCCGCTGGCAGCCCAGCAGCAGGTGCACGGCAGGGCTGCCCACAAACCCCTTCCTGTGATCGGGACAGCAGCCTTTGCCCCATGGGCCTCACAGCTGCTCCCTGCTGGCCCCAGAGCCCTGCAGACCTCCCTCCTCGGGGGCCAGCAGCGCACCCAGCAGGCTGGGCAGGCACGGGGTGGCAGCAGGGTCATACCCGTGATGAGGATGGGGCTGGAGCTGTGCCACGGGGAGCTCCTGTTGGCCCCCACGTGGCAGGCAAGTTCTCTCTCCCGCGGGGGGTCACTGGAAAGGAGGGAGACGGAGCAGACGGTGCCCCCATCCTCCCGGGAGGCCCCATAGGCGAAGGCCTGCAGGATGCTCCCATTCCCAGCGGAGATCCAGACGGCGTGGCCAGAGCTGGGGGCCAGGTCGCTCACCACGCACACCACCAGCTGCCGGCGCTGCCCGGCCAGCACCATGCTCAGCGGCTGGCTCAGCGTGGGCAGCGGCACAGCTGCCCTGCCAACTGAGGGAGACGAGCTTTAGGGGCACCGCTTCCCTCACACATCCCACCCAGTTCCGCCCCCTGTCCCGGCGGTACTCACGGGGCCGGAGCGGGAGCAGAGCGGCAGCCAGCAGCACCCGCAGCAGCTCCATGGCAGCTGCAGAGCCCGGGGCTGCCAAGGGCTCAGCCCCCGCCCGCAGCTCCGGCTGCGCCGCCCACCGCCGGGGCTGCGGGGCTGGCACGGCGCTCCCCGCCGGGGCACGGCCCCGCTCCGCCCCGCCGGCCCCGCCGCTCCTTCCCGGTCGCTCCGCACGGAGCGAGGCGCGGCCCCGGGGGTGCTGCGGACCCTGCGGGAACCGCCGGGCGTGCGGCACCTCCCGCCTGTCCCCGGGACACCCCCGGCGCCCCCCGGCCCAGCACGGCGCTGCCGGCGGCTGGGGAAGCAGCTCCAGAACAGCTCCGGTCCCGCAGGGTAGGGCTGCGCTAGGGGGACACCCGAGCTCTGCCCCGCGGTGGCCGCTCTGCCCGCGGTGACAGCTCTGCCCGCGGTGACCGCTCTGCCCGCGGTGACAGCTCTGCCCGCTGTGCCCCGCGGTGACCGTTCTGCCCCGCTCTGCCCGCGGTGACCGCTGTGCCCGCTCTGCCCCGCGGTGGCCGCTCTGCCCGCGGTGGCCGCTGTGCCCGCTCTGCCCCGCGGTGGCCGCTCTGCCCGCGGTGGCCGCTCTGCCCGCGGTGCCCGCTCTGCCCCGCTATGCCCGCTCTGCCCCGCTGTGCCCGCTCTGCCCGCGGTGCCCGCTCTGCCCCGCGGTGGCCGCTCTGCCCGCGGTGCCCGCTCTGCCCGCGGTGCCTGCTCTGCCCGCGGTGACAGCTCTGCCCCGCGGTGGCTGCTCTGCCCTCAGTGACCGCTCTGCCCGCGGTGCCCGCTCTGCCCGCGGTGACAGCTCTGCCCCGCGGTGGCCGCTCTGCCCGCGATGCCCGCTCTGCCCGCGGTGGCCGCTCTGCCCGCGGTGACAGCTCTGCCCTCAGTGACCGCTCTGCCCGCGGTGCCCGCTCTGCCCGCGGTGACCGCTCTGCCCGCGGTGGCCGCTCTGCCCGCGGTGACCGCTGTGCCCCGCGGTGACAGCTCTGCCCGCGGTGACAGCTCTGCCCGCGGTGACAGCTCTGCCCCGCGGTGGCCGCTCTGCCCGCGGTGGCCGGGGCGGGCAGAGGGGAAGGGGATGGCAGCTGCTGTGGGCTTAGGGGGAGGACGAGCTCCACAGACCTACACTACCCATGCTGCACATGCACAAGCCAGGCTGGAAATGCCTCTGCTTTACTCTTCTTCAGCTAAACGCACCCAAACCACCCCCAAACAGCAGCAGGGCTCGGCTCGGTGACACCGAACACTTCCAGGACACACCTGGCAGGGCAACCTCGGTTACTGCAGTCAAGGCTGTGGCTTCACGCAGTAGAACTTTGTGCCACGTTCTTTATGATTCAAGGCACGTGTATTGAAATAAAAAAAAATAAACAAAACCTGTACAATAGCTTTTACACAAACTCATCATTAAGGCATACTTTTTCAAAAATTTTTCTTGAAAAAAAAAAAGCAAAAAAAGGTGGTTTTTTGGTAATTTCCAGCATTCAATTTGTGCTGCTGCTCTATGACCTTCTCATACCTACAGTTTCAGCCTGCACTTGAAGAACCCCATCACTCTCAACCCAGGAGCTTGGGTGGAGCAGCACTATTGCCTGATTTTCACACACATCTCAATAGCTGGTGATCCTTCAGGAAGTCCAAACAAACCAACAGAGCCATCTTTCCTGGCCTTACAGCCTGGCAACCACCCTGTCGCAACACAAAAATCTCGAATTCTTTTGAAGAACCTGAGCACCGACTTAATTCCTGAAACTCAGGGCCTTATGTGCCTCCTCCCTCCAACTCTCCCCACGCCAAGGAGCGAGCTACTCCACCTTGAGCTTTGTTTTGATGTTCATGGCCGCCAGCTCAGCCACAAAGTAGCGGAAGACATGGGGCACGGGGACAACCTCGATGGCGTCCAGCTGGCCGCAGAGGGAGCAGGAATACCTCCTGCTGCTGGTGACAGAGGAGTGGGCCAGCTTCTGCAGCACGGGGGAGGCCATGCTGCCGCAGGCGGTGCAGACGCAGGCCACCGAGCCGTCGGAGCAGTTGAAGAGTCGGTCCTGCAGCAGGAAGGAGGCGCCGTGGGCCAGCAGCGCGTCGCGCTCCATCTCTCCGAAGCGGATCCCGCCCTCCACGTTCCTGCCCTTGACGGGCTGGTTGGTGACGGCGTCTCGGGGCCCCGTGGTCCTCACCTGGAACTTGTCGGAGACCATGTGGCGCAGGCGCTGGTAGTACACCACGCCCACGAAGATCTCGGCCTCCAGCTCCACGCCGCTGATGCCGCTGTACATCTTCTCCGTCCCGAAGTAGTTGTAGCCCGCGCCGGCCAAGGTCTCGCCGAAGAACTTGAGGGCGGATTTCTTCTCGGTGAAGGTGAAGGGAGTGGCGTCGTAGGAGACGCCGTGCAGCGCCGCCGACTTGCCGGCCATGCTCTCGATCAGCATGCCGATGGTCATGCGGGAGGGGAAGCCGTGCGGGTTGAAGAGGATGTCTGGCACCATGCCGTTCTCCGTGAAGGGCATGTCCTCCACGGGCCACAGCTGGCTCAGGATGCCCTTCTGCCCGTGCCGGCTGGCGAATTTGTCCCCGATGGTGGGGTTTCGGGGAACCCTGAGGGTGATGCAGGCTTTCTTGAATTTCCCCGTGCCACGGTCGTTGCTGCACAGCCTAACGTTGTCCACGATGCCCACTTCTTTACTCCTGGGGAGGTGGAGGAATAATCGTAGCAAAGGTGGTAGGTTTGCTAATCGGGTTTAGTTTCGAAAGGAAAATTAAGCCAAAAACCTAAACTCATTTAAAAAAACACCAAAAAACAAAACAAAACAAACAAACAAAAAAACCAAAAAAACCAAAAAACAAAAAAAAACCCCAAAACAAACAAACAAAAACACACACACACAAAAACCCCCAAAAACAAAACAAACCCCCAAAAAACACAAAAAAACCAACCAAAAACAAACAAAAAAACCAACCAAAAACCAAACAAAAAACCCACCAAAAACCAAACCAAACCAAAACAACAAAACAAAAAAACCCAAAACAAAACAAAAAACCACCAAAAAAACCCCAACCAAAAACAAACAAAAAAACCCACAAAAAACCAAACAAAAAACCCACCAAAAACCAAAACAAAACAAAAAACAAAACAAAACAAAAAACCACCAAAAAAAACCCCCAAAAAACAAAAACAAAAAAAAAAACACACAACAAACCCCCCCCCCCAAAAAACAAACAAACAAAAAAAACACCAAAAAAAAAACCAACCTCAAAAAAACCCCCAAAAAACCCCAAAATAAACCCTGAAAACCCCAAAACTTATAAAATGCCTTTGGACAACTGAGGAACACCACCATTCTTCAAAGTACCATTCAGTAGTGAAAGAACTCAGACTATGTAAGAATTAAGGCAAAGAAGCAATAAAAAGGCACCCTCTGAGTGCCATTCAGGTACCACTTTCAGGTGACCAGGGAATGAGCCACCCAGGATTTAAATTAAGGATCGTTTCAACCAGGTTCACCTGTATCACACTTTGTACCTGACAAACTGCATCCCACTGCTGCTTCCATGGTGTCAAGGCAGCAGCCCCTCTCCCTACCACCAATAAATCCACACCACACTGATGGGATCCCAAAACAAAGAACCCAACTCAGTTCTTCAATAGAGAGGGAAGTTCAGAGCAGGAAGGGAAGGCAAAGTGTGAGCTTTGACAAAAAGTGCCCTGTTCAGGGGTGTGCTCCTTCTCCCAATGAGCCCTCAGCCTGATATTCCATGTGCCAGAGGGATCTGCTGCAGGCTTAACTATTATCATGTCCACATACAACCAGCCAAGGCAAATCACCAAAATCATATCCTCCTGGGCTAAGCTCTCTCTGCAGCACACACTGGCTTAGAGAAAACACATGAGATATGCCTGGGAGTCCCCTACATACAGCAGGAATTTCATGCTCTCTGTCACACCATGGACGCTGTGAGGTGAGGAGAAAAGGGCACAGCAGCAGGGGAAGGGCCAGCTGCTGTCCCCAGGGGTGGGCAGAGCCAGCAGCCACAAGCTGTACTCACGGGTAGTAGGCAGTGAAGGTCTCCCCTGTGCTGAGGTTCATGAAGCTGTAGAAGGGGTCCCCAGGCTGCAGGATGGACCCAACAAAAGGCAGCCCATCAGCATCCAGCTTCTCCCCAACGTTTGGATCGCCGGGCCTGATGCCAAACACTAAATTATCACCTGCCCTGCTGGCTTTAAGGGAAAGGTCAATGCTCTCCACCTTGATAACACTTCCATAAGCAAATCCTCTCTGCCAGGAAGATTTATTTACAATCTAAAAATGAGAAACAAAAGCATGTTAAAGACTTGCTGGTAACTTCAAAAAAGAAAACGTTCACAAAGGTAAGCATCAGATCAAAATGGGAACATTGCCTTTTTGAAGGTTCCCAGTAAGTCACCATTCCAAAAAGCTCAAGCCTCACATAACCCCCACATTTTTCAAAGGTGGAAGGCAGCTGCCTTGGACAAACGAAGCTCTGCTCTACTCCCAGCACCTCCAGCACTGCCTGCTGTGACAACACAACCACTGTGCTGCTGAATCTGCCCAAAAAGTGTGAGGAACCAGCAGAGACAGAGAGCAGGGTCTTCTCAGCTGAGTGTCACCCCTGCTCCCAGCCCCCCACATCAAATCCCTTCAGAAGACAGCGGGATATTTCCCTTCTGCTGGCTTACCATTGCATCCTCCATGTCATAGCCACTGTAGGAGATGACAGCCACGATGGAGTTGGTGCCAACGGGATAGCTGTCCATCCCATAATAGTCATACATGCTGGGCCTCACCAGAGGGCTCTGGGGGGTGTGCAGGTGGTACAGCTTGTTATCTGAGCGATCCCTGTAGTTGTAAACAGGGAACCCCATGGTCTGCTTTCCTGGAGGGAAGGAGGGAAACTTGGATTTATTCCTCTGTGTATCTTGTTAATAAAAAAGCTGGGATTATAATTTTAAACCCACTGGCATTTAAAAATTGCCCTAAGCCCAGCTCTAATTTTTCTAAGCAGCACAATACTCAATTCCTTTCACAGCACTTCATAAGGACTACATCTAATTTAGTTTTCTTTTTGGCAGATTTGTTTTCTTTTCTTCAATTTCAAAATCCCCACTAAGGCTGGTGTGTCATTTCTGGTTTTGCTTACTTGGATATTATTTTTGTGTGGTTTTTTTTTTTTTTTTTTTATCTGGGGGGGACGTATGTGTGTCTTCCCCCCAGTGTTTCCCAGAGTGAGGCCCGTGTTATGTATTTCCAGGCCAAAAAAGGGAAAAATCAATATCCTGGCAAGGGAATCGAGTTTTGAACAGTCATATTGCTACTTGCAGAAAAGTATGAGGAAGAGGTAGTGTTTTAAGGACACCTTGCTGATAATACTGTCAGAGATTCAATATTCTAGAGGTGTTAATCCCCCTGGCCAGGGTCTTGCAGCACTGGGTACTACAGCACTTACCCATCTGGCACTGGTACATGTTCCGTGGGCTTTGGTTGTGATCAGAGAAGGGAATGAGATTGGCCACCACGCTCAAAATGCTGTGAGGGAAGAGTTCCTGGTGAGTGGTCACTCCAGGCACCACCTCTGACTCCAGCGTGGCCACGTTCATGAAGATCTGCAAAGATCAAATCAGATAATGCTTGCTCACTTCCTTCCTTTGAAGGGAACAAAATGAAGCTGTCTCTGGTGGCTTTCTATCTATTTCTGTTTTAGCTGTGGTAGTTGTCTGCACCTCAGTGTCTAAGCAAGGCAAATCAGATGGCTGGTAAACCACCTATCACAGATTAGCTGCAAGGGAAGGAAGCCTGAAATACAAAACTGCAGCAACTTTCTGTCTCCCACTTTCATAGTTCCAGGTGGATGAGCTCCCCAGCAATCCCCTGCCTGGCTGCCCAGGAGCCATCTGGCAAACAGGATGTAACACAAGATGACATGGTGCACACAACACAGCAATCCTTCACCTCAAATCTTCACAAAGTTCATACTGAGAGCAGATTTGAACATCTCAGAAAGATCTCTACAGCCCAGCTATGACATTTACCAGAAATCAATCTGCAGGAGTGAAAACCCCCCTTCTGTCACCTATTCTAGCTCTTCAACACAAGCCTCACCCTCCTCAGCTCTTCTCACAAATATTTTTGAAACCCATTTTTGATGCCAGGTGCTTCTTAGTCTGGATAAACCCCTGCTCTTCCTTGTCCGCCCTCTCTGCCTCCAGACCCTTTCCAGAATAAAGCCTTGGAACATTCTGAGGTAAGGAGCCTCTTCTGGATTTCTTCTCCCTATCCTGAAGCCTTCCTTGCCCAAAGCCCCCCAGATCTGAGCTGGAATATGCAAGCCCCACCTGTTCCAGGGTGCCAATCCACTCATTCCTCCCGTAGGCCAGGTTCCTGACGGGCCGCACCATCCGGCAGGGGCTGGTGAAAATGAAGAGCCCGGGATACAGGCTGGGCTTCCCTGTCATTGGGATAAGGACCACTTCTGCCCGTGCAGGGAACCTCTTCTCTTGGGTTATCTGTTGGTGCAAAGGAGTGACAGTCTAGAAACACAAACCAAGTGTAACTGAACTGCACCCACCTGGTCACACCATGGAAATGCCAACCACAGGTGGAGCCACTAATAAAAAGCTACGCAGAAGAGTTCTTAGAAATAATTTTAGAAAACCTTCCACTAAAAAAAAAAGGAAGACATAATATGTCTTATTTTACCTTTTCCAAGAAAATGTTCTTTCAAAAATTGTAACATCATAAACCAACAGATGAAACATATGGATAAAAAAAAAAGGTAACATAAAAGCACACTCCAATATTAATATACAGCCAAAGATAACTTATGGGGTCAGATTAAAAAAAAAAAAAAAAAAGAAGAAATGGAAGCCTAAGAAGTTCCAAACATTTCTATTTTTGATCACTGCAGGTTGAAGATGTTTAGCTAAGAAACACTTCCAACAAGACAACAGACCTTGAAATGGCGGAGGGTTTGTGCAATCTCGGGAGCCAACTCCTGCTCCACCCAGCCCACCACGGAGCCATCCAGCACAACTCTGTAGCACTCTGAGTAAGGCTGGCTTGGAGCTGCATCAACGGGGGTCACACCTGTGGGAAGAGGGGTTTGGTGGAAGGAACAGCCAAAAAAAAAAGCAATCAAAACACAGAAATCATTTCTGCACTTCTCAGTTCACACCAAGAAATTTTCTGAGACATGAAAAAATTCTTGGCAAAGCCATAGACAGGTTCAATGGAAAACAAAAAACATTTACAACTTACAACTTCATTCCCCTCCCCATTTTTCTGACTGAAATAAGGATTCTCATTTTTGTGGTAACCACAGCTGAACTACAGTTCAATTCAAGTAATTACAAAGTTACTGCTTAGTCCAGTTTCTCAGAGCTGTGAGAAATTCCTTCTGCAATTCCTTGTGCCTCAGTGAACATCCTCAAACTAGACCACACATGTGAGAGACACTGACATTGAGTTTTACAGGCTGATGTGCCTGTGCAAGCAATGTGTCATTTACCACTAAGCAGAAGCCCAGCAAGCACAGGTCAAACTTGCTTTCACCTTCTCAGCTGAGCAGCGTGCTGTGATGCTGCCTGCAGAACCCTTCCCAGGCCCAGGCCTGCAGGGCAGGTGGTGTATCCCTCTGGGGAATGGTTCTCCCCAAAATCCCCTAAAGCCTGTAACCATGTCATTTGACCCTACCTTCCCCCCTATCTCTGACCTACTGGCTCAGGGCCAGCTATCTACCCTGGGACAGAGAGTCTGGATAAACCCCTGCTCCTCCTTGTTCGCCCTCTCTGCCTCCAGACCCCTTCCAGAATAAAGCCTTGGAACGTTCTGGGGTAAGGAGCCTCTTTTGGATTTCTTCTCCCTATCCTGAAGCCTTCCTTGCCCAAATCCCCCCAGATGTGAGCCAGCAGCTTGGCCAGGGGGGCAGAGGGGAGGAGAAACCTCCAGACAGGGAGGTAAGAAAGGGGAGCGCTTGCCTAAACCGTGGGGCTGGTGGGACACACCTGTTGGAGAAGAGGAAGCAGGAGGACCCTGCAGAGATAGTTTATTAGTGAGAGATTCTAAGAGTATGAAACCTACAAAAGAGATGGAATTGAAAGCAAAATTTGAACTGTAAGGTGCTGGGCAGGAAAAGGGTGATTAAACCAGCTGAAAAGACTGGGCTGGGTGATTCAGTGACACCCCTGCCAAGACAAAAGGATGAATAAAGGGTTGGACCTTCTCAGGTATCAGGGATAAGGTGGTTTTTCAGGATTTTGGTATGTAGAGTAGTATTGTAATGTTGTAGTTCCCACAGGCTGTATGTAGATTCTGTAGGTTTTGTATCTTGAGGTGATTGGTTGATGCTCATTAGAATATTCACGATAGAAAGGGTTAAAATGGAATGTAACAGGTGAATCGCTCTCTTGCTCTGCTGGATCCCTGTCCCTTTAGACCTTTAGACTCTTCCCCAGTCAGGCTGCCTCCCCACTGCCAATAAACCACGTGTCCCAAAGAGTATCCTGCTCTTCAGATCATCCCTCTCATCGGACACCACCAGCGCGTTCCCCATACACACCCAGGGAGCAGAGCAGAGGCGGCAGGGCTGCCACGGGCACCATCTCGGTGACGATCTCACACAGAGCTGTCATGTGGTTCATCAGCCCACAGGGCTCTCCATCGGGGGTGTCCACGGGGCAGAGGAAGCCCCAGGCCTCGGGCAGCAGCTTGCGGACGGTGGTGGTTCTCATCTGGGCGAAGGCTGCCCCGCGGTGCACGCAGCGGAAATGTGACAGGTAGCGGATGAAGTTCAGCTTGTCCCCCACCACGCAGAGCCCGCTGTCCTGCAGCATGCCCAGCCCTGGGAACAAAGGGGAGACTCAGGTCAGGACCTCATCCAGCTTTTGTTACCAGACCCACTGTCCTGCAGCATGCCCAGCCCTGGGAGCAAAGGGGAGACTCAGGTCAGGACCTCATCCAGCTTCTGGTACCAGACAGTTTGTCCTGGGTTATGGAGCTGGGTTTTGTGTAATTCTATTTCCATCTGTTTGGGGGTTTGACGCCTCATCTCAATAGGCCATTGGCACCTTTCCCAGCACCTTTCCCAGGCTGTGCCTTCCCCCCAGAGCGGGGCATCTGCATTTCTATACATCTCATGCCCTGGCAGTTTTGGCTGGATAAACGGAGACTCACAGACAGGAGAGCTGCCAGTTTTTCACCCGATTTCTCCTGGGAGGAAGACCGGACTTCATCTCACCAGACTCCACCTCACCATCCCCAGACCCCCTCCTCATCATTACCAGATCCCCCTCCTCACCACCCCTGGATCTGCTTTTCCACAGAATCATCTCTGCTCCAACAGAGCACAGAATCACGTCTGCCACTTCAGAAGGACTCACTTTTGGACAGCTTTCAACACCCTGAATCACAGGGTCAGGTTGTGGCTCTGACTCTGTCAGGGTTTTCCAAAATTGTTGTTTATTTGTTTATTTGCTTGTTTGGTTGGGTGGTTTTGTTTTCCTATCACATTTGTATTGTTAATATTTCCTAGTAAAGTTATTCCTATCCCCAAAATCTTTGCCTGAGAGCCGTTGATTGCAAATTTTATAATTTGGCGGGGGGTGAGGGCTTTGCATTCTCCATTCTAGGGGAACCCCAGTTTCTTTGGCAGAAACCTGTCTGTCCAAACCAAGACACAGTTCCTTATCTTTCACTGCCAACCCCTCACACTGGATCCCAACATGAGAGGTACACGTGCACAGGCAACTCAGTGACCTCTAAGAGACCTAGAGACTTTAAATTCCAAGCTATTCCTTAAAATCTAGCTCCATTTACAAACACGTGGAAGTGACTGCCAGTGAAGCAACTAGGAATTTTTGCAGCTGGTACATTTTACCAAAATTCTGCAGGTTTTTAATCTGATTTCATTTTCTAGTGGGCACTCCATTACAACACTGTCATACTGGACACTTGGGGGAAGCATCAGATAAATCTGAATACACATTAGCAAACCAGTTTCTCTCCATTTAAGCTCATATGACTAATGGAGCAGTTCTGATTAAAAAAAAATGCCCCTTCTCTGTCTTACATTGCACCTTCTAAGAAGAAATAATCTTTGGGAAAACAAATCAAATTATGGTCACTGTTTTGGACAATGCTAAATTTCATTTCAACTGTTCATCTGGGTAGAGGCCTTGCTTTCATAACTAGCCTGTTCTACACCATACACAATGCCTATGCTTGTGCACAAATCTTGCCTTTTTCCTCAACTATCCCTTTCTCCAAACCCTTTTAGCAATTCAGTTACAGTGTACAATGTCTGCCTACAAGCAGTTGTTTCAAGTTAAGAGCTCAATTCTATGTTGTTCCTCATTCTGTTTTACAGGGAAAAAAGAAAAAAAAGACACCTGAAGTCTGCAGTTACCTGTTTTGGACCTCAGGTTACCAGTTGCAAGCAGATACTCAAATGGCTTGGTGAAGTCTGGTGCCAGGCTGAATGCCTTCACCAGGCTGTCTGTATTCAGGCTGATATCTGCCTTCTCTGCTCTTTTCTCCAAAACAATCCGAACTGATTGCAGCCAAGTTTCAAGCCTCTCCTATGGTTTAAAAGGGAGAGATTTAAAATTAAATCAGCACAGGAGAAGCTCGAATTAGAACATCAGTTCTAATCTAGCACATCAGCTGCACATGCTTCAGAACTCCTCTGATATTAGCAAGATGGACAACTTTTAAGGAACTGACAGTTTTCCAGACTTATTTCCAACACTGACTTCATTCTGTCAAGATGCTGATGGTGCATGTCAACACAGAACTGAAAGGAAAACACCCACCCAACAGCTTGGCAATCACTTCCACCCAGAATGGTGATGAGTCTGGCAAATGAAGTACAATAACAGAATTTCATGAAGCACAGACAAAACCCAAAGCAGAAACTGTATCTACGATCTGAACACAAGGATAACTCTGTATACAATGTACACTGTGTCTACTGTATGTTTTAGACTGTTTAGGATCTTAGGATTAAAAAAAAGGGGCTGTTAACTCACTCCCCTGCTGATCTGACAGCAAGGGCTAGGCAGGAAAGAAGCTTTTTCTGGTTCCTGGTAGCTGTTCTGTATAGCACTAAAATGCTTCTCCAAGTTTATTTTCAAACCACTCAAGTAGCAGAAAGGTTTTTTTACAGTCTTTCAACAAAACAATGCTAAAGAAAATTCTGGCTAAAGGGGGAAAGAAAGATTAAAGAATTATGCAATAACTTAGGGAAGTGTCTTATCTGGGGATGAGAACTACTATTCCACAGTGAATTTTATGGGACAGACAAGCTTCTGAACATGACTACTCTCCTCCCAGCATCCTAAAATGGGGCATCCCTATAAACTGAATTGGAATAGATCAGTAGTAAGTTACCTGTTTAAGTCAGAAGCATGTTACCAACTTTCTGATCTGTAAAGAAATTTAAAGATGTGGGAGTCATGACCTTACCTTTAAGAACATCAGGAAAAGCTGTCCTGGGGTAAGCACCTCATGATTCATGAGACTGTCTGGATTATCCTCCATGCACTCCCCTTTGGCAAAAGCATAGAGCTTCTGGGTCATCATACAGAGCAGATAGAACTTCTCAGTTCTGTTGGTCAGGTGAATGCAGATACAATTGCTGAAGGAAGAGAAAGAAGGAGGACAACCACCATGATCTCTTCATGCCAGCTTCATGTCCTTCAAGGTTTTCCTAAATAATTGTAAACTGATTTTTTTTTTTTACTAACAAGCCTAACAAGGCAAGTAGATGTAAACTACAAAATATTTCTGTTAGCACTGTCAGTGTCCTGCCACAGAAAGCTCCAAATCTCCACTGCTACCAAGCCATGCATGGAAAACTGTGGGCTGAGCAACAGTCTAGCACAAGCAAAAAAGGAAAATCACACCTAATTCCAAAAGCTGGAGGAACAGCAAATACCTACTTTACCAGAAAAATGAATTTTTTACTTGAATGCCTGCCACACTGAGAGTCTCAAAGCCAATTCTTCCATTGCTTTCTAACTTATTTCATGAAAGAAGAAGATTTTAAAGCATCTTTTCTGCTATTTTAAAAGATAAAAGTTACTCAGAGTTGACAGAGATTGTGTGAAAGCTGTAATAAACTGCAGCATTTCTGTTCAACAAATGGCTCCTCAAGCAGTCACAGAGCTAGCTTTAACCTCCTCTTCCTCAGCCTTTGTGTTTTTCATCAGTGACACCACAAAAATCCCACCTAAATAAAAACTGCCACCCTCTTGTGAAACGGTTTTGGGAGTCAATCCATTAAAATACATCTCCTCATAACATTCTCACACGTGCCTATAAACTGAACACGAGGACACTGGGGACACCCATACCCACAGACCTCAGAATGAAATCTGCAGCCTGTTCATTGCTGTACCACTCAGGCAGGTTGAGTTTGACTCTGAAGCTCTTCCCCAGGTAATCCAGGACGTTCTGCTGGGTCAAACAGCCGGCATCCACCACCGCCCTCAGCATCTCAGTGACACAGTTCACATAAAAGGTGTCCTCTTCCCTTCCTTTCACCAGCTCCTCAAAAATCTGGTAGTCTGGGAAGTTAACTAATGCCTGAGAGACAGAAGTTTATCAGGTCAGAAAAATAAGGTCATAACAACATCTGTCTACAAAAATACAGCTAAAGAACTAAGGCACCCCATGATTTAGGTTTTCAGTGCTCCAGAAATACCCTTCCACAGTGAAAACTACAAAATGCTGGGGGGTTCAGATGCTTAGAGAGTAATGCAGGGGATATTCACATACTGATAATGATCTCCATCCAGACAATTCCTTAGAAAAACCCCACAAAACCATGAGAGTGTCACTCTCCCCTCATCTCTTGTCCCTGCAGTCACTTCCTCTGCTGCAGACTGAGTCTTTGATTAGTGATATACAGTTTGGGTGACCTTTCTCCAACCAGAATAGGATGGCTGACTGAAAATACTCCAAGCGGAATTAGCTTTTTCTCATTACTTAAAACAAGAATGCTTTGCAAAACTCCTGTATTTACTCAATATAGAAAGCACAAGCACTTACTGCTTACCTTCAGAGCAAACCCCAAGGGGAGGAAGAACAACTCTTTGCGAAAAATGAAGTTCACCATGACGCAGCCATTCTCCAAGTAGTGGAGGTTCATGTTTATTGCAGTATGCTCGTCCTTGACACAGTGCATCAACAGCCCTGCAAAAATCACAACAGCAGCATCAGCTGCACAGAACCAAGTGGCTGTATTGCTGTGTTGTGTCCAAGGAGGTGTGGGACAGTTCATGAGGGAAATGTGAGAACATGAGGCAGATCACCCACTCCAGTGTCACTGTGCCACTTCAAACAAACACACCAGCTCAACTCAGCTCTCAGCTGAAGAGGGCTGTGTCTCAGCACAGCCAGCACATTTGCTGACAGGCTTGGAAGCTGCAGAAAGTTTTTAAAGAAAGACCCAGGCCTCAACTCTCCTGTTTGTAACCTTCAGCTGCAGGAAGAGTACCACGTAAGTACTGCTCCTAACTGCACTCTTATCTCTGTGTTTGGGTGGCAGTGCTTCCTGGTCCTGCCCCACACTCTCCACTGCAGGACAAAGAAAAATACAACTAAAAAGGACCATCTAATCTGGCACTGACCTGGAAGAAAATTAGTGTGGAACTACACCGTGGTCCAGTCAAATCAGCAACTGGCACCACCTGAGTTTAAAATGCTATTTAACATTTTCCAGCTTAATTCAATTTGAAACTGGTTTTGCTGAGTATACATGACAAACAGGAGGTGCAGCCATGAACCTAGTTTACTCTGCTTCATGGATATTAAGTCTGCCACCATGAAATAGGGACAGAATCAGTGAAATGAGTTCAGCAGCCTACACTGACTTGCACCACTGAAGTGGGTTTTTAGTTACACCTTCCACAGAACAAAAGGTGACAAGTACTGCAGAGCCTGGAATAAAATCTCCTCGCTCCCCATGGATAGCTCAGACAACTCCCACAAGGCAAGTCCCTGCTTCTTGCTTGTAGCATCATGGTGGTGTGTTTACCCTTTATTCTTACGTGCAGCGATAAATACTAACACTGCACAAGAACTGTACCAAAACAAACCACCAAAATTCAGCTACAGATGGTCACTCCTGCTTGTCCTCAAGCAGCTGTTACCAGGATGCTGCAGGAAACTGCTGAGCTCACCATACTCTGTGAAACCAGGGCCTCTGTTTTTCCACTTGTGCCTTGTCACCGCCAGAGGGAAGTTTCTCCTGGGCATAATCAGCATCCTGATTACCTTTTCTAAGCCATTGATTATGAAGTAGCCTCCCATCTCCTGGCAGGAGAAGAAAAATAATTTCAATGTACTTAGAAGCTCAGAACCAGCATTGGCAGTAAAAGTAAAGAAAGGCCTGTAGCATACACGAAAACCAAACATTTAATGGGAATGGCAAGATGTGATTCAGCACTGCTCTTGGAAAGGCTGCACGCCCTAGCAGGGATTTATCAAGTCTGAATGGAGCAGAGTGCTAAGAAAAGGATGCATGTTCCACAACTTAGAGGAAGGAAAAACCTTTGTGATCAAAGAGACATCGTTGAAGAGCTGACATTAACTTTTTAAAGTAAGCGCCCTGAAGTTCTCAAGTTTACAAACCAGAGGGATTTTCAGAGCAGAAGATCTGTCTGGGCACATACAGGCTTACTTTTCTGATTTTCTTTTGTAGTTTGCTCTCTCTTTTTTTTTTTTTTGTGAGTTCAAAAGGCAGTGCTAAATAATCCTGTACTCAATTACAGACAGCTAACATGCCACTGGATGGACAGGGAAAAAGCTGCAGGAGACAACTGGGAATGGAAATGTCTCTTTCAATGCCTGTTCTCTGAATCCTCCTCTCTGCAGAGACCCTTCACAGCACCCCCAGTTGCTGTGTAGCAGCTGAGAGGTTCCATACCAAAACTGTAGGTATTGACACCAAACAGACCCCCCTGTCCATGAACAGCCATGGCTGCAAACTTCCCAAGCTGCTTTATCGAGCCCCCATAAACAATCCAAGAGAAAATGGGAAGTCAAACTTAAAATATAAATGTTCAAGCCCTGCAAAGAGAAGGTGACCCGACACACTGCTCAGGTGCAACACAGACTTTCCTGACCCTCAAAATCCCCCTTACCTCTTCCTCCTCATGGTGCTGCATAAGGTCTTGTGGAGAGAAACCACAGAGGTTGCACAGTTTGGACCTCACCATGATTGGGATATACCCTAAGGGCTGTTTGATAGTCCCTTGTGGCATGTCATTCACTGACCAGCTGATGTCAGCCTGAAATGATACAACACCAACAGTGAGCAAGTTAAGTTGCCCTTTTAATATTTCCTTCTATATTAACTGTGCCTTTCATACAACCACAAGCAGTCAGACAGACTTGTATCCCTGTAAAATGGTAATAATAATAATAATAATAAAGAGCCAGTAGATGTAGGCATAAAGATTACAACTCTGGGGAACAGTCAACGTGGGCTTACAGAATAAAATCATACAAGTGTAGAGTCAGGTAAAGAAGCTGCTGGGTCAGTGAACAAGGTTGGTCTGCCCTCCTTTGCCTTTCAGACCCTTCAACAGAGCAGCCTAAATAAAAAGAACACAGGCAGCCACAGGATAGGAAAGGAAACCTCAGAAGGTAACAGTTAGAAGAAGAGAGCAAGTGTCCACTGAAAAGACATCCACACTACAGGCCTGACGAAATCTTTTCTTTCTTCACTTAACATACTCATGAGTGATCTGAAAAGCAAGAAAGAAAAGCATGCAGGAAAGAAAATTTATTAACAAATTCTGGCAGTGGGTCTGCAGGAAGACTGTGGGAGCAAAGAACTTTAGATGTAGAATGATGGGCTTTGAAAGAGGAAAGAAACACTGGCACTGCAGTACAAGGACACGGCTTCAACACCTGGCAGCAGCTAAAATGAGTCAACTGAGTCTGAGAAATTACTGGAAATGGGAAATGCTACTGTGCCCCTTTAAACCCATGGGGCAGCCTTCCACAGGCACTGCTGCAGTCTGCTCTACACCTGAAGTGATGACTAAAGCTCTACAGCTGCTCAGTGGACTGGGGCTCACATCTTACCCTGGGGCAGTCTGGAGCTAAAGCAGCACGGTGGAGCCAGGAAATGATTCCTGACTCTTTTCTGCTGTGCATGGGCAGGGAAGGGGAGAGGTTTACCTGTCCCAGCACAAGGCAATGCCTCTGCACACAAGGCACCACCAACTGCTCTAACCGCTCCAAGCATTCAAAAAATAATTAGACAGACAATAGGGAATAAAAGAGATGGGAAATAATTCAGGTAAGAAAAATAAAATCAGCTCTAGCTCAGGAAAATCTAGGATCTACTGGGAATACAGCTACGAACAACCTGCACTGCCCCACTTTCATTTTCAGATAAGGTACTGCACTTAGAGTGGCTTTTATCACTGTAAGGTGTACAGCCTCGAAGAAATAAAGTAACAAAAGAGAAAACAAGCGAAAAACTGAAATTCCAAGCAAGCATTCCCTTGCACCAGGGGCCTCACATAAGCAAACAGCTTGGACAAAACGACACCATTTTAACAGAAAACAGCAATGTGCAATCTTTTCACACTGCAAAAGAAAATATTTGCTGAGGATGCTTCCTCTCTAGGCAGATTTCAAAAGCACTTCAGGAAAACCATGAACCTGTGAACAGGAAAGATTTATAGCCCTGGACTTCTGCATAGGAGCAACGCTGGTTTTGAAACCTGGATTCCTGCAGGAACAGATTTGGATGCTGCTGCTCTTTGGGATGACACGGGTCTCCATCCAAGGTCCTCCCTCCACGCTGGCTGGCTGGCTGCTCGCAGGGAGAAACGTGACACGGGGAAGAAGGGCAGAGGGACCACCAGCTTGATGTGCGGGGAGAAACAGCGAGGCCGCACACGATCCTGCTCACACCCCAGAGCGCAGGCGGGACACCCGGCCAGCCCGGTGAGTCGGGAAGGGCCTGTACCACAGCACAGGTGCCAGGCGGGCCAGGGCCGCGGTGTGCGGGGCCCAGGCAGCCCCGCCGGGCGGGCCAGGTGTGTGCGGGGCGGGCACTCACCGTGATCCTGCCGCGGTAGGTGCTGCGGAGCCCGCGGCACTCGGCCGGGAACACCCTCCTCTCCTGGCACACCGTCCCGGCCGGCACGGCGGGAGGGGCGATGGACACCCCGACCAGCGCCAGCGCCAGCCGGGTGTCCTTCAGCGCGAACTCCACCGGCGGCACCTCCTGCAACGGCAGCGGGTCAGCGCGGCGGGGGCGGGCGCGGGCCCGCGCCTCCCGCCCCGCGCCCCCCGCACCTGCACGGCGCGATAGACGCCCTCGCTGACGGCGTAGTTGAAGGACTCGATGTGGGCGCGGGTGAGGTCGCGCTGGGTGGGGCCGCGCCGCGGCGGCCGCAGCCGGTGCGGGCCCGGGAGCGGCTCGGGCCCGGCGGCCGCCATGGCGCGCGCTGCTCCTCACGGGAAGCGGCGCGCGAGGAGCGCCGCGTGCGGGGCTCGCGCCGCCTCCCGCCCCGCCCCGCGCCTGCGCCCCGCGCCCGGCCCCGCCCCCGCGCGCGCCGCTCCCGGGCCGCTCCAGAGGCGCGTGCGCTTCCCATCCATCCCTGAAAGCCGCTCCCGATCCCCATCCCTGCGGCCGCTCCTGATCCCCATCCCTGAAAGCCGCTCCTCATCCCGCATCCCTGCGGCCGCTCCTCATCCCGCATCCCTGCGGCCGCTCCTCATTCCCATCCCTGCGGCCGCTCCCGATCCCCATCCCTGCGACTGCTCCTCATCCCCATCCCTGAAAGCCGCTCCTCATCCCCATCCCTGAAAGCCGCTCCTGATCCCCATCCCTGAAAGCCGCTCCTCATCCCCATCCCTGCGGCCGCTCCCGATCCCCATCCCTGCGACTGCTCCTCATTCCCATCCCTGAAAGCCGCTCCTCATCCCCATCCCTGAAAGCCGCTCCTCATCCCCATCCCTGAAAGCCGCTCCCCATCCCCATCCCTGAAAGCCGCTCCTCATCCCCATCCCTACGGCCGCTCCTGATCCCCATCCCTGAAAGCCGCTCCTCATCCCCACGGCCGCCCCTGTGCCCGCGCCCTGCCCCGCGCCCACCCCCCGAGCTGCGCTCTCCCGGCCCGCAGTGCCAGCTCCCGCTGTCCCTCCGTGTCCCCGCCCCAGGAGCAGGAGCAGGAGGCCGGCCGCGCACCCATCCCCGTCCCGCCCCGCACTTGGGCACGCCAGGAATCCCGAACAGCCCCGCAATTCCCAGCTCCCACCGCCGCCGGCTCAGCCCGGGACAGCGGGGGTGACGCCAGGTTCCGTGAACTTACCACCCCGGGGAGCCGCTGCCCCAAGGAACGAGCAGAGGCTGCGGGGTTTGCATGTTTTAATGATGGATAGATGGGAGCTCAGCCCTGGCCAGCCCCACATGCAGATGCCGGCGGGAGAGCAGCGGGGCACGGCTGGGTGAGCCCGCAGCCTCTCCCCGCCAGCGCTTCCCAAGGGCGGCCGGAGCACACACGGGCATGGAGCACGGGTACGGAGGCACAGCCTTGCTCTCCCGGGAGAGAGCTGCTTGTGGAGAACAAGAAATGCTGGCAGCGGGGACATGCAAGCAGTCCTGGAGGGCGCCGGTCACAGTCACCTGGATGAAATCGGCGTCTGAGCCTTTCTCAGCCTTCTCCGCGGACTGTGGGCAGCCACCAGATTTCAGCAGAAGCACAACATGACTAACTCGTATGGAAGAAGCCACATGGGAGTCACCTGAAACCCAGAGCCCAGTGGGACCAGACCCTGCTGGACAACGCAGCCAGAACACCTGGGCCAGAGATTCTGCACGGATGACATGGAGGGCTACAACTAAGACTAGAGACATTCTGCAGTATGGTAGGTGGCTTCTGGAAACCCAGCAGCATCCTGGGTAAAAGCTCAGGAAAGAGAATAAGACCTTTTCTATTGACCTTTTAGCTGAAATAAACTAGAAAACATTTATTGTTGTATATTCCTAAAAAAAAAGAAACAAACGGAAGTCTCACAGGGGTTTGTGAGCATCACTTGCAAGGTGCACCCATGGCTGCAATGCCCAGGCCTCAGCCACACACACATCCTCTACTCCACCTCCTATTTTGGGCAAAACTTTAGGCACTGTGCTCTCTGTTCCTTTATCATTTACCTTCTGTGCTTTACTTTGGGGGGGCACTTTGAGAGAAGGTGGAAAATACACGTTTTACTCCAGAGGATGTTGCTTATTCTTGAAAAATTCAGCAAAAAGAGGATACAAGTGTCCCTGAAACACTACCTCCCCCAAGCCCAGCTGGAAAGGCAGGGTGAGAATAGCTGCATCGTCTGTAGTTGTGGCTCTACCACCAAGCATTATCTAAATCTCCCTTTTGAGGAGAAGGGTGGGCCTAGCACCCCAGAAAACGAGCATTTCTCAGTTCATCCTGACGGGGAAAACTTTCTGTTCTCACCTGCCCTAGAGTTTATGAGAGCTCAGCTGCCACCTCAGGCACATCCTGGATGAGAGCCACTCCCGGGCAAAAACCGTGCAGTTTTTCAGCTCAGCTCAGCTAACATGAAAATGTCAGTGGAGATGTGGTGAACTTTGCAAGCTGAGAAACAACCCTTAGGAGCCTACATTTTACCTTCCTGAGTTCCCACCGCGCTTCACCTGGGCTGCAGTGAAACTCTGACACCTCTGCACTACCACAAGGTTAGAAAACCCAACCAATCCTCCCCCCACACCCTTCTCCCTGCTTATCACAGCCCCTTCCCACCAGGATTGACTGCTGCATGAAGAACTCTGAAGCCTCCATCACAAGCAGAGATGAGTACACCAAAATGCTAGGTTCTTCTGAGGAAGGCAGAAACTCCACTGCTTGATTCACTCCCCATTGCACACAGGCAGCTTCTAATCTCCACAGTGTCTTCTTGTTTGCTTCTTACTTGGAACAGGAACCAGTTTCTTTCCATGAGCATCTCTCCCTGCCAGAAGGACGTGCTGGGCTCACACTGCCAATTCAGATACACTCCACAAGGTGGGAAACGTGACAGGGATTTAGGTTATACTCGAAGCAGGTGTTACCTCCGAAATTCAGACATCTCAAGGAATTTAATCTCTCCTTCCCCCCAAAAGCACCTGATTTCCCTGATGTGTGGCAAACAGGAATCTCTCTCCTGGTCTACAAAACCTCTCCCACCTTCCCCTTATCTAAGATCAAGTTGTGGACTGCGATGAGGGCAGAAGATTGCAGTATTTGTCAAAGAGAGGAGAATAAAATTGGCTGGGTCAAATGGGATTTGGGTAGAAAGGTTTCAGGTTCAAGCCTCAATTAAAAGATGAAGGTGAAATCTGAGAGAAGAGCCTAAATTCACTGCAGTGCCTCAGAAGAAACTGGGATCAGGTTTCTGTCTCTTGAAACACTCAGCACAAAAGTGATGCTAGAAATCCTACAGCCTGCTGGTGAGCTCCGAGGGGGTCTCTCTACCTCTTTGAAGCAGAATCCAACTGCCTCAGACTGGGACGGACACTGATTCAAATCTCAAAAGGAAAAGGGATAGCTATAAATAAAGAAAATCGCCTTCCTTGCTTGGGTTCATTCACCACCTGCAGTTCAGCACCCTTTTGCCAGCCATTGCCTGGGTGTTCAGCCAACCAGCTTGGAAAATGACCTAAGGAAACTGCCTTCTTGGTGTTCCTGGCTTTGGGCACCAGGAGAGCTTGCTCCTTTCTATGTAACAGAGCAGGAACAAAGGAAAGGAGTCACCTATTTGGAGCTGAGCTAAGGCACTAATGATGCAGTAGGTGAGGAAAGGATAAACACAGCGGGAGGAGGACAACTCCATCGTTCTCTTCACTCAATTCCCTTAAAAAACCCAATGGTATCTCTATAGAAAAGGAGGAGCTAATACAGCATTACAGTATCCCTGCTGGGGTTTCACTTTAAGGTTGTTCTGTTGTACTCCCAGAGAGATTTGTTTCAGGTATCAAAGTCACAGGAGCTGCTTCTAAAGTGGATTTTGGTGAATGCAGGCAGAGTTATCTGAGCAGCTCTGGCTCATCACAGCTCTGTGAGGATGCCTGTTTGGTTGGTTTTCCCTGTGGTCTCCCAGAAAATACGAAGCCTGTCTCTATCACTTTTTGGCATGTTACTGAGATAAGCCACCAAAGTGTGCTGACCCGAGGGGTGCAGTCTCTCCCTGTTCCCAGCAGTGGCAGCTGTGCTGTCATCACAGCTTGATGAAGATGGAGGATGACTGGTTCATCTTCTGCCCAGTGTCACTGAGGGGGAAAACGCTGGAGATGGCTACATCCACAATTCCTTGGCAGAGCTCTGCATACAGCTTCCTAAGAGATGAGGGGGGAGAGAGAGGGAGAGGGAGAGGGAGAGAGAATCAGATACCCAGGCAGGACAAACCAGCAGAACTCTGGCCAGTTTTTATGTAGAAGTACATTTTCCCAGAAAGATCTACAAGATCCTGTTCCCATTACAAGGAGTTTCAAGGTGGCAAACAGAAGGAGAGCAGTACCTCTTCCACCTCCTCTCTGTTCACACCAACAGATATCTTCTTTTTCCAATTTCCAGTTATTATGGTGGTGCTTCCCAATATTGCTCCCTTCCACAAAGGACCACAAACCCCATTACCTATGTTTACAGGCAGCTCAGGCTGCTAAGCAGAGGCTCCAGACCCTCAGCCCCCAGATCTGAGTCTCCACAAGATGCAAAGGGGCAGAAAACATCTCGGGCTCCCTGTGCCAGCCTTGCAACTCAGGGAGCTGGGCTTTACCACACCAGAGCCTCTTCACACAGCAATGTGCCCCAGAGGGGCTGCTCTGATGCATTCCTGGTTGGATGAAATGCTGTGCTGGGGTGCAGCTGTACACATCAGCTGGTGACCAGGCTTCCCAGGACCCTCAGATGTGTTTCACCATGGCACAGCCCACGTCCAGCAGGAGCAGGGAGAAGAGAGACAAGGTGTTTGAGACCAGTTAACAACAACTTCATTTTCTGCTGGAGAAATGCATGTGTAACTCCCTGAATGTGCTGGCATCTGGGACATATTTAGTACCACAGCTGCTTTTCCTGGGATTAACAATGTCTTTCACTCCATGCCACTGGGGCTATGTGACAGTAAGATGTTTTTTCAGCTCCTGGGAATGTTAGTGCTTACAGCAGCCAATTTTTTTTCCTTCTTTAAATGGGAGTTGTGTGATGCAAGTGCTATAAATAATAACCCTGAACAGGAGAAGTCACAAATAGCCAAAACCTACCTCACCTTCTTTCAATTTTCCAAGTGCTCAACAAAGCCCTTGCTCTTCCAAGAGGCACAAAGCAAACAGGGCACTGCTGCAATCCAAATCCACCCAGCAACAGCCAAATTCTACCCACACAGCAAGACAAGGAGGAGCAAGGCAGTAATTGCAGCATGATGCACGTTGTGAACAGGCATGTTGTGGACACAGAAAGCTCCCTGAGCTCTAGCCCTGAAGAAGCTGCTGAACAGGCTGTCTGGTAGGTTTGACCTGCACTTTTTGTCTACTGTTAGTGATGATCTAACCTAATTTAATCAACATCTAATCTGATCAAATTCTAATGCAGTGATGTACAGCCTGTTCTGTTTTGCTGTCTGTTTGGTTTTGTTTTTTTAATATGATACAGATGCTCACTTAGCAAAAAATTCTGCTCTCCTGCAGCTGTCTCAGTCACGTAATACAGCACCTCCTGCTGTGCCTACACAGAGATGTTCATGGCCAGGGCTGTTTGGCTGTTCCAGCCTCCCTGTGGCTGCTGGAAGAAGCTATAATCCAATCTCTGTGACTCTAAAAGGGTTAATTCCATTTCTGCTGTGCCTGTGAACTCTGAGCAGAGAAACAAGGCATGCAAAATCTGCTTTCCCAGCAAGGATGGCTGGAAGGTAAGAAGACATCTGGCTCAGGAATGCAGGCACAGCCAAAACAAGGACTTTATCTGGGAACCTGGGGCTGGTTTTTTGGTAATGGACAAACTGTAACAAGCATGTAGTGACTGTATATAAGCAAGACACTTGTAAAATCACATGGGCACAAAAGGTCAGGAGTTATCCCCCGTGTGACCTGAATAAATGATGCCCTTCTCAGCACTAACCTGGTGATAAGAATTTGGTAACAGAGATTTGGTAACATCTGCAGCATCCACAGTGGGGTCCTGCTGCCTGCAAATTCAGTCACTCACTCCCAGCTGCTGCCCTTAATGCTTCTCTTTTAACATGTGTTCATACAAAGAGCAGCCACCAGTGGCTTCACAAGACAGACTGAGAAACAATCTGACTCCCAAAGCATTAGATCTGCAAACAGAACTTCAACCCAAGAGTAATAAAAATGACCCAAGTGATATTCAAACCCATTTGTTCAAAATCCCAGGTTAGTGCCCCATCTCACGTGGGAAAGAAGCTGGGGGACACCAAACACAGAGGCAAGAGTAATGAACCCAAGCTGACTGGCACCTGAAGCAGTGTTACCCTGAAAAACCCCCTTGCCATTCACTTCCTTTCACCTTTTTCACTTGGAGCTGGGACATAAGCCAGGTTTTGGGCCAGGCACGTGGATGGTGGCATCACAAGGGTATTACAGAAACTGATTTACTCACTGGGCACATGCTGGGGCCCCATTGACTTCTATTAGCCAGACCTTCAGCTCCTCATCCACCATGAAGTCAAAGCCAAAGAGCTGGAAGCTCTGGTAGTGAAGATGCTTCGTGCTGATTGCAGGCTCTATACACATAAGGCAGCTTCTGTGAAGGCAAAAACAGAAAGTCCAGGTTAAGGCTGCTGTGGACATCTGCACTGCACAGTTCAGTGAGAGGGGTTGCCCTGGAACTGCCCCACACCACAGGTTATGTCCAACACATGCCTTGGTAACCAGGAGCCTGCAAGTGAGATCCCACCATGAAATTCCATGTGGGGACACCCCTGAGTTAACTCACAGAGAGCTGGAGAGCAGCATTCTCCCCCAGCACTGGGTCAGGCAAGCTAAAAACATGATGTGCAATGCCACAGAGAGCTGCAGCAGGTCCCCAGGGAACTGCCACTGGCTGCTCATTTGCCTTCAAGTCCCTCAAAGATGATGCCACATCTTTTTAGTGCAATTAACAGCAACGGGCTCCTGGCAAAGCTGATTCCTTCATGAAGGACTGCTTTGTCAAAACCTGGATTCTCTGCAGCACCAAGCTCTCCCCAGGCACTTTTTATGCCCAGGAAGGAACTGGCTCTTGTGGACTGAGTAAGATGACCTAGGCAAAAGCCACGTGCTGGTGCTGGCTGATGGTGGGGGAAGCATCCAGAGTCTGCACATTTGAGTCCAGCTTCACTTCCCCTCTATCAACTCTATGCCTTTCTAAATCTCAGTCTCTCCCAGCCCTGTTTTTTGACCTGCTTTCTTCCCTTTCCACTCTTTCTCCAGCCACAGCTGGCAAAACGCAGAGACACGGACACATCCCACTGAATCAACAGCACCCCTGGAGGTGCCTCCTCACTGAGCAGTGATATGGGGGTGCTCGTGGCCTTATCTTAAATTTGTGCAACTGAAACCCTTCCCTTCTTGCTCTGTCTGCTTCCCCAGCTGCCCCTGAGGGGTTGTGCTCTCCCAGGCAGCTGGCTACCTTATGATGTGTTTGATTTGCAGTAAGATGCTGTTCTCCAGCGTTGTGTTCAGGGCATCCATCAGGTACTGGTTGAACTCCTCGAAGAACATCTCATTGCCCTCCTCATAGCGCCCGTAGTTTTTGGAATACTCCTTCTGGATGCAGTGATTGGTCAAGTGGCAGGTTTTGTCCTGGAAGTTAGCACTGTTGTAGGGTTCCGAAGAGGTCCGCAGGACACCCTCTCTGTAGAGGTAGATATTATACTGATGATCCACGAGAACCCAGCTCCTGGGGGACAGGAGAACAAACTCTAGTCTCAGGGGCTCAGAAAGAAGCAGCAGGAAAAAGAAAACGGGTGTTTCTGCAAAGGCAGAAGAGGTTACCTGATGTCAAACTTGCGATGCCCTGGCTCCAAGAGCAGAGGGTTCTCCAGGTACTTCTGAATCACATGCACTTGTCCCTGCTCATCGATGAAGTCCAGGAGCTCTGCAGCCTCTGAAGAAATCAGGATGCCCTCCCCTGGCACAGAAAGTTGAAGGCAAAATTAGGCAGAGGATCCTTGTACCTTTGTTGGAGGTTTTTCAGGCCCCAAGTGGACCGTGGCCCAACAGGTGACGTGCAAGAACCTACAGCCCCAGGGCTGGCCAGTGCCCAGGCAATGTCACAGTCACTCCACAGGAATGAATCTGTGCAGGGATCTCTGTCCTGCTCCCCAGAAACCAGGCCTAATGCAAATGGGAACCAAGGGGATGTGACAGGGCACAGCCTGCCCAGGGCACCTCTCTAGGGGGGTGGCTCTTGAGGTGTGAGGAGATGCACAGCAGACAGGGACCTGGGCAAGCAGGGAGGCAGCTGCTTGGCTTGGGGGCATTTTGCTTTCTTTTAGGTCTTTTCTTTTTTTTCTTCCTATCTAGGCTTGGCAGGGGTAGGAGGGTGTGGTGGTGCTTGTATTTGGCACTTGACAAATTTGGTTTTGTTTTTCCCTGGTTTTCAGCAGTTTATAGAGAATAGGGGGCTTGGCACATTTTCTGTAAAGATATCTGTCTTTCTATTTCATTTGGGGAGGGAGGTTTGTGGGTTTCTTTATCCCAGACTCCAGACTCTTTCCCTGTCTGGCTCCTCTGGCTGCCAGAGGCAATCACACATGCACACTTGTGCAGTGTTGTCCTGCTCACTGAGTTCATTTAAGGTATTATTAAAATCATTGCTGAATAAGGAAGATTACTATTTTAAATTGCTCATCCATGTACTCAGTGTTCCTGCTGTGGAAGCTCTTCCTTAAAGAAATTAACTGTGCTGTTGAAACGCTCCCACATTTTGGCTGAAGCTGTCACTGTTCATTCCTTGCAAGAGTCCAAATAGGAAACTTCTGTTGCAGAGCACTGAAGAGAGACCATTTTCCTTCTGGGGTTTCATAAAGGAATGGCATGGTGCTGTGAGGGATAAGCCAGCTCAGGTAAAGTTATCAAACACTCCTCTGGCACTCTGCCCCTTCTTGAGGCATAAGTTAACTTTCTGGACTAAACCTCCTGACTCACATCTTAATTTTGTGCTGAGTGGTTTTGAGGAAAACTCCACTCTTCAGGGGGGTACCAAAGGGGTTAGTTACAGAGGTTTGGAGCACAGGCAGGGTTTGACAGGATCATCCAATGAAAAATGCTCCTAGCTGTGATTTCTGAAGGTTGCTGTCAGCACAGCCCTGCAGCTACTCCCACTGCTCCATCCTCTGCTCAGCTTTCATCCCAGCACCCTCCACTGAAGGGAAGTCTGCTGTCAAAGTCTCTTTCTTACCCACGTTTTATGTAGGGGGCAAGACTTGTTAGTCTGGTGATCACAGCAGAGCAAGGCAGAACCTTGCACTGGCACAACTTCAGGCTGTGCCCTGGGGCAAGGAGGGAAACAACATCCCTAAGCCAGCAAAGCTGCTGCAGTGGGGAGATCAGCAGGCACCTGTTCCACACTGGACAGATGGCAAAGCAAGGGGGGGTCAGTTTAACTGTGCACCCAGGCAGCAGCCCAGGGAGGCAGCAAAGCAGCTTACGTGGGGCAGCTGTCCCTGCCCCCAAAGAAAACAGCAAAACCTCCAGCCACAGTTGCAAACCCTTAGAAGGTTTGAGTTGGGGCATCCTAAACCTTGAATTTTCCTGTTACTGATGGGTGACCAAGCTTCTGTTAGACCTGTCCCAAGACAGAACTGTATCTTTCTTGGTGATTAGCAGGAACAAGCTTTCTTCTTCATCACAAGTAATCCCCAGATGTATAAAACTTCCCTCTAGAAGATTATCACCACAAGGGTCTGCTTTCCACTTTAATCTGCAGCAGCACAGTGATGAACACAAAAGGCTACTCTGCTTTAGTGCAGAGAAGAAGGGATCACACTTGCATGAAGCAGCTGCAGAGCCTGAACCAGCTCAGCCTGCAGCAGACCATAGCAATTGCCTTTTCAAATGCCCAGATGGATTTTTTTGCCAGTTTACCCCACAGAAACACACCCTCACACTGGCATAACGAAAGGACACATCTCTCCTTCATTCCTGATGGAAATAAGGAGGCTCTTCCAATGCTTCTTGGTGACACAGCCAAGAGAGCAGAACAGAGAGGGAAGCCAGTGTGAAAGACATTTTCATCCTGCAGCCTCCCTGCAGCCAGCTCTGCCTTTCACATTCTCTTCTTGCACGGCTGCACCCAAAGTGACTCTGCAAATATGAGTAATACACGTGGGACTGTTCTCTCTGGAAAGCCCAGCTCCTTCCTCTGCTGCACACAAGGCAAGGGAAGTTTTCAAGCACAGCCATTCTAATGATGATGATAACACCACAAGTGACAGAGAGCACAGCTACCAAAGCACTGCATTTATAGCCGTGTCCAGCTATCTCACAGCTCGTTATTTCTGGAGTGAGCGATGGAATGACCCTGGAACAAGGAACCACAGATTATCCCTTGGGTATCTATTGTCTTATTCAGATTAAATGGACAGACAGACACTGCATTGCTTGTCTTCGTTCTGGTACCATCCCCTGAGGCTTGGGTGCAATTCCAACGTACTGAGCTGTGGCTGCTCAGCTGGGCTCTCAGTGTGACCACGGGCAGGCCTCTGGCACCAGGCATCTGAGTCTGGTTGGAAGACAAGCAGGATTTCCACCCAGGAAAGGGAAAACTAAGCTACAGCATGAGGAGCTGGGCTCCTTGCCCTTGAAGGCTGCAGCCCTGCCTGCTGACCGCCTCCCTGTACCCTGTCCTGCTCCCTCTCACCTGCTCTCCACATTCCCCTCAGCTGCTGCTCCCTGCAGCACCTTCCTGTCGCTGTGGGACACAATAAATGAGAGGCAGGGAGTGATAGTTTTTCATAGAAGGCTGCGTGCTCCTTGCAGGAAGGGGACCCCGGTTTATTTTCTCTAGCTGCATTTGTGCTTTTCAGATGTGCCCACCTTAGAGGTGGGACCTTTGGGAACCATTGGTCAGCTCCAGAGACCACCACACGAAGTCCCTCCTCTGGGAACAGATGTGGAAACACAAGGTAGTTCACATTATGTGACCTTGTGTACCAAGGAAGTGCCTGGGGACAGAATTTCCCAAAACCAAAACGTGGCAGGCACGAAGCGTGGTAACACCTTCCCCCGTTCTGAGGTGCACGTGTGGAGACGTGCAGGCCCTGTCACTGCTGTGCAGGCCCTGTCACTGCTGTGCAGGCCCTGTCACTGCTGGCAGGGTGAGCAGAGCCCCTCACAGACACACCACTGCTCAGCCTTGCTCAGCCAAACCCTGGAGCTCCACAGACCACGTGGAGAGTGAGGAGACACGGCTCCTGGTGCCAGAGTGTTGCCATGCCCGTGCCTGCACGTTTTAGTTTTAGCAATTCCATTCCCAGGCACGGTCTTAATGCACAAGGTCATGTTCTGTAAACTACCCAAGTTCCCACATCTGTTCCCAGAGGAGGGGCTTCGGTGATGGTCTCTGGAAAACGACCAGTGGTTCCCAAGGGTCCCACCTCTGGGGTGGGCACATCTGTAAAATGTACAAAAAAAGTCAGAAAAATAAAGGAGGGGTCTCTTGCTTGCAAGAGCTCCACGCAGCCTCTCTGATGCACTCCCTGCCTCGTTCCTGTGCGTCCCCCAGAGCGACACCAGAGAACCAACCTTTGGCACCAGCTGAGGACTTGGCGATCCAGACGTTGCCCTGGCTGCCCTCCCTGCGGCGGTGGTAGGCGGCCAGGAACACCTCCCGCTCGTCGGTGCGCGCGCTGTGCAGCAGGTGCCGCAGCCCGTTCTGCGCCGCCGGCGCCACCGGCGTCCGCAGGTTGGTCGGGTAGATCACGTACGACTCGGGGAACCACGTGCAGGACTCGGAGAGCTCGGGGCTTGTCTTGATCAGCCTGGGGGGAGAGAGAGAGAGAGAGAGACAGGCTGTTAACTTCCCCAGTGCCCCCCACCTGCCTGTGATTTATTAAAAATATTTCATAAAATATGGATAATAAATAAAATTAAATTATAATAAATATTTAATAGTTAAAAGATTTATTCAAATATTTAATTAATCTTTTAAAATGAATTTATTTATTTATTATTAAATTTATTTCATTTGATTTTATCACTTAATTAAAAGTTATCGACCTAATACCGATATCCAACTGAGATGGACAAAAAACAAACTGTCGCTGTGGGACACGATCAATGAGACACGGAGCTGTGGTTTAGAAGGCTGATGCTCTGAAAAGGGGCTGGTTTATTCTTAGAACTTATTTTTACACCTTTTTACAATGTGCCCACCTAAGAGGTGGGATCTCTGGACCCATTGGCTACACCAAGGGTCAACAAGCAAAGTCCCTCCTCAAAAGAGAAAAAAGCAAAAAACAAAATAGTTTACATAGAGTGACTTTGTTTACTGCTTTAATCTCTAAAAAAGAGTTTAAGAAAAATGCAAACATAAAAAACAGTAACTACAAAAAACCTCTCTAACAGTTTAAAGTCAGAAACTGTGTGTAGTCACTGTTTGCCATGTTTGGGTTTTTCTTAAATTGTTTCCCAAGGATTTAAGACGGTAAACAAAGTCACTCTCTGTAAACTCCCTTGTTTTTTCACTTTTCCCTCTCCTAAGGAGGGACTTTGCTTGTTGACCCTTGGTGTGACCAATGGTCCAAAGGATCCCACCTCTTAGGTGGGCACATTGTAAAAAGTATAAAAATAGGTTCTGAGAATAAACCAGCCCTTCTGAAATCATGAGTCCGTGTCTCATTCATTGTGTCCCACAGCGACAACTGTGTGTTTACTGCAGCGCTGGGCAGCGTGTGGGATAGCTCCCCGAAAACACACTGTCCCTTACAGAAAATCACAAAGCTATTTTATTTACAAAACTCCTAAATATCCAAAATACAAATGCATATTCATGACCCTGGTACATCCCATTCCCTGCTTTGTATGGTAATTAGCTAAAAAGCAATTAAGCATGCACAGTTTGTCCTTTGAAATGGGTCGGTGGTCTCATTTAAGAGGAGTGGGTTTAAAATGAGGAAGTAAAATGACTCTTCATGGCCCTGAACTTTCTACCTTTTCAATGCAAATGTGACAAATGGGTGTTGGTAGGACTCCCATTTCCTTAGGTACAGTGACTTTCAATGAGTTTCAATGAGTTTCAATGAGTTCCTACAATTGTCCTGTGTCCCTAAACCCATTTATCAGATTCCCTATTTATTGTTGCAAGCACAGCTAAGCAAACAAAGTTGACAAGCCATCAGTTATTTGGAAAAAGTTAACTCAAGCCCAGTCTTCCTTAGCTAACTATAAAGCTTTTAATTAACTTCAACAGCCATAAGGCTTATTTTTAACTAAAATCTTAATTTCCTTAAAATCCTGTATTCTTTAAAGCCTATGTCTCACCTGGGGATCATTCAATAAGGACAAATCATCATTAACTGGGCTCTTCTGCTCGATGATGAATGGCAGCTTAGGGATAGTCTCTGCTAAATTCTCCTGTTTTCCTTAGACCCTCGAAATGAGGGTTTTCCTAAAGATATCACGGCAACCCCAGCCCCACAGCAAAGCACTACTCTTTGAGCCCAAACCTGCATACTCTCATTTAACATTTCACTGGCCCCATGGATATCATGTAACTAACAGCTGAGAAGCTTCCCCCTAACCACAGCCTGGGGTGCATTCCCTGCATCACCTCTGCACAAGGGAACTGAGGAGGTGTTTTTGCTGACACGGCTCGGGGCAGGAAGGATGCTGAGATCACAGCTGGAAAAAGGGAAGCCAGAGCAGTAATGCACTCTGTGTTGGTGCTTACCCTCGATCCCATTCCCAGAGATGGAACCAGATGTCCCAGCTGTGGATAAAGACCACTGGGAAGCCAGAGAAAGCAAGGGCACAGATAGATGTTTCACATCCCAAGGTGTCTGGGACCCCTGGGGCACATCCCTCCTACCAGGGATGTCTGGAGACAGCAGCAAATTCCTGTCAGCAGAGCTCAGGCCTGCTTTCTTTCAAAGTCAAGGGAGCTGCCTGCCTCTACAAATGCCTGTGCTTTCCTTAAGGCCAAAAGCAGAGCTCGTGAGGTGCTGACTCTCTCCATGCCTCTGTGCCTCTCTGTTGAGATGGCAGTGAGTCAGTGGCACTTTGGGAGCCCTGAGAAGGTCACTTGTTGTCCTGTGGGTTCCTGAGTAGCTTGATGCATGGCTGACCCTACAGTTAAAAAGGTCAACCAAGCTGCAGGATATAAGAAGAGGTGTGCAAGTGCTCTCAGCACACTTAGGTAACAGGCTGCAGAGAAATCCATCCCAGGAGTGCTGTGAGTGCTTCTTTAAAAATATCTGCTGCTTTCTGACAAACACCACCACCACTGCCAAGAAAGTAACTGGGAAGGGGCTCTTTGCAGAGGAAGGAGAGGCCTTGGATCAGCACAGGCAGTCTGCAGGACTGCATCAGTACAGAGGCAGCACAGACTGTAATGGGCAATCAAATTGCTGAAGGAGACCAAGAGCTCTGACAGAAAGATACTCTAGTGGGAGCAGAGTTTGCACAGGGACAAGGGCTATCTACAATGAAAGCTCATCCACATTTCCCCAGGAGACCCTGGCATAGCAGGTCATGCAGAAATAACTCCCAGAGCTCCTCCTGGAAATGTCTCCAAGCATTTGTTTGACCAACAAATCTGATTAGCTAAAGGCACATTAGTGTCTCTTCTCTGTATGAAACAGAGAATAAAAGGAGAAGGTTTTAATTAAATGTCTACAAAGAAAAAGAGCAGATACGTTTGGGTTTCTTTTTCCTTTTGATTTGGCTCTAAATCAATACACTCCATGGTTTCAAGTAGATCCAACTCAGTGGAAATGGCATTTCCCCCCGAGGTTACAGAGAGCCCTTTGTGCACACAAACAGCTCTAGAGACCTGCCCAGGAGTCTGATGGCAGCACATGCTAGGAGCCTCCCAGGGCAGCTGTTCTGTCAAATACCCTCCAAACAGGTTCAACACTCAACAAGGGTCAGAAGAGAAGCCCCTGCCAAGCCCACCCAACATTTCAGTGAGTTCCTTACTTCACCAGAGATGCTTTGCGGCACAGCTTGTCTGCTCCCCTGTAGTAATTCACCAGCTGCACAAGTCCAGGTTCATGGCCTAAGAAGGGGAAACAGAGGTCAGACAAACTCCTCAATGAATAAAGGCATAACAGCTGCTTGGTGCAAAGGGCCTGTGCAGTAGGGGGGAAAAATGGAGGCTGTTTCCTTGCCCTGCATTACAGAAACAGGTTGGGAACTGATACTGGTTCCTGTGGTTTCTTTCATCTAGTTACAAAAAAAAAAAAAAACCAACCATGCAGTTACCCACTTGTTTTTAATCTGACCCATCCATTTTGCAAAGGGAAGTGATTTTTTCCTAATTCACACTGGGAACTGGCAGCACTACTCAAAAGTGTTCTCCATCTGCTGGTGTGAGTTTTGAAGAACCAAGACTTCAGCTACTCTTAAATGTGGGGGGAGGATTCAGGGAAACACACCATGACACAAAGACCACAGCTTAGCAAAGGGTCTTTTTTCTTTGTCACCAAGACAGTCACGTACAACAGGATTCCCTCTGGGGCCTGATACCACAAAAAACTGGGAAACATTGAAAGACTTGGAGTCTTGCTTCTTTCTAACAGTTTGCAACAAGACCCGTTGGATACCTGGGGTGGGAAGGAACCTCTGGGAGTCTCTGCTCCAACCTCTTGTTCAAAGTCTGAGTATCTCCTAAAACAGATACTGACTTCTCTAAGTCTTTGTCCCAGTGCTTGGCTGCCAACCTGTGTCCCCCCGACTATACTGGTGGCCCCTCCTATGGTAACTCCAGGATGTTTGAGCCTTTCTGGCACTGCAAAGTCCCCAACTGGCCCCAGTATCCAGGTCTGGCCTCAGCAGTGACAAGGGGAGTGCTAAACACATGGGTACCTCCTTGCCAACACTGGACTCCACACCACAGCCTGCCTGCCCTCACCTTTCCACACTACAGAAACACTTGTGCTCAGCTGGAAGCTCTCTGGGAGGCACCAGAATCCTGAAAAAATGACCCAGAGTTTTACTTATCCTCCTTGGAGTTTGCCTGGGAAAAAAAGGCCTGGAGCAAACATTACCTTAAACACCAGGCAGCTGCAAGATCACAGAGAGTGAATATCTATTTTCAGCCTGAAAGTCACTTCCCTGACCTGGGTCACTTTTATTCACAAACCTTTAAATACAAGGTAGCTGAAAACCATCCTGCAGAAAAGATCTGTAACTTCAGGCACTTCAGTGTGCTGCCAGCACAGTTTGGTTGTTTTTTTTACTGAAAAGAAAATAATTAAACGCCTCAAATTTTCTTCTGTTTCCAGTTTATCCTGGGAGGGAGACACATCCTCACTGGGCTCCTGAGCACTGCCATGGGGCACTGGGCTGCAAGGCAGAGTTGGGTGGCCAGCAAAGAGGGGCCACAAGGCAGGAGGGGAAACTTCTGGGGCACCTTGTGAGGTCTGCAGCACGCATTCAGTGGGATTAAAAAGCTGCCAAGGCACTGACCAAAGTGGCAACCCTCTCCTGGCCAGCAGGGCATAGAGCCCAGCATCCCCTCTGCAGCCTCTTCCTCCTTTCCATCCCCTCAGCACAAACTGCTTTTCTGCTAGATGCAGACACAGCTTAAGGGCACAATCCCCCAGGAAGGAGGCTATCAGTGACAGCTACAGAGGTCCCTGCAGCTGGGCAGAAGCACTGGTGCATGCTGAGAGTCCCCACTTCTCTCCATGATCCAGCTTAGGCCCTGAGTAAAGCAAATCCCTACAGTTCCCCGAATTAATGTCAGCTTCCAGCGAGCAGGGCCCTCAGGAAAACCAAACCAGCTTTCATGCAGCAGTTGCTCAGGAAGATGAACCAAAGAAGATAGAGCTTTTTGGAAAATGCACCAAAATAACCACGTTATTTTTGGTCTCAATCTACTGATTTCAGGCAACCAGTTCCTGCTATAGGAGGATGTTTTAAAGAAGCCAGTGCTAAAGCATGGCCCCTCTCCACGGGTTAATAGACACGTCTTGGCTGTGAGAAATGCTTTGAGTTTTTGGGCATTCCATGGCAGCACATGCTGAAGGGCTCAGGGAAGCCCTCCCATCACCCCAGGACACTTGGAGGATGGAAGGGGTTACTCAGAGATGGCCACAAGCCCACCACGGCTGGGTGTGCTCTGCATGCCCACTCCCACCAAAGAACTGCAAGGAGGCCTGATGCTCACAGGTCCTCCACGCCGGGCAAGTTAAAAGCACAGGTCTGCCTGCTGTGCCTGCTGCCAGCACGTGTCAGCATCCTCACTGCCTGAGCTGCTCCTGGTGTTCCCCTGCCTGCTGCAGACACCCTGACACCAGGAGGTGACCAGATGGCACTGCCATGTGATGGGGACTTTCCACTCACAAATGTGGAGGAGACAAGGGAGAGGTGCTGGAGCTGGTGACTCGCAAACTGGGAAGAGCAGTCAGAGATGGGTCTCTGCTGCAAGAAAGGGGCCGCAAAGCCATCCTGCACCAGAGCTGCTGGTGCTCTGAGGGGGCCCTGCCTGTTCTGACGTTTCTGCAGCCAGAAGCAGTGCTGCAAAATCACCCCAGAAAGAAACCAGGGCCAAGATGACAGCGCATCCCCGCTCCCTGCCACGCCCTGCAACACTGCCAGTGCCTGGCTTGGCTCTCCCTGCTTGTGGGCACTCTCCCTCCCTGCTCCCGGGCTCTGCACCATCCAGCGGGGCACAGGGCCAGGGCGGCTGTGCCATGGGGCAGCAGCAGGCACGGCAGGCAGGGGACAAGCCTGCACAGGGCAGCTCCCACAGCCCTGTGCGTTGACAGTGGGGGTCAGGCAGCAGGGGAAAAGGTGGCAGGGCAGGGGGTACAGAGGGCCCTACACACACACACACACACACACAGGGCCCCCGGAATCACCCACAGCCTGCCCCAGGCACGGACTAGAGCCATCACCCTCAGCAAGCCCTGCAGCGGCACACCCACACCGGCCTCAGCTCCGGAGCGAAGGTTTGAACGCGCCTGGCTTTGACCTGTCCTGCCTGCCGTGTCAAACAGCAGCAACACCCCCAGAACCCCGCGGCCCGGCAGCAGGCAGGGGCTGGAGATGACACCGCAACCACCGCCACCCTACAAGCGCCCGGCGCTCCCCTGCAGCCCCGAGAGCGGTGCCGGCAGCCCCAAGGGCACTGCTGCAGGGCAAGGCAGCGCTTTGGGAGGCAGGGGCTGCACCGGGGCGGGGGGAGCCGCGATCCTGAGGCCTGCCACATGCCACGGGGGGGGCTCGGCGTGACCCTGGTGTCCCCCCGCCCCTCCCACCGCTCCAGGCCACAAGCGGGGCGGGGGTGTTTTGGGGAGCACCGGTGAAATCACTCTCCGGGAGCTTGCGAAGGGGATCGATCACCCTTCGAGCCCCTGCCGGGGGTCGGCTGCCCAGACGCCGCCGTGCCTGAGCTTTGTCCGGGCGCCGGAGACCGGGGCGGCCGGCGAGCCAGGGCTTCGGGGAGCCGCGGGGACGGGGACAGCGACAGTGCGGGGAGCGGAGCCGCGGGGCTCTGCCCGGGCCCGCAGCCGCGGCGGGAGGCGGCGGAGACCCGCGGGGACCTGCGGCGGGGAGGGGAGGGCACAGCCAGGGGCCGAGGGGCAGCGGGGAGAGGCCGGGCCCCGCTGCCGGCGGGCGCGGGGAGGACCCTTACCCAGCCTGCCGAAGGGGAGCCGGTTCCTCTCGCCCAGCATCAGGTTGAAGCGGGGGTTGTCCTTGCGGAGGCGCCGCCACTGCCCGCTGGCCAGCAGCAGCCGGCTCACCTCGGTGTACACGCTGCTGCCCTCGTCCCGCACCACGAAGGTGTACATGGCGGCGGGGCGGGGGAAGGCGCTCCCCGCCCTACCCCCGGCGGCTCATCGGGCCCCGCCGCAGCCCAGGCAGGGCCCTGCCCGGCCGCCGCCGCCCGGCCCGGCTCCGCATGGCCGGGGCCGCCGCCCACCGCCCGACAGCCTGCCCAGGCGGGGACTGACCCGGAACCAGAACCGCCCCCTGATCCGCAGATCCTCCGCCGACTCCCGCTCCTGCCTCTCCCCGCCCCGTTACGCCGTCCAGCCGCCGGGGCGGGGCCGGGAGCCCGCTGGGGGCCGGGCCAGCCGCTCCCGGTGTGACACCGACCGGCATCTGTCACTGCCTGGGATCTGCCACCGGCCCCGCCGCCCCCGGTGTGACACCGGCCGGCATCTGCCACCGACCGGCATCTGTCACTGCCTGGGAGCTGCCACCGGCCCCGCCACTCCCGGTGTGACACCGGCCGGGATCTGTCACCAACCGGGATCTGTCACCGGCCCCGCCGCTCCCGGTGTGACACCGCCCGGGATCTGCCACCGGCCGGGATCTGTCACCGGCCCCGCCGCTGCCGGTGTGACTCCGGGCGGGGTGTCCCCTGTCCCCTGCAAGCAGCGGTCCCCTCCGGTGCTCAAGGGCCCTGGGGATGCTCACCCTCCCTCGCCGAGGGTCCCCGGGGCTGGGCTCGGACAGCCAGCCCTGGGTGGCGGTGCTGTGCACAGGAGTCCCGAGGCTGCAGCTCAGCTCTGGGCCAGCTGAGCTAGCTCCCAGCTCCTTCCTAACCCATTTGACTCTTCAAATCACTTCTTATCTTCTCCTACATTACTGCCTGGTTTGGTCTTTCTGGTTATGGAAAGGTCTTGTTTGTAACCACCACTTCTGTCTTCCTCACGAACAAACTCCAGCAGACCAAAGATAACTCAGAAGTTCAAAACCTGAAAGTCATTTCCTCCCCACCACAAATAAGGTTTGTCTTAACAAGCCTATCAATAATGAAAATTCAGAGGTTTTGAGTTGGTTAGTGTCCCGGTTTTCCTACAGACACTGTATGAGTAATGACATCAGCATTGCATACTCTATCTGGTTGCTATAAATCATGATGTATTTCCAAGAAATAAAGAACATTTTGCTGAAGGAAACACAGATTGGTCATGACCTGCACATTGCCTTTCTTTTTTTTTTTTTTTTTTTTTTTTTTTTTTTTTTTTTTTTTTTTTTTGACAGCACAAGGTAAGGTGTTAAGTGATTCATGGATGGAAAAAATTAATTTAAAAAATAGCTGCTGTCTTATAGCAGCTAAAAAAAACCCTCTCCAGGCAGCTTATTTCTACTAGGAGGTGCTCTTGGACCTGGGATTGGATGTGCCTCTGCATCTGTTCTCAGATGCATCCTCAGCGTGTGTTCTCTTCACAGTGTTGTGCATAACTTGTTTAGCTTAAAACACCTCACAGCCCAGGGGGGAATCACAGAGCACCTGGGACTCAGACCCTGAAGCCATTCCCTCTTCCCAGTTTGGGTACGTGCTGTTTAACAGGATTCCAAATTTATAGGTAATTCCAACTGATAGATAACTTGGTGGCTCATCTCTGTTGTTTGCATAATTAAGTGCAAGAGGCAAAGATATTCCATAAAGATCGATGTGTTAGACCAATAAGCAGAATGAAGTCCAATAATGAGCTACTCAATATTCCATGCAAAGTTTCCTGTTGCAAGGTGGATTTTGTGTTTTGTGTTTGGGTTTGGTGGATTTTTTCTTCCCTATAACTTAAAGTATAATTCTTGCATACACACTAGATTTAAATGCAAAAGCTTTTTTTGTTCTTTGTGTATGTAGGGGAAATGCTTGCAATTAACCCATTCTCAACGGGATTCCTGCATGTGCTTTTTGCTGGCTTTGAGCCTCAGTGTGAAAACCATCCAGACCTTTTCTAAATACAAGAAATATTTGCAGCTACAGCTTATGGTTTAAAATAAACCATAAATCACCACCCGGCTGGATTTATTAGAGCTTATTTGGGCTTGCATGATTCACGCTCAGTATTTTTTCTTGCTGCCTTGTTTCTCGAGGTGTGTAAACCAATGGACTGCAGTTTCTGGAAGGCTGTGCATGTGTGGGGGGACAAAAGGAGATGCTGCTGAGGGCAGTCTCCCCTCTGATATCTTACAGCTGTGTTAATTATCCAGGAGTGGAAACAGCCTTGCCCTCAAAGCCATGGGTGTGATAAAGAGAGAGTGAGCTGGGAAGGGTCAGTTGGAGTCTGTTTGCTGTGCTGTGAGGAGCTGGGGACAGGTGGTTGTGCAAAGAGCCAGCAGAGGTGAGCTGCTGTACTTAGGACAGACAGGGTTAGGGGGCTGTACCAGGGGCAGGAAGGAGCAACCAGAACTGAAGGAGAGACAGAGCTGTGTGGAGCTGCTTGTGGAAGATACAGAGGACAGCTGTGGGAGACTTTTTGAATAACAAGGTGCTGATACTTGAAGCCTTCTGATGGTTCTAATGAAGCACCTGGAGTGCAGTGTCCGTGTCGACTGCGACACACACGGATCTGGAAGGTCAAAGTCCAACGAGGCCAAAGACTGGAAGAGCTTAGCACAAGGTGCCTTCATTTCCAGCCCCTGTTGGACTCTGCATCCTTGCTGCTGGCTACCCTGCAGGGTGGGTCAGCTCCTGCCAGCTGGTGTCCTGATCTGCCTCCAGTGTCCTCCATCCCCCTTCCCTGGTGTTAGAAATGCATATTTTAGAGTTGGCTTTTTGCAGATATTGAAATGAATGTTATGCATATAATGTAAGAAGGTTGTACTGTATTTCCTTTTATTTGTAGAATTTAAAATGTAATGGAGGTATCTTTTCAGATAGAAGACAGAAGAGACGTCTGAAGTTCCTGAACTAAAGATTTCTGATAAGAAACAATTAAGCCCTTGAGGGTCTAAATCTCCAGAAGACAGGTTTACAACATACATCTGGACTTTGTGGAGCCTCACAGATAACTTGTATGCTTAGGAGGGTCTTGAAACCAAAATGAATATTTGAATCATGTATTAGCTTATTGAAATATGTAACATCAAGACTTTCAAATACCAAGGAATTTAGAATGGGCGGTGTGTATTGCTTTACACCCTCAGCTGAGTAGCCATTTCTTTTTCTCTCCTTATTGTCTATTTTTGTTCTATTTTATTTTATTTTTATTAGACTTATAAATTAATATAAAAAGGTGAAACGTCATTTTCTTCACACTGGGCAGTGAGGGCGGCGGGCAGGAAAGGCTCTGTCCCCGCAGATGAGATCAGAGCAGGGCTCAGCTGTGCAGCGCCTGTCCCCTCACTTCAGGAGAGCCTGCAGCGGCACGCCCTCAGCAGCACCGACTTCTGGCGGCGCTTTTACTCTGCAAGAAAAAAAAAAATAGAATCGCTTTAGGGCTGAGGGACAGAAAAGCAGGAAGGCCAACAGCCCCACCGGGCTGTCCCTTCTCCCCCTGCCACCCACCGACGGGGAATTGCGGGCGGCAGAGAGGGATGTCCCCTCACCGCCTCAGGATCCCAGGGCAGAGCGGGATGTCCCCTCACCGCCTCAGGATCCCAGGGCAGAGAGGGATGTCCCCTCACCGCCTCAGGATCCCAGGGCAGGGCGGGATGTCCCCTCACCGCCTCAGGATCCCAGGGCAGAGCAGAGGGGGATGTCCCCTCACCGCCTCAGGATCCCAGGGCAGAGAGGGATGTCCCCTCACCGCCTGAGGATCCCAGGGCAGGGCGGGATGTCCCCTCTCCGCCTCAGCACCCCAGGCGCAGGGCAGAGAGCGATGTCCCCTCACGGCCTCAGGATCCCAGGGCACAGAGGGATGTCCCCTCTCCGCCTCAGCACCCCAGGGCACAGAGGGATGTCCCCTCTCCGCCTCAGCACCCAGGGCACAGAGGGATGTCCCCTCACCCCCTCAGGATCCCAGGGCAGAGAGGGATGTCCCCTCACCGCCTCAGGATCCCAGGGCAGAGCAGAGAGGGATGTCCCCTCACCGCCTCAGGATCCCAGGGCAGGGCAGAGAGGGATGTCCCCTCACCGCCTCAGGCTCCCAGGGCAGAGCACAGAGGGATGTCCCCTCACCGCCTCAGGATCCCAGGGCAGGGAGGGATGTCCCCTCACCGCCTCAGCACCCAGGGCACAGAGGGATGTCCCCTCACCGCCTCAGGATCCCAGGGCACAGAGGGATGTCCCCTCACCGCCTCAGGCTCCCAGGGTAGAGAGGGATGTCCCCTCACCGCCTCAGGCTCCCAGGGCACAGAGGGATGTCCCCTCTCCGCCTCAGGATCTCAGGGCACAGAGGGATGTCCCCTCACCGCCTCAGCACCCAGGGCACAGAGGGATGTCCCCTCACCGCCTCAGGATCCCAGAGCAGAGAGGGATGTCCCCTCACCGCCTCAGCACCCCAGGGCAGAGAGGGATGTCCCCTCACCGCCTCAGGCTCCCAGGGCACAGAGGGATGTCCCCTCACCGCCTCAGGATCCCAGGGCACAGAGGGATGTCCCCTCACCGCCTCAGGATCCCAGGGCACAGAGGGATGTCCCCTCTCCGCCTCAGGCTCCCAGGGCACAGAGGGATGTCCCCTCACCGCCTCAGGATCCCAGGGCACAGAGGGATGTCCCCTCACCGCCTCAGGATCCCAGGGCACAGAGGGATGTCCCCTCTCCGCCTCAGGCTCCCAGGGCACAGAGGGATGTCCCCTCACCGCCTCAGGATCCCAGGGCACAGAGGGATGTCCCCTCTCCGCCTCAGCACCCAGGCGCAGGGCAGGGCGGAGGGGGCTCACCGCGGCTTCTCCACGTCCTCGATGCCCTCGGGAAGGCGCAGATGGAGCGTCTCGGGCAGCAGGAAGGCCACGGCCCCGCTGCACACCGCCACCCCGCAGTATGTCACCTCGGGCAGCCACCGCCAGGCCTCGTCCAGCAGGAACACCAGCGGGGCCAGGGCGCCTCCCAGGCGAGCCATGAAGGAGGTGTACCCCATCCCGTTCTGCCTGGAAAGGTGCAGACCGCCGTGGGAAACAGAGAGATGCTTGTGTCACGTCAGACCCCTTTCCCCCGCAATTTGCTCTAGGTGCTGAGGCTTTTCCCCCCCTAGCTTTTTCCTCTGCCATTTTTTTTTTTTTTCTTTCTTCACGTCTTCCTAAAATCACCACGTTCCCCAGAGATCAGCTGTAGCTGCTGTGAGAAATAGATTTCTGTCTATTATGAGAAAGAAGCTGCAGTTCCACGCTAAGAATACTTGCTCTAAAGCAGTTTCCACTTGGAATGTCTAAAACCCTGAGAGCATTTCTGAGAGTAAGACTAGTGAGTCTTCTAACCTGCTCAGAGCTAATCCAAGTTCCTCCTTCTCCCAGGTACTGCCAGGCAGGTGGCATACACTAGAGATGCCTGCGAGCACTTTTGGTCCAAGGAAGGAGACCTTGGAGAGGAGACCAGAAATAAAACCTAATTTGGAGGGGACGGGTGGCGTTTCACACTGATGACAAGGACGCCAGGGCCTGCTTGTGGATGTACAGAACAAGTACTGCAGAAGGAGCCAACAGTTTTGCCTTTGTCAATATCTTCAAGCATGAAAGATACAAAGTGATCTGGGGTAAAAAGCAACAGATCAGTGTGAGCGCTTTGGTTTAAATGTGAATCATTCCCCACACGCAAGAGACCTTTGAAAGCTAAGAGACTAAATGGCAGAGGAGGGTACTCTCTGCAGCAAGGGACAGAAGGGAAGTAAGCCACAAAGCCTGCTGTGAGTCGTGAGGGTTTTTGCAGACTTGCACGAAGAAATCAGTGAGGTGATTCCCTCCACCAGAATTAGCTGTATCCCAGCCTATGCAAATGCTAAGTCTGGTGCTATGTTACCATTACCCAGGTATGTCAAATAAGCTCTGTTTTTCCTCCTAAAAGACTCTCAAATATGTGGTAGTATGCATCCCTTGTAAAACTCAGTATTTCAAGTTATTATTTTTAGGTTCTTTTAACAGTTCCTGACAGATTATCACAGGGAGCAAAGACTTTACTAAGCGCAGGTGCTTTATGGAATGCAAAGACCTTCCCACACAGAGTACTCCTCACCTTTCCATTCATCCTCCTGTCAGCACAACCTAACCACCCACGGCCCAGGTGAAAAAAGGGTGGCTTTCTGCCTCTCCCTTGTGAGTATAGGAAACCCCTGGAACCTGTGAGTTCCAGAGGCAAGGGGCCAGTGCTGCAGTGTAGTCACCAGCACATCCTGCTGTGCTGATGGCCAAGAGCTGAGGGCAGCACCCCAGCCAGGCCCTTGGGGGTGTGCTCAGGTGGGTGGCATCTCTTACCTCAGAATGGTGGGGTAGAGTTCCGAGGTGTACAAGAAGACGGTGGTGAAGGCAGCTTCTGAGAAACCCTTGCCCATAATGGCCACTACAGAACGCACGGAGGTGAAGGCTGGGGGAAAGAAAAGGCACCTATGACCATGAGCTGCCTCCAGGAAGAAACTTCCAGGTATAGGGAGGGAGAAGGTTCAGTGCTCCCACACACAAAACAGGGAGCTTCACAGCCCTGGAGCTGCTGTCTCCAAAGGCTGAGCCTGTAGGTTTAGTAAGTATTAGCCCAAGTGGGAGCTGAACTGATGACAGGACAGGTCCTGGCAGTTCCCACTGGACAAAGTCTATAACTGAGGTAGGCACTGTGCCTTGCCACTGCTGGACCCTTTAGCAGTCACTTGGCAGTGGCTGGAAATCACCTGCTGTGACCAGATGACAGGGTTAGCCCTCCTTAGCGGCCTCGTCTCATGACACCCTGCAGGGGGAGGACTCCTCTACACAGAACTGCCCGCGGATAACTCCACATCTGTCCCTCTGCAGCCCTGCAGAGGCTGCCCCCCCCGGCCCCTTGGCAAGTGCAGCCCAGAGCAGAGATGGTCTCACGGGTGGGAATGGCGAGGTTGGCGCCGATGCAGAGTCCGGTCAGGATGAGCGTCCACGCCTGGCTCTGCCGCCGGCCCGCCCGGTTCACCAGCACGTACATCACCACCTTGGCCGGGATCTCAATGGCGCCAAAGACAAACTGGGAGAGGTAGATGCTGAGCCCAAAGCCCGTCAGGTTCATGCTCATGCCGTAGTAAGAGAAGGCAACGCCAAACCTGCGAGGAGCGAATGGAGATGGGGCCCTGATCCCTCTGGGAGCTGCGGGATGAACGCCCCCCGTGAGGTGACACCGCTTACCACACCACGCCAGAACACAGAGAGATCCTCCTCAGCACTGGGGTCCTGAACAAGCTGATGTAGGAGTAACTCCCTGCCAGGTTCTTGTCCGTTGCCATCCTTGTGAGGGCCTGGCAGAGATGGAAAGAAAGAGATAACTCAGCTGCTGCACTTGTAGGATGCAGACATGAAACCCGAGACAGGCTGGGGACCTTGCCCTTCCCAGCTTCAGATCCATACATTGGATTCTCTGAGCATACATTGTCAGAGGCATGTCTTCCTATAACTTTACAGCTTGCCTGCTGTTTTAGACCTCATTTTCTTCTCATGGCTCCTTCTTCCCTCTCCCCTACATGCCCCATGTAGCAGAGAGGTCTGCAGAGAAATGGCAGATGGAAAAGTCAGCGTTGGCTAGTTCCCCCCCGCTCCCCATGTGGCTGCCTGCTGTTGTGTGAAGAGCTAACAGTGAGCTTCATGCTATGTTCTTAGGAGTGCATTCATCTCAAGAGTAATTACTTATCCATCTGCTTATATACATACAGAATACCTAAAGGGTCAGGCACAGAGAAGTGAGCCCTGCCTGTCAAGAGGAGGAAGAGAATGCTTGTCCAAAAAGTCTCCTGGCAATTGACTGAGGGGTAAGTACCAGCAGAGTTAATGAGTTCTACTCACTGTGTATTTACTCCAGCATCCAGTCCACTGAGGCCTCTTGCCATGGCAAAAAGGAGTGGAAAGACACTCCACCTAATGGATGGGATTTCTGGCCTTATGGGAGCTGAGCTGGTGCTTTATCTTGAGGGGTGAATTTCTGCCTTCTAGAGCAAAATGCCCACAGTGCCCCACACTGCAGTCTAAGCATTGCTCCAGGTGTCAAACAGAAGTGAAATACAGAGAGACAAAGCGGGAAAAGAGGAACATGTGTCTGGGTCTCCAGTTCCTTACCTCTGGTGAGACAGCAAAGTCTTTCCTTCCATTCATTCTTGCACATCTGAGCAGGTGCCTGTGGGCTTGCTTCACTTTGCCCTTGGCTATGAGCCACCGGGCAGACTCTGGGACCCACCTGCAGGTGCAAGGAGAAGAGACTGTCCCTGTTGGAGCTGCCTGTTTTCCACCCCATACACGTGGCTCTGGCATCTTCCCCATGAGACTTCAGCTAAATATAACAACTGTGGTGCATGGGAAGAGTAGTGGGGCACCCTCTTGACATGGACACGCTCTGCTGCCCCTAAATGCTGAGCTGGTTGAAGTTTCAAACTCTTATCAATTAAAACTGGCCCCAGGGAGTTTTTATTTACACATTTGTGCTTTCTGGGACTCTTTAAACATTGAAATTGTCAGATATTAAAAACCACAATGTAGAAAGGATCCAGGGAGCTGTAAACACACTTTGTTAGTTGCTAAAATCATTTGGTTTTCACAATAATCAAAGCCTTCTGCACGCTGGAGTCTCCCACTAGAATGGTCTGAGACCAGATCCCTACAATCCAGTGTTTGTGATTCATGTGCCCTAAATCAGATTGCAGTCAAACTAATGAACAACTGTTGTCACTACTCAAGCAGGAATTGAAAATCATGTGTAGAGCAAAAATGTTTGGAGAATTGGTCTTGTTGAAAGTTTTCATCTCCTTTCTGCAGGCTTACAACCTTGGGAAATACAAAGGCATTTTGCACTCGTTGCCACTGTCTCTAGAGAGTAATACCATGTCTTTTGGTTGTCTAATGCCTCCACTGAGTTCTGACATTCTGCCAATAGTATCTACAGAGTGCTAAATTAGATTTTAATTCCATACTTCAGAGACTTTCAATTTCCTGCAATCACTGACCTTATGGGTGCTTGAAGACTAGAGTATAATTTGTTGGAGAACAAATCTCCATAAAAGATAGTAGCATAAGAAGAAAAATCAAACAGTAATGATGAAAAGGGTGGGTTCAAATGCATCTGTGAATTTCAGCACTTCCAAGGACTGCTTTTTATGGCTGGTTGTCCTAGAAAGAGAGCAAAACAACTTGAACTAAAAAAGTCAGCAGAACACATGTTTTAGTTGTGTTGGACTTGATCAGCAGAATACCAGAAGTTACTCTTTACACTGTCAGTGAATCAACTCTGTATTCTAGTTTGTATTACTACATGGGAGAAAAAAAAAGAAGGAAAGAAAAATTAAAATTTCTTTGATTAAATGAACCATCTCCCATTTTAAAGCTTAGGAGATGTCAGGTATTTCTTAAATAAGGCTACAGGGGGAAATTGCCCATAGAATGCAGGTGTTTTTGGCCCATCAGGATGGTTACACACCGGAGAAAAGCCTTGGGAAGTGCAGAGATAAATGAACCTGACCTAGCCTGAAGGTGCCAGGTGGAAAATTTGGTGGCAAAAGTATCCCTCCCAGTGAGGTGGGGACAGAGAATGGATAGATTTGTTATCTTAGGTTTACTAAGGATTAAAGCCTGGATCTGGTTGTGTCTTCCTTTATTGGAGCCTCCTTTCTTTACTCTGAGCCACATCTGGCAGAGCTGGCAGCACCAAATCCTGCTTCCACCTGCCATCCAAACGCCTCAGCCCCAGCCCTGCCTCCTCCTTGTCCCCAAAACTGTGACCTAACCTCAGCTCCTGCCCTTGCTGGAGAGACGAAACCCAGGCCACTCCAGTTTCCCAGAGCTGCCACGCTTGGGCAATGCAGGTAGAGGAGAGGAGTCCTGCTGGTCCTGAGGTGGCTGGGCGGATGCCAGGATCCACAGAGGAGGCAGACCCCACTGTGGCTCCTTGCTGCTGGCTGCACTCACCAGAGGCAGACGATGCTCAGCAGACAAGGTCCTGTCACAGCCACCAGCAGCCAGTGCCACTCCCGCACCAGGTAGGCTGCCAGGGCCAGCAGCATGTTCCCCACGCTCCAGAAGATGCTGCTCAGGATCCCGGTGAAGGTGCGGTGCTGGACGTCCACCCACTCCATCCCTGGAACAGGGAGGTGTTGGGGAAGATGAAAAAGGAAAAGCCTTATTCTCAAAACCCAAGCAGTCATATTTATACGAGACCTATAAGTGAAATAGAATTGAAAGCAAGTTTGGATGTTTAGAGCTTTAGTTACTGGGCAACTGGAGAACAACAGTGTGGCTGCTGAAGGTAATTAATCCCCTTTTGATTAAACAATGCCCTTCTCCTCACCAAGAGCCCAAGGGTCAGAGCAGACCCTACCAGCTTGGCAGGAGGGGTCCAAAGAGTAGTTTTTAGGGTTTAAAATATAACACAGCATGGTGATGTAATGATTCTTATAGGCTGTGTGGAAATGCTATGGGGTTTGTACCTTGTATTAGATTGGTTGGTGTCAGTTAGAATGTTCAGTAGAGAAGAAGATTTAATGGATTGCAACGGGAACTTCGCTCTCTTACTGCTCTTACTTCTCTTACTTCTCGCTCTTGCTCTCCTCTCTCTCTCTCTGCCCTGAGCTGCAGCTGGCAGCTCCCAGCAGGGCCCCTTCACCCAGGCCCTGTGCAATAAATAAACCCCTGCTCCAAGAGCAGCCCTGACTCCAGAGATCTCTCATCACCATCCCCCCTGGTTCTCACAGGAGGCAGCATTCAGCTGGCACATGCAGGACTTCTCCAGGGATTTTTAACAAGGGCACAGCAGGAGAACATCCCTGGTCCTCCCCTTCACAAAGCTCCACTGTTTGGCTGACATTAGGGACGTTTAAAATGTTCAGCCACAGCACTCGAGCTCTTGCAAAGCTGTAAGCCACTAAAATAAAACTTTAAGAAAGGAAATACTGGATGTGTGTTAAGAAAGAGTGCTAAAACCACTCTTGGTGACAGAGATTTTTTTGTCCCACTCAGTAGCATTCAATTGGTCTTCATTAACCAGGTGTTTTTTTTTTTCCTTAACCATCTTGCCTGCACAGTTTCCCCTTTCTCTGTCCACTCATTATTTGTCAAAGAAATGTCTTGAGAAGAATTGTCATTCCCATGGAGCCCACCCAGAGCAGACAGCAGCATACATGTGCCCCAGGTGGGGGTCTCCTTGTTCCTGTCTGTGAACTAAAAGCCAGTTTTCCTACGAAGGCTTGAGCATCTTGCTGCAACCTGTCACAATCAGAAATGTTCCTCCCAAGCTCTACTATGACTTGCAGGAATCAACCTTTATAACAATGAACAAACACAGCAGCCCTTGGGATATGTCAGGTCTTTGTGTGGGCTTTTCCAAGCCCTTTTAGCTTGATTTTGGCTAGATTTGCAAAAATCCTGGAAATTTCTGCTGCAACCTTTTTTTTCTTCTTGGATACAACACTTTTTGCCCAGCACGTCCCAACAGTATCTACAAAATTATCCAGTGGTTCACTGGATATCCTGAAATCTGGAGCTTGTTTTTGTTCTGTAATTACCTAAATTCTTCAGCTTCAGTTTTGCCCAGGACTGTGTAATTTTTAAATGTTGTTTTTTTGCTAGTTCTTCTCATGGTAAAATACAGATTGGCAGCTTAGGAAAACTGTGAGCAAACTGGAAACTGGGGAAGTGGAAGCACCCTGTAAATGACCCACTACTCTCATGCTGAGGACAGGGCAGTGCTGCTGAATTGTCCTGACAGTGTGTGCTTGGAAGGTGAGAACTTTGTGTGAGTGGGAAGGGGCAGAGACTTTGGAATGTGGCTTTTACTGTGTCACTGATGATACTTGGCAGGGGTTGGGCAGGCTTGTTGCAACAGAAATACCGACAAGTGGTTGTATTTTGAGCAGACCGTTAAATATTAATTAGACAACAGCAGCTTGGAATTCTTGGATCCTCACAAGAGGGGTATTCTGCAATGAAATGGCACACGCAGCAATTTCCAGACCCCTGTGTAGTCACTGCCTGTCATGTTTGGGTTTTCTGAAGTTCTTTCCCAGGGATCAAAACTGCTGAACAAGGTCACACCTTTTAAACTCTCTTGTTTTTCACATTTCTCTCCTAAGGAGGGACTTTGCTTGTTGACCCTTGGTGTGACCAATGGTCCAAAAGATCCCACCTCTTAGGTGGGCACGTTGTAAAAAGGTATAAAAACAGGTTCTGAGAATAAACCAGCCCCTTTTCTTGGAGCATCAGCCTCCTGAACCACGAGCCCGTGTCTTTCCTTCGTGTCCAACAGCGGCACCCCTGTTCCTCCCAAGTCCTGCCCTGCCTGGTGGACGAGTCCCTTCCCACCCCCCGCCTGCCAGGAGCCCCCCGGGCAGGCAGAGCCCCCCAGACTCACCCAGAGGCAGGACAATCAGGGAGAGGCCACTGAGGGCCACCCCGGTGAGGGTCCGTGTGATGGCCAGCATGCTGTAGGACACGGAGGCGGCGCTCAGCATCCCAAACCCCAGGGAGCAGACCAGGGACAGCTGCAGCATGGCCTTCCGCCCGAACCTGCCACGAGCACTGCGTTAGGGGCTGCAAACCTGTCACAGGAGCAGGGTTTGACACGGGAAAACCAGGGAGTTTAGAGGAAAATTAAAGGATGCAGCACCCTGGAGAGGAGGAAATGGCTCTGGATCGAGTTGGTGCCACAACGGTGCAACCCCCTGCAGAGCCCACCCCATAAACATTGGGGCTCTCCAGGGGAAAGACCAGCACTGCTCAGAACAACAAATCTGGCTCTCCTGGCCAACACCACCGCCAAAAAGCAGTGATGCCAGCTTGAAATCCCGTGTTGCTGTCACACCCTGCTCCCTCCAGTGTCAATGTCCTTCTCCCATGGCTTACTCTGGCCTGGCCTCTGCCACCACTCTCAAGGAGGACACAGAGCCATGACACTCTCACCCTGCTCCTTGGAAGGAAAACAAAGGAATCCAATTGTCAGCCCACCCACATGGGCAAATAGCCCTGAAATCCTGAGGGGTTTCTGAGGAATCTGCCAGGATGTTGTTCCCCTGGGCTTTCCTCACACCATTGTCCAGAGTCCTGTGTGGAGAGTGTGGAGAAACACAAAACATCAAAGGCAGAAAAATGCACAAATGTGTATAAACACACACACACACACTCACTCTCACAGATAGAGAAAGAAATATGTCTGCACGGATTTCTACACAACCTATGAAAACCTAAAAACCAAAATGGAGCACAAGGTGTCGGTCTCCTGAGGAACATCAGCACCGTGTGTTAGGAGAGCTCAGGCTCAAGCTGCAATAGCAGACTAAGCCTGCCAGCAGGTGATGTTCAGCCCACAAGAACCAAAACCCTGCTCTGAGCCCAGCATTAGGGCTCTCCCAGTGGCCACCTGAGAAGGGTGGTGGCAGGAGCCACTGCTCCAGGGGAAAAAGTGGCATGCCAGGACATAATGCCTCAGTAACATTCCCAGAAATAATCAAAAGTTACTTCATTCAGCAGCTGACAAATGAATCTACTGGCAAAACTCCCCAACTTGTGGCTTGGGCACAGGGAGTTTGCCTGATCTGCTTTGAAATTTAAGCTGAGACAGTTTGCAAAAGACACTGTGATGTCCCTGGGTCAGAAAAAGAAGCCCAGAAACCCGCCAGAGCTGGATCCAGTTCCCAAGGGGTAACTGCCCAAGAAAGAAGATACATTTTTTTAAATTAAGAAGATACAGCAAGGAGGATATAAAACCATAATATTCCCTGCAGGACTCGAGGCAGCTATTTAGGGAACCATTTACCAGACTCTCAGCAAATGCACACTACCTGCCAGGAAAACCAGGAGTGAGCTGGCAGGATGGAGTTGCAGGATCCAGGGAGGCTGCTAGAAATAATGCCATTAAAATTGCCTTCAAAGAGAGTGGTAGCAAAGCACAACCTCTGAAAGGCTGTAGAAAATATAATCAAAGGAGCAGACTGAACCAGCATAAAAATTAATAAAAAAGCCATTTTCATTTTAAAAAACCCAGTCTGGAAGTCGGCCAAAGCATCATTGGATCAATTCAGTCCAAGGACAAGGTACAAAAGGAGTCTTTGGAGAAGAGCAGACAATAGCAGAAACAATATATATGTATTTTTGCATACATTTGTTCACAGTGAAGGTTTTTGCAGGGTTTACCTGGGTAAAATTTGCCAGTAGAGTAGTTCTCAAATCCAAGTCTCTGTAATGGCTTAGGGAAAAACTGAACCCAGACAGTAGCACAATGCCAGATGATTTTCCCTCTGGAGCACCAGAGATGAGATCTCTGCCTCCCTGATCCCACAAAGGAGTGAGATCTCACCTCCATCAGAGAGAAGGAAGGTTGCTAATGGAAGGCCAACTTTAAAGAGATGACAGGGGAGATGTGGGGGGTGACTCCTGAGGTTTACCCTAATGATTCTTAATTTTCCTCTTGCTTCCCTAGCCACTACTCATTGCTGTGTGGATGTTTGCCTGGAGCAAAACTGTTTATCTGTCATAATGCCCAGATCTTCCTACTGAGTAGCTGTGGTCAGCTCAGAGCCTCCATTTTAAATGAGAAGTTTAAATTGTTTCTCTGTTTTAGATTATTCTGCCCTGAAATTCTGTCTTCTGGTTCTCTCATCCAGTCACAGAGTCCTTTAGCTCCTTCTGCAAAGTCTCCACCCTCAGACCTCATCTCTGCCAGACTCAGCATCACCTCCCCACTTGCCCCTTTCCCAGATTATTTATATATGTAGGGAAAAGCACAAAAATCCAAGCCCTTGTCATAATGGAGCACTTGCATCTCCTCTCCTCTTCCTGCTTTTAATTATTTCGTCATGCTGAGACCTTCCTTCTTACCCTAGGGCAGCTTAGTTTCTTGAGGAGTGTTTGATGAGAGGACTGAGATGGTGTCCCCTCTGCTGACATGCCTGCTGATCGAGGCAAAGAAATCCTGTACATTTGTAAAGCTTGGATCTTTTGGAAAAACCTGGCTGATTCTCCACTGCTGTGCTCTGGCTCCACTGTTCAGAGGAGTTTCTGCCAATTTGCCTGGAGCAGGCAGAGGTCAGGCTGCCTGGCACTCCTGAGATCTTATGTGGAGACCAGTTTAAAGCTTTTCTAGCCCCAGGATGCTGTAGGGCTCCAGGACAACATCTCCCTGCCCCTGGGCATTCCTCTGGGGAGTTTCTCTCTGCCTTCTTCTGTCAGCTCATTTCAAAGCTCCAGCTCCACCAGCTGCCTCTACTACACATTCTCCCACTGTGAGCACAGACTCATTTATGTCTCACACTACAGCCTTTTTATTTCCAGGTGCTCCTTTTGCACCTTGATCCTCTGCTGGCTCTTCCCCCTTCACAATCCATTTGTGAAACAAACTGCTTTTCATTTTGTGCTACCTTGTCAGACCTTCTTTTCTGCCATATTTTGTCCTGCTCCTTTTCTTGGCTCTGAATTTCTCTCCCTCCAGCTGTGCTATAAAACTGTTGGAGATACAAAGCCAAGGCACAGAGTCTGAAAATCAGCCAGGTGCTTGGGTCCTTGTAAAAGTATGCTCATACACCCGTGGATAAAGGGATGGATGTAAAAATTCCCGTCTGCAGCACTGAAGTCTCTGGGTCCTTCACACTTCAGGTTCCCCTCTGCAGTGATTTTGCAGCTTGCTGTACTCTGATTCCTCCCAGAGGAAGGAAACCAGGAAGCAGTTTCCCCATAATGAACAGGGAACAGCACATCCCTGGACTCTCTGTCCTCTGAGGGCTCTCCTGGTTTTGCTGTCTGCAAAAATACTTTGTTTCTTAACTGGTGTACTTGGATTTCTGTTTCCCCGGTTTATATTGTCACATCCCAACATTCAGCCAGAGACAGCAGATTTGTTCCTGTTTTCTCCATTGCTCCAGCTCCTCCTTGAGGAATGAACACCTCCCTGCTGCTAAAGCATCTCCTTCACCCTGATCCCCTCGGAGTGACAGAGCTGGATTTTGCTGCTGGAGACTCTTTGGAGCTATGGCAAGCATTTGCTCTGAGCCCCTCACCTGCCTGTCAGTAGCCAATTGGTGTATGATTTGCAAGGAGATAACTCTTCTAGCCTTTTTGTTCAGCTTTGTATCAATCACCTTTCTCCATTTTTGGACAGGTTTTTGTTTCCCCCCGAAACTGGTCTTGAGGACTGGAATTTTTTTTGTTTGGGTTTTTGTTTGTTTGGGGTTTTTTTGTTTGGTTTTTTGTTTTTGTTTTTGTTTGGTTTTGTGGGTTTTTGAGTTTTTGTTTGTCTTTGTTTTGTTTTGTTTTTGTTTGGTTTTTTGTTTGTTTTTGGTTTTGTTTTTTGGTTTTGTTTTTTGGTTTTGTTTTTTTTTGTTTTGTTTTGTTTCGTTTTGTGTTTTGTGTTTTGTTTTTTGTAACAGTAGCAGTTGTTGGGGTTTTTTTGTTTTTGTTTTTGTTTTTGTTTTTGTTTTTGTTTTGTTTTTATTGTTCCTGCAGCAGTTCTGACCCCAGCCAGCAGTACATCCGACTCCTGACCGAGGCCAGAGCGGCTGCTCCAGCCCGGGAATGCAGGAACAGCCGCTGCAGCTAGGAATGCAGGAACAGCCGCTGCAGCTGGGAATGCAGGAACAGCTGTTCCAGCTGGGAATGCAGGAGCAGCCGCTGCAGCCCGGGAATGCAGGAACAGCTGTTCCAGCCGGGAATGCAGGAGCAGCAGCTGCAGCTGGGAATGCAGGAACAGCTGTTCCAGCCCGGGAATGCAGGAACAGCCGCTGCAGCTGGGAATGCAGGAACAGCTGTTCCAGCTGGGAATGCAGGAGCAGCCGCTGCAGCCCGGGAATGCAGGAACAGCTGCTCCAGCTGGGAATGCAGGAACAGCCGCTGCAGCTGGGAATGCAGGAACAGCTGCTGCAGCTGGGAATGCAGGAACAGCTGCTCCAGCTGGGAATGCAGGAACAGCCGCTGCAGCTGGGAATGCAGGAACAGCTGCTCCAGCTGGGAATGCAGGAACAGCTGCTCCAGCTGGGAATGCAGGAACAGCCGCTGCAGCTGGGAATGCAGGAACAGCTGTTCCAGCCCTTTCCCGGCTCCCCAGTGCGGCCCCATTCCCGAGGCAGATGCTGATGCTCCCGTGGCAATTCCTTCCCTCCCTTCCCCTCCCCTCCGCCTGCCCACTGCCTGCAATTCCCTGCCTGTGGAATTCCTGCTGCGAGGAATCGCGGGGAGCGGCCCGGGAGGGCTCAGACCTGTCGGAGAGGTACCCGAAGAGCACGGCCCCCAGCGTGACGCCGATGAAGAAGAAGGTCGCTGTTGCCTGGTTCAGCCCACGCTGCTGGCACACGAGGTCCCACTGAAACACAAGGCCAAGGTGACACTCAGTGCCCAGCTCAGCCCCTGCCCTGCTGGGCACACCTCGTGTCACGCTGTTTGTACCTGCCGAGCCTGAGGGAGGGGGGATCCCTGCAGGAGCTGCACCTCAGACAGTGCCAGGGGCCTGGAGAATGGAAAGCTGCATCCTGCAAAAGCCCCAGTGACCTGTGCCCACTGTGACAGCCTCTCTGTGAACACCCCATGCAATCCCACAATCATAGAAGATGCTGAGTTGGAAGGGACCCATCAGTCCCTCAGTCACTGAGTGCAGCTCCTGGCCCTGCACAGGACGTTCCAAAAGCCACCCCACATGCCTGAGAGTGTTGTCCAAATGCTCCTGGAGCTCTGTCAGGCTGGTGCTGTGACCACTGCCCTGGGGAGCCTGTTCCAGTGCCCAAGCACCCTCTGGGTGAAGAACCTTTTCCTGATCTCCAGCCTGAATCTCCCATGACACAAGTCCAGGCCATTCCTGTGAGTCCTGTCACTGATCACCAGAGAGAAGAGATCAGTGTCTGCCCCTCCTCTTCCCCTCACAAGGAAACTGTGACTGCAATGAGGTCTGTCCTCAGTCTCCTCCAGGCTGAACAGACCAAGTGACCTCAGCCACTCCTCGTGTGGCTTCCTCCAGACCCTTCACCATCCTCGTGGCTCTCCTTTGAATGCTCTCCAATAACTGAAGGTCTGTTTTGTATTGTGGTGTCCAAAACTGCCCCCAGGACTCGAGGTGGGGCTGCCCCAGAGCAGAGCAGAGCAGGACAATCCCCTCCTTTGACTGGTTGGTGATGCTGTGCTTGATGCACTCCAGGACGCGGTTGGGCATCAGAAAACTTTCCTGGTACCACACGTGGAGAGTTCCCCATTTCCCTCTCCTGACCTCTGCAAGACCTGCCCAGGTGCAAGCCTCCCCCAGGACCCTCTGCTGTGCCCCTGAGACTGCCCTGGGGAGCTGGGCATTGGCAGGGTGTCCCACTGCAGTGAGCTGTCACACCCCTCAGCCAGCACTGGGGAATGCTGTGTTGATCACCAGCTTCTCATGCCCTGACCAGTTTCCTTGGAAGCTGTCTGTGCAGGGAAGAAAGAGAGCAGAGGGAAACTAAGGTCAAATACTTGCTCTTAATACTGACCTATTGATTTCTTACTGAGGAGTTGGTTTGGACATTCATCCTAATTAAGTTAATGAACATCATTTTACTTTCTTGGAAGTGCAAATATCACTCATCTCTACAGAAAGCTGTGGCAAAGCCGCAGAGTTAATTTTCTCTGTGTGCAATGTGACAAAACTTAATCATCAACCCAGACTTGCAGCCTCTCTGATGAGGCTAGCCAGACCTTAAGCGACCTTTCCTGCTACAAAAGCAGAATTCCAGAGAAAGCCCCAGTCTCCTGAGCAGGTCCCAAGGCCCATGGGAGCAGCACCACGAGGCTCCATGCTGCAGAGTACCTCCTTCCACCCTTTCCCTCTGCACTGCTTCACATCTTTCTCCCCAGTGCAGTGCAGAAATGAGGCACAGAGCCAGTGCATACACCTCTGTGCCTGAGGACAGCAGGAGTGGCTGGGTGGTGGGGAGGAAACACCAGCTCCTGAGTCTCTGCTCCCACTGAGACAATCTTTCTAACCCAACTGTGCCCCTTTTTGCCTGACCAGATTTTCCCTTCCCCGAGACCTTGTGTGATTTGGACTGTTTTCCAAGGGAAGTAAAGCATTAACACCCAGAGGCAGCCCTGGAAAAGTGTTTCAGAAGGCGGGTGGTTAATATTTGATGGGCAGGGACCTTTTGCATGCTCAAGGTTATGGCTGGTTACGAGCTCCATCTCAGTGGAAGACCCTCAGAGAGAACATTTGATTTGGCAGAGATATCGGTGGTAAGAGAGGCAGCACAACCCTGAGGAGAAGAGGAGGAAGGTGAAGATCAGTGGGGAGAGACGGCCAAGGGATTAGAAGCTATAAAATGTTTGAAAAACCAAGAAAGGAAATCAAGAGCTCACATAAAACCCTGACAGGATGAAATCCTGTGCAAATGCCATGTGGCCCACAAAGAGAAAATCCTCTATCTGTGTCTTGCCGCCTCACTCCCTCCCCAATCACCTGGAGAAATTAAGATGATTATCATGAGAAATGTTGGCATCAATCTAAGCAAGATGAGATGCTCACAAAAAGAATATTAATAAATGTTAGCCCCTAATACTGAGCTTCAGAGAGCTCACCCCTCCCAGGACATCTTCTCTGAACAGGTCACGTCCACTGGTTACAATGCACAGATTCCCCTCTCACTCTGTGCACTCAGCAAACACCTCTCCATCTTCTCCTCAAAGCACAGAGCTAATTTCAGTTTTGGCTGGATCACAGGCCAGGAATTACCTGGGTGGAGATGGTGGAGGTGAACTGCGAGTGGTCATAGACCCATCCATGCTGGCAGTGCTGGATGATGGATTTGTTTTCTGGCTGCAGGGAGGAGTTGAGCAGCAGGTGAAACTGAGGCTGTGAGAACATCTCACAGGAGCTGAAGGTGCCGTCGGGCTTCCGAGGGATGCTGATGAGCAGAACTTCCTCCGTGGTCAGGTTCACAAATGCCTCTTGGTGTGGAATTGCACAGTGATGGGCAGGGGTAGCAGCAAGAAAATTGTGCAGCAGGAAATGCATGGGGAGGTTGATTCTTGGGAGGCAGAGGATAGCCAGAATCAAAATCTGGAATCTGCCAAAGCCCCCAGTTTCCAACAAGAGATCCTCAAATTTCATCTTTCCTGTGGAGTTTGCTCATTCAGAGCAGCTATGTACCAAGGAGCAGCAACATGAGCTTGAAAAGCAGCCTCTGTTCCTGGAGCTGAACTTCCCATGGCTTTTCATACAGCCACCTCCTTGGACTTTGAGACCTGGCTGAAATGTGTCAGAAGTCACAGTGGCACTCTCACTTAGGGCACAGCCAAAGAAATGATCCTGTGTGCCCACAGCACATCCCTTTCAAACGGAGCCAGCACAGGGCACCTGCTCCTCTTGGAGTCCTTTCCTCCTGCTGTGGTTTTGGAGAGGGACAGCTACACTAGGAAGGGAGCCTGTGGGGACAATACTGTGAGAGCACTCTCATTTCTCACGTGAAGGTCCTGCAGCAAACTCTGCCTGGTGTGCCCTGGTCAGCAGCCAGACCTGCCGGACCATGACAGGGGCCTCCGGAAGAGCAGGGCTGTCCCACTGTGTCAGGGCATCCAAGGACACCAAGCTTGGCTGCTGAGCCCCAGCTAAGTGTGTGTTGGTGTGGTTTGTGTCAAGCCATGCCCTTGGAGCAGGGAGAGTAGAGAGGCTGAGAGGCTGCCTGGAAGGGAGATGTGTCTCAGGGTGGATGTGCCCTTCGGGGCGAAAAGGTGGGTGAGGGCCCCTGCTCACCTGTGCCCTGCAAAGAATGGAAAGAGTGAAAATACTTCCCCACAAAGTCCCTTTCTGCACCTGGAAAGTGTTTTCCCAGGACGAAGGCAAGGAGTGGCTGCGAGCTGCAGTGCTGGCACTCAGGGAGGCTGTGCCTGTCCTGCTGGGGCCACCACGGGCTCTGCAGGGCCCAGCCCCGTGCTGGTGTGCTCTGGGGACCAATGTGACAGCCAAAGGAGCCAGCCTGCAACACCTGACAGGGCCACAGCTGCTGCTGCCCCTGCTGCACAGGAGGAGATTGGGGCAGCTCAATGCAAAGCAGGGGGAGAAGGGGCCGACTCTGCCTGGGGTCCCTGCAGGACCTTCTCCTGCAAGCCCCTTCACAGCCTCCCCACACCTGGGGACGAGAGTGAGCCTGCTCCCCTTGCAGCCAGAGCTCCGGGCAGAGGGGCCCGTGGGGAGAACACCCCCCAGAAGGTTGTGCCCCAAGCTCAGGGGGCACAGCCTCACACAGCACCCTGCACAGGCTGCAGCTGAAGCTGCTGACACCTGCTCCAAGTTCTCTCCCACTGCATTTCCCCCTCCGTGCCCTCCCTCCTCCACCAGCCCTGCACTCCTGAGTGTTGCTAGGTGCTGATGCCTCATCTCCAACCTTTCTCCGAGCTGGTGCCCCGGGACAAGCTCTGCTTCAAAGCAGCTGCAGCTCGGCCATTCCCCGTGAAAACGGGCGGGTTTGTTTGGATGTGGGCACAGCAGCAGCCCGGGCTCAGGGAATGTGGGGAGTGGTGCCGGGCTCTAAGGCCTCTAGAGCAGCAGGCAGGGATGAGGAGAGCCAAAAAAGCTTTTCACAGGGCTCCTGCTGTGGCTGATGGCCCAGGCCGGGTGTCGCCCAGACGTTAAGTGCTGCGAGGGCACAGAGCAGAGTAACACCACGACCTGTGACCTTAAGAGAACTTTTTCCTTCACAGCAGCATACCTGGCCACCCATGTTTCACTAATGTGCTGCCCCAGGGCTTGGTGTGAGCCATTTCAGTGCTCATCCCGGGCCAGGCACGAAGGAAGCACACAGGAGTGAAGTCGGGACACCTGACAATGCTGTGCCTCCGGGGTTACAGTTTAAGCTGAGGTTGGACTAAAGCACAAATTTTTTATTTTTTTTTTCATCACCACTCTTCTAAGAGCAAGGGAGAGAAACTCTAATTGATGTGCTGCTGAATATTTAAACTGCAAACAGAGCCAGCCTCCGGATCAGAATCAGATCGTTGTTCTGCAACTCCCAGGGCTCTGCTGCTGGTACCGCATTGCTTAAAATGTACATTGCTCCGTTTCCTTCACCCAAATGTGCTCCTGTAACCAGTCAGCAGCTTTAGTTAATGACCAACACATGTGCAAGGTCTGTGACTCACCTGACTGAATTAACAACTTGGTTAATTAGACCCGACTCAAAGGGCTTGAGCGAGCCCGGTGAGAGCAGCCAGGCTCCCCTGCTGCTGTCCCCACACACGGTGCTGAAAGAAGATTTTGCCTTTTACTTCACACCTGTGACACTTCCTTTTGCAATCTTTCTTTCTGCTCCTTTTCAGGATGCCAACTACTTGTTGAGAGGGTTGGATTATTGAATTACTTGGTCACTAAGGTATTAGCTTTTCTGTTTCCGGCAGTAATTTCCTAAACACTTTCCATGGAGCTGTAATAGCTGGGTGGGGCAAGGAGTGAAGGAGCCGATTTGCTCCTTTAGCAACTGGAGCCACCCCACAGGAATCTGCTGCTGCAGAGTAGCCGGAGATCTGATCAGTGCTTGCAGGCTGGTGCTTCAATGACAATTTTCACTGTTCTCCCTAAGTTGTGCCATGAAAATCTGTGCCCATCAGAGCCACTGAGCTGGACTTGGCGTCAGAGGGCAGAAGAGTCCCCTTCTCACTGCAGCTCAGTGCAGGCTCTGGCGCCTGCAGAAGGAAGATGTGGCACACAGAGGGGAGGCCCCATTTTTTCTCTGATTTGCAAAGGCAGTTTAGACAGGGAGGTCCCACAGAGCTGGCAGTGTCAGCTGAGGATTCCTGCAGTGTCAGTCTAAGGTACACTGTGCTGCAGCAGCGTGCCCAAATGCTCTTGGCAGGATGTGTGCACACCAGATTTTGTAGCTCAGTTGGAGAAAGAGAAGGTGCAGCCAACAAAGGTCCTGGGGCTCCTGAAGGTCTTGGTTTGGTCACAGAGGAAAGGGAGTTTATGCCATTCTGACTTAGTGCCATGTTAACGAGTCTGTGCTTTCCATTGCTTGCAGTTGTCCTGTGTGCAGCTGTTCTGCTCGAGTGCACGGATACAACTGTTTTGTAAGCAGACTGGTTCTGGCCAAAGCTTCTTTTCTTACCTGCCAAAAATACAACATTTATTCTACCTTAGTGTGAAAGGACACCAGCCACTTCCATGTCTTTTGCTGTGTGTGATCATGGATCCACAGCATATGTATGCTCCCTGCTTCCCAGACAGATCCCCCAGACCTGTCTCATGCCCCTCTTACCCCTTTCCCTATCTCATGGAACTAATTTAATGTCATTTTCCTCTGACCAGTGCTGTTGGGAAATTGTAGTGGGGCAGAGATTCAGCCCAAATTATTTGGCTGCATTTTACTGAGGGAAGGGAAAATCCAAACTCCTCCTTCAGTCAGGGAAAGAAAGACACAGCAGGAAGTCCAGACAGGATCAAATGTTCTCAGGGGTGAGATTCCACCTGATTAAATCACTCTCACTTAGACAGGATAATCCTGTGTGAAGTGAAACATTGCCAGGGAACTCAAAACAAACAGACTCAGGGAGCAGAATGAGCTGGGAGGACTCCAGGGTCAGCCAAGTCCTGCTCAGCTGGGTACAGACCCAGAGTCTCAGCGCAGAGCCAGGGGTGGGACAGAGCCCATCAGCCCCAGACACAGAGAAAGGATGAACCAGGACCAGAGTCCCTCCAGAGAGCCTGGAGAAGGGCTGAAGACAAAGCAGGATCCATGCAGCACCCAGGGCAGGAGGCAGGAACCTGTCTAACCCAGCTCAGATGGATGGGAGACAGCCCTGAGCAGAAATGAAGTCCTGGGCCAGAAGCAGAAGGTGTCTTGTCTCAAAATACCTCAAGGTGATTGCAGGAGGAAGATCTCTGAGCCCAAAAGCCCTTGGCTTTTCCAGGTATAACACAAGCTGCTCTGAGTAAAGATTCTGCCTCCCCTGCAAACCTGTCTTTCCCTGTTTTGTGAGGCTGTTCCAACATGAGCAGCCTGGTTTAGTTCCTTCCTCTGCTGCCCTTCTCACTTGGCAAAGGCAGAGGCTGAATCCAGCACATTGCTCCTGACAAACCTGCCTTCCAGAGAAACTCTCATTTTGCCATCCAGGGGTGGTGATGAAGCCCCTCTGGCAAACCCCCAGCTGGCAGCTGATCCCTGCAGTCCTGAAACACTTCTCAATTTCCCAGTTTATGGTGCTCAGCTTTAGTTTTCATCTGCCTCTTCCTGACATAGACTTTGAGGAGCTTTTATGTCCCAGTGTTTATTTTTATGATTTTGGATTCTACACTGGTGTCAAATGTGTTTTCTTTTGGCTATAGGAGAAATAAAAATCTGTCATCACAGGAGCATCTTTCCAAGGGAGCAGGTTTGTTTTTTTTTTATTTTTTTCTGTTCCCTCTTCCACCACCCCCTCCCTAAAGCTGGGTACTAAACTGTTACTACACACCCCTGGATGTGGTCTGCACATCATAGGCATGAGGTAACTTGAGCACAGTAAAAGGAATTTTGTAAAAACTGTTCTCAGCTTAAACATCAGATGCTCAGAGAGTATTAAAAGTCAAACCATGCCAAGTTACTGGTTTGCTTTTGCTCAACTTCCCACATATTAATGTGTAGGTCCAACATGTCTACAAATGTGGCATTGTAACTGTGGCCTCTAGACTTTGCAAAGCATATTTTTTAATTTTGTTGTTGCTGCTGTTAAAAAAGCAGGCTTCTCTCTCTGACAAGTGCTGTTTTGGGAGTGGATGGCTGAGCCTGCTGCCTGCAGCGTGGTTGTGAAAAAGGTTTATGGTGAAGGAACATGTCTTGCAACACCAATGAACGGGAGAAGACACCAATGAAAAGGTAGACAGGCTTTTATTGGCATGATCCAGAATCCCCTTTTAATAACAAATCTAATGACAACTGTGTCTGACATGAAGAAGAGATGGCGTAATTGTTTATTTTTTTAAGATGTGATCTGAAATTAAGACAAATGCCAGGTGGGTCTGTACACAGACAGGGCTTCTGTGATGCATGCCAGATTTTATGGCCAAGAAATTCGCCATGCAGTTGAACCAGATTGCGGTTCCTCGGTCGGAGTCCTACATTCTGTTTGCAGTGTGTAAACATTCTCCAGCTGCTTTCCTAAAGAATGCAAAGAAGATATGTAGAGAGATTTAGCCTTGGGATTCAGTCACATTTCCAGGCAGGCAGTACCACGGAGCAGAAGTCCTGTCCCCAGAGTGTGCCGGAGGCAAAGGGAAACATCGGTGCGCCGGGTACAACGTCTGAGTGTCGAGTCACATGCTGTTGTGTTCAAAGGAGATATATAAAATGATCTGTGTTTCCAGCTCCAATTCCTGTCTGGAGAAGAAGCAGCAGGTCCCGTAGCACAGCAGTCCTGCCAACACTGCCTTCACACACAGGGCTGCCCCCACGTCCTGCAGAGCTCATCCCACCCTCCGCAGGGCTGCTCCCCAGCCTGGGCCAAGCATTCCCGAGGAAACACCGGCCCCAGCCTCCCCCAGGGAACCCGTGCCAGAGCTCCCTGAGCTCCAGGCAGGGCAATGTGGGCCAAGGCAGAGGCAGAGCAGCCACTGAGGAGCACCCTGCTGACACCAGCCCCACAGTATCTTTGCCACAGCAGAGCTCTCACCCCTGAGGCCCCTCTGCTTCAGGAGCTAAGAGCAGGAGGAATTGTTATCTTGGTCCCTACCAGGAACCCAGCTCAGGATCTGCTTTGGTAGCTCCCTTCCTCCTTTCAGCACAGAGGGCATCAGTGTTTACTTTAAACCTGCTTTCCAGCCATTTGCAGCTCCAGAAATAAAAGGGATAATGTTCTCCCTTGGTGCCCTGGCCTGCATGGGGCAGGGCCTGCTGCACAGGTTGATGACCAAGTCTGCCTCAGGCTCTGCAGAACCCAGGCAAAAGGGACTGACCTGGAGGGAACATACAGTGACTCTGAAGACAAGATTTGTTGGAGGAGTTACCTTAGGAATGAAGTGACAGAGAGTGACAGTGTATAAATCACTGCCATTTCATGGGATTCTGGCTGTACTTGGGATCACAGCTCACCTCAGCCTGCAGGCAGAGCTATTCCCTGGCCTCACAAAGCTACCAATCCCAATGCTCACGAAGGTCTTAACATCAGCTGGCTCTGCTGCCACTGCCAGCATAGTCCCAGCCCCTGCTGCTGCTGAGGAGCCACTGGGGGTTCTGCAGAGGGCCTTGGGAGCCAGCACACAGCGAGCCCAGCAGCCCAGTTACAGGCACACACCACACCAGGAAAGGGCCTGAACAGCAAGCTCTCTTCCTCACGTGGAGGTGCAGGAGTAGCTGGCAGACAGATAGAACCAGAAGTGCTTGCAAACTCTCAGGTGGTCCCCGTGGGCTTTGCCAAACCAGCCTAGCACTGCTGGAGCACAAGCCTGTTTCAGTTCAGCCAGGAGAAACCCATTTGATACCAAACTCATTATGGCCACAATGAGACTTTCAGTGTGTTCACAGGATTAACTGCAGGTGACTGATGTGTGGGGCAAGGCCTTAGGTGGGCACTGGTGTCTGTGCACGTGGAGCAGCAGTGGGATCATGCTGTGGGTCAGTGAACTATACAGAGAAGAAAGAAGTGTGCTGAGGGACCACTGTGCTGCTACTGGAGCTGCCCAGGCTATCAGCCATCGTCCTCTTACACAGGATCTACAGTGAGAAAACACCTCTGTGCTGGAAAGGAGAAATGTGAGAAGATTTTCTTTCCCCAGCACAACCTGCTTTGGATCAAAACTTTCACCACCAAACCCTCAGTGCTTTTGTTAGCCAGGGGCAGCCATGTGAGCAGCGATGCTGCTGATCCATGCCCCACGGAGCTGTGTGTCAGTCCAGCAGCTGTTGCAGATCTGGTGGCAAGCAGGACAGCTGTCAGCCACCCAGGCTGGCAGGTTTGGGCCCTGGTTTGTGCTCAGGCAGGTGGAGCCTCACAGCTGACATGCACTTTGGTACCCTGTTCCCCATCCATACTCACTGCACACAGCACTCAGCCCTGCACACATCTGAGGTCACAGGTGAGACTTCTCTGAAGGCAGCAGGATCCTTTCTAACCTTTAGTCACTATATATAATGGTCACTACTTATATTGTTGTAATTATATATATATTATAATATTCTTTACTTAAGAAAGGGCAAGCAAAGTCTCCTGCCTCTCACTGATTCCAAGCACAACTGACCCAGGATATTTGCTACCAAAACACCTTTTGCAGCAAGGCAAGCAGAAGCGCCTGTGCTGCCAACCAGACAAATCAGTTAAGCAGCTCCATCCAGCCGTGTGTTTGAGCCTCTCCACAGGGTCAGTCTGACTGATCTGTGCCATCTGTCCTGTTTCTCCCTCTGCCCATACAATCAATCCATGGCCACGCTGGCTTAGCACTGAGAGCTGCCTTTCAGATCCCCCACATGGCACATCCCCCCTGTATCCCTGTCTCTTTGCAGGGAGCTCCTGGCCTGCCAGCAGCCAGTGGCTCCTTTTCACCAGCCAGGGTGCCATCTGTGCTGGTGGGCAAGGCCCCTGCAGAGCGAGGGCTCAGCAGGACACCAGGATGTCCCAAAGACCCTGGTGGTGCCAGCACACAGGAACCAGAGCTGTCTCTCCTGACCCAGGCAGATGAACGCACGGATGAAGGAACAAGGGTGGCCTGTCCCAGGAGCTCCCTCAAAACACACAGAGGCACAATCATCTGTAAGGACAGGGCCACACTCCCCCAGCAGTGCCTGAGCAGACCCACGTGCCCTCAAGGCTTGACAGAGCCTGCATGAGACTCAGAGCAGAGAACAGGGTCTTGCCTCTCCCACGTGTCTGGGATGTGACAGCCCACCATGTCCTGTGATGCCAGACTAGATCCTCTGGCATTCTTCAATCACCCAACTTCTCCCTAACATCACAGGCCTCATCCCCTCTTGTCCCCAGACATGTTCCTCTCTGTTTGCTCCACCTATGGCAGGTGCCCTTTCAACTTCCCTGCAGGGCAGCAGCAGAAGAGAGGACCCAGAGGAAATTCTATGTGTGCTGCTCCCTGAGGCAGGAGCACCTCCATCTGGGAGGACATGACCTGGGGCACACCATGCTGTTGATGCACTCTCCTGCTGCCCTCCCAGCAGCTGGGAAGCAGGGCTGTGCAGCAGCAGGGAGTCTGGTAGCACAAGCACAAGGAGAGATGATTAAGGCTGGTCTCAGATCTCTGTGGACCCAGCTGCACCCTCAGCCCAGCTCTGTCAAACAACACTGTGACCAGCTGCTATTTTCTGTGCTGGCATCTTTCCCCTGCTTTCTGAAACCTGTGAGACCTCTCAGGTAGCTCTCCAGTATATCCCAGCTTTGGCATGTATCCCAGTGGGACCAGGAGTCTACTGGACCACAGAGAGAGATGACACCTCAGTGTCACCAGAATCCTGCCTGCTTCCTTTGGTTGGGTCATGGTAGATAGACCTCTGAGGAGACAGCTCAGTTTCACAGAAACCTTTTAATAAGAGAAAGTCCCCACAGTCCTGTGAAAGACTTCACTGGATGGTTGCTTCCCAAGTAAAAGCCTGCCCGATTTCTTCACCTGCTTTCTTGGCTGCTCTGACTTCCCTGGTCTTGTGTGCCAGAGGAAGAACACAGAACCACAGAATGGTTTGGGTTGGAAGGGACCCTTAAGATCATCCAGTTTCAGCCTCTCTGCCATGGGCAGGGACATCTTCCACTAACTACACCAGGGCCCTGTCCAGCCTCGTCTCTGCCCTGGAGCTTCCTTCCTGACACAGGGCCACAGAAAACTGTCCTTTAAACTTTTTTCCTGAACAAATCCACTGTGCTTTATTGGCTTCCCATGATGAGGCAGGTTTGCTAACCCTGTTAATAGTCCTGTGGTCCTCTTTCAAAGCTCTTTCAATGTAATTTTTGGCATGTGCATTAAGACCTAGATGGACCATCTGGTAAAGGCTTCACAACCCAAGTCTTACCATCTGAGCACTCTAAAATTAATAGACCTCAAATAAATTAACAGGAGTCCCATTATGATTTATATTTCTGGAAAGAATCTGTCTTTGAGTTTATTCTGGTTTCTAAACCTGCAGTACATACTTAGGTTCTAGTATGACCCATATTTCAAACCCAGAGGAAGTTATGGTGCCACCAGAAGAAGTGGTCACAGTCCCTGTGTGTGACCAAATGGTGAACCAGTGTGATGAAATGAACCAGATGAAAACCAACCTGAGCAGTTTGTGTCATGCTGAATCAGCATTTCCAGCCACTTTATCAAAGAGCTGCTGCAGGGCAAATGTGCTGGAACTGTGCAAGAAGCAGCTGGATCTTGGAGGGTCGCTGCTTTTGATGGCAACATCAGCTCAGTCCATCAGACCACGGCCTGAGTTCCCTCTGAGTTCCCAGTGCTGCTCTGCAAAGATGAGGGCATGTCTGCAGACTAAGCTGTGCTGCTTACCTCACCAGGGTGAACCACATCAATGACTAACACTTTGAGCTAGGTGAAATAAATTATTAGTGTTGGCAACACTGAGACTGTCATATGAAGAGGTAACTCCTGTCTCCTGTTTCTAGACATTTTTCTGTTCAGGTTTGCAAGGAGTACCCTTTTCTCCCAGCCACCCTGTCACAGCTCTCATACTCCTTTCCAAGACTCCTGTAGCTAGGAGCAGCTTCAGGATTCCTTAAACTCAGTGGCCATCATAGTGACTGTTTGCATTCATGTTCAAATGAATCAAGGGTATTACTGTTCAGATTCCTCTGTCAAGCTTTGTTGTCTGCAAATAGTAAATATTTGCAGGTAGTTGCAACTGCAGGCATGGGTGTACAGAGCAGCTGTACTTTTGTTCTGCCTCATGCAAAGCCTCTTTTAGGCATGACAATGCTGTGAAGCACAAACTATTGGGGTCTGGAGTGTTTTCTCCTGTGAGGTGTGGGGGAAATTTTGTCTACTTCAAGATCTCATCAACATCAGACAGCTATTGGTCCTCCTTGCTTTCACTTTCAAGCCTTCCTAATTAGTCTGGGTGCTAAAGAGTTGGTTGATTTAGTTCTGGCTGAGTGCTAAGCTTCTGCTCAGATAATATTACTTGAAGAGCACAGCCCTTGCTTTTACGTTCACATTGTTTATCCTCCACATGTGGCAGAGGTGAGCACCAAGGAAAAGACATAAACTCACCTCTGCCACTCAAGCCACTGTCCCCTCAGATAGAAATGCACATGGCCATGGCATGCCAGCAAACCTCTGATTGCAAAGCAGCAGGGTTTGGGGATACTACAGGATAATCACTTCCCACCCTGCCATTTAGGGGAACTTTCAACCACGGTGCCAAAACTCACAAACACCAAGAGTGTGACAATAAAACACAAAGAATTCAGGTGCAAAGGGCACCCAGGCTAAAGGCATCCAGTGACTATTCACATCTTCACGGTGGAGCTGTGTTTGGTGGGCTACAGGTCTGTGGCACTAACCATGCTCAGGCTGAGAGGAACCACCCGTGCTGGGGGATGCAGTGTCCACAGATCACAGCTTGGTATTTGTGACAGAAGTGCCTGCAGTGTGCTCCCTTCTACATTAATTAGCAAGAGCTCCTGATTTCCCAGCAAGCTGCCAACGCATCCCTACTTCCACCTAGGTACCCAGCACACAGGCATCTGCTGAAACAGCAGCAGTGTCTGAGCAGTGGTGCTGGACAGCCTCCTCTGTGGGACATACTGGAGCAGGCAGGAGCATCCAGCAAGACCTGCTTGTCTCCTAATTCCCACCTCTAGAGGCATCTCTGGAAAGAAGAGAAGAGCCCTCTCCTCCTTACCCCTTCTGTTATCTCAGCACACAAGGATGCATCCATCCCTCTAGACTAAGAGAGTGGCAATCCCTTGCTGACAGGGTGGTGGGAGGTGAGCCAGCGCTCAGGGAGATGGTGGCAACCACGGCTGGTGCTTTCCCAGCAAGGAGAAAGGAAGTAGCTGCCTGAAGGACAGGAGCCTTCCTCTTTAGCAGGCCTTGCTCTTGTCACCTCTGCCCCTCCTGGCACAGCTGGGGCGGGTGCTGAGGAGCGGTATTGCTAACAGAGGGGGGGTCCCTGGGCAGGGAGGGGTCAGGCCCGGGCAGGCTGCCTGGCTGCCGGGGCGGTGCTGTGCGTTAGCGAGCGAGAGCTGCGGGCTGGGCCTCTCCCTTGGGAAGGCTCCGTGCCCAGGGGCTGCCAGGCCCGTGGGAGCTGATCTGCGGTGTGGGGTGAGAGTGAGTGAAGCATTCAAGTACAGCTACTGCTATACACTCGTGGGTCCAGCATGGAAGGCTGTGCTGCAGCATCTCAAGTGTATACTATATGCAGAAGTTACCCAGTCTGCTGGGCTGGCAGAAGAAGATCATTATCTGGCAGCTGCCTTGCTTTCCAGGGACACCTGCTTTCCTTTGGTTGCTGGACTTTGAGTCTGGGTTTTTCCTCTTTGTCGTTTTTTGGCCACGCCAGGAGAGGGCAGGGAATCTCCTGTAGGCCCCGGGGCCTGAGCTGAGGGCTGAGGTCGGGGGGAAGGAGGAACTCGCTGAGGAGCAGTCCCTGGTTTATGCTGTCGGCGGGGAGAAGGACTTTCCCTCCGAGGCAGCAGCTGGCTTCTGGGGGAAGTACTGGGGTTCCTGGAGGGAAGGACAGGGCTCCGAGGGGATGCACCACTGGGCCTCTGCGAGCTGCTCCGTGCAGGGAGAGAAGAGGAACTCGGTGATGAAGGAAGCCGGCTCTGTACCTGCGTTGTTCGGCCCTCACATGGGACACCTGCAGCTGGTCTCTGTGTCTGAAGCCTGCAGAGGAAGAAAACAGGGAGGATGAAGGGGAATTGTGCAAGGGACTCTCGGGCTCCTGGCAGGATTGGCATGAATGTTGCCAGGCCATTACAAGGAGTCTCCAGCACCAGGATGGCAGAGCCTATGCTGTGAACCAGGTGGGGCACCAGTTTGAACACCATCCTGTAACTCAACGCAGTTAACTGCTAAGTGTTTGCCTTGATCCTCCAGCACTCTGGGTCAACATGCAGGCATGGGATCTGGGACTCTTCTTAGCATGCAGAACGGATGCACCAACCTCTTCCAAGGCAGGAGATACAATCTGGGAATGTGGGCAGGAGCTGGATTGCACCAGTTGGCCTCTGATGGTAACTGTGATGGAAGAGAAACCAGCTGAGGCAATCCCAGCTGGCAGCCTTGCTGCTCTTGCAGCTCTAATTCAATGGTCAGGCCAGATCTCCCTGCAGAGTCATGGCTGTGCTGCAAAACTGAGAGCTCAACACTGGGGGCATCTGCTATTATCAGAACAAGTGAAAGGGCTTGTAAAAGGAAGGGTCTCAAAGCCAGGGCAAGGGGAGAGAGGCCTCAAAAACAGAAGACAGAGAGGTGAGTATTTCACACACCTGCAGGCTGAAATGACTGTAGGAAACAGTCATTACGCATTCAAGCTGAGTAAAGGATTAAGTCACAGGAGGTGAGCAAAGCCCTGGCTGTGCCTTGTGAACAAGCCCAGCTCTTTGCACTTCCCACCATTCTGCTCTTACCTGCAGGCAGCAGCTGCATCCTGTGGGGAGCTGCACAGCCCTGCCACTGCAGCGGCCACGGAGCCCTCCGACCTCCCCGCCTCCAGCGGGGCTTTCACCGGCACGATGGGACGAGGAATTCTGCTCCTTGTGCTGACGGCTCTCTCTTCTCTCCCCAGCAGCACAGCCTTCTTCTCTCCCTTCCGTGGGATGGAGTCATCGGAGTCATGGGTGTCCTCCTCAGAGCCGGTGGCTGACAGCGTCTCGGAGGCTCGCCGCCGCTCGTCGCTGGAGGAGGCCGAGGAGGAGGCCCCTGAGGCCAGCCGGAGGAGGCGGCTCTGTCTCTTCTCCATCACCAGGCGAGCCAGGTCGGGTTGCTTTGCCCTCTTATAAAGCCTTTCTTTGGCTGAGAGTGAAGTTGAAAGGTCTGAGCCAGTGTCCTCCTCGGAGAACAAAACGGGTATCCGACTTCGATACCTGGAGCCCAGCGGCCTCCGGGGGCCCTGCTGCGGCGTCTCCGGGAGGGGCTCTGCTCGCTTCAGGTGTTCTGAGGCTGACGCCACCTTCTCCAGGCCAGGCTCCCCTGCAGCCACCTTGTCAGGCTCTTCCAAATCCAGCGCCAGCAGCGCTTTGCCGGAGAGCTCCGGCTTGTCCTGGGGAAGCTTTGGCAGGCCGTGGGGAAGGGCCGGCTGCTCCCCGGCCGCCTCCGAGCTGGGCTCGACGTGGTTGGCCGAGAGCGCGCAGCTCTCCGTCTCGGCGCCTTCCAGCCCGGAGTGAAGGCTCCCATTCTCCACCAGCACCAGGTTGTCCTCCAGCTCCTCCTCGATGATGGCCTCCTCGAACTGCTCCTCGTGCCGCATCAGCTGCCCGCTGGAAGACATCACATTCAGGTGGGTCTTCTCAGCGATGTGAACAAAGGTGCGCTCGACTTTGGTGAACGGGGAGGAGGCTGCAGCCACTGCCACGGGAGGCTTTGGTTCAGATTTCAGGACTGAGGACAGGGTCCCCGGCTCAGACACGTCCAGCTGGCTCCCCATGGGCTGCGGCCGCTCGCTCTGAGGTGTCAGTGCAGCAAGAGTGCCCAGATCAACTTCTGGAGGTAAGTCTGCGGCCACTGGAGACTTTTTCAGATCACCTGGTGAAAACAGCACTAATGTTTTTGAGCCTTCCTCCAGCTCCAGGTCCCCATCAGCAGTGGACGCTCGGCCCTTGGAGCCCTTCTGGTCATCAGCCAGGAGCGTGGAGGGTGCGCACTCCTGGCTGCGCTCCGTGCTCTTCTGACTCAGGTCGCTGCTGGAGTCACTGTGCATGTCAATCTCATTGCCCTCCTCCTCCTCCTCCCCCTCATCCTGCTCATCTTCCTCCTCCTCATAGTCTTCCTCCTCTTCTTCCTCCTCCTCCTCCTCCTCTTTTCCATTAATTTCCACATAAGGTTCCAGAGGTTTGCAAGGGGCAGTCAAGACAATATTTGAGAAATCAACTTTCTTTATCCGCTGGGATAACTTAGGCTTTTCCCAGTAGTTGCACATATCTCTTCTGAAGTCTTGGTAAGGCAAACTTAAAGGGACTGCCTTTGGCAGGCCATTCATTTCAAATGACTTCAGCATGTATGCCTGCAGGAAGACAAATGTGACAAAAGAAGAGGGTGAGTTAGCATTCAGATGCAGCATTGACAGAGAAGACATCAGGACCAACACCAGCAGGAAGAATCCATGGAAAGCATCTAATCCATCCTGCTTCCAAAATTCATGCCTGAGCAGTCATCACTCTTATCATTTGATTCGTACAAACCTTAGAAAAGAGAGATTCACAGATGCTTATCAATGAAGGAAAAAAAAATGTGCCAAAGAAGCTCCTTTGTTAGCAGTCTTTAATCTGGACCTAACAGAACCATTTTCAAATAATTCCTCAGGATTTTTTTTCGCATTTCTCAATCTTCTTCAGCATTTACATATTTATTTCAGTATTTATATATTTACATAATCACTCCTTCCTTACTGGAACCACTTAGCAACTCTCTTTTACGCCCAGGCCACAGAGGCACCTCTGGGCTAGATAAGTTTCCTGATCACTTTCCATTACCAGCCACCATTTTCCCTGGGGCAGTAACACTTGTAGTGCTACTGTGTTCTCCTGGTGCACCATCCATCTCCCCTTCTGCTCCCACATCCCTGTAGCAACTCCTCATTGTGTCTCCTACAGGCTTCTGCTTCCACTAAAATCATCAGCAAGTCATGAAAGCCTGCACATCAAGTGCCATTATCAGGCACATGAAGTGTCATTCTCAGAGGCAGGAGAAGTGAAGGGCAGACAGGACAGGTGGTGGGGGCACTGTTTCTCCAGCTGTGGTAGTAGCAGGCTGTGAAAAGATTGCAAATGATCCTACAGAAAAAGAGTAGCTGGCACACACTTGACCAAACAAGGCCAAAATAAATAGGAAATGCCTGTCAAGCGTGGCCTAATTAGCAATCAGTTGCAAATGAAAATGACATCAGCAAAATGGATTTAAAACCAAATCATTTACAGCTCACTTCTGTTAGGGCTTGCAAACTGTAACCTCTCCGTAACATCAACTGGTCAATAATGCATCACATGTTATCCTTGAAAAGTCCTAATCATGAACAGCAGGGCTCCAAACATCTGTGTTTTCCAGAGGCTCTTGACAGTGCCAGAGGATATTTAGGCTACACAGCCAAACATGCACTGACTTAACCACGTGAGCTGCAGAGCTGCTAACAGCTACCACATTCACCTGGCCATGGGAACGGATCTTCTCATCTCTGCTGGGGAGAAAAAGCCCTCAGTGGCTTTTCAGTCCAATGGCACAATTTAAAATTGTGCTGAAAGTCTGCATGTGCTGAGTCTGAAAAATGCAATACTTTTATGCTCCTGTATGACAGAGACATTTCAAATAGGTTGGTGGGCAGCATGAAGCTTATTCTGTGTGGTGGTAAGTTGTTATCCAGTTAATATTTCTTTTTATATCTTGTAAATTAAAACGCAGGCTGGTTTTGGCAATACCTCTGGAATCCAAAGCTGCTTCACTTCTTTCATTAAAGCTGAAGCCTGGCCCTGAAGATGGCCCTGCATTAGCCTGGTTTGGGCTTTCACTAACCCACTCTGCCTTTTGTATCAGGATGGCAGATGTGGAAGTTGGACTGGTAAGAGGCACTTACCACCCTCTGCAAAGGAAATTACCCATGTGGCTTCTTCCCTCAGGCAATTCTTGGAAATTAGTTCATTCAATAGCCTAGGATTGGACGATGCATGTTGGCTGGGTTTGTTTTTCCCAAGAAATACATCCATAGTGCTATTCCTGGAATCCTAAACAAACAGAAGCACTTCTCCAGTGGGAATGGACCTGACCAACAGCTGCCTTGTGCTGAGCCTCCCACTGGAAAGGGTTCCACAACCCCAACAACAGTTCCTCTGCTGCTCTGCCTCACACCATTTTCAAGATGCTGTGTTTGATTATGCAGATGGACCATTGCTGGTTTTCTTTGCACAGTGAAATAGGTACCCGTGTAGACCTTCAAATCTCTTCCCAGCCCTTGGCTTGTGTCATCTCTTCTGCTTTGTGGTCAAGGTGAGCTGAATCCAGCCCTGCAGAGCATATCCTGTGTAGGCCAGAGACACGGGTTCTGTGCCCTGCAGTTCTGCCCCACCAGCAGCCCCCTCTCCCACAAACCCTCTTTCCTCAACAGCTTTTCCCTTGCAAAACATCAAAAGTTTTTTTTGAGATGAGGTTGCTCTAAGCAATAATGTTATGACATGGAACTGTACAGCAGGATGTGGCTGTAAGAAAAATAGTAGTTCTTTATTTCTTGTGCTCTGGTGCCCCTCTACTACCATTGAATCATGCTGTAGATAACTTTCTACCCCCATGTACTTCCAGCTCTACAAATTTCTCGCAGTATTCAGTAAATGGACTGCCTTTCTATCTGTCATTTCAGTTTCTCCCTCTATGTTCTACTTTCCTGCATGGACACTGCACCCTAAGCACAACAGTGACCGCATTGCTTCTGCCTTTGGGAGACCTGGACTGCTTAACTTGCTGCGTGCAGTACCCCAAAACTGCCAAACACATTCCTTAAAGCAGCCTGAGCCAGTCCCTGCTTTGCCACTGTAAATGCACCACTGAGAAAGTCCAAAGAACACAAATATCCAACTACCAGAAATTCTGCTGAACAAGGTGTTCCCAGTTTGAACTCCCCATTAGAGAAACCTGGGTCTTGTCTTGACAGCCTTTTGTATTACATCACACTCAGCTGTTCTCAAAGAACTCTGTGTTCATCACCCTCAGTCTCCCAGCCCACCAGTTCTTGCAAAATACTAATTATAGATTTGACCAAAACTTGGGAGATCGTGTGAAAAAACCCACACAAATCTGACTTGGGGCACTAAGGAAAATATATTTTGAAGTGGTACAAGAACAATACAACCACATGGAACTGCAACATCCCTGAGCCACCATGAATATTTGTGATGAATGGGGAAATGAATTTATCATCATCCCCACGACATGTGTACTAATATACGACAAGGAATTCATATTCCAAGGGTGTGGGGTGTGCCCCGATGTGGTGTCTGGTCTTTTCTGACTAACAATGACACCTGACATGATTTGTTCAGAGCTAAGCACACCCTTCTGGGGCACACCAGGTGGCTCAGCAGTGATGGAACAGTCTGCTGAGGGATGGTGATGCCAGCAGGCACTGGGATTATTGACACTTTCTCACCTTTGGAGGAAGTGGCCTCTTACAACAGTGGTGCGTGTGGGTGAATCAAATGGGAGTCACAAAGACCAATGGCAACATCTGTGCCCTGGGTAACCCAAAAAATGTCTCTTGTATTCTGTATCTTTCCTATGCCAACCTTCCCAAGATTACCACTGTCCCTTCAAAAGGCAGGGACAGGCACCCTGTGCTCTCTTGTTTCTCCCCAGGCTGCCAAGAGAGTTGCCTGGGACAGGTTCTTGGAGCCAGCACAAGGCAGAGAAGCCTTCTTTTGTTTTCTGTCTGGGCTTTAGAAAATTTCCTAACACCATTTTGGTTCCTCTTGCTGGAAGCAATCCCTGTTTCTGGAGCTGGGGAGGATGTTTTCCTTGGATCTTTTCACTGTTGCTGCCCAGGAGGTCCCAGAAAGTCAGACCCCCTTCCTTCTCCACAAGTTCCAGCCACTGCCCCATTTCCAGCCACCACTGCTGATGGAAGTGCTGCTGCCAGGAGAGCCCCTGTTGGGTGGTGTAGGCAGCACTGACTTCTGGTTTTGGACAATAAGAAAGGGTACTTTCCTATTTTTTGGTTTTGTCCCTGTTCCCCATCAGTGGCTTTTCAGGGGAAGAGGGAGCTCTGTAATTGCAAAGGCTCAGTTGCTGTATTGTGTTTTTTCTTTTCTTTGTTCTCTCTCTTGGCCACGTGGTCAGCAGAAGGGGGCTTCTCCACCAGCTTGTCCTTACCAAGAAGGTATTTGTGACAAGTGGACCTGCAGTGGGGCGGGCTCTGGAACCTATCTCCACAGCTCAGCTGGCCGCTGCTGGAATTCCAAGATGGAATGATGTTATATAACCTCACTGGATTTGTGGGTTTATTTTCTGTCAAAATTTCTATAGCCTTAATACCACACATGGTACAGAGTGGGCTCAGTGTCCTCCAGAGAAGTCTGCTCTCCTAAGCAGCTCTGCACAGAAAGTTTCCTGTATAAGCCTAATAGATTTCCCCTTTTACTTTAGAATTGGGGATTCTTTCCTCTCCCATCTCTTGTAAGCAAAAATTCAACCAGGTACAGGAAAAAAAAACAAAGCCCTCACAATATTTATCTCACATAAATTCAGGAAATCATGCAATTCTTCTATCCAGTGTTCAGACCATGCTCTAAAGCAGGGTGTCACTGATCCTTCTGCAGAGCCTGACAGACACACACATCTGCCACACACCAGCAGCCTCGCAGGGGCAAACTAAAACACACTTTGAAGCATGGAGAAGATAAACTTTGGACCTTGCTAAAGGCAGACTCAGAAGAATCCTACCTGACACTCCATAGAATTCCCAGGAGAAAAGGGGACTCAGGCACTCTGAGATCACAGCCTTGCCCAGGCTCTTCCCTCCAGAGCATCACCTGCCTGCACAAACTGCTCTCTCTCTGCCTTTGAGGAGCTGGAGTCTGGTGATTCTTCTGCATGAGGGAAATTTCCACCCTGCTTTCCACAGGTACCAGAGCCTTCACAGCTCTCGAACTGAAATCACAGTGTGGCCTTCCCAAAGTGCATAAAACACATCTCTAACAGTCACATAACTTTGTTTCTATTCCCAGATGTGTCCTGACTGCAAGGTTTTAGTGATGACATGCATAAGCAATAATGGAACTCTCACTGTTCCCCCAGATCCCCTTCTATGCCCTGCACAGTGCTCCCACATACCCAAGCATGAGCAGGGGACACTTCCCAGAGCAAAGGAAGTGGAAAAACAAAGAAATAAAGCAAATAAAAAAACCCAACCATCAACAAGATGCTGCCTTTGATTCTTTAATAAGGTTTTGGTAGTATACAAGCTTTTTTTTTGTTTGTTCATTTTTTCTTTTTTTTTTCTTTTTTTTTCCCGATTGTCTAGATTAACATACATGGATTTAAAAAAGGCACAAAATCCATTGCACAGCTTCTGTTTCATTTGTTTTTGATGACATTGCCTGTTCATTGTGGTTTCAAGTGTAGGATTTTACAGTTTTCTGCAGCATTTACAGCATGATCTACATACAGGTAATCAATGCATGCTTTTTATACAGGAGACAGAATTAAAATTCTCTCTCAGTATTTCTATATACACAATAATACAGTCTTTTTCTTCTGAAAAAAAAAAAAAAAAGCTTTAAATTGGTCTTGCATGCTTGGTATACCAGAAGAATTAGTGCAAGCATATATTACAGTGTTATTGCAGTACAAAAAGGGGTTGACCTTAGGCTCTAAAGGGATTAGATAAGGAAGAATAAAAAGACTTGAGGAAAACAAGCTTTGGATCCCTTTAGTCGACTACGTCCTTCCAAACGGATCCCTACACAGTACTGCCTTTAAAGCTACAGCAGGCTGTGTCCCCTCCACCTCCCTGCTGCCTTCCCCCTGAGATGAACTTCCACAGCTTCTGCAAACCTTCTGTCCCTAGCAGTCCACGAGGACTCCTGGCAGCTTGAGGAATCCCTTCTGCTGGACCTCTTCCTAACTGGAGACCTGCTGGAAGGGGACTGCACTGAGATCCACTGCTCCAAGCAAACTCAAGTCCCAGCAGATGGAGTTTCTCAAGCAAACCAGGAAGCACAACAGGTTCCCTACAGCTTTTGTCTCCCCTCAGTAGCAATGACCACAGAAACCCACATTCACCTCCTACTCAAGTAAGCAGTTGGTTAAATATGGTTTGGACTCTCCTGCTTAGCAGCAACAGAAGTCTAACAGGTGACACAAGGTAATGCAAAGGAAGGATATGCTGGTCCCTGAGATTCTTCATGGGAGCTGAAAAGTCTGAGAAGCAGAAACCAAGTTCTCAACGTGACGTTAATTGTTCCACTGGGAATGGGAAGAGGCCTTAGTCCTGAGAGATGCAGATGGCACAAAGACAGCAAGGGCTGTAGTCCAGTCTTCCCTGTAACAGCTTTTATTTGGATACTATCAGGACCTTAGCATATCCTGGAAGTGACATTATCCTCTGCCAACATAGACTAAGCTGGATTGGGACTGGGAGATCTGGCAGGATTGACAACAGTGTGTGGAAAAAACCTAGAATCTGAGTTTCTGAAGCAGCTCTTTCTTCAAACCAGCATCAGATGAGGTAAAAGTAGCAGGGGTCTTAGAGCTGCCATGCTTACTTGCAGGATCTCCGTGTTCCAAGAATCAGCACCATAAATGTTAGAGATGTTCTTCTATCCAGCACCTCACCATCAATGCTCCACAGCCTTTTTCTTCATTCTTTTTACCAATGGGAACAGGACAATCCAGTCCTGTGCTGGGTAAGTGCTCTGCTCCTCCCTGTTTGTGCTTTCGTGTGTTAGGTTTGTGCCAGTTTTTCCTAGCGTCTTGGATGGAAGCAAAAGCTCTGCCAAGGTGGGATGGCTGCCACTCAGCTTCCCAGCTCTGCAGCCAGCAGTGCCTGCAGTGGGAGCCAATGCAGAGCTCCCTGCAGAGCAGACACGGGCACCGCTTCGTTCTCATCGCTCACCGGAGACTCGGGCAAGAGCCAGCCAAGTGGAAGGAAATGATAATCCAAAAATTCCTCTAGTCCCTAACTGTAAAGGCAACTTAATAGCAGCAAGAAAGAAGAAGAATAATACTCTGAAAGCTAAACATCTTCCTAAGTAATAAAAATAACCAGAAGTCAGCAGTGCTGAATAAGAACCTGATCTGGTAGGGGTTTTCTAGGAAGGACCAAGCTGAAGGGGCAAGAGTCCCATGGAAATCCTCCTTATCTGACTCATTCAGAGGAAATTTGCCATTACTGTCTTTCATGTTGCCAGACAATTAATTGCACTCATAATTAAACTGAGAAACTTGTTGAAGTTGTTGGAGGAAACCTTGGGGATTTTTACGAGGCAAGTGCACTAGATGAGGTAACTCATTGAACCACTTTGCATATGAAAAAATAAAACTTCCAAACATAGAGCAATTTTCTTTCTGAACGCCAAAAGACATGCAAGTGAATGTAAAATGAGGATTGCTTCCAATCCCCAGGTTACATGGTTAGCAGCTTGTTCAAAATGTACATTCATCATAACATCATTGTTTTCAATGGCAGGTGTAATATAAAGAAGTTGCAATACAGCAAATAACACTTAGAAACATTTCCCAGAAATTAATCTTTGCGCTGTCCCCTGGAACTACCAATGCAGGTGTTGTAGTGAACCAAACACAAAACACGTGGCATAAAAATGCAACAAAAAGCAAGGTAGTGCCACAATGATCAGCCTTTATGTGTTTTATTTCATGGTTCAATATACCCAAAATAGGTGTTTGCATACTATAAATTACGTCCCAAGTGCCAGCACTGTCCTTATCACCAGAATACTCTGCCACTGGCTGACAGCAAAAGGAGAGAGATGTATTTATGTCACAACATATTGAATGGAGAGACCTGGGCTGGGCCAGGTTTGCTGAAATCAGACCTGCAGCATGCAGAGGAGGCTGGGTGTACCACCCCAACCAGACACCATAAAGATACTCTCTGTGAGAGGCTGAGATTTGTTCTTTGCAGCAGCCTTGTCAGCATTTGGGGGTGTGCAAAGTGGCACAGAAACTGGCACAGAAACTCCTCTGTAAGGCAGGACCACGTGCAGCCAGGTGTGAGTCATGCACAGACACAAACATAGAATCAGAAATGGAAGCTCCAGCATAAAGCACCCCAACACCGTCCTGGGGACAACAATTCAATCAGGAAGCACATCTGGCTTACTTTGGTCAGCCTCTCCAGAAATTATTTGCTCTTCCAGTCACTCCGAGGAGAGCTGGCAACTACAGGGAAGCAGGTCAAGAAAAAGGTACCTCATGTTCTCCAGCTGAGAAATAACTGAGGCAATTTTTTCACAATAAACACTAACAGGATTTTAGGGATTTGCAAATTATCCATGATTTTAAAGGCTTCAGACCTTGTCTGCTAGGAAATGCAATTTTGTTTTTTTTCAGCTAGCCTCTTGCAGCCCATCTGTTACTGCCAAGCAGAGCTAGACAAATATGTGATAGCTATCTCCAAATTGTTCTTTCCCCTTTTTACCAAAGGGAAGCAAGAAAAGCAAAAATAAAAAGATTCTCTTTTGAATAGACTGGGATAAAAGAGCCCTTTTCTTATTCAATGTGAAAGTAGCAAAATGGTCTCAGCTTCAGGTAAAGTTCTGAGAGTGTCATGAATAAAGCTCTAATGACAAGCATTAATAAAATGTGTCATTCATATAACCCAGCAGTTGAAAATATAAATAAATGCAGTCATTGACGCAGAACTGCATCAGTTACTATGTGGCTGAAATACAAATGTAACTGGATACCACAGAGTCTCCAGGTAGCCTAAGGAAGAGATGCCAGACCCACTGGACAAACATGGTTGGGATCTGTCACCAATCCCCCCCGATAAGCAGTAGAAAATATTCTGTTTTCAAGAATAATCTTGTGCTGCTGCCAAGCTCTTAAAGTTCCACATATACATATCATGGAAGATTGATGGTGGTGTGGGAGGGAAGGACACTAGAAAACAGGAAAAGGACTGAACACTTCTTTTCATGCTTTTTGACCTTCAGTCTCACAGTGCATCCTATTGTTGAGCTATTTTACAAGAGAGGAGTGAACAAGCAATGGTTGTTATTTTCTTGCCTTAATTTATTTACAAAGGATCACAGCACCAGATTCAAATAGTGCATTTTTCCATGAGAGAGCAAGGGAAGCTCCTGGTGATTTCCAGTCAAAGAAATGCCTCAGTGATATTTGTTATATTTGGTATATAGGTCCCACCCACTGTCCTGACAATTTACAGATTATGAAAAAAATATTCAGCCTCCTGAAATTCCCTTTGTGCAACCAAACATCTGGCTATGTTCTGAAAAGGCTTTTTTTGCTGCTGACTCCCCCATGTCAAACAGCAGGGAAGTGACTCATGGGAAAAATAAAGCACTTGGGGAATCTTTAGAGTTCAAGAGCCCATAGGAAGGTATGAATACCACAAGTGTTGTTTCTGAATAAACTCTGCAAAGCCTAAACTGAGGTGTTTGTTCTGGTTTCCTAGACTGCAGAAGGGTCTTTCTGACTGCAGAAGGCTTCTACTACAAAACAAATCACCAGGTCTCTCAAAAGAGGCTGCACACATTGGGGCAAAGTAGTCAGTGGCAAAGATGGTACCAAAGCCTGGCAATGCTACTGAACCAAAAGACAAATGAGGTAGATAAACACTCCAAAGTGAAATCTTTGGAAGAAATGTTTGAAGCACAGAGCAGTGTCCCAAATGACACTTGTTTTGTTTCTCAAGTGCTCACAGCCTAGGTGAATTAGAAGAGCTGTGTGTTCACTGGCTTTAGAGCCACTTTTGGAAAAGAAACAGCCCAGCTACTGAAAAGCCACTCAATCTGTGCCTGTGTATGGGCTGGGGAAGGTGCTGAAAACACCTGTGCTTATTATGGCTGATCAGTTCAAGCAACAGGCATCTTTCCAGAGGCCCTGTATCTAAAAAGTACAGCAAAAAGGAAGAAGGATTGTTGACTGGTTCTCAAGGGTGTGCTGCCTTCTTGTGTAACACCTGGGTCTGGCTGCTCCAGAAGCAGCTGGGGAGAGCTGGGTGTCCAATGGAATCACAGAGGAAACAAAGAGCTTGTTTAAAACAACAAGACACTTTGGTGGCCTAATGGCAGTGGCACAGGCTTGATATGGAAAGAACAGTCATTATAATGTGGCCAAGTAAAGAACATCCATCACCAAGAAAGAATCCACCAGCCTGTGATACCTCCAGTTTAAGACAGGCAACAGGAGAAAACACTGGTGTGTAAAAGTTTACAGTTAATGAAGAGTGTCAGCCCTGTTGCACTTATAATTGCCCTCTCCAGGCTGCTTGAAATACCCTATTTGATTTGAAACCTCCCCAGTCTCCCAGCTCCTAGGCTGGAGAATGGGGACAGTCGATTTGCAAGCCCAGCAAACATCCATTTGGAAGAACTTGGAAGAGTTTGCAACTGGAGTTGGGACATTTTCTCACTCACAGAAACCAGGCATGATTTACGTGGAACTCAGAGACATGCTGACAACACCACAAGTGGTGCTCACCCAGCTATTTGCATGGTTTGCAAAGGCAGATGGTCCCGGTGTCTTAAGGGAAAGAGCATTGCCAGCTGTCTAAATTTAGCTGCTGAGGTGGACACTAACTTGGGGGGAGCTTGCTAAGTCCTAAGGATTCCAGGACTTGAAACTCATGCCACTGCCCTGAAAATGGAAGGTATATTCCATTCTCCTTTTTGAAATCAAGCTGCCTTTACACAGTGTGACCCTGACACGGATTCCATGTCGAGCTGAGACTGCTCTAGTTGCCAAAATGTGTCATTTTTTCCCAATTTCCTCCAAGGAAGCCAGAGGGAGGGAAGGCCCCTTCGCTGCTCAAAGCGCTATGGGGATTGTATGGGACACCACGAGCTATGCAATGCATAAGAAACCCGTGCAGGAGACATGCTCTGCAGGTTCTAGGGAATGGCAAAGGCAGAAGGTAGTGCAGGTATCCAGGGAGGCAGTAAGGATGTGGGGGATGAGATTCCATGAATGGCAATGGAAGCAAACCGTGGCATTTACCCACGTGTGGGTGGGACACACACAGGCAACCAAGGCAGAGCAAAAAGGTTTTGTCACATGGGGAAGAGATGGGAGAGAGAAACTGGAACCAAGAGGCAACCAGATGTAGGAGAACTTCTCCGTGAGGTGAAGGGGAGGGGGCTCTGCATGTGAAGTCTGCCAGCAGCTTGGGGCTACAGCTAACTGTCCCTGTTCCTGCATCCAGACTGACATTTCAACAGAAGCTGGGTGGCAGCTGCTGAGCAATGTCTTTGCTTACAGAGCAATGAGGAGATCCCAGAGGAGAACATCAGCTGCCTTATCTCAATCCAACCTGGAGGTCGCTGTCCCAGTACAGCTTCTCCATCCTGGGCAGGGGGAGTGCCAGCTGCCATGCAGCCCAGCAAGCACAAGTTCTGAACAAGCCTGTCCCTTTCAGAACAATGGTCCTGCAGCAGCCTTGACCACCACAATGCCCAGGTTCAGACATACAACAAAGAGGAGGAGTGGTGGGACAGGAGCACGAAGAGGTAGCGTAAGGATGGGGTGATATCACCCATATGGCTGTTTCACAGGGCATTTCTATCTTACTTTCTGTCATCACTGCAACAAAGGAGACTTTAAATAATGAGAGAGGTGATGCACTGTAATTCTTTCACAGGCCTGCCCCCCAACAGCACTAAAAAAGAATGGGAATGATAGACAGGGTCCTGCTCACACCAGGGACTTTTGTCATCACGGGGGTATCAAGAGGGTACCCTAATGAAAACTGGCACCTGCAGAACTGCACCTGTGTCAGTGCAAGCTATTTTCAGTCAACCCCCTCCCACCAGAACTGTCTCCCTGGAAGGGGAATGCCTGCTGACATAGCCACACTTACCCAGCACTAGCTTCACCCAAGCACTCACAGTAACATTGTCACAGTAATCATATCTCAATAGCTCCTTCCCCAGGGAAGGAGGCTGAGGAGGGAGCAATAAACTGGAAACATCTCCCCTTCTGCATAGAAAGAAAGTGAAAGGAGCCAAGAGGCCAAGATATAAAAAGATGGCTTTTCTATGATGAACATTTGCTCACTGAAGTAGACCATGAATCCCAGCAACAGCTCCCTGTCCTGATGGCAGCAGTGTCTGTGAGGGGGTGCCAAATGCTCATTTCCAGTTTGGAGTCTGAGGAGAACAAGTGCTATGTACAATGGGAAGTGAAAGAAGAGTATCTCCCTAAGGATGCAAATCCCGTTCTTGGACCCTTCTGATGAACACAATTTGCCCAAGAATCTGATGCTGAAAGGGAATTTCATTTCACTAGTGTTGATTCCCACTGGCTTATTCCATCTGAAGAACTAAAAAACCCCTACCAAACATAAAAGGACAAATAACTAGGGCAACTAGCTTTTCAGCCCACAGCCCCATGATCAGTTTTCATGTGAACAGCTTTCCATCAGCTGGGTTTTTTGCCAACTGATTTTTGGTTTGGACATATTTACATTTATAATTGCAGTCATTATAAAATAAACACAATAAATAAATGCAATATAAATGTAATCTACATAAGGGTTTGGTTTTTTTTAGAATTGCACTGCAACTAGTTTCAATATTAATTTATTACATTTTCATATATATAAAAAAGACCTCTTTTCACATTTAATTTGCCAACTTTTCCTCAACAATATGTAGATTCCATAGTAATTAATACAGCATTAGATGAAGATGTTAAAAAACCCTTTAAATTGACTATTTTTAATATTTTGCATAATACTTTAACATCAGGATTCCAGCCATTAGCACCAATTAATTTGTTCAAAATTAAATTGTAAAAGCCCAAAATTCATACTGATCATGAAATAAGACTTCCCACAAAATCCAGGTGACAGCAACATGTCCAATTATTCTGGTATAGAGCCCAAATTTGATGGTTTAACAGGATCAGTTTAGAAACTAACATCCCACCTTACAGAGACTGAACAGTAAAGAATTCAGTGTCTTTTAACAATGTAATTCGGTGTTCACTACACACTTTTGTCTTTAAAATCAGCATCTTGCTTATAGGTTTGCCTTTGCTATTTTATCTTCCAGCACTTAGACTCATATCTTTGCCTGGGAGATTAAAACCCCTCTTGCTCTATTCAGGCAGAGACACCTAACAGCAATCATGTCACTTGAGTTTTGTATTTGATGGCAGACTGCATTTCTTCCAGCTTACTCTACAAGGCAGGTTTTACAGAAGCATTCTTGTACCACTTCTCTTTTAGGTTTTGAAAAATCTTTTATGAAAACTTCCATACAAGACTTAAGATATGTCTGGTAGTGATCTCACCATCACAAAAGATCTCCCTTTGCTCGTATCTTCCATTTTCCTGCTGATACACTGAAGAAGAATGTATTTAATTTTTTATTTTTTTTCCTGCAGCATAGTGAGAACTTAGATGCAGCTAATGACTTCACCTAACTGCCACCTCATTTTGGGAGACAGCACCTCCCAGGGCACAGTTTCTCTCGTTCTGTAGGTGTGACTTACATCTGTCATACTCCAAACATGACCTTGTCCCTGTGTGGATGCAATCATTCCTTTAAATGCAAGCAATTTCACAAGCAATTCAGATCCTTCTGCAGAGCCCGTCTGTCAGCAGTGTTTGATCAAACCACCCACCTTCTGTCACTGCAAACCTTCTCCTCAGTGAGTTCTTTGTTCTTCTTGACAGCCACTAAAGGCATGGAATAGTGCTGAGTTAAGGGCAGGAGGTCAGGAGTCCTAATCAGAAACAGCCCCTCTTGTAAGAGACAGCAGCATATAAACATATTTTGTTTGTCTAATTTGCTTTCAATTTATTAATAATTTTAACTGGAAGAAAGTCTTACTGAAGTCTATATAAATCAACCATCTTTATAAATGAGATTTTTGAACTTAGAAGAGCAGTGTCAAGTTTATGTGAGTAGCATTATGATGAATAGCACTAGATGGACTACTGACCTTTGAAATTTATGTATGGAACTACTTATTGGCTAGTCACTGTTTTTGCCTGAACAAAAGGCTCAGGGTTTGTAAATACCCAGTTATCTAGTTTGTCCCCTTTTCTGACTGGCAAAACTAAAAATTGCTTGATTTTTCTTTAAAAATAGAACAAGAGTAATTTTAATTCCTAAAACTTGAAAAGTGAACATCAGTGTTTTGGATGCTATGAACAAAAATTATTAAGAGCTACTGATTTAAGTCTGGTGCTTTCACAAATTCCACTTTTTCTGGAATCTGTTCTTCCATTTAAGTCCCTATTGAAGATGGAAAAAAAAATATCATCAGAGCAGAGTCTACTTAAGGAAATCATACCTTCCCATGTCACTTTGAGAAGAGCAAAGCCTTGCTCTTTCTGGGATCTCTGCTTGACAAGGGAACTGCCAAATAGGATTAGGCTAGTGGCTAATTCAACCCAAGTATTTCTGGCAATGCCCAGTACCTTTTTAAAAAAAATAAAGCTCTTGAAAACAATGCAGGTAAAAATTCTGTCTGAACAGTAAACTGTCCTGTTCACACATGCTTTTGGGGCAAATCAAAAGAAATTGATGTCACTGATTCAGGAATGACTGTGGGAAGAATCTGATGATACCTGCGCCGAATCTTCTCAAGGAGAGTGTGCTGCCCCCCCCCTGCATTCCTGCACCCCCCAGGATGCTCTGCCAGCATGCCAGCCTGTCAGAGCATGTCCTGCAGCATGCAGACACACTGGGCCAGCTCCTAGGGACTCCAGAAAGCACCACCCACCCTGTCTGGGGCTGCACTATCTGGTCTTGCCTATGGGAGGGCGAATCTAGTATGAAGGGAGCCTCAGGCAAGGCAGATGTCCCTACAGAAAGCACTGCTTGGGAGGCATTGCTCCTTGGAGCCCCACTGGAAACACCCCACCTCTGCAGTGATACCTCCATGTCACAACTTCCTTCCAACATCCACACTTACTCCAAGCCATTTGCACATCTGTCTGAGCTTTCTGCATGTTTTCTTGCCTGTATCCTATGCTTATTTTCTGCACAGTACTTTACTTTGGACTGGCGCTTTCCTAGAGCCCTGAGCAGCAGCAATGACCCCTTCCTCCTTCACCTTAACACCTACACTGCCTGCTCTCCCAGAAGATGAGGCCAAAAGCTCATGGCAACAGAAGACAGTTACTACATTCACTCAACTACAGAAAGTCTTCATACAGTCTGGTGTTCTACACAGCAACTCTACTGAGAAGGGCAATGTATTTCTGCAAACATGGGAAATAAGGATACTTATGACAATTTAAGTTAGCTTTCATCTCCCTTTTCTTTAGAGATTCACAGTTTTAGAGAAGGGCTTCATGGGCTCTGTATACCAGGAGCTGAGGCCACTTTATTTCTCAAATGAGATCTGTTATCACAGGCATTTCCAAGCAAGGCCAAGAAGCAGGACTGCTCTGCCATTGAAAAGCTGCAGTAGCCTAAAATTTCCGGAATTTAAAAACAGCGTAATACACAGCTGGATCAGTAAGAAAATCTTTCCTATCCAACTTGACAGTCAGTGCCTCTGGGGGCAGGTAGGAAAATTTGGAGCAGCTTAGGAGTGGAGAGCAGACACAGTCCCACTGTCATAGAACAGAGGCACAGCCAGAGAGACAGAAATGTGTGGTCACTGTATGGAAACCAAACCGCAACAAAAGCAAGGGGATTTCCAAAGCCAAAGCAACAGAGAGATACATGATTGTAACTCCACAAGAGGGACAAACCTGAGGTCCTGCCTCAGGTGAGCTTTGAGTGGGAGTCTGCCTATATCTAGATGGAATAAAACCGCCTACAGGTTCGGCCCGGTGTAAGACACCAACAGAGATGCTCGAATCGATTTGCTGAGGAAGGCAGCGCTTGCTGATACCTCCACAGTCTCTCCATTCCAGTCACAACTCGACAGCATTTGTTGCTGGACTGCAGGTGTTCAGTGAGGCAGCCCTGCACCTCCTAGCCCGAGGCCGCACGGGCGGGTTTTTCAGAGGAGCCCTGGCATCCAGCCTCTTTCACACACCACACGTTCCCCATCTGCGTTCTCATCTTCAGCCTCGCTGCTGCTGCTGGGAGGTTTAGAAAGGCAGATGTTTTCAGTCTCTGTGGGGTCTGCTCGCAGGGGGGGCTTTGGAAGTTACAGTACCTTAGGCCAGTGTTGTTCTGGGATTCAATATTGCATTAAGTGGTGACACATTGTGGGCGGGTGGGATCTATTATTGCATTATGGAGGCCGCCGCTTCCCCTGCACGGGGCTATGTTTTGTGGGTGAAGCGGGCCCACACCTGCTGGAGCTGGGACCTGGAAATGCGGAGGACGGAAGGCATGAGTCTGTGGTTTCCTGCCGTGAGGGGCATGTGCCTGCGGTGGGGCATGCGCACGGGGCTGCTCTCCGCCGAACGGCTGCGCTGTATGAAAGTGCCACCAACGTGAGGGTAGTGTTCTGTCTCCAGGGTTGAGGAGGAGAAAACGGAGGACGCCAGTCTTCTCAGGGGGCTGTACCTCGGGAGGGAGTGCTGAGAAGGCCTGTCCTCCTCCAACTGAAAAAGACCAAGAAGAGTGGAGGAAAAGGTGTCAGGCAAAGACTTGACTCGCCCCTGGTTTGTGATGCGCATGCTTGAGGGCATCTTCGCTGGCGGATGAAAAATGCTTTTTGCTCTACACAGGGCCTTACTTACTGCTCTCTATGGCTATCAGCTCCCAGGGGTGTCATTACAGGGGGCTTGCCATGCTCTCCCCAGCCACAGGTGGGGACCAGAGTGACGCCAGCAGTGCCAGGCTCTGCTACTCTGTCCCCTCCTCTGGCTCTTCAGGCCACATGCCTCACCTCTCTGCTCCTCTTGGCACGTCACTAAGCTATTCATACATCCTGCACACAGGTAAGAGCCAAACTCTGAACACATTTGGAAACGACATGAATGATAAAAGGTGAAACTGTGCTAAAATGATTATGTGTATTTGAAAGTGAGAGATTCTCAGGGGCTCTCTCAATGACTCTTATTAAATAAAGAGTCTTGCTCCAGGGATTTTTAAAAAAGCAAGTTTGGGGGCTGTTAGTAGACTTTGCTTTTCTCACACTTACACTGCTGGCCTCCTGATACATTTTTTTATTGAGTACCTGCAGGGGGAGTGTTAATGCTTCCAGTTTTGGTAAACAGTGGATAGACAGCAGCTGGACAGGCAGGCAGAGTATAATTCTCCTTTCAGTGAGAAATTCAAAACACAGGACCATAGGAGAACATGAGGAGAAGATGCACTCTTAGGTTCCTTTTCTGCTTCTGTGATCCTGGGATAGCCAGGAGAGGGAGGAAGTACACCCACTGATGACAGTTTTTGTCAGGATGAGATTGCAGTCCCTAACTTGCCTTTGTGCTCTGAACGGAATAGAGAGGCATTAGGGGAATGATTTCAGATCCTTCACCCTGAAAGTGCTAAGCCCTTTCCTCCCTTTCTACCTCTTTATGAAACTAGCACTTTCACAAGGGTCAGTAGTCTCAATCTCTAGAACTGACTTTTTTTTTTTCCTGGAATCACTTTTTTCCTTCCAAGGGAAGGAATGGAAAATGGGAAATGCATTCCTTTCCTTGTGCTGCATTTCTTTTCAGGAAGTTTCTGCGGGTGAAATGTGGAAAGGTGATATTGGATTTTCTTTAAGCCAAAACTTATCTCCTTACCTTCCTGGAGATGTTGCCCTTGCACTAGAAAAAGAGCTGAATGTAATCCAGTGTCATCTCTTTCCTGTCACCTTCAATAGCTTTCCAGTGCTTTGAGGCAAATGTCTTATCTTCAGAAGCGCCTGAGAGCTACTCAGTTCGTGGTTGGCATTAAATGTGAAAAGCAATTATTCACAGTCCTAAATGTACTGCATGTCACTGCACAGATCAGAGTCTCAGATAATACTAATGTAATGCTGTCATACAGACTATTTGAGAGAGACAAATAAAATCTAGACAGCAGCTCTAATTTCTCATCAAGACAACCATCTCCTCTTTGCATAGATAGTACAGAAATTCAGCCCTGGGGCTGCTATTTGCAAGCTGCACAACTAGGAGTTACTGGAATTTTTATTCTCAATTTTTGTTCCATGTTTGGGTTCAGCATATTGTATGCTTTCCAAGGTAAATATCATCCCACTCTGGTAAAGACTTCTCAGATCTCAAAGGATCCCTCCAGCTGCCCAGAGAGACCTCCTCTACAGCACAGGACCAAGGAACTTGCCCATGCCATGAAGAAGCAATTACAACACCACACCTGTAAGTGCACTTTGATATTGCTGCCTCCAGGATGAAGCTGAGCTTACAGACATGCCACCTTTCTTCACTGATGCTCTAATGCTTAAATTACTCAATCAGTGCTGAAGGTGCTGCCCCCCTTCATCCCTTTGCAGCAATCAGGCTGGACCACCTTCCAGCAGGCCTATTCTGCTCTGTTTGAACAGGATCAGTAGGACACTTTGTATGTGAAGTCCTAGGAGAACATGATATTGATAAAACTCAATATATTTTTACAGATATAAAATGTAATTAAGAATGTCTACTGAGCTTAAGGTCTTGATTGCTACTGCCTGATATATATATAAAGAACATATGTGAATATTACTTCCACTACTACCCTTTTTCTGATCCTTTATTCCTAACACATGGATGGACAGGGCCCCTGAATTTAAAGAGTGTTAAGAGGCCAACTCTATATTCATACTTCTCCATCAGCTGACAAGCTTCTCTTCTCGTGTGGAAGGAAGACAGAGGAGCTGACTGTCAGAGAAGCACATCATCCACAACAGGCACCAAATGCAGACCACTGGGAATTACACTGAGGAGCAAGGAGTCTTTCCCTCTGCCAATGCCCATTTCTCACCACTGAGAAATGGTCCCCCAGGTTCCCTCAGAGCAGCCCACAGATGATGTTGAAGAAGGGAAAGGAAACCAAGACACACAGCACCTTTTTCCCTGCTGCCTTCTCAGGCTTGAGCCACGGACAATTTGAAGCAAGCCCACTTGTGGCACTCTCCAGGCTGTGACAAAAGAGGCCAAAGATAGCATCGAGATGATTTTAAACACTGATTTTAACTACACAGCTGAGTTGGTGAGGAAAAATATACTAGTGCCTCTTCACACTGGGACTTTTTCTAACAGACAAACTCTAGGACTGTAAGAATCAGCCTAAGCAAAATGCTCTCTGAATTCTGCAGGATATATTCAAGGATAGGTAAAGCAGATTAAATTATCATCTCCCACTTTTATTTTTCACTTCTCTTGTGGTTTTTTAGATGTGACATCATTTGGACAGGCATGTTTTAGGCAGGCATATCCCCAGATATTTTGTACAATGCCAACTGCACGAGCAGCAGAGGAGCTTGAGAGTCAAGAAATATCTATGAGCACAGACCTAAGCCAAGTCAGAAATAATTTCTAGAACTCATATATGTATGAACACTTATAAGTCTTTCCACTGCAGAAGGCAGCAGTAATTTGCCATCACTGTCAAGTATCAGTGAATTTATTCAGCATACTTAAGAACTTGACAGATTTTTAAATTATATTGCGAGGTATGAGTTTAAATTATTTCCAACAGTAACAGCAAGCCTATGTCAGGATTAACAGGTAAACAGAAGGGCAGGTTCAATCTTCTCTTCCAGTCATTCTTTATCTATTTCTATAGCTTTATCTGCACACTAGTGCATAAAAAAACTCCTGAGTCTTATTAGGAAATCCCTGAAATGCATACATTAAAGCAAACCCTTAGAGCTCTGTTAAACAGATGGATTGAGTGGGGCACAGAGAGAAGGGCTTGAACAGGACAGAGTATCTGTTCTCCCTTTATACCAGGTCTTCCCATGAGCTCTGTGGTCCACTGCAGCCATTTTCTTCAGTCATCTGAAATGGGGAGGCACCTAATATGTGAGAATATTTGGGTCAGAAACTCCCCCAGGCTATTCAGAGCCTCCTCTGTACTTGACTTTCTTCACAGCAGCATCTGATCATTCTATGCTCCCTCTTACACCCACAGAGTTTTAACGAGGACAGCACTGACTCTCACATTACAGCTGCAATATCTGCCTTCTAAAAGACTGACATATTTGAAGAAACATCTGAGTTCCAAATGAGGATAACTCAGGGAACTAAAGGCTGGTCAGCCTGGAAAGGACATGGAGCAAATCCTCCTGGAAGATGGCATTTCCATACATATGAAGAAGAAGAAGGTGCAGTCAACATGGACATACAAAGGGGAAATCATGTCTGTTGAACCTGAGCTTTCTGTGCTGAGAGGACTGGGTGGGAGGTGCTTGATCCTGACTTTAGTAAGGTTTCTGACACTGTCTCCCATAAAATCTTCACATACAAAACAATGAAATATGGGCTAGATAAGTAGATAGTGAATTAGAAAAGCTAATGAGCTCCTGGTCATAAAATATTGTGTTTGGAGAAAACATGTCCAGTCATTAATGGGACTGATAATACAGCCAATACTATTAAACACCTTAATCAGTGATCTGGATGATGGGACAGAGGGCTCCTTCTGCAGATTCACAGACGACACGATTCTGGGAGGAGTGGCTAACACACCACAAGGTTGTGCTCACATTCAGAGGTGCCTGGATAGGCTGGTGAAACAGGAGAAAGGAATTTCACTGAGTTCAACCGAGGGAAGTGTGGTGGAGGAACAGAACACACCGCGGCCCACCGGCTTTGGAAGCAGTTTGATGGAAAAGTCCCTGGAGCTCCTGGTGGAGTCTAAGCTGAGCACAAGCCAGTAAAGTGCCTTTGTGGCACAAAGGGCCAACAGCCCCTCAGGATGTGTCAGGAGTGCAGCCAGCAGGCTGAGGGAGGTGGTCCTTCCCTCTGCTCAGCACTGGGGTCACACCTGGAGTGCTGTGCTCCAGTTCTGAGCTGCCCAGTACAACAGGCACGTGGACATGCTGGAGAGAGTCCAGAGAAGGGTGACAAAAATGATGGACTGCAAGACCTTTCCTTTGAGGAGAGGCTGAGAGAGCTGGGACTGTTTAGATTGGAGAAGAGAAGGCTCAGGGGGATTCTTAACATTTATAAATACCTGATGGGAAAATGGATCCAGACTCTTCTTAGTGATGTCCAGTGAAAGTAAAAGAAGAAAGGAACAGAAATTGAAATACAGGAAATTCCATTTAAACATTTTAAAAAGTTTTTTTTTACCGTAACAGTGATTGAACACTGGAACAGGTTGCCCAGAGAGGTTGTAGAGTCTCCATCTTCAGAAATATTCTGACTGGACACTGTCCTGAGCAACCTGCTCTAGATGATCCACCTTGGAGCAGAGGGTAGAACTAGGTGATCCCTAGAGGTCCCTTCCAATCTCAGGCATGCTGGGATTCTATGACACTCCAGAAGTCACTGGATTGCCAGTTACAAGGGATGGCTCATAGACTGGAGCCAGAGAATGGAGAAAGAGAAGGAAGCATTAGAGCAGGGATCCCCCATTTGCTTTCAGTGAGTATGCTACTGACACCAAGGGATGATCAGCAGTTTTTGGGACACCAGAATGAGGTCACAAATGGGTACAACACAGCCTATGACTTCAGTCATGGTGATTCAGCATTTAGTGAAATTTTTACCCATTTTACAGGCTCAGTTCATATTTGAAGATAAGGAAGATTTACTCACCTACACAAACACACACACACACAACTTAATCACAGTTTAATCAAACCCAGAGAAGCATAAGCATGAGCTACAGGAAACATCTGCCATTGCTAATGAGGCCTTCAGTACTTTCACTAGTTAAGTGAAACTTGGTCAACTTCTTATTAATGTCCCAGCCATCTGTCCCTCCACATTTGCTGCACCTAAGGAAAATAGGTTTCTATTTTCCTTTAGGCACCAAATCCCTTTGAGAGTTAATAGTTGGTTTTGTGACAGCAAATGGAAAATACCCAAGTATCACTACACAGCTGCAGTGGTAACTGAAAGATTCAGACATCAAAGGAAGAACAACTAAGTCCCAGTCAGCCAAAGAAGTCCAGTGCTGGTCTGTGTGTACAAAGCTAGGCCACAGAGTTAATAGAGGGTATTTCAGAACATAGGAAAAAAAAAAAAAAAAAAAAAAAGCAGTTTGCTGGAGAACAAAGGCCTAATATATTAGCAGTAATCACCCCCAATACCATTAATTTACCTCTTTTGCCTGCTTTTTAAATATCACTGTGCAGTGATAAGAAGTCTTTGTGCTTCACCATATCCAACTCCTCCAGTCATTTCACATAGGAGTGTATGTGCTCTGGTCAAGAAGGCCTCTCCAGCCTTCTTCAGCCACACTAAATGTGTCAGTGAAGTGTCCCTGCTGTTGTTTCCAGCTGGTTCTTATCAGCTGGCTCTTACCACATTCATTGCATCTTGCAGATCATGCACTGACCAACCTCCAAAGTGTACAGACCACAGCAAATTCAGACCAACCCTTCCAACTCTGCCAATCTTGCCTTATGCAATTCCTAGACACCTGGGGCATTCATTTCTACAGCAAACACCTCTACCTAGGAACCTGGCAACTGGAATGCAGTCTCTATGAGAAGCATGTGCTGCTTTTCCATGCTCAGCAGGACAGCCCCACTTGTGCCTGCTGTCAGCATTTCTATCCTTCCTGTAAATGCTGCAGCCTCCTACACCTTTAGCAAGGAACATCTTGCCAGGTGATTTGCAAAGATTTGCTTCGACTCCTTTTACATAGATTCTTGTCTCATTCATGTACTTTCTTCCTGTACCTCTTGGGGATCCAGAGAAGAGAAGAATCTGGGCAAGACCTGAACAGAAGGATGTTCTTTCAATGTGCTCCAGTCCACTGAACACTTCCTTGGAGAACAAGCTCAAGAAGGAAGCAGAAACAAAATTACCATCTTCCAGACAGGAACGAGCAGACTGCACAAATGCCTGTCATAGGAGGGTCTCACTGTGTACGTGACCCAAAACTTGCCTGCTCTTTGCTGTGCTTATGGATCCCATGTGCATGAGAGATCTTCATCAACACAGAAATACAAAAAGCTCTTAAGGGAACAATTTGATTATCTCTTGCACTGAACGCTCTGGGACAGCCTTCTTCTTAGAAACGAAGATTAGATATGACAGGAACTCTGTGCCTAGTGTATCATATTTTTCCAGCTAATCTAATAAATCACCTCCCACTAAAAACTGAACTGCTTTATAGGATCAGAGGACCACAGGAAAAAAAAGCAAACAGAAAGAAAAAAAAGCCCTCTACAACTATATGGAACAAACACAATAGGTAAAGAACATTTCTGTGAGTAAAAACATGGTAACAGCAATGACTCTCACTGAACTAAGCTTGATAAGATATATGTGCTGGCTACCCTGAGCTTTTCAATAGGTATTTAGAAGAAAGTTTAATTTCAGGGAGTTATTTTATGATTTGCATTGCTGTGGGCCTGTGCAGTGCTGAGGTGTGATTGGATTAGAGAGCATTCTCTTGCCATACACTCCTGTTGCTGCTGAGAAACTATGTGGAGAAGATTTGCTAGCAACACCTCCATACAACTAAGCAGTTATTAACAAAATTCTGTGGAAGAGCATAAGAGGAGTGACTAGAGATACTCAGAATCACAGCTGTGCTCTCCCTCTTGTCCCTGTACCAAAATGGCTGAAAGATCTTCCTAACAGTGTGTCCTTTAGAAGGACATCACTGGCTTTTGGGAGCACTTCTAAGGTGTTCACAGCATTTGCCAGCACTGTCAGTCACGTTTTACAAGAGCATCTGTGCTTGGAATCAAAAGACTTCTCCAGCACAGTTGAGGTTTCCTGAGATGATGCTATGCTAAGCAAGAAGGTACAGACCCAGGGATCTTACCTGTCTCTGAGGACCAGTAGGTTCAGATTCTCGTCTCCTTTGTCGGAGAGCTGGTGCTGAATGTAAGGGGGAGTGGGCTGGACTTCCTGTCTGCTGTTCATGTCTACTGTCAGACACTGTTTGAGAAGGTCCTTCATGTCTATGGGAACTGTCCTCCTCAGTCACAGGGAGCATACCCCGACTTCGCCCGTCGTGAGTCTTCGGCCTCACCGCAGCATCTGTCCCCAGGCGCCTTCTCTCTTCCCCGTCTTCAATAGGCCTTAGCTCCTCAGGCTCCTCATCCGTGGTTCCAGAGGTGCTTGGCTCAGCACCGGGGTGGAAGTCCTTCAGCTCTGTCTCCTTATCAATGATAACCCACTCCTTGCTGTCAAAGTCCTCCTCCTCGGCCAGCGGCACCGAGCGGAAGGCGTTGCTGAGGGCTTCGTGCTCCACAGAGGCCGAGACGTCCATCCTGCCGCTGGCCTGCCGGTCGGCCTGGCCCGTGTCGATGGACAGCATCTGGGCCGGCTGCGAGGAGCACACCAGCCGGGATGGAGAGCCAGGGATGTCCATTCGAGACCTGGAGACACAACAAAGAGCCATTAAAAACACATCAGGTTTGTGGTCAACGACAAGGATCCTCAGAGAAACCCTGTTATAGCCCTTCGACTCGTTTCTTGGTACGCTTCAGAAAGACAGGCTTAAACAGAAATATCTCTTTAGAAACTACAATGGAGTGAAGAAGTGCTTCAGTATGATAGCCAATTCAGCATCTCTTTCCCCTGCAGACAGATGATAACCATTTTTCCCCAGTAACACCTTTCCCCTTTGTTAAGTTCTACTGGCTTGTGAAAAACCCCCTCAAACCATCTGATCAATGTTTCTCATTTGGCCTGCATCTGCTGCTTGCTTTGCTCCTCTGCCTATCTTAGAGGCCAGCAGCTCACTGCACAAATCCAGGGCATCTGCTGCCCAGATTTTAGGACAACTGCAGAGTGTTCTCAACTAGGATAATCCAGAGGCCTTGCAGACTCTTCTGGGGAAAGCCTTCCACGTGTGAGACCTCAAAATTTTTGACGAAGAAAGGGGAAGTAGAGAAAGACGGAGGTAAACCAAAAGCCAACGCAGATAAAGTTTGTGAGCGTTGGCTGCTGATCTGATGATCAGGTTGGTCTCAACAGTGAATCCTCAAGACTCTGCTAAAAGCAGCAGGAGGCTACAGAGGGCAAACAAACCTTCTTTCATGCGGGTCTGCCTTTCCATCAGCGGTGGAGAGCCGCTCGGACTCGGGGCTGTTGACGCGGCGGTAGCGGAGGGAGCGCACTTGTGCGGTCGGGGACTCCGGAGGCACTCGGACGGGGGAGCTGGGGCACACCCCGTTTCTCTGCTCCTCCTCCACCATGCACTGAGTCTGGAGAGGAGAAACACACAGAACTTCAAGATCTGGCCAAAGACACTCATTTCCATCCATCACTGCTGCTCTGGACTTTCTCCCAGCATACGCTTTCAGCTGCATTTTCACAATCTACTCAAGCAATGTCTGAAGGGAGGCAGAGTCCCTCTGCCCTGGCAATCAACTAGTATTAAAATAAGGTATAGATCTAAAATAATTCAAATATTTAAACACCTTTGCAAGGTGGCCTCTGCATTTCAACTGCCCTGAGTGTTGATCCACAGGAATTCTCATGTGCACACACAAACCCTAACTGCTTATCCAAGCTGTCCAAAAGCCTTGTTTGTCAACATTCATTTAAGCACGGGCCATGCATTGTAAGAGCGAATTAATCACTGCTATATATTGTGGGGTCTGTGTGGTTGCTGTGCTGGGAGAGCAGCCTCGTGGTGTGTCCCAAAAGGATCCTCTCCTTGCACTTTAACACAGGCACAGACCCCTCAGACACGTCTGGGCTTGTTTCAGGCAGCCCAGGACCCAGGGTGCAGATAAATGTGCAGATAAATGTAGCAAGATGAATCCTGCATGACCCCTTCAGAGAGGTTGGACAAATCAGTGGAAAAAGGAAAGGGATCTGCTTCAGGAGCCTTGCCCAGAGATTTTATTCCAGTGCAGCAGCAGTTCTGAACCGTGTAACTGCCCTGAGCAGAACCCAGACCATGTGCCTGTCCTGGGTTTGTACCTGGGAGAGAGGGAAGGGGAGGGCACACAGCCCACCTGTCAGAGAGGGACAGGGCAGCCTAAAGGTCAAATCACCTGTGAGGAGAGGTGTGCCCTTCCTGCCTGGGCCAATTCCTTCAAGGCCAGCCCCTGCAGAATCTCAGGTTGCTTGGTAAACCCGGTGTATGATAACCATTCCTTCAGGGTTGGCTGGGGAAAACCTACCCTGGGGCAGGGCAAAACCCTCTAAAATAAGGCTCACCTTGAAAGCCTTAAAGGCACACCACAACAATGCATTATATTGCAGTGTACAAACTTTTACATGTGGGATGACTAACACATCTCCTAATTACCAGGGTAGCTTGAGTTTTTTGTTTGTGTTTTTGTTTGTTTTAACCTTGGTCCTTTAAACAAAGTCTTCCACGACATCCACTGAAACACAACATCTGTAAGAGTTTTCCACAGACCCAAGGTCTTGCAGGGAGGTGAATGTGCTCATGGATACTCTATCATTCCATACTTCCCCTTTCATATTGCCTTTTTCAATTTGATTTTTTTAAATTTAGTAGCAGACAAAGGTGCAAAAGTAGGAGACCTACACAGCTGCCCTCTGCCTTCCACGGTGCTGATTTCCCTTGGAAGAGGAGGGCAAAAAGCACAGAGGCAGAATGGTCCAAGGGCTACAGCAGCAGCAGAGGATTTGCATTCAACATTGCCAGCCCTGCAGCACCAGCTGCTGCACACTGCCTCTGTGTGGGGATGTGTGTGGAGAGTGCCCACCCCTCCCTGCCCTACATTCCCTTGTCCTCTATTAATGCCAGAGGGTCTGAACACAAGCAGCATCTCAGCAAAATGCCACTGATCCAGACAGTTGCCTCTGTGCATACATACAGTGTATACATGGCCAGTCAGTCAGTGCCCATAAATGAGCAGACCTAAACCACCCAGGCTGGAGTTGGAATGCATAACTAAAGAGCCTGTGCAGTAGGGAGAGTAGAGGAGAACCTTCAAGCATTAGAGGAAAAGCAGAATAAATGATAATAATTTCATCTGCAATCCAGTCATGCCAGGAGAAGGTTAGTGGCAAGTGAAGGTGAAATGTGTTTGCAAGGGATATAACTGTTGGGTGGCATCAACTTGGTAAGATTCAAGAGCAGAGAACTGGGGGATGGTGTGGGAGAACAGTGACAGTAAGCCCTGTCCTTAACAGGGAAATGGGAGAAGTGGAACAGAAGGAGATCTGAATTGTCTACACAGAGAAGTAAAGATCATCTTAGACAGTTATTAGTGAGGAAAAAACATGGCAAGCTCCACTCATCCCCTAAATACTAAGAGCAAGACAGGGAGAGCCAGTTAATTAGAGTGCTGCAAGACTGGCCAATGAAGGATGTGATGCTGTGAATAGCAGAAGGGTGTTTAAACACTCCGGTGCCCTTGTGGTTCTGATGCCTCAGATTACAAGCAGAGGTAAAGCTGTGCCCTTAGGTATCAAATCAGAAGCATCCTTCTTTTCTCCACACGAGGACTGTTACTTAAATCAAAACTGATCCTCTCTCAGAGAACAGTCAGACTAAAGATAATAAGTCTAGCAAAGGACAGGCAAGAGTCAAACTAAAGATAACAGCCCTCACAGAAAGAAAGGACTTCAGCTTTGGAGAGCTTGCTGCCCTGGGCTTTGCTGCACAGAGTGCTGTGTAGCTACAGAACCTGTCAGAGCTGAAGTGCTCACTGCCACGCTGAGTAACTCCCTAAGCTCCTTTGGCAGCAACCTGACAACAAATAGCACAGTGCCTGGCATGAGAGTCACCTGGCTGTGCCCTGGAGCTTCCAGAAACCTCTCCTGCCTTCAGCTGCTGTTGTGACAGGACTTGTGAATGAGGTACCTAAGACGTGACACACAACTAGCACACTGAAAGGATTCTGCTGTGCAAAGTCTGACTGAAGAGCATCAAGGCACCTGCTGGTAGAAATGCAAAGAAAAACACACAGGAGTTGCTAGGATTTTTCTGTAATGCACATTCTTTAATATATATGTGGTGTGAACAGAACTGTCCATCTGTCTCAGGCTTTTCTTATTTAATATACCTTCAAATGAGAACTACTGGCAATGCAGAGTTACCAGTGAGAGATGAAGAAGTAACTTGAACTTGGTTCATAATTTCTCAGTGTTGGGGAATGTCCCTGCTAATGTTCCATACAGGTAACACATTGATCTGAATTATTTGCATTGGAAAGTTTTAAGTAAATTAGATTATTTATTGTCCATACATAATATTTCCTAATAAGACTAAGGATAGTGGAGACACCTATATTGCTGAAATAAGGACTAACTTTGTACCAGCAGAGACTGAAGTGAATTCAGCCCCAAAAGACTAACAGACTTAACATGGCAGCCTACAAATGTCCATTAAAGATGGGTTTGTGATGTAAATCTGATATGACCTGACAAAATTTTAAGTCTGATGAATCTTTTCTCTGCTAGCAGATTCTGTATGTATTTGCTGACCTGCCACTGATACTAATTTACTTGCAATATGTAAATTAACCTAACAGATTCTTATACTCAACATTTATCATGGAATCAACCTTCAGTGGGGATGCCTCCAAGAAATTAGGTAACATTTACAAGAAAGGATTGAGAAACACCTTAGAGATTATGAGGAAAATCAAGTGAAGTATACATTTTATGTAAGCTAAAAAAGCTTAATATGATCTTGGAATGCAGAAATATGAGAATATTAAGTAATGGTTTCTCTCACTCTTCACAGGGGTGAAACCACTGTTAGATGCTCCTTATAGATTTTTCTACCCTTAAGGAAAGTTAAAAAAAAGGAAGAGAAAAATGAGTGATGATTCAAGGTACAGAAAAATACAGCTTATGAAGACATCTCTGATTACATTTATTTACCAAAAGGTTGGAACACAATACAATTTTGGTTTATAATTTGCAAGCCTGGGACATTTCTGATACTGTATCAGCTATGCAAAGACTAGAATTTCCTTGCTTGAAGTATCAAAATCCTAGATAATGCTACGATGGTAAAAAAGATTCACTTTAGCATTACTGGCCCCCAAAATGTCACTTGCACACAGATCTAAATGAATCCCAATGGCTTTTGCTGTGTGAAAAAACTGTTTGTAATTTCCCCTTTCCACAGGAAAATTCTTCACTGCTTTTTTTGGGCTTGCTAGATAGGATACTACATCAGTGGATCTGAGTGGCTTCTAGCAGTCTATGAAACCATTGCCTTACATCCAACAGTCACAGGAGACAAGGAAATGTTCTTTACTTTGCTGATGCTGATCCTGAGTTTGTTGCGGTTCACGTCTGTCTCTTCCCAAACTTCCCCCTCATTGAAAGCCGTGTTTGGAGCCTGACCAAGGCCTTCCACTGGCCGACCTGACAGGATGGGAGGAGCATTCTCCTGATCACTCAAATGTTCACCCTGTAGGACATCCTCAGTGTTTTCACGGAGCAGGTCCCCAGGTACCGGAGTGACATTAACCACCCTATAAAAGAGACAAGGAGAAAGGTAAAATTACAGGTTATAAAGGAGGAAGCCTATCACACTGCCCCACAGGAATCCCTCAGTAGATTTTAGGGTATTACTAAGTTGAAAAACAGGCAGTGCCTGATACGGCATCCTGAATCACAACAGGAGGATTCCATATAAGGAAAGTTACAAAGATGGTGGGATGGTCAAGTGAAAGTCTCTTGTAACTCTTGATACATAGGCTGGAAACTTCTTTACAAGTGCCCATCACACCATATGGAGCTGTGAAGAAACCTCTCCTTTTGCATGAGCAAATGGGGCTTACTAGGCCTTACAGTTTTTATCCTCCACAGCATTACTAGGGATTGTTGTTATCCCCTAAAGTCAGCCCCTCAAAAGCACCAAGACAGACCAGTAAACCAGGCCATATCAAGCCTTTTCTATTTGGACTCATCTCTACCTCTGAGCATCAGTCTTTATGTACTTTTGCAGCAGCACATGAAGCACACTGTAAACAGGCTGAGGAGCTGTGCAGGAGGTGTGAGCAGTGCATGCACTCAGCTGTCCTCAGCTCGCTATCCACCACCACAGACATAAATTAATATAAAAGAGATCAAGTGGTGCCTGCCATGCTGCTCCACTTCCCACAATCATGATGGTCTTGAAATCCTAAAAAAAAAAAAAGAACTGAGCTTGTTGCCCACTGTCTGACTGGTACAACTACAACACTCACCCAAACATGGCTGCTGTTTGCCTGGTGTTCTGCTGTGGTGGAGTTGAGGTGCTAGTGGACAACAAGATATCTGTACCAGCCTTCTCCCAGTCAAAGGCTTCATTTTCAGTGATGCCCCTTTCTTTCATGCTGTTCTCGAAAACCGACATAATTAGCTGGAACAGATTTACAAGAATCATTTCTGGTAAGCAGGTAAGGGTGGTTCTCACGAAAAATCTGAAGTATGTGCAAAAGGACCAAGTGTATCTTATAATCTCCACTTTGCCTATGAAAGGTACTAAGAAATGAAAGCAAAACATATAAAATTGCAACAGTTGTTTCTCAGGTTGGTTTTTGGCTTCACATTTCTTCAAATCTACAAAAGAAATGCATGCAACATTTTGACACCGATTCAATGAAATCTCACAGTTATCTTGTTACTCCAGCTCTAAATCCATAATTTCAATTCAGCTTTCCTCTAGATTAGACAGTACGTTGTGCAGAAGAGCACATTTGATATGCAGAGTTCAAGGGCTGCCAGAAGACAGAAACAGAACAGGCAAGGGCAGTCCTAGGATGCAGACTCATTGCTGTGTCTGGCTCAAACATGGCTTAGTCAGGAGCCCTACATTGTGCTTCATGTGCAAATGTGGCCTGACACACTTGGCTGCCTAAGACAATAAAACTCTAAAAAGGATGATACAATTTCCTTTACAAGATGGCAGGTACAACTGCTCGTGCTGATGTGCTTTATACTTGCTGCTTTTCTAAGAACTGGTATCCTCTAGGAGAGAATGAAACTGCTGTCAATAGTTCTCTGTGCACCAATGCATTCATCATTAGCAGAGAAATCTGATATTCTGCTGTCAAAAGGAAGCTGGATGCTGTAGGCCAACAGAGCTGTGAGGTCCTGTATTTCTAATATAATTATTTAGCTAAATAATGCAGAACTGAAAGGATTCAGCCTGACAGTTCTCCTCTATAGGGAGAGACAATCTGATGGCAAACACATTCAGCTTATGGTATAAAATCAGCACTAAGTTATGAATAAAATTTAGCATGAGCAGACATCCTATTTGCAATTATATTCCAGTTCTGTTTATCAGTATGATCAGAAGGACAGGCAAGCCAGCCATTTCCTACTGCCTTCCACCAAACTGCAGTAAAATGCCTATCTGCAGCTTTCAGATGAGCCATCATTTTCCTCCTTTTGGTGACCCAGAACCCCAGAATCAGGTGCACACTGCTGTGGTAATGCTACATTTGATTAAGAGAATTTCCAGAGTTGGCTGTCAGTCAGACCAAGGCACAGGAAATTCTTAGGATTGTATTTGTTTTCTGACTGCTACTTCAGAAATGACTACTGTCATCTTTTAGAAATTAATATCCTCACAAACTCAAAGATGCCTTGCAAGAGCTCCACACATTTGTAGAGAGATGCCCTTATAAAAACCATACTGGTTTCTGTTCATTAGATCTTCCTCACCCATCTGTCCCCTAATCCCAGACTTGTCACAGCTGTTGATTCTTTGTGATGGACATGTCAGTACCAGGGAGTGGTATCTTCTGAGGCTATTTAAAAATTGGTACTGCTTCTGCCACCTTCCATTACTTTGACACTGAAGCAGTCTGAAGTAAAAAACTACACGATAAAATTAGATGTTCAGCTGCCTTATTCTTAGCACTCCTTCAAGGACCCACTCAGTCAAAACAATTTTTTGTTACTTTCTGCTATAACTGATTCTGTAACTCTTGCACTTGACTTTGCAGGCCACTGTGGATTTTACAGCCCTTTACTGTACTCTCTGAAGGGTTTTTTTCATGGCTGAAGGATACAGGTGTCCTCACCTGCCACTGTTCTCAAGCTATTTAATAATGGACTTACTGAGTCTTCTCAGCTTTCTCTGAAACCTTTATGCTCCTGATGAAAGGTCAAAGCTTTACAAGGAGAGAAGTGGAGTGGAAAACTGCACAGAACAGTCCCAGCAGCAGCCACGGCTCCTGGAAAGCCATGCAAAAAGTTACTGGGTCCTGTCTAGGGATCCTCTGCCTGCAGATGGAAAATTAAGAATCGAAGAGTTTCCACAGTCACTACAAGCCTCTCATGCTGAGTTTCCTTCTGCTGGGAAAGACAATGTGCAATTCCAACTCTGAGGATCAAAATCACTAGTGGGATAAAGAAGAGGACCAGTATGTTTCTCTGATAAAGATGTTACTGTCCATGAGGACATTAAGCTTAATTGCACATTATGTTGCAGCATACCATGTTTTGGGCTGCTGGCCCAGAGAACGAGAGAGAAGCAGCCAATGGGGCACAAATAACCCACTAAGCCATCATGATACATCTTGTCAAAATCTTTCTCCTGGCCAAGGCTCAGGAACGAATCACAATCTGAAATATCACATACAAAAGGTACCAAAACAGTCCTTGCACTCCAGCCTTGAATTCTTTGGGGCTTATCCAGGAAGATGGAATCTTAAGGCAGAAACATTGGGCATAGCAAATGGCTCTTCCTCAAGTTTCTAATCTGCACTGTATTCTACAACAGAGTATTTAAGAATAAATAACAGGCACACCTCTTCAGTGGCCCGTGTCCCCTTTTGGTAAGGGAAATGCTCCTGATTTCTAAGTCCTACAAGAATTTCTAGGGGGAAAACGGTAGGACTATGATGGAAGATATCTAGTAACTTGCTGCTCTGTTTTCAACTGGAATAGAGTTCATTTTATTCCCAATAGCTGGTGCAGTGCTGTGTTTTGCATTTAGGATGGGAACAGTGTTGATAACAGGGTGATGTTTTGGCTGTTGCTCATTTGTGCCTACCCTCATTCAAGGACTTCTCAGTGTCCCATGCTCTTCTGGTGGGGAGCTGCACCAGAAGCTGGGAGGGAGCACAGCTGGGACAGCTGACCCAAATGGGTGAAAGGGATATTCCATACCACAGAGTGTCATGCCCAGTATATAAACTGGGGAAGTTTGGCTGGAAGGTACCAGTTGCTGGCTAGGCATCAGGCAATTGTATTTTGCATCACTTGCTTTTCTTGGGGTTTATTTTTATCTTTTTCCCCTTATTTACAATTATTATTATTATATTCTACTTGTTTCAATTATTGCATGGGCCTTGTCTGGACCTGTGTGGTTTTTAATTTTTTTTTTCCCCTGATTCTCCTCCCCATGCCACTGTGCAGAGAGTACAGTGAGTGAGCAGCTGCCTGATACACAGCTGCCAGCTGGAGCTAAACCACCACACTTGGTCAGCATGAGGGAACTCAAACCAGCACTGGTTGTTCACAGCAGCCCTTCCCAATTGCTCTGACAATATCTGGTATTGACTGACTGTAAAGGAAGATGTCCCTGTAGGAAACTTTCCCTCCCACATCTGCTCAGGATGTGGACAGGACAGCCATTCTCTCACACAACAACAGCTGATGTGATCATTTTTCCTTCAGTGAAATGCAGTTCACAAGGCCCTAGCTGAGGGAATAGGATGGATTCCCAGGCAAAGGTACTTGAATCTCTATAATCTTCCAGGAGCAAAGGTCACTATTAGTTTTCTGATACTCATTGCAAAAAGATCTTTGGGGAGAGAATGAGCCACCTCCCCAACCATACCTGAAACTACTCCTCTATCAGCTGGACTGTATTGTAGTACAATATATTTTCTACTATACCCTATCTGCACTTTTCCAGGGAAGAGGTGTGCCTCTTGCTGTCAAATGAGTCAGAAAACTCCAAAATGCTGCTCTAACACCCACACCCTCCTGCTGTGAACGTGCTGAAAGTTTGATCCCAACCATGAACCAACACTGACAGCGATCCATTAAAGGCACAGACCTGACATCTGGGGCCACGAGCCCAAGAAGTACAAAAACACAGGGTGTAAGATCAATCACCTGACAGCTCAAGTCTGTTTTAGTCTACATTTCCTCTCATTTTCCTCTCCTCTGCTCAGACAAACTTGTGTCATCGATTCATCAGAGCAGTGATCTCTGGTCACCCTTAGTCTCCAGTCACAGCCTGGTACATCTCTCTTGGAGACATCACCTCAGGGGCCCAGAACTGTGATTAAATTGCCACTCAGCATGCCACGTGCTTAGGAGAACCTAAAATTCAAATTCAATTCAGATTTTTAAATAAACCATGAACTTTATATAATAGTAAACACTCTTCCAATTTCCTTTGTTTCTCTGTGGGTCTGATACTGGTGACAAATTCAAATGGCCTCTGGTATAGTTTTTAATATTTCAGAGTAATACATCCAGATAAATCAACATAAAGACATCTTTGAAGCTGAGATGCTTGGAAAATTTGCTGTCTGGAATAGGTCTCCAAGTCAAGCTAGAAGAGTCAGTTATAAGTGGCAAGCTACAGATGCTAAACTTTTGTGGGGAGTTCCCATTTGGAGGCTTCTTGCCCAAGCTGCATCTGCAAGAAACTGAAGGCAAAAAGGCAATTCACAGCTTCAGTTAAATGCCCTACTGTGAAAGAGCTGTTTGTGATTTGTACTGCCTGAATTTTGTCTGGAAACATCTCCTACCATTTCAGTCTCAAGGGTGGCTTTTTGGTACCATTAGGACACAATTATTTTAAACTGGAATAGAATACAGGAGCACGTAGGTTCAGAAGAAGCTTTGGAAATCTCTAATCCAACCATCTGCTCAAAGCAGAGCTAATTAAAAGGCAGATCATATTTGTCATCCAGCCAATCTTTGGAAATCCCCAAGGATGGAAATTCCACAGCTTTTCTAAGTACCTGTTTTGTATACAAGAATCCACACTCTGAAGTTTCCACCCCCCCTAGATTTAGTCACAATTTCCCTTGCTGCCTCTATTCTCCCAACAACTCACCTTAAGGCAGTGAAAGACATAAATCAGATCCCCTCTTTGACTTCTCTACTCCAGAACAAACAAATCCAGCTCCCTCTGCATCTCATCAGTCCACTTCCATCCCTCTGTAGCTCTTCCTATTAGTGGCAAATTTTTTCTACTTCCAGGAAGTATTTGCCTTTTCTTTTAATTTAAGAAATTTTGTGGTTGCTATGTTACAACATGTACATGGCTAAACCACAAAGGCACTGTTGGAGAGTTTGTTGGAACACCCTCCTACCACCTTCCCACTCATCTGATGCCTGATCAACAGGAGCAGGCACTCAGATAAGACTGCACTGATCTGCTTATAAAATGGTGTTTCCATCACTCTGTCTTTAATGTACAGAGAAAACCACTGTGATTTAAAAAAAGGCAACACAGAATCAAGTTGCTTCAGTTCTGTTGTGTTAGCTTGAGTTACTCACCTATAGGCTGATAGCAAACACTGAATGGGAGGAAAAAAACTGTGTCAGATGAATTTTAAAGAAAGAGATAATACTGGCCAAGGCCTGTATGAGTCTGCAAGAAATCAAAGGGGTTGGTGTGCACTGTTGAGCTATCAGTGGAGGCTCTCAGACCTTGGCATGCTGTGCCAAAATTCTGTCACATTTGGAGTACCCCAAAAAGTTTTGTGTCTTAATGAAAGCCAAAAGTACTCTGTTGTTTGGGAGGAACTAGCTGGGGTGGAGTCCAGGATTATTTTGGACAGGGTGGTGGGAGCAGATGAGGAAACTTTTGAGGTTTTGAAGAACTGTACAGTCCAGCCTCTTTCTCACAGTTCTAGGAAAGGTATTCCTCAGCCAGATATAAACACATCCATGGAAATGTCAAGAAATCTAAATGCCAATCTGGAGTGCCATGCATCAGACTGGTAACAAAGACAGGCTCCCACCTGATAGTCTGGCTTGGTGAAGTAGTCTAGGCTTGCAATGTGATCCAGGAAAAGGTGGAACTCTGAAGGCATGTGTTTTAGCAGCATTCGGTGCTCATACTTCTCTTTTATCATGCCAACCTGCTCCTGGAAAAAGACAAAACAAAACTTCAGAGCCAGGAATCTCTTCCATTGCTTCCCATTTATAAAGACTTATCATTCCTGGAACACAGACTCTTCCTAGACCCAGCACAGTGTCTACACACTTCTCCTCTTTGCTGTTCAAGGCACAAGGAGGTTGAGCACTGCAGGCAGAGGTCAAAGGGGAATCTTGAGTCAGAAGCTTGCTGCACAGGTGACCTACTTCTTTCCAGGGATTTTATTCTTTAGCACCAAGTATTTCCAAGACAACATTAACACTTAGCTTTATTCTGTTTACCTTTCTAATTCCAAATCCCATTTGGCCTGTTGGGCACAGCAAGGCATTACCCTCCTGCCTTTCTAAAGGCTCCAGTCTTTCCACTTGTACTGTTTACTTTGCAAGAAAAAAAAACTAAAAACCACTCGATCAAATATAATTAACAATGTGCATTAAAAAAAGTTAGTCCAAATAAGAGAAGCCCACCCTGTGTATCAGAACACACAAAAGCAGGTTAGCATCTCGCAGCAAGATCTGATAAAAAGGGGATTCTGGCTTGACTCTGGGAAAAAAAAGCTGCACTGAGCTGCAAAAGAAATAATAAAGAGTGATAATAATTAAAATGTAGCACCCTCTCCTAAGCACAGGCAGCAGTTTTCCTACCTTATCTTTGATCTTTCTCCAGGGAAGCTGACCAACAGCAAACTCCACCAACATGTAAAAGAGGGACCACAGATCATCGTGTCTGCCCATCTCCTGGAGGAAAGAGAGACCAAGACTCAGGAGCCAAGTTCCACTCTGCTGAGGGGTCCAGGTGTACTTTCCAGAGGAGCCACCTCATTTTAAAGGGCAGGAAGAGAAGCCATACTTCCCAGTCAATGATTAAAGAAGCCAAATTAAAAGCTAAAGATACATATTTACTAACGGGAAACAGAGCAACCCAGATTAAGAAAAACCCCAAACTGTATAGAGAACATTTTTATGTAATAAAATTTTTGTTATTATTTTTAAGCCTAAATATCATTTGAATTTGCTCAAGGGTTTTTGCAAAAGACTCACCATCATGCACCACAACAATTTACAGATTTGTAACATTTCCACATACTACTCTCCTCACAGGTTAGTGAATGGGAAATGGAAACATGGGGATAAAGGCTGAAAATGAATTCCTTTTTAGTGCTCAACTTCCAATGTCTAGGATATGATTTCTCAAAATAGCCTGCATTATACAGCAATTTTTGTGTCTAAATATACATTCAGCTGATGCCAGCTACAGCTGGGCCTACTCAGCTCTTGCAAAAATTATACCTCAGGTTTCTCTGCATCTCTCAAGAAAGAACTCATGATGGCACTCAGCTGCCCTCCCTACATCACACTTTCCACCTTTTGTAGACAATAACTTCCTCCTTCCCTAAAAGACTCTGGCATTTCCTCATATGTCACAAATAATCCTACAATCTCATTCCAAGTAAGGCCAGAAACCTGCAGGTAATGCAGGAGGGCTGATAGTTTCCATCTGGCAGCCACTTAGCAGCAGAAATGCAGAACTTAGAACCACAGAAGATGCTGAGTTAGAAGTGACCCATCAGGATCCAACTCCTGGCCCTGTGCAGGACACCCCAAGAATCACACCCTGTGCCTGAGAGTAAACTTACTGTTCACTGTCTGCAAAGGAACACTACTGAAATAGGAGAGAATGTTTTGAGAAGAATGTTAGATGAGCCTTCTAGAAGCATTTGTAACAAAACAGGCCAGACACTACGTAGATAATAGTTTTTTTCAGGAAAATAAACCCTAACTTTCTCCAAGTGGCTCTTCTCCTGGTGGCATGTTAACATCAAAAATTACAGATGAAGAATAGATTTAGGGACCTGGCACTTGGCAATTCCTGGCCAAGTTCTGCTAGAAACTAGCAGCAAGCAGCCTGGCACTTAACCAGATTTCCCCTTCGGCGTGGTTTACTTTTGCCCCTAAAAAGTGTCTGGTAATGAGTAATTACAATTTTTAAGTCTACCAATAACTGAAATATCATTTTGATTTTACAGTTAACAGCCTTAACTACCTGATGTAAATCTTCTGGTAGATACTAACTTCCGTAGATAACAAACCAGAGCTCACACCTCTTGCTCCTTTGCTCCTGAAAACAGGTTTCTGAGGGGGGAATTATCTTGCTGGTAACTCCTTGTAACTCCAAAATACTCACCCTGTTTTTGTGTGCATTCACGGAGGCATAGCGGACGGTTCCTCGGAAACCAGCAACGTTGCGAGGCTGGAGGGAGACAAGAGAAATCCCTCAGAAACAGAGCAGATGACTGAATCCCCTGTGCAGCCAGCTCCTGAGAACCTCTTGTCTAAACTGCTATTTTGTGTGCCCCTAAGGAATGCAAGGCTCTTACTGCTGCCTCGTGCTCTAGCTACGCAGAGAGCGCTCTCCGATCCTGCCTTTCTAGGAAAGCTGACTCTCCAGAGAAGGCAGGGTGGTTACAGTGCTGTGTTAGAACAGGAATAGTCAGCATAGAGGTAAGAACATTAACCAGGATGAGAGTTTCCTTTTTAAACTCCAGACCAAGGGAAAAGCTAGTAAAGAAGTGCAAAACTGAGTCATGAGTAACATGAGCTAAGCAAAGCCTGAAGGTGGCCTGGTCAGGATGGGAATGGGGATCACCTACTCTGACAGATGACCACAAACATTTGCTGACACTGCTGGTCAGCATCTTCTCTAAGACTTCAACAAATTCTGAACCTCTGACTTTCAGAGTTCTTGCTTTTCCAGATTTCTCACAGCACATCCTATCTTTATTTTCTCTTTCCCTGATTCTCTTTTTCATGTCCTTGGGAATTAAAGGCTTGATATAGTGAGTGTGGAAAGGCAGTCCTCCTGTGATTTATGGAGGCTTTCTCTGCTTTGGGGTGTGAGCAACTCTTTCTACTGCTGCCTCCACAAGAACATTAGACCATGTGAGTTCACCTAATGTAGATGTCATTCTGAAAAAACTTGCACTTAAATAATGACATCCACCAAATTCTCTTACTTGAACTAGAAGCATCAGAGTTACTGAGATTTAACAGCAGTGCTTTCAAAGTCCTTGTGGTAAATCAGGTTCAGGCCCAGACTTCTTCCATCATAAGGCTAAGCTTAAGCAAAGAACTAAATATATTCAAAATGAAGATCCTACTCCAGTAGAAAATCAAGCATATTAATAACAGGTTAATTGAGTAACTTGTCCCATTGAGATAAGTGGATTCAGGTTTTTTATTTCAGCTGTGCCCGTACTTTCAGAACCAGGCCTCAAACTCTGTACTTTTATTCTAGGGCACCCTTCTGTCACTTTAAATATGTACAATTCATTTGCTTCCTTTTGGGTACAGGGAAGTTGCTCTGAATATTCTCAGAAAGAATAAAATTTCGATGTTTTTTTTAACAAGCTCACCAACACCATGCAACATACCCACAGCTGTATGGTGTACAATGCAGCTCTTCAGTTATGACTCTAAGCAAAAAAAAAGCTGCAAGTCTTATCTTACAACTCTTTTATGCTAATCAAATACTCCACAAAGAGAATCCATATGCATATCCCATGCACTTAATCCAGCATTTAATCTTGAAGTACACCAGCTTGAGCTGTAAGATACTTATTTAGCAGCAGGTAATAGTAGAGATATTATATTTGTGATCATGTATCTCATTGCTCCCAGAACTATGCAATTCAGGATTCCCACTGACAAACTACTGCAAAATATTTTTCAGAATTCCAGAGAATTCACTAATGTGAGTTCCTGAAAAGCAGAATACTGGCCACTGGAATACAGCCATCACTATAAATTTTCTCTACATGTTCAAAAGAAAGAGGACATTCCTCTTTTCCATTATGAATGGAAAATAGTGTGTTTAGATACTTTCATGAGCCATAAAGGTGTATTGGGAAAATTCTAACATGTAGCCTGTAATGTTTTCAGAACAAAAAATATTCAATTTTTGCAGTCCATGCAAGTACTGCCCCAAGTACCACGTGTGCTGGCTTCGGTATGATGTCAGCAATGTCTCTAAAAATTGTTTTAGATCAATAATTACTATTTCTGGCAGACAGGCTATCTGTGCAGGCTTTAATTAGATCTGTTCTGAAACCAATGCCAGGCAGTTTGCAAGCACTGGTTGCAAACCTTTCTTCTCTCAGGAGCAAAGCCAAGCCCAGCTTTTGGTGCAGGCCTTTCACCACACATCTGTCCCCCAGCCAACAGGACTGGCTGCTCCCAAGCAGTCCCACACCTGAACCCAGAGGGTTTGCCCTCCACTCTCTCTCACCTGGAACCTCAGGGTTTTTTAGAGTCCTTTGAACAACACGGGCAGATGCTGTGTGACTAACAGTGTCTTTTGCTCATAAAGGTTGCAGCTCTTTTAACCACATTTGCCTGCCCTGCCAGTCACAAGGAATTGGTCACTGCAGTCAAGTATTTCCCAGGCTGTGGAGATACCTTGTTTTCCATCCAAACAAACAGCTCCTCCCTGAGCATTTGTTGCAGCATTTGTTGCTGCATAGGCAACTATTATTGACTTTTCTTCTGAATTCATAAACATTAGTTTTCCAGATGATTTCTTTACACACTTCATTTCTTCCATTTAATAAACTTCATCCCACCACTGCACTGGCCAGCAGTGGAAAAGAGCCTGGATAAAGCATTCTTGTTGTCCAGACCAGTCCACAGCTGACACGGAATTGAAACTGCAACAGTTGGGAGCTTCAGACTTTGGAGTCATATATAATCCAGCTGATTTCAATCCCCAAAATTGTGAATATAAAATAAGCCAGCAAGTTGAAACACAATTTTAAACCATACATGAGGTTTTTTTTTCATATCAGTATTAGTATAAAAGTGTTATAAAGTGTATCTTTTCTTTCACTGATACCGTGGCTACCACAAAGCTAAAGTACTTTACTACACAGTGCTGCACTGTGTTAGAAGCTTGGTTTAAAATGAGTTTCAGCTTGGGAGAATGTGTTAGATCACTACCACAGAGCAAAAGCTATACTCTGTGCTCCTTTCACTGTGTTAGCAATGTAGACTACCTCACAGACAGACACAGAACTAGGTAACAAAATCCTGTATGAAGTGAATGCATTTTCCAAACTGTGTGTTTATACACTCATCATTCTCCAGGTCAAACACTCAGGATCATTTGCATTTCAAGTGCCAACAGTATCTCCCTCATGATTCACATGAAGTCTGTCTTTCCTGCACACTCCTCTTTTATTTGAGGAGTGCTCATATTTCCTCATTAATGTGAATCCCTGCTCCTCACACCATGTTCATTCATAGAGATTAAAATTACTCTTTTTGCCTCACCAGCAAAAGGAAACTGGGTACTTTGAATGTCCCAGTTTCCAGCTGCCTTCCTAAAAACTTGTTATTTGGATGCCAGTACTTTCCTCCTGCTGTTTCTTGTGACTGTGGTACTCTCATGACCATGACCATTGGTTCCTCCCCAGTTCTGGAAGCCTGTGCAGACACCTCATGAGATGCACCACCTTTGTCCCTGGCAGGCCTGCTGTCACCTAGGATATGAACCTATCTCCCCCTGGAATCAGGAAAAGGACTTTCAGCAGTAAGAACGTGGAAAATAAGTTAGCACAGTTTGAAGAGAAGATGGTAGTCAGAGAGGAGATGCCACAGATCATGGAAAGCATTTGGAGATATATCTTGGATAGAAATGACTTGTTGGAAAGGTTGTGGTAAGAAGGAAACCTTAAAGAAAACTTTAACTGAACTAAAAGGAAGCATCCCTATGACCCCTAGGAACCTTCTGCTTCTTCACACAGGTTCCTGAGGGAGATGTAGGGATATGCCTCTCCGCCTCTTCTGGTGGGGACAAAATCCACACCCCTCATATACATTTTGACTTTTTAATTTAAACAGAAGCATTTTGTAGAATCATTAATGACTGCATCATATTTTATGCCCATGGGGAGTCTGGAATGAATAGAGCAAGCTGGAGACAGAAAAATAAGATGAGAAAACTCCCCTTGCCTCTGAAACCACAGAATTGACAAAATCAGTCTGGCACCACCCAAATATCTGCCAGCCCCTCAGGCAGAATCCCAAGTGTTCTAGGCCTTTGCACACATTTAGGTAGCTGTCACAGTCCTGCTGAAAAACAAACAGATCATGAGGGGAAAAAAAGAAAACCAAGTGTAATTTGGACTTCCATAAATAACAAAAGCACAAACCAAAATGAAAACCCAGAAGCATGGTGATGGCTCACTCACAACTCATAGCAGAGATGGTTACGAGCAGCGGATGGGAAGCCAACGCATCAAACACAGCCTCAAAAGAAGAGCCCAAAAGAACTGTAAAACAGAGAGAAACCCAAAGAAAAACATGATAAAAAAAACAACAAAATGAGAAAAAAATTAAACAGAAATGAATTAAAAAAACATTCAATATTGTATCCCAACAGAAACCTGTGTCTTGTTTCGCTGTTGCCATCTCCCATCACTCTCCCCACGGCTGCTGGCCCAGCCTGTGCTGAGCTTCATTTACACACGAGAGACACGAAGCCTTGTGTGAGCCTGTGTGATTTGTGAGCTCCCTGTAAGTGGTGAGAGGGGGCCCTCTAGGGAGAACCTTCCTTCCCCTGCCTGCATATCACACCTAACAAAGCTGAGAGCAGGCATGCAGACAGCCTTCCACAGGTCACCTGTACACTTCTGCTGTGGTTTTCCTTCCTACGATTATCTGATGTGTACACTTCCCTTCCTCCCCATACCAAACTGATCTAACAGCCCACAAGGGGATTTGCTCTCTCATCTCTTGCCCTTTTCACCCAGAGCAAGTTCTAACATTAGCACATCAGTTTCTAAAAATCAACAGCAATGTCCCCTTTCCTATTTGAATTGTTACGGGTTCTCACCCAAGATATTTGTGTTTCTTTTCTGCAACCACTACCTTGCTTTCTCACAGTCAATCTCCATACACCCAGTGGCTTGACAGCTTTAGAGGTTTAAAGGTGCCAGCTTCAGGCACGTTTCCTTTGCCTGGTGACTGCTGCCGTGCCCCACTGTCCATGGGGAGATGCAGAATGGTGGTTTGGGAGAAAGCACCGTTCAATATTGTATCCCAACAGTGCTGCTTTTAGGTCAACATGAGCAGTCATTGTGTCTGAGGGACAGAAATCTGAGGGACATCCTCATCAGAGGCAAGAATTAATATTATAATATATCATATAACCTTAAAACTCAATTCAGTGACCTGAGGAAAGACCTTGACTGAGAGGTACTTATTACAGAACCAATCAAGTAAAAAGCAATCCACACAATGGAGTTTCTTATTTGAGTCTCACTATTCCACTTTCCTCAAAACGTGCAAATTCTAAGAATTCCATTAATTTTGCATGAAATTTAGTTTTGAGAAAGCTATTTAAGTCTCCTGCTATTCTTTCCAAATCAAAAGACACAAAGCAGTTGAGTTAAAATGCCATCGTTGCTACTTTATTTTAGGAGAGTTCAAAACTTCCAATGAATTTAACATCATTAAAGACCAAGATATTTTGTCTTTCTAAATAGCATGCACCACATGATTCCTGTACCTGAACTTTTGCTGAAGATGAGAATGCCTTTCTCACAGTAAAAACAAAGAATGAGTAATTTTTCTTAGTCAAAAGCTTATTTCAGTTGTAATCCTATTATTCAGTTATCGTGATTTTTAACAAGAGATCTTTGGCCTCAGAGCTGCACTTGTTTCTTACATGCAAGGCAACAAGCAGCACAGAATATCCCCACAGAAAAAAACAGAGTGCTAAGTAAGAAAGAGAAGTTTTTCATCCACTGAAAGACCAAGGGAACTACTGAAATGGAAATGTTTTGGAGTCCCATCTCCTTTGGGATTTAGAGCTCAAAATGCTTCCCTGGAACCAGATGGAGATGATTCTTTTCTATCAAAAGGAAGAGGACAAAAGGTAGTTGTGGCAATCACTGAGCTGCAGCACACTGAAGTTCAAACCTCCCCACCCTCTGAACAGACATGAAAACCACACCTCCCTCTGTCCAGAGCACACATTCATCCCTAAGCCACACGGTGCTTTGAGATGCAAGTTTAAGAACATACAGGTTGGAAAGGATACCTTCTGCATGGAACACATGAATAATTATTTCCAAGAGGGAGGAAGTGTATGACCTGGCAGCAAATGCACTTACCTGACTGAGGGGAGATCTGACCTGCAATCCAACTCGAATCCAACATTCACTCGCCTAGGCAGCAAAGCCTCTGCTCCCTCATCACCAGCCACAGCAGGAGTTTTATATTTCTCCCTCCATTTCCAGTGGGAAGAATAATCAGAGCTTCAAGTGGAATAGCATCAACCAGAAGGAATGACACATTCAGATGTAATGTATACCCCCCTGCAGCTTGGTAGTAAAAGCACTCAGAGATGGAAAATGGGATCTCAGTCCCCTGCAGGTATACATAAAGTTTGAGCCTGAGTCGTCCTTCCTTTTCCCTCGTCCCTTTAGCAGCTGCTGTGTAAAATAAAACCAACAACACCCTGATGTAGATGATCTGAGGGCACCCTCTTTGACCCCGGGCTTTATGGTGAGGAAAGCAGAGAAACAGCCACATGTAGTAAAATACCAGACTCCCTGCTTGCTAAGAGAGTTTCAGATCCATCACCCAGTCTGCTTGCCATACATTTAATTTCAACAGCATTGGATTTCTATAACCGTGAGATTTTAAATCAGAACATAATCTCCCTTCTCAAGTCCAAATTTGCTACTCCAGCAATGAGAGCAACAATGAGAACCTTCACATAATTTTTGTTTTATATTTGTTTGTATATTTGTACATTGTTTGACTATTTGTTTTATAACTAAACCACTCCCAGTGAAATTGCGTTTCTATTATATATTAAATGTGCAATGTTTTTAAGACCCAAGTTGATTCTTCTTCCTTTTCCTCATCTCTGAACAAACATGACTGCACTGTTTTCAGCCTTTCCTGTGATTACCTTTTTACAATACAAAGTTTGAGACAAAAATTATGTTCCCTCCCAAGCTACTACAGTAATACAGCTCCACAAATCTGCTATTCTACTCCAAAATGTTCATTCCTTATGTAAGACTACAGATTTCCATGTATTTCAAGTACAAAGCAAGCATGAAGCCACTGGGCTTCTATGTCTGAATATCTGGGGTATTAGGATGTAGAGGTTCCTGTCCTCTGTGTTATTTTATAGCTCCTTTTCCAGTGGGGTGGGGGGAAAAACCACTTAGTAGAAAACCACGCCATCATCCCCTCTCCTAATACATTGCTCACTGCAGCGAAGTTTATTTTTAACACTATGCACAGACATTTGGAAAATAAATCCCTTTGTCTCAATGAGCTGACACATTTCTTCTGTGCTCTCCTGCCCAGGCTGGGCACTGTCCTGCCTACACTGCCATCCTTGTGCCCACTGACTCCCAGAGCCGCCCTCGTGCATGTGCAGCCTCTCCAGCAAGGCACTGCAAACTACTGCAGTGCAGTCTGAGCCACAAGGAGAGCCAGATCTCATCAATGGGCTGCAGCTGACTAAGCTAAAATAAAATGCTTGCTGAGCAGAACAGTCCGCTGTCATAGCCTGCAACTGGAGAGAGGAAAAACATAGCCTCTATTTTCAAATAAATAATTATGATCAAGCTGCTAAAACCTTGAACACTTTAAATTAGTATTTGTGGAGCCACAGCAAATGCATTTCTGAAGTCACGGCACCACAGACAGAGGAAAGGCACAATGCTTTCTGTACTGCCTGTGACAAAACAGGCAGAGCTGAGCACTGAGCAAGGAGTTCTTGTCCAAAACCTGACCTACATTAGCACAGAAGACCTTCATGACTCACAACACCTCCATTACATAAGCATATGTTGTTCATCATCTGCATAACAATGTTTTGTGTTCATTTCCCCCTTCAAGTTCACATTCTCTTCTCAGCCTTAGCTCTCCATGTCAAACAGATGCTGCTAATCCAGCTCTAAGCCATAAAAATTAATGCAAGATAAAAAATGTGATTAATGCACATTTTAAAGAAGAGAATTCTACATATTTAAAAAAAAAAACCCCAAATTTTCTCAATTCATTCCCCTGTTGCTTAGTTCTGCTGTCTTAACACTGACTACTGATACTGCTGCATGGCAAAGGTGGGTTGTGCAACCAGGATGTCACGGTGAATAAAACTGCTCATGCCTCTATCTGAACCACAGCAGAAGGTTGCATCTAGGGGAAATAACAGTTAAATCCCTAAAAAGATTTCTGCATCCAGCAATGTAAAATTTGTTACAAAAAGTCTTGGGATTCTTCACAAAATGGGCTTTTTGGGTGGGAAGGAATAAGGGAAGGGAAGAAAATCAGGAAGAAAAAACTGGACTTGTTTTTTTAGAAGAGTATCCCCTGCTACTGCAAGCCCTAGTATTTTAGAGACTTTAATAAAATTCCTTTCATTCATCTTCTTGTGCATACTATAATCACAATCTTTTTAATCCCTCTTCACACAAGTTTGTCATTACTGTCTTCTGAACACTGCTTAGATCTGCAATGCCTTCTTTGAAACTGGACCAGTGGTTTGTTATGCATCAACTGTTCCCTCATCTAGGTTTGTACAAAGACACTAAAAAGGTGGTGTAGTTTTCATCATCCTATTCCATATGGACCACAGCAATTGCATCACTGGCTCTATTAATCTCAGGTAACCTGTCTCCAGTCCTAAAGGAGACACTTCTGGATATCCTACAGGACAGTCATGTGCAGTACCTGGCACTCTGGCATGTGCAATGCCAATTTTTTAAAGGCATAACGTTGGTTCAGGCCCCACATCACATCAGAATGAAAATTTGATGCTCTCCTAAAGAACAAAATCAGCAGAAACATAACTAGCTGGGATAGCCACCTTTCTAATTAGGAAACGGCTACACAGCTTTTCTAAGGGAGAGGAGCACATCACCAACAGTTTTCTCTGCAGCATTTGTGCATATAGGCAAGGGCAAGCTAGTATCAGTATAGCTGAATTTTCAAAAAATCCACCTCTTGAAAGGTCCACACTACAAGAAATTACACTGCAAAATAGGTTTCTCTCTCATTTGAGTGGTGTCAAGTATAGTTGTCCTTTAAAGAGAAAATAAACAAGGTAGAACGTGATTTCCTTTATATCAAAGTTTAACTGTGAGGCTGGTTCTTAATATCGAACAAAAACTTTGGCATGAAAAGCATGAAAAATTTGATTTAATTTTTCTTCTCTCTTTATGGCATTTATAAGTAGCACAATAAACTGATAACTAAGAGAGCTGTAGCAGCTGAGACAGCACTTAACAAAGCAAGGGTGTGAGGGAGCCCAGGAGCTTTGCTCAGGCCAGTGAGGGCCTCTCTGGGCTTGCTGGGTGGTGATGGGCCACAGAGGCTGATTCCCCACATGAACAAGGCCAACAGAATCTTCACAGAGCCTCTGGAAGGGAAAAATCAAGAACCCTGCAATGCAAAGGAAAAAGGGACAGCTAGGGGTGATGCTCAAAGGACTAACAGATGGATTTTCCCAAGAGAAGGGAAAGCTGGCAGCAGAAGGGAGCCCAGAAGGGACGGGAGCCCCTCAGTTCTGGGGAAAGCTGAGGGAGCTGGGCCCCTTCAGCCTGGAGCAGAGCCCCTGAGAGGGAAGCTCAGCAATGTCTGTCAGTGTCTGCAGGGAGGGCTGACAGCAGGGACCAGCCCATGGCACCAGAGGCACAGCAGGAGCTGAGGCACAGCAATGCCACAGGAACATGAGGGAGAACTTTCTTCCCTGGGCACTGCCCCAGCACTGGGATTGCCCAGAGAGGCTGTGGAGCCTCCCTCACTGGGGATATTCCAGAACCATCTGGACACCACCCTGTGCCAGTGCTCTGGGATGACCTTGTTTGAGCATCTGGATCAGATGGCCCAATTGCAGTCCCTTCCAACTTTACCCAACTTTCTGTGAATCTGTGTGTGATTCTTCTCTCCAGCATTACATCACTCACCCAAAGTTTGGAAGTCTCAGGTTCAAAAGCTTCCTCTCCTGCAGGAGTTCCTGCACTCTCATTTGACAGAGGAATACCACAAACACCATGCATTAAAGCCACAGGCAGAATGGGAGCAGGCATATTGAAATCTCTCTCATTTAAGCTTCATAGCTGTGCACAAAATTAAGATATATTACCTAGGAAAGGGATGTTGGGAGACTCAGAACCCTGCAGAAGGCCCTGTTTACTGTGACTAAGTAATTTTTCCACTGTCTTTTGTCAGAAAATGTAAGTCTTGAGCACCAAAGGACGTTACCAAGCTTAATGAACCAGGAATACTTTGTGAATTTATCACTGAGAGTACATCCTTGAGAAATGAAAAATTTCAGGTCAAACATACCTTTCTGAATACAGATGACAGATCTTAACCAGAATTTACCATCTTTTAAACAGGAGAGAGTGTGGCTTAGAGAGGCAGGGAGGAGCAGTGAGAAATCAGCATCTCCTCTAGCAGTTAGGGCAAGCTGCCTCGCTGTTCCTTGTTCAGGAACTTGCCCTTGCAAGTGTTTTAAAACAAAACACACTGAAAATATTATTTTTTGTCCACTAGCAGTCTGTCCCGTTTAGCACAATAGCCAGAGTCCCCCTTGCTAGCCAGGATGTTGGTTGTGATCCAGATGCCAGAAAAGCTGCTGGTAGCCACAGTAAGATCCTTCAGCAGCTCCCAGAAGACCACAGGCACCACATGGCTACGTGGCCAATGCACATCTGCTCTGCCTATCCACAGGAGTAACTGTCAAAGCCTGACCTCTACAACCCACAAAGAAATATCAAATAACAAGACTGTTGAGAACAGCTGAGCTTCCCTGATTGCCAACAGAGGGAAGAAAGGTTGCTGATGCTTCCTTACACACTGTCTGACCCCTACCATCTCCTGTCCTTATAGAGCAATGTAAGTTCCTACAGACTGCTGCCCAGCAGACTCTGTAACATGTGGCAATGGACAAGCAGCAGAGGGGTGAGACCATTCCCATGAAAGCAAATCTGTGCCACAACAGCTCTTCTACAAGGACTAACATTTGTGCTAATATTAGCATCCCACATGCGGGAGATCAGTTTTGTTCTCCTACAAGCACAGGAGAAATTCACATTCAGAATAAATCTGAATATCGTTAGGTCAAGTGGGCCGTAACTTTACAAATGCTGAGCTAGCAAGCTGAACTGTCAAGTAGCCATCCTCTTCAGAGACACAGAAATCAAATCCTTAACACTCATCAAAGGCTCAGAAGAGTAACAGCTTCCTACATAAAAGCTGCTGGGATAACCCTTGAAAGAAGGCCTGGGAAGTCAGAGTGGTAACAGCTGAGGATAGAGAAAAATAATGTCTAATGAAGATTATACAGAGTAGAAATGATCCCACTTCAAAGTTTTAATCAACCTCTAGAAAGGAAGAGACAAGAGGTAAGTTAAAAAAACAAACAAAACAGCAACGAAAAGAAAAAAACAAACAAAAACACCAACAAAAAAAAAAAAAAACCACAACAAACCAGCAACAACAACAACAAAAAAACTCAACAAATCCACAGAATCCTAAAGACCTAGCTCATTATCTGAATTACTAGAAAGTCACTGAGAGTTTTTCTAGAAAGATGATAAATAAGATTGTGGCTCTGAATTTCAGAGGATATGAAAAAAGCTGATACTTTTATGGTACTATTCATGAAGTATGACAATGCTTGTGAAACTGGGGGAAACTGCAGAGAATCTACGTGAGCAGAAAACTTCTGTTAAAACATTGAATATGACTGAAAGCAAAATCCAGACATGCTTCCACAAAAAGAGAGTGAGCCCCTTCCCTCACCTAACTTGTGTATTGTACATCAGAACCAAAGCACAGAAATACTAGGCTCAGGATGATTATGTTATAAATCTGAAAAATGTATTCTTCATGGATAAATTAACAGAAAGAGAATGGAGAAAAAAGAATTTACCTTACTGGCTTGAAATAATCTCTTCAGTGAAACAAGTGATAACGTTCTTATTAAAAAAACCCAAACACAAAACCACCACAAAATCTCTCATTTCTCTTCCCTACATACCACCCTTCACCTCCACCTCCTTCCCAATCCTCAGTGCATTACCTGGGCAGCAATCACACCACGCTTCTCCAGACAAATGCCTTGGTGGGATAAGTGGGACTCAAAGTGGTATCAGGCAGCAGGGACACAAAGGGACCAAACAGCTCAGTGACTATTGTATAGGGTTGAAAGGCACTGAAGGGAATATTTATGTGTTTTTTTGCTGTATCATTTCTGTCAAAAAGGCTGACCCCCTGACGTGTGGCATGGGAGAACAGGTACATTAGTTAAATGAGACTTTACCCTGTATGATCTTCCTATACCCCAAATGAATGGAGACTTGTCACCCCTTGCAGGAAAGCAAGCTCCCATCCCTCTGGGGACAGCATGTCTCTTTTTAGGAGAAGTTCATATCTCATCCATCCTTCTATGAGACCCATCTGTGGCAAGCAAGCAATGCCTGCACTCTGGCAAAGCCCCTCTCACCCACACCAACCCAAGCAGGACACAGCTTGCAAGACACAGCTGAAGCATCTTTTCCCTGGAAAAGGCTGGATGTAGAGCTGTTTCTAAAAACAGGGCCTGGGAGCAAACCAAAACGGAAGTAATTTTAAATGATGGTGAGAAAGGAACAAAAGAGAGGCTTAAAAAAGAAGAGGCATTTGGAAAAAATTAATTTCTTCAATTGTAAAGGAAGAATAGCGTTCAAATAATGGGACTTGAAATACAAACATAAATAATTACTTCATTAAGAAATTCTGCAGAAAATCAAATGCCAGTTTGCATCTGTAACGGACTTGAACGCTGACTGCAGAAAGAGGAAAGGAGTGGGGCTGTATTTTGTAAAGAGCAATATGGACAAGGGTTATCCCCAATCTAAAAAGCAGTGACATGGAACTCCAGTAGCATGTAATTGTGGCAGTAGCCCTCTTGATAAGGGTAGAAATGAGCTGAGACACATACTTCTTGTTTATCACAGCATGGAAAGGGCCCTGGTTTATTCCTCTTTACAGCCCAGCCAGCCTGACCCCAACCATTCACTGACTGTGCCTGCAGCAGCTCCTGCTGGAGGTTTCCCCTGCAGCCTCTGACTGCAGAGCCACACTGACCTCAGAGCAGGGATTCTCTCTCCCCAGGAGCCTTCTCCATCATCCTCACCCTCATGATCCTCCACACTGATCCCCTTCCCCAGCTGCCCCACTCCCTTTTATCACACTTATCTTTATTTGCTGTAGCTGTGCCTCATCAGGGGTGAGGCTGTATTGGGTAATTAACACAGCTGTTACTGAGCAGGGACAAGGTCACCTGTGTTCCCTTCTCCTACAGGTAATGTGTGTCTTTCTAATAATAAGAGGCAGGCACAACCCTTGGAGCTGCTCCCAACTACAGGGAAAAAGAAAACTGAAAATACTTATGAAAGAAGAAAAAAAATAATTCCCCAGCTATATTCATCTACTAAAGACACCAAATCTGCTCACTGGCCTTTGCTTTCTTCCTACTCCCCAACCATACCCTGCCCTACAGAGTCTCTGTATTTAGCTAGCACATTATCAGCATTTTCCCAAACAACAATTATCTTGCAGGTGGAAAAGGTATGGAGACCAAAAGCTGTAAGCCTAGGATGATAAACAGAGATACTGTGTGAGCACTCTCTGCTTGCACTATGTTCTGAAATAAATCTAGGAATTCTCTGACAGATCCTAGAATATCTGAAGCTTTAAACATCCTTATGAGTGACCCCAGATAACACCGTGCTGGTAAAAGAACTGAAGATAAAACCCACATTACATGGCACAAGTCATGTCCCCTGCCCTTACCTCCCCTCCAGGCAGGCACACTGAAATATCCCTGCCAGGAAATCTGGATAAGGGCAGTAGACATAATACCAAAGCCAGAAAAAGTGAGAACAGCATTACAGGTTGCAGCTCACAGTAAGCTCAGCCTCAGAGATCAGGTCAGCCTCTAACATCTAGCACACTTTTCCATAAAAACCTCTAAGAATACACCAATCTGTTTCCCCAGACTGCAGAGAAGTGAGCTAGACCAGTCCCCTGGGGCTACAGAAGTTACATGGCCAACACTGGGCTCACCCCCTTTGTTAGTCCATATTGTCACATCAGTGACTGGTTTTTGGTTGCATCTGGTCAATCAAAAGCAGCTGATTTTAAAAGGAGCAAATGAATTTGCTAGAAGGAAGTTGGTCTCAGGTATGGCATAGTTACTCAGTAAGTATTGCAAGCCTTTGGAAAACATGATTATCCTAAAGGACAAAAAAAAAAAAAAAAAAGAGAAAAGTCCACACATCTTTTAAAACAAAAATCATTCCTTCTTAGACCCCCAACTCAGCTGAAGTCACTTGCTGCTTCTCACTGCAGAAAATGCAGTGCAGTGTAATAACCACAACAACAACACAACGATCAGAACCACAAAACCTTTCCATTCCTAATCAGCTGCAGAAATGGAAAAATACTCCTTGAAAGGTACTTACTGGTCGAACTTCCCCAGTAGTGTTGGTGTACTGGCGGGCCAGCCCAAAGTCTAGCATGTAGCACTTCCTGTACGTTGAAGGTAAGCGGCCCATGGCAAAGTTGGACTGGACAAAGAAAGGAAAGAAAAAAGTCAAATTGATGTCAGCAGCTTGGATAAGAATGGCCAATTGTTAGCAAAAGTTCATCATGTAGCTTCACGTGCCTCTGGTGGAAACGAGTCAAGGAGATTAATTTTAAGACGCACCTTAAATAAACATCATGATTAGAGAACCACTGCCTTGATTAGAAGTTCACTTTGCAGATAAGAGACTGTGGAGTCTCAAAAATTGCTAGAATTCACATTAGCTTTAGCTAAATTTCAGCTGCTCTGAGAAAGAGCTACGTTTGACACCACTAGCTCTGCAGTGAGAACTCCACGACTTGCATAAGAGGCTGGAGTTCTTGTAGACAAATGCTGCTGTTCATGGTTCAGCTGCTAGCATGAATTATTCTGCCCTAACTCCCAGGATCTCCATTTACTGCATTGCATTGCCTAGATCTATCTGAACATTCAGGCATATAGAAACCACCAGGCTTGGTTCTTTGTAAATAAACCAGTAACAAGCAAACGGAGCAGCTTCTGTTTTTAACCTCAATCCTCATGTTCTATTCTTTATGATAATGGATGGTTGCTAAAGGATTAGTACCAATCACATCAGTGACTGGTTTTCAGCTGAATCTGGTCAGTCAACAGCAACTGATTTTGAAAGGAGCAAATGAGTTTGCTAGAAGGAAGCTGGTCTCAGGTATGGCACAGTTCCAAGTTTTCAGGTCAAGTAGTGAAGAGCTGTAGGAAGAAGACTAACTTCTACAACGAGACTTAGAATTACTGTGCTTTGCCTAGGTCGAGGAGCAACAATGTGACTGCGTTTCTGACCCTGGAACTGTGCTCCAGTTCTTTTGGCAATCACTCACACAGGACTAAGAGCATGATTGAGCTAAGTCAAAGACCTGAATTAGCGTTTATTTAAGTGATGTGTCACAGAACACATCTGAACAACTTTTACAGTGGTAATTGGCTGGACTCCAAAGGACCATTCAGAACTAGACTGCTCCATCATGGGATCTTGACTGGTACAAGTATGACTGACAGTGACCAACCCACCATGGAGCAGCCTCTGCCAATAAAAACTGGTTTGCTATGCACTTAAAGGAAGGACAATACAATACTACTACTCTGTACCTATAGAAAATAGCCAACATGTCAGATAGTGGGAGTGTGCAAGGAAGCCTAAATCTATCTGCTGAGACCTGCCCATACTCAGACTGTCTTTATTGACTCAAGCAGAACAGATAGCCATAAAACCAAAAGGAAAATTTCCAAAACAACATACAGGCTTGATGTCACGATGCAGGAATCCCACAGAGTGAATGGCTTCTATTGATTCCAGAATCTGTTTGCCCAATCGCAGCGTTGTGCTCAGTGTGAAAGTCCCTCTAGGCTGACTCCTCCTGAGATCTGCAAGGTTTCGGCCCTGAAACAGTCAATAAAGCACTTGAACCACGACAGGAAAGCAGAGCCTTTCACAGCTGTGAGTTCCAACATGCAACCCCCAAAAAGCAGACATGCTACTCAGAGGGGAGCTCACCTCATGCCTGCTGTATTTCTTGTGTAAGATCTCCCAGTAGTTAATTTTAGCTGTTCAGTGCTGCACTTGCTATAAGATTGTTATCTTGGGAAGTCAGCTGCTGTTTGTGCATTAAGCATGGCATGGACAGCAGTGCCTCAGAGTGTAGAGACCAGCATCTCCTTACTATTGAACCCACACCATACAGAAGCTGATTTAAGAACAACCTCTGCCTGAGCCTTCTAAAGATTGAAGCAGTACAAATTCGGTAAGCAGGTCATGATGCTGCAGTTTCATCAGAAACTTCCTAGGACACGTTGTCTGGTTCAAGCTCAAGCCAGCCTTGCTGTGGCAGCACTACAATGGGGAAAGTTGTCTATCAAGAGAATCCTACCCAAAATCAGGAGAGGAGGATTTTTCCACTGACTTAATACTTACCGAAACAAATAGTTAATTTACCTCCAGTTAATTAAATTTCTGAGGAAAAACAAAAGGGCTACCAGCTATGCATGAAAATAAAGACAATTTAGGAAAGAAAAAGGAAAAAAAAAAAAGGACAGAGTAAACGCAAGAAAAATTGCAGTGTTCTTTGATGCCTGTAATCTCAGTTTTGTCTACACCTCTTTAGCTTTGTAAAGAGAAGTTACTAAAATGGTTGTATTCCATGGCAGAGTGCTCTTCTAGCCCACAGAACTAATGCATTTACCAATTCATTAAAAACATTAGGAACAAGAGCCTGCTGTTTCAGAGAACATTCACAAAGAACAAAAACCATAGGGACATGCTGTTCATTACTATGCTTTAGAATCTCTTGATTCTGCTTCTGTAAAGACATATATAGAAGACATCTAGCATCTAGAGAAGACACCTGCTTATAATACAAGTCCATATGAATTCAAGCAAAATTCCCAACAGCAAATATATGGAAGATTCCAAACAGTTGAGGAGAAAACAGAGATTGCTCTCCAAATGCCATCTCTTTATCCACTCATTTCCAGTTCTCAACTGATTTACAGACATTAAGGTGCCAGCTGGCTCATGTTGCATATGACAAGGCTCTCAAATTGTTTTCAGCCATGTTTCACTTCAGGCTCTGGACCCTTGAGGAATCACACCTGATACAGGCCAGCTCAGAGATGCAGCCAAGCCACAAGCAGTCTTCACAGGTCTGCTCTACTTAACATGAACAAAATCAGACCAAACCACCTCTCTAGTGCTTATCTTTTTGAACTTCTGTGACACTTTACTAGAGGCAGCACAGCTTTATCACTGCTGTTCTGAAACATCCAAGTTACTGAACTGACAGCAGATCTTGCTTTCCACTGTAAAGCTGATTCTTGAACACCAGCTCTCTTATCCAATGGTAACATGGAAGGCAGGGCTCATTTTTTTTCAGGGCTGCACACTGAAATGTGCTGTAAGTTTCCCCAGCTGCTACTGCCACCAGGAAAAGACATAAAATGAGCATTATTTTCCTAATAAACACCATCAAGCTGATTATAGAACAGTGCAAATGCAATGAGTTAAAAAGCTTGAGAGTGGAAGCCTCAGTCCTGGTGACTGAAGAGAAAGGGAGAATTGCAGTACACAACTGTCAGAGGGACACATGATAAACCATGTCTCAGCAGGTCTTGAAATCAAAGGAGAATTTTAGCCTGAAGAGTCATGGTGCAGAACTAGCTAATGCCTTATGTATCAACATCTTCAGCCACAAATAATGAAATTATTTTTAGCTCTGCCTACTCTGTGAGCTCAGTCAAGAACAAACTAGAAAGGAAGAGAATCCATGCTGAGAATTTTCTTTCCAAGACAAAGTCCCTTTTACCAGGCTTGGTAAGGACAGGATTGGGAGGGTAGAAGCCTTGTTCTTCCATGAGCTCCAGGCTAGCTCTTTCATGAATCATATTCACACTCACACTGCAGCAGGAGCAGCCAGGGCTGTTTAGAGAGCAAAAGGATTTTTTCTATCTGTAACAGCAGCTGGGATGCCAATGGTACATAAAAAGCAAACCCAAGCACCTGGAGTTCACTGGTTTTATGCAACTGTCTTGCAAAGCAGAATTACAAAAGAATCAGAAGTTCATTTTAAAGAAGTACTGGGATCTGCTGGTACCTGTTTTACTTCACCTACTGTCCAGCAGTGCAGTCACCATGTGGTAGCTACCCAAGTATTTGCCCTTACTGGCTTGTTATCAACAGTGTTCAAACAGGAGTGAACACTTCCACAGCAGAAGCTGAGTTACTGCTGAGCTTGGGAGAGACAGGGGAGCCAGAGATCGTGGCCTTTCACAGAGAAACTGTGCTGCTGCTGTGACACCCCTGCTCTCACTCTGAGCTCTGATACAAGGCATATTTTGAATGCTGCATCACAGCTCAGCAGGAGGCAATCCAAAGAGCTGCCGCTGCTGCGGGTTGCTCCTGCGAGCATTCTGAACTGAGTGCTTTCCCCAGAAAATTGACAGAAAGACATCTTAAAGAGAAAAGCAGAGCTAGGAAACATTTTAGCAGATATTGACAACTGGAGCCATCCCATGGGATACCAGAGCAACACCAGCCCTTTTCACGGTCTTCCATTCCACAACCAAGTCCTTGCACCAGTGCTTGGCCTTATGCTCCCAGTATAAATCCTTCCCAGTGATGCCATCTCTATTGGACAGGCAGGGGAGGGGAAGAACAGAACTCACCTGAAGCTGCATGACCACATAATTAAACTTTTCATTTCTTCCACAGCCAATAAATCTGCAAACATGATCCTTTCCTGGAAAGAAACAGAAATGAACAGACTAGAACGCAAGATAACAACCCTGTGATCATAATGTTGACAGAAATGGTTTTTGATTCAGGGCTGGTACCCATAAAGTGATATCAGGTAAAGAGTTTTGCATAACAAACTGAGCTCACCTCATTACACCAACTTTATTCAGTACAAGCTAACTTGTACACATCACCACCACACTCACCTACCAGCACTGCTTACCCTGAAACAGCTTATCTAACGCTATCTCAACATGAACAAACTCTGATTTTAAATCAGAGATGTTATTTTCACACTGCCTCTTGCCATTAAGATATTTGAAAAAACCCTTTTTTAAAGAGTCCCCTGCCATTCTGGCCAGCTTCAACTGCAGCTGAGGTTTGGCAGCACCAGTTTTCTCCCTACAGTGGCAAGCAGCATCTCTGTACTTTTCCCATCTCACCTGTCCTCGCTCTCACCGGGCACACGCTCTCCTTGCTCCTGTTTCTCATACACCAGGCTCCTGGCCTGCAGGTGCCTGCAGATACTGGGTGCCTGCTTTTCTGCTGTTGCTAAGCTCATTGCAAATTCAGTGTTAATTCCGCCAGGCTTTTGGTTTTCTGAGGAAACCCCTTGAGATACTGTGTGGCTATAGAACAGATCCTGGTGTGGATATTACCAAGAAGGAAGGACCAGGAAGCCTCAGCTGTCCCACCCACCTTCCTGCCACGTGTCCCAGTAAGGATGGCTGTGCTGCATGTCATGGGTCCCTCAGAGCCAGAGTTGTGCCTACAAAGTCAACATATCTGGATAACCTCAGAAAGAATCAGTCCTGTTTCTTTAGCATCTCATGACACTCCTGTGCTTCAGCAAACTGCTCACCCACACAGGCTGCAGAGAGGATGGACAGGAGCAAGCCCACACTCATCCCAGCCAGGATTCACAGATTTGCACAGACACACTGTCAGTCCCACTTTGCTTTGTTTGCCTTTCTGAGTGCCAGGGGATGGATATTGAGGCAAAAGCCAAAACAGAGTGACTGTTTCTAGTGACAATGCAAGCTATTGTGTGGTAAAAAGGGTAAGTTCCTTTCTTTTTAACTTGCTTTTATTGTTTTAAATAATTGCAAAGCACAGACACCATGTGCTTTTTGTTGCTGCAAAACTACAGACAAGAGCATTAAAAACCAACCCTCTGACAGGGAGAACCTGCCCACCTAAATGACTAATTTCAGTGAAACAGGAGGGGTAGTGGCCAATAATATGACTTAAGACACATCCTTGCTAATTTCTTACTGCCTCTTCTGATTTTGAGTGTATTTCTAATTTTTTTTAATAAATCAGTTTCTTCCATAACACTATTGTTTTCTGGATCACAACATTTTACAGAAAGAAAAAGCATTTTAGTTTCTATTATTTTTGAGAGTTGTTTGCTTGTTTAGGATGACAACGTGTTTCTGCCTACCATAATTTCAGAAAATGAGGGACTTACAGCTCTTGCTGACCTGCATCCCCCAAACTGCCTTGATTTTATACTGAATCCTCCTTTCCAGTCTAAAACAGGCTTGAACCTGACCTGTTGGGCTCTCCATGGATCAGCTCTGCCATGCACTGTTTTGCAACACAAGCAACACCAAGAAAACAGGAGAAGGGAGGTGAGGGGAAACTGTGCCCATTTCTGCACGAAACAAAAAGAATATAACAGAGTGTAGAAAAGGCAGGCCACAGTTAGAAGTGCTGCATGTAGAGCCAGCCAGTCATACAGGTGCAATAAATACCTGCAGCATCAATCCCTCTGGGGCCCAGAAGCTTTCACTTATTTGTCATTTAAAAGAGGCACCAGATGACAACTGTTTGCTCTCTTGGAACAGTTCATGCCACGCTGAAGTGGCAGATGGAGGCTGACAGTCAAGTGCGACTTTGGGACCCCTGCAGCTCAGTCCTGAGGCTGATCAGAATGATGAGGCACACAAGAACAAGCATGTTAATAACCTCCTGTGCAGGCAGGATGAGGGAACTGTCATTCCATCCATGAACTTCCCTTTAAGGCAGCAGGGAATAGCCCTCTCTTCTCATACACGCCCTCCTCAAGCACAGAGATCAGAGCAGAGAACAGCAAAACATATTTTAACCCAGAAAAGAACAAAGGGGGGAATGTTTGGGGTTTTTTTCCAAGGTATATTTGGTGTGGAAGCCTCACAACCATTTTTCTGCACTAACTGTGAGATGACATTTGCTCCTTTGCTAGACTGCTCTGTTCAACAGATATTCCAGAGGGTCACCCTCTGGGAGTTTTACCATAGAAAATACGCTCTTGTATCTGCATTTGTTTGTTACTAAAACAAAGCAAAGAATAGGGCAATAGATTATAAAGAGTTTTGGCCACTTAATTAACTAACATTGGAGGAATACATCAGCCCAATGTTCATAAGCACTGACTTGAGAAAAGTTTCAGAGAGTGTTTTATTTTGTTCACAGGCAATTAGTTAAGGCAAAATTTTAATGTTCAGCCATAGAAAAATATTCTTTCTACTGCAGTCTTTTAACCACAATGAATATAATAATGTCCCATATGATACAGGGTAAGAAATATTTCAGTCACTGATACGGTCTTCACCATTCTCGTTCTGAAGAAGCTTAAAAATTACAGCCAATAATTATGTTCTCGTGTATAAGAACCCCTTCAACCCTTGGAGAGATATTCATGACCTTGTAGAGATATGATTAAAGTCTCCATTTGAATACTTTAAAACTTTCATTACATGAAAAGCTTTCATTACACAGCCCCTGAAAGAACCTAAATTATGATCCTTTTTCGAGTCTATTTTTTCACATGGATCAATTTCAAACTGGTGGATACCAATATTCATTCCAATCTTCTACTCATTTAAGTTCTTAAATATCCCTAACATATTTTCAATGCAGCAATGAAACGAATCAAATAAATACTAAGAAGGAAATATGTGACATTAGTGTTGCAACTTGAAGTTGTTTCTTTTGTAACAGACTCCATATTTCCTGCATTTTCACCACAAAACCAGTAACCACTCTTCTCCACAAAGAAGTTGAAAAATTTAATCTTTTAATTTTATGCTAAAATTCTGTGATTCATCTCCATAGAGCAGCTGTCTCATTCCTATCAGTTCACCCAAAATGCTGAAGTGACTTCTGCTGCACAAATTATCATAAATCTCATAAAAATCCTTACCCTTATTACCATTACCTTACCAATTCTTGCATTTTCTCCTGCACGAGACCAACACTGATACAACATCAGGAGTTCAGCAGCACCCACCAAGATGGTGGCAAAGAAAGGAAAATGTAACGTTAACAAAAAGTGCCAGAGAACTGGGTTTCTTCAGCCTTTAGGAAGGCAATAGAAGGGAAACTATCTGCTGCTCCAAGCCACCTAATGCAAGAGTGCCAAGAAGATGGAGCCTGACTTTCCTCTGAGCTTGTCCTGGTTTCAGCTGGGCTGGAATTCATTTTACTCCCAGTAGCTGTTCCAGTGTGATCTGTGTATTGTGTTTAGGATGAGAACAGTGTCAGTAGCATATGAAGGTTGAGGCTGCTGCTGAATAGTTCCTACAATAAGTCAAGGACTTTTCAGTGTTCCCCTGCTCTGCCAGTGAGGAGCTGCACAAGAAGCCAGGAGGGAGCTGTGAGAGATTGGAAAGGTGGATTTGGGGGTCAATGTGTGTGGGCAAGGGCAGGTGGGGCCTTGCCCAACCTACTAGAGCCAGTATCCCAGCCTGACAGAGCTGCCAATTGTCACACTGGAGAAAATGGCCCACACCCCATCCCTGGAGCCCCAGCTCCTGAATGGCAAAATGACCAGAAGTCCCACCTGGGGGAAAGGCCCAGGAGGGCCAAGGGCTATTTAAGACCAAATATGTGGCAAGCACATCTTCACCTTACCTCCTCTTGGAGTTTCTATCAGCTGAACACTGTTGGAACCCAGGAGTTGGTAGCAGTGTGTGTCCTTTCCTGTATCATTTCTGTCCTCTTTCTTCTTCTAATTCCCTCTTTTTGAATAACTTAAAATCAAATGGGCTTAGAGTTCGTGAAGCTTAGTGAGGTAAGTCAATGCTTTGAGAAGTGTTTTGTGTTGATTGAATGCTGCTCCTAACCTTTTGCCAAAGTTCTCTCATTTTCTAAAGCTGCCAGTAAATTCTATTCTGTTGTTGAGAAGACCTTGTTGGTATTTCTCCTGTGTGTCTAACTCAAGAGTGCATGAACAACCATAAGCCCAGTCAAAAGCTTCACTGAGAGAGTTTTTTGGGGCCTTGCAGGAGCACAGCTGGAACAGCTGACCTGAATGGGCCAAAGGGATCCTGCTTACCATGGGATGTCATGCCCAGTATAAAGGCTGGGGCTGGTTCACCAGGAGCCACAGACCACTGCTTGGGAACGTGCTGGGCATTGCTCAGAGGGTGGGGCACCACTTGTATTTCCCAGGTTTTATTCCCCCTTTTCATTTTCTTATCTCCCTTTTCATTACTACTGTTATTGTTCTTATTTCTATGAATAAACTGTTCTGATCTCAGCCCATGGGTTTTATATTTTTCCAGTCCTCCCCATGCCATGGGGGCAGGGGTGCTGGGTGAGCAGCTGTGTGGTACTTAGTGCCAGCCAGGGTTAACCCATGGCAGAGGCACACACAGGGGCACTGGGCATGAGCTGCAACATGGGAAGTTCCTATTAGGTGTGATTTCTTTACTCCTCCATGAGGATGGTGAAACCCTGGAACAGGGGCCCAGAGAGCCTGTGGGATCTCTACCTCTGGAGGTTATTCAAAGCTTCACTGATAAAAGCCCAGAGCAACCAGATCTATTTCTTTTCTGCTTGGAGCATGAGGTTGTACTAGAGACCTCCACAGATCCTCCCCAAGAGCCTAAATTTTCTTCTGGATCTGTGTCACACAGTGGGAAAAGCCCAAGTGCTTAGGTCACTGAGCAGAACATAACTTGCTGGGCACTGCTGGGGTCTCAGTGATACACACACCTCTGGACATGGAGCTGTGCAATTGCTCTCACTGGTACTTGGAAAGCTGCAGCTGTTCCTCAGTGCTTTACATTACAGGGTACATATACCTCTTCTTTATTTGCCTGTCATGTTTAACAACTTATCACAGGTTTTGTACTGTGGGGATACTGAATTCACTTCTCTACAAATACTGTAAAGAAATGGAGGATTCATCAGGACTAGAAAATGAAATGAGAGTTATTTTCATCATCTTCTAACTTTACTTGGAAATGCTGCCTTTAGCTTGGCAGAGCTGGCTCACATAGACTTCTTTCCTCTGCTGTTACCAAGTTTCATCTCTGACCAGACATATCAGCTGACTTCAGGGACTTGTCAACTCAGCTGGACATAGGAGTTCTGAACAGGAAAGAAGACAAATTCTGTGCTGGAAGTAAGGCTTAAATAAATACATTACTCAACAGTAATCAGCTAGGATTTAACCAACCTAAGCTTGCTAGTGTTTCTAAATCAATGAACTAATGGACACATGACTCAAAAGGCTGGTCATTGTCCCCTGTTCAAATAGTTAAAGGTAAAACTGCCTGACCTTGCATGGCATAATTTCCTCTAGCTGTTTCCCAAAACTAACAACTCAAAGAGAAATAACTGGTAACAGATCCCACACAGGTCAAGGCACAATACTGCTGGAGCAAAAATTCAACACAAACTCAAAACCCCCATGGTTTAAATCCTTTTTCAGCCATGCCATCACCTTCCCCTACCCAATGGCACCATAGTTAGCACAGAAATCACGTGTACCAAATGCCAGTTCATTCAAACACTTCCACGTGAAAAAATGTAGTGCTGAGTGGAGAGGCTCAAGTTACAGCAAATCTGTGAATCCACCACCCTGTGATGGCCTAAAAGCCTGACCAGAGCAATTTACTCTCCCTTTCTAGTCTTTGCAGACAGCTTGCTTACATCCACATAGCAAAATATTGCAGCAACATATAAACTGTGTCTACAAAAGTAACAGAAACTGAACCACAGAGTTAAGGCACCACTTTAACACAAAAAACCTCACATATGTAATAGGAACAAAACCCCTATGACTGGCAAGTAGGAACAGCAAGGCTCCTTCCCTTCCATTATTCTGCTAGGAAAGCCTCATCTGTCTAACCCCTGGCCATAAAGAGGGAACGAGCAGTACAGACTTGCTTTACTATCTGCTGTAACAAAACCAGGTACTCAAAAACTACACTGCCTGTGACCAGGCTGCATCTTGCACAACTACTCAATATGCAGAAGATCTCTGCACTGCAGAATAATATTAATCAGAGCCCTACACAATGGAACTGGTTACACTAAAAAGAAGGCACTTACAAAGAAAACACCACACTGAGGAGAGCTTAGCAGTATCTGGCAGCCTAGTGAGATCAAAAGCAAATACTTAGGGCCTTGTAGCCTCACACCAGGGCAACACTGCCACTGCAGATGAACAGAAAACAGTGCTCAGCACCAGAATAATTTGGCCATTTTAAGTTACAATCTGCTAGGCTGCTCCAAAGAGAATCCCAGCATAGGAGACTGAATGTTGTGGCCACATCCATATTTAGAGAGCCTATGGACCAGAAGACATACAACATGCACTCCTTGTGAGAGATCCTTGTGCAGTGCCCTGGTCTCACAGGTCCCCAGGGTGCTCCCACAGATACCTATGAAGAAGTGGGTAAGGACAGGGAGAATACTTCTGAATTCAAAGCATCTGCTTCTGAGCCTCATACAACCCCAGCTGAGCATCTAGAGAGAACACAGATCCTGGTTTGGCACCTGTGATTTCCACATCTCTCTCTGCAGCAGCCCACTGGATTTAATCAGGGATACTGGTGTACAATTTCTGCAATTAAGGTTGCTGTTAGAAAGGCAGACTGACAGGGACAGCCCAAGCCAAGCACCTCGAAAAGCTATACCAGAGCTGTTCTCACAGAGATGTGGCATTTTTATTAACCTCAAAGATCTCATAGACAGGAAACTGAATCTGGGTAGCACTGATGCTCCTTTCCTCCTGAATAATGTTCCACAGTAAATCCAGCATCAGGAAAAAAAAAAATCACAGAGAGCAGGCAAATTGCTGTCCATTTGTATTTCAAAGGGTTAAGAAAACATTGAAGAGGTGGAAAAACATCTGCTCATCCAGATGTGATAGTACTCTCCCTTCCATATGTTTAAGGATAAGAAACCATCACATTTTTTCTCCTCATGATCCAAAAAAACAGGAGCCTCAGAGTCCTGGTTTATAAAAGCACTGAGGTTTTAAAGAAAGCCCCCATACTGCCTTAAGTCATCACAACTACCACGTGCTCGTGTTCCCAGAGTGGCTTTGGGTCATGTAAGGTTTTCTCTGAGCAAACAGACCATGAAACCCAATTTCAGGAGCACACCAAGCAGTCCTCAAATCCTAAATGAGAGTCCAAACCAACAACTGCATCCTCAGACAGGAGGGCAGATTAGAGCTAACCCAAAGCAAAACCCCCCGAATCCATGAAGTTTGTAGTGTAAAATTCCCAACCAATATCTGCTGGAGGTGCATAGGCATGAGCAGCTGCTGCTACCCACTGATCTGCACTGCTCACTAATGGAGACATTGCTTAGGAGGCTGAAACACAGAAACCCCAGACAAAGCATTTCTTGCTCTCTGGATTTGCAAGTTACTCATTCACTGAACCATACAGATCTTATTTCCATTTACTTTTTAACATATGTGATTCAGAGGCTTGTCTACACAGCAAAACACTGGCAGGTACAATTAAACAAGCAACCTGCTCTGCTGGAGACAATCTGCAGGAAGTATTCTGCCAGTGCAGCTCAGGCTTGGTTTCAAACTGCTTGACTGCAAAGTATAAAATCCCAATATGTTAAAATTGCATACAAATGGTACAATCACACACAGACCTCACTTAAAGATAGCTTTGTACTAGTGATTGAGGTAATAAAATGAGGGCTTGGCACAAAAATAGTGTTCTGACAGAGAAGCTGTATTAATGCACAAGTTCAATGTGCAGATGTGCCCAAAATATCCCTGAAACAGTCTGAATTTGTGGTTGGTAAGGTTCTCAACCCTAGTAGTGTAATCTTCTTTAGCTTTTCTAGGAGTAACAAGACAATGTAAGGCAAACAGTGCCTCAGTTGGATTAAAATAAAAAGCTATCTTGTGGTGCTCTGATTAAAATTGGCCAGATAGAGTAGCACCAGACAGAATGTCCTGAGCCTTGCAAGTCCAGCCTGAACAAGGAAATTCTACATATATATATATATATTCTACAGCAACTTCGTGGGACCAGAAGGCTTTGATTTTGACTAATAAAGTCTATGGAATTTTGACTAATAAAGTCTATGGAAGGCAAGAAAAAGACACAAATGTTGCTAAAAATTTCTTGGGTAAAGGTGCAACAACAAGACAACTGAGAGCTTCAGCTCAGCACCTGGTGGAGCAAGAAACTCTATAAGCTGACTTCTCAACTGTGTTTCATCCAAAGCATAAAAGGGCACCATTGCTGGTGTTTCACAGACCCAAGACAGTGAACAGATTTGGAAGTTTGATCAGAAGACAATTTACGATCCCTGCAAGTAATAATGCAAATTATAAAGAATTTTGCTTTTGGGAAACATATCAATGTCTAAGCAGATGCAGAAAACACACTATACATCTAGAAAATTCAAATTAAGTATGAGTAGAACAAACTGACTCTACAGAACAGGTGAGAGATACTGATGTGGCAATGATCTCACACAGCCAAGCTCAACTATCTCAGAACCATTTGTGTTGGAAGGGACACTTGAGATCATGCAGTCCATGCCCCTGTTCGAGCAGAGACAGCTCCAGCAGGCTGTCCATGGTCACATCCAGCTGGGTTTTCAGTGTCTCCAACCATCTCTCTGGGTGACCTGTTCCAGCACGTGACCACCCTCACAGCAGAAGACCATACATATTAAAAGGTACAGAGTCTCTCCAGAAGAGTCACTACCTGCTTGGTTACCCAGCTGTTCTGTGTGGATTGCTAGTGCAGGAAGGACAATGTTTGGGACCTACCTGCATCTGTGGTCCCCATGTGGCTATTCCACAAACTGTCCCAGAAAGCCCAGCCTGCAGTCTACACCAACCTGGAGCTACTGCACTCAAAGGTCAGGCTGTACCTAAACCAGGTCTGCAGGATGGGCCAATGGCCAACCTTCTCTACCCCAAACTCTGCCAAACTCTAGCAACTTGCAAGATTCTCATCACAGGCCCTGGAAAGAGCAGCAGCTCATTCGTTATTTCTTTAAGGTCGGTGTGACACCTAAATAGAAAACAATAAAGCTGCACTATTTAAGAGGGTCTGCAATATTCAATTCTACCAGAAAAGTACAGAGGAATTTTAAACAATATTGTTCCCCTGCTTTTCATCTGTAAACCCGTGAACTAACTGTATCACCTATGGTAACACCAAAAACTTACTCCACCCACCAACTGTTGGAAAAAGGCAGCATCTCCTTTTCTGAAATGCTTCTCACCTCTTTGCAACACTCAGTGAAAACATACACAATAAGCAATTCCCCTTGCTCTCAACCCAATTTCTTATTTTAACTTTATCATTTATTTCAGCAAAGCATTTGGGGATTAACCTTCGACCAAAAAAAAGCGAAATTCCTCACAGAACAGCTTGATTTGTAAAAACATGGCTGAAGTAATCTGTCATTCTTACACGCAGGATAGCTGATGCACAGCCAATTCTGCTTCTTCTGTCTTTTCTGTCCCTTCCCTGAATATTTACTAACTGCTTTGCCAAGGGGCTTTTCCTGGTTCCATACACCACCACTCCCTCTCCCCAGTTACCAGCACCATCCTGTACACAAATGTGGGTGTTTTCTCAAGCATTTGGTACCCTCAACAATCTTCCAGAAATAAACACAAGTATTAGTCAACACCTTGCACGTTTTCTGATGCTAGTCCTAGTTTAGTGATTTCAGATCATGCTTTTCAAGCATGCCCTGGATGCAGCACCTATTGGCACTGGCCAGGATGACAGCATTGTCTCGTGGTACTCTGAAATGCATCGTTCTACACTCAATTCAGAGCAGTTTCAAGAGTACAACCAAACAACAACAACAAAATCTCAATCACAGCCTTGCTTGCCCTCATTGCAGTGTGTTCAGACCTTAGACACCTGCCCTGCTGTTCTCTGGGAGCTTGTGTGTGCAAGCCTTTCACAGATCAACAAGAATCCTCAATGACCTGGGCTGATTTCTCCTTTACACAGCTCAGCTGCGTCTATTACAATCCAGAGTATTCAAAAGAGGCCTTATCAGTCCTCCTCTTGGGAGAGCTGAAATGTGGAGAACTATTTGACCTTCAAAAACAATTGACTGGCTTTTACCTAGAGGCAATCTGTCACAAATACTGAGTAACTCGTTTCACAAGGCCTGCAACAGTCTCACCCTTGAATTCAATCATCTCTCTGGACATTTGATACAAAGGCAAAAGGATAGACTCATAGGGCCACAACATTAACTCTGAAGCATGAGCCCTGGTGATAAGGATCCTACTCATTGCTTCAGCAGGTGTTTCCTCAACCCAAGTGGGAATCCTGCAGAAAGGAACATCCCTTCAAATACACATTATACATAACACATAAATAAACTGTACCTGGCAATAGCTGGCTTTGCCTTAAAAAGGAAATCCATGCACAATGCCCTTCAGCCAACAGCAGTTCTCAGTTCCTCAAAGGCAGATGTAGAAATTCTTTGTTTACACCCCTCCATAACATTCATCTTAGTAGAAGCCCCCCTCCTTCAGCCAGGAACAACTGCATTAAGACAGCTCCCTTGCACCCTCATTAAGAACAGGCACTTCACACTTTGCCTTCAGGACAGTGAGCTACATGAAGAATTAACTGATAGTCAGTTCCCCTGCACTTCTGTTGTCCACTTTTTGCACTCCTCTACTAGTCAACCATTTTACTTGGAGGCTCTATCATGCTTCAGTACTCCAGGTCCTCTGGAAGGCAACCTCATTTCTTAGTCAGACGCTGCTTCCTCTATTCCTTATTTTCTAACCCCTAGTACCAGGAGATTGCACAGACCCGTGGACCAACAGTTCAGTCTGGGTCTCCTCATTGTCCTTATACCCTGGCAGACAAAGTAGTCTCTGCTGCTGGATCTCACTTGAGTTGAAGAATGTAACAACTTTCTGAGCCCGATGACTTCATGTGACATCACATTTAGATGGAAGCTGAAGAGAAAACTTTAAAAACCATGTGCAACTTTGGACTCTAATTGTTAACATGCACAGTGACTTGTAGCACTTCCAAAAGGCTTTTTGCCTTACCTTGCAGCTTTTTCAGGACAGCTACTTCCATCTTGAGAACTTGCTTGGGCTGCTGAGCTGATTCCACCTTCAAGGCCACATTCTCACGGGTCAGCAAATCCATTGCCTCATAGATCTCCCCAAAGCCACCTCCACCGATCTTCTTCAGCTGGGAAAGTACAAAGAGCTTTGGTACAATGGACACAAGAGGGAATATCAAGCAGACTCTCAAAGCCAGCTCCTCGACTGCGTAGGGAGAACAGCCTCAGCTCCCAGCCTGTGCTGTGCCTGCATCCCTTCACTGCACAGCCTGGCACAAGTCCAGCTACCCACTTGACTGTGCTATGTATAAATTCTTTGCTCTAACAACAAAGAACAAGCCTAGCAAGCAACGACAGGTGATACTTTTAAAAGCAAATGATAATGCCAATTGCCTCCATGATGTTCTTGCCAAAATTCAAGGAAAGACCCTTCAAGGAGACAGCAGAACCCACTGTCCAGACCGTGGTAGATGCAAACTGTCATCCCTCCCAACAAATACATCCCTGCAGTAAAACATAACCGTGGTAGTTATGTGTATCTTTAAAGAAATAAGTTAAATGAAGTGTAAATTTCATTCAAAGGATTTTAAAAACAGTACAAAACACCCACTGGAATCTTTTACAAGATGCTTTACCTGCTCTGGTAGTGAAGTAACTTCAGTGTCACATTTCAAAGAGCTGCCAACAGCATTACCTGAGAACAGTTGTGTACATGCCACCAGTACAACTCCATTCTTTCTCAGTCTCTATCTCTTTAGTTTGAAACCCAACCAAATTATGCTTTTTGTGTTTCTGAGCAAAATTAAAGACTGTTTCACAACAGGAATCCATTACTTCAGTTGACATAAACTCAAAGCTAAAGATGTCTAAGTTTCAGCCTGTTTAATATGTACTTCCAGAGAGAGATTATCTGCCTGTTCTAGAGTAGCTTCTCATTCAGAGAGCAAGTCAGGATCCTCTGCCTTTCCTAGAAGGTGATTCCTTGATCCTCCTTCTGTTGAGACTTGACAGCATATGTGCATACAGTTATCTATAATCATGTATAATACAGACTCCTCATGTGTTGCAAGAGTCAATGTCTGTGCCAGAAAAATAATTTTATATTTCTTTCTCTTAGATATATTTAAAGCCTACTGCGCTGCCCAGGAGGAAATTCAGGTTTATGGCAGAGATAGATCAGGGCTCCTTTGATCTGCTTAGCACTTGTTTATTGAACAAAGCTGCAGCCCTTCCTTTCAGCATTTTGTGTTCCCTCTGTTAACAACTGCTCTGGAAGTCCTGAGTGCCATTTCTTTCCAACAGCAGCAATAACACTTAGAGAGGAAAAGAAGTTTTGGTCAGACAGATAGCCAAACATGGATCTTACACAATGTTTAATGAGGTCTAGATGATTTTTTAGTGTCTTCTGTACCACCAAAGGCCTGTCCTGTGTATCTGTCCAGTCTCTGTTGCACAAAAGGCCCTACCTACCAAGGGTGACATAATTTTTTTTTTCCTCCCAAAGGCAACACAAATAATTTGCTTTTCTGGCTCCCAGGTCAAGAAAAACAGTTCCACATGAAGAAGGAAGTGTTTTCCATATTAACAGCTTGACAGCCAGCCTTCTCTCTGAAGCTATTACTTGATAACCCTTTCAAAGTTGCTGTCCAGAGCAACTTCTTGTCATTTTTCCTCATGACCTTCCACAGGGCTAAGCAGGCATATTCACACAGCAAACAGCCAATAACTAGGTCACCACAGATTATTCATAAATTATTACAGTGCAGCCCTACTTCCACTTGGAAATTCACATTAAGTGAACTGGCTGTTAAAAATCTTTCTTTCAAAACAGTGCTACATTAAGCATAGCAATAACATGTCTGTTCATACCTCAGGATGCAGTACACAACATCTTCTGTCATCTGACATATTAATGAACAAGGGAAAGGGACAGTAAAAGCTACAGAAGGCAAAAAGGTAAACTGGGATCTGCAGGGACTACGAGGAAGATTGAAAAACTCTCAGGCAGGAAGTGGGTAAGATCACAAGCAAAAGTCAACCGTGAAAAATACAACACAGCATAGCTGGGATGGAGAAAATACATAGGCTACCAAAATGTCTCACTGTGTAGGTTAATTCAAGAAATAGCTCTGGGGAGAAATACTGATGAGCCAGCACAGACACACATCACAGTCCTTTTCCATTCCTTGGCCCTAACAGGAAAAGCTCTGATGGTCCAATACAGTTGTGAAAATGCAAAGGTACCACAATACAAATGGAACAACACAGTGATATGACCAGGATAAGATCTGTAGGAAGGTCCAGTCATGTATGATGCACAATATCAAACACCTCGCTCTAGAAGCTCTCACAGAATTAGGAGTTCTTCATTTTAGGAGTAAAAGACTGATCAGGAGTCTGGAAAAACTAAGGACAGGCTAGGACTGCTACCTCAGAAAAAGCAAATGAATGTATGCATCCAAGAAGCAGGTTCAGGAAAAAAAGTACAACGTTGAGACTGCACATCCAGCAAAACAGTCAAACTGGAGGACACAAAGGTCTACAGAGAAACAAATGGGAAATCAAAGGTTCTGCTGAACCAGAAAACTGATTTTGTACACACATTCCAGCCAATGGAAGGCTGTCAAAGCTGCTTTTGCTTCCTTGCATCCTTGCTCACACCCCTATGGAAATGATTCTCTGTTACACTTTTCCCAGCAGACCAGAGGTACCATCTATTCAACATCACCACTAGCACTGCCATACATCTCAATTTTTCAGCAACATCCAGAGGCCATGAGCAGCCATTTCCTTTGCTTTGTTGCAGAGGAAGTTGTTGTGAGTAAGGGTCCTGGCTGAGGTCAGGGGCTTATGACACATCCATTGCCTCATTGTATGGGTGCTCCGTGGGGAGCTCACTTCCTAGGGTGAACTCGGGACAGCCTTCTGTTGGACACAAAGGAGACACGGACACAAACCACTCAAAAAACCCCAAACCAGTAATGAAGCTTCAAACACAAAGCCAAGGAAGAGAATGAAACATCTGACTAGAATCACCCAAGTGGTAATCATGACTCATCAGCCCATGTTAAGCCTCACTGCCTTGGGATATTCTCTCCTGGTCCTGTTTCCAACCCTCTAGAGCCCACTTACACTTATGACAGGGATACAGACTGCCAACACTAGCAGGATTCATGCCACCTAACTGCATGAGCTGGGTGTCCAGGTGGCTATTCCAGGCTGTGGAATCAAGTGAATAGTTCATCTGATCAAACAGGTGGGTATCTGGACTTGGACACAGTTACAATCAGGAGTTACACAGGACACACATGGCTCCCTTTGAAGTCTCCTTTAAATATTCTGAAATATTTTGGATTTATCCTGAAAAAGACTCTTGTAGCACAATCTTCCAAAGTCTATTAAAAAAAAAAAACCAAACAAAACAACAACAGCAAGATGCAGCCTTTTCACTAAGCAAAAAATCAGTACTTTCAGACACAGTTCAAAAAACCGAGGCAACACACAACCCCAGCCAAAAATAGGCTTGAATACAAATTTAATTTTTTATTCCAGGAGCATATATGACACCACTGCTCTAAACAAAGTCTGCCTTCCAAAGGATATTATTGAAAGACTAGACCTTCCAAGGATAACATAACAAGGACTCAGGCAGGAATGATTTGGTGTCAGGATCGGTGGCAATGTAAAGGAATGTGTGCTCTAAATCCAGGGCAAAGGACCAAATGAAAAGCTAGCAACCTTTAGCAAACTCAGTCAGGGTCAAGGCTGTCATCTACAGGCTTCAAAGATTTGACAAGGTCAAAGAGTGATCCTTGTGGCTGTCTTCTAGGAGCACTTGTACAGCCAAGCCTGCAACTCCTGCAGCCCAACCCAATGGGCTACTTGATCCAGAAGTGACCAGCAGGCCTCACCTGACTTGACAGCTGAGGAAAAGTTGACCTTTGTCCATCAAACTCTCCAGAGTCCACTCTGCTTGCTTAAGAGAACTGGATCTAATAAATGGAAGCAAACTCATGTAAAACAGGCATGAACTGAGAAGCCAATCAAGAACTCAGGCAGCCACATCCTCAATCATGAGAAGACCTGTCAAAGCCCACTTAATGCAATTCAGAGTGAGACCAAAACAGGTCCCAAGTCTGACAAAGAACCTTGCTTGTCCCAGGTTCCCTCTTGGGATCATAAATGGCCTTTCTAAACAAGACAAGGTAAAGAATCCACAAAGTTTTGTGGGGTTTCCAGCAAAGTTTCCAATATAAACAGGAGAGCTTCGGATCAAGAAGCTCAGAAACCTGAAAGAAAACAAAACATGGATTGCACCTAGCAAAAGAACATACACATGTACAAGAGTCAGCACTTGTGTTCAAAGCTCAGTGCAGGAGCTGCCAACTCTGCCTTGCTAATAAGTGTCAGTTGTGAATCCCCAGTAAAAGGCATTTATGTGAAATAAAGAGAGACATCAAAATTCAGCTTTAACATCCATACTTAGTTCAAAGCAAGTACAAGTTACGTTTGACTTTGTTCCCTCCCCTGAACAAAGCTGTTCACATCATTCAGAGCACACATGGATCAAGACCCTCTGGGGACTCAGCAAAAAGTCATGTGGTTCCAGTACTGTCTCAATTTCATCTAGTCAAAGCATCAAAAACATCTGCAAGTAAAGAATGATGACTAAAAAGAATACTTTGAAATCTACAAGTTTTGATAAAAACACTAAACACACCCTGTCCATGTCTTTTTTTTCATAAATAAGAATAAAAATATTACTGCTGTCAGACAGCCAAACTTTCCTGACTTTGAGAGACAGGAAAATGAACTACCAACAGGCTAACTGCAGAGAACTACCATCTTCATTTTTCAAAGCTTTGTCAGGCAGCAGAAGGGAGGAAAGGAGGAGAGGAATTCAAGGAATACATTACACCAATCTAAAATTAGAAATCGGCTCAATAATGGAAGTATGCCAGCACTAAGAGCTACAAGGTTCAAGCAGATGCCCAGCCAGAGACACTGGGAGGACAAATTACACAAAAGACCTTCTGGCAGTTGCACCCCAGCATCACACAAACATGCCACACACCTGCTTGAGCAGGATTCATCACCCACAGCAAAGATTGGACCTTACAGCTGGCACATTCTGGATTAGATTCAGAAAGAGCTGTGACAAAAGGAAAAAATGCTACTCCTGCTATTACAGCTGTGTGCTCACTTTAAGGTACAGTCCCTTTTACCTTAGTCACTTGATCCTATACTGTTCATTTCCTTGGGCCACCACAAGTATTTTCATTGTTTTTCCAGATTACTCCAAGCCCCCCACAGCTTGTGGTTCTGACTGGTCCCACAGCAGCTTAAAGCAAGGGGCAGGCACAGAAGGCCTGCCTAAAAGCAAAGGGTCTGCACTTCACACCTTTTTTTTTGGTGTGGGGGGAATGACTGTTCAATGAAGGTTCACAATGCACAAGTCAGCTGGCACACCAGTCAGATTCCCAGCTCTACTCAGAGCTGGAAAAAAGGATTTCTCATTGCTATTTACAGACTTTAGCAAGTCATGTCATTTCTCAGAGCCTTCAAGTGGGGAAATTACCTCATTGCAGTATTTAAGGCTACTGTGAGACATTATAAAACATAAAAGGTTATTCCTCTAATTAGAGGTAATTGTTGTTGACAATACAACTGCACATTTCTGTCTTTTCTAAGGCAGAGTTAGTGGGTAGAGCTTCTAGTGGGCCCCAGTCACAGATTCATGCAACAATGAAGCACTGAATCCCACATTTAGTGCCTCTACCAACTCTAAAAATGGTTTGAAATGTTCCCTGTGAGCATCACTGAGCATATTTTAGACTTTATTTGGAGTTTTGATGCTTGTAAGAGTTCTGCTGTTGCCAAGAATGAAGTTACTTTGTTTAGACTTTGTTACAAAAATACTCCCATCATTTACAGAAGTTTTAGCACTCCTGTCTAGGAAGGAGAAACTCCAAGATTGACTAATAGGGAATGGTACAAGCTAAAGTTAGCCAAGGTAAAGAAGAACAGAGAATCCTAGAACCCCAGAACTATTTGGCTTGGAAGAGACCTCTGGAGACCACCTAGTTCAACCCCTCTGCCACGACACGATCACCTAGAGCTGGTGACACAAGAAGCCATCCAGATGGGTTTGGAATGTCTTGAGAGAGAGAGACACTCCACAATCTCCCTGGGCACTCTGCTCCAATCCTCTGCCACCCTCAGTGTAAGTGAGTTTTTCCTTATGTTAAGGAGGAATGAGTATTAGCAGTCATGCACCTGAAGCACAGGCATCAGGAGAGTGCTGAAATTCAGCTTGGCAAAGAATATGCACCAACCTGACCAAATTTCAGGTTCTGGGCAAATTTCCATTTGTGCAGGAGAGACAGATAAAAGCTGCAACCATTATTTTCTGAGACACTGGTAAGCACAGGGCATGTTTCAAGTCCTCTGTAAGTTAACCTGGCCATGGATCATCCCTCCAAAATAAATAAATGTGCTCCAGTAAAGAGCTGCAGGAGCACAGCAAAGCTTTCCTTTCAGCTGTGACAGAAAGCTTTGGGAGGGGCAAAGGGGTTGTCTCCATCTTGGTGTCTAATCAGAGAGAAAACTCAGCTTCCCCATCTGCTCTCAAGAAGGCAGGAGAATGAAGAACAGTTTGAATTGCTTAAATATAAATAGGCTGTTCAGCAATAGGCCAGACAGAAAAGTGAAGGCTGGGGAGAAAGCTGGAACAAAGTGAGGAAAGACAGGCAATGGGGAGTAACAAGAACAGGGCTGGGTTTAATGAAAGGATAATGTTTGGTCTGAAGTGGGCTATTGGAAAATAAACCTATCCACAGCCTGGAACTGAAGTGAATCCAGAGTCCCAAGCCTCTGTGGTCCTCTGCTTTCTGCTGCAAAACTCACAGGGCCACTGTACCACAGCCAGTCAGCAAAAAGAACAAGTCAGTGCTACTACTGCAAAACACTTTAGTTCAAACTAGTGAGGCCTCTGCTGGGAGTCTAATGATTCAGAGAGTGCTGGTATTCCCAGTTAAAAATTGACACAACAGTATACATGGGATTTAAATGTTTGTTTTAGCATTTTAAAAGCAAAGCCTGTCCAGCTTGCACAACAGATGAGACAAGAACTAAAACTCTTAACACATGACAATACAATTTTAAGAAGTATCCCAATAAATTTACACAGAAGTCAAACCAGCTAGTTAACCATGGACTTTCTGACTCTTGAAGTAGCTGACATTCTAACCCCAAACATTTTACATTATTTCATTGTAATGCAATTTATTTATAGTCATGTCTGGAGTATCCTTTGCCACAGTAACTTGAAATCTAACTTTCCTACTAAAACATTACTCAGTCTGCTGTACCTGTTCAATTCTACCTAAAAATCCTTGGCAGCTTTAGCCTTCTGAAAATGCCAAAACTCTGAAACCCTTCTTCCTGCAGTATCTTGCTAACATATCAAACCCCAGCACTCCACTGCTACTTGCCAGAGGCCAGGATGAAGTAGGGAAGCTGCTGTACTGCAGGAGGAGGAGGAGGAGGAGGAGATCTGTTTGGGCCATCAAGGCCAGAGCTACTCACCACTTTCCAGCGATCTTTCACCACGTAGTTGGTCGGGAGAATGTCGACCTGCTCCCCTCCACCACTCATGTTTGGTTCGTCCTTGATGACTGCTGCTAGGCACTGCATTTGCCAGCCAGAGAGGATTTCAGTAGCTCCCAGTTGAAATGAGCCATTTATCTGGGGAAAAAAAAAAAAAAGGACAGGGGGAATGAATGACAAAATTATTACAGGTCACAGTGTAAGCACATGCTGCATTTCCATGGGTCTTGTTTATGACTAAATCAGAACCAGCCTCTTAGGAAAGAAGGGAAACTCACCCTGCAAACACCTGAGCTCTCTCCATGCCTAACCTGACAGACACAACCCTATCCCAAGTCAGCAGCACCAGGTAAAGGGTGACAATCACCAGCCACACCATACAGGAGTCCAGGGCTCTTGGGCTTGACAATGCAATGAGAATCCAACCCCAAGATGTTGCAAGGGCTCTCCCTGTTACCAGGAGAAGTCATCTTGCTTTAGCAGAGCAGCTGCTACCTCAGCAGTTTTGATGGCTTGCATTGGATGACATCCAACACCCATCAGAAAGGTCTGCCAGGTATTGCATTCAATAAGCCTAAAAAGTCTGAATAGGGCAGAAGGGCTGTATAGGGCCAGGGTTACAGACACTTCACTGTAATGAACAGCCAGGCAAAGCAGATGGGGAATGTTAGAAAAGGCTTCAGCCAGGTAGGAATAAAGTCCTCCCCATACCCTACACACAGTGCTGAAGATGATCAAATTAAAGTGCAGAGAGATAACTTGTGCCTGTGGTGTTCATCTCGCCCCTTTTTCCTGCCTTTATATGGAGCTCCAGATAGCCTATGCTGATATTCATTTTAAGGGTCTTTTGTTGTAAATCTTCTGCAAAAATGACTTTCAGAAACACATTAACTCGGCTTTCCTAGAAGAAAATGAATGCAATAGGCCTCATAAAAGATCTTTCTCAGCTATTTTACTGATATTGGAAGTAGGCTGGATCTTTTACTAAGCATGGATGTTGGCAATTCTATTGTCATCCCCCCCAAAAATGAATATTTTCCTTTCCAAATATATGGCAAAAATATGTAGCATTCTGGTTGCAGACTTAACATAAATACCAATTTTTTAAAAAATACTGGAGTTGGTCACTCAACCATCACATTTCTCCAGGTCCAAAAAAAGGGGAAAAAAAGCTACCAGTTAATTATGAGTTCAAGTAGAGAAAGGATCTCATTCCCTAGCAATAAAAGGACTGAGAGGGAAAGCTATGAAGTGGCCAGCATGTAGTGTGCAAAAGGAAGCAGCAGCCAGAAGTATGTCAAAAGTGCAAGACAAAGGATGATCAAACAAAACATGAAGAAAAGATCTCAAAGTGATCTTATAAAAATCTTCACAAAAGAAGATTTCATTCCAGATATAGAAGATAACTACATGAAAAAAAGGAAGAGCAGCAGACTAACTCAGCAAGAGGTCTGTTGAGAAATGTTCAATCCAACATCTGCTAAAGGACAATGAAAATGATAGAAGAGAAATAAGAAAAAAAAAAGGTATTAAAGAGATTCAGAAGAAGGGTGCTGCAAAATGTTCCAAATTCTCAGTGAAAGAGTCCTGCATCTGTATGGGGTAACTGTGCTTTCAATCACCAGGTACTGAAGTAAGAAACTGGAGAGAGAAAGCACCTGCTGTGTTTGGCAGCACAACATTTGGGCTTCTTCTAATGAGCAAGTGGAATGCCATTCCCAAGCTCCTTTATGCTCACCAGAACACCTGAACTGGCCATCCCTAAGCTGCACAACCTCCCTGCACATCACCTCAGGAGGCACACGACAGAGAACCCTTGCAAAAGTCTCCCTTCATGTTGGTTTTCCTTCTGGTATTTAAAGAAAAGTTAGTTAATTATAGGCTGCGCCAAACTTTTAACGTTACAAACATTGACACAGAAATCAGTCTGCTCTCCCTACTCTGGAAGATCTCTTCACATCACTTCAGTGATGCATGTGCATAGTAAGATTTCAGTCTGGTGACTGTGGTGGAAAGTAATCCCAAGGAGTCATTTTAGAGGAGAGACTGAGCATGAAAGTCCACAAGCATTCAAAGCCAGGCAAGGTACAGTCGCTTTCCCTGGTGCACTATTCCACTTGCCTTTATCAGAATTTCAATACATGTGTACAAAGATATCACATCTGTTATTTAAAAGAATAAAATAACAGAATAAAATCCTCCTGGGCAATAACATGAATAGCAGTCATTTGGCAACATGGAATGACAGAACTAAGTTTACAGATAGGCTCTGGTATCACCACAGTAATGCAGCCAAAGCAAATGCCAATTTAATTATAGTCTGAAATGAATTCCAAGCTCTTTTAGACCACAGTAGCAGCATAAACCCCAACTTTATTCCTGAGGTAGTACAAATACTGCAGAAACATGCTCAGGTCTATGGGCCAAGCATTACCTACACCCATAGCAAGATGTAACACATTAACCTAAAAACCCCAGAGGATCACAAGTGGCAAAAGGAGGAATGAAGGCACCTCTGTGCAGAAGCCATCAGCAAGAAGGGAAGAGGTGAGAGATGGTCAGTGGAAGAGTGGGAAGGCAGTACCTTCTCCTCCCCTGTTCACAGCAGAAAGCATCATTTCTGCATGTTAAATGTTACCCAAGCATCTTAAACCCAGACACTGCACCACTCTCCTTACCTCTAAAATGTATTAACCATTGAATATAAAGAGACATCATTTTAAGTACAGTAACTGTAAAACAAGAACTTTCAGTTTGTCTTTTCCTGTAGGAAATGGACAGGATGTCAAGAAACTCTTGTGCCCCTGTCCCATGAAGTTCAGCAAGCTTAAGATGCTTTAAAACTGCCTTCCTAGAAATAGCAAGTGAAGCACAAAGGAAAGCAGCTGAGAAATGAACAGTGACAACAGCAGGACCAAATTCCATTTCTCAGCTAACCCCAGCATGAAGAAGTGTGAAATCAGCTCTTCCATACTGATATCTCCTTCAGCCAACTATATAAACTTTGTAAACATATAAACTTTATAGCTTTATAAATTTAGTCTTGGCATTTATAATAAAAGAAATGCAAAAAAACCCCACATTCACCAGTTCATTGAAAGTGGCAAGAGCAGTCTGAGGAGTCATTTTATATGCCCTTCCAGCTTTTATTCTCTATCCTAGATACCCATTCCTGGCCAAATTAGGTCAGGATTCTGGTCTAGATGGACCTGTGGTATGACTCAGTATGACCCAACTTGTGTTTTGGTGAGGTACTTTCAGCAGAAGGAGTGTATATATAATATCCTTGTCTTCTTTAGCTCACCAAGGCGGTCAGAGAACAAAAAATAAAGACTCAATGGAGAAAGTCTCATACACACAGCCAAGCCACCTACCTTACAAGGTTCTCTTTCATGCAAGGAAAATTTTAAACAGCTTTATTGGAAAAAAAATATTTCCTCATTTTGCAGGATTATTGCATTCTTAAAATTAAACTTATAAACGCCAAGCACACCCTGTGGGAATTCCAAATGAATATACGAGATTTTTCCTATGTTGGCTTGCTTCAGTCCCAGTATACCAGAGTTTGAGTGCTCAAAATACAGCCACACTCTCACAAATATCAAGCTCAAAACACATCAGACATGAGGTGGTTATTAAACAGCAGAACAAAGCTATGGAATTCTGTCTCTCACTACCTTACTAAGGGTCTTATTCTCACTGTGGAGAAATTGCAATATCCCACTTCAATTCAGGACACATCCTTACCTCTGGAAGTCTACAAATTAGAACCATTTAGACTGCTGTAACCCTCTTTACTGGATCAAATTCCCCACCATGAACCACCTCAGGAGCATGATCCACCTTCAGAGCAGATCCCAGAAGTGTTATGGAATGTTGATGTAAACCACAGGGCTTTTGGGGTGAGACAAAGTTGGGTAACTGAAAAACCAAAAGAAGTAGCTCAATAAACTGGAGTCTAGAAATCAGATCAATCTCCCTGTCCAACACCTGCATGGGAGGAACAACCCAAAAATAGTTGTAAATAGAATTTAAGCATAATTTAGCTGTTCCCAACATGAACATGAATGAAACAGATGGGGTGGGGAATAAGATTAGAACACAACCAGTAGGACTAAGGATGCTTAGAGGTAAGAAAACAAAGACCAGAGAAGTTTCCAAGTGCCACTGCTCAGCAGCATAGGGCTCAGTAGTAGCTGCATGGACTCAGTGCTCCTCATTGTTTTTCCAACATCACCTCCTTCCAACACATAATACCAACCATAAAAATGAAATCACTCACATTGAAACAAACAAAAGCCTCTTACATCTTTGTACCATGCACTAGCACTCTGTTATCAGGGCAAGAATGTGTATAACAGTACAGGAAAAGAAGTTGATTAAAAAAATTACAGTGCACTGGACTAGCAGCCCCTCAGCCCTGGAATACACCATACTCCCTGCTGAACTTGAAACAGCAATGTAAAACAAGCCATACACTGCTGGGGTAGGTCTGACAGAGGGAGTTCATAAGGTTCTAAACTATTCCTTGAAAAAACATCATCCTTCACTGCCTGCCCCTGCTGCAGCAAACCCCACTTAGAGAACAGGCTCAACTCCTATCAGCTGCAGCCTAAAGTCTCCTCCATGGCATATTCTTCTCACAGGCAGGGAATGGCATCAGCCTTAGAAATTCTGGACTTGCTGTTCACAGCAGTTCATTTCTGTACAAATCAAAACATCTAAAGGTGAGATTGCAAGATGCTGGGACTGTTTTTCATCTTTGAATGGTTTATGACCATTAAGGAGCGACTGGGAAAAAACAAGCAAAAAAAACCACCTGCAATCAAGACAGACTGCAATCCATCACAGTCCAGCTTCTCTGCTAACACGAGGCTGCAATGAGCAGAACATGCATATTTCACATGAAAACAGATGCACCTTGACAGCATTATTATGGCTACCCAGTTGCACAGCCAACTGAATTATCACTACCCTCACAGTGAAAGTAACAGCCACAGGACTAGAGGAAATCAAACAAAACCCCCAAACAAACAATACCACACTGCCAGAGACTGCACTCACACACATTACAGAGCAATCAGGCACACCAGTAATTTCTGTGCCAAACCTACCTACCTGCAAGGAGAATCAGCACAGGTAATTATGGCAACAAATCATTAGGAACGTACACCAGATAAGCATGCCTACCCTGCCAGGGGTTTATGTGATCCTAATCCTCCCAAAACACATCTCAGCAGTAAAAGCAAAGCAATGGGGAGCAGGAGAATTTGAAAGGAAAGTCTATTAGCTTCCACCAATCTCCTTAAGAGAGTTGCTCCAAATTTGAAACAAGGAGAATTGTTTCAATCCAGCTCCAGGAAATCCCTCTGATATCATAACCAGCTCAACCTCCCCTAATTTAACAGGCAAATATTATGCTTTGCTTACAATGAACATTTAACTGCAGCTGTACCTGCAAAATCAATATAAATCACTACTGAAAAGCCTGAGTAGTCTGCTGGCAGCCAAAAGAAATGTATCTGAATAAAAGCAAGAACTAAACAGAGGTTGCACTTACGGTATCCGACTCAACCTACACCTGGCACACAGGGGGATGTTGTCATCACCTGATCCTGGACCAGTGTGATCAGACCCTCAGGTAATGCAAAGTGTCCCATCAGGCACATCCTCTCCCTTCTTTTGTGTGCAGAGCCTGTTATTCATCTTCCATCAAATGTGGCCATTCCAAGCCAGTTTTCAGAGTGGTCAACAGACCAGGTCAAGACCTTCCTTGAGTCCTTATTCTCAGAGAACAGGATTACACATAGTCCTGGGGTCTGTCAAACCTGGCCTTAGCCTCTGGTCACTGCCACAGCAGCCCCTTGTCCTGGAGGCTGCCTGGCCACAGCCCTTACAGCTGCACTGGGGAGGGCAATTCCTACAGATTCCTGTAGTGCCTCTCATGTGGGCTGGGAATGCATCACAGCAATTTCTGCAGCTAACAGTAATTCTAGCAAATGGCATATTTCCTCTCCACTACATACTCTCTTCCCTGCTGATATGAAAAATCCCCATTCTTTCCATAAGATTCTTGCTGCATGACCCAACCCAAAAGCACACTGAGAGTCTACACAGGTGTCAACTAATTTTCCTTTGAAAATTGTTGGTGTAGCAATGCCATAACAACTCAAGGTGGTGCCTCTGAGGAAGAGCCTTCAACAAGGGAATCCCTGGGATATTGCACCCTCACAGTCTCTGCACTGCTTCCAGTGGGGATATTCAGTCTATGCAGTAACATCCTAGAAAGAGACACAAAAATTCTTGTACATGCAAGCAGGGTCTGTTCTGTTTCCTTCTGCCCCGCTGCCTGAGTCAGTTTCTAAGGAACAAGGGTGTTACCAAAATTAGGGAGAGTTTTAGAACCTGGTCAGGACTGTCTCTATAAAAGCCATTTCCATATGTGCCAAGAATGCCACTTATTTTACAACCATCAGTACCTGCCTGCGCTCTCCCAGGAGGAATTGTTTCTCCCAGAAACAACTGCTTCCCACCTGGGAGTTTTCCTATCAGTGGAGTTAAGCAGCTCAATGACTGAGGCACGTGCCTTTCCTTTCTCCTGATTTTACACCAGCTTGTTGTGTGAGGGGAAAAAAAACCTGAAAACCAACAAAACCCCCAACATAATAAAAAACCACACCAGCAAAATCCCCATCAGAACTTTAAAACGTGTTCTGTGTTGCAGTAGCCCTCTTGATAAGGGTAGAAATGAGCTGGGACAGAGACTTCTTATTTACCACAGCATGAAAAGGATCCTGGTTTATTCCTCTTTACAGCCCAGCCAGCCTGACCCCAACCATTCACTGACTGTGCCTGCAGCAGCTCCTGCTGGAGGTTTCCCCTGCAGCTTCTGAGTGCAGCTTTTCCCCAGCCAGACTGTGACTGCAGAGCCACACTGACCTCACAGCAGCGAATCTCTGTCCCCAGGAGCCTTCTCCATCATCCTCACCCTCATGATCCTCCACACTGATCCCCTTCCCCAGCTGCCCCACTCCCTTTTATCACACTTATCTTCACTGGCTGTAGCTGTGCCTCATCAGGGGTGAGGCTGTATTGGGTAATTAACAGAGCTGTTACTGAGCAGGGACAAGGTCACCTGTGTTCCCTTCTCCTACACTTCTGGACAGATTCATTGTCATAAACCACATTTATACTTTGATCCTTAATTTTCCAGTGCTATGCCAAGTAACTGGATTCTGAGAATTTCCTATTACAGAACAAATACGGTCAGAACTTGTTTCTATAAAAAAGCATCAAGAACCTTATGCCATATTTTAATGTAAAATGATTTTCTATTCATAGCTGTAGTAAAGTAGTGGAAAAGTAAATTTTGTACGTGACTTGGTCAATGCTCATAGCAATTTTTCAAACCTATCTCAACTGGCAATGTGTAATTGTGCATTCTGTGCTCAGCTTGCCAGAGTAAGCTGGCTCCTGGTGAATGTTTCTAATAATAAATACTCCACAGACAGAACAATTACTGGTTCAAGTCCAGCCTGGGATGTTTGGAAGGGGAAAAAATGTATATAATCTCCTTCCAATCAGAAACACAGGCAGCAAGGTTAAAGAAAATGTGTTTTGCAAAAGAAGCAACAAGAATACCAGAAATACCAGCTCCTGAGCTGCCACCAGACTTGAAAAAAGGCTGCAGGACCTATGCAATCAGACAGCTCTGAGCCCTGGAAACCAAATGGCTCCTGTCATTTCCCTCAGATAACTGTCACAAGAGTGACAAACTACTTGATTACCTGTTCTTTGCATTTCCACCTTTTACATTTTTTTTTCCCTGTTGGCTCAATGGACAAAGCCCCCTAAGTCTCTGCTTCAGAAGCAACCACTCCTTCTTTCTTCATAGAAATAGGGAACAGCAGAGAGAAAAAAAGTGCATCTCCAACAAAATGCTTGTTAATACAACCAAACTCATGCTTAGGTATCTGTGAATAAGCCATAGAGGTCATGCATATAGAGCAGAACACTGAGAGAAAAGCTCAAAAAAAAGGGAGGCAACTCTGTCCTTGCCTGCTGGTGAGACAGTACAGTGCAGTAATCCATGCCTCATGGACACTAAAAAAACCTGGATCAGAAAAAAAGGCTGGAAGGTGCCTTCCACCTGAAAACTCAACTCCCTAAAATGCATGGAACTTAGCCCAAAGAAACCCCAAAAAGCAAGGGAATGTAGTGAAATTATGAAAATTTAAGAAAGCGAAGGGCTCTGACATTCTGTCTCACCCTCTGCTAGAAGCTGAAGCCTGACAACTGCAAAAAAGGTTTTTCATGAGTGTTTTCCTTAAAGACAGGATCTGGAACAAGAAAAATGGTGGATTCTCTTTCCAGACCAAGGCTGGGCACCTCTAAAAAGGCATGCTTTAGCTACTGCCAATTTTACTAAAAGCAAAAACACACACACACACACACAAAAAAAAAATAACCAAACAAACCAAAAAAACCAACCAAACAAACAAACAAAAAAAACACCACCAAGAAACACCACCAAAACCAAAAACCAACACTCGCCCAAAAATCACATTTTGGGTGCTTAGAGGCTAATGAATGAAAGGTGAGAATTAACAGAAGCATTATTACCATATTACCTACATTACCCCATACATCCTACAGACCCTGATGCAGGATCCACAGCTTCAGGTTCCTAATTAGCCAATCTAAAAATCTGCCTGAAATGAAAGAACACAGTTCCCCTCTCTCCTCCCAGCTCTGAACTCGTGCATGTAGGATTCTACCATGGGCCAGTGGGCCACCATGGGCTGTGACCTGTACTAGCAGAAAAACTATTCCTCAGATCCATTTCAGCTTCAGTCAAGCTGTGCTCTGTGTTTGTCTCCACAGCAGGAAGCTCTTGGCTTTCTGTGAGATCACAGGATTCAGTCCCTTCTGCTTAAAAACACTGGAGTAACTCTGCCTGAGGCCAACCTTCTTTTTTTTTTTTTTTTCCCCAAGGATAACAAAATTTAAATAAACCAGTTAGTTTCGAAAAATTCCTTGCACAACTCCTAAACTAGTACATTTCAGAAGCCTAATGCAGCTAGATTCTGTTTAAATAATTCAAGACATAATTAGACCACAAAGTCTAAGTTTCCTAATACAATGTCACCACAAAGGTGACTTCTATTCTCTGGCTGGGGTGCTACAGGAAGGAATCAAGCAACTTTCATGAAATGAGGGAAACGAGCCAGACAATTTATTAGAGTGTCCAATCAAGAGAAGCACTGTGCTGATGCCTCTATGAAGGTGAAAGTATCAGAGAGCTACACCATACCTTTATTTCAGTGTGCAGAACAGGCACCAAGCATTTAAGCTGCATGTCAAGAAGTCAGGGGCAGGAGCAGCACAGCAGGTGCTGGGAGGCAGATTCTCACAAAGAACTAGAAGATCAGGGGGGAAAATGGGCTAAATTTTAGAAGAAACATCACAAACACACACACACATACACAGAAAGTGCAGTTTCAGGATTATGGGGTGTTCAAATGGAACCCAAAAAACCAAAGAGATTCAACAGAGGTTTCAGAGGTATGGTAGGGAACCAGGATGAGTGGGTTCAAGGGTGAACATGGAGCTACCCAGGCACATCCTGCAGTGCTTCATGGAACAGGTACACAGAAAAAGGCCAGGTCACTCCAGGGCAGACAGGGTACTACATACTACAAAATAAACAGATAGACTCACAGGAGATAAAGAAATAATTTTATATCAAGACTAAATGGAAAAAATGTAATAGTAAAGCTACCCCCTCAGACCAGAATAAAGCAGCAACAGTGACTTGCCATGTGAGAACAGATGGCCTGTGCCTTTAGGAAACAGGAGGCAATGGGGAACTTCAGTTTCCTCATGCACTTCAGGATATATTACCAAGATGAAATTTTAAATACAACTTACAAATAATTCCACTTTGTTGGATAGAAATATCTATAAAATGTAGGTATGTATGTATGTATGAAAGAAATGTATCACCTTTATAAAGAAAAACAAAAGAAAAAAAAAAAGAAAATTCTTTGGCCAGTGCAACTTCTACTTCATTTTAATTCTGACTTACCATGCCAACTGAAGATGTTTAGAATAGAAGATGTGTGCAAAAGAAGCAAACAGTACAAGTTATTCCAGGTGATGATGTTTTCTCCTGACGATGTAAAAGACATTAAGTACATCCTTATGGATAAAATCTACATATTTTCTACCTCTACGTGACCAGAGGCCACCCAGCCAGTCTGCTAAATGATAGACAGATAAGGAAGGGAAAGACTGAAGGAAAGATCAAAAAGAAGATGCCAAAGATTTTTGGCTGCTGTTAATTTTGAAGCTCTGCAGAGGATCTGGAAAATCAGTGTTCCACAACAGACATGTTTAGAAAAGATTAAAAATCAAACTAAGTGGCAGGCAGAAGGGAGAAGCCCTGATTTACAGATTTATTAGGATAGGCAAGGTGCTTTTAGGAAGGCTCAACAAGCACAGAGATGCATGTGGTATCAGAGCAAAGGCTTGGAAATTAGGATGTTCCAGGATAAAACGAAAGTTTCTCTAAAACTAGTAAATGGCTAAAAGAGAGGAAAACACATAGGAATGCAGAGCTAGGCTTCACAACAAAGTGCTCTTAGCACACAGGTCACACCTTGTGTACATGAAAAATTACTCAGGCCAACAAATAAAAAGCCTGAAAAGCTGTATCCTGCACCACCAAGATGATAAGGGGTGTAAGCAGAGCAAGCACAGTGTGCCCATCTTCTTAGCCTTTCCTTGAGCATCATCTCTTGGTAGAGAAAGGATTGGAGCAATCCAGGGGTTTGGCCTGAGCAGCTGAGTTTATGATCCTGTAACCAAAACCTTTTCACCAGACATCAGTGTCTCCCTTTGTCTTTTCCCATCTGACTGGGAGGCCACCAAAGCTTTGTACAACATCTCCTTCTGCACGGACAGAGAGGAATCCACTTCCATCTGCCACAGCTGATACCAGATTTCTTTCTGAAGGCTGAGATGCCTCATTTCTTCTAAGAGGAAATCTGTGCCCACAGGCATTCTCTGCTCTCCACTGCACCTACCTGGCTGCAGCCAGCCCAGGATCCAGTTTGTTCCTTTCATATTGCTCACCAAATTAAAGATGACACAGCTTGACACCAAAAGGAAAGGGTTTCCAAACACATCTTATTTGATTAGCTCTACAGTCTATCACACTGTCAACATCTTCCTTTTCAACTCCAAAAAAAAAGATCCTTTCCCATGTGTGCAGCTCTTGAGTAGTGGAGAAGGCCCAACAGAAAACAGTGTGAGACTGGGTAAGACCAAAAGGGACCAAGGGATTGTGAACCCCATGAAAAAACCTACTGTGGCAATTTCACATTTTCCCTGTTGAGTCTAATACATTGATGATAGCAGTCTCCAAAAAACCAGAAAAGTTCATTTGAGAAACCACTTGATACATTCATGTCCAAGACACATAATCTATCGCCAGATTATTTTCCGTATTTTTGGGGATAACTGCTATGGCTCTCAACAGTGTGAGCCACAGGCACTGGGCACTGTTGGGCAGAAGAGCACGGCTTTGCCTGACCAACAAGGATTGCCACTCTCCAGTTCATTGCTGGGGAAACTCTCAAATGCAACAGTCTTAATTTTCAGATGCACCATGTCAAAGCCACATCATCTCCCTCATCTCTCATTCCTAAATGAGAAATTCCTAGAGCTTCAGTAAATACCCAACAGATTCTCCCACTCTTCCTCTAGACTAGGGAGGGAGGTCTCATAGCTGGCCTTCCTTATTCCTCCCTCTCAAACCAATCTTAACATTTATTCCAAGGGGATTGTGTCCCACAATGACATCTAAGGGGATTTCATGATGTTTCAGAGGAATAGCCACTTTTTTGTTATCTTTGATGGAAGAAGAGAAGGGAAGCACTGGTTGTGTCCACTCTGTGTCTTGCTCAGTCAACTAACAGAGCTAAAACAGTTTTTTAGCAAATGCTTCCACAATCACTCCAGCAAATATTTGGCTGCATCTTGCAATGCTCAGAGTAGAAGACACCAACGAAGCCCACACATCCCTAAAAATTAAGGAAGTTTACAAAGTCCTTGAAGATTCTATAAACACCTGTTTCTCTATAAGGACCTATTTTCTGTCCTCTGCTCTGTTTTCCAAGTGAATCAATGTTACTGGAAGGTCACTATGGAGCTTTGGCCAACAGATCTAACCTAGGAGCTTCCCAGGATGAGGAACCGCTCCCGATGGGTCTTTCTGAACCCTGCACGTTGATACACACATAGGTAAGACTAAGGCAAAAACCTGAAAGGACACAATTGAAGAGATGAGTCCACAGCAAGACCTATGTGAGAGGAGTGTCTACTGATAAACCATAGAATGATGTGTCAATCTTTCCATAAGAGAGAGCAAGAAACAGCATGAAGGGATTCTCACACTGAAGATACAGGAGAGGGATTTGGCTCTTCCTAGATCTGCCTGATCATTCCTGCTTTGGAAAACAAATGCCAACTGCTTCCATTGGAGGGGAGCTCCAGGCTGCCTGGTGTAGCACGGAGATACACTTGCCTTCACCAGCAAACACTGGGGATGGGGAGGGAAGGAAATCCACCATGCATGGGCCATCAGCACCACTTCATTAGCACCAACACTGGGGGCTGATGGAATAGATTTCCTAGCACTAGAGACACTCCCTTCTGGAGCACCAAGAGCATTGATCTTACAGGGATCTAACTTTTCCCTTGAGGACTATACAAAAAAAAAAAAAAAATAAAAAAAATAAAAAAAAAATTAGGCAGGTGTCCCCAAGGCTGACCCTGATGAAAGTGTTGTACTGGAGGACCAAGAGCATTGATCTTACAGAGATCTAACTTTTCCCTTGAGGACTGTACAAAAAAAAATTTAAAAAAAAAATTAGGCAGGTGTCCCCAAGGCTGACCCCGATAAAAGTGTTGTACAAGAGATTCCAGTCTTTTATTTTGCCAGAGAAGAGGAACTTAGCCTACTCCTGAAGGAATGAGATTATCATAGAGCATGCAAAAGCACACAGCAGTAACAGCAGTGAATACCACATACACCATTCATGAGCACCACATCTCAAAAGTTTCCACCCATATCACCATGAGGATGCTCCTTATGAGCTGGGTGTTCACTGGCACACAAAGGAAAAAAAGCCAGAACATTAACACATCATTCCTACTCTGCCCCTCTTTATCCTTTCAAAAGAAGGCAGCACACTGAAATGTGGTGGCACACTGACACTCGTCAGACAGAACTAACACTCTTTAGTCAGAGCACCTGTACAGGCACAGCACCTAGGAGCTGAGGGAGCATTAGCACATCCTGTAGCACAACACAACACAAGGCTAAATTCCACTCATACAAAGTCCCCAGGCTGAAAATCTCTGTTGTGACTCATAGAGAAGTTTGTTGCTAAAAGGCAACATTTTCAGTGACACTACAAGAAATCCACATGAAATGGTAGAATTAAGAAACCTTTCTTCTATCAATCAAACCACCTTGCAAGCCTAAGAAAATCCAAAATAGATTTGAACTGCTCAGAAACATGATACCAACAGGTATTGAAGTCCCCACCCCTCAAAACCCACAGTGGGTCTTGAACTTGTCATGCAAGCAGCTGTCAGACTGACAGTGTCACTCCAGTGCTTCGTACAGCATTCTGGTTCCCTGCTAAATCCTAGATGCACGTCAAGGTCATGCTGTTCATCCCGAGAGCGGGTCAGACTCAAGTTACCGGATCCCTCCTCTCCCGGAATGCAGGGAAAGCACAATGACTACGGACACATCCAGCAATGTCAGCCTGGGCGCCACGGGCAGCACCGACACCACAGCAGGAGCCCCAAAGCTTCAAGAGACACGGCCACGCACACAGGAGCACCATTCCCACCCCGCCAAAGAGGAGAAACTCTCAGCCTCCTGCCTGAAACCCGAACGCCACGGAGTTATCCCAACGTAACGCGACAGAAGTGCTCCCTCCCGAAAGACCTCTACGGAGCGGGCTGGCTTGCCACATGCGGCTGGACAGGCACCCGGTGGCTCCGGGCAGGATGCCGTGCCCAGCCCCGGGCGGCACCTGACCTCCTGAGGTGGCCGACACCCTCCGTGGGTTTCCCCAGAGCCCGGCCCGGCACAAGGCCGCGGGTGCTCTGGCACCTCGGCCCCCGCCCGATACCGGGACCGGCGGCGGCCCCCGCTACCAACCCAGCGGGGCCGCTCCCTCCGGCGGAGCCTCTCAGGGATCGGGGCGCCCCCGCCCCTGCCGTGCACGGCGCAGCGAGGCCACGGCCCGCCCCTCCCGCGGTGGCAGCCCCGGGCATCACCACGACCCCCGGCCCGGGCAGGAGCGGCGCTGAGGGGCGGCCGCCGCCCGGGCCCCCGCCCTGCCCTCACCTCAGGCCGTCCCGCCTCCCCCCGCCAAGGAGGTGGCCGCGTCCGCCCCTGCACTGCAGCTGCCGGCACGCCGCCCCCCGACTCCCCGCCGCCCCTCTCGGCAGTTGGTTCTCCCCACCCGGCCCACCTTCTCATTGGTGGCACCGAGCCGTCACTCCGCCGCTGGCCCGCCCACCCCCGCCGGCACGCTGGGAACCCGAGTTCCGCGCGCGGGACTCTCTCCCTGCGGCTGGAGACGCCGGGTGGGGCGGGAAACTACATCTCCCGCAGTGCTCTGCGCGCAGCCCCAACGCGGCACGGCCCGGTGCGGTCCCCGGTCCCACATCTCGCAGGCCGCCAGCGGGACGGTCCCTCCCTCCCTCCCTTCCCCGCCCGTGCCCGCCGCGGCCCGGCCCGGCCCAGCTCACCTGGCCCCGCCGCCGCCGGCGCCTCCCGCTGCGGCCGGCGCAGGCAGCGCATGCCCCACGCCCTTCAGTGCGGCTCGTTGGGCGAGGTGCCGCCGGCCCGGCGCGCTGCGGCTGCGGCTGTGGGACGGGCCGGCCCCGAGCGCATCCTCCCCCTCGAAGCCGCGGCGGGCGGCGGGATTCGCCCACAATGCACCGCGCGCCGCACCGACAGCATCAGCCTGACATCACCCGCGGGCCGTCCCCGCCCGGCCGGACCCGCCCCGCCTCTACCGTCAACCGGCACCGGGCACCGACTGGCGGCACATGCAGCTGGGCACCGCAGCGCCGCGACTCCGCGGGCTGGCACTCGGCCTGGCACCGGGAACAGGACCGGCTCGGCGCTGCGCCCCCCGGGACCGGGAACGGGACCGGGAACGGGACCGGCATCGGCAGTGCCGGCAGTGCCAAGGCGATCACGGGCCCTGCCAGGACGGGGACTGGTGCTCGTCTCTGCGCTGGTGGCATCAGCGCTGGCATCAGCAGCATGGCCCTGGGCACTGCACTGCCCTGGGACTGGGGCCAGCTCTGGCACAGGCTGCACAGGGCCGGGTGATGACACTGTCGGGACCAAGGCCAGAGTCAGCACATCTGCCTGAGGCTGTACTGTGCGTTCCACAGGGACTGGCAGTGGAGTCAGCCCCAGCAGTGCTGGCTTGCAGCTTTTTACTCCAGTCCTCTGGGGCCGAGGCCAACAAGGGACTGGTGCACTACACTGCACTGCACGAGGCAGCATCAGCACAGGCTGGCCAGGACACTCCACTGGCACCGGGAGCAGCACCACCAGCAGTGACCCGGACACTGCAGCGCCAGGATCAAAACCATTCCCCATCCAGACAGGGCCATGTCTTGTCCTGCCGGGGCTGGGAACAAGCCCAGCAGCGCACAGCTGGGTGCAACACCCCACAATGACAAGTGAGCTTGTCCCTGCGTGCAGCTGAGCAGCGTGCCTGTCCCTGGGCAGTTTTCCTGTTGCCCTACCCTGAGGGGCACAGCTCCCTGCTCCAGGGAGGTGCCATTCTCCCTGCTCCAGCTCACTGCAAATGACACTGGACTTGAGGCCTAAGGGGAAGCCAGTGTGATGTGGAGATTGATCAGCAGGCACTTTTTGGAACAAAGCACATAGCAAACCCAGTGTGGGCTGCTGATGCAGGAGAAGAGCCAAATGGGGAGGGAAGTTCTGTGTTGATGGGTGTCAGCAGCAGCACTGAATCCCCTTGGTTTGAAATCCTGCCTTGAGCAGAAAACTCTTGAGGATGGGACAGCTGATGGCCTGGCCTGTATAAAAGCAGTCTAGTTATCTGGATATTTTTAAGTATTGTTTTTCTCCCTTGTCACTCATTGGGTACTTATTACACGTTTATAAATGGAAGTGCAGCAAATCTACGTTTTTCACACAGTTTTGACCTTTGTTTCAGGTGTGCTCAGATGTGAACAGACCTGACAAAGGTTCACATTCCAGATTAGCTCAGGTACTCAGCTCCTTCAAACCTGCTGCAGTTCCTGTTGCTTTAGACATGGCCACAAGGTCCATGCTGATCTGTGTAAAGTGGTACCTGACCAACTGCATTTTAGCTTTATTTCATCCTTGGTCTAAACCTCCCTCTAAGCCTGCTCTTCTGCAGATGGAGCTGAATGGGCTTAGAAACCTGCTAGAACAGCCACCTGGGAACATGTCCAATTTAATCTGCAGGCAGAAATGTAGCTGAAAGTGATCAAAAGATTTTATTAAAATCTGGGTTAATTGTGACTTGGGAGAATTTCTAACACAGACCAGCATGTACTTAGCTCTGTGATGGTGTTTCTGCCTGGTCCTGACTTCCTTTGTGGAGTCAACTGTGTGCACACCATGTGAGAAAACCCTTGGAAAGGACAGTTAGGAGCAGATCAGTGATAACCAAGTGACAGTCGTGGATTCCACCACTTCACTATTCTTCTTTTCAGGTCATAAGGGAAAAACAGGAGGATGAGCAATTGAGAAACATAACACCTCATTGTGCAAGTCTTTTATATATTGACAGGAATCAAAGATGAGGCCAATAAGTAACTGCTGGTAGCAGTTAAGAATAGGAGTAGAAAGATGTGGAAAGTTGGGGGCTTTGGTTTTTTGGTGGTTGTTTGTTTGTTTGCATTTTTGTTTTGTTTTGTTGTTTTTGTTTTTTGTTTGGTTGGGTTTTTTGTGGGTTTTTTTGGGTTTTGGGTTTTGTGGTTTTTTTGGTGGTTTGTTTTTTTTTTTTTTCCCTGTAGTTCTGTCAGCAGAAGTCTCAACCCACTACTGGCATTGCTCAGCAGTGCCTGCCATGACACCAGCACAGAAGACCCTTAATCCAAGCCAAGATCTGCAGCTATTCAGCAGCTGTACCTATTACCTGCTAAAATCTCCTGCAGGGCAGTGAGATTGCCTGGCTGGTCTGGGGCCCTGTGCCAGGAGGCTTGGCTGTAGCAGGGAATGACTGGCCCTGGCAGCCACAAGCCTTTGGAAGCTGCCACACAGAGGTGGGATTTCCAGCTCCCCAGGCTTCTCCAGGGCTGGGAATGCCAGCATTCCTGTTTGGACTCCATAATGCCAGAGGGCCCTAAGAATGGAGAGAGATACAGTTGAGTGCAGGAAGCAATTCTGTGACCTGTCTTTATCCAGCACCAGCCTTTCCTGGCACACTCAAAATACTTAAAAATAAGAATGTGACACCCCTTGATTCTCAAAAAGTCGACAGCCTGATGCCTGCCTTCACTCCCTTGTTCAGAAAGTCATAGGTAGAACAAGTAGGCATTGGAAAATCTCTGGGACTTTTTTCACCTCTCCTCCTCTCTTTTTGAGTCAAGAGAGGAGATTTGGGCTTGTGCTTGGGTTCAGCAACCCATCTGAAGAGAGTGATCAGTCTGGATTTGAGTTGTGTTGCTGCTGGCCATGGTTTTCTCTGAGGAAAAAGGCATCCAAAATTTGAGAGTGGGGAAAGTTCTGGTGAATCATGAGCAAAACAAAACTTGCTGACAGAAAAGGAAAATCAACCTTGGTGGAAGAAAACCAGAGGAGGGTTCCCATATTTCAAGGTCTGGAAATGAAGCAGGTAAGCTTTAAGGCCAAATAATTTAAATTCATGCTTTCTTTTTTTTTTTTTTTTTTTTTGACAACTCATTTGTTTCGTGAAGAGCATTCTTCTGAAATCCTGAAAGGGGTAGGACTTGCATATAAGTCATCTTTGATAGAAAACTTTCGAGCAATCCTTGGGCAAACCAAGTGAAAGCTGAAGTGCTCTCCGTGCCCCCGTCTGGCACCAGGTGGCACACGTGCTGCTGCTTGGAATTTAGGGCTTGGACAAACGGAAAGTGACAGTCAAAACACAAGGAAGCTATCTCGAACTGCAGCAGCCATGTACTAATGCCAACTTTACGAGGAAATTTAAATTGTATTTATCCTTGCTTGTTACCTATAAAACACAGTAGACAAGTTCAGCAGTGTCGGAAAAATCTCACACAAAAAAAGTGCCTGGTGATATTTTTAGAACAGCAAAACACCCCATTTGTTTCTATCACTGCCAGAAGAGGCTTTATATCATACAGAGTTATTTCAACTTTTTAATCTTGAACACGAAATCTGCTTTGCCTACCCAAACCCTGGGAGTGGGCAGAGTTGGTGCTCAGGTAGTTTGGAGCTTCTTATGGATGGCACTCTGAGCTTTCAGACTCTGTGCTGGGAGGCTGGACCAAGCCTGTCTAAAAGAATTTGTTTCTTCGTGCCAGAAAAGAGCGTGTCTGCTATGGACAAGGAATGAGCTCTGTGTTATCTGCTGTAAAACCTTGCTCCTCATTGTTGAGGGTTTGCACCATGAAGTCGGGGTGAAATCTGCTCCCTAGATTTATATGGAGGGGAAAGTGTTGTGATGTCAAAGTATCTGGGCACCCCTGTTGTGGTGGTGAGTGAGACATAGACTTTAAAGAATATAAGATTTTAAAGAAATTACGATTTTAGTTAGAAATAAGCCTTATGGTTGTTGAAGTGAATTAAGAGCTTTGTAGTTAGCTAAGGAAGACTAAGCTTGAGTGAACTTTTTCCAAATAACTGATGGTTTGTCAACCTTATGTTTGCTTAGCTGTGCTTGCAACAATAAATAGGGAACCTGATAAATAGGTTTAGGGACATAGGACAATTGCAGAGACTCCCCAATGCTGAAACTCATTGAAAGTCACTGTACCTAAGGAAATGGGAGTCCTACCAACACCCATTTGTCACCATTTGCGTTGAAAAGGTAGAAAGTTCAGGGCGATGAAGAGTCATTTTACTTTCTCGTTTTAAACCCACTCCTCTTAAATGAGACCACCGACCCATTTCAAAGGACAAACTACGCATGCTTAATTATTTTTTTGCTAATTACCATACAAAGCAGGGAATGGGATGTACCAAGGTTATGAATATGCATTTGTATTTTGGATATTCAACAGTTTTGTAAATAAAATAGCTTTGTGATTTTCTGTAAAGCATGGTATGCTTTCGGGGAGTTATCCCACATGCTGCCCAGCACTGCAATAAACACAAACTTTCTAACTGCAAACTGTTAGAGAGGGGTTTTTTGTCCGTCTCAGTTGGATATCAGTATTAGATCAGTGAGGATGTGCACATCTATTCCAGCTGGTGCTGGGCTCCGCAGGTCGCACCCAGGAGGCCAGAGCCACCCCAAAAGGTGTCTCGTTAGACACAGACTCCTTTGGGGTCAGAGCCCTCCTTCAGCACAGGGCAGAGCAGTGATTCTTCAGCTCTTGTGATTCCAGCTCAGTGATTTCTCAGCTCCTGCCCTGTGAGATCTGCTTCTCTTTTTTAGCCGGCCCGGAAAGGAGAGAGGGGGTCCCCGTATAGCAATTCCGCGTGAAATAGCTTTATTGCAAGGTACCAGGGACAGAAAATACCCCGGGGACTAGGGGGACTCAGGGGGATTTTATGGGAAACTAGGGTGGGAGGGGAAAGGGTACAAAGCCAATCGTTTACAACATCTATATAAAATCTCCTGGAGGCTTGTGGGTCCTTTTAGTGGTCGCCCTAACAGCAAGCTTGCTTTCTTACCTTAGGCTTCTGCAGGGAGGGTGTGCCGGCCTCCCTCCAGGGCAGAGCCACCGGGGCCTCGCCCACCCCCACACACATCCGTGCAGGTGAGATCCCCACAGAAGAAAGTGCTGGGTCTCTCCCTCCAGCTGCAGGCGTGTCTCGGGGCGCTCCCCGGAGGGACAGGGTCTCTCCGGCCTCAGGGTGCTCCGGGGTGTGCGGGGTGCGGCGCTCCCGGAGCCCCTCCCCGGAGGCGGTCTCTGCCCGCTCCCTCACGCCCTCACGCCCTCCGGGTCCGGGCGGGCGCGGCGGGGGTGGCTGTGCCGGGCTCTGTCCCCATGGCGCTGGCGGCCGCCCGAGCGCGGGCTCTGCTCGCCCTCAGCCTCCCGCGGCCCCCGGGGCGGGTCCCGGTAGCGGCCCGAAGCTGCTGCAGCCCGGCGGGAGCCCCCGGGGCGCTGCCGCCCGGCGGGTACCGGGCCTGGCTGGAGCGGGCGGCCCGCGACCCCGCCGGCTTCTGGGCGGACGTGGCGAGGGGGTGGCTGCGCTGGGACAGTCCCTTCCACACAGCCTGCCAGCCCGGCGAGCCCGCTGGTTCCGCCCGCTGGTTCCTCGGCGGCCGCCTCAACGTCTCGGGTAAGGCGTCCCGGGATGGCTGAGGCGTCCCGGGATGGGTGAGGCGTCCCGGGATGGCTGAGGCGCCCCGGGATGAGTGAGGCGCCCCGGGATGGCTGAGGCGCCCCGGGATGGGTGAGGCGTCCCGGGATGGCTGAGGCGCCCCGGGATGGCTGAGGCGTCCCGGGATGGCTGAGGCGCCCCGGGATGGGTGAGGCGTCCCGGGATGGCTGAGGCGCCCCGGGATGGCTGAGGCGTCCCGGGCTGGGCGGGAGGCGTCCCGCGGGGCGAAGTTTCGCCAGCGGCTCCTCTTTGAGAGGGAAAACGAGGATTTCGGTTAGGCGCCGCTGGCAGGAAACAAGCCGGGAGTTGCGAAATGCTGGGAGCGGGGGGAAAATCCCAAGCCGTGATAAGAACCCTGGCTGGCTGAGCCTCTTGCTCCGGCGCTGCCCCGCGGGCGGCTGCCCTTCGGTCTGCGGAGATCGGCCGCAGCCCCGTCCCGGAGATGCCCAGCTTGGGCTCTGCGGGCTGCCCGGCGCCGTGCTGGCTCAGGCTGATCCACAGGTGGGGGACGGTCCCAGAGTTCTATGGCAGAAGCTGCCATGGGGATATTTTTTTTTTTTTTTTTTTTTTTTTTTTTTTTTTTTTTTTTTTTTTTTTACTTCTTTTAAACGAGGATCTTGGTCTTGTCCTTCAGTTTCACCACTCGACATGAAACAAGAGTAAAATTTGCCGTGGCTGCCCTGACTGCCTTTGAGTTTTGTCCATGTCATATCTGTCTTGAAGGCTCTTCTGTGCTACATCCAGTGGGAGTAAGCCCCAACCCCACCCAGGCTACCACTCAGTGGTGATGTCTTTTAACAGGGATGAACATTTCTGACCTTCATTTCTAGTTCCTCGGGGAGGGCACCAGTTCAGCAGTGCAGTAACTGTAGCATCTCTGGCCACTTTCTTTTGACAGCCAAAAGAGGAAACCCTCCTCAGGTCTTCCAGAGAACATAAGAGAGTGTCTCCTCACAGGGGTTGATGCCCAGCAGTGGATCCCAAGCTTATGGAGATGTGTGTACAGCCCTGTGTCCAGCACCCAGCAATCAGAGGATTTTAGCCAGAATTTTGTTTTCATAAACTCCTGTTGAAAGGAAGATCTTGTCTGAGCACAGCCTATCAGGGATCTGTTTCTTTCCTCTGTCAGAAAATGCCACTTAGTTTCTTTGCATACATAAAAGGAAATCATAGGCCTTTGAAACAGAATTGACAGAATTAAACAGGTTTGCTGTTGCTGGTTTTCTTTTCAGGCGTGCTGAAGGCAGTACTTTGCCACAGCCAAGTGGCTGTTTTTCTTTTAGGAGACTCCGATTTTGTCCTTTCACCTCTTGATTTCACTGGCTGCAGAAACATGGCAACAGTTCAGGTCCATGATCCAGAACATCCTGTGTGCACATCTCCCAGCACAGCTGAACCATCAGCAACTGAGTCATCTGGTGTTCTTTACTTGGGGGCCCTTGCAGTAGGATTCTGGGGACCTGTGAGTTTCAGGGCTTCTGGATTTCTTGCACTCATGCCCAGGACAATAACCTGGCAAACTACTGCATTTCCCACCAGGACATGTTCTCGGGAGCTTGTCTTTCTGAGACAAATTGTTTCTGAGCAGCCAAGGAAGCAAGAAAATGTATGGAGGAACCACTAGGGTGTAGTAGTAAGGGGAAGGTCACTAAATTGTATTTTGTGAAATGAGCAAAAGGCTCTTGTAAGTCTAAGATCAGGAAGGAAATAATAGCATTTGGCTCTGGTTCACCTGCTGGTTCTTACTGAGCACAGAGCTAAAGCTCCGACTTGGCTCAGCCAGGGCTTTCTGCAGCAGAAATTCCCTCTGAAGGCTGGTGTGCTGCTCACAAGTAAGAAAACTTGCTTGGGCAATGAATGCCACTTCTTGTGATTCACTGTAGCGTGACACATTGTGTCAGGGTGTAACTGCAAGGAGCTTAGAGGTGAGAGTTGCTGCTTGTTGTGGACCAAGCCACAGCAATGAACACAGGTAGAGGAAACCATTGTATAACTGCTTAAAGCGTTCCTCACTAGAGGTTTTGTCCTCTTGTATTGTATTTGGATGGCTTAAGAAATGGCTTTGTCTCTTTTTATAGTACTGCTGCAGGGTATTGCATTAAAAAAGACTTTAAACAGCTGAAGAACGCTTTTTCAGAGTTTTGAGACTAACACTTGATCTTTTAATGAAATGTGTTAAATTTTGAGGAATTTATTTCTCTGTGCACCTTCAGGGGCTCATTCCCACTCCGTGTGGTGGTGTGATCACAGAACAGCCAAAGCTACTACGGCACACAGCTTTTTTCAGTTTATCTGGAAAAATGAAATCCTTTCCCATCAGTATTAATATTTCCAGGAAATATTATCTGATACCAGCAATTTTTAAAAAGATTTTCTCTAAGTTATGCAGCAGTGTCCCTGACTAGTTGCCTATTCAAATAAAGTAACTGCCTTTGAAAGATTACAGTGCAGTAAGTGTGTGTCATATAGGCTTGGAATTAATACTTAACAAGGATTTTCTCTAACTATCAGGCAAGTTGCTACTGGACATGCAGGCAGGTTTCTTCTGTGGATTCTATACATTTCTTCAGGTTGGGTGCTCTCCCTAAGTCCTCCACTTCAAGTTGCTGAGGGGGAGAGATGCACCTTTAAAGGGAAATTTTATACATTGAAATTTTAGGATGTGGAATACACAGCCTGAGACAGGTTAATCTTTCCCATGGGTCTGACAATTTGTAGGTGTCTGAACTTTGAGTTTGCCATAGATCTTACAGCTTTAGATATTTTCAATTAGCTGAGGTTCAGCTTTTTGTTATACCTTGGAATAAAAATGTTTCACGTGAGCTTTAATTAGAAAATCCAAATAGTGCAGTGCTAAATGTGCCAGCTGGGGAAGACTGTCCGAGTTCTGTAGTGAAATGCTGCTCTGGGCAGCAAAAACATCAAAAGGGTGTCTTGTCTTTGTTCTGCTGGGAGCAGGGGAAGGATTTGGGCTGGCTTAAGTTTAAGTTTAAAGCTGGCTTCAGTGGAGCTAAGCTGAGCTGAATTGGCCATGGCCTCTCATGGGTATGCATCTGTAAGGCCACTGTGCCAGTGAAGTGTAGAATTTGTTGTGTAGCTTTACCAGAGCTGCAGATGGTCTCAGTTCTCTGTTACACTGTGTGTGCCTAGCCACCCAAAAACAGATGTTCCATCTTGCACTTGCTGGCTCTTGCACTTGACCAAGCTAGGTTTGCAAAGCACCTTTGGCACGATCAGGCTTTGTTTAAAACCTTTGGATTTTTGGGTTTTTTTTACAGTAAATTGCTTGGATCAGCACGTCGAGAAGTCTCCAAACAGAGTGGCTTTGATTTGGGAGAGAGATGAACCTGGCACTGCAGTGCACGTCACATACAGGTAGGGCACATTCCTGCTATGCCTGGCAGCGTGGGGGAGCAGGAAATGGGATTTCTTCACCTGACCGTTGCCTTTTTGCTTGCTGGAGATGTGCACGGGAAAATTTCCTTGAGTCACTTCTGGTTTAAGCAGAGTAGCAGAGGTCTGGCTGCAAACATCTTGTGTTGGTGGTCAACAGCTTGATGCAGAGCCCTGGCTGGAGGGGATTTTTAAGCTCCCTGTGTTTCTCTTTCCCATCCTCAGTGCAGTTTAGAGCAACCTTGAGGCTGCTCTGAGCGACACTGACTTGTAGTTGATGCTGTAGATTGCAAGGTTTGTTAGAATATGGCAAGTTTAAGCATATTTCTCTTCTGCTTGGTATGTGGCCTCATTTAGGAGAGTCCTGCCTTTTACATCATCTCTGTCTCTAGTGAGATTTAAATGTTTCCCAGACTCATATGTTCCTCAGTGCATGTTTTAGGGAGACAAGTGTTTGAGCTGCTGAATCTCAGCGAGCCAGATGTTTGTTCTGCTAGGGCAGAAAGCAGAGGAGATCAAGAATGTCCTAGCATCAGACCTTTACAGAATGCTTTCTGCAACTTGTTAGGATTCCTAGAGCTCCTTGGGTCTGAATAGGTTCTGCTGGTCTGATTCATCTCCAAAATTTATTAAAGATCCTGGAAACATTATTCATTGGAATGAGGAAAGTGGTCAGCAGGGACGAATGGGTGTAAAAATAACTTTGATAACTTTGGTTAGTGTTCCATGCAAGAGAAATAAACACTATCTGGTATAAATCTGTGAAAGAAGTGCATTGGTTTTAATCTTGGTATTGTTACTTGGCAGGGTGTTTAGGCCTGTTATGATATAAATACGTTTTAATGAGCCAGGTGGCTTGGCTAAGTGCTCTTGCATTATGCCGTTGTGATGGTAAACATGGAGATGGAACCAAAGATTTCTCCCCAGGTTAATGTATGGTATGTTTTTCTCCCAGGTTTGCACTTTTACCTCTTTCTTTGTGCCTCAGGCATGGAAACTAGGGGTAGGAAAGAGGTGACAATTGTGCTCAGATCAATCTGATAAGGGAAGCAGCTCAACAGACAGCACAGCCACATTCAAAGCAACCTCCTCATTCAACCTCCCCCTTAGGCTGCTACTTGAAATGTACTGAGCTACTGCAGACACTCAAACATCTTATCTGCCATCTCTGGAGATAAGGGACAGCCTTTCTGAACAGCAACAGGACTGGTTGTTTTCCTGGCCATGCCAAAATGCGTTTGGAAGAAAGTATATTTTTTTCAGCCCGTGGAATTGTGATTGCTGTGACACGAAGACAAGTAACCCATACCTGAAAACTGGACCCTTCTTTGTGCAGCCTTACTGTAGTAACTGGTACCAGAAAGGAGAACATCCGAGTGAAAGACCTATTGGCAATCTATTTTCTGCCTGTATTTGAGAACCATGTTTCTGTTTCTGCCTGATACTCTGGGAGAGATGTGACTGCATTTGAGTTTGTCAAGAGACTTTGGTCCTACCACGTGGTAAAACAGGTCACTTGGTTCTCTTCTTATCTCATTAAGGCAGGAATAGCTTTGTTGAAAACAGCAATACTCTGTGAGTGTTTTGCCTTTTCTGTGTTCTTTGGGCTGCATTTTTACAGGTTTTAAAGGGGACAGGAAGCTTTTCCCACGGTGTGTTGGCAGTGACTTCCCTTTGAGATAGAGCTTAGTTGAAAACCTTCTGCAGTAGTGCCTTATTTGAGCCAGAAATTTTGCAAGGGAAAGCATATCAGAGAAGGAAATGGCCCAGGAGCTGGGATGCAGGTTGAGTAGTTCTTGGTGAGACTTCTGTAGCACATCAGCCTCAGCGTGAAGAGGCAATGGGAGGGATGCTGGGTGTGTCTTGGCAGAAGAGACATGCCCCTTTCCTTAGGATTGGGATGCCCTGTAAATGGCACAGAGGCCTTAGAGTAAGGACTTAGCACTCTAGGAAGACAAAGACTTGAATTTGAGCACTGCCTTATGGAGCAGCTTTGAGTAAGGTCGTGGATTCAGCTGGGAGAGAGCTGTCCAGGGCTTATGTGCAACATACTGCAAGGCACCCGTTTTTTGCATTATCTACTTGCAAAGCTTTCTGCTGTGAGCTGCTTCTCCTCAGAGATAAGCTCTGGGCAATACAAAGAAAAATGCAGCTGCTGGCCTGGGTCCTCTGCCTTCTCCTCTGGGGAGTTGTCAGGGACAAGAAAACAGCTGAGTGCTGGCCTTGTTCCCTTCACAGCCTGCAAAGGAAGAAGGTGGCTGTGCAGGAAAAGGGCTGGAACAGGCTTTCTCCTCCCTGAGGAAGGGAGAAACCTTCATCAGTGGGATGTCCTCCATGCACTGGCAGGAAACACAGCTGCACTGGAAAGTGCTGTCCCAGCTAGTTCATCCTTGGCAGAAATAAAAGCCTCAATTTGCCTCTGCTGTGGGCAAAGAGCTGGTGGGCTGTGCCATCAGTCAGCTCACATCCCTGTGCCCAGTTGTCAGCAAGGTGGGTTGTATTTGTGCAGCAGAGTTCAAGTGCTGTGTGCTAGAGGAAGAATTCAAACATCTGCTGGTGGGCAAAGATACCCAGAGCCATAGGTGAAACATTTTAATTTTGCACCAAAAGATGATGGCTGCCCTTACAAGCTCAGTTGTGATGATCCTTTTCACTTCTGAGTTTTGTCCTGTCTCTGTAGCTGATGCAACTCAGCCCTTCAGGAAAAAAAGTTCACTGGCTATTCTTGCTTTTTCCTCCCTGTGGGTTTCCTTTCTATCAAGTAGAAATTTAGCAGAGTTTCAAATTATCTCTGGGTTTTTTTGTTTTTTACTGCTTTGTAACAACAGGGAATACAACTCTCTTGGGCTTTGGTGGCTGCAGGCAGCACAGTGGGGACAGGTCATGCAAATCAGTTATCAAGAAGCTCTCTGGTTCTCCAGGGGCTAAGCCACCAAAAACTCATTGGTAGGGCAGCAGCTTAGCTGCACTGTGAGCTGACAGCTGAATTTAGTGTCAGAGGGGTCCAACCAGGCCAGGAGTGTTTTGTCCTGCCCTGTGGGTATTGTCAGGGCTCAGGGCCTTTGAAACCTTGCAGAGGAATTCCCCAGTGCATTTCTGAGCCCGGGTTTTTTAAGGTACTGTGCATTACAAAAGCAGGTGCAGTTGGTGGCTGAAACTGTTGGGTTGCAGCCTCTCTAAGTTCAACCACAGGAAGTGTTGAAGACATCAAGTAAAGTTATGCTAGCCCTACCCCTGTCTGACATGGAGTTATTTATTCTCTCTGGTGTTCCCTGGTTTTACCATGGTCTCTACAATTTATCCACCTGTGAGCCAGTGGATCTGCAAAGTCCCATGGCTGTTGTCAGTGGGAGCTATGGGAAGTGAGCAGCAGAATGCATGAGCTAACCTGTTTTTCAGAAGGGTTGCAGCTCTCAAAAGGAGGGTGGTCACGTCGGTGCAGAAAGTGTTTCTGCCAGAGGGAAAGTTCAAAATGCAAAATACAAAGCAGGGAAAGAGGAAAGCTAAAGGACCAGAAATTAAGGTCCTAGGTAGGTGGGAGAGAAGTGGCTGGATGTCTTCATGAGCAACATGACAGCTATGCCTTTAAAAAGCCAATGGATTCCTCAGCCTGAGCTAAAACAGATGAAATTGTACTAGAGATCACGATGAAGGCTGTAGCTGGGAGCCATGATGGTACTTACCATTGGCAGCAGAGCTCTTCTTCATCTTTCCAGAGCTGCCGTTGTAAGTTGAGGTTACAAATAAATCTTGCCCAGGCTTTCAGCTTTCCTCACCCAAGACAGCTCATGGACTTTTCACTTTCTCATCTGAAAAAGTTAGAAGGGGTTTTCCTTGCCTCAAGTTCAGGATGTCTGCAGGAAGGCTGGGCAGTTGTGCTCTAATGCCCACTTTGGACACTTGACCTGAATTTTCAAACTGTTTCAGCCTAATCCAAACTATGGTTCCAGGAAATAAAACTGATTGCTGCAAGAAATACTCAACCCAGCTTTTGTGCTATGACAGCAGAGAACATGGCTTGGGCTAAGGCTCTAAACCAGGTACTGTCAAAGCCTGTATATGGCATTGAATGTATTAAGAAAAAGTCTAGAATAATTTTGCAACAGGCTGCTTCCCAAAGAAGGTCCTGATGCAATTTTTATTTTTTTGTAAATGTAAAAGGAACTGGCTTCCTTTGTTTAGAAAGCTGTACGCTGCCTTGCTGTGGCAAAAGGTAACATCAGCCTTACTGGAAGGCTGTTTCTGCAGAGCCTCCCTGAAATGCGTCAGAGAGGTGCCACGTGGTGCTGATGGGTTTTACAGGAGTTGTTCCAGACACTGCGCTGAGCAATGGGCTCTGGAGACGCAGGCACAGCTGTATCTGGGGAGGGATCTGAGAGAAATATGGTCTGTCAGTTCCTGAACAGTGATGTAAGGGCAGGGAGAGCAGTGCTGTCTGTTAGATTAACCAGAAGGGCTGGCCTGAACAGTGATCTGCTGGCTCTGTTGGAGGGCCAGCCTTGTGGGTAGGTCTTGTGCTTAGAAGTGCTGCTGTGGTAGCTGAGGAGATGCCTGGTTAGTCTGGAAGACAACGGACTCAAGGCCTTATCTATGGGCAAAGTGGAAGCACACCTTATGTAGAGAGACAAAAGAGTTAATTATTAGTTTTAGCCCTTAACACTCTAATCTTCCTCAAATTCTTACTGGAATTCTACATCATACAGAAAGAAGTACGTCCTGTTGGTTACCACTGATACCCACAATTGTCCAGCAGCAGGTCCACATGTCTCTCACTGGTGCTTTGTCAGTGTTCATTAATGCCTCTGCCATCTTCCAGGCTTGCTTTGTTCTAAATGCACAGACTGCATCTATTGCTCTTTCTCCTTTGCAAATGGTCTCCCCTTCTGGCTCCAGCTGGTTGCTGCTTCCCCGTTTCTCCACTCTGCTCTGACACTTTACCCACTGGAGCAGTGTTCTGCTGTCCAATTTGTTCTCTTATTTGCTCTCAGCTCCTACAACTTGGTCTTGCAGAGGGTCCTCAGACTATTGTGCCATGAACTTGTCTGTCTCTGTCAGGAGGGGTTGGGCACTTCCTTCCTCTTGCAGCACATTTTCTTCTCCTGCAGTGGCTCTGCTGAGATCCTCCTGCTGTCTGCCCTGCTTGCATAGAGGGAGCTGGGTCCTCCAGGACCCTCTGTGTGCCCCATGGCTTTGTTCCTCTCTGGTGGTTATTCCTGCCTCCCCCTGCTGAGTGCAGTGCCCTGCTCCGAGTGGCTGCACTGAAATCCTTAGGAATGCAGGCAGCTGGTGGATATGCCATGCTACCAACACACCTCCTGGCCAGCATTCCATGCCATTGCCTCTGTGTCAGGGCTGGGGCACTGCTGGGTTTGAGGGTTTCAGGTACTCTTGGCTCTTGTGACCTTGTGTGATGGAGGAACTACAATGCCAAGCTTGGCAGTAGTAGCAGATGAGGAGGGTGATGATGGTGTGGTTTCCTCCTGCTCAGTTTGTTTAGGTGCAGTGACCCTGCACAGTGCTCATTCCTCCCCAGGATGTGTCTGGGTTGAGGACTGGCAGTGTGTAGCACGCTGGCATGTGCCAACTGCCTGCCTGTTAGATAACAAAATGCCTTTGAAGGAGTGAGGCAGTGAAGAGAAGGATTCCTGATGCAGTATTTCTGCTAACTCCCTTTCTTGAACTGGAAAGCAAGCCTGACTTGCTGCCACATGAGCCAAAAGATATACCTGATGCTCAGGGATTCATGGATTTCTTTGTTGGAGTTCTTGGCTCCACCTTTTCCTTGCTTTGTGTCCATGCCCTTTCTATTTCAGCATACAAAGAGGCAAATAGATCCTCTGAAGACTGATAACGACTGGATAAAGACTGATCCATGTTGTCTATCACCTTACTTACACACGCCAATGAAGCAAATGTTAAATTGGGTTAATCATAAAAACAATGAGAGCTGCTACCCTTGTGGTCCTTGAGTCCTGAATAAGCAAAAGGAACAAGAGGAATCACAGAGCTGCTCAGAAAACACACCTTAGCCAGAGATAGTTTGGCATTTCTGTATAGGAAAAAGAGGCTGCAGCTCAGAAAGCACTGGAGTATTTTCCATTGCAGATAAGTAGTTTTCATTGTACTTGCTTACAGCTGTCTTTCTGGAGCTTGTTTCCCTTCATGTGCTTTGTAGTTGAGCAGCTTTTGTTTTGCCTCTTTGTTATTTATCCACATTGAAATTTTTCTTTAATGCAGCATCAGATAAATTCCAGACCATAAAATGTGGCCTTTTAGGATAAGGCACCAAACCAAAGGTTGGGTGGGAATTCATTATTGCACAGAGTCGTTCAGTTCCTGAACTCAGTAAAAGCAAAACAATAAATCTAACTGACTGTGCACTTCCATGGTCATGAGGGGCTTGGGAAGAGGTGTTCCATGTTGTGCTTTAGAGTTTAGGCTGATCTTCCACTATAAGGGATTAGGGAGAATTCACTCTGGGGTGCAGCAGCTCCATCCCTGCTTTCTGTAGGCTTGTGGTCTCTCTGCAGGGACAGCTTTTACCAGCTGCTGCCAGAGAGCAGGCACTGAACACGTCTGGCCACCTCTCCAAGTTCAGAAATGGACTTTTAACTTGATATGACAGGAATTGTCTTAGAATAAATCTTAGGAAGTGCTGTGCCTTGGATTTGAGGCTTGTTTTCCCTGTCTTCATTCTTGGTTTAAGACAAGTTAAGGAGTGGACACTCCAAAAATTACTTATTGTCAACCCATAGTTTTGGTATTTCCAAAGCAGAGCACTTCAGCTTTTATTTCCGATTTGCAAGGGTTTAAAAAAAGGAACAGAATAATTTTTGATGAACCAGAAACAACTTTTTGTTTTATTTGCAGCTTAGCCACCAGTTGAAAATTTGGGTTGTTTTGTAGCTACAGCCAGTTCTGGGAGAAGAGGATACTTAAGATAAGGATTCATGCCTTACAGCTTATTAGGGAATGCTACCCCCCAAAATTAATTTCTTTGTTAAAGGGGTCCCTGGTGCTATAGCTTGGAACCCCTAAGGGTTCACAGGTGGCAGGTTGATGATGAACATGCTGGAGACTAGAAGATATTTCTCTTCTCTGGGCCTTGGTACTCTGAGAGTTTGTGAACCTGAAGGACAATTGTCATTCCTGGCAGGCTCTGCCAGCCTGCTGCTCTGAGCTGATGATTGGCACCAGAAGGAGTGCCCTGCTGCCCCTCTTCAGTGCCTTGTGCTGCGCCTCCTCCCTTGGCATGAGACCACTCCTCACCTGGCACAGTATCCCTTGTTCCCAAAGCCCTGCCACTGCAGGCATACAGAGCTGTTCAGTCCATGGCAGCATCTTGGTCCCAGGTGTACCTGCAGTTGTGTTATCCCCTGTGCTGGCATCACAATAAGGGAATGTGCAAGCCCTTGCCCACAGAGTGCTTTTTCATTCCTTAGAGGAACATTTTTGCTATTTTCACCGTGTCATAGCAGAGTCCCATGAAAAGAGACTTTGTTCCTGTTCTTCGTATTCCTGAGTTTCTCTGTGCAGCAGTGGCAGCAGTACCTGTGCTCTGCAAGGCTGCTGGGCTGCAGATGATCCACTTCTGATGAGAATCTTCTAAAATCTGTCTCTCATACAAGTGTCTCCAGACTTCTCCTTTCTTTCCTTATGCATGCAAATGTGTTGCTCACCCTTGCAATTTAAAGAGAAGCTCCTGCTGGTGGAGCACTTCCAGCTGTTGCTCGACTTTAAACATTGTGGCGAGTCTTTGAGCAACACTGCCCTTTCATCTTGTGTTTATCCCACTTGTGTTCCCAGCAGCTTCTGACTGAGCCTCCTGAGTAAAAAACACATCAGGAGTAACTGAAATGAACCCTGATTTCTGGAGGCAGCATGACAGCACCCGGCTTGCTGGCTGCTGTGGCCACATTACAGCCTGGCAGCTCTGGAGAGTGCCTGCAGCTCGCTCTCCTGTCCTTCTGCAGCAAGTACCACTTGGCCCTTTTTTCTCCTCTCCACAATGGCAGGGGCAGCCTGGCTACCAGCGTGCCCCAGGCCACCTTTCTTTAAGATACCCAGTGCTGCTGAGATGAGCTACAGAGGTGATCATGAAGCCTCACTCTGCCCAAGTTCACCTTTCCTTTGCTCACCCCGTATAAAATCAGGCTGTGCAGTCACATGACAGCATTCCTTCTGTGCCACAGGGAACTTCTGGATCTGACTTGCCGCCTTGCCAACACCCTGAAGAAGTATGGGATCCAGAAGGGGGACAGGGTGGCCATCTATATGTCTGTGTCCCCCTTGTCAGTGGCAGCCATGCTGGCTTGTGCCAGGATCGGCGCTGTTCACACCGTGATCTTCGCTGGATTCAGCGCCGACTCCTTGGCTGGGAGAATCATGGACTGTGAGTAGATGCAGACTGGGGAGCAGACGCCCCTGCTTCAGTCTCCAGGGCACATCCCAGCCTTGTGTTTTCTTGGTTCATTCTCTCCTAGCAGGACAGTTCACTCTCCCCTGCAGAGTGCACTGAGGAGCCTTTTCCTGAGTGACACATGCAGTGTCCTCTGGCCTTATTAAGAATTCTTAATAAATTGCTTAATATTCAGTGCGCACCAGATTATTGCTTGACAGCAGTGAAGCTGGAAGGAAAACCAGAGCCTAAGGGTAGGGCCTGGTTTGTTGTTTTGCAGTATAATTGCAGTGTTTCTTTGATGCTCTTGGACAGTACTAATTCTGCATTCTCAATTGGGATCCTGTGATTTATGTGTAGTACGGAAATGCTGGCAGCCTGCCCGTGCTCTGTGAGCCCTTGTGCCAGCAGACAGAGCTGTTCTCAGCCCCAAAGTGCTTGTATATCGTGATTAGGTTAAAAGTGATGCTGAAAATAGCAACGGAAGAGGGGAATAGCCAGTGGCTCATGTCCTAGCAGTCACATCAGTTTCTTCGTGGCTAGTGTCAGGGAGTAAGTCTTACAGAAATTGTCGTGTTCTTTTCTTCTTTTTAGTGGAGTTGATCTGCAGAGAGCAAGTACATATTTTAGTTATCCCTCACACAGGAAACTGGGAAGAAGCTGTTTTGCTTGTCAGCTTTGCAAAGCATGGATGGATGATTTAAGCTGCAGTGAGTGACACGTAGACTGGATGTTGGGGAAGACTTCCTCACATATGTGATAGGAATTGGAGTGGACTGCTGGGAAAGGGTAGAGCACATGTCATTGGAGTGTTTTAGGAAGATTGAAGGGATAGCTGTCAGAAGTGGTTTAGCTGAAGCAGACCCTGCCTTGAGGTGGGGGAGATAGACTGGATAGCCTATAGAGGTCCCAACTACCCTTAATCTGTGTGTCTCAGGTTTTAAAGTGTTTTCATCAGTGACCCTGACTGGTTTTGGCTGGCAGTGGTTCTGAGTATTTGTCACACATGTTGTCCTGTACATCACCCCCAAAGTATTGGAGGTTGGGTGTGCATACTAGCCTGGAGACAGGCTGGCATGTCTGCTAATTCTTTCTCTTTTTAGCTGGATGCAAAGCAGTTATCACATACAACCAGGGAGTCAGGGGAGGCCGAACCACAGAGCTGAAGGCAACTGTGGATGAAGCTGTGAAGAACTGTCCAAGCATCAAACATGTGTTTGTGGCTCAGAGGACAGATAAGAAAGTCCAGATGGGTGACCGTGATATTCCCCTTGAAGAGGTATGTTGTTGTTGGATAACTCCTTTCAGGTCTGGGTGTTGCCTAGGGTGATCTTTCTTTCTGTAAGTGCTTTTGGGACCTGAGTTTTGCTCCTTACAGCATCTGGATCTTCATCCTCAAATGGACTGCCTGTTACTTACAGTAATAGCATTGTCAGTTGAAGCAACTCAGTCTGTGTCTGGTTTATCTCAGCATGGGCAGGGGTTATGCTGCTCCATTTCAGAAGTCTTGCAAACAGTGCTGAGATTTAAGGAGTGTTCCCTGAGCCCCAGAGGTGGTGGAGACCATGGTGGCTGCTGTTACTTTACTGTGTTCAGACACTGTGTTGTGGACTGCACGTGCACTCAGACTGGACATGGTGGAAAGGCAGTGCAGAAATAATGAAGTTCCTAGAGAGGCTTCATCCAGCCTTGAACAATGTTGTGGTTGCCCTGTGGTGGGAGAATGGTGATGGTTTGGGAATATTTAGAGCCTGTGGAAGAAATCAGCAGTTGTTTTTATGTGTTTAGCTGGCACACATGGGACTCCAGCCTAATGCAGAAGTAGTTTTATCAGTTTGCTGGCAGCAGTAAACAGGAACTACTCATGCTAATAATGCCTGGAAAAATAATCTGCTGGCAAGATAATTGCTCCAGAGTCTCTCTGCTGGTCACATGAGATAGGAGGAAGTACTAGTATAAGTTAAACAGAGAAGACAAGTTTTACTCAGAAATTGTTTTACTCCTTACCCCACAAAGGACATTCTGATGATTTTCTTTGGTCTGCAAACAGCCTGAGGTACTTTAGTGAACCAAGAGCTGAGCTCATCCCATTACCAGTTTTGGAATCTGAAACAAAACAAGAATTGAGCAGTTAATGGTGTTAACTGTCCTTGCCGATCTTTACAGCAGCTGTACTTTCCAGCTCTTGTGCAATGGCTTACTGCAAAATGTAAGCTCACATTGCAATGGAACATATAAGGATTCATCCTTGTTTGAAAAACTGACAAGTCAGCCTGAATTGGCAGTGCTGAAATGTCATAATACCTGAGATGAGCAGCAGTGCTGTAACTCAGAGGCTAAGAATTACATTTTGTGAACTCTTCGTGTTTTATTAAGCTTTGCTTGTCAGACACTTTTAAACAACTGGACCTGCTGATGGTAATGTTCACTTGTAAGTACAGTGTGTTTACATTGTATTCTCATAAAAAGGCAGTACCAAGAAATTCCTCCAAGGAGCCACCTAATAACTCTTGCAGGAATCATTCCTCAGGACAGTACAGAGCTTGAGAGAAGCTCTGACCTAGCAGGACATTGCATCCTTCCCTCCTGTGCTTCTGACTGTAGGGATGAGGAGAGATCTCGCCCAGCTGGCCAAACAGGGGAGTATGAAGAGAGTGACAGAGGCAGGAGAGTAAAGCACTCTTCTGGGTAGAAAAATTAGAATTTGAGGATTAAATGGACAGGTCAGTCATCCACTGCTGGGGCCAGGGAAGGGAGAGGAACACACAGTTTAACTGTAGCACTGCAGTTTTTAGAGGAAAGGGAAAGTACTAGGCAGCACCTAGTCAGCCTTGCTGCTGCTGTCATATGTTTGCAGTCACATTTTGGATTTCTACCAGCAGCTTGCAAAGGCTTGAAATGTAAGAAGCTATGACTTACCATTTTCTTTCCCCCCCTGAAATGTTATTTTATCTGGCCAGTTCACCTTGACTTCTCTACCCACCAGAGATACTGGTGGAAATGTTAGGTGCTATGCACCCACAGGAAGAAGCTTCTAACCACTGTATTTCTGCAGTTTTGTATCTGCTAGCCCCAGCATTTCCAGCCTATGAAAACCTCATAAACCTACTTCATTTTTCTAATAAGACATGGAAGTCCTTAATTGGCCTTAATGAAATGCACTTGAAGGGCAATAAACGTATTTAAGCCCCTCTTTCAGGGTGAGCTACAGTACTCTCCCTCTGCTCTGTTTTAGCCTTTGTGGTAATTAATCCCACCAGGTGGAATATGATATATCCATGGTCATTTGTGAGGGGCAACAGCAATGGTGGCTCTTGTCTTTGGACAGTGTTGCCATGCTTACAGAGGGAGTGATGGTTGGCTCCATGTAACCCAAGTCTTTGTGTCATTACCACCTTTTCTTTCCTAGGAGATGACCAAGGCCGATTCCATCTGCACCCCAGAGAGCATGGACAGTGAAGACGTGCTCTTCATGCTCTACACCTCGGGCAGCACTGGGAAACCCAAAGGGATTGTTCACACCCAGGCTGGATACCTGCTGTATGCTGCTCTCACACACAAGGTAACTCAGCTGCCTCCTCTGGGAAAGGTTCCCTTCCCTTCTGGCAGTGCTAACAAGAGAGACCTGGGTCAGGGAGGAAGGCTGTGTTCTCTGCTTGCTGCTCCACTGGCTTATTGGTTGTAAACAAGCTGGAAGACATCTGAACTGTGTAATTAGTCTTCAGGATTTGTTCTGAGGAATATGATACGATGCAAACCTGAACACAGAGTTATGGAAGCAAGGAAGTGACAGTGCTGCTCTTGTATTTAAAATGTGCCACTGTTGGCTGCCCAGAATTTGCAGCTGAGGAGACTCTGGAAAGTATCTTACTGGCACTGGTAATGTGGATATTACTGTAGTATTTTGCACAGGGATGCTGGACATTTTTATTTCAGAGAGGATCTGGACTCTTAAAACAGCCTCTTTGCATAGTACTTGTCTGAAGAGCAAAAACTGTATTTCTCCTCTTGTGGTTGCACCTCTCTTCTACTTTTCTGGGTGATCTAGGGAAAACTATTTTAACTTCCTTTCTCATGAAAATGGAAAGAGTTAAGGCACTGCTTCTTGAAGCTTCTGGTCTGAGCTCTGCATATTAAAAGGTAACAGTGAAATGAGGAGAGGACTGTGGTGAAAGATCTCCATCTGGCTTTAGTGGTATCACCCTGCTTGTAATCACACACAATTCATGTGAAGGTTTTCTTTCTTTAGGCTGACATGGTTGAATTTTTAGAAGATTTGAATGTTCAAGTGCCAGACTTCTTCTCTGCATGAAGGGCATTTGTAACGTCAGCTTTTTTAAGTGACAGCATAAACACCAAGGCATCTCTTTCTTAGTCCAGAAGGTAGATCTGCACCCTGGTGCATTTTCTCCACCTGCAGAGTGCATGAGAGGGGAAGGCACTTGGAAAAGTCAGGTGAGAATTGTCTTTTCTAGGTAGAGGGATCAGCTGACTTGTGTGATCTCTGTGGTGTTTGCACACTCACATGTGACACTCTTGTCACACTCGTGGGGTTTTTGTTGGTGGTGGTGTTTTTGTGGGGGTTTTTTGTGGTTTTTTGGTTTTGGTTTTTTTGTTTTGTTTTTTTTTTTTTTTAGTTCTAATCTATAAACCTGATTCCTTATGAATCAGGGCCTCTTCACCATAAGGCAGAGGAGTTAGATTTATGGTGGGAAGCATTTTCCATATCCAGGACAATGAGTTCTCCAAGACCTTTATCTTGAGTTAGATGAGCAAGGACAGAGTAGCATCTGGAAAGTGATGCACTCATGCAGAGAAGCTAAGCAGCTAAGAATATTTCTCAGTAAATGCTTTATGGGCACCTATGAGTTCCTCCAGATCTCCCATGGAAATCTGTTGCTATTGCTGAAGGGTGTGAAACACTGTGGCCTGCAGTTTCCCTGTGACTCAGAATCAGCTCTACCATGTGGACCACCTGGAGCAGGCAACCTTAGGTATCCAAGGCTCTGAGCTTTGGTTGTAGCTTTGCTGCTCCAGCTGAGGAGCAGCTGCTGGTACAGCCTGTGTGTTTGCAAAGGTGCCAGGAGGCCGGGAGCCCTGGTGCTGCTCCCCCTGACTCGCTTCCTCACCTCGGGCTGCTCCTCGTGTGGCCGGGCCCCTCCTGCCCCGTGCACTGCCCTGCTCCCCTCTGGATGCCCAGCCCAGGGCCTTTCCTCTGAGCACCTGCCAACAGGCAATCAGCTGGCCTCACCTTTATCTTTGCAGCATGTGTTTGACTACCAGCAAGGCGACGTTTTTGGCTGTGTGGCCGACATTGGCTGGATCACAGGACACAGCTACGTTGTGTACGGACCGCTCTGCAACGGAGCCACCTCTGTCCTGTTTGAGAGCACTCCAGTGTACCCTGACCCAGGTGAGCAACTGCTGGGAAAAGGTTTGGCTAGATGTGGCAAAGGAGATTTGGAGACCTGTCCAGAGGGACCTGCCTGCTCGGGAGAGAGGTAAGCTCCATTATTTTGGATCATGTGTATGCAACACTCAGGAACATCTGTGAATCCAGGGAAGGGAAAAAAAAAAAGCACTGTCATTGCTGTTGCTTTGTACTCACAGTAGTAACAGCTCCAGCTTTGGCTGTTAACCTTTCAGCTGAGTGTTTGCAGCAGTATGTCAGTGCTGGAAGGGTAAAAAGGCCGTTTGTGATTTTGCAGGTCGTTACTGGGAAGTGGTGCAAAGGTTGAAAATCAATCAGTTTTACGGAGCACCTACAGCGATACGCCTGCTGCTGAATTATGGAGAGGAGTGGGTGAAGAAATATGACAGATCTTCCTTGAAGGTTTTGGGTTCAGGTAATGGGCGTGAAATCTTCATCTGAAGAAGGCAAAGGGTGCTAGCTGGTGAAATGAAGATGCCAGAGGATCTCAGCTGACCACATGGGATGTGGTTAGAAAACAGATAATAAAGCAGGCTCTGTGTCTTGCTTTTCAAATATTTTCTCAGCAGAGGAAGCAACAAAATCACATTTTGGGTCCATTGAACTTTTGTATGATGCCTGTTTCCTAGATTATTTTTCAGGACCACATTCTTGGCTAAAAAGATTTATCTGATGTTAAAGGGCATCACTTTGAATTCTACTGGCATGGGTGACCCAAGCTGCATTTTCCTGCATTATTTTCTCTTCTGGAGGTTCTTATTACATGATCTGCTTTGATTAGTTACTTCCAGTGATATTCATTGCTTGCCTTTTGGTCCTTCTGGAAAAAGTCAGTCCTTAGTTACATGAGTGCACCGCAGTCATTTGTCCACCCCAGAATGCTGTAAGCATTCTGCTTGGAGATCATGCATCCAGCTTGTTGTGCAACAAGAGGGAGAATGAACTCCTGCAGTCTGCTGGGTCTCAGGTTGTTTTCTTTCTTGTTTTGGTCTAGTGGGAGAGCCCATCAACAAGGAAGCTTGGCACTGGTTCTATCAGGTGGTGGGAGAAGGGCGCTGTGCCCTCGTGGACACGTGGTGGCAGACAGGTAAGAGGCAGCCTTGGGGGACCCTGACCACTGACAGGTTGCTGGTGGGGGGAGAGTGATCAACATATCAATTTTTGAAATTGATTTTTGACAAGTCTGTGAAAAAAACCCTCCTGGCATTTGGATCAGCTTTTGAAAGTCTCTGGGGAGTTTTTGCAGGTAACAGCAATGTAACAACATGTAAAAACAATAGCAGTGTTGGAGTTTTTGTTTTCCTCTAAATGTTCTTTGATATTTTGGGTGCTGGAAAAATACCAGTTGCTGCTAGAAATATGAGGCAGAGACTGAATTTCTGGACAAAGCTGGCAATAAATAGTCAGCTTGAATTGCAGAACTCCTTTTCAGTTTATTAACTGCACTGACCTTGTTATGGTCTCATGCAAAAGCACTGAAAGCACCACATGGCCACAATCTATACTTGGGTGTGCTTTGCTTTCCTTTCTGAGAATGGTCAGAGGGGAGGATGGAAAACTAAGCTGTGTAGTCAAAGGGACCTTTGACTACAACTTCTCTGGCAGATTGGAAAGGAGTGAGTGGAGGCTTGCTGGCTGTCCATCAGGTGGCTGGAGGACAGTGGCCATACCCACCAGCTGATGCTGGGGAGCACCTTCTCCCACCATTGAATTGATAATCTGTAGTTGTGTGGGCCCTGGAGCTTTGATGCCTCAGAAGGGATGCACTGGTATATTGGCAACTTGCTTGGCCCAGCTGTGTGCATCAGTTGAGGTTTGTTTGCTGTGTACAAGCTGCTGGACACAGTGACTGGCTGTCTCCAGTCCAGCTAGAGCAGAGCTGGTCTCTGCCTCCTGGCCTCCCTGGCCAGCAGCAGGGAGAGGCCATGTGCTGTCCTCAAACTGGGGTTGTGCTGCCTGGTGAAGGAGTGCTGCAGCTCCTTCCTGGCTCCTTCCTCAGCACCCAGTCCTCTCTTTTTCTGGGCACTAGCACTCAGGAGTTGCTAGAGGTGTCTTGCAATATGTCCTTCTCACGTCATGAGATCCTCTTTGCCATGGAGACAGGAGAACAGCTGCTGGCATTCTGCCCCTGCTGAAAAATAGTCTTAAACTGCCACTGAGCAGCATGTTCATTCCCTTTCCAGTCAAGCTGCTCCTGATTTGGTCCTTATTCCTGCTAGCAGGCTCTCTATCTCAGTGTGATAAATTTTCTTCTGGCACACAACCAAGTTCCATTTAATCCAGACCTGACTTGCAGGCTCTTTTCTTTTTAAATTTTCAGATTTGAAATAAAACCACCTCAGAATTCAGAGCAGCAATGTTAACTGCTATCTACTTCAACTACTGATTTCTTAAATCTTTTGGGTTCCTACACGCTGAGCAGAAGGAAAGATGACTGTCTAGGTCTTTCCTCATCGTGTGCTTTCTTTCTCACTGCACTGAAAGAAAACACCATGGAGGAGCAGTTATTTACTGCACATTGATGGAATTGAGAAGAATCCAGTTTTGTCCTAACACTTTTTGGTTTGTTTGTTAACTGGTGCATGCAGTGTTCATGCTGTGTTATCTATTTCCTCCAAAGCACAGTGTTAGATCTTGTGTTAATCTGTATTTCACCTGGGATTTTGGAGCAACGACTGTCAGCTGGGAGGTTAAAATACACTCACTAGACAGCTTGTTAAGCCAAGTGCAGAGTACTTGGTCTTACCTTGAAGCAGGTGTAGTTTTGCAGGTAAACAGTTACCAGCTCCTGGAAACATAATCTAATGATAAATATTCATGACATTGATTTTATTAGAAAGTGGAATCAATCTTTTCCTACAGTTGATGCTTTAATAAAAAGGAAACCAAAATAATCTTGGAAAGATGACATATGCCATTTAAATGTAAAAGGAGCGTGGGAAGAGATCACAGGAGCAATGTGATGGATGCTGGTTGTGGTCCTGCAGTGTCACCTTCCCTACACAGTTTCAGAATAGCTGGTTAATTGTGCTGCTGTGTGCAGTGTCCTCCACAGGACACTACTCTCCAAAGCAGCAACCTGTTGCCAGGTAATAAACCCTGGCAGGCATCAGCAAATGGTGATTTAAGAATCCACTTTAAAGTCTTTGGATGAGGCAAATGAGTGAGAGAGCAATTATGAGAAGCAATTTTAATAGTGTGGTGTGTGCAGATGAAAAATTCCTATGGCTCTTGCTCTTAAGATACCAGGTTGTGATTGACAGTAATAGAATCAAAGCTGTGTTTGAGTTTTAGGTATAGTTCTTCATGATGCAGAGGAGACACTAGGTGTTTTCACTTCTGTCACTGATTTCACAAAAAAAAAACCAAAAAAAAAAACCAGCCATGAACAGAAGCTGATTTTGAAAGACATCCCTGAATAGGCTCTGGATCATCTCACATTGATTTAGACTCCCCCCAAAGCAGTCACTGCAGTCTGTCTGTGGTGGCAGAGAGCACTTGCTCTGCTCTGCTGCCCGATGGGATCTCTCCAGGGCAGAGGGCAGCCTAGAGCAAAGCACCCATGCCCTGCTCAGACTCTGCTGTCCTTGCCCAAAGGCTGGCTGGGTTTGTACTGTGCTGACAGCGTGGGCACAGGTAATGTGGAAACACAGCTTTTTCCTGCCAGCTCTGCCTCTGAACAGAAAGGCTTCATAAGGGCAGGGGAGAGCCTGGAAGTTTTGCTTGATGTCATCTGCCAGTGGCTAAAACTGGTGCTTCTAAACCAATGTATAATAGGCCTTCACCATGCAAATAATTTTTAATAATGTTTTGCTACCATGGAGCTGCCTCGGGAGTGAGACTTGACTGCCTTTTGCGTGGCTGGGCTGCAGGGTGTGTAGGATGTGCAGACACCAGGTTGAAGCACAGCTCTCAGTGCTGTGCTGATGAATACTGGCTTAGCAAGAGCAACCTTCAGTTTAGTCAGGGTCTCTGTTCTGGTGCAGGTTTTGTCTGTGCAAACAGAGAACAGCAGGTGTCTGGGGTGCTTCTCAAGCTCCCCTTTTCAAAATTAACAGAAGCATGAAGTGAATGCATGCCCGTCGATGAAATGGTAAATACTACTGTGTGTAAGCCACATGTGAAACCATTTGCTACAGATCTAAAGCTTAAGGCCATCAGAGACCCTCCTTCATAGCTGGATGCAAATTCAGGGTCAAATTCAGCTGTTCCAACCCCTGGTTTCAATTTTCACAAGCTCAGCAAAGCTGTTAGAGGAATGCATTCTCTGTATGGCAGAACATACCTTTATTTATGGAGCTGTATTTTTAAAAGCCTTATTCTCCTTTGTTTTTGCTTCTCTCTTGTGTTTCTGAATTAGATTTAGAATAGAAAAGACCTCATTAAGGCTGGAGTCTGATTTAATGCTCATCCCAGCAGGAATGAAAAAGGATGATTAGAAGGTTCAATTTTGACTAGAAGATAAAGCTCAACCTGCCTGTAAGGGGCAGGTTAATCTCATACTCTGTAATAATAGTAATTCAGACTCCTGAAGTGCTTTTCCTGCTAGCCTTAGACAGCTGTAGAAACACTAGAGGGAGATAAATCCCCTGCCATGCTTATGCTTTCACTGTAAAATCACTTCTGGGTAGGAAGTGGGGCTGCTGAGTACTGCCCATGCCAGGCCTCTGCTGCTTTCAGATGTCTGTGCTCCTTGGTCCTACTGAAGTAATTCAGTAGCTCTTTCTTGCAAAGTGGCTTCACTGTTTTCTTCTTGACCTAAGAAGAGCTGGAATTTGCTTTCACCTTGCAGTAGAGGGACTACATCTATTTTGGTTTTCATTTTTCTTCCAGAAACTGGTGGCATCTGCATTGCCCCACGGCCCTCAGAGGAGAAAGCTGAGATTGTTCCAGCTATGGCTATGAGACCTTTCTTTGGGATTGTGCCTGTGCTCATGGATGAGAATGTGAGTTGGAGCTGTGCTGGGTGCCCAAACAAGAAGTTGGTGTGTGTTTCTGCTTTAATCACCTTTTGGACAGCAAAGGAACAGGACCCAGATGGATGCCTGTTTCTCCTTAAAAATGGCAGGATAGATGAGCAATTTATATATTTATATATAGAGAGAGTGTGTGTATCTCAGTTGTCCATACAGATTTGCCAACAGGGCATTGCAAGTGTCTAGAAGAGTTGTTTGCATTTCTTTTCTCCACTTGTGACCCTCCACTGGCAGTCTGCAGTGAGCAACAGGGTGACTCTTGCTGGGTTGTCACACACGACACAAAGAAATGACACCCACACACTGAGATGTCCAAGGCAGAAAAAAGGAGGTTTATTTATAACTTCAACATTTATAGAATTCCAGCAGTGACCATGGATTGGAGGGAGAAAATCTTCCTTTCCAACCACACTGGGCAGCCCAACAGTCCATTAGCAGTCTCCTCCTTATGAGAAGAATGCAAACGTGGTTAGATGGTTACAATAACAAAAGGCTGTTGATTAAAATTGTATCTGACTCCATTGCAAAAGGTACACACAGAAGGCTAAAAATGAAACTTTAGAAAACTCCTTAAAGAGACAGAGGAGAACAGCAAAAACCCAGACAACACTGGATCAATAACACAGAAGCTCTTTATTCTTCCTCTTTTGTTCACCTGTTGGTCCTTCCTGTGCTTGAGCCGGCAGGGAGAGGTGATAGAGGGCAATGACGTGTCTGGTGCACTCTGCATTGCCCAGCCCTGGCCTGGCATGGCAAGAACAATCCATGGAGATCACCAGCGCTTTATTGATGCCTATTTCAAAGCCTACCCAGGTAAGGAAAGTGCCAGGGGAAGGCAGTTTCACTGTGGTGTAAGCACAATGAATATTTTCTGCAGTACTTTCTGTTATTTCTGTACCATGGTGGCTTGGAGTCCGTATCACAGGTTGCAAGCATGCCCTGATGGTTTGAGGTAGTCTTGACCTTTATAGCTGTCAAAAGGGATGTATTTTCTAGAAAACTATGCCCAAACTTTAAAGTCCAAATATCTTTTTTCTGGAGCTTTGTATCTCACTTGGAAAAAGGCATATGGGATGGGAAATACCTCTTGCATCACTGAATCTTAACCCTGTGTTACAATCTTCCTTTTTAAAATGTGGCCAAGATGTCTGGTAAGTAACTAGAAGTGGCAGGGAAACATTTTTTGTAGGACATTGGACAAGATAACTCTCTTCACTCAGGAGAAGAAACTGAAAGGGATTTGAAAGCTACAGAGTAGGCAAGAATTAGACAGGCAATCCTGAAAATGGTACAAAATGGGCTGGATAATAAGAATGGGAAACTGGTGCAAGAAATTGAATGACCCCATAATCCCTTATTAGTCACTACATTTGCATCTGATGTCTTGTTCCTATTTAGTTGATAGTTGTTTAATTGATTTGGAAGGGCAGAAAACATCACTGAAAGTCCATGAATAGGGCAATAATGGGTCCTGGCAAGAACCACCTTCAGATTTCACAGCAGTAGCTGCCTGCTGCTTCTCAGATGTGGCACTGGAACAATTCAGATGGAGACGTGGTCTTGGTGAAGAGCTAACACAACCTGTGTTACTGGATGTGTCCTCGGTGACACTGGGTTTTCCAGGAAACCCTGGGTCTTGATCAGTTTCCATCAAATGCTTTAGACCCTCCATTCTTATCATGGGGTGGAGTTTTTAGCTAATCTGATAGCAGTGTTTCTCCCATATTCAGGTGCTAGAGAGTCACTGTTATCTGGGATCTCAGTCTTTGTTGGCTGGGAGGGAAAATGGCTTTTCATCCATCCTAGTGCAAGTGATTAAAAAAACCTGGCAGTTTTTCCCATGTACAAAATGTAATAGAGCTGCTCCCTTTCAGCTGAACAGATGTAGTTTTCCCTGCGTGCTGGGGCGTAGCCAGCAGCAGTTCTGAGCTTGACCTGTGGCATGATGGCAAATGGCATTTGAAGTGGTTTTGCCTTAGCACTGTGTGCACCAAGAAGTCTGAGCACACAGCTGCTGTGCAGATGTAGGCATGCACAGGACGGAGAGATCAGAGATCCCCTCTTGGTTTTGTAAATCCAGCTGAGCATCACTGGGTTGTGCTGCTGGACTTGGTTTTACTATAGGAACGTCAGCCACGGGTTGCTGCAGATTGCCTGCAGTGAGTTGTCCATCTTGGCAGAGACCTGAGCTTCGCTGTCCTGGTGCTGTTCAGGTGCTTATTAGGAGCCAGCACAGCCCAGGTAGAGCAGAGGAGGGCCAGGGATGGCAGAGGGAGGTGGGAAATGGTGATGAGGCAGGTCACACAGCCCCTGAGCTTGCAAAGGCCAGCGAGCTGCCTGACCCACCCTGCCCTACTCACCATCCTGCAGTATGGGCTGTCCTGCCCCAGAGCCCCAAACTGGCCCACTTGCTGCTGCTGAGTAGCCCTGTGTCTTTGCTGCAGGTTACTACTTCACAGGGGATGGTGCTTACAGGAGCCAGAAAGGCTATTACCAGATAACAGGGCGCATGGATGATATCATTAACATAAGTGGACACAGACTGGGGACGGCAGAAATAGAAGATGCAATGGTAAGTTCCAAGCAGGCAGAGGTCCCTTGACAGGGCTTATCTGTGAGGTAAGGTGACCCTTTCAAAGCAGCTTTTTCTCTTGCCTTCAAACCCCTGCCCCTGCATAAACACAGCTTGATGCACGATGAATAGCAAAAGTGCAAGAGGAAACAGCTCCCTTCTTGAGGAGACAACAAATGAGCCATTGAGGGGAGCTGCACTGTGGGCAGTGCCTGCAACTGAGCTGTCAGAGCTGTCAGAGTTTCCTCTCAGTGATGTTGTACTGTTGCAGATGGTGTTTCAGATGCTGGTGGACACTCCCTAAGTGTCTCTCCTATTTCTTCCTTCCCCTCTGCTAACACCTGACCTCTCTGTCCTAAGCCTGTGGTTCCTGCTTATTTGAACTACCTGAGGATGCCTCAGGATTGAGTGGTGTTAAACATAAAGCAACCTTGGTTTATGTCAGCTGCAAATCTAGCCTGTTGTTCTGAGAGAAAATAATATTATCTCTGGAAATTGAAAACAAAAAGCCCTCACAGTGTTTATATTTAAAACTTGACCTGTGTATTTATTTCTGTATTATTTGCCTTGCTTGCAAATGGCACTTAAATGTAACATCCGATGAACTTGAGCTGTGTTCATGTGGAACACAGGATCCTACTTTATCCTCTGTGAGTAATTCCTTTGTCTGTGCAACTTTCTGATCATGGCTATAGGATCCAGTTCCTCTCACAATTTATGTATGTGTATGCATGTGTAAAAGAAAATATATTTATGTGCCTAGATTGCTCTGTGATGTTAATTTTCATATTTTAATCTAATCTAAGATAACATAATCCATTCTTCGGTGTGGGATGCAGATACCTGATTTCTTCTGGTCTGTGTACTTCTTACTGCAGAAGAATGTTAAATTAAACTCTGCAGTGCAACAGAAGTAATCACTGTTATGTAGCATAATAACAAAAATGCATTTGGGTTAGGGAATTAAGAAATCTGATTCTTTCTGCCTTCTGGTGTGCTCTGGGCACTTATAAACCCAAGTCCATTGTGGACTGTGATATTGGCAGCTTGGCTTTTTACCTCTGCTGGCCACAGTTCTCTGTAGCACTGAGCACTACGGGACTGGTTTTGCTTGTGATTTGGCAGTGGCCAGTCCCCATTTGGGATAACAGTCATGCACAAAGAAAGAGAAGGAGGGTTTCCAGATGTTGCAAATTCAGCTTGGTGCACAGTAGGCTTAGCAGTGGATGTAGGAGTACTTATTTTCGTGTATAAAAGCAGGGCCAGTACAGAGCTACTCCCTGAGAGCTCCCTGAAAGCTTTCCTGTTGTGCTTTCAGCAGGACCTGTCAAGGGGAGAGCGAGTTCTGGCAAGTTGTTTTGTTTGTAGAGCAACTGGCACAAAATCTGTCAGGCTTGAAGCAGTTCTGATTTGTGTATTTTTGCTCGACTTTTTCTGAAGGCAGATCACCCTGAGGTCCCTGAGACAGCTGTGGTTGGGTATCCACATAAGATCAAAGGAGAAGGTATGTGAAAAGCAGTGTTCTGACAGGACATCTGCATAAACTTCCCTTAAGTTCTAACCCAGGCTTCATGTTAGGAGATGATGAGGGAATGGGAGGGCAGTTTTCCTTTGCCTGACCGGCACTGCAGCTGCACGAGACAAAGACAGCCAGGAAAACAACTACGTGTTCCTGACCTGGCTGGTACTCCCTGAACTGTTTTCATGCACAATGTTCATGTGTATGGCAGAGCTTCCTTTTATAGGATTGTGCTTAGAAATGCCCTTTGAACAGAATGGGAATAGCTGATTTACATTGGCTGGCTTTTGATCCCAGTAACACTTTGGTGATTTACGTTGACTCGTCATTTTCACTGAGGTCAGTCACAGATGCTGAGAAAAGGCTGGGCCATCATTTGAGGGCTGGAGTCTGACTTGCTTTTGTAAAAAAAGATCAATTGTTTTCTTGTCAGTCCCTAGATTGTGCATAGGAATGATCTGAAACCTTCCTTGGCATTCAAATGAACATCCTAGACAGTATCTAATACGAGGTTTGTGGCTTCTGTTCATTTGTTTTCCAGGTGCCTTTGCTTTCATAGTGCTAAAGGAGCAGACAGCTCGTGTAGACCATATCAAAGAAGAGCTCAAAACCCTAGTGGCTTCCAAGATAGCAAAATATGCTGTGCCTGACCACATTCTGGTAAGTGGGAGACTGAAACTGGTACTAGCAACAGGAAATGGTCACAACAAGCAACCCTCACCATCCTGCCTGCAGTGCTGCTGTTGTCCTGCAGGATGAAGAGGCAGGAAAACAGAACTGGCTGGAGGGATCCAGGGAGGGGGAGGGCAGGTGCAGGGGTCTGTCTCCATGTGAGAGAGGCACTGAGAGGCAGTGACACTGCCCAGCTAGCTTGCAGTGATAATTAGCATCAACGTCAGACTTCAAAGCACTGACTGTTTCTATTGCACAACAGGTCTGGCCCTGGGAGCACTGATGAGCTCCAAGATCTGTCTCAAGCCTCCTCACCTTTCAGCAGCTCCCTTTGTATGTTAGGAGAGAGTTCACAAAGCTGCCCCTTAGCTGTCCCCCAAGGTCTGCCTGCATCCATTTCTCTCTTCCTGGAGGCAGTGACCAGCTGCTTCTTTGAGGGACTCTGCCTTAGCTACATGCATGTAAGGTGGACACCAAGGCACAGGCAACAGAATACAACAGGAGCAGGCAAAAGTGGCTCCTTCAACTTGGAACAGCCCAGGATATCCTCAGTGGATTGGAGAAGCTTCCAGAACTTGCAGGTGTGCAAGGGAATGCCTCCATTTCCCTGTGTTTTGGGGTAGTCCTGCAGAGAAGTCCTCTAACTCTTTCCTTCAGTTAATGCCCACAGAATTTTGTAGCCTACTGGCCTGATGATGTAACAAAATGTGAGACCTGTTGGTGTCTCTGCTCAGTGTCTCAGAACTGTTCATCAGGCTCACATTTATGCTAAAACCTTTGAATTTGCTGGTAAGTCCTTCCCAGGAGGCATAGCCAAGGCATTTAAGATTGTTCTGGTTATGAAGGAAGGTGTGTAGGCTGACAGATAGCAGGCAGAGAGAAACATCAGCAGACAAGAGAGATCCCTTGAGTAGGAAACACTTGCTTTATATTCCTGCCCTGTAAAGCTGAATGTGTATATATATATATATTTCTGTCTGTTTTGGTAATGTGTTAAGATTTCTGTCACCATTTGTTGCCTGAGTTTTCACGTGTATTTAGATTTTAATAGTTAACCACCTATTCAGAACCTGATTCCTAAAAGAGCTGTGTGCCCTGCAGCACTCAGTCTGGACATGGCAATGAGGAAAAAAGTCCACTTAAAATAATAATAAAATGTATAGCTAGTGACACTCCTTTCCTTGGATGTAATCTAGTGTGCTCCATGATCTGTTTCCCAGGAGCCTCCAAAGGAGCTCTGGCCATGAAATAATGTGCCAGGCTTAGGACAGTCCAGCCAAATCTCCTTGTGGTTTCGAGTTCTATTCAAGGTGCATTTTTCCCTCCTTTGCAGGTGGTAAAGCGCCTCCCGAAAACCCGATCAGGGAAGATCATGAGAAGGCTGTTGAGGAAAGTAGTCACTGAACAATCAGGCAACATGGGAGATGTCACCACACTTGATGATCCAAGTGTTGTCGAGGAGATATTGGATGCTTACCAGAAATACAAGAAGAGTTCTTCATAATGGGCGGCTCTGGAATTTCTCTCCTTCAGAAATGTGGAAGGTCTCAAATAACCAGGCAAACAACATAGTTATCTCTTGGTGTTTTTATAAAAAACTGCTTCCTTCTAGGGGAACAAGATTTTCTACTCCACAACATTTTTTGGCACGGGGCTAGGAGCAGTCTGCAGTTTTCCCCCGTCAGTGAACTCCTTTTCCTTGCACTCAGGGCTGTTGTAGAGCAGCCACTGGTGGTTTCCGTGAGCTATGCTGAAATTTAACATGAGCTGAAGCAAGATGCAGATGTTAATGTTCCTCTTTTTAATGTTACTGTACATGGAAATGTTTTTTATACAATACTTCTTGCTGTTTTAAAAGAAGCCCTGGAAAACACTTCCTCAATTTTTCCTTCAGCTTGAATATCTGAGTCCAAGCAGTTGTATTTCGCTACAACTGTGGTGCCTTTTCAGCAATTCCAGGTATTCTAGTAGATGTTTCATATGCATTACTAGGGACATAAGAAGGACATGGCTAGGCTGGTAATTCTTCCTTGACTTTACCCATTATTCTGATATTTCCTTTGGCTTTCCTCATAGGGATTTGTTTTTACCACCATATGTCTTGGGACTTCCCAGAGATGGTGAGCCTGTGACCCTTCCTGTCCCACCTAGGTAACCCAGCACGAGCACTTGCAGCTGCAAAAAGGAGCCACAAAGCCCATCTCTGGACTTGCTACATGTCCTCAGTGCATTGCTGCCGTGCCGATTTACCCAAGAGTTAAGTGCCATGTGGGTACCCACAAAAAAAAAAACCTCTTAGATGCCTTGTAGAAAGTGATAGCAGCATTCCAGACCAGCAACCTCAGAACAGCAAAGAACAGCCTTTTTAGCCGGGACCCAGGCAGGAGAACAGGGTCGGAGAAGGGGACGGGGCTCTCGGCAGCGGGGCCCAGGGCGCCCGCGGCCCCTTCGAGCGCCCCTGCTCCGCCCAGCTGAGCGGCTCGCACTACCACGGGCTGCAGCCTCCCGGCTTCCAAGCCCCGCAATCCCGGCCCGCCTTCCTCCGCTCCGCCCATCACAGCCGCCCCGTCAGTCCGGGCGCGGTCCCTCAAGATCAGCCCGCTCAGTCGCGGCCCGGCCCGGCCCCGCTGCCCCGTTCGCCTGAGGCGTCGCTCCTGCCTCTGCCGCTCTGGGAACCGGCGGAGCCGTGTCCCCGCTGCCGCAGCCTCGGCGGGTGCTGCTGGGGCTCGGGAAGGGCGGCGGGAGCTCCCCGTTGAGGTGCCGGCCGGGAGTTCTCCCAGGGAAACGGGGAGCGGGCGGAATCGCGGGAGGGGGGCTTGAGGGGACAGCGGGGGCAGCCGAGGGTGGCGGGAACGGGCGGGCTGAGCTGAGCTGAGGGGGGACGGCGGTGCCTCACGTTGTGCTTGGCTGGGCCGGCCCGACCCTGAGGGGGCAGCGGCGCTGAGAGCGGCGGCTGGGGTTGCGCGGTGCCAGGATCCCCGCAGCTGCCGATCCGGGGAGCGCCGGTGAGCACGGACGCTTCTCCTGCGTCTGAGGGCCGGCGGTGTCCTGGGGCAGCGGTGCCGGCCCTACGCGGCTCGGGCGGCCGGAGGGTGCTGCGGGGCCTGGGGCGGCGCAGGGGGCCCGGCCGGTGCTGCCGGGGGCCGGGGAGAAGTGCTTCCGTGGTTTGCGGATTTAAAGTTTAAAAACATCGGGAATAAATTTTTAAATGCGTTTTTATTATTTTCATTTACTTTTATTAGAAATAACAATGTTTTTCTTATTTATTGCACCACTTCATTGTTTTGCTCATTGTAATACATTATTTGGGTTTGGTTTTGGTTTTTTTTCCTAGATATCTGATGTTAATTGAGTAAAGGTTGTAGGGCTAGGGCTGAAACACCGGCTGTGAGGCCAGTGGAGACATAAAGCCCCAGAGGGTGGAATAAGGACCTTGGCACTAGAGTCAGGCCCAAACCAAAGTGGAGCAATGGAAATGCTGGGGCTGGAGCTGCATAAATGCCAGGGGAGAAGGGGATGGAGCTGCAGCTCAGGGCCTGCAGGAGATGCCTGGGGGGGTACCAGCCCTTGCCCTGTGGCACCAAGCAGAGGCTGAGGGTGTAGGGCCTCAAGTGCCTGAGAACCAACCCAAGGGCACCCTTCGGGACAGGGGACCCAGAGGTGCAGTGGCTCTCCACAGCCCCTGGTGCTGCCTGGGGAAGGTGAGGAGGCCTTTGGGCAAGCGCTGGGCTGGGACCCAGAGGCCGGGGGGAAAACATATGTTGAGCTTCAGGCTTCAAGGGTTGCAAGGTTGGGAATGGAGTAGGGGGGGTGATACAGTTCCTAAAGACATGGAAGTGATAACAATAACTGACTTGTGCCCTTATCAACAGCTGCAGGCTACGGTGAGAAGTGGTAGCAGCTTTTAGCTACAGAAAGTGAGAAGCTGAGGAGCTGGAGCTGAGACAGCAGAGCTGGAGGAGGCACAAAGATGGTAGGGTTTGGGGTGAAACCCCTGTTTGGCTGGGATAGGGAATATGGAGGTGGGAAGTGAACCGCATGGCTGGAGCTGAAATCACTGTAAGGGCAGGGATAGGGACTGGAGAGCTGCTGCTGCAGTAAGGATTAACAGGTTGGGGCTGGAAAAGGGGTTCAAGGGCTGAGCTGAAACAACACACAGCTAGAGCTGAAGCAAAAATCCTACCCTGAGAACCAAACTCAGCATTATGTCCACTGCGGGGAAGACGTGGAGACGGAAGTGAAACAGAAGAGCTGGCAGTGCAATAAAGCTTGTGGGTCAAGAGCTGAAATCACTGGGGCTGGGAATGGAACTCTAGGATGGGAGCTGAAAGCACTTCTAGGGAGGGATGGAACTATAACAAAAATCTTCAGTATTATGTGCAGTCCCAGTACTTTCCTATATTATGCACTCCATCATGTAACCATTACAGGGTTCAGAAAGCTTTCCCTACAAGGGTTTTAGTTTGTAATTCCCATCCCTCAGCAGCACTCTGAAATAACAAAAAACAACCTCATGCTACCCTCCCCCTAACCCCCTCAACCCAGGGATGCAGGGCCAGCAACACCTCCTGGAAAAAGAGCACAATTCCTGTTCCAAACACCCCTGCCAGGCCCACACACCACCAGAAATTAAAGGAGGGAAAACAAAGGCAGGAAAACTTACGTGCCTTCCCCAACAATGTGCTCGAGAGTGCACATCCCCCTCTCACCTGCAAAAACCCCAAGGCTCAGCAGAACTCTGATTTATAGAGGAGCTTAGCAAGACAATTCCAGCACGGAGCAAAACCCCCCACAATCCACCTGAGCCATGGGAAAGCACAAGCAAAAGGGAAAACTGATACAGACTGCATAAAAAATCCACCCTAATTCAGCATCAAAACAGGCAAGAAACAAGCCAAATTTAAACTACGTTTGCCTCCCAACCCACACAGGAAAAAGCCTTGAGATTCTGAGGCAAACTCCAACAGACCCACAGAGCAACAGCCCCTCAGCCCCACCAGAGCTTCACCTATTACCACACACCACATCAAGCACACGGAGTTACAGTCTCATGCACCATCCCTGATAAGGAAAGAGATGAACACGTTCATCTGAGAGTGGCAGCAGCCACAGATGTGAGCTGTGAGGATGATGAGGGGACAGGGCAGCCCAAGGTGAGAGCTGGGAGGATGATGAGGAGGTGGCTCTTGCCGGGGGTGCTGCTTTAAGAGGGGAGCCTGGGCTCTTTCAGCCTGGAGCTATTGGAGCAGAGGGCTGAGGAGGTCTGAGGGAGTGTTTGTATGTGCAGCATTGCTTAAAGTATGTGCTGAGGGGCAAACCTTTCTGCTTGGAAGCAGCAGGTGAGCCAGTGTGGGTTTGTAGAGGGGATTTCTTTCCTTGCCCTTTTCAATTTCATCCTGCTAATCCTTTCCCAGTGTCCTCAAAAAAAAAAAAAAAAAAAAAAATCAACAGCTGTGCTCTGCAACGATCCATTCTGGTGGATTAGGACTTGTCAGAAGGCAAAGACAGGGAGGCCATTCTCGTGGCGAGAGTTTTCTGTCCCCGTTGTGTTCCCTCGTTTGTGGTCTCCTGTGTCACGGGTGTGGGTGTGTATTTGGCCCGGAGCTGCTCTGCCTTGCTGCTCTGTCTGGGTGTAGAAGTAATAGGGCAAGTGCTGGGGACTTGAAATTTGTAATGTGGGGCTCTGGATGGTATCTGTGGATTGACACGAGATGTCTGGAGCTGTCAAGCTATCCTGCAGCACTTTGGCTTTTGTTCCTAGCTTTCTTTCAGATGCAGATGGGTTAAATCTGTAGCAGAGTACCCCAATCCTGTGTGAAGGGGTTTTCCTGAGCAGGTCAGTTGCTGTTCAAGACAAGAATCACATATTTCACATTTATTTGCACTCCAGTGCAGGCCACCAACATGAGTGGCTTCAAACGAGTGAGCCCCTTGCTAACCCCCCCAGGGAGCAGCTGCAGCCTCCTCTCCTCTGGGCTGGGCTGAGGGAGCAAACACTTGGGGCTGACACAATTCCACACTCAGGGTACTTGGGAAAATGTGTACCTCTCTTCTAGTTGGTTTTTTTCATGATTGTTTTTTTACTTTTGAGCTTTCTACAGGGATTTACTTTTTGTCAAGTTATTTGTACTGCATTTTTAACTATCCCATTAAAGTTCCATTAAAACTTAAATCCTAAACAGCCTAATTGCTGTTCCTTGGACACAATGGGGTGGTTCTTTCCTGGCTTGGCACATTTGGATGCTCATCCAAAGTGAGCTTTCCACTCAAACAGAATTTGTTTCCAAGCAAAACTGGGGATTGCCTAGAAAGCTTATTTGCTGGGAAGCACAGGGTTTGTTTTCCCTACCCCTGCAGAACTGTTAACTTATTTTGTGAATTCCATTCTTATTTTTCATTAAAAAAACTAACCACCTTTAAATGCATTTTTCTGTTCGCTGAGAGCAAGTTTACCTTTTGTGTTCAGTGGAACAGTGCATTGTGCAGGAAACTAAGTAAAGAGTAAGTTGTTTTTTTTCTTACTTTCTAGCCAGCAAGTGTCAAGTCCTGTACTGGGTGGCTGAGAAGTTGAAAGGGAAAAATAAAACAAAAACCCTTTTTCCAGATGCATGACTATTTAGCTGCCAAATGTGCAGAACATCTGTAATATTTTTTAAAAGAAAGTAGACAAAGGTAGGTGATCAAGGGCACCTGTTACTGGAATTGCTTTGGACAAATTTGTTACATCTATTTCAGAGAACTTTTTTTTGTTCTGAGTCTAGGATGGCTGACTTAAACAGGGAGTGTAGCTAGGGAGAGGTGTGGTCTAGAGGAGTCTAAGGAGCTGAATATCTGTCACAGTGAGCTACACCAACAACAGGATCCTGACCAGGAGCCTGGAGAGTGACTCAGCTGAGTTCTGACTAAGAGCCTTAGAAGCTGGTGCAGGGAACAGCCTGCTTGCCTGGCTGGGCTTGGACAGGGACACAGGCTTGTGTAAGTAATGTTGCCTCAGAAGGGCAGCAGAAAAACACCTGTTTCTTCTTTTAATGGATGCAACCTTCTGGCTGATTCAAGAGGCAGCAGTGTTATTTAAAGGCAACGTTTATTTGGCACAGGAAGAAAAATAACCCAGAGCACACACATACACTAAAGATGGATTTGAAATGCATCCTGCAACAGGTTGTGGTTTGTGGTGCTGAGCATCATTTGTGGTTATTATTTACATTTGCAGATTCTGAGCAGGTACAAGGACATCTCAAGTGGTAAGTATAGAACTCGGAGAATCAGAAAGAAATAACCATCAGTTCCCACTGTGCCTTAAATCACTACAATAGAAGCTGAAATCTACGTGTGTTTTACAAGCAAGGGGCTGCTACTTTAGAAGGATTTCCTCACCCAGGAGATGTCAGCAGGTTTTTTTTTTCTTTGTCCTGTTTCTGTCCTGGTATCTGCCTGGCAAATATGAAAAGCATATTTGTTTTGGGAAGGGTGAAAGTGTCACTAAATACATGAGACCAAACCCACCAGGATCAGAGCCCTTGACAGCATCAGTGCATTACAATGGACACTTGTCCTTAATGATACAGCTCTGGCTCCATGGACAAACAAACAGTTCTGTCTGTGGCTGAGTGCTGTGCAGAACAAACAGCCTTTGCTGATGCTTCAGTTACAAGTATCTGGCACTTCCTATGTAATGTCTATCCTGGCCCTGCACAGTCTGACTGAAAAAGCTGCCAAGTTCTAGGAACTGTCTTTGTGTTTCAGTGGCTGGTCAGCATGGAGCAGTCCTGACTGGAAAGGGACAGGGAATTTGTAATGTTATGAGGATGTGAGGGAAAGGAGATGGAAGGGGAGTTTTTTTGCCATTAAAAGCCTTACATCAGGAAAAAAAAAATCTTCCCAGAGTAGTTTCCAAAAGCTAGGGGAAGAAAGTATGGTACTTCTTTCCTTTTTGTAAGGAGGAGAAGGGGATATTTGTTTTATTAAAATCTATGGGAGAGGGACCAGCTAAAACATTTTAATCTTTGGAGTTTTGCTTGGTTGTATTCTTGAAGTGTTGGGAAAACCTTGATTGTGTCGAAGGATGAATTTTGTCTGTCTGGATAGCCCTTTTCACACACACCCCTTTGCCTCCAGCAGAGGAGGAAAAGCGAGTGGGAGATGCAGGTCAGTTAAAACTGGAGAGCTCTGGGCCCTGCATCTGCAGCAGGTATTGGCCTCTGCACCCACAGACACATGCTCTGAGCTCCCCTGCCCTGTTGCCACAGCCAGGAGAGCCATGCAACGTGGTGGGTGCTCTTCTCTTGGCCCCAAAATCAGCCACCCTGGTGCTGATGTGGGGAGTCCCAAGCCCCCAGTCTCACAGTAGTTCCCCCAAGGCATTGCTGTTGGCTCCATGGAGACAGTTCACAGCTTTTTAAGGTGAAGCTGTCCTTCAGACAGACCAGTGTCCCAGGCTTGTCAAAACAAGGTGATAAAACCACAGCTTCTCTTTAAAGCTGCCCTCAGAATGTCCCAGGTGACACCAGAGCTCAGCAGTCCTGCACTGGTGACACCACTGTGCCAGTGGTGCCCTCGCTGCTGGCGTGGGACACGGAACCACAGCAGAGCTTCTCTCAGTCTTCTGCAGAGATCAGAGTTACTGAGGTTTGTCATGTCCAGGTGTGAGGAGGGTGGCCTGTGTGTGGCCTCTTGATCTGTCTTTGCACAAGAAGGAGGACTATGACTCTGAACATGGTGCACCATCAACTTTCCTGCCCTAGTTGCCTCAGTTTTTGGCTGGAAGAACCTTTGCAAAGCTGCACGTGATGGGGCTCCTGAGGCTGTCAGGCCATAGAGTCAGCAAAGTGTGGTCCAGGTGTGGTGCAGACCAGGAGCAGCCAGGACACTGCTTGGCAGTACCAGTGTCTGCACTGATCCACACTGAGGAGAAGTGGAGAAGAGTCTGTCTCCTGTGGCAGGCCCTGGGCACAGCCTGCATCACTGCCTGCAGACATGGGCCACTCTGAGAGCAGAAGCTGTGGTTCCTACAGCAGGGCACCATTCAGGAGAACAGCATTCACATCAAAGGTGAAATAGGATTTTGGGGACTGATGGAAGTCCAAAAGAAAGGATGTTGCTGATTAGGCAGTGCAAGGCTCAGGTGCTTCAGCTGATGCTTCTTAGACCTCCTCAAACCACCTGGGTAACATGAGCTGGCCTCCTGGAATACATCTTTGATGGTGGCTTTTTTGGAAAGTAGAGGAAAGAAGGGAATTTTAGGCTTCTGGCCAGGATGCCAGGGCTGCAAAGGTAACCTTTCTGTTGTGGGTGAGCCCAAATAAGACCTGCCTTGAGTCTGGAAGAGCAAAGATGTATGGCAAACCAAGCAGTTCTGGGGGATGAGGGGGAGGAGAAGACATGAGGGTTTGGCCAAAGCTTTCCAAAACTGAGGGAAGTTGGGTCAGGTAGGGATGAAAGCTAGCAAGTTCCTGTGCTTATTGGACCTGCTGGTTGAGCTCCACTGCAACCCAAAGCCTGGCCCTGGCCTGTGCCTAGGAAAGAGCAGGATGCATTTGTAAGGCAGTTGTGAGAGTCTCCTCTCCCCCACCCTCCACCCTCTGTGTCAGTCAGGGGGATGCTGGGGCCTTGCTGTCTGTCTCCACCCTGGGGGGCCTGGGGAAGCACTGCAGTGCTTGGGCTGTGGCCTGCCTTTCCTGGGGCTGCTCATTTCTTTTTGAAGAGCTTGCGGAAGGAGCTCCGGAACCCCCCCTTGGGCTCGTGCCGCGGGTTGTGGTCGCTGAAGGATGTTTGCTCATTGTCATCCTTCTGGCAGAACCTGGTGTTGTCTTCTGCATGGAGCTCCTAAAAGGGAAAAGACAATTTAACCAGCATTTGCAACCTCACATTCTTCTTCCCTTCTCTCTATTTCTCCCTCTGTGCTAGGAGGGGCCTGGTGGGTGAGGAGGTGCTGACAAGGCTGGGAAACAACACTGGTACCTCTGCAGAGAGCTTGTTGCTGGCTCTAAGGGTGAGGCAGTGACAGAGGAATAGAAGGATAAGCATTGTTAGAGGGAACTGGAGCCTTTCTTGCTAAGCTTTTTGTTTAGGAGAAGCTCACTAGCTTCTTCTGCCAGTGAGGGAGCAAGCCAACTTGGAGAGTTGGAAGAACTTCCCACCCTCTCCTTTCTTCCCTAGGGCAGAGAGGCATCAGGCTTTGGAGCTGTAGTAAAGTGGGAAAGGCTCTGCTGCTGCATGGTTTTATATCTGTAGGGCAAAAGGCTTCATTAGCACACACACCTTGTGGTAAATGTGCCACTCTTTCAGGAGAGTGCCAAGTCTCAGCAAGACTCTGGACAAGACCCTTTTCTCCAACCCTGCCCATCACTGCCATGGTGATTTCCCTTGCACTGTGGGGGACAGCATATCCTGCAGTTCTGGACAAGCTCCACACCTGCACCCTGCTGTGGGCCATAGTTCAGTGCAGGTGAGTGCCAAAGAGCTCACATGCCCCTTCCTCTGGGGTGGCTGTGTCCCCATGGCTCTTCTCCCTCTGCCTCATCTGCCCTGTTCAACCATCTACCACCTCCTTCACTCACTAGGCTTTTTTTCTTTTCTTCTGAAGTTCCCTTGCTGCCTTGCCAGTCAGGCTGTTGGGACCTACCTCCCATCATCTGCATCTACAACCTCCTGTCTAAGCACCTCACAGCACCCTTGGCCTCTATGTCCTTGGCTGTGACAGCCCAAAGCTGACTCTGAGCAGTCACTGCAAGCTACAGAAGCATGGCTCCTGCAGGACCTGGTGTCCCTGAGGGGTTACAGTGCTGTTTGCCATGTCCCAGCTGAGGGACACAGTTGCTGGGCTCTGACTGTTCTCACACAGACTTTAGTTAGCATGGCTCGGTACAATCCAGGCAACAAATACAGGTAAAACAAAAGCTATGGACCAGACCCCTGCTGGTGTAAATGGGCTGAGCTTGGCCAAGTCATGCTGGTTTTCACTGGCATGGCTTACCCAGCACTCCTCACAGCAGGGGGAAAGGCACCTGTTTACCTGGCTGCCACCCACAGCACTAATCTTGAACAACTTTGTGTCAACTTAGTGACCTGCTCAGAACATTCAGCTGGGACAGGTGGAGACAGGTGACAGGTGGAGACACACAAGAGGCTGCCTTGTCTCAAGGGTGTTCTAGCTCAGCCAGCTGTGCACCTCAACCCCATGCTTGTCCCTGGGGAAGATGTGTGTGAAAACGAGCTGTGCTGTCCCTCCCTTGGGCATGTGCATGCAGTTGAGGACTTGGAATGTGTGGGCTTGAAAGCTGTTTTGGCGTGTTCTACTCTAACTGCATCTCAGCTCTTTCTCCTGCTGCTGCTGCTGCACCACCACGTGCCATTTATTTATTTTTTTTTTTTTCCTCCTCCTATTTAAGCCTCCTTACTTCCAAAAAGCTGGGTTTTTCACCCGCTCCTCTCTGTGGGGGGAAGTAGCTCCTTTGGGAGCTTCGAGATGAGGCTGAGATCATGTGAGGCTGAACATTCCTGTCCTGCTTCTGCTGCAGACGGCTCCCGCTGCTGCTCCGTGTGCTGTAGAGTCTGGTGCTGACGCCCTCGGCGCTGCGCGGCAGCTCCTTCAGGGACCTGCTCAGCTGCTTCCCTTTGCTGTGGAACATCTCTCGCTTGTAGGTGCTGCTGCTCACGGGAGTGCAGCTCTTGGGCAGCGGCTGCAAGGCATGGTCTGTCCTCTCCGGTTCGGAGGTGAAGTTCACAGGCCTGAGGAAGCAAATGTCCAAGCTGGACTCGGAAGAGGCCGGGGAGCAGTTCTCAAAGAGAGCCAGGTTCTGGAAGGTGTCGTCTTCGTAGGGGCCCGGCATGGTGAAGACCTCCCCAGGGTAGTCAAACTCTTCGTAGCTGGGTGCAAAGTTCCTGGCATCCTGCAGCAGCTCCACAGAGGTTCTGATGGCTCTCTCGGTGTTCCCCACCGCGTCGGCCGGCGGCGCTTCGTACTCCATCTCGGGGATGGACTGCAAGGGGGCTGTCAAGGCCTTGAGCTCCTGCTCTGTCAGCTGAGAGGAGGCAAGGATGTTCTCTGGCCTCTCGTGTTTTCTGCTTTCCATCTCCCAGTCAGGGGGCTTTACAGCCTGGATGTTCTCCATCACGGTTGGCTGGGGTTTCTTCATCTGCGGCATCAAATGCCTTAAAGATAAAAACCAAAACAAAACAAACAGACGGGAGTGGAACACTCAAGGATGACAGAGACAGCGTGACAAATCCCCCCACCCCTTCACTCCCCCAGACCTATAGTGTTGATTTTATGGCTAAAAGGTACTCTGCTGTCTTGGAGAACAGTAACAGAGGTGTCTCTTGCAGGGATTGCCTGGCTGGTTAAGAGGACCAAACTTGGAGAGACAGAACTGCTTATCCAGTAGCTTTGGCTGACTTTTGTACTCTACAGCATGAAATGCATAGAAACTGAGATGAGAAGCCAACTGCTCCATCTCTCTCCTCTTCATTTGCATTTTAGATTTTAACTTCCCTTCTCTCTCTCTAATGCAGGAGCTGTGCCTCACATTCCTGTGGTTGTCTTTTCAGGTGGGCTGGGTTTCTCTCTGGGGTAAGGTGACTCTGTCCCCAAAATGTGTCAGGAGTACTTGGAGGGCTCCTACCCTCCTTGTGTTCCAGCTGAGTCTTGAGTGCAGGATGAATGTGGGGCTGGTGGCAGCTGAGGCTGCCAGGGTGGAGGCCTGGAGCAGCCTGGCTGTGAGAGGAGGGAGATTGGCTTGGGCAGTGTGGGGAGAAGGAGGCTGAGGGCTGGTCTGTAACACTGCTAGCAGAGGGGGCTGCAATGATGCAGCCAAACTCTTGTTAGTATCACAAAAGATCAGAGAGCACAATAGCCACAAGCTGCTGGCATAAGAACAAAGGAAAGTCTGCTTCTCTGATCATCATCTCATTTGGCACCTGTCAGGCTGGAAATGGCCAGAGGGGAACCATGAGGAGTGGCTGAGGTCACTTGGTCTGTTCAGCGTGGAGGAGACTGAGGACAGACCTCATTGCAGTCACAGTTTCCTTGTGAGGGGAAGAGGAGGGGCAGACACTGATCTCTTCTCTCTGGGGACCAGTGACAGGACCTGAGGGAATGGCCTGGACTTGTGTCATGGGAGATTCAGGCTGGAGATTAGGAAAAGGTTCTTCACCCAGAGGGTGCTTGGGCACTGGAACAGGCTCCCCAGGGCAGTGGTCACAGCACCAGCCTGACAGAGTCCAAGAGGTGTTTGGGCAATGCTCTCAGGCACACAGCGTGACTCGAGGATAGTTCTGTGCAGGGCCAGGAGTTGGACTCACTGGTTCTTGTCCTTTCCAACTCAGAATATTTTGTGATTCTGTGAAGATTTTCAGGTGCTACCAGTAGCCCTGTCTGTCTTGACTCAGTCTTGTGTCTTTTCAAACCCATTTTGGACTTGTATCTAGTGATAGTGAACCACATCATTCAATTATATGCTGTGTGGAAAAGTTGGGTTTTTTTCCTGCTCTGAGACCCTGGTCCTGTTTCCCAGCTCTTGTAATGTTGACAGGGAATAATGCAGAGTGTCACTGTCAGGCCTAAACAAATCCATGTCCTCCCTGATGTACTGTCTTAGCAGGCAGCCCTGGGTAGAGCTCTGAAACATTCCCTGCTTGTCAACCACACTCTAGGGGACGGCAGGATGGAGCCAGCCCTTCACCTCTCTATCCATACACAGGGAGTGCTTTTGGAAATGACAGCCTGGTGTCACTCCATGGTGTGGATGGGGAGAGAGTTCTCAGCCTACTTTGAAAGCTGCCCAGGAGGACAACAAGGCTTACGGGGTGGTTGTGCCAGAGGAAGGTGCTGCTGGGAATGACTGTATGGCCTCTTCAGTGTGGATCCCACTGTCCCGCATTGATGCTGCACTGGGGGTTGGAGAAACCTCCTGGCTTGTACACTGGGAGGTGAGACCTTTGTACAGCTTCACCAGGGATGACCTGAGGGAGGAGAAATCCATCGTCGGGCTAAGAAATAAGGCAGGGAATGAGCACCAGCGTGTAGAATCACAGGAAACAGGGCTGGGAGGGACCTTAATATTCCCGTTCACCTCTGCCCACCCCAAGGGAGAGCCTGTACCACCCTGCTCTAGCCAGCAGGGCTTGCTGCTTTCTGTGGTGCTCTAAACACCTCTCCTGACAGCAGTCCCTCCCCAGCAATCTGCTCCCGCCCTTTACCACCCTTCATCCTTGGAGGCTTCCCTTGAAATTCGATCCTGTCCTACTCCTCAGGTAAATCATCACAAGGAGCAAGGGCAACCAGATTCTGATTTTAGTAAAAAGCCTTGGTTTCAAGGAATTGTTCTGAACTGCAACTTGAGATTCTACATCCAGGGTAATTTCTGTCATAGTTCATCTCCAACAGGTTATGGGAGGCTTTTGTTTCTCCCACCTCCTCCCCCAGTAAAATAAGGTAACACCATTCTTTTGCAGTCTCAGCCCATAAGGGAAACAGTCCTCACCCTCCCCAGGGCCTGGAGCTGCCAGAGCTAAATCCCAGTGTGTTTCCCCAACAGGGAGTGCCTTTGCCACCAGCTTAAGGAATCAAATGAAACATGTGGCTGCTATGTTTAGAAGGATTTAGAAGTGATTTTTCTTTCGGTCTCTGAGTTAGGCAGAAGGGCCCACCCCAGAACTGACCTCAGTTTGGAGGGCAAATGCCACTAGTGTTCTTCTCCTGCACTCACATGCCAAGAGCTTTGTTTTATTTCAACAGAGCAATGTGCCCATTGATCTTGCCTGGACCTAAACCCCCTGTTTGCCAGGCTTCCCCCACCCCTCCCTTCCCTGGGGACAGAGAGAATGTGCTGATGTTGTGCTTACTTCTTCAGCTTTTTCCTCTTCTGTATCAGCAGGTCTTCATTGCACTGGAAGAGGAGGCTGTAGTGTGAGATGAACACCCGGAGGCGCTGCACACACACCAGCAGCAGGTAATAGTCAGGGTGCTCCTGCTCCGTGAACTTGAGGACATTCTGAGGCACAGAGGAGAGCAGGCAGTTTGGAGGCTGTCCTGACCCTTTCTGGGGAGAAGGCACTATTGGAACCGTGGATTAGGGCTCTGGAGTGCTGGTGGCACTGCCCTGGGGGAGCTCTGCTAGGCACCATGGGTGTCTGAGGGACTTGGCTGGGGCCTGCCTCCCACCACTCCAGTGCCAATGCACAAGGAACCACTGTAAATTTAACCACGGGATGTGTGGGGGATGCACTGGTTGGGTTTAGCTTTGGGCGAATAAACCAATGTTTTGATTTTCTAGGGCTTGCTTTCTGTATATTTGCCTCATCTGAAATGTTTCAGTACAATTCAGATAAGCCCTCTGTGAAGCAGAACTCTCTTTATCAGCCATCTCTCTGTAGGACAGGTTGTGGGGCCCTAGGAGCCCTCTCAGATGTGTCCCATCTCTGGCCTCCTGTTTTCCCAGAGCAGCAGACAGCAGAGCCTTTGGCTTCCCAAGGGACAAAAGCTGTTGCTGTCAGGTCAATTGGAGAAACTGGCAAATAGAAGCAAGCCTCATGTGAAAAAGATGAAACTTAGCCTATTGTTAGTTGGCTTCCCCTTTCAAAGTTGCTTTTTTTTTTTTTTTTTCTTCAGAGAACTCACTGGGTTTGTCAGGGCCCTGTACCTGTACAGGCCCAAGTACCTGCTCTGAGGTAATGTCACCTGATGTGATAAGAGTTCAACAACACAATTCCCATCCTGGGGCCCTACCTGTAGATGAATAAGGTATTCAGGGATTCGCTGGACTATGTGAAAGAACAGAATGTAGAGATCAGACTTGATTTCTTCTTCTACCTGAAATAGATAAAGCAAGTTAAGAGTCTTTTCCAGCCATAAAACACATCTCCTTCCAGATGGTTCTGGGGTTTAATGAGTAGTTGTGCTGTAAGGAGTTCCAACAGCTCACAGGGCACAGCAGGCATTTAGGTTGGGGATTATCTACTAGGGACACTCAACCTAATTAAGTAGGGCGGGGGCATGTTAAAAGTCCATTAGTTAAGTATCTGTGAAACCCCAAGAAGACATTGTTGTTCAGAATGGAGTTCTTAGCTTAGGCTCAAATTAATTGAACAAAATGAGATTGACTTCTAAATTAAAATATCTTGGAAGCAAGCAAATGTGGTGCAGTTATTGCACTTTAATCTACCTTTATATTTAACTTTCCAAGTTTAAACCAAGAATCCAGGACCAAACAGCTGAAGCTGAAATTGAAAACTTTTTAAAGGACTTTTGGGTGAGTCCTCCATTTTCCAGGAGACAGTTCCTGGAAAAGGTCTGGAGAGCATGTGCATAGGCAAGCTTTTGGAAGGTGTAGTCTGAGACATTGTTTCATGGCACAGCAGAAAAGCAGCTTTGGTTTCAGACAGGGAGGGAGGTGTTAGTTCTGGCAGCCATGGCAGCCTCCAGGAAACAGAACCAGTGGGTTGGCAGGAGAGTCCTGTCATGGGTAGGCATAACAGGAAGAGATCCAGGCTTGTGTGTTGCCACCAGGTGTCTGGGAAGCAGGCAGGAAGTTTACCTCCTTCAGGATCACCACGTGGATCAGAGAGATGCATTCTGGCAGGTCCCTCAGGTAAGCAACGTAGTAGTCCAGAAAATTATTCTGAGAAAAGAACAAACAAAGTTAACAGAGATTTTTGGTCATAGAGTCACCCAACTGTTGGTTCCCCACCATCACTGCTGGAAGGTTCCCAGTGCAGTAGAGCTGCAGTTTCAGTCCTTCAGGGCTTGGAACATCTCAGGAAAGTTTGTTTTATAAAATGTGTTCAGCTGTTGAGCACAGCTGAACAAGCTCTGCTGCAGGTGGGAAGGGGTAAAGAGGCTGGGCAGTAAGAAGCTCTTATCATCTAAGACTCTTAAAATTGATAAAGTATCAGATGAGGTTTTTACACATCCTTGCTGCTCACCAGGGCAACAGAAGTGGGTGCAACAAACCACGTGGGCCTCTGCCCAGCTGCTTGTCAGAACTCTGAGCAAGGTGTACTGGGGCAGGGGAGCATCAGAACCACTCTCTTTTCACACCCTCACTGGGAATACAGCAGTTCATGCTGCCAAGGCTCACATGTGGCTCCTGCAAGCAGGTCTGGGTCTCATGTAGTTCATGGAGCTGTGCTGTGAGGCTGTTTGCCCGCAGGTGGGATCCCTGAACAACAAAGGGGCTGCCCTGGCTCAGGACTGTGCTCCAAGGGGCTTGCTGAAGGGCCTGAGGGTCTGTGAGAGGCTGCACAGCACAGCCCCTCTCTTGCAAGGGGTCTCAGTCCTCCTGGGCTTCAACAAAACCTCATGAATCCCAGAAGGTCCTGGAGAGGTCTTTAACATACCTCATCATTTGTCAGCTTCAGGAAGATGTCTCCTAGGATCCCTTGTCTTGGCCAGCTCAGGACTCTCTCCTGGAGAGCATGCAGTAAATCCACGTGCTGCTGCACCAGGAACCGCAAAGAGTTGGGGAAAAAGCTGACAGGAGACCAGATCAGGCTGGTTACACAGAGCAAAACCTCACCCCCTGACACGTGAGTACTGCTGCAGGGGGCCTTCCTGGGTGCTCAGCACAGCCTTGCACAGCTATCATTGACTACACCTATTGTTGCCACTCTAGGGCAGGTGTTACTGACTGCTGTGCTTGGACTCCTGGCTGCATCAGGGGCTCCTGTTTTGGCTGCTGTGTACCTGCAAGTACCCTCTCCAGCTGGCTATGAATAAAGTGTTCAGAAAGCTCCTTAGCCTTTCCATGCATTGCATTGAGTAGCTGCCCAGAAGTAGCAGCACTAAAAAACCCCAGGCAATGCTGCTGTGGCTGATGATGCAGGACCATGGTCCTGAGCCATCCCATGAGAGCTTGGAGGAGAGCTCCCCAGCTTTCTGTCTTGTCCCATTTGTCAGGCCCTTCCATGAGACAACCCATGGATGCAGAGCTGGTCAGAATGTGCTACTGCCTTTCTGCCACTCCACCCAGAATCAGAATGAAGGTGGTGGACAAAGATGCAAGGGACAGGCAGGAATGTCTTGAATGGCTGCAAAAACCTCCCAGTGCCTCCAGTTTTCAACTGGGAATAAACAAAGTGTTCAAAGATCTCTGTGTGGGTGTAAGAAAAGTGTGTGGGGGGATAATGCAGAAGTAATATTGACTGAAGAAAATTCCCCAAAAGACAGAGAGCACATGACAGCAAGTACCTTCTCTCTTTGGTGCTTCTTTTCACATCTGGCCCTTGCAGCGTGGCCTTGATCTTCAGGATAAGGGAGAGGTTGATAACGTACTTCCTTTCTGACTCCAGCAGCTCCAAGGCAATGTTCTGCCTTTTGGCTTCCAGAAGATAAAGGTTAAGTTAAAAATAAGAAAACCCTGACCTCAAGGACAGCTGCATGATAGACTGGTGAAGTGACCATGAAAGGAGAAATTTGTTTCAAAGCGATACCAATGTCTCTTCTTTTTTTTTGTGTCTTCTTTACCCAAAATGTTAAACTCCAGCCTGATGCTACAGCATGCCCCAGACATGACCAGAGCCTCAGTTTGCTAAGAAAGCTCCAAAGCAGAGCTCTTCCCCACTATGAATACCAAATCCTTCTAAGAATAACAAAACAAGGATGCAAAGGCAAAACAACTCATATCAGTTTCCCACCATGCTGGAGAATCCCTGCAGAATGAGAAGTTGTATTTTTCACCCACTTAAGCAACTACACTGCTGCAATCCCAACAGGACCCTGAACCTGACAGGTCTTGGAAAGGAGAAGGGCTGCCCTGGGTAGAGTGGTTCTGTCAGTCACACAGCCCAACAAATACAAAGGTCAGAGGTCTTAGAGTGTGAGAGTTCCCCCCCCAGCAGCAGAAAGTGGCCTGTGTGTCTCCCTCCATGCATGCTGATCACCAGCCAGCTCAGCCCAGCTTTGAGCCTCTCTAGCCAGAGTTCTCTCCTGCTTACCAGCCAGAGAGGGTTCACAGATGATGTTGTCTGCTGAGCTGTATCTGCTTTGGCCCATGTCTTTCCCTCTCTCTGGCTGCTCTTTGGAAATGTATTCATCTCCCCAGTCCTTGGTGTCCTTGGGCTGCTTCCACACTGTTGATGGCAGATGCATTTTCGACTGCCCCTCTGTTGCCAGGGAAGGCTTGAGGCTGTCATCTGTCTCTATGGCTGCTCCTGCAATGGCAAACAGGTCTATGGACTGACATCTCAGCACCTCTCTGACAGGTTATGCAGCTAAGCTGTGTTTCCATCCCTCTGAAGCACTGGCAGGTGAATTTGGAGCATTGTCTTCACAAGGGCTGTAGCCTTGTGGAGTTAATTTACAAAGGAAGGACAGTTGGTGAGCTCTTCAGCAGAACAAGGTTTGCACTCTTCCAGTGGTTACTTTCAAGGCAAGTAAGATCCAAAATTAGACATATGTTAGACAAGAAGAATCACCATCTCTTCCTAAGTGGGAAAAGTGGTGCTCTCACTATTCCTTGTCACATCAGGAAGCTTCAATTCTTCCTTTCTGCAAAAGCACTTAGAATCTAAGAAAGCAACAGCAGAAAGGCTTTCTCTGCCAAACCCTTGGCAGTGACCATCAGAGACACTTCAGGGGCACAGGTTTGCCCTCGTATCTCAACTGCAAGTAGGAAAGTGGAGGTACATGGCAGAGTGAAAGACATCCCTGTGAAATGCCTTCCCTGAAAGCATTTCTTCAGTGCAGTAAAGCAAGCACTCCAATTGAGCCATTGTCCTGCTGTCTTTTGATGTTTGATATTTTCTCACCTGCTGGGCCTGCTATGACTTTCACACCTCCTTCTCCCATGGGCATGATCCTGGTGTCAGACACTGTTGAAGAACAAAGAGAATTTTAGCAACAGAAGGCAGCTGTAGAGCTTGCTTCCTCCTGCCAAGCCCTGTCAGTAGGGTTAAACCCTCTAGTCTTTCACCCTTTTTGGACTCTCCAGTAAGGAGGATCTTTCTTTACTGCTGTGCTCTTGTCACAGTCTGTGTTTCAGTGGCCCTTGCAGGCAGGTAATGTGGGGTCCCTGCTGTGCTCAGTGCTGGGTGACTGCAGGGGAACAGGAGCAGTCTTGGTTCTCTTGGCATGTAGGTGTGTGTTGGGTAAAAAATACTGCACACAGAGCAGAGAGAGTGGAGACCTGACACAGAGACAGGGCTGCCATTTGGAGTGGAAAGGAGCTTATTGAAGAGCAGGGGGATGAGACTGGAAGGAAAGGAGCAGTGGGTGAGGAAGGTGGCTGTGCAAGAGGGATGTGAGGGAGAGGGCTAACACCCCAGCCCAGAGTGTGGGGCAGAGGAGGGCCACAGCTGGCAGGTTCTGAGCAGAACAGAGTAAAAACAGCACGTGGTTTTCATCTAATCTCTGCCTTTCTTGACATTTTAAATAATATGTTTTTATTATCTTCCTATTTGAACAGCAAGAGAGTATAGACCAGCTTAGACCCCCAAACTTAATTACAGAGTGAAAGGTTTTGGTCCATCACCTTCTCTTTGATTCCAACTTCCAAGTGTTTGACAATTGACAGTGTTTCCCTCATCAAGGTGTGACCCTCCTTTCTGTGCCCTGCTCCCTCACACAGAAACAAACCCAGGATTTTTGGTTCTGTACCTGTGCCACTGCACTACAGGAATGAAGATCCAGCCTGCATCCCTCTCCTTGCCTTCACCAAGCAAATACTTCCCAAACCCAGGTTACCCCAGTGATCTTTTTCTGATTTTTCTTTTCCTGAGGAAGGCACTGCATGTGCCTGTTCTGATTCTTACCTTTTTCATAAGTCACGTTGTGTAAAAGACTGGTGAAGTCTTCATTAATCAGCACAGGTTCTGGGAGGTTGATGGATCGAAATGGGCTGCCCTGGAGAGGTGTTGGCACTGTCTGTGAGCTGTGGTCATCCTTCTGTGCTCTTCTGCACAAACACAAAGAAGGAGGTGCTTGGAAAGTCTGAATGCTACAGGTGAAGCTCCTACACTACATTTGGGACCAACACTGTCAGAAACAGGACAACTCTAGCAGAGATCAGGAAAGGAGCTGGCTTTGATGGAATTGTGACTGAAATGTTCTGGAAATAACTTCCAGTGGCTAGAGGAGAAGGTTATTTCAGATCTATTCTTTCACAGAGCATATTTCATCTAATTAAATAGCTTAATTAGCTGAGGGGCTAGCCTAGATTTGCAAAGTGTTTGCATCAAGGCAGCTATATAGACTCATGATCAAAACTCTGTGTTCAGAAGGAGGCTAATTAGGACCAAGCTGGACAACCATCTGCTTCATCACAGCATCAGTGTGGCCCAGCAGTGTGCAAACATTCCCTGACTCTGCTCAGAGGAGAAAAGCTGGTGACAGGAGAGCAGAGCATGCCTGCACCATCAGGAGCCCATGGAGTCCTGCAAGCTTGGAAGGGGAAACTGCAATGTGTGCAATGTCTGAATGGGGGGAGGCTTCTGACTTTCAACAGCCCCAGCATGTCTTTTGTGGGTCTCTGTTCCACAGGCTCTGGTTTCCAAGGGAGCTGCTGGGGGTTGTTTTGCTGCTGGAATCACAGTGAGGTGTTAGCATTTTTCTGTCTTTGCTCTGTGGGATGTGTGTCTAAAACCCTGGGGTGAACTGAAGCATTTCTCACCATGAACAGGCTTGATACACATGTACAGCCAGGACAAAAATTAAGGAATTATGCTCTACAGAAAGGAACAAAGTGGACAGCACTGCTAATTAGCATTTTCAGCGCCCTGGAGTTTGGGCCCTTACTTGGCTTTCATTTTCCGTGATTCCCGCCGCTTCTCTTGCTGCAGCTGCTCAATTTTCTGTTGCATCTCCTCCTGCTTGGCACTGATTTCTTCAATCATTGACTTTGCATCGCTGAGCTCCTCCTGAGGAAGAGGCAAAAGCACAGCATTGCCAGGCTGCCCATCAGCCTCGGGTGGCACAGCTCTGAATGCTGGCTGCTGTGGGGAGGGGCTCTGTGATCAGACACTTCCTTTGCACGTCCAGGGTGTGCCCCACGTGCCAGGCACAGCCTGGTGATCCTTAATTCTACAGGCAACTCATCCATGCCAGTGTGGTGCCACGTGAGCAAGGACCTGGGACTCAGGGCTTCATCCACCCCCAGCTGAAAGCACGGGGAGGATTCCTGCCCTCAGTGGTGTTTGGAGGTGGGCCTCAGGGAGCACGTTTCCCTCTGCAGTTTGCCAGCATGGGCATTCACAGGTTGCACTTGGTTCAGATCCCAGTGTCAGCACTCACATGTGTAAGCTTTTGCCAGTCAGGCCATGGCTCTGCCCTCTTAGCCTGGTTTCCTAAGGAAATGAGGCCCTCCATATCCTCCCTGTCCATCCTCCCTCAAGCAGTTTCAGCCAAGCCTTACTCAGATGCGGAGCTCTGGTGCATGGAGCTCCTGCAGGTTTCTTGAACACGAGCAGCAGGATTGAGCAGAAATACTCAAGCATTTCACGTAAACCAAAGGATTTTCCCCAAGCAAGGAGGTGGCTGCACTGGGGGCAGTGTTTGAATAGCCAACATGGGCATGAGGCAGAGGAGAGCAGCCTTTGGCCCTTCTGTTGCCTGCATAATTCCTTGTATATGCATTTTAAATCCCCTTTTCCCCTATGACAATGTCCTGGGTAACCCTGTGTCAGGTTGCTCTGAGACCTAACCCATATGCCCTTGTATTTTTCATTGTCTCCCTTGCTTGTCTGGCACCAAGGGCTCCTTTTGCCTGGTGCCATGTCACAGGGTTAGTAATGGCCTTTTTCAGTAACCACCCCTCTTTAATTTCACAAGGCATTCTCGACTCAGCAAAACTCCACGGGGAAGATTTGCAATAAAAACAAGGAATTAGTTCCTCTGCCTGCCTCGTCATCCAGTTTCTGCATGGAGAAGCTGCCTGGTCTAAAGTGTAGACTTCTTGCTAGGCTGTCTCTCCAACCCTTTGTCTTTATCCTCTTGGGCCAGATCAAACCAGGCAGCGCTTCCTCCCAGCCATGTGGAAATGCAGCTTCAAAAGGCTTTAGGGGTCTGTGTTAATTTGCTGCTCCCCAGAGGCTTTGGTTCCTGCAGCAAATGCAGGAGACCTGACCCAGGGAGAGGTGTGGGACAGTGGCCCAGCAGTAGCCTGTGAACAGGCCATAAAGCCATGGCATGTACAGCCCAGAGCAAGGGCTGCTCGTGCCCAGGTAACTCTCAGCGCTGCCTCGTGGCCACTCAGGAAGGCTAAATAGGCCAGAGGATGGGTTCCTTTTGAGTTGGAGCAGCCAGGGGAGACCCAAAGCCAAAGGGAGTACTCCAGGTGTATCCAAAACAATTGCCTGCTCCTTCTCCTTGCAGGCAGCAAGTATTGATGGAGGCAGGGGAGTGCTCCCCTCTGCCACACAAGCTCATGTATGCAGCCTCCCCACAGGTCACACTCCTACCTTGAACGTGTTGAGGGAATTCTTCATCTCAGCCACCTTCTCTTCCATGGCACAGCGGCAGCTCTTGACCTTCTCTTCCAGGGCATACTCTCCATGCTGGATCCGTGACAGCTCCTGCATGGCTTCTGTGAAACCCGCCTTCAGCTCAGAGGCCAGTGCCTGCAACTACAGCAACCACACAGCTGGGCTCAGTCCCTCCTCCCAGGCTCAGGGGTTTGTGTCCCCGAGGGTCACAAAGGCTGCGTGTAACCCATCCTGTGAGGTGCTGTCCTCTTTCTCCTCCTCCTTTCATTGCTGGGAAACATGGGGAGAGGTTTGGCCCCTGCTGCAGCCTCAGTACAGAGTAGGAGGTGCTTGTCTTGGGCAATCAATGTGTCCGTTTTTCAGACTTTTTTTTAAAAAATCTTTTTTTGAGTTTTTCCAAGGCTCCCTGGCAGTTTGCAGCCTGTCAGCCTGTAGTAGGAGAGGACAGCCTGAAACATGCCAAGAAGATTTGCAGTAACAGCAGCCAGATTATTAATCAGATTATTCTTAAGATTATTAAAGCAGCTGAGCAATCAAGAACGTGTCTGGCTTTGGGCAAGTCCTCCTCCCACACGTGCTGGTGGGGCTGGTGCTCTCCCCACACACATCTAAGCCCTCGCTCTCCAGGGGCTGTGGAGAAGCTCTGTCCTTTGCCTCTCCGTGGAAGGAGGCAGCTCTGACTTGTGCTGGGGAGGGAGCAGGAGCTTTCCCCCTGGCATACGGTGACGCTGTGCCCGCTCTCTCTGCCTGCTGTCCCTAGAGGCCCTGGCGCTGCTGGAAGAAGAGCTCACCACCTAAGCTGAGGCAGGCAGTGATAGCCGGGTGAAGCGGATGGACAGGGCCAAGCCAGGCTGGCAGAGCAAGCAGACAAGGCAGGTGTGGAGGTGGGCAGCGAGGGGGGGTCAGCGGCTGGCACAGAGCTGAGCAGGGAATTCCCCTCTGGGGAGCAGCTGGTGGCCCCGGGCTCTGCCCCCGGTGCTGGGAGGCAGGCCTGCACAAAGCCCGCAGCCAGCTCGCGGCCCCGGGCGCCTCGGCACAGAGGATTTTTACCTTTACAACAGAAATTCGGCCTAACATCTGGTTATAAACTGAGTCCCAAACGGAGCACTGGTGGTAAGCGGAGAGCCACCCCGGGAGCTCAGGCGCTGGGGTCCTGCAAATGGAGCAGAGATGGCTTCCGATACCTCGGGGCACTGGCACCAGCTCCTCTGCTCAGCACTGCCGTGGCTGCGCAGAGGGTGTCTGCCTGCCATCCCCTCCGAGCCCAGCACTCACCCCACAGCCCCCTCTGAGCTGCCTGGACACCTTCCCAGAGTGCCACAGGCACTGGGACAGTGCAGAGGGGAGCAGGAGGCTGAGGACATCTTCCCTCCTCGGGATGACGACCCTGAGTCCCCAAGGCAGCTGGAGCTCCAGACTCCTTTCCCCCAACCCTCCTGGCCACAGTGTCACCCTGTGGCCTGTGAATGCTGGCCTGAAGGGTTAGAGGGGCTGCTTAGGGCAGGCAGTGACCACGCAGGGTTATAGTGCACTGTGACTGTGCAAAGTGTTGATATTCCCATCCCTGCTCACACTTGTGTGCTTGACACACTTCCCCCTGGAGCTGATGTGGGCAGGGCACAGTCTGTGTGCCAGCCTGCATCACACACTGCCCTCCAAGTGAAAAGGGCTCGTTTGCTAGATGTGTCCCTTCCAGCTGGAATGTGCTCTTCCATTCTAACCTATGCTATCCATCTTAGAGATCTGCTTCAGGATGGAGATATCACAGCCCCAAGTGTTGCCAGCAGTGGAGCAGTCCTGGAGCTGGCCCCAGAGGTAACACGGTTTGGGGAGAATAAGCCAAAAATGAAATGTTTCTGCCCACTACCTGGCCAGCTCCTCCTCAGATGCTTCCAGAAAGGGGATAAACTACACAGATCCTTTGAATGGTATAGGGATGGGAATCATTGCTGATCTTGGGGTTTCACAGTAAGAAACTGCAAGGTATCAGCAAAAATGGACCACTGCAGACACTTTGGTGTCCATGTGCACTGAAACACTCTATGAAAGCAGAGGTCAGCCAACAAAAGGAAAGATTTGGATTAGAGGCTGGACAAAATATCCTCTGCTGCATCTAAGAGCAGACAGTGATCTGTTATTTTGGGATGCACTGTTGGCCAATCTCTGCTTTTGTGGTGCCAGTGCTAGCTTAGTTTCTTTGTGCGTCCATCTCAGTGCTCCAGAGCTCAGCCTGAGTCTGTCCTGCCCCATATATCCTTCCTCAGCCCCATGCAGCTTGCAGTGGCTGTTTCAGACACTGAAATGCATCCTTGTGTTGCTGCTTGAGGGATGAATGCAGCCAGAAACACCAACCAGCCACAGAGCTTGTATGATGGAACAAGAAGTGCTGAAACCCTGAGCAGGTCAGGGTTAGCATAGAGAGGAAATACATTCTTGTTGCATTGGATGCAGGGTTGGTCCAAAATCAAGTGAAGAGGCACAGGAACAGCATGTTATCTTTAAACTCTTGCCAAGCATGGTGTAGCTATGGATTTTAGTTTGAGCTCATTTCTAAAAGCAAGCTGTGGAAAACCATCCTTTAAATCCCCTAAGCTGTTAAAACAGATGGAAGCCATTGAAGTATCAGGCCCTGCCCATGTCTCACACAAGTGACAGGGCTGTGTCTCCACAGGGATGGCCTTTGCCTGCAGGACCAGAGAGGTACTTCACAGGCTTGTGACCCTCTGGAAAGTCAAGTCAACTCTGTGTTTCTAAAGTTTCTAAGCGTAACACATACCAAAAAAGATTTTGTAATACAGCAACAGTTCAACTGTAATGTGTTGCCCTGGCTCACTTATTTATGGGAGTAAAGAGGTAATTTAACACTTAAGTTGTGGAACTTAAGAAACAATAGCTTAAATTGAACTAATGCCTAGAGGATAAATGAATCTGCACAGTCACAGGGAGTCCTTCCAACCTGTCCAAGAACTGTTCAAAAAAAAAAAAAAAAAAAGCATTTAGACATCTAAATAATTTAGTACCAGGTACAGATTTCAGCACCCATCTGCCTTTGGAGTATGGCCCTCAAACCTGACAAAGCAAAGCAGTGAGGCATCCAGTGCCATGTGTCTGTAGTAGGTTATGTCTTTCTTGGGCCCCATGACTCCTGTTTCACCTGCTGCCCTGATATTTTTCAGCTCTGTGTGGAAAAAACCATGCTGTTCACAAAGGGTGCACAGGACTGATGCTGCTTCTGAGGAAGCAAAACTGCAGAGTCTCCCCCCTCTCTCTTGGTGAGTGCCAGCAATTTGAGACTTTTGTAAAAGATAACGACTGTCCTTGCAGCCTAAAGCTTTGTTCAGGCTTTGAGGCAGCCCAGGGATGGTGGTTGTGGGCAGCAGATGGGGATGGTTTATGGAAGGAAGGAGTGGGATGGAAAGGGGGCAGCAGAGCCTTGGTGAGCTGGGTCACTGTCCTGGCTGCCACTGAAAGGATGAGAGGGAGCCCTTGCTTCTCTGAGTGTCCCCACAGGTTTCCCCCAGCACTGGCTGGGCTGTCCAGGGCTCAGTCTCCACAGGGATGGCCATTTGCCTCTGCCACCATTGGCAGCTGCCCAAGTCCTTACACTAGAACAGGACCTGCTCTCTGGGACCTTGTGCTGAAGCCTGTCAAAACCAGTAGAAATCAGGCTCATAATAAAGAAATACTGCACAGAACAATTCTGCTATTATAAATACATCCTTGAAAAGAGCAAAACCTTCTGTGGCCGTGGAGGAGTACTGTCTGTGGTGCTTCCCCTAACTTACCTACTGTCCAGCACTTTGCACATCTTTTGGGGCTGGTCTGAAGAAGTAAACAGACATTGTATCTCTCAAAAGGGAGCTGCCTGAGGACACTGCTTGACACCAATCTGGCACAAAGTCCAGCGTTTGACACAAGCCCTGGATCTGATTTTTCTGAGTTGCATGCTGCATGCTTTCACCAGGAAACAACTAATTTTTTAGAACAGCTACCAGCTCTTGTACTTAAGGGCAGCACTCCTACAGCCAAGCATTAGGAAGGCTTGCAGTGCCTCATAGCAGGGAAGCAGCAGAGCTGCAGGGATTTACAGTGGTAAAGAAGCTGGTCCTAGGAGTATGTCCAGCATGTATATTCCTAGGCAAGGATGGTGGGAATACAGAGCAGCAGAGTAAGTACAGAAGAGAATGATGAAGGTACTTAAAGTGGGCTGCAAGTCCTCATCAGCCCTTGTTCCACATCTCTGCACCCCTTTTGGTAAGTGCATTGTTTGCTGAAGCAGAAGGGAAGGGCCAGCTGGTGACTGACATGTCAGGATTCCTTAAGGCACCCACGTGTCAGCTGGACAGCAACATGTGTGCATGGTGTTTGCAGCACATGGTCCCACCTGCAGCTTGGATCCACTGGGCTGGGCCCCTGGGGCTGTCTGGGTGGGAAAAGAGGATGAGATGGCAAAACTGCTGGGTAATTCATGGAAAAGCAGTGCCCTCTCCACTTGCCATGGTGCACTTGCAAGTAATTACAGGCATCAGTGTTGCAATGGTGACAAGGGAGGTCTCAAATAGTCTGGATTTCCACTTCAGGGGTGTTTCCTCTCTCAGATTATGGTTCCATATTGAACCAGACCAGGGATTAAAGTGCTCCCAACTCTGTTGCATTTTCTGCAGACTGGAAATATGTAGGAAACATCACTGTGGAAAGGCTGAATCTTACAGGACAGCTTCTGGGCTGTGGTAACAGACAACTTTACAGCACCTGTGGTGTCCAATTGCAGCAAAAATGTTAGCCCAAAGTCAGGGCAGAGTGCTCAGGAGGAACTGATCACCAGGGTTGCCCAGCTTCTGGCTGGGAGGCCAGACAAAGACATGCAGAAAGACTCAGCACTGGCTGCTCTGGATTATCAGGCAAGAGCACCCCATGGTCTGAGGGGCTGCAGGGTGCCAGGATAACCCAAAGCCCCACAGAAGACCTGGGCCCCTGCTGCATAGGACACCCCTGCCCCATGTCAGTCAACCAGCTCCTTGCTCCTGGGACAGGTCATCAGCTTTGCTGAAAGCTCAGTGATGAAATCTCCCCCCAGCCCAGTGAATTCACATTCTCTAATTGGTGCTAATGATGACAGTTGCTTAATTAGCTGAGCTCACAAATCACCTGTCTAAATACAACTGGTTGTGAGCAGAGAAATTTTACTGAAAGGTCTTTTAGGATGAGGCCCAAGATGTGTTATATTTATTCATGCAGTATGCACATTTTGGTTGCCATGTTCCTTGTAAATGCCTACATTTTTCCTTCACCTTAATTTAGCTTTTTAACTACTGTTTATATATTAGTAACTCTTTAAACTCTTGGAGTTATTGAGGGCGTTTTGCTCATCTTTACCTGGGAAATCTGTGTTGCAGGGGTACTCACAGGCACACTTTCAGTCCCTCCTGTGGGAATAAAGAACTTCAGTCAATTAAAATGACTTATAATGGCTGCTATAAATAACTGGAACAGAGGGTTTGTAAGTCCCTCTTGAGGAACAAATCAGTTTTAAAGGACTTGAGTCTCACTTTAGGAGGTCTGAACACCGTATCGTTTGTAAAATAAACTGCAGTTATAAAATAGGAATGACTCACCTAAATTCAGGTGTTAAATTCACTGTTACATTTGCTGTCCTGTGTCTGGCCAGAGTTGATCCATGCTAGGAAGTGAGAAAGCTTCTCTGTTCAAATAGGACAGAAATGCTCCCTGTGAAGTTTAGTTCTGTGTACCAGCCTTAGGTAACAGGTTTTGGTTTTTTTTTGTCCTAAAGCATTACTGATCTGTTTCTCTACTGAAACAGTCAATTTTATCCTCTACTATATCTCTACATATTTCTATTATCTCCACAAAAGGCAAAATACCTTCTCTGTATATTTTAAGTTATATTTTGTCACAATGCAGTCCAAGGAGTCATCATGTCTTTTCTAACCTCCCCAAAACCACCTTTTCATTGCTTTCCTCATTCCTGGGGGTTTGTGGTATGGTGATCCCACTTGATCCTGTACAACTTCACATTGCTGAAACAGACTTAGCTGACAGAGGAGATTCTATTCTGCAGAAGTACTTTGGACACTGCAGAGACATCATCTCCAGGCATTGATCTTGGAATCGGGGAATCATTTGAGTTGGAAGGGACCCTTTTAAGGTCATGTAGTCCAACTGTCCTGTGCAGAAACCTCCAGCTGTGCTACAGCAATCACTGCTGGCTGTGCTGCCGTTGCACTTGGAGGCAATTGCAGTCCAGTGGCCATCGTGTTATTCCCTCCATCAGGCTCCCTGGCTGGATCTCACTCCCAGAAAACAGCATGCTGCCCTGTTCCTCACCTGGACTGCCTCCCCTTGGGAATGCCACTTCACAAGCTGGGCTTTCTCTTGCCTCCAAGGACTTGCCTCACTCATCTCTGCTGTTAAGTCACAGACCTTGCCCAACTCCAGGGGAAGCCAAGCTCCTTCTTTCCATGCTGGCTGCAGATGCTTGGTGTTTTTCCAGCCTGGGCCTTTAGGACCATAGAAATTCAGTCCTGCAGAGGCTGGAAATGCATGCAGGGCAGACTCTGCACAGTCAGCCAGAGGAAAGTTGAAGCCTAGAAGTCAGAGCTATACAAGGCATAGCTCCATTCTGATTTCTTTACCCCTGAGGGGGAATGTGGGTTACCAGCAAGGACACCTCTGAAATGGCCCTGTTCTGGTCTCTAGGATTTGTCCTGATTCAGAGGAGCTCGAGCAAATTCCCCAATGACTTGCAGAAGGGAGAGGCAGAGAGGCTGTGTGCTCCTCTCTGCCCATGTGCCACTTCCTGCCTGTGCTGGTGGCTCTCTCAGCTGTGGGCTGAGTAGCTGGGTCAGACACTGACCCTCTGGGGAATACCCTCTTTTGCTTCCTCCTAGGGAAAACAAGAAGCAGCAGGCTGACTGGGAGAAGTAACTATGACTCCAAACTGCCAGCTGTTTGGGGCCAGAACTCATCAGCCAGCCTGCACCAAGTCCCACATTCCAGCTTTTAAATTACAGGTTGTTTTCATCTTCAGCTTTGGCCTTTCTGGTTCTTTTTTTCCAGGTTTTCTCTGCAACCACATGAATTAGGAACTGACCCTTGGCCTGAAGCTTTGTCATGATGCCTGAAGCTGAGGCTGTGTGTACAGTGACTCTCCTGAATCACAGGAACTGAGGCCCATGCCTGTCCTGCTGGGCTCTTGCTGTGGGACAGTAAGGACTGACTCAAAGAGAGCAAGAGGACATGTTTCTGAATTAACAGTACAACACAAACCGGGTGTTGAGAGGAGGACAAGGAGATGCTGTTTTTACAGCATGGCTGTGAATGCTGGGCTCTGTGAAGGACTGGAGGTGTCAGGTAGAAGCATAGCACAGCAAGGAGGAGCCTCCTCAGATTTCCTTTGGGTGTCTTCCTATCTGATACATAACACAGAGGGCCTGACCCATGTCCTGCAGAAATCTATAAGGGTCTTTCATGTGGATTTGAGTGTGGATCAGTCTGTAAATGTCCTTGGATATACTAAAAGTGAGGAGCTGCTCCTGAGCAAGACTGGAACTGGGGAGAGGATCTCTGCTGCTGTGACTTTACCTCCCACCTTTGCCATGAGCACTCTGTGAATGTACCCAGTCAAAACCCAGAATGTTTCTCTAAAGTCACTGCCAAGAGCTGAAGCACAGGAGGCTCCTCACTGTGGGAAACAAGGGACTTTGTGGTTATCTCCCAAATTCTGCCGTGTTTCTGCAGCCCATGAGGGCACACCAGTTAATTGGAAAAAATCCCTGAGTTAATTTCCTTTTTAGCCTGCTGTAGTGTAAGGGCCTAGGTACACAGACCTAATTTCATCAAATTAGAATAATCACCATCATAATAGAGGAATTAACTTTTCTGTTAACTATGCCATGGATACTGGCACCACCAATCATCTTTTAAGAGGGGAAGAGGTGTTCCAGTCTCTCTCCTAAGCTGACAGCTGTGGACACTCCTAGAGCTGCTCCCCCTGCTCATAGTTCCAAGAGTTCCTCACCATATGGACACAGTGCCTCTGAGGTGCCAGGGGCTTGGGGTGGAAAGCAGGTACTGCATTCCTCTGAAAGAAGTCAATAACCACTAAAACCCTGGATTTGAGCTTTGCAGACTTTCTAGAATGCAGCCAACCTTAGCAAGGACTGATTGCATGCAAGCAATGTGGCCTGGATACATCTTGGTGCTTGCAAGATTGGGATTGGTGCAGATATATCTGGGTTGTGGCACTGATATGAACATGAACCCCTCTCTACAAAGCACGTGAGGGAGAGAAGCAGATCCTCATCACAGCACCCTCATGTAAAACACAGCTTTGGACAGTCAGAAGTCTCTCTGCATCCTGAGGCAGAAGCAGGGCATGAGGCAAGAAAAGGAATGACTTCCCACATTGGACATCACATATGCCACAGGAGTATTTTCCAGAGAGGAGAGGAAGGTGGTTCTAAAATAAGAGGTAAAAACATCAACCCCCGGATATTTCTAAGAAACTGAAAGCACTGAACATTTGCCCACAGCTGCCATGGCTGAGAGATGCTCTCAGGGGCCTGGCTGGTGGCCAGCAGACAGGTCCCATGAGAGCACATTTCTCTCTTGCTGCCTCTCATTCTAGCAAGAAGTGAAATAGGAGGATGCTTTACCTTCGTGTTTGTTTGTGTCCATGGCTGCTGTGGGGTGTGCGTCCTCGCAGGGACTCCTGTCCTCACTCTGGAGGGCTCTGGCTGGTCACTGGGAACATCCCATGGCTTAGAGCTGCCCACATGTGAGCCCTGGGGTGGGGCAGCTGACCTGAACCCTGAGTGCAGAAAGATGCAGAAAGGGTTTATGGAGCAGAGCTGCTCGAAGTTCAGACAACAGAGAAAGGAGGAGGGGTTGGAGAGAGAACGAAGCATCCTAAAGATCTGTTTGGGTTCACAGAGTGGATGCTGGTACAAACACTTCCCTCCCAGCCCAAGGCCATCTGTGCTTCCATGGACAGGTGACTGAAAGGTTCTGTGTAATCCCACAGAGACTGTTTTCTCAGCAAGATACTTCCTGTATGAACTGAATCAAAGTATGCTGTAGTTTGGAACAGCACATGAACATCTTGCACGGGTGTTCTGCAGCAGGGCCAGCTTTTTGCTATGCAACCAGTCACCCACAGTGTGCTTCAGGCCTGTGTTTGGGGCACAGAGATACTGCCTTCAGAATGCTGCTGCACAATTCTGCCAGCACTTCAGGAGGCACTGCACTGCTGTACCTGCTCTCTCTCTCTGTTGCCTCCCTGACTGGCAGACACAGAGTGCTGCAAGGCACCTCGAGGTGCAGAGGTGTGGCCTCTGTGGGAGCCAGGGACATCAGGGCATGGTGCTGTGCCCATGGCAGTCCCGTGGTAAAGCACCTCATCACCCACCTGGTATTGGGATTAGGACCCTGATGCCTGATTAATGACAGGGGCAGAGACACAAAAATGGGTTGTACCAGCTCACACTTCTCTCACCAACATGAGCCCTGCCCCACATCCACACTTCCCCTTCCCAGGGTTTGATTCAAGTCTGCTTTTGTCCAGCCTTACTAGGAAACCAGATGTGATTTAGGACTCTAGAATAACCTCCTAATTATGGCACAAAGCTCTGCCAAGGTGCTTCAGAGAAGTCTGGGGTGCTGTGTTCAGGGAAGTAGGCACAGAGAAAGGCACATAGCATTAAACAGATGGGAGAACTGCAAAATCTGCAGGAGTCCTGTGTGGCTACTGGAATCAGAGCAGAAGCAGGTGCTTCTGGTGCAGTCAGCAGTGTAGCTTTGGGCCCCACACATTAAACCTGAGAGCTTTTGAGTGTGGAATTCCCAGGAGAGGAGGGTGGTGGCACCCTCAGTACCACAGAATACCTGGCTGGCCTCTTGCTGGGGCTGTGGTGTGGACTGAAAGGTTCCCAGCACAGCGCTAGAGGGACTTGGGGTTAAGCATCATCCTAAGATTGAGGGTTAATGAAAAGATGAAGTTATTTGTAAGAGAGCTGTTTACAAGATCACTTGCTAAGAAGATCCACTGACTTCTCAGGACAGAGGATCCCTTGGTGAGGTGTGTGGAAAACCTGAGCAAAGGTGGAGGGACCTCTGAAGTAGGCTTTGTACAAATAGACTGGGAAAGCTTCCACAATGAGGTAAGTCTTAGAGTTTGTTAATCTGGTTTTGATCAGCTGATAGTGTAACAGGGGTTTTTTTTGTTGTTGTTTGTTATGAAGACTCTTAGAGTCATTACAGAGTTTAGATGGGCAGGGACCTCTGGAGTTATCTGGCTCAAAGCAGGGCTAACTCCAAAGCTGGACCAGGTTGCTCAGGGCCACACCTGAGTCAAGGTCTAAGTACATCCCAGGTTAGAGAATTCTCAACCTTTCTGCACCTGCATACCCGGGCTGCACTACTCCTATGAGGAAGAACTTTTTCCTTATGGCAAATCAAGTTTTCTTATGTTGGAGTTTGTGCCCATGGCCACTTGTCCTTTCATTGTGTCTGTGAGAAAAGCCTGGCTGTCTGGACTACAACCCCTGCAGTGAAGTACTTGCAGGTGGCTGTAGAAGTCTCCCAGCCTTCCTTGCCCCAAGCTGGACAAACCCAACTCACTCAGCCTCCCACTCTGTGCTCTGTGTGCTCCAGCCCCCTTCAGAAAAAAAAAAAAAAAAAAAAAAAAAAAGCTTTTTCTTTTTATTAGGTATTCCAGAGAATGACAAGAATGAGAGTTGTTTTTAAAGTACTTTAATCTCTCTAAATCTCTCTAGAAGTTTTGAGGACAAGGTATTTAAGTGTGTGTCTCTGGGCAAAGTAGACTTAAATATTCAACTTCAGCAGCAAAGTCGTTTAAACTTTGCTGCCAATTTAGTCAGCACCATAGAAAATTCCCGAGACTTTAGTTATTGGGCTGTTGACCTAGGACTGGCCTGCTTAACAGAGAACTGTTTTAATATTCAGAATTGCTTTTGCAATGCTGGGGGAAGAGGAACAAGTAGGAAAGACAAAACAGAGATGAAAGAAACATGAGCCTCGTCTGTTTTCACTGAAAAGAAAGAAAACAGCCTTTTGCTGGAAATAAATTAATTTCTTTTTAGCATATTCTTGCCTGTTCTATTAAGGACGTGTTTAAGCACGGCCTGTGTCCTCTGCAGAGCTCAGGAGTGAGTCTGTGAAACTGGGACACCGGGGATGCCGCCGTCCCCTCCTGCTCCAGGCAAGCCAGGAGTTTTGCTATCTGACTGTGCTGCAAAGTAGGTTGACCTTGCTTAAGTGGGTCCAGAAAATCTTACCTGTTCTACCAGAGTAACTGTCTTTGTGTGTCCTCTATCTGCAGCCTGCAATTTCCTGAGTTACCCCTTGGTTCTTTGCTGCATGAAATAATTGCATTAACTTGGGCTCCTTTCCAGCATTGAGGGCTCACTGCTGCACTCTGTGAATGTGTAACGTTGCCTCTCCCTGGTTCTTCTGAATTGCTGAATGTAAGAAGCAAAATTAATCAGTCCTTCCTCATCACTGGAACAGAACATGAATCTTGCCCTGATTTGGAGAGAAGGTTTATCCTCTCTTCTTCCCCACCCCAGCTGTGGGTGGGGAAGCTGTAAACACTGTCCTCAGCAGGGACCAGGATCTCAGGGAGCCTGAGCTGGCTGAACAGTGCCTGGCTTGTGCCTAAAGGGTACAAAAATGGATTGGAAAACAGGATTGGTATTTGGCCCTAAGACCCTGGATGGAGGCTGCTTGGTCAAATGATGCCTCTGCTGGCAGTGGACAAGTCCGAAACTCACAGCAGGGCCCAGGTGAGCAGGAGCCCTTGTATGGCTGTAGTTCAACTTCCTGCTCAAATCAAGAGTAATGTCAAACTTCCTCAGGACTTTGTCCAGCTCAAGTCTGGATTATTTCCCACATTGGAGTCTTCACAGCCACTCTGGGCCCTCCAGTACCCAGAAGAAGAATATTTTTCCTTACATCCAGTCAGGGTTTCCCTTAGCTGCAGCTTGTACCCACTGCCTTTCACTGTGCACCTCTGGGAAGATTCTGGACTCCATCTTCTTCACAGCACCCTTGAGGGCAGTGAAAAGCTGGAGAGGATTCTCCCCTTCGTGTTTTTGTCTCAGGCCTGAGCAAGTCCCTCCCTGTACACACACACACAGGAATCCATGTGCACATCAGCAGCAAGTGCAAGCTCTCCTTTCCTGAACCACTACCAGGCCTCCACCTGTGGCAAATCCAAGGTTTGCCTGCCATGCCAGCCCACCACAGGGCAGCTCCCTCATCAACAAGGAGATGTTATTGTTCCTCTGCAAGCTCCCCACGGGCCAGGCTCAGTACCCAGCCACAGGGAGCCATTCCCAGCCTGTGCTGGCCTGCCATTCAAACCCAGGCCCCTGCTTTAGGGACAAGAAACAGCACAGACATGCTTGTTTCCTCAGAACTGAGCACTAAAACTCATTTACACTCCTGCAGCTCTCATCTAGTCAGAACAGTATCTCCAGAGCACAGCCCAGAGAATAATTTGAAGGTATCAAAGCCACCAGATTTCTCCATCATGGCAAAAGGATGTATTTTCCCCTGTTGTTTCTACCTCCCCTCCAGCAGCCAAATCTGCTGGAAGCAAAGAACCTCTGCTGTCAGTGATTGCCACGCTGGTGACCAGCAAAGAATCCTGCCCTGGTGCCTTGCAGGAGCAGCTGGCACTGCAGCCCCTCCTGCCCAGCACAGCAGCCAAGCTGTTAACAGGGCCTGGGCCAGCACCTGCTTCCCATGAGATCCCTGAGCGGGGATGGATGGATGGATGGATGGATGGAGGGATGGATGGATGGAGGGATGGATGGAGGGATGGATGGATGAGGTCCCAGTGAGTTGTGCCCTTGAGGCAGCACAGGATTGGGGTCCTGCACGAAGCCAGAGAGGGGAGGCAGGTCCTGCAGCCTGAGCTGCATCCGTGTGACCATGCTCTCCCTCCCACATGGAATGGCACAACCTGGGGAGAGAATCAGCTGTGCAGAGGATCACAGATCAAAAAGACTGAGGGACTACACCAAGCTTCAGCATGCAAACAGGTCAGTAAGGCATTCACAGCCTAGCCTTGGAGCACAGCAGTTACTATTTGCCTGGCTTCCTGTCCCATTCTGCTTCTGAAATCATGACATGGGTGACAGTGCAGGGGAATCCACGTGCACTTTTGCTACTTCAGTTTTTAAGCATACACAGTTTTCCTAAATAAATGCTTGGGATCTTCCTGGTGACTGTCTCAATGCTGCTGGCTGAGATTGCTGGCTGTTTTAAAAAAAACAACCCCCAGTCCTCTATAGAGAACAAAAAAAATCAATTATTTACTGTCATCACTCTTGCACTTTGTCTCCAGCTAACTCTAATGCAGTTGTCATCCAAACAAGTCAATTCAGCATATACTTCAATTTAGCTAATGGTAAGAGCAAAAAAAAAGGCCTTTTAAAACTATTTTAGAGACCTCACTGTAAGTGCAGCCTGACAAGATTGCCCAGCACACTAAGAAGCTAGATCTCCATCCAGAATCTTAGAAGAAATCAGCTGAAAGTAACTGTGGGCACCAAAGATGCAAAACACTTTAAATATCATTTTATGAGCTGCACACACAATAGAATTAGTTACGGCTCTAGCTTTTTCCAATAATATGAAAAAATGGCATAATTAACCCCGCTCCTCATCCCAAGCTGAGTACATTTTAAACTTACCCCAGGCTGGTTGAAGATCCTTCAGCAGTGGCTGCAGCTAGAGTTGGGAATTAGAACTGTGCAAGCAAGGAGAGAGAGAGAGAGAGAGAGGAGAGCAGTGGTGGATTGACATTTCCCAGGATGGCTGGGACTGTCATATGCTCATCACCGATTTGAAACGCAAGCATAACAAAAGCCTCCTAATTATATAATCTTCGGGTCACATCCTCGCGTGCCCATGCGGAAACCAGGACTGTGCACTTGGAAGGAGGTGATGCAGACTTTCTGACTTTTTAATTAGCATTGCACAGGGCTGGGCACGGGGGGCCTGCAGCCCTGGGAAGTGACGGCAGCGGGGCCGTGTGGGGCCACGCGCTGCTGCTTTGCCAAGCTCAGAGGGTCTAAACATCTCCTGTGGCTTCCAAAAACACCACCTCCAGCTGGGGACAGGGAAGTGGGACCAGCTCCTCCCCACCTGCTGACACCCTGGCTTTCCTAGGGATGCCAGGGCTGGGAAAGCACAGGGGCCAAGGGCAAGGTTGCCAAAGTAGCCACGGCAGGGGAGCAGCAACAAGCAGCACTTGAGTTTCTTGCTAAATGATGAAAAATTTTCTGTCGAGTAAAAATAAATAAGGGCTTGGAAGGTGGGGAGCAGCAGCCCCCCACACCTGCTCCGTTTCTTCTCTAAGGAGGATCAGCCCTTGGCTCCAAAGGGCCTCAAGAAAGCATGTGGAGAACGCAAGTAACCCAAGGGTTACTGTGAAGCAGAAGAACAGGGAGACATAAAGGAGGAGGCACAGTAACAAAAGGCAGACTAATATCTCCCTGAAAGACAAAGATCTGCTTCAAAGATACCCTCCAGGCAGAAAACGTGAAATGTGAAACTGCACCGCCTAGATCAGTATAATTGCTGTGCAGCACAGATAAATGTGGAGCCCTGGCAAAGGAGCTGAAAGGACAGGCTCCTAAATTAACAGAAGCTCTCTGGAAGATGCTGCTACCTCTGAAGTCAAGGACTAGGGACAGAGGACACAGTATTTTTTTTTTTTTTGAGCTGGCTATTTCAGAAGCAAAACACAAGAAAATTGGATAAAACCGACTGTTCCCCTCAAGCACAAACTCGGGTGTCCTTCTGCAGTCCCCCTCTAGAAAATGAACATAGCATATATATGTATGAGAATAGAAGTATTTTCACTTCAAGACAAGAAAGCAGCAGAGAGGCAAAACCCCATGAGCTCCTGCAATGCATTTCTTCTGCTGTACAGAGCCACTTCTCCCAGAGCTGCCTCTCCATCTCCTGCGGACAGGCTGTTCCCAGAGGTGGGTCCATGGAGCACGTAAGCCCTGCTGGAGTGGGCACCTTTGGGTGGCATGGAGTGTGAGTCAGCAGCATTCCTGTGAACCATTCCTCCCCTTGTGGGGGTGGTGGGGAACCTTCATGGGGCAGAGCAAACCCAAATGGACCATCAGAGTGGTGGCTGTGGCCACCATCTGCAGAAGGACCCTGAGGAAACACCCTCATGGGTGTTGCCCTCATGGCAGGTGGTGTGTCTGGGTTGGGGCTGTGGTGGTTCTTATACAGCCAAACCACTGTGTAAATTATCTTTTTCTTTTATGGTAGTTTTTTGCTTTAAACTCCAACCTGGTAGAGGTTGCCTGGAGGGGTTGTGGAGTCTCCATCCATAGAGTCAAGTCCAACGGGATGTGCTGCAGGGCAGCTGTCCTGGGTGACCCTGTGTGGACAGGGATCAGCAGAGAGGCTTTCCCCACCTCAGTGACACAGCTTTGGGGTCTCTTGTCACCCTCACTCTGAAACTGGTACAACTTTCCTCCCTTTTAATCCCACACACTCAGTTTGTTAGTGAAGGCTGGAGAAGACCTCCAGGATCACCGAGCACAGGATTGATGTCCCTGGGTTAACACTTCCAAGGATGGTGATTCCCGGGCTGCCTGTCCTAAGGCCTGGCCACCCTCTCCATGAACACGTTTCCTTATATCCCATCTAAACCTTCCCTGGCACACCCTGAGGCCATCTCCTCTCCTCGTGTCACTTGTAACCTGGGAGAAGAGGCTGATCCTCACCTGGGTACTCCTATCCGGGAACTGTAGTGGGAGGTTTCTCATCTCCTCCAGGGTTCCAACAGTAAAGAGTGATAAAGTCCCCCTGAGCCTCCTTTTCTCCGGGCCGAGCCCCCCCAGCTCCCTCAGGAACTTGTGGGTTGGTGAAGCGAGCACGCACCAAGATTTTAAAGCATCGTTCTCGTCTTTATTTGGGAATACGAGAGACACTTTAAAGACCAGCATGCCCGCTGAGAAACAAACAGCCGGTGTCATTGTTACAGCCAGGCACACACAGCGATATTCAAAGGCACAGCAGGTTAAAGCCACAGGTATTTCCCCGCGCCGGGCGCCGCCTGAGGGGAGCGGCGCGGGGCGGGAGCACCGGGGCGGATCGGGGCGGGCGGAGGGGCCGTGGCCCGGAAGGAAAACGCCGCGGATCCGGGTCGGGGAGTGCCGAGCGGTGCCGGAGGTGCCGAGCTGAGGTGGGAACGATGGGGAAAAGGAGTGGTGGGGCTGCCGGGCGTGTGGCGATTCCGCGGAGAGCGGGGGTGGAGGGGAAGGGGGTGCGGGGGGCTCTGCGAGGGCGGCTGAGGGGAGGCGGGCGGGGTGTGGGGAACGCGGGGCTGGGACAGGAGTGAGGGTCCCCAGACACCCCTGGAGGGTGTGCGGGGAGGGTGCCACGGGGAAGTGCGGGACGAGCCGGCGGAGCTGCTCCGTGCTCGGGGCTCTGTGCTCTGAGCTGAGAGGAAGGAGACGGAACCCTGTGTGGCAGCGGCCGCGGGGCACCTGCCGTGGTCTCCCTCCCTCCCTCACCTCTGCCAAACTGTCCCGGGCTGTGAGCTCCTGGCCAGCCCCGGTGGAGCTCCGCTGGGGACAGCGGCCACAAAAAGGGGAATTTGCTTCTTCCCAACCCCTCTTTTGGGCTGTTACTTGTGCGCGGCCACCTCAGTTCTTGTCCTGCGGAGGTGGCGCTGCAAAGATCAAGGAACCAGCTGCTGCCCACAGCTGCCCACAGCCTGTCCCCTGCAGCAGCTCCCCGGCAGCAGGAGGTGCAGGAAGGATGTGTCAGTGCTGGGCCGGTCTGTTCCCGGCAGCTGCTCGGCCCGGATGGGCTGCTGGCAGCGCTGGGAGGGACGCTGCTGTCAGGAGGGAGAGAGGGAGGGAGAGAGGCCGCCTGTTTGCCAAGGCAAGTCCAGGCACTCCCCTCACCAGGCTCAGCTCCTGTCCCCCTGCGGAAGGGAGTCCCAAGTGAGATAACGTGAAAAAAACATTTGCTTTAGCTCCCCTTCGCCTTTTAGCCTCAACCCTGCAAGCTGCCGAGTTAAAGTAATGGGGCAGAGGTTGCTTTTATCTGTGACATTTCCTTTGAAGGTTTGTCCTGTGAGCTTCTGTGTCCAGGAAGGTTCCATCAGAGTGGCAGAACTCCCAGGTTAGGCAGCAGTGCTGGTAGGCTCATGCCAGAGAGTTTTGTCAAGCTTGCAGCTCTTGGCTGAGGAGTGTTATCTTTATTTTCTAAAGAGCTTACTGAACAATGTTCCAGAAGAATATTTTTTTGCTCCAGGTGCATGCAGGCAAACCAACATGCAGATAATCAACAGTGGTTTGAGAGGGTGTCTTGTCACATAGAAAAACAAATAATGTGGGCTCAGACATACACGATGTTCTTAATCACCTTCACAACTAAGGGCTATTTTTTCATCTTCTTCAGCAAGGAGACATGAGTGGGGCAGTGAGGAAAAGAGGAAAGCCCAACAGAGGAGGAGGACGAGGGAAAGGAGGCAGTGGAAAACGAGGAGGCAGCAGTGGCCATTCCAACAAGCCTCAGCTTGGTGGAAATAGGAAGTGTTCAACCAAAATTTGGGACGATGGAGAGGATTTTTGTCTCTTTGAGGAACCAAGGCTGGAACCCAGGTATTTCTGTTAATTTGAGGGGGATTGGCATAGCGATGTCTGGGATACTTGGGGTTTTTTTGAGGGGATACTTTGGGCCATTTGGGATGCTCTTTTGGATGCTGGCATACATAGACATATGGGGCTGTTTTTTGGACGTGTTTCAATATAGAGAAGAGTGAAAGGATTATGAAAATGTTTCAGTATGAAGCAGTTTTTACATGTCGTTTTTGGTTAATGTTTTATAAATTTGATACCTAGGAACGTGTTTTATTTTTTAAAGATTAGAACCTCTGATTTTCTTCTTCGGTCATAAAGTAATTTCAGGACACTTTTGATCAGAATAACTAATAAACACAGGATATTAATATTTGGGTATTACAAAACAGAAGCTGGGTCATGGAGAATCAGCAGTTTAGAATTAGTTTAGTATCCTGTATGTGTTCTGACCCAGCTACCTTAGAAAAATGTGGTTGTATTGTAATCTGAGAACAGCTTTACATAGCAAAGTGTTCAGCAGATCACTTTGGATTTGATATAGGATACAATACGTATATGCACGTGTGTGTGTAGATAAAGACACACAAATCCTGGTCACATAGGAGGGAATCCAGCTAAATAATCCTTATAGGTGATGGATTTCTCTTATTTTGATTTTCCTGTTCTGAATTACAAGTTTGGGCCCTTACATCCCAATTCAGTCAAGATCATTTGAGCCAGGCAAATAACTCATGGTTATGTCCTGTCTTAATTTTCAGGTCAAGTGCCCCTGCCAAAAGAGGAGGGCAAATGAAGCAGAGACCTGAAGCAAGAATGCCTCTGCAGACCATACACATGACATCAGAGAACCAGAGAAGAGTGAAAGAACTTCTTCAAGAGCTGCAAGGGCAGGAGCTGGCTCCTGAATCAGAGTTAGTTTAAATGGAGGCACTTTTTCCACCTTTTCTACATGAACATGCTTTAGCTGGCATACTGTTAGAAATGGAAACAGTATTTTTTCCCCTTAACTTCTAGTTATATGTCAAATCCTATGGTTTTGTCTCTGCTTATATTAACTCTGAAAAAGGGGTAGCCAAATCTTCCATTTAAAGGAAGGATTTAAAGCTGCAGGGGCAGAGTTTTATGTCTGCTCAACAGTTCAGTTTTGTTTCATTTTAACTTGATAACTCTTTTTATCAGTGTAGCTGGAGAAGATGATGAGCCCGATTACCTGGACGATGAACAGTGCTGGTCAACAGAACAGGAGGCTTCTGATGTAATGCCAAGGTTGTCTGCTGAGCCAGCTGAGCACAGGATTGTAGAGAGTGAAGTGTCTTCATTTGCTGTGCACAAACTCTCCAGGTGATGCTTTTTATTGAATAATTTGTATCATAAAGAGGTAGATCACTGGTCTCAGTACTCTGTAAGCCCTCCTTGTAAGTGTTCTTCATCCCTTTTGCCCAGATGTGGATGTTTGTTCCATACTTTTGCTTTGTTTGGGAGCATTTTATGTGTGACAGCTTTTTCTGCAGAGAAATTTTTAATTTCTGTAGCTGAGTGGGGAAATCTGACCCTGAAACTATGAAGTGCTGCATTCTGAGGTGTGAGGCAGTGCCAAGCAGACCTGTGGTTATTTTGCTCCAGGCCAGGCTCTCACTCACTCGTTGTCCCGTTTCCTCTGTTTTGGTGCAGGTATGGTTTTGACTGTGAGCGTTGCAGGGCGGTGCTGAGATCCTGCAATGGTAACATTGGGGCATCACTGGAGTATTTGCTGTTGCAGTGCTTCTCTGAAAGGTATGGAGAGAAGATGCAGGTTTCTGCAGCAGCTGCTGAAGCCAGTCGAGAGGAATGTTTAGAGCAGAGACAAGAAGAAGCTTTTGCCCTCCGGTCAATTTACGGAGAAAAATTTGTGGAAAGGATTAAAAATCATGTTTGGACTTTTAATTTGGAATTGGACTACCTAGCACACAGGCTCAGCAAATCTAAAGAAAAAAGTACAAAGGACACAGCAAAACAGACTTCAAAGGAAATATGTAGATTTTACCTCCAAGGAGGCTGCAGGTTTGGTTCAAAATGCAGATTTCGGCATGAATTCCCTCCAAACCATCCACTAAACACATCCAAGAACTCTGTAGATGATGCTCATCTCAGGCACAGTGATGGGCCCGTGTATGAACTCGAAGTAAGATTTCCTGAGGAGAACAAGTATCCTCTCCAGGCACCTCTCGTGGCCTTTTACTCCACTGACGAGCATCTGCCTCTTGCTTGTCGTCTGCACATTGCTGAATTCCTCTTTGGAAAGGCCTTGGCAGCTGCAGAGTGCCACGAGCCCGTGGTGTACACCTTGGTGACTTGCTTAGAGGATGAGCACGAGATCAGCGAGTTACTGAGCAACACTCAGCACAAGTTCAGTGCTCCTCCCGTGTCCCTGCTGGCAGCTCCTCCTGTGAAGCCACAGACAGAGAGTGCACCTGCTGCAAATCAACAAGCTGAAGGTACACCAAATCTCCTTTATGCTTTCTGGGCTGAGAACAGTCAGAAAGATTTAAAAGAAAAGCAGAGAGACAAGGCAGAGCCCCCAGTTCAGCCATCTGTTCCAAATCTATTTCTGGAGATTAAAGTCGGGTGGTGAGCCAGATCTGTGATCTGTCTGTGCCTCAGGAAGTTCCTTCTGTAATCAAGCTGCAGCAGAGAGGTTTTGTGCTGGCCAGGACTGAGTTCAGGGAGCACAGAGTTCGTTTTGGCAGAGTGAGTGATGCCCATTGCTGCACAATCCATGGAAAGCATTGAGAGATGTGAGCTCACCAGAGTGGAATTGTGCTTGGAAGGGAACAGGGAAGGTTGTTCGCAAGCTTTGCTGCATCTGCGACTCATCAATTCAGAAACCTCTTTTTTTAGATTACTTAGAATTACCAACAGCTCCTCAAAATTATCTTACAGGGGTGGATTTAGGGCTGAGCAAACGTGGCAAGTGGTTGTAGAATGTTGTTCAAAGTATCATCCCTTTCTTTTTATGCTGGTGCAGACAGGTTGATTTCACAGGGGGAGAGCTGAGGCTGTGTCACTTTCAAGCTCTCAGTTCCAGAACTACTTTTATCTAAGGCAAGCTTTTTTCCAGACAGTTTTCAAGAATTGCATTGGGTTTTAGAGCACTTAAATAGTGACAAACTGTGTTTTTGCTACAATAAGACAAAGTATTCAATTTTTTTTGACACCTCTTTGTTAACAATTTTTAACACCCCTTTGTTAACACCTTTGGAACAATTAATTTTGTTCCAGAAACAGATTCCAGATAATTTTCTTTAGTTATAAAATACTCCTTATGCTATAAAATACCTTTTTTTTTGGTAGAAGTAGCCTTAAAACTTTCAAGGGCTGGCTGACAATCTGAGCGAATCCTGCTTCAGTTGATAGGCAAAGGCACCAAAGTACCTGGTCCAGTTTCAGCTTTGGTTTCAAAGTACTTGGCAGTGACTTAACACTTAATTAATTAAAACTACACAAACATGTAAGCCAGTACTGCCATCAAAGCATTTTGTGCTGCACAGAAGTGGTTGTGTATTGGAGGGGTGAGCTGAGGCACACAAAAAACGTTCAGGAAGGCAAACCACTTGAGCATGCTGGCTCCCTGTGTGGCCACCCAGACCCTGGGGCAGGGACAGCGACGAGTGGGATGAAGGGGAGAAGCTGTGGGTGATTTGGTGAGGTGAGGGCAGGTTTGCTGGTGGTGTTGAACTAAAAGCATGTCAGGAACAGTCCTGCAGACCCTCAGGCCCAGTCTAACGGGGTTCTTTGTTGGGAATGCTGCTGGAACGTGCCTCTCTTTCCTGCATTGCCCGTTCCTTGGTAATAACAACAGTTAACTGAACATTCTCTGTCTCAAGCCTCAAGAGTGCCAGAGCCTCAGGAAGAAGAGGTGGTGGCAGAAGAGGAGGAGGAGGAGGAAGAAGAGCCTGAACAAGTTGTTGTGGAGAATGAGAGTTATGTGAACTTGAAGAAGAAGCTTTCCAAAAAGTACGATGTGCAGGCAAAGTCTCTGTATAACGAGAACGTTAAAATCTGCGCGCAGTTTCGGCAGAAAAAGGTGCAGTGTGCAGAACGTGATTTTCTTGCTTCCTTCAGAGAAATAAATATATCTTAAATATTTATTTAAGAGACAAGCTGTTGTTTCAGATGGTTCTATGCCATCCCAGTGGTGTTCTTACTGCTGCTCTGCCTTTTCCCTCAGTCTTCCAGGCACTTCCAGTCCATGCTGTATGAAAGACAGAAGCTGCCTGCGTGGCAAGAGAGAGAAAACATTCTGGGTTTGCTTGAGAGTCACCAAGTTCTTGTTGTGAGTGGCATGACAGGGTAAGAATGTGATTGCACATCCAGACTTCATGTATCCAAGTGTACACAGAGTAACATGAAATATGATCCATGTTCTGGAAGGGTTGGGGTGGTGGTTCATCTGTGACCAGTGTGACCATTGGCAGCAGTCCTAGGTGAACTTCATGTGAAGGATCACACTAATGAAACAAAGCAAATTTCCAGTGGAGTGCAATCAGTTTAAGTGGGTGGAAAGTGTTTGATTTGTGGGATTTTTAATTAATTCCTGATTTGGTTATGCAGATGTGGGAAAACCACTCAGATTCCTCAGTTTATCTTGGATGCTTCATTGCAAGGCTCTCCAAGTAGGGTTGCAAACATCATCTGCACTCAGCCTCGCAGGATCTCTGCCATTTCTGTGGCTGAACGTGTAGCCAAGGAGAGAGCAGAAAGGATTGGACTCACTGTTGGATATCAGATCCGTCTGGAAAGTGTAAAGGTCCGTGTGCTTTGCCTGCTGGTTTTCATTTACTCCTGTTGAAATGTGCCCAGTGCCTCTCTAGTGTACAGAATCTCTGCCCTATACCTGCCAGGCAGTGAGATAAGCACGTTTCTATCATCTGTGTTTTATAAAACTCTATGAAACATGTTCTGTATTTTATTTCATCTCAAGTTGTACAGCTCACTTTTCAGAATGAGGAAACTGTGTTTTGTCTCGTGGGTTTGCTTTCTGTTGAGCGAGGTGAGGGGGTTTGAGAGTGTCAGTAGTCCTGCTGTCCTTTGGAAGGCTACTGGCTGCTTTTCTGCCTCTTGCCATTCCCACCTGTCTCCCAAGTGGAGACTGAAGGGTACAGCTACAGCCAGCCAGAAGCTGCTGTGCTGGAAGTGAAGTTTTGTCTGTGTTGCAGCTGACTGCTTCTTCCAAGAAATGTGCTGAAAAAGAGACTCACCAGAACTTTCTAGGAAGGGAGATCTGAGTTGTTTATCAAAAACTAATATCCACAGGAAGAGCAGTTCATATTTTTTGATAGATAGCAGTGCCCCTTGGTAAGAAGCAGGTGTTGTCAGGGTCAGTCAAGAAATTAAAATCCATCTCTAGCAGGGCTTGCTTGTTCCCTCTCATGCCTCAAACCTGGCACTGAGCTGAAACCAAATGCTTTACAGCAGCACATACTCTCTTTGCACTGTGTTAATTTGCCCAGAGTCAACTGAATGCTTTGTCTTACCCTTCAAGTCCTCAGCTACCAGGCTTTTGTACTGCACTACTGGTGTGCTGTTGAGAAGGCTGGAAGGAGATCTGACTTTGCAGGGAGTCACTCACGTTATTGTTGATGAAGTTCACGAAAGAACAGAAGAAAGGTAAATAATCTCTGCTCCTGTAAGCAAAATGAGGAAACGTGGTCAGAAGGATAAAGGTGGCTAAGGTGCAGGTAGCTGGTCCTGTGGCAGTAATGTGGGATGGTGGAAGGAGTCTGGGTTTAGGTTCTTGTCTTTGGGCAGTAGGAGATTGTGCTGCAGCAGCTTGTGAGAAAGCACATCTCTCATAAATTGCTGTGCCTCCAAAGTGCCCTCACATTGCAGCAGTGTTGCAAAGAGGTTTTGGATGGGACTGGAGGGTTAAGTAATGTAACAACCAGAGCTGTCTGTGTCTTGCAGTTTCCTTGTTTCAGCTTTTATCAAATGCCATAATTCTTCACGTGCCTTTTGGGGAACTTTTTCTCCTGATGCAGCCTTCAGCAGAGCAAGGGACAAAGGCTCACATTTCCTCCCAGTCTGTAGATTTTACTAGGCAGTCTCCTCCTACCCTGCTCTGGCCTCCTGCAGTTTTGTCCCACTTACCTGCTGATGACAGGCAAAAGATAATGTCTGTCAGTATCTCTGTGAATTAAGTGGTGAGCATCCTTTTCCTTGTTTTCCCTGTCAAACACTGCAGTGCAATGGGTTTCTAGGAGGCTTCGTCTCTTACCCATTATTCTGCAGCTTAGGTGGTATTTTAGCCACTTAAAAAGGCTTATGCCTCTCAAGGATTCCTTATTTGAAATCACTTCAAGTCAGTTTTCTAGTCATGCCATGAAAGTTATAAATATATAGGGAAAAATACAGAGAGCAGGGAAGAGTGGGTAAGTTTGATTAACTCTTCCAGTGAAGAGGAGCAAAAAGGAGCAAAAATCTGTTACTTTGAGTTAATTTCTTATCTGATGTTCTTGTGCTGCCATTAATGTTAGTACTTTATAAAGCTTGTTGTTGTTTAGATGGTTTTGCTGAGTAATCCTGACACTCCAGCAAGGGGCAACCAGAAAAGAGGCAAATGTGCAGATTGCCTTTCACCAGGCCATTCTGGCAAGCTGATGCTTCTGTGATGGTGTTGCTGTGCTGTTCAACACCAGGAAGGTGGACAGAAGGGGGAGAAAAACAGTCTGAGAGTTCATGCTGAAGACATTCAAATGTTCTTTTGCCTCTTTTCCTCAGTGACTTCCTGCTGCTGGTTTTGAAGGATATAATGGTTCAGAGGCCGGACCTGCGCATTATCCTGATGAGTGCCACCCTGAATGCTGAGCTCTTCTCTCAGTACTTCCACTCCTGTCCAATCATTAACATACCAGGTGAAAAACATTCCTTTTTATTATCATTCGTTGTCCTAGAGAGTTGTGTTCACTGCTGCTTCTTGCAAAGTGTTAATCAATTCAAGATGAGGATGGATACAAGAAATATGATGCTGAAGACTTAGAGACTGATGAGATTTAGGAAAGAAAGGTCTTGGAAATATTGACATTTTTGTATACCAGCAGAGCTTCCCTCCTCAGAAGACAATCATTATATGATGTATATGTCATGATACATACCATGCATGACATGGTTCCCTGGGTTGGTTTGACCACAGCTGGAGACTCTCCTGTATGCTTGTGAGAAAAGGATCAGTGAGAGGATCCAGCTGGATGTGTACACTTTTAGCCAAATGTGCCTTTTAAATTGCTGAGTTATGATGTGGAGCAGGAGAGGAGCATGGATGTGTTCCCACAAGTGTGTCAGCCCTTCTCTGCCTTTGTGAGTGCACTGTGCATGTCACCATGGAATCCCAGATGGGTTTGGGATGGAAGGGATCCTAGAGGTCATCTGGGGATGCCCTTTCACTAGACCAGATTGCTCAAAGCCCCCTCCAGCCTGGCCTTGAACCCTCCATGCTTGCAAGACACCCACTGTTTGTCCTAGTCAGAAATTGTGTAGAAGAGTGCAGTGTAGATGAGAGCTGTGAAGCCAGTGCCTGTCATAATAAAATTACAATAATCTGTATAAAATTACAGTACTCTTTGGTCTTTTTCCTCTTTTCTCCATGCTGCTGGGGCAGGTGTAGATGGATTTACTCTCATGTTTCCTTTCAGGTCGAACCTTCCCTGTGGACCAGTTTTTTCTGGAAGATGTGATTGCACTGACAAGGTGTGAAATTCACACATTCTCGGATGGATTTGGGTGGGGAGGTTGAGGTTGCACTTCTGACCTTGAGACTGCAGTAGTTCTGTGCATTTATTTAAGAAGTAAATCCTCTCAGATCTCCCCCATCACCTGCTCTCTTGGAGCTCTGCTAAAGCACCTTGACTTTCCTATTATCATTATGGTTTATACAGAGTTCCTCTCAGACTTACAAAAATATTTTGGATACCCTATCTCTGTAGTTAATTATTAGAAGGAAACTGTTAGGCTTCTTTCCCACAGCACCAAATGTTCTTCTGCTGTCCAGGTATGTCTTAGAGGACAGCAGTCCCTACAGGAGGAAGGTAAAGCAAGAGCAGAATGGGAGACACAAAAGAACTGCATTTGAAGAAGTAGAGGAAGACCTGAGGCGTGCTGGCCTTCTGGAAACCACTGACACCACGGTCAGAGATTCAGACCCAGACCAGAAATTAACTCTGAAGCAGCTCCTTACACGGTATAAAGGTGAGCTCCTTCTTAAATTTAATCAATTGGCACATAGACAACGTGGGGTATTAGCATGGTGAGCTGAATGCTTATCCATAATTCAGAGTTTTGCACTTGGAAGTTCTAGATGAGAAAAAGATAAAAGAGAACCCATTGTTCTCTAAACTACAGCAAACATCTTGGCTGAAACTAGTCCTTAGCATCTGAAAATGGACAATTTTCAGCTGCTGTCTCTTTCCATCCCTTTTCAGATGCCTTGTTAGTTCCCCTTTGCCCTCTGTGTCTGTTCTTGCTGAAGCAGCTTTGCTTGAGGCACAGTATGGATCTGCTCTCTTCAGGTCTAAGCCAGGTTCTCTTTAAATTAAGCTGTAACTGGTCCCAGGCATCCACAGATGTTTTTTACAAGACATGGATTTACTGCATCTTTTCTTTCTTTTTTTTTTTTCCCAGGGGTTAGCAAGGCAGTGTTGAAAACAATGTCTGTCATGGACTTGGACAAAGTTAATCTGGAATTAATTGAAGCCTTGCTGGAATGGATAGTTGCTGGCAGACATTCATATCCCCCAGGTAATTTCATTGTCCTTGGGAGATAAACAAAAGAAGATTCTTGGAAGTTTCTTGGGCAGCCCAAGCTAATGATTTGCATGCAGAGTTTCTGTAGCTACCAACTATTTTTGTAAAAAAAAAAATTCTAGTTGAGTTACGAAGCTTTTGATATGTGTGGGAGGAGTAAGGTGAGAAAATTGTCTACTTTGAAAAGTTTTTTTATGAAGGACTGTTACAGTCTGTGTGCTTTTTTTGGTATTAATTGCACATTAATGAAATATTGTGCTGTCCTTTTTGTTGAGTGATTTTAAATTTTTTTTCATCTACACATATAGGTGCTGTGTTGATATTTTTGCCTGGCCTAGCAGAAATCAAGATGCTTTATGAGCAGCTTCAGACTAATGCTCTTTTTAATAACAGGCACAGCAAGAGGTAAGGCAGAAAAGCTCCCAAACTGTCAGTCTTTACCCATAAAGAGTCATTTCCTGCACAAAGCCTGCCTTTATCCAGGGATAAATAAGCTTTATTAAATGTGTGAGCTGACTCCAGTCAGGGTATTCCTTTTCTGCTGTCTTGGCTCGTTCCTTTTGTTTTTCTCCTCAGCTCAGGAAGGTCAGTTGTTAAAGTTCTCAGAGACCCAAGTGAGCAGTGGTTTCCATTTTGTGCTCTGCAGGATCCAGGCTGCTGAGATCTCAGCCCTTGATTTGTATCAGAATGTTTGCTGAGTTACATTGCAGTTGTGGTTGTGATTGGCCTTGGGTGGTTGCAATGAGAAGTAACACTCTGGGCAGCCTCTAATGAGGCAAAAGTGTGTGCAGGCAGATTGCTGCCAAGAAGGAAGAGGCTGGAGACACCCTGAGCGTGTTGTCCTGTTGTCCTTGTAGGTGTGTGGTTTATCCACTTCATTCCTCACTGTCCAGTGAAGAACAGCAGTCTGTGTTCCTCAGGCCTCCTGCAGGAGTGACCAAAATCATCATCTCTACCAACATTGCAGAGACTTCTGTCACCATCGATGATGTGGTCTATGTGATTGACTCTGGGAAAATGAAAGAGAAGAGGTGCTGGCATTCATTCCTCTGGGTTTTGTAAACTGGTTCAAGTAAGCCTTGAGTTTTCCAGAGAGCTGGGAAAAACTGGAAGGAGAGTTGGTCTGTAGAAAGCTGCTGTGAGGTGGAGAAAGCCAGTCTGAATGAGATCCCAGTGCAGGGCTGGGAATTGTATCCATACAGAGGTTGGCAGCATCTGCCTGCTCAGCCTCAGCCTGTTCTCTGTGCACTCATGAACAGGCACCCCTTACAAGGGCAGGTGGTAGGACAAGGGGTAAAATATCTTCAGACTGAAAGAAGGCAGGTTTAGGTGGGATATTAGGAAGAAATTCGTTACTGTGGTGAGGCCCTGGCACAGGTTTTCCAGAGAAGCTGTGGCTACCCCATCCCTGGAAGGGTTGAAGGCCAGGCTGGACAGAGCTCTGAGCAGCCTGGGATAGTGGAAGCTGTCCCTGCATGTGGCAGGGGGGAGTTGGAATTGGATCATCTTTAAGGTCCCTTCCAAGCCAGACCATTCTGTGAAGACAAGGCTGTCTCTTGCTCTCCTGTAGATACGACCCAGGCAAAGGGATGGAAAGTCTGGAGGACACCTTTGTGTCCAAGGCCAACGCTCTGCAGAGGAAAGGGCGGGCAGGACGCGTGGCCTCGGGCGTCTGCTTCCATCTCTTCAGCAGCCACCACTACAACCATCAGCTTGTGAAACAGCAGCTGCCAGAAATACAGAGAGTGCCCTTGGAGCAGCTCTGTCTGAGGTGAGCTGTTGTGCTTCTGGAAGAGGCCAGTGTGCAGAGTTCCTTCCTGTGCTGCAGGGAGCACCTGCCACGACCTGCACCGAGCACCATCACCGTGCAGATGTTAAAGGAGGAGGCCTTCCTATCCCTGCTGCACCCTTTGTACTGACAGCAAACAAAGCAGCACTAATTACAGCTTTGCAGTAAAAGCTTTGTTTCAAACCCTAGTGTACTAACTAGAAATCTGTTCTTACAGACTCACTGTCCACGTTGCTCCCTGACTCTTCAGCTCTGTGTGACAGGCCCTCTTCTAGGGTGTGTGCTCTTCAAAGCATGTCTTCTGCTGGCTTTTTTCATTCTGTTTTTACCAAAGCTTGCTTTTTTTTTTTTATGTACGGAACTAAGCTGCTCTTTTTCTTTCTTTGTTTGTTTTTTTTTTTTTCTCTTTAACTTTCCCTCCCCTCCCGTTCAGAATTAAGATCCTGGAGATGTTTTCTGAGCAGAGCCTGCACTCGGTGCTGTCCCGGCTGATCGAGCCCCCCCGGACTGAGTCTCTGCAGGCGTCCAAGGTGCGGCTGCGGGACCTGGGCGCGCTGACCCCGGACGAGAAGCTCACCCCCTTGGGCTACCACCTGGCCTCTCTGCCTGTGGATGTCAGGATTGGCAAGCTCATGCTCTTTGGCACCATCTTCCGCTGCCTGGACCCTGCGCTGACCATAGCAGCCAGCCTGGCCTTTAAGTCACCTTTTGTGAGTGTCCCTGACCCCAGGGCTGTGTTTCTGTGCATGCTGCTGTGGCTTGCAGCACAGCACACTGGAGTGTTTGAATTCTTCTTTTCAGCCTGCGTGGTTAATGTGTTAATGCAGTGCCTGTTAAAACAGTGCAGTTACAAGCAGAAGTTCAAAGCCTTGTGGCAGCAGCAAGAGTGGTATTTATCTACAGTAGAAACAGTGAATGTTATTTTTGATTTTTAGCTAAGAAGTGCACACTTTGTGTCTGAATTTGCTGTGAGAATTACTGGTAATATAAACTGTGCAACAGTGATAATGATGGAGCTGGGACTCCTGAGCTGTGAATGCAGAGGTCAGTTTGGATCTCAGTTTGTGTATTCACTGTCACTTTGGCTTTTTGAATTGGGTGTTCTTTTGAATGCCTCATATTTTCTGTGATCCACAGGGAAAATTTGCATTCTGACCTGTGGGCTGCTGTGAAAATACCAAAGAGAGTGTGCCATGTAGCTCTAGAATGGCTCATCCAAGTGGTGAGGGGAAGAACACACTAACCTGTTCCTGCCTGTCTAGGTGTCACCATGGGATAAAAGGGAAGAAGCAAACAAAAAGAAGCTGGAGTTTGCAGTAGGAAACAGTGACTACCTGGCTCTCCTCCAGGCCTATAAGGTGAGGTAAAACTCAGCAGCCTCTCTTGGGGTTTTGTGATGTGTTTGAAATTGAAGCAGAACTATTTTATTAAAGGCTTCCTCCCATGCTCTGTATCAGGGATGGCGTTTAAGCATCAAAGAGGGCTCTCAAGCAAGCTACAACTACTGCAGGGAGAACTTCCTGTCAGGAAGAGTCCTTCAGGTGGGTCAGTGTTCCTGGCCTGGCACGGGGACTGGCAGGACCCCAGGGACAGGAATAGTGACAGAAAGTGACACTGGGGCTCTGTCTGTTGTAGGAGATTGCCAGTCTGAAGAGGCAGTTTGCAGAGCTGCTCTCTGACATTGGCTTTGTGAAGGAGGGCTTGAGAGCCAGGGATATTGAGAAGAAATGGTCCCAGGGCGGCGATGGCGTGCTGGATGCCACAGGAGAGGAGGTAATTGCCAGCATTTCATCTTCAGAGGGAGGTAACTCCCAGCATTTCATCTTCAGAAGGACTGAGGCCACAGATCTCCTGGGGTTACATGGTGGTCAGGGTTTGGTAGTTGTGGGATTTTCCTGTGCCTGGGGACCACTTGTGCTTGCTTTCTCTAGAGTGCAAATGATGTCAGAGGACAATTCAGCTGGGCACCAGGATGGTGGTGGCCAGTTTGTTCCATTGATAGTGGGGGGAAACACAGCCCAGGTCCAGGCTGAGGCTGCAGGAGCAGTGACTTTGCTCCTCTCTAAAGCACAGGAGTGCAGCTGTGAAAGTGAAGCAGTTTCAGGAGTTCAGTCATTGCTAGAGCAGGGCTCTACCTTTGCACACTGAGCTGTAGGATCCCTGATGCTCCCCTGCTGATTTCACAGGCCAATTCGAATGCAGAGAACATCAAGCTGATCTCAGCCATGCTGTGTGCTGCACTGTACCCCAATGTTGTCCAGGTAAAAGAATGCTTTTTCATTCTTCCTTCTGTCTGGCATATCCACACAGCCTGCTTTCATCTGGGCTCGGTGTGGCAGTCTTGAGCCTGCTTTAGGGTGCCAAAGTTTGATGCTTGTGGTGTCAGAGAGTGGAGCAGAGCTCCAGTTTGTGTTGCCTGAGAGTGCTGCTGTTCCTGCTGATTGCAGTGTCACACAGCAGCCAGCAGCAGATGTTAAGAAGCCACTTAACACCTCTTTAGAAGGCTGAGGTCACAAAGGCAGTCAGGGTTAGTGTAAGACTTGTCTCCAGTGGCTTGACATGGTGCTACTACAGAATTCCTGGTTTTGAAAAATTTAAAACATGAAGTTAAAAGGTTTTCTGGTGCAGCAGGTTTTTGTAACCTTTTTTTTTTTTTTTCTTACCATACAGGTGAAAAAGCCAGAGGGTAAATACCAGAAGACCAGTACAGGAGCAGTCAAAATGCAACCAAAAGCAGAAGAGCTGAAGTTTTGCACTAAAAATGATGGTTATGTTCATATTCATCCTTCATCTGTGAATTATCAGGTCAGGATGCTCTTTTTTCTGCAAAGCATGCTCTTTTTTTTATAAAAAAAAATCACCTTTACTTAAGTTTTTAAAATTACAATGAGGATCCCTATTGATGTTTAAAACAAAAAATCTGAATGATTGAAGAGTCCTGTGTTAAGATTGTAAATACTGGTGCATTCCTGAGTTAAGGAGTGTCCTCTTGGGCACAGAATTAAACTCCAGCCAACAGTTGTTGGCAGCTCTTATGGGTCAGGGAGGGTCTGTTAGTGCTGCAGGTGCACTTTGGGCACATTGGCTGCAGGAGAAGCAGGGGAGGATGCATTTTAGGCACACTGGCTGCACAGGAGGCAGGCAGGGTGCACTTTGGGCACATTGGCTAATGGAGAGGCAGGGCAGGGTGCACTTTGGGTACATTTTCTACAGAGGAGGCACAGGAGGGTGCACTTTAGGCACCTTGGCTGCACAGGAGGGTGCACTTTGGGCACACTGGCTGCACAGGAGGAAGGCAGGATGCACTTCAGGCACACTGGCTGCACAGGAGGGTGCACTTTGGGCACACTGGCTGCACAGGAGGGTGCACTTTGGGCACACTGGCTGCACAGGAGGGTGCACTTTGGGCACACTGGCTGCTCTCTGCAGCTGCAGCCGAGGCAGGGGAGGCTTGGTGTGGCAGGGGCAGGAGCAGCAGTGTCCCTGAGAGCCCCGTGTGTGTGTCCCTGTCCCAGACCAGGCACTTTGAGAGCCCCTACCTGGTGTACCACGAGAAGATCAAGACGAGCCGCGTGTTCATCCGGGACTGCAGCATGGTGTCCGTGTACCCGCTGGTGCTGCTGGGGGGCGGCCAGGTGCACATGCAGCTGCTCCGGGGGGACTTTGTCATCTCCCTGGACGACGGCTGGATCCGCTTCGTGGCTGCCTCTCACCAGGTGAGCACAGGGAGGGGCCTGGCGGGGCTGCAGGGCTGAGCCTGACCCCTGGGAGGCTCACCCCTGCCCTCTGTGCTGTGCCCTGGCTCAGGTGGCCGAGCTGGTGAAGGAGCTGCGCTCCGAGCTGGACCAGCTGCTGCAGGACAAAATCAAGAATCCCAGCATGGATCTGTGCCTGTGCCCCCGGGGCTCTCGCATCATCGGCATGATCGTCAAGCTGGTCACCACGCAGTGACCTCAGAGCAGCTGCTGGAGAGCCACCCCTGGCCTCTGCCTGAGGACACAGCAAGCAGCATCACTGTCCTGATGTATTTATGGGTCCCCAGCGTGGCACTGACCTCTGGAAGGAAAGGTTGGCAACTGTACTGTTGAGTTCCTGGGTTTTTTCTTTCGTTTGCTGGCTTGTTGAAGTGAAGGTGGCTTACAGTAGACTCTGGGAAATGGGAAAATGGCAACTCTTCCAAAGGAACCAAAACCTCTGAGTGTTTTTTATGGGGGCAGTCCTGTATTCTGCTGACACAAACACCTGCTGGCCAGCTTGGGGCACGGCTGGAGGCAGCATCTGGCACAGGGAGCTGCTCCCAGACTGGTTTAAACTCACTGCTGCATTTTGACCAAGGCTTCACTGAGGCAGTTTTGGCTGAGCAGAGATCCTCTGTTCACAGTTCAACCCAAAGCCCTTGCACAGGTGAGCACCTTCTGATTTGTGCCAAGAGGTTCTGAACTTCAGAGCACGGCCTGTGGTGAGGAGATTGGCTCAGGCAGAGTGCTGTTGGATCAGTGCAGGCTGCTCTGCTGACATACTGAGGCTCCATTTCCTTCAGGTGGGAAAAGCCAATTCTTTATTCTCAGCACTTCTTTGGTAGAGTTTTCACAGCCCTCCTGTGCAGCACCCAGTGGCTGGTAGTTTTCTTACCACTTCATTTTGTGCTCAGAAGGTGATTTGTGTGTACCAAAAATGAGACAAAAGAAAACACTGAACAACTCACCAGTAAAAGCTGTAATAACTCATATTGAATAATACTCAAACCTGGTATAAACAAATTTTGACAGCAATAAAGCTTAACAAAATGAACTCAATAGAACTCTGCCCTAAAAGAACTTTATATTAATAAAATATATTACCTCAGTAAAACAGAAGGTAAGGTTTTAAGACACTTAAAACTCAAAGGTAATAATTATTAATACTGAATACAACTGTGATCTGTATAAAGCTGGAATAAAACATTTTCTAAACTTAATGATACTGAAACTCAGCAGACAGGGAATTTACAAAATTAACTTCATAGAACTTAGCCTTAACAGAAGTTAACAGAGCATTATATTATTGGACCTTGACTAAGCATAACTGCAAATTAATACCTTTGAAAGTTATAGATATGACTATAAAGTTACAAAAGCTATAGATTCTAGTTATAGAATAAGATGTAACTTATTCTGCTGTTATTAGCACTAAAAGAAAATGAACAATCAATGAGAGAGAGAACAGCATGACGGTGTACTGGAGGGATAAAAGCCTCAGCAAACATATTAAACCTAAAAGTAATTTAGTTATGAGAAAAACCCATGGCAGCTGCAAATTTCACTGAAGGAGAAATTTAGTGAGACGTTTTAGAGTGCAGGGTTACTGAAGAAAAATATAACAACATCTAATTTGGCAGACTGCTGAGCAGCTGAGCACAATCTCATGATTGATTGTGTTTTGTGTCATTTCACCTGGCAAATTTGTTAAGGTTCTTGTTAAAGAAATCAAACTGTGCTGGAATCTTTGACAGGTACTGAGGCACTGCAGTCACTGCTTTCTATCTCTCCAGCAACAGTAAAACTGTAAAAAATTACAATTCAGTCAGAAAACAGGATTGAATTTAAAAAACCCGATATCAATAAGTTTCCAAGGCACACAGACACAATGGGTAAAGCTTTATTAAACAGAGGCGGTCAGAACCCCTCCGCGCTGGAGCGGGGGGGAACGGAGCTCTGAGCCCCGGGAATGAACGGAGCTCCGAGCCCCGGGAATGAACGGAGCTCTGAGCCCCGGGAATGAACGGAGCTCCCGGCCCCGGGAATGAACGGAGCTCTGAGCCCCGGGAATGAACGGAGCTCCCGGCCCCGGGAATGAACGGAGCTCTGAGCCCCGGGAATGAACGGAGCTCCGAGCCCCGGGAATGAACGGAGCTCCGAGCCCCGGGAATGAACGGAGCTCCCGGCCCCGGGAATGAACGGAGCTCTGAGCCCCGGGAATGAACGGAGCTCCCGGCCCCGGGAATGAACGGAGCTCTGAGCCCCGGGAATGAACGGAGCTCCGAGCCCCGGGAATGAACGGAGCTCCGAGCCCCGGGAATGAACGGAGCTCCCGGCCCCGGGAATGAACGGAGCTCCGAGCCCCGGGAATGAACGGAGCTCCCGGCCCCGGGAATGAACGGAGCTCTGAGCCCCGGGAATGAACGGAGCTCCCGGCCCCGGGAATGAACGGAGCTCTGAGCCCCGGGAATGAACGGAGCTCTCAGCCCCGGGAATGAACGGAGCTCTCGGCCCCGGGAATGAACGGAGCTCTGAGCCCCGGGAATGAACGGAGCTCTCAGCCCCGGGAATGAACGGAGCTCTCAGCCCCGGGAATGAACGGAGCTCTGAGCCCCGGGAATGAACGGAGCTCTGAGCCCCGGGAATGAACGGAGCTCTCGGCCCCGGGAATGAACGGAGCTCCCGGCCCCGGGAATGAACGGAGCTCTGAGCCCCGGGAATGAACGGAGCTCCCGGCCCCGGGAATGAACGGAGCTCTGAGCCCCGGGAATGAACGGAGCTCCCAGCCCCGGGAATGAACGGAGCTCTGAGCCCCGGGAATGAACGGAGCTCTGAGCCCCGGGGGGGGGGGAGCTGTGCTGCGGGAAATGTGCTCCGGTTCCTGCCGTGTGCTGAGCTCGTGCGTTCCGCACGGAGCTGCGAACTGACCGGGGCTCGGGGCTCGAGGGTTTCTGGAGGAGAAAACTCACCCGCCCCGAGTCACCGCGGCCACCGCGGCCATCGCGAATCGCCGCTTCCCGGGGAGGGGGAGCCGCCACCCCGCGCCGCGCGGGGACACTGTTTCCCGCCGGAAGCATTTTGCAGAGGCGCAGGAGGCAGTTCCGGGCTCTCTGTCCGGGTCCCCGCGCGGCTCTGAGGGAAAGCGGCTTCTGAGTGGGTCTGACATTTGTTAATAGGCTTTTCAACGTGAAGAACGGAATTAAAAGGTAATTTATCCATCGTTCGTGGGCAGAGGGAACAGAAACGGACCTGCAGACACAGGAGGTACTGACCGAGCGGTCTCTGGAGCCCGCGGAGCGGCTGTTGCCGCAGCAGCCGCGGTCCCTTTCAGCGGATTGTCATTTTTAACCAATTTTTAATAAAATACCGTGTAGATAACGATTTTGTGGCTACTATATTTTCCCCTATGGACGCTGCCCACAAAAATGCCCCAACTCGTGCCTCCTTTGTACGCTCGGCCCCGCTCGGCTCCCGCTCGGCCCCCGCTCGGTTCCCGCTTGGCCCCCCTCGGCTCCCCCTCGGCTCCCGCACGGCCCCCCTCGGCTCCCGCTCGGCCCTCGCTCGGCCCCCCTCGGCCCCCGCTCGGCCCCCGCTCGGCCCCCGCTCGGTTCCCGCTCGGCTCCCCCTCGGTTCCCGCTCGGCTCCCCCTCGGCTCCCGCTCGGCTCCCCCTCGGCTCCCGCTCGGCTCCCCCTCGGCCCCGCTCGGTTCCCGCTCGGCTCCCGCTCGGCTCCCCCTCGGCTCCCGCTCGGTTCCCGCTCGGCTCCCGCTCGGCTCCCCCTCGGCTCCCCTCGGCTCTCGCTCGGCTCCCCTCGGCCCCCGCTCGGCTCCCCCTCGGCCCCCGCTCGGCTCCCCCTCGGCTCCCGCTCGGCTCCCCTCGGCCCCCGCTCGGCTCCCCTCGGCCCCCGCTCGGCTCCCCTCGGCCCCCGCTCGGCTCCCGCTCGGCCCCCGCTCGGTTCCCGGTTCCCGTCTCTGTTCTGTGCCGCCCCGGTGCCGGCTGTGGCTGCAGCCGGAGCCTGTCCCTGCGCTGTGTATTGGCCGCTTCAATTCCGTTTGCCTGCGGGCTGTTCGTTCTCGGCTTTGCGGGTTCCGTGTCTCGGTCCCGGCTCGGCTTCCCCGCCGCCTCCCGCGTCCCTCAGATGCTGTGATCAGTCAGGCGCTGTTCTCTCCGTGCGGGAAAAGCCGATTCTTTATTCACAGCACTTCTTTGACACAGGTTTCACAGCCCTGGTGTGCAGCACCCAGCGGCGGCAGTTTTCAGTCAGGAGGTGATTTGTGAGTGTGTGTGCGCTGACATTCCGGCTGTTTACATCTTCCCTGTACGGGTTGTCGGGGAGCAGATTTCATTGTTCACACAGATGCACTTGTTTTTAACCCCAGAGCAGGGTAATGTGTTAACCAACCTTTCACACCGCGATTGTTTTCACGTGGGAACTTGCAAATTGCTTAACTCCACTCGGGAGATGACAGGCAGCTGTTGACAGAGCAGGCCTGAGTTTATTTGGCCTTTCTTTCATTTCTGCCTGTGACAACAGCGACAGGGTAGAACTGCAGGACAATGTGGACATTTTCCCTGAAGGAGAGGCTGTTCCAGCCCTTCCTGCATTGGGGAGCAGTGCATCAGCTGGGATGGGACTGCTGCAGTGCATGGAGATGAATTCCTGGGCAGATGCCATTGCTAATTGCTAATTGCTAATGGGTTCTGCTGTGGGACAGCCCTCCTGCCACCCCGCACAGCTGGAACCGAGTCCCCTTTGGAAGCTGCCAGCCCAGCTCCTGCTCCGGGGGCTGCTGTAGCAATCATGAATTATTTCCTCCCTCTGGCCTTGCTCAGCTGCAGTGCTACAGCCAGGCTGCTCCAGTACCGAGTGCCCCAAGGGACAGCACTGGGTGTCACCCCTGACAGTGAAACCAGAGTGACACTGCCTCCAGCCCCGGGCTGATCCATAACCTTCAGCCTGGCCCTGGCAGGGACACTGGAGAAGTTTGATTTTTTTTTTTTTAAACAGATCAATTGTTTGTAGGAGTTTCACAGCAACACAGCCTCCTGTGAGGAAGGTGACAGGAATATCCAGAGCAGCATCCCTGTGCAGAGAATGGCAGTGCAGCTCTGCTGGGATGGATCACCCCCACCTGCCTCCACTCCCTCCTCCGTGACCTCCATGGAGGAGGGCAGGATGTGAGAAAATTCACATGGCTGAGATACAGAGAGTTTAATAAAAGCAAAAGCCACACACAGGCCCAGCAAAGTGAGGAATCCATTCCCCACTCCCCTTGGGCAGGCAGGTGTTGAGCCACTCTGGGAGAGCAGGGTGCTGTCCTTCCTGACGCTCCTAAAACAACCTGGCACTCTTATTTTCCCTGCCAGTATCAGCTGCAAAGATCACTCAAACAGTGCAGGGTCTTTGCCAGTTTTATTAATTCAGTGACCTGTCCCTGGTGAGCTGGGGAGGGGCTGGTTTCCCAAAGCACCCAGGGACACCTCACTGCCAGCATGGACGCAGCCAGGGGCAGACACCAGGAGCTTTGTGCTCTCAGTTCCCCACAGATGCTGCTGCTTGGACCTGCAGGTTGTGCTGAGGAGCTGTGATCCCACAAAGCCCCTCCGAGTCCCTGCAGCAGGGACACAGACACACGAGTATGTGCACAAGTGACACCTGGAGCTGTTCCCTGCAGCTGGAGCTCTCTCTGCTGGGATGCAGGGGGCACACACCTGCCTGTCCCCCCTCCCAAACATCAACAGCAGGGTTGTCACTATGGAATTCTTAGTTAGAAATGCAGTTTATTGCAATGCACCAATAAAAAAAAAACAAGCCCAACGTTTTCAGATCACAGAACACAAAACACAACAGAAAGGTTTTGTATTAGTCTGCTAACGAGACTTTGAGGAGAGAGAGATTCATGCCAATTGCTAGTCAATAGAAACAGCCTTCTAGGACTAAGCCCTTACATCACAAAATCCCTTATCATGTAAACAAAATAATTTTTGTACTAAACTTCTTAATCTTGAACCCATTCTTTTAGGACTGTCATTCCTTCAAGGGCTTCCTGATGGTGAGTGACTGAAAGGAGAAAAAGACAGCAAACCATGAAGAACAACTCCTACAGCAAGACCAACAGAAACTCTGCATGCTACCCCAGGCCTCCTCTGGAGTTCCACCCCTATTTTCATTTACAGCTCTCAAATAATGAAACCAGTGTTGAATTTCAGACTTTAACTTAAAGCAGTTTTTAAACTTGAAAGCTGAAGACTAGTTAAGAGAGTTGAGAGATCAAGCCTGCTCAGAAATCTCAATTCCAGCACATACTTCTCTGGTAAAACAGGAAAACTTCTTCCTACACGGAGCAGAGCACAGCTTGGCAGCTCTGCAACTCCTGAGCCTGCAGGAGGCACCAGCAGGAATTTAATCCTGCACCACACCTCGCATTACTCACTGGTTGCCTAGATTCCAAATTCCTCACAAACACTTCATTAAAGGTTTCCTTAGGAGTCACAATCATGACATTCTGACTACCAGCAGCAGGAAATGCCCAGAAACAATTCATCTGCTCACAGTTCCCCACATTTAGGCAGGAAAAACCCCTGAGCTTTTATCCTGGCTCGAGTTAACTTCTCTAACTTCTTCAGTGCTACTGAAGCATAGGACAGAGTCAGTTTTACTGAAGGACATTCCTACCTTCTCTTTGGAGATGGTGATCTGGACTTTGAGCGGCTGTTTAAAACAAACAAATAAATAAATCAGTGTGGCTGGGACAGGGGGGGCTCTCAGTAACCACTTCTGACCATGTAAAACCACAGCAAGGTGATGTTAAATGCACTGACACTGCTGGCAGCAAGGGTACCCAGTCACTTGAAGCAAGAAGCTGCAGGTGAGAAGGAAAAATGCTGGAAGCCCTTGGGAGAAGAGCAGCACACAGCTTCAAAGCTGCTGCACACCACAGTAACCCTGCAAAGCAGGAGCAGTGAATCGAGCAGAGTTAGGGAAAAGGGAGAACTACAGACATCTGAGAACAAAACTGGCAGGAAATATGGCCCAAATCCTGTCAAAAATATTTTTTTGTGATAATGAGTGAACATCTGTATGCAAAATCCTGAAAGAATTGCCTCTTGTCCCACCAAAAAAAAAAAAGCTGTTAGAAAAAAACCCATAATGTATGAAAAATGGTTTTGAAATCAGCTATGAAAAGCAAAAAAAACCAAAAACAAACAAAACAAAACAAAAAAAACCACCAAAACAAACCAAACCAAAAAAAAACCCACAAAACAAAAAGAAACAAACAAAAAACCAAAAACAAAAAACCAAAAACAAAAAAACAAAAACAAAAAAAAAAAAAAAAAAAAACCAAAAACAAAAAAAAAAGGGGGAAAAAAACCCCAAACAAACAAAAAAACCCAAAAAACCCCCAAAAAACCACAAAAACAAACAACCCTGCAACTGAAACACTGGTCCAAAGAGACATTTTGAACCATGAGGAAAAAACCCAAAGAACCCCACAAAAAACCCCACCAACCAAAACAAAAGCCAACTGAGTGGTACTTGTATGGGAACGCTCACCTTTTAGCAGGTAAGCCAGATTTAGATCTACCATGAGACTCAGACCTACAAACAGGAGAAAAATAAAGCTCAGCAAAGCAGCCAGTGGGCATGCACACACATTGAGAGTTAGCTACACCAGCAACAGCAAACCCAGCCCGGGCAGCAGCACCAGGCACACAGGGCAGGCTCTGGTGCTGCTGCCCTCCCTGGCACCTTCCAGGGAATCTCTCACTCATCAGAGGCACAAGTGCAAGCACAGGAAGCTCCCCAGCAAAGCTTCAGCTGCCAGCTCCACAGAACACCAGACCAGACTCCCAGACTGTTTTCCTACCTGCAAGTATCCCTTCTAGAAAGGGGAGAATAGTTTCAAGTGTCACCTTAGCAAGTGTTTTAACAGCAAGTTAAATCAGCCACAAGTAAGCACGTGTGCTGAGGAGCTGGTGCTGTTTTCTGCTCAAGTTCCCAATGCCAATTTCATTCAAGCACAGTACAGATTTTGCACCAATATCAGGCTACTGATGGGTATACCATTCCCAATTTATCTCAGGAATTAAAATCTACTTGAATCTGCTTTCCTCCCACATTTATGATGTTACTTTATCAACTCAAATATTTGCTGTTAATTAAAAAACATGTGTTCCTAGAGGGTCAGAATTTAGGCTATCACTCAACATTAGAGTGCTCTGTTCAACAAGCTTGGCCAAAAAAGCAAAATACTTTTACTCTATTTCTGCACACAACTGCTTTTGAAGGGTAATCAAGATTGACTTTTTCCTGGCCTATTAACTCACAGAAATTCTATAAGGACACTGCTGGCAGATGTTATGTGCCACTGCTTTGAAACCCTCCTGGTCTGTCCCATTGCCCCCCATAACAAGGAATTTTTTTACTGGATCAGTTACTGAAGATGGGAATGCTCACAGCCACCCAGAACTGTACTCAGCAGCCTGAGCATCACTCCCACTGCTTAAGTAAAAGGCAGCAGAGCACACAAAACCATCCTCAATTTACTACACACCTAAGAATTAACTTGTTTTTAAAAATTCTCCCCACAGACCTTGAATTGCACACCACGCTTTTGCCTGTGAGAAGGCATAAATCATTAAGTGCAAATACTGATGTGCTGGACAGCCTTTTAAATGCTTCCAGACAAACCCCCAGGGAAAGGGGGAAAAAAAAGGAAAGAAAGAAATAATAAAAAAAAAAGAAACATCATAGCACCACAAACAAACAACACACCAAAACCATTACTGGTCTGAATTAAAATGAGTGAATGAGTGTCTCACCTGCTTCGAGGCCATACAACAGACCGGGACCTGGAGCGTGACCTGGACCTGGATCTGGAAAAAACCAACCAAAGCTCCACTATCACATGCTCCATACAGGTGAGACAGAAACCAGTATTGTAAAAGCCTCAGAAGACTGAGAGCTTCGTTGGACTGATGGTTTTGCAGAAGTAATTTTTATTATTAGATGGCTGCAGCACCTTAGGTCAGTATTGCCATGCATGTAAAATGAATTCCACTGTCTTACTGGACTAAGCCATTACAGCCTGTACACTTGAAGCTGAATTTGGAAACCTCAACCATAGAGAGCAAGGCTGTAACTTTGGTACAATAGAAAGGTAAAATCTCAGAAACAGCAGTTCCAAAATGACATGCTTGAATATTTAACAAAGTACGCAGAGTAGCTCTTAGGCATGCAACACCACAAAGGTTCCCAGCAACACGTGGAGTGCAAGACAAACTTATTGATGTTATATTTGCTATATACAGACACTTTACAGCTCAGCTCTAAGTGATGTGTGGCTTCCACAGCAGCCACCTACCTTGATCTCCTTATGGAGCCCGAGCGGGACCTGCGGGGTGAGAAGGATCTGTATCTACGAGGAGAGATGGACCGGGAGCGGCGGTAGGAAGCTGACCTGGACCTGCAGAACAAAGGGAAAACCAACCCATCACTGCCAGGTGCTTTCACAACAGCTGCAGAAAAGGAAGGAGGGGCCCCCAGAGGAAGGAGTGGGTGTGAAAAGGCAGGAGGCAGAGCCCTACCTCCTACCACGGCTGCGACTGCGGGAGCGCGAGTACCTCCGTCCCCGGGACCTGGAGCGGGACCTGGAGCGGGACCTGGGTTAGAAAATACAGGTATCAGCAGGCAGCTGCAGCAGCCAGCGCGTCTGAGGCCCTGCTGAAGTCAAAACTTTTTTTTTTTTTTTCAGACAACTAAAAAAAAGAGAATTTAAAAATAAAGTAAAAAAAGAAAAAAAAAAAAGAACCGAAAAACCAAAGCAAACCAAACAACAAAAACACACCACTAGCATCTGTCAGTTGGAAAAAATGTCTGGGCCTACTTGCCTTGAGCATTTTTTTTTACTACCTAGAAAAATGTTAAAGCTGAATTACATTGCAGAATTACATTAGAATAGAAAACACTGTAATGCGTATTTAAAATAAACCTTGCAAGTTTGCAGGTCGACCCTCTTTGGCCCAAGGTCTAGCAGATCTAGACGATCTAGAAGTATCTATAGGCGAGCGCTGCATCTAGGTAGGAGTTCTCTTCAATCTAACGACGATCAAACTGACAGCCCAATGAGCCAGGGTGAGGCTTGATGGACGCAAGAAGATTTTTCTAGGTGGGCATGTGGTCAATCTGGTGTTCCTCTTTCTAAACCGGAGGGGGGCCCCAATTGAAAGCCAAATTTACTGTTTACGGCGGTCACCGTCTCAAATTTTCTGCCCTTAAAGAATAAGGTGAAGCTACGTGTAGATGGCTCGAGGGGATCTGGCCTCTTATGCTGATCACCTCAAGGTCTAGGAGGATCTTAAGTGTCGGATTTGCAAGGCGCCTCAGCATGAAATCTTAAGGCTCGTGACATTCTGAATCAAGGCGACTGACTCAAACGAAGAAACCTGAAAGGTTTTGACCAGGTTGATTATTAAGATATTAACATTTTATATGTATTAGCAAAAAAAAAAAAAAAAAAAAAAAGAATCTCGTGATATACACCTGTTGACTTACGACAATTAGAGTTAAAACTGGTGTAACATCGTGTTCTTTGCTAACAAGAACTACACAAAAGCAGCGAGCTGGCGAAGCAAGGCGGCCGCCCCGGCCCCCCCGCACGTACCTGCTCCTCCTTCGCCGGCTATAGCGGTGACAGTCATAGGCATAGTGGCCTTTCTCACCACACTCGTAACATCTGTCGTTGGGGTCGAAGGGGCGCCGGGCAGGGGGCCGGTCATAGCGGGAGCGGCGCGGCATCCCTGTGGATACTTCCACTCTGACCCTGGAGCCGCATATTATCCTGTAAGACACCGCAGCTGTTAGCCCAAGGAATATTTCCTCTGACGCGCTTAAGCAGCGAACATGAGAAATCCATGATCGGTGCGGGGTAGGGAGATCGGGGGCTGCGGCCCTCAGGGAACTTCCAGGCCTGCACGTACTTCCCATCGAGGCCAAGCACGGCGTCTTCAGCATCGCGGGGGTCTTCGAACTCCACGAAGGCGAACCCCGGCGGGTTCCTGGCGATCCAGACGGTTCTCAGCGGCCCGTAGTAGCTGAAGGCTCTCTCCAGCTCGCCTTTGCCGGCGCCCGTGCCCAGGTTGCCCACGTACACCTTGGTCTCTGAGGGACACGCGGCCGCCATGTCAGCGCCGCGCGCGCGGCCGCCCCTCCCCCGCCCCCTCCCCGCCGCCATCTTTGACACCGCGTCCATCTTAGAGCGCTCCCGCCGGGCCGCGCCCGCCCTCCGCCGACCCCGCGGCCGCGCCGGGAGCCCCCGGCCTGCCTCTCCTTCCCCGCCGCCATCGCCGCCCTCAGCGGCCGCCTGAGGGAACGATCACCTCCTCCCACCGCTGGAGCGGCACGAACGCCGCCTTTCCCGCCACCTTCTCCCGGCCCTCCTGCCCACAGCAGAAGCCCCCCTCACGGAACTCTGAGGGACGCCAGGCTCCCCGCCGCCCCTACCGTATCGGCCGTATCGCGACATCTTCCCGACGACAGCGCGAGCACGGCCGGGCGCGACCCTTATATAGAGGAACAGCCGCTGCGCCTGCGCGCCGCGCGGGGGGCGGGGCCGGGCCGGGCGGGCCCGCGCCTGGGCGCGCGCGGCTCTCGCGAGAGGCGGCCCCCGCGCGGCGGCCATGGCGGCCCGGAGCGCCTCAGGGGGACGTGAGGGGATGTGAGGGGACGTGAGGGGATGTGAGGGGATGTGAGGCACGGGCCGTGTCCGGGCGCCTCCCGGGCATACGTCCCCCCTCCCCCGGCCCCCAGTGACAGCTCCTGTCCGGCTCTGAGGGGGCAGACAAGTGTGGAGCCGCTTGTTGCGTTTTGCACCCCTCATGCGTGACCCATCACGGCTTCTGCCCGCGCTGAGGGGGAAGGAGGTGACGCCACGGCCCTTGTCGCACGGCCAGGAGCGGTGCCTTTCTTGGAACAAGGCATTCCCAAACTGCTCCAAATCTCTCGTGATCCAGCCCAACCAGCCCTGAGAGTTCAGGCCCTGCTTTATCCCCTCAGATCTGACGTGCAGCTGTGTGTTGTGTGTTGGCATCTCCCGACCCTTCCAGAGACACATGCACAGTAGACATTTTTGAAGAAAAAATCAACACAAACTTGACGGATTCAAAGTAATTTTAGGTAAACCCCAGCAGGAATGAGGAGAGCCTTTTAGGAACAAGGGTTAGGCAGACTTTCCATCTGCATTTGAGCACAGCAATGAGCTTGTAAGGCAGAACAAATACAGTGAGATAAATGAGGGCTCTGAATGTTTCTCACTGTATTAATAATCAGGAATAATCACAATGATTTCTGCACTGTGTGGTGGCATAAACTAGAAACAGAGCATTAAGAAACAAACTTACTGAATTGCAGCAGATTTTCCTTCTACAGAACACTGGTTTTCCAAGCACTGCTGCTCTAAAATAAGAAATATAGATAGGTAATGGTTTTAAAACCTGCTGTTTGCTTGCTAACCTTCCCTAAAAATTGTACAAATTCGGACATACATTGTAATTTATGTTCTAAACCAGGAGAAAGTGGGAAAACAAACAAACAAACAACCAGCCACGAAAACAACAGAACAAAACAGCTTTTAAAACATTTTTTTTAAATTTGGTTTGGGAAGTCCAGGTGTCGTAATTCTTAGTAGGAAAAAAAAAAATCTGGTAAGCAGTTCAAATAAACATGCCTTCAACACTAGATAAGTAAATCGGATTTAAAGGGAAAACAGTTTAAATGTATGAGATATATATATCATCTTTTAAAAAAATCCTGAACTGACAAGTTAAAATGATAAATCAGTTTAATACATCAGCACTATCCAACAGCTTGCTTCTAATAAAAACAGCACACGAAAAAAACGTTTGTGCTTTGAGTTTATACTTCTTGTTTGATCCCTTCCTTGATGAACAAAAAAAAAAAAATCAAGACCAGAAGTACCTAAAACATTTCTGCAATTGCGGAAACTGCAGCATTTCTGCAAATAGGGAATACTGATGCCCAGGAGAGTCCTTAAAAGAGGAGAGTTCCATCAGCAGGGTCTCTGTTGGTGGAGGCAGCCCTGCAGCAGGCCCTGCACATGGGCCAGAACGACCTCCTGGGTGCTGCTGCACTAAAAAAATCATGACAAAAGTACCCAAAACACAGCATTTCTGCAAATAGGGAATACTGATGCCCAGGAGAGTCCCTAAATGAGGAGAGTTTTGGGGACAAAAGGTTCCATCAGCGGGGTCTCTGTTGGTGGAGGCAGCCCTGCAGCAGGCCCTGCACGCGGGCCAGGACGATCTCCTGGGTGCTGCTGCACTAAAAAATCATGACAAAAGTACCCAAAACACAGCATTTCCGCAAATAGGGAATACTGATGCCCAGGAGAGTTGCTGAGACAGCAGGTTCCATCAGCAGGGTGCCTGCTGCTGTTGCAGGTAGCCCTGCAGCAGGCCCTGCACACGGGCCAGGATGATCTCGTTGCCACTGCTGCACTGCTCGGGGCCGTACGGGGGCTCGATGCTCAGCACCCCCGCCACGCTCAGCGTCCTGCCCAGCTCCCCCTGCTCGCCCACGGGGATGTGGTTGGTCTCCAGCCAAGCCTTCAAGGCCTTCTTCCTCTTCTCCAGCTCCTCGGGGCTGTAGGCTGGGCTCTGCTGGGGGGCGAGGATGCTGGCGAGGCGCTGCTCCATGTCACCGTCCCCTTCCTGCAGGATTTCCACCTCTTGCACGGCGTGGCCCATGATGAATGAGAGGGACCCTTTCTCCTCCTCTGGGAATGTTGCCAGGACAATGCTGTCAAGGAAAGGAGATTGTGTAAGTCTAAGGTTTTGGAGATAAGAGCTCATTAGCATCAGCCTAACCCAGGCTGTTGGAGAAGATGAAGTAGCTAGGCCCTGCAGAGATGATTTATTAGTAAAAGACTCTAAAAGTATGAAACCCACAAGAGGAATGGAATTGAAAGCAAAATTTGAACTGTAAGCATAGACAGGAAGAAAGTGATTTGATAGCTGAAAAGACTGGGCTGGGTGAGTCAGTGACACCCCTGCCAAGACAAAAGGATAAATAAGGGGTTGGACCTTCTCAGGTATCAGGGATAATGTGGTTTTTCAGGATTTTGGTCTGTAGAGTAGTATTGTAATGCTGTAGTTCCCATAGGCTGTATGTAGATTCTGTAGGTTTTGTATCTTGAGGTGATTGGTTGATGCTCATTAGAATATTCACGATAGAAAGGGTTCAAATGGAATGTAACAAGGAGCTCGGCCTCTTTGCGCCCCTTCTCTTGGACCCTCTTGCCTCTTGCCCTCTTTGCACTGAATCCCTGGACTCTTCCCCAGTCAGGCTGCCTTCCCACGACCAATAAACCACGTGTCCCAAAGAGTATCCTGCTCTTCAGATCATCTCTCTCATCGGACACAACCAGTGTGCTTTCTAATACCAGGCATTTTCCTTTGGAAAGCACGCTGCTGTACCCTTATAGTACTAAAAATGCAGGCAATTGCTGGTCATGAATTTGAAACTACTCTAGACTCTATGAAGACCAATAAGGTACACTGTGCTAGAAAAAATAAAGTCTGGAAATCTAAATATTCTTGTGCGGCTTTCCCTTGTGTGCTGAAGAACCTAAAACTTTTCAACACTCAGCAACAGTGATACTTTCATACATACAGCACTGTGAATGCTGAAGGCAGCTAACAACACCAAAAGCTTCTAATGAAAAGATAGTAATATTTATTAGACATTGCCAAAAGCCTTTTTTTAAATGACTTTTATTGTTGCCGGTTTGTGAAACGAAAATACAACAGGAACACACTACAGAAGGCTCAGGCTCACATTGTAGAAGCCTGGTCTTTTCCCAAGGGCACTTGCATCCCAGAAGTCCTAAAATGCAAGTGGGAAGGCAGCTGGTTATATTTCTAGGATCTCTCCCTCATGTATGAACAAAGAGCATCAGAAACCACTTTATTCCTCTTCAGGGAAGCAAAATTCCAGACCTTGATGCCAGCACTTCACTAGCCTATTATTGGCACCATTAGTGGAAGTAATGACATTTTGGGATGTGTCCAGTGAGATATGCCTTGATTTCAGCCTGGACCATCACCAGAATGACTCACAGCTTTTTACACCTTTCTTACCAAAATGATAAGAAACTTCAGGAGATTATTGGAGCTACTCCAGAGCTGAAGCAACAACCAATCCTCCTGAAACACATCAGAAGCTGAGTGTTTTCATTTTCAGCCTCCATCTCGTGTTCATGTGGGACAAGCTCACATCCAGCAAGGTATGTAAGAGCTCTGGCAGCAAGGAGACAAATTTCTACCCATTCCCTGCTGCATTCTGCCTTTCAAACCCTGTTTTCAAGTTATTCACCTGGGACACCAGAGATGTGTGGTACCACCTCCTGTCCAGTGCCCCTGATTTTCCCTGCTTGCTCTCCAAAGAAGCCTCCACACCTTCTTGGGTGCCTGGCTGGAGTGGAAAGCCAGGCATCAGTGCAAGAACTCTGGACAAAGGCTAAGGATTTCAACACCTAAACCACTGAGAACACTCTTCATAAAGCAGGGTTTGGTGTATTATTAAAAGCAATCCTTAACACATGGATTGCTGAGAGGTAACAGTATAATTTAACATGTAAGTTTTAAATAAAAGTCACTTGGAATTATAACACTGTCTGATTTAATATGCTGTTCACTTGGCTTTACTTGCTTAGCATGAGTATCTGGATTTGCTGAAGCTGTGAACTTTCACCTTGAACACATGCATTCAGCTGGTAGAGAATTGATTTTCTTAGCAATTTTCCTAGAAGCTGGCACAGTGCTGAGTGAGAATAATTGAATTTACAGTGAGAATAGCATTCCTAGCACACTGGTATTTTGGTTGTTGCTAAGCAGTGCTTATTCTAAATCAAGGACTTTTTAGTTTCCCATGCTCAGACAGAGATGAGGTGCACAGGAAGTAGAAACCAGAAGATAAGGAAGCTGCAGCCATCAGCAGAAGCTGCAGCTTAACAAGATAACATACCATTTTTGCTCCAAACAAGTTTGCTTCATCCCTGGAATTTTTTCTCCTCCTAAAAATCTTGCTTTTTATTAATTTTACAGAAATAAAAAGCTTTGGTACTTACCTGGCAGAAACTGGGTCAACTGTTAAAACCCATCCTTCATATTCATGTTTCTCAACTGCAACAACTTTCACCAATTTGTTCACATACGTTTCCCAGTCTAGAGGGCTTTTCCTCTGCCAGTCATTCATATTTCCTACACCCAGCACCTAGAAAACAACCAGAACAAGCAGCAGATGCAGTCAATCTTTCTGCTTTGCTCTTCAGGTCAGAACTGCGTTTGCCTCCATGTAAAGATTTGTCTTAAGCAGAATTTGCCTTTTTTAGCAGACATTCACACAAGCAAAGCTGCACTTGTGTAATTCCCCCCGGAGGCCGCCTGTTTTTAAAGGCACACAGCAAAGCCTCAAACCCCGCTGGTTCTGGTAACCTTACGCTTTCCCGTTGCATTCAACGCTCCATCTACTGCTCTGCCTTCTTACAAAACCTTGGAGGCAAAAGTTCAGCGCCTTTGCTTTGTGCTGTTCCACTCCTGTCCCCCCGTGCAGCATTCCCACCCCAAGGGCTGGAGGGCGCTTTGTTCCCCGGGAATGCCTCCCCGGCACAGGGAGAGCCCGGTCCCCCCCGGTTCCCATCCCGCTTTCCCGCTCACCGGCCCCGGTTCCCGTTCCTGCCGCCTCCGGAGCGCCTTCCCCCGGCACGGGCTGCCCCGGTGCTCCCGTAGGGAGTGGGACAGCTGCGGGGGGCACTTCAATCCCGCTGCCTTCTGCCTCTCCGCAGCTGGATTTGCTCCTGGGATGCTCCTGCTGCTGCTGCGCTGGTGTGAAAAACGACGTTTCGCCTTTTTGTATTAATTCATAAGTTTACTAAAAATAAAAATAAAATAGAATAAAAATAGGCAATGTGAAAAACGACGTTTCGCCTTTTTATATTCATTTCTAAGTTTGCTAAAAATAAAAATCAAATAGAATAAAAATAGACAATGTGAAAAACGACGTTTTTCGCCTTTTTATATTCATTTATAAGTTTACTAAAAATAAAATCAAATAGAAGAAAAATAGACAATAAAGGAGAAAAAAAAAACAACAAAGCTCTTTTCGGCCGAGGTGCTGATTCCAACAACATCAGCACACCGTCTTTTTCAGATCCTTTGTTTTAAGGACTTCTGTGTTACATATTTAAATGAGCTAATACATGATTCAAATATTCATTTTTGGTTTCAAGACTTCCCTTAATTATACAGTTTCTCTATGTGGACTTGCTAAGTCTAGATAGAGGTAGTAAATCTTTCTTGTTCAACAAGGCTCAGTTGTTCCTTATCTTCAGGGATTTTAGATGGCCCTCCTGTCTTCTATCAATTTGAGGAATTAAAAAAAACCCCAAAAAACAACAGTCCCATCTCTACTTTGGTACAATCTAAAAATATTGATCTATCACATTTTTCAAATCCTATTAATAAAAAAAAAAACCCCATGCAATATAACTTTCCCGTATTATACATAAAACAATCTGCTTGTTATATGCAAAAAACCAACTCCAAAATATGCATTTATAACAACGGGGATTGCAGCTTCCACATGCCAAGCCGTGCCTCGCCCGTGTGAGTTTAGCAGGGAGATGCAGGCTCTGTACATTCTGCTATATAAAAATAAGATATTTTTGCTCCCTGGTTGTTGAGTTGCTTTAAGGGAGCTTTCCCGTGCCGCGGGGAAGGTGAGAAACACCCAGCCCAGGTTTCAGCAGCACTTCCCACCGAACCAAACCAGTCATGAATTCCGTCACTGCTCACTCATTTGTGAAAGCCAGCACGCAATGGTTTGGTGAGTGCGAACACAAAAAGATATAAAGGATATAAAATGAGAGAGTCAGATTTTGCAGGTTTAAAGGGGCAATTTCCGTGTTTTTTTTTTTTTTTTTTGTTTTGTTTTTTTTTTTTCCCTTCTATTTTGGGAGTCTCAATTCAGCCTCTCCAGTGCTGCAGGGACTGTGTATGAATAGCTTCTGCTCCTGCTTTCTTTCAGGCACAGCTCGTTTGTTAGAAAGCAGGGAGAGCAAACCCAGTTCTTTTTCACTCTAAGAACAAGCACTGGCCTGCGCTCCAGAGGCGGCTACGCACCAGCTGCTGGGGATATCACCTCCAATATGGGATGCGTCCAAGGATTGCTCCCACCCAGGAGATGCCAGCACAGAAAGGCCCTGCTGGCTTCACTCCCATCGGGCAGCAGCGGGACCGGGAATTCGCTTTTTTAGGGAAGGCTTCTCCCTTTCCCCCTCACGCCTCCGACTCCGATCCAGGCCCCGATTCCCGCGCAGGAGCCCGCCCCGTGCGCATGCGCGCCTCCGCGCGGCGCGGGGGAGGCGGGGGAGCAGGGCAGGGGGCAGGCGCGTGAGGCGGCGCGTGCGCGCGGGCGGCGGAGCCGTCGGGATGTCGCGTTACGGCCGCTATGGAGGCGGTGAGAGCTCCCGGGGGCCGCGGGCGGCGGGCGGCTGCGCGGGCTGGAAGGCGAGACGGGCGTGGGAGAGAGGCGATTACCGTGGGGAGCCGGGCGGCCGGCGGGCGCCGGTGGAGAAGGGGAGGAAAGGCGACGCGGCCGCCGCCGCCGTTGTCGCCGCCGCCATTTTGCGTCAGCGGCCGTGGGGGAGGGCGCGCGGCCGGGCGCGCGGCGCTGGCGGGGAAGGCGGGAAGGGGCCGCGCGGACAAGATGGCGGCGGCCGGGGGAGGGCGGGGCGGGGGCTGAGCCCGAGCCCGCTCCCGGCCCCGCGCTGAGCCCCGCTCCGCTCCCGCAGAGACCAAGGTGTACGTGGGCAACCTGGGCACGGGCGCCGGCAAAGGCGAGCTGGAGAGAGCCTTCAGCTACTACGGGCCGCTGAGAACCGTCTGGATCGCCAGGAACCCGCCGGGGTTCGCCTTCGTGGAGTTCGAAGACCCCCGCGATGCTGAAGATGCTGTCCGTGGGCTTGACGGAAAGTACGTGTCCGTTTCGCGTGTTTGGCGAGGCTCTTGAGAGAGACTCGGGGTTGATTTCTCTGGTCCCTGTGCTTTTGTAGTTCTGTCACAGCCTGCAGCGTTTAACCCAGCGCCTTCGCTCGTTGCAGGGTGATCTGCGGCTCCAGGGTCAGAGTGGAAGTATCCACAGGGATGCCGCGCCGCTCCCGCTATGACCGGCCCCCTGCCCGGCGCCCCTTCGACCCCAACGACAGATGTTACGAGTGTGGTGAGAAAGGCCACTATGCCTATGACTGTCACCGCTATAGCCGGCGAAGGAGGAGCAGGTACGTGCGGGGGGGCCGGGGCGGCCGCCTTGCTTCGCCAGCTCGCTGCTTTTGTGTAGTTCTTGTTAGCAAAGAACACAATGTTACACCAGTTTTCTTTAAACTGTAACGCTAGAATAAATGTATAGGTGTATATGACAATTTGTTGCTATTTCTATCAAATGTTAATATCTTAATAATCAACCTGGTCAAAACCTTTCAGGTTTCTTCGTTTGAGTCAGTCGCCTTGATTCAGAATGTCACGAGCCTTAAGATTTCATGCTGAGGCGCCTTGCAAATCCGACACTTAAGATCCTCCTAGACCTTGAGGTGATCAGCATAAGAGGCCAGATCCCCTCGAGCCATCTACACGTAGCTTCACCTTATTCTTTAAGGGCAGAAAATTTGAGACGGTGACCGCCGTAAACAGTAAATTTGGCTTTCAATTGGGGCCCCCCTCCGGTTTAGAAAGAGGAACACCAGATTGACCACATGCCCACCTAGAAAAATCTTCTTGCGTCCATCAAGCCTCACCCTGGCTCATTGGGCTGTCAGTTTGATCGTCGTTAGATTGAAGAGAACTCCTACCTAGATGCAGCGCTCGCCTATAGATACTTCTAGATCGTCTAGATCTGCTAGACCTTGGGCCAAAGAGGGTCGACCTGCAAACTTGCAAGGTTTATTTTAAATACGCATTACAGTGTTTTCTATTCTAATGTAATTCTGCAATGTAATTCAGCTTTAACATTCTTCTAGGTAGTAAAAAAAAAAATGCTCAAGACGAGTAGGCCCAGACATTTTTTCCAACTGACAGATGCTAGTTCTTTAGTTGTCTGAAAAAAAAAAAAAGCAAGAGTTTTGACTTCAGCAGGGCCTCAGACGCGCTGGCTGCTGCAGCTGCCTGCTGATACCTGTATTTTCTAACCTCAACCCAGGTCCCGCTCCAGGTCCCGCTCCAGGTCCCGGGGACGGAGGTACTCGCGCTCCCGCAGTCGCAGCCGTGGTAGGAGGTGTGTTGGGAGTTTTGTCTTTTATTCCCTTGGCCTTCTTTTCCCCAGAAAAAAAAGCTACAGGTGAAGAACTCTTGGCATTGCTTTCCTTGCAGGTCCAGGTCAGCTTCCTACCGCCGCTCCAGGTCCATGTCTCCTCGTAGGTCTAGGTCCGTGTCTCCCCGCCGGTCCCGCTCGGCTTCCTTGAAGAGATCGAGGTAATCAGGGCTGCCTGATTTAGTGCTGTTGATGTTTTCTGGTTTTAATTAAGTTCCAAAAGGTATTGGGTAGCAGATTTCAAAAGATGCTGACCTTTAGAAGTTCGCATGCTTTAAAAAGTTTCTGATGATCCTAGTTAAATCCACAGGCATGCTAGTGAGTTTTCAGATCTTACCTTGAGACAGTGGCATCTCCCATGACTGAATTTCTTGATATAAAATGTCTAATGGTCATGTAGGTCTGTGATCATGTAGATCATGTCAGTTTTCACATAGACATTAATTTATATAGTGCTGTAATTGTCACCACTTTTGCTTGAGTTTACTTCTTTTTAATTTTTATCTCAATTTTTTAAATTTCAGGTCTAGATCAAGATCCAGATCTAGATCCAGATCTGTTACATGGCCCCGAAGCAGGTATGTGACTATAGATAGTTGGTAAAAGTTGCTGAAAAGTCCCATCAGGCTCTCTAACAACTGTTAAGGTTTTTTTCCAGGAAAAGATACGTTTTTCCTTCACTAACTTAGAGGTCTGCAGTTTTAAAAAGCAGTGCAGAAGATTGTTTTCCTTCTTTTTATTCTTTTGCACACCACTAACATCTAGGTCACCACAGTCATCACAAATACTGGTTTGGTCAGGTTGCATTAACAACTAACAAAGGCAGAATGAATCTCAAAAGTTTCTTTTTTCTTTGTATAGCACAGCCAAGATTGTGGATTCTTCCCATTATTTTTCAGAGAAAGCAGGATGCCCTTCCAGTAGTGTTCTAATGCTTTATTGTCTGTAGCCAGGCAAGTCTTGAAGGGCTTGCTGGTGTTCTGAGTGTTACAGCTGCAGTTCCAGCTCTGTTGGAATATCAATCTGCAGGAGCTGATTTTAATTTAAGATGAACACCTGTCAGAATTATTTTGTACCAATAACTGTGTCCCAAGAGTAAGAGATTTTAAAGGAACACAGGATGCTATTTGTTCCCCTAAACTGTACTTGGTAGTGAGTGCATGCAGCCTGTGCTTCATGGGGCCTTGTCCTGGCAGCAGGGCTAACTGGGTGTCTTTGACAAGAGCAGGAGTAAATGGAAATTGTGCTCTGGATATGGGATTGCTTATGGCCCAGCCTGTCCCTGTGCTGGTTTTAATGGCTGCTCTTTGAAACAAGCAGCACTCAAGCATGAAGAAACACAGGAAGATACAGGATAGCTTCAGCTAAAGGGAGCAGGTAGAAAAGCCCACAGCTGGCATTTTCAGAGGATGGACAGCAAGCAATGATGAGAGTTTTAAGGGAAAAAAGAGGTGAAGACCAGGTGGTTTAATTAAGAGCAGAAACTCACACAAATGGTCCAGAAGCTGGTAAAGAGAGAAGGTTGCCCAAGGCAGTAGAGCAGTGCCTTTCTCTGACTGGGTACACCTGTGGCTAAACCATGTTGAATCTTAGTTCTGGTTGTTCCAACACGACTTAATCATGGCTTATCACTGTTCACTGTCAGTGATGAGCAGGAAACAGCTGCAGTCAGCAGACTCCCAAAGAGGAAAATATCTTGATTTTACCACCATTGTTTCCTCTTTCTGGTACCAGGCTGGTTTTCTGCAGGGTGAAGGATACTTGCAGTGACATTTCTGGTCTATTGTGTGACACTTTCCATTGTAAGTAGGGATTAAGTGACTGAGCTATAGGAAGTTACAGATCTACAACTAGACAGAAATGGCAAAAGAATTGTGCTTATGCAATTGAAAGATTATTTCTTTACAGAAGAGTCCAAGGAATGCATTGCACCCAGAGACAGGCTCTGGGTTTGTGAGGGAGACAGACAAAATGAGTACATGACATTTGCTGGTTTGACAGTGTCACAACACACGTCTGGAAAAGGTTGTGGAGAGCCTTGGGTGTGGAATGTAGAACACTTCCTTGGGGGACCTCAAAAGTTCAGTGAGGCTTTCAGGCAGTATAGTGTCCCTGTTGTGCAGCAGTCTCAAAGGTGGATGTTTTCCACAATTTTTTCATAAAGGTGAAGTTCAAATATTAAAATACTTGAAGCAAGTGGATGTATAAGATGAACTTCACAGAGAAGATACTTGTAGGAATGAGCTGTCTGCAGCTGCAGGGGCAGTTGTTGCTCAAGTCTGGTAAAACCTGCAAGTTTAGAGCATGGCTTTGGATTAGCTCTGTGAAAATACTGGTCAGGATTTGGGTTGTTCCTGTGTTCCTGCCACCTGCATCAGCCAACACTGGTCATCAGCTAGGGACCAAAGTACAAAGCAACATGTGCAGCATGCATGTAAAAAGACTTCTTTGGAAAGGTAACAGGCAAAACCCCATAAACTTGTAGGGTTCTATGTGTTCAGCGTGACAGCACTCATCCACTGAGTGTGAATCCTGCTGTCCCAAACCTGGGAACCTGCAATGCTCCCAGTTTCCCTGCTGAGCTGTGTTTTTTCTTGCAGGTCTAGGTCTCATGGCAGATCAAAGTCTGGCTCGCCAGCTAAGAGGTGAGCACGCACACACAGAGCCTGCAGTAGCATCTCACATTTAGGTTTGCATGATTAGCAGAGCCTGCTCCTTGAGAAAAATAGCCCCCAAACATGGGTCCCCAGCTAATCTCTTTCTGACATGACAGAAATTATAACATTTCCTCTGCAGCTCTTTGGAATGTGTTCCTTGCCTGCCTTGGTTTTCATTAACTCTTTGTAGTTTCCAACACAGTACTAATCTCTTGTGCCTTTGTGCTCAGTTCTGTTAAGTTTTTCCATCCATCAGATAAAGAGCTTGAGCTTTGTTAATACTTTTCATAAAACAACAGTCTGGTGACGTTGCTTTTCTCAAAGCCTCACCTTAGTACCACCCCTTGTTTTTCTGTTTGTCTGCTGAGGAAAGTTGCTTAAAATACATCTCCATGCTAAATGAGTGGAGAATCCCTGTCAGAGTAAAAGCTGATCTGAAAGCTACCATTGGAAAAGACCTTCTGGCTAGATTACTATGATTTACTTTCTGATAGGTTGTGGGGGTTTTTAAACATGAAAGTTTAAAGTGACATTTGACATGAAGTTGATGCTGTTGTGTTTTGACAGCCGGTCAAAGTCCCGGTCACCATCTCCAAAGAGAAGGTATGTTGGTCTCCCTGCAATAGCACAGACTCACAGAGCTGGCATTTTAGTGTCTGCACTGATCTCTGCTGGGGAGTTTGCTGCTTGTAGGGAAGCACTGGAAGGGTGTTTTGCTGAGCTCTCCTTCACAGCAATGATGATGTGGTTGTGGCTTTCTAGACAGTAATATGTATATGTGGTGATAAATCCACAGGGTTAGGTAGCAGTGCCTTGTCCTTGTCTGCTCCCCTGTTCCTTTTGGTTCACTGGCAGTTTTATTGTACAGAGACTGATGAGCTTAAAGCATAGAATAAATATAGAAAATCAGCTTTCAGTCTCATTAAAGGCTACCTTGACATTGGGGAAGGTAGAGTGGAGTATCCTGGCACAGCAGTCAGGAATGGAAAAGCAAGCCTGTTATGTTCACTGCTGTTAGATTGGGTTTTTTTCTTTCCCAAGAAGTCAGTAGATAGTTTTCTCTCTCTCTGTGTATGCAGAGAGTAATGTGTAGTGACAGAATCAGCAGCATTTTTTCCCTAATTAGAATTCTTTAATAGTTCATTTTTACAACTTCAGTGTCAATCACAAGGGCATGGATAAGTGCTCATAAATGCAGAATGATCACCATGCTGTGTTTTGACAAGCTGCTGTATCAGAGCAGTGAAGAAGGCTCTTGCCCCTTTGGAGGTCACTCTAAGTAATACCCTTTAGATGGCCTTACAGTAATCATCTTTTAAAAATAACAGTAAAGAACAAAAGTGTTCTCTCCAGATCATCAACCAGTTACATTTTGTCCATAGTGATTGGTAATTATATGAAAAAAAGAGTGCTTAAAGGGAGCCAGAGTCTGGCTATACTCATGTTGCTTTTTCCTGTACTTGTGATTCCTGAGCAACCACTGAAATGTTAATTGTGGCTTCTTTTCCTTTCAGCCGTTCACCATCAGGAAGCCCTCAACGAAGTGCAAGTCCTGAAAGAATGGATTAAAGTTATGAAGTTAAATCTTTTAGGAAGAAAGTTATTTTGCTTACATTATTATAAGGGATTTTGTGGTGTCTTTGTAAATGTAAGAATGTAGATAGGAGAGTATATCAACTAAAATTTGGCATGATCTGGGTCTTCTGAGTTAGTCACACCAATAGACTAGCACAGGTCTCTTTTTATTGTATGAATTAACTTCCTGTGATATGAAAATGTGGGACTTTTTTATTGGCACATTGAAATAAAATGTGTATTTTTAACTAAAACTTCTCTGTAGTAACCCTGCTGCTTCTGTTAACGTTTGGGTTATTTTAGCTGTATGCCATGTGACGTGGATGAAAAATGTCTAAAATGGGACTCACTAATCCCAGCTGGTGTCTTCTCAAGGTAGTCACTTCTCACATCTACTGTTGAATGGTCTTTGGTGAAAGGATCAGTTCCTGCTCTCCTTGAAATGGAATTTAAAATCCACATCTGTCTGCAGACAGATAAAAATTTGCATATGCCCTTTTCATTCCTTGAGATTTAGTGGGCATTCGTTTTTCTGGCTGATCTGCTTATTCTGCAAAGCTCATTCTCTGCTGTTTGACTGTTGATACCAGATGCCCCAAAAATCCAAGGATAAACTTTCCTGCAAAACACATCTTCTAAGCAAATAACATCTGCAGAAACCTCTAAAGGTAATAGCAATCATTAATAACTTGACAATTGCTGCTTTCACTCGTTGCATTTTTTAGCTCCTTAAGCTGTTGATATAAAGAAAACTTTCTAAAATATCTCAAGATGTGTTTTCCTTTTTTGAGGGAAGATCCTAAAAATGAAAGAGTCTCAGCTGTCCTCAGGAGTTCTAAGCTGTGTCACAGAAACTGGTATGGTTGTAAAGCAGCCCATGTCCTGGAGATGGTTTTGTTGAATGATGCCAACTTCTTCCAGCAAATACACAGCCTGCAGGAGTCATTATTTGTGTGTAGGTGTGTCAAACTGTCCTCATTCTGTATGAAGGAACTGCATGATAAAGCACTTCAACACAGATCACAGCAAGGGACTGGCAACAGTGTTGGACTGTGAAAACAAAACTGGTAGGCAGAGGGGAGAAAAGCATCTTTTCTTTTTGATGGGATTGGCTATCTAGCAGAAATAAAGGCCAGTTTCAGCAGCAAGCAAGCACTGAAATAGAAAGCCTGGCCTGTTTGGCCTTTCAATGAAATCTGTCATGCAAGTTTGCTTCCACTGTGTAAACCACAGCAGAACAGCTTAAATTTAAGTTACAAGATGAACTTTGTTACACCTGGGGTAATGCATAATTTTCAAGAAACAGATTTCCTGTTCATGATGACTGCATGGAGCTTTTCCAGTGGATGAGTCAACAGCCCAGCTCCTGAAGGTGCTCTCCTGCTGCAGCATCCTCTGGCCTTTATGCCTGGTCCTGACTGCCTGGATCCTCGCTGGGGCTCCCCATGGCCACGGCTGTTCCAGGTGGATCCTGGCCACGCTCACCAAATCACTGCTGCCACACTGGGAGGGCAGGGCTGGCACAAATGTTTCCCTGCCTGAAGCCTGTGATACTGTTTGCAATTGGAATATTTTACTGGTTGTGCATTGTGTACCTGGTGAGAGGCACAGGGATGCCACTGCTCTGGAATTGCATCACCTTTTCTTTTCTGTACTCTCAAGGCAAACCTGCTCCACAATAAACCTGCAGACTGACACGACAGCTCTACTAGTACCTGTTTTTCAGTACCCAGAGACACTGGAAGATTGAGCAGAAGGGCCCATGGGTTTCTCTAGGGGGGCTGGGCTTCCTCTAAACCCAGCTGTGAGCAAGGAGCAGGGCTGTGCTGGTGCAGACAGCCACTCCAAAGGACAGCCAGCACTTGTGCAGAGGGGAACAGTGACAAAGGTGGCATCTGTGCAGCTATGCTGTCCAAAACTGAGCTCTGGCCTGAGTTTGGTAGGATTTCACCATAAATTCCATGCAGTGCTTGTGAGCAGCTGGAGAAGATCCCCTGACACAGGGGTGTGTTGTGTCACTGGTGCTGCCCTGCCTCAGGCAGGCTGTGCACACCCCACACGGGCTGGCTGGGCGTGGGGGGCAAGGAAGGTGTATCTGTGAAAAAAAACAAACTGGTAGGCAGAGGAGAGAAAAGCATCTTTTCTTTCTGATGGGATTGGCCATCTAGCAGAAATAAAGGCCAGGCATGTACAAACTCAGGTCTCCAGTGTGGGGGGCAAACCCCACTGTCATGGGGGGCATGGGGTTCCCCTGGCTTGCAGCCTGGTGTTCCCTGTTGGGGGGCTGTGTTTTCCAAGGGACACCAGCCCTCACAGACAATGTGACCACCACTGTGCATGGCAGGAGAGTACAGGGTGCTGCTTTGGGTGTCAGGGTGGCAGAACTGACTGTGACAGGTCTGCCACGTTTGCAAGCCCAATGGCCAGGCACTGCCCCTGGGGACAAGGGCATTCCTGCATCTCTGCAGCTGAGGAAGCTGGTGAAGAGCTGCAGGCCCTGGGTACAGCAGCTGCAGGAGAAGGTGGGGCTCAGGCTGAAGTGCCAGGCACCCTGGCAGCACTCCAGACTGCCTGCTTCCCTTGGGAGTAGGCTATCAGCTCCCTCATAGCATGGTGCTGTCATCCTGGCTTCTGCCAATTTTCCTGAAGCCTCAGAAACATGGAGGTTTTCATCAGAGAGTTCCCTGATACAAGGTTTTGGGGATTTCATGTGGAAACACAGTGTTGGGATGATGGGTTTTCTCCTGCAGTTGTATATTCAAGGTTAGATGAGTTGTGCTCACTTCACTTCAGGCAGAGCATAGGAGTTTAACCAGAGGATCCAGGGCAGCCAGTGGGGATAATCCCAACACACTCCTTAAAGCTCCCCTTCATGAGCACTGCACACCACTTAGACAGAAATAGCAGATGTTCTAACAATCACAACTGCATCAGCCTTCCCACATGTTCCACAGGTGTATTACCAGATATTCCCCTGCTGTAGCTGGAGCTGTGCCATGCCATGCCCCTGGCATTTTCACTCCAAAACAAAACCCAGTGCCCAGGGTGAGAGGCTGGACAGAGTGTGAGAGCTTTGCACAGACCAGACAGCAACAGAGGCGGTGACAGGAGTTTGTTAAAGCCAGCAGAAACCACAGGTGAAAACCACAGAGGGAAAAGGCTCCCAGATGGATGCATCACCCAGGGCAGCTGGAAAGCTCTGTCTGGCACCTGGCAGGATTTCTGGCTCAGCTGCTGGAGGCACTTACCCCTGTCAGTGGGCAGCCCTTCTCCTCAGGCAGTGCTGAACACCAGCCACGTGGTGTGGTTGTATTCCTCACCCGGGCGGAGCAGGACATTGGGGAAGTGAGGCTGGGGAGAGGCAGCAGCACATCAGTGGCTGTGAGCACATTCCATGGGACCAGAAATCATGGCTGCATCCCTTTGTTCTTCCCAAGGCATATTCCCAGAGCTCCCCCAGGCATTTCCAGCAGCAGTGTGTAACCACCCACCACTTGCCCACGGGCTGAGGGGGTGAGTCCTACTGCTGGTTAGGAATCAGGCTGTGAGGAATGACTCAGATTTAAGAGGATGTGGCCAGCCCCCAGCGGGGTCATCTGCTCTAGACCCCACACCTTTGGGAAGCTGGGCTGCACAGGGCCAGTCCCTGCTGTGCTGACTTATTGGAAAACACGCTGGTGGTGTCCGATGAGAGAGATGATCTGAAGAGCAGGATGCTCTTTGGGACACGTGGTTTATTGGTCGTGGGAAGGCAGCCTGACTGGGGAAGAGTCCATCAGTCCAAGGGGACAGGGATCCAGCAGGACAAGAGCACGAATTTACCTGTTACATTCCATTTAAACCCTTTCTATCATGAATATTCTAATGAGCATCAACCAATCACCTTAAGATACAAAACCTACAGAATCTACATACAGCCTATGGGAACTACAACATTACAATACTACTCTACAGACCAAAAACCTGAAAAACCACCTTATCCCTGATACCTGAGAAGGTCCAACCCTTTATTCATCCTTTTGTCCTGGCAGGGGTGTCACTGAGTCACCCAGCCAAGTCTTTTCAGCTAACCTAATCACCTTCTTCCTGCCCAGCCTCTTACAGTTCAAATTTTGCTTTCAATTCTATTCCTCTCGTAGGTTTCATACTCTTAGAATCTTTTACTGATAAATCATCTCTGCAGGGCCGAGCTACTTCATCCTCTCCAACACTGACTGACCCCTGTCTAAAGCCACTGTGACCTGTGCCTGCCTCACTTCTGTGCATGCAGTGTCCCCTTGACAAGCATACACTCAGTGCCCAGAGACACGCCGGGTGCTGGGGGTCCGGCCCAGGTAACCCTGGGAGGGGCATGGACAGCTCACCTGGTTAACAGCATCGGGCCAGTTCTGGGTTTCCAGGCAGAAAGCCGAGTGCTTGGGGTACGTGGCAGCACCTTTGCCCTTCAGGGAGCCATCCAGGTTGTTCCCAGTGTAAAACTGGATGCCAGGCTGGGTGGTGTGAACCTCCATGGTCCTGCCGGTGGGCGGGTGGAAAACCCTGCGGAGATTCCAGCCAGTGGGAAGGGCTGAATGGGCACCCCCTGCAGGGCCCCAGGGGTGGGGACTCCTGCCCAGGGCCCAGCCTACCTGGCCACGAGGCGCCGCTCCTGCCCCTGATGCAGGCAGAAGTTGTGGTCGAAGCCATCCAGGTGAAACTTCTGCAAATGCTTGCCCAGCTCCACAGGCTGCCGGAGATCGAAGGCAGTGCCCTGCACGGCAGCCACCTCCCCTGAGCAAGGGGAACAGCAGGCTCAGCCACTCACCCACATGCCAGCAAACCCCTGGGGCTTGGATTGGGACACACAGCACAGCTGGCAGCCCCTGGGGACACTGCTGCTCTTAGCAGGGACAAAGCACAGGCAAGGAGCAAGAAAAGGCACAAAGTTTGTACATGCACAAACCCAGCATTTTCTCTCTTGTCCTTAAGACTGCTGTGGGCGTGCAGTGTCCTGTGATAAAGCAGCACAAACTACCCCAGGACATACTGAACACAGTAAAAAACAGTCACCCTGACCCAGAGGTAAGGGGGTTTGCATGGAGGGCAGAATAAACACCTTGAAAAACAAACATGAAACCTTTCCAGTTCAGGCACTTACATAAAACACAGCAGGCATGGCACACAAGGGGTTTGTCTTTAACAATTGCACAAATCTTATCTTCACCCCAGGACTAAGGCTACCCACACAAGAAGGAACTGCAGGGGTAGCAAGCTGGCCACAGCTAAGACATGAAACAGCTCCATGGTGAAAGCAGCAGGGAGAAGCAGGGCACTGGGTTGGGCACAGCCTTAAGCTCTTCCCCTATTTGTGCACAAGCATGGCAGAGCAAGCTGAGCAGAAGCCACCTGGATCAGAGAATCCACTCCTCCAGGAGCCACAGGGAGCTTGTCTCCTGGATGGACCCACATAACAGCCTCACATCCCCTGTGTCCCTGGCCCCATCTCCTGCTGCTCCTGCCTGCTCCCTGGGGCTGGTGATGGACCTGGTTACCAGCACCTGGCTCTGCCCACCCTGCTCAGGTGCAGTGGGACTGAACCCAAGGGTGCCAAAGGAAGCCCTGGGTGCTGGTGTGTCCCCCTTGGCAGGCAGTGCTGCTGCCCCACACCCACCAACACTGCTCAGAAAGATCACTTCCACCTGCTGCCACACCCACCAGTAGGGATCTTGGTGTCGTCCACAGGCAGGTAGGAATCTGCTTCGATGGAGATCTGGTGGTCATAGACATCCTGGGAGCCCTGCAGGAGGGTGGGAAATGCTGGGATTCCTGTTGCAGCCACTGCTCAAGCAGCCCTAAGCACAGCTGGGAAGTGACACTCCACAGTGGTGCCCCACTGGTCTGGTAGTGGCCTGGAGCACCTCCCGGCCCTTGGGCACAGGACAAAGGTACTGGCACAGGCAAAAACCTTCACAGGCCCTGTAAATCCCACAGGGATGAGCCCATCAGTCTGTACTTGTGCCTTGCTGAGCACTAGCACCCTGCAGACTGCCTAGCCAGAACATGCTGGGTACTGAGCACGCAGCAGCAGGGAGAAGGGGAAGGAAGCAAGCAACGGGAAATGCAACCCATCCTCCTGTCTCATCTGCATTGCTGGGGGGGGTGTGCTCCTCCTCCTCCTCCTCCACAGCCTCAGGAATGCTGGCAGGGAACCTGCTGGGCTGGAAGGGGAGCAGGCTCAAAGCTGAACCTTCAGGTCACTATCTAATCTGAGCAGCAATTTCGTGCCCAAAGGTCTCCTGTTGCTCTGGAACATGCCTGAGTTGCACACTGCAGGTTTTAGTATTTCTGCCCCTCTGGGAGCACCAGCAGAGGGTACAGCAACAACTGCACATCCATTCCCTGCTCAGAGGGGCTGGGATGTCTCTCACAAACACTTTTAAGGGCCTTTGTCTCACATGCAAGTGTGACTGCACTGTATTATCCTATGGCTCTGCCCAGCAACACTTTATTTCTCAGATCCTTCTCCTCCAAGCCCAGTTACAAACTGTGAGATTAAAGCACAGCTGCAATTCACTGTCCATGTGGTTGACAAAACCCTCTATGGGTGTGTGGGAGCCCTGTGCACCCTGCTGCTTGCTAGTCTGCAATCCTGGCTATCTCACATCCCCTTTCCATGATGTTTCTTCTGCCCATTTTGACCTGGCTTATTTTGGTGCTGCCAGTCCAGGCCCTGATCTCCACTGCACCACCCTCTCAGAAACACCAAAAGAATACAACTAAGAAATGCCAGGCCACCACTAGGGCATGCCAGCTCTGCACCTCTTCCATAATCTTCCCAAGGGACCAGGAGAGACTGAAACTGCCCAGTTACACAGAAAAGGAGAGCCAACGTTCTCAGCTGGATATCTCTGTTCAAGAAGCACTGAGACGTGTCCTCAGCTGAGGTCCATGTGACTGGGTCTTGTTCCTGCATGCAGCCCATGATGGGGACACAACCCTCATTGCTGTGTCCCCAAAACCATGTGATGTCCCCAGAGCAGCACGTTGGTCCCAGTGATCACCCTGTGGGTCCCCTGCAGAGTGCGGAGCCCATCTCCCCACACTTTACCTGCCCTGCCAGGTTGAAGTAGGCGTGGTTTGTCAGGCTGATGGGGGTTGTCTTGCTGGTCTGGGCCTGGTAGTTGATGACCAGCTCCCTGCCACTAAGGGTGTAGGTCACCCAGACCTTCAGGTCACCGGGGTAGCCTTCCTCACCATCGGGGCTGAGCCGGAAGAAGCGGACACCACTGGGGAGCACCTGGGGGCTCCAGAGAACCTGCAAGGAGCAGGGTGTCAGTGGGACAGGGATGGGAACACAGTGCCTGTTGGAAGCCTGGGCACTGAGGATTCCAGGCTGTCTGTGCTGGCAGGCACTGACCCCCAAGCAAACCCTGCATTCCACCTGAGGCCGTGGAAAAGGCTCCCAAAATTGAGTGACAGCACTGGGACTGTGGGGGTGTGGTTTGAATGGAAGTGTGTGAGATCACAGGGGGCAAAACTCAGAGTTTCAGGGTTTAGAATACAGGAATAGATATAAAGCAAGAGGGAGGATTTAGGGCAGAGGCTGAGTCCTTCTTTTTCACCTTCCTCTCCATGGCTCTGGGTGGTGTTTTGTAATTGGGTAGAAAAATCCACATTGTGGGGCAGGGGTGGTTGGGTATTGGGGTAAAAGTAAAAATAATTCAGGTCTCATTTCAGAATTGGACAGTTTGTGCTTAAAAGGCCTTGTAGAGAGATAGAGAGATAGAGACAGAGTAATTTTTCACTTTGTTAGCTAGAACTCACAGCTTGTGAGTTCTGTAACATAGATAAGAGTAAACAAACATCTGTGCCCAAACATGAAACATGAATGTCTCTTGAGCATTTAATCCTGGCTCTGACAGAGAAGAAGACAACAAACCCACAGGTGCCCTTCCCTCCTGCTAAGCCATCCCCAGTACTCCTTTTGTTCTAAGGCTGATGAGCATTTCATCCCAACCCGATGCCAGTTCACATTGTGATTTTTTTTGCAGGCACCCTGGCTTTTTTCCCATCAGCCTGGATTCCTTCCACAAAAAAAAAAACCATTAACCCCACAAAAGCAGTTGCACCAGCACATTCACCTGCTCTTTGGGGGAAATGGTGGATCAGCTACTTGCTGGTTACAAATGCACTTGATCAACAAAGCCCAAGGCTTCAGGAAAGAAGAGACTTCTGAGCCTGCCCTGCAGTCGAGCAGGGTTATCAGCAAGGCTTTCAGGAGAAGAGATCCTCCACTGCTCTCACCATCTGTGCCACAAATACCTGACTTGAGCAGCAGCTCTTGGGAGGAGGGAGAAAAAGCAGAGTGCCCTGGGGCCAGGGAAAGGTTGCTTCATCCCAGGAGGTCACAGGGGAGGGCTGGGAAGGAGGAGACAATGATCCTGGGGCATTTTGCAGGCCTGATCTAATCCTGCAGTGCTGTGAGTCAGAGTGAGGGCCTGGGGGATGCTGTCACAGGATGAAAGCAGCACCAAAGAGGAACCTGCAGCACCACCCTGCTCTCCCCTTACTTGGGAGTGCTGTCACAAGGAAGCAACAACGGTAAGTTTCAGCCAACTCATGTCCTTCTGACTCTGGGAGGAGCTATGGGCAGGTAACAGCCCTGAAACTGCAGGTGGAAATGAGTCTGCATGGAAAGACCACTGTTCCCCTGAAAAACTTTCTCTGGACACTGGCACAACTCCATGACACACTCCAGGGTGGTGCAGCTGTTGCCTGGGGAGCTTCCACTGCTCCTGAGGCTGGGTCCTCACTGCCATGTCCCACAGCCAGGCTCTGTAGAAGCAGCACCTTGCCCAGAACCACCCGTCAGAACTGGGCTCCTGAGGCTCAGGGCTGCAGCCACACAGAGGATGCACAGCAACCCTCTGCTCGCCATCCAAGGATGACATAAGGGAGCCCTGCAACCTCAGGCAAAGACAAGCCAGCCCAGCAGCTCACAGGAACTGCCTCACTTCCCTGTTTCTGCACTCACAGCACTTTCTGAGCTGATTCAACTCGGTAACCACCAGAAAATGCTACAGGGCTACAGAAAATGCTAAGAGGTGTAGACATCACACCCTCTTGCCACAACCCCCCAGGCTGTATGCCGGCAGGACACCGGGGTTTTCACCTTGTCAAATCCCTTGGCTCCTCCGTGCAGGCTGTTGGGGCCGTTGTTGAGGAACAGCTGATGCTCCTTCCCGTCCAGGCTGAACCTCCCCTTGGCAATCCTGTTGGCAACACGGCCCACGACAGCACCAAAGAACGGGTGCTTGCCCCTGTAACCTGGCCAGAGAGACAGCACAGCTTAGACACAACCATGGCAACAGCACGGGCAGTCTGCAGGAGTGCTTGTGGCCTCGGAGGTGTCTCCCTGCCCCCTTCCAGGGCTGAATAGGTGACTGCAGTCCCAGCGTTTCACAGGGCACGCAGCTCATTAGTCGTGTGCATCCTTGATTAACACAGTATTCTTGCATTCTTTGCAGATTTGAAGAAAAGGCCTCTGTCACTGCCAGTCAAGGAATGACTCAGAGCTGCCCCAACAGAGTGGCACGCTGCCACCAGTGTCCCTGTCCCACATCCACCACAGCAGGAACTCTTCAGCCCACGATTTGTGAGGAGGGAGCCTTAAAAGCAGGTCACACAGTGTGGTAATAAAACAGAAAGTGCTGGTTAGATTCCCTAATTGTGTTTTTTTTTTTTAATTTAACTTTTTTTTTTTTTTTCTAAAAAACATATTAAGACCCACCTTCTAAAGTGTCAAATCCTAGGACAACATCTGAAAACCGCCCATCCCTGTCTTTTGTCTCCAGAGTGGCGATGATGCACCCAAAAGACAGGATCTCCACTCTCATGCTGTCCGACTGCAAGACGAACTTCTCCACCTCTCCGCCTCCCTCCTCCGGGGGCATCCTCCCGAACGCCTCTCTCCGCACCGTCGTCATCGCTCCCTAGAACCGGTCACCGGCAGCTCCTGCCCGGGAAGGACGCTGGGGAGGAAGAAGCAATGGCGGCGGGAGCGGAGCACTCCCAGCTCCAAAGGGCAGCCAGGACAACCCTCGGCCGCCTCTCCCGCGGGGCGGAGCCGCGCTGTGCCCGGCGGAGCGGAGCGCCGGGCATCCCGGGGCTGTCACCGACCGGCAGCAGCCTCCGGGAGGTGGCCGGGGACAGCGGGAAGGATGGCAGGGATAACGGGAAGGATGGCAGGGCAGGGGGAAGGATGGCAGGGCAGGGGAAGGATGGCAGGGATAGCGGGAAGGGTGGCAGGAACAGCGGGAAGGATGGCAGGGCAGCAGGAAGGATGGCAGGGACAGCGTGAAGGATGGCAGGGCAGGGGAAGGATGGCAGGGCAGGAGGAAGGATGGCAGGGGCAGGAGGAAGGATGGCAGGGCAGGGGAAGGATGGCAGGGATAGCGGGAAGGATGGCAGGGATAGCGGGAAGGATGGCAGGGCAGGGGGAAGGATGGCAGGGCAGGAGGAAGGATGGCAGGGCAGGGGGAAGGATGGCAGGGCAGGGGGAAGGATGGCAGGGCAGGAGGAAGGATGGCAGGGCAGGGGGAAGGATGGCAGGGCAGGGGAAGGATGGCAGGGCAGAGGGAAGGATGGCAGGGCAGGAGGAAGGATGGCAGGGCAGGGGGAAGGATGGCAGGGCAGGGGAAGGATGGCAGGGCAGAGGGAAGGATGGCAGGGGCAGCGGGAAGGATGGCAGGGGCAGCGGGAAGGATGGCAGGGACAGCGGAAGGATGGCAGGGCAGGGGGAGGATGGCAGGGCAGGGGAAGGATGGCAGGGACAGCGGGAAGGATGGCAGGGACAGCGGGAAGGATGGCAGGAACAGCGGGAAGGACGGCAGGGGAAGGATGGCAGGGCAGAGGGAAGGATGACAGGGCAGGGAGAAGGATGGCAGGGCAGGGGGAAGGATGGCAGGGCAGGGGAAGGATGCCGCGGGGAGGGAGCGAGGCTGCGGGCGCTGCCGGGCCGGGCGGCGCAGCCGCCACCTCGCAAGTTCCTGGGGCCGCAGCATCGCCGGCAGCAGCCCCTCTCCCCCACTTCCACCACACCGACACGGCTTTCACGGCCCGTGCGAAGCGTGGCGTAACAAAACGCTGTTTTCTCCCCTTGTGCCCTCCCTTAGCCCCTCCACAAGAGGCACAGGGCAGCGCCTGCTGCTGGTGCTGTAAATCAGGCTCAGGCCATTTGCTGGCCGAGGTGCTGTTACCATCAAGCTGTGGCTCTGACCCAGCCTCTATTGAAAATCATCATCTCTTGAAACACCGACTTCTGCCTGTCTTTGCAGGTATTTTCAGTCTGCAGGGAAAACCCCGGCAACATTTAAGTGATGTGTGTGCACATTTTTGACCTCTCTTGGCAAGGTTTAAGTGCAAGGCACAAGAGCCCCTCACTGCAATTTGATATGGTTGTATTTCTACCAGGGCCCATTTTCAAAATTTGTTGAAAGAACCAATAACTCCCAACAAAAAACCTCAGTCAGTCAACCAGAGGTTGCTAAATATTAATTCCCAACACAGCCATCACCTTTTGACAAAACCAAGTACAAATTCCAAGCCAACACAGGAACAAAACCTCCCACCCGGGGCTGGGCAGAGATGGTTTAGAAATCTGCATTTCTTTGTCAGTGATGGCATTTGCTGTGTTTCCTTCTGCACCTTCACAGCCCCTGCTCTCTATCCAAAACCAACAAATGAAGCAAACATACCTTTTTTCTGCTCATCAGTATCACCTCCCATATGAGACAGCATAGGGAGCAGCCCAGATTTTGGAGTGAGGAAGGCTCCTGATGGAGGGATGAGAGATCAACCTCATTTATAACTGATTCCTGGAGTGTTTTCATGTGCAGAGCTTTCCCAGAAGTTCTCTCCTTAGCACCTCAGCTCCCTCAACACCTGTCTCTTAATGTACTTCTCCAGACACAGGAAGCATTTCTGCTCAGCAAAGACAGGATTTCATCAAGCTGTGGGGGTTTTAACACAAGAGGAGCTGCCATTTTCATTTACTTCTCTGATTCACACCAACTCTTTGATGTAAGAGTCATGAACACCGATTTCCTCACCTCCCTTCACAGGTGCAAGACCATTCCAGCCTCAGTGGCCATCTAAGGCTGTGTGGCTGCAAAAGCAACACCAGAGACAAATCTGTTCCTGACCCAGCCACACGATTTTCAAGCTGGCAGATAAGCTAGAAAAGAAACCAGCTTGCACAAGCCTGAATCCTGCAGGGAACAGTGAGGAGCAATGTCAGCTTCAGGATCTGAGCAAGGTAGTCTCAGAGTCCTGCTTCATGACCCTGAGGATTTCTCATGGCTCACCTTTGCATGCATCCTGCCCCTCTGCCACGGGTGCAAGGGGGAGGTGGACAAGGACAAGCAAGTCCTGTTCACCACACTGGATTTTCTTTTAGTCAATCCTGTTTTTAGTCAATCCTGTTTTGAAGAAAGTGGGGATCTGGGGCCTTGTTCACTGTGGCACTGAGTTTTGCTTAGACTGACGGTCAAACACAACCTCCTTTCATTTTCTCCTCTTTCTTTCCAGAAGAAAACTGCAGTGCTGGGCCTGAACACACCTGGCATGGGGCAGCAGGGCACTTCCACAGGCAGGGAGTGCTCAGAAGAGCTCGCTGCTCATCTCTGAGGCTTTGGCTCCACTTCTCTGCCTTGCAGCTCTGCAGGGGCAGCTGGGCAGTGCACCAGTGCTCCTTGTCTGCCCTCTCTGTCACTGAAAATGCAGCAGCCTTCCCCGAGCCAAAATGTAAAATGACTGTGAGGAACAAGGGTTTATCTGCTCTGTCCCAGCAGGTACAGAAGAAGTGTGACACGAAGGCAGGTTATGTGCCTGGTCCCACTGGAACCAGCTCCTCTACACCAGGCAAGATATTTCTGTTTAATATAAAAAGCAAAATGGGAAGTCAGGCTGTGAGTGGTCCTGTCTTTCCCTCACCACAAAGCTGGTAAAAAGGCACACTGTGAAAAAGGTTGGGTTTTGTTTGTTTGTGTTTTTGGTGGGTTTTTTTTGGTTTTGTTTTGGTTTTGTTTTTGGTTTTTTGGTTTTTTTTTTTGAGAGAGAGAGAGCCATTTCACATACAGTCAACTCCTCACCTCCTCTGACAAAATAAAGTTGCTATGAGAAAAATTACAGAGGAGAATTTATTTCCCTGGGATCAGAAGTTTGGAAATTCCAGATGCCTGCAGGGCTGCTACCATTTTGCACAACAGCAAGTGAAGCATTGGATTTTATACATGTTTGTGCTATTTTTGTAGGGATACTTAATTTTTTCAATATATTTTTCAAGATCCTTTGCTTTTTTTTTTTCCTGATGATTTTCTTTAATCCAAAATAAAGTAACTTTGCTTAAAAGGCTACAGTCAAACAAAAACTGTCTCTATGAGAAGATCTTTTTTTAATTTGGTCATAAGGTACTTCTGTAATAAATTACATCACTACATTTCCTTCCTTAATTTTGTCTTTATGTTAAATCCAGCTGTGATTTACAGTTTATTCTGGACACAGAGCAAGACTTGAGGACTCAGCTGATTAAGAAAATAATTTTAAAGGTCAATTCAAGTTTCTGAAAGGATGTGTTGAGCTCACTTACAGGATCTGACTCTGAGTTATCTCTTCTGAGTTACCCAGATCCACAACCCCCATTTTCATCACAGCTGCCTTCAGCAATGGAGCAGGAGAGTGATGTCAATGCTGCTCACCATCCCTGAGACAAGGTGACACGTGTGTGTCCTGTGGGGAAACTTTGGGCAACACTCCTGACCCAGGTGGCTTGGGCCAGTTCCTTGGCTTGGGGAACCCAGGGTATTTGTCTCAGCACCATGGAGTGGTGCAGCTCTGCAGGCAGAGACCAGGAGCTCTTAAGCTGCTATCAGACCAGTGCCATTTCACCTTGAATGTGACAGAAACACTCCAAACGCTGTCACACTTAAGCAATGGCCAATGGTTACAGGTTGCTGTTGCTCAAGAAACTTCCTTGCTCAGTAAGAGCAGCAGTGATGTGCCCAGCACTGCAGCTGGAGGTAGGGTCTGTGGGGGCTGGTTGCTGCACAGGCACAGCAAAGAACCTAGACATTGCTTCTTACACCCTCCAGCATGACAAGGCTGTAATTAAATCCCTTTTCCCAACACTCTCTGTATAAGCCCGAGGGGGATGAGCTGGCACGTGAAGCCTGCAGGGAGTTGGAATCAGCCTCAGAACAAAAGCAGAGACATTCCCCCACCATTTTATTGTCTGTTTATTGAATGTATCTCCAGCTCTGCTGGGAACTTCCTGGCACATAGGCTTAAAATGGAGCCTCTGCCTTTTTTTTTGCTTCATCTCTTCAGGGGCAAATCTCCCGAGCCATTGATTAGGTTATTTTGGGAGCACGGCACAATTGCTTGCTGTTATTCTGGCAGTCATTTCTCAGAAGCCTGTTAGGCACATTTCACAGAGCTCTGGAAAACACAGAGCTCCCCGAGAACGTTTTACACAGCACGTTTCTGCTGGGCTTTTGTGTGCAACTTGTTTGTGTCTCGGCAGCAGCCAGAGAGCCATTTGGATGTGTTGGTTGCTATAGTAATTACTTTTCTTGGGAACTAAAATAATAGCTTACAGCTCCTGCAGCTCGCTGCCGTGTAGGCTGCCTTGAACCAGAGACACTTCCATTTTGTTTTGGAGGGGGGCTGGGGACTCTCAGGTGTGCTGAGAGACAGACTTTCCTCCCTCTGTTTGTGCAGCTAGTTTTGAATTTAACCTTTGCAGAGGATGTGCCACAGGCCTGAAGGCTCAAAAATAAAAGTAGCTTGTGAAACAATAGGACGGCTTTGCAGCTGCGGTTTCTGATGGGGCGAAGATTTGGATTTGCTTTTCATTTACTGTTACTGACAGCTGGTAGGAGAGGGACTGAGGCTTATGCTGAGGCTGGTTTTTAGTGCTAAGGACCCTACAAAACACGGAGTGGGGGGCTCAGAGGAGTTTCTGAGCCCAAGCAAGCCAAGCAGGAATGTGACAAGGAGGGCAGCTCTGCGCCGTTCAGTGTTTTTCTCTCTGGTGAGGTAACTGCTGTAGGGACCTGCATCTCTGGAGAGGGCAAGGGAGTCTCAGAGTGGACAAAACAGCCTTTCAGAGCAACCCAACAGCTGGCAGACACCGCCTCCCCCCTTCCATCTGCAGTCACAGAACATTTCTGAGTGACATTTTTAAACTGCAGCTCGGGATGCCTGCTTGAGAGGACACCGTGCAGAAGCATTTCCCAGCAGCAGGACAAGCCCCGTGCCCCTGGCTCTGGGAAGGTCTGCCAGGTGCTTTGGGCTCCTGGACTGACAAACCAGGGATTTCTATGCAGCTTGCAGCCAGATGGGCTGGCACAGCATGGCACTTCTGCATCTGCCAAGGAAGCAGAAGAGAGGCAAGGGCACGTGGCACAAGAAGTGGTGAGGCAAATTGCCCTCCTGCATCATGAAGCAGCTGCAGGTTGACTGCAGCTCAGACTCTTCACTCACAGGGTTGACCTATATATAAGGGCCCCAGCATCAGCAACAAGTACCAGTCTGGTTTTGCAGTCAGAGGCCAGCAAAAGGTGGGGAGGATATAAAAAAGGGGTCAGAGAAGCGAGCAGGAGGAGCTAGGATGAAGAGCAGAGAGAAAGCAAGTAGGGAAAGCATTTTACCTCCCAGTGCTGTCCTAGAAAATTTGCTCTCAGATGTGCACATGGCTGCACTGGCAACTGGCAGGGAGATGCCAAAGGGAGATTAGAGCATCATCTGCTGAAGGCTGTAAAGGCAAAACAGTTGCTGTGTGTGCAACAGCTACACAGAGATGCAGGGAGGGGGTGTCTGGGGAAACCACAGGGCAAAACTGGGCCTTGATGTGTGGGGGGGATGTGCTTGGCTTGCAGGCAGCAGGCAAAGAGAACTTACTTCCCACATGGAGATGTGCAGATCCGTCCCCACCCCCTCCCCAATTTAGGCACAGCACAGCACACAGGTTTTGTGCCTGCACAGCTCTGCAGCTGAAGCACAGTGCTGGACCAACAGAGCTGCAGGGAGCTACGTGAGCATCCTCACTGCATAAAGGACCTTTTGCCATGCCCACCTGTTTCTTCTGTTTGAGGCTTGAATTTAACAATAGTGCTGCAACCAAAGCTGGGTTTCCTATGGCCTTTTTGTAAATCTCTCAGGTTGTTTTCTGCTTTTGTATCAGAAATTTTCCCTTCATCTTTAGTCCTGGTGGATTGTGGCGTACCAAGAACTTGAAACTGTCCCTGAAGCACAGCAGTAGAAACAATACTTAAGATGCAAAATCTGAAATGCAAAAGAAGAAAAAAGAGTATTTATCTGGAGAGATGCTTTAGGAAATAAAAAACAGCTCCAAAGCATGTGATTTCACACCACTCCAGTGTATTACTTGATTCTGTAGATTATTGTCTGTCTTTGAAACATACCACCTGTATTCACAGTGGCCAACACCTGCACTTTCAGCAAAGTAACAAAATTCATCTCTTTACCCACAATGGGTCAGGTGTGGGAGAATCTTGGCTTTCCTTAAACAGGAAACCTGCAGCTGTTGTGGGGACTTCAATCGTACTTGAAGACACGATCCAGCTATGAGATACAGACTGAAGCTACCACAAAGCAAACAAAATGGTTCAGGCTGACTTAACCACTAAAATAGGACACCTGATTTTTAAGCCATGGCTTAGGGGAGGGACAGGACAGGGCTAATTCATGACTTTTGATTCTTACTGCTCTACAGAATGACTATTGAGAGTATTTCTGGACCACTAACTTTTTCTTTAATTTGGGAGTCAATTTTCTCATCAATTGTTTGATATTTGGCATTTGCTATGAGCTGCTAGTGACTTAGAACATGTACTTTAGGAAGCCTTGTGATATTAAGAGCAAAAGCTGCAGCTATGGTAAAAATTCAAGGAGGCTGCAAAAACTTTACTGGAGAAACTGTTTGTGCCAGACAAGTATCCTTGCTGGTGTAACAATGCTTTCTTCTCAGCAACAGCTCTTCTCCAGCAAAGACACCACAAGATGAAAAAAAAACCTCTCAAAAGTTTGCTCTCCCATATATCATTAAAATGACTTAAATGATTAAATCCATTAAAATGACTTAAAATGATTAAGATCACCATATAGCAGGGAACCTGCCAAAATGTGTGGCAGCAGCTGGACAATGCATGAATGCTCCTGGAGTGTGAGAAGCTGAAGTGTCACCCGAGTAAGTGTGTCAGTGCCACCTCAGGGACAATGCTTCACCAAGTGCAACTTCCTAGCCAAGCCACTGGAGCTCTGAAGAGGCAGCAAAGATGCTCCACAGCCCTTATTGGTACAAGCAGCCCTTCCTCAGGCAGGGAGGTTGTGCCAGCTGCATGAGTAGTCCTGCAAAGCTCAGGTGGTGAATTCTGTTGCAATTGCACAAGAGAATGCTGAGTGCACAGAGACACCTACCATGAATTCACTGAGCCTGATCCTCCACCCCCAGCAGAGAGCTGGCAGCTGTGGCTGCCAGCAGCAGCCACGTCATTGTCACACGTTCAGATGCTGTCAGTTAGGGCAAGGCACAAGTGGGGATTATTTTATTTTATTTTATTTTATTTTATTTTATTTATTTTTTATTTCATTTCTTATTTCATTTCTTATTTCATTTCTTATTTCATTTCATTTCATTTCTTATTTTATTTTTCATTTCTTATTTTATTTTATTTCATTTCATTTTTATTTTATTTTATTTTATTTTTATTTAATTTCTTATTTTATTTAATTTCATTTTTAATTTTATTTTATTTTTCATTTCTTATTTTATTTTATTTTATTTTATTTTAAATTTCATTTAATTTCTTATTTTATTTTATTTTATTCTATTTTATTTTTATTTTTCATTTCTCATTTCATTTCTTATTTTATTTAATTTTATTTCATTTCATTTTATAATTTATTTTATTTTATTTCATCCTCCTTGTGAAGCAATACTTGGTGAACTCACCCCCTTGGTTACAGTCAAAATCCTTGTGCTCACTGTCAGGCTCGGGGAGTCCAGGCAGGTGGCAAAAGTAAATCACCAGGGATTTACATCAAGGCTATTGCAGCTAGCTGGGTGGAATGGTACAAAATGTTTTGTTTGGCTTTGGCCAGCAGAACCTTCTTTGGAATGGGCAAAAATAGGCAGAGACAACATTTTAGTGCTAATCAATAGAACCGGTCCTCGTGCACCACATCAAGCACAAGGGCATGAGTAAGCAGAGCTGCTTTGGTCTTACAAAGTATTCCTGCTGTGTGATGTGCACTGAACCGCTCTGGGAACCCAAAGAAAGACAAGTTTGTGCTCTGGGGTGGTGCAGCTCCAGCCAGCACAAAAGTGGGGGAACCTCTGTTCTGTACCCAGCCTCACCCTGAGACATCCTTGCACACAGTCAGATCAAAATCCATCACCAGGTTGAGTTCCTACCACAGCAAGCACAGTAGTCCAGTGCTGCTGCTCCATCCTGAATGGAAAGAGAGAAAGGAGATCAAGATTAGAAATAGGAAAAACTCCTAGGAAAGCATCTGGCTCCCAGGAATTCTCTCTTGCTTTGACACTGAACTTGATGCTTCAGTTATATTTTCATCCTCAAAGAGCAAAATACAAACCACCAGATATCAATGAAATTACTATTTTAGTCAATCATATCCTTTCTGCTGGCTCTGGCAGCTCTTCCTCACAGGTGCTTACCAAATGGTGATTCTGAGAAGCAACCCCTGCCTCACTGATGAAACACTGCTAATTTTTAGGAAACGTTGCCTAATGTCAGTACAGAATTATTACCCCTTCCTCCTCTGGGGATGCAACGCTCAGGAACCAAAAAAATGCTTCCAAAATCTCTTTAAATTGGAGCAGCTGTTTAAAGACAGGGAGGACAGTTGGATACAAGTGTCCCCAGAGATGGCAGTTCAGGTCAGAGCTGGCTAAGGGCATGGTTTGTGTCCATGGGACAGGAAGCACGACAAGCTGCCCCAGGGTTATTCTGTGGGAGCAGTGCTGAGAGCATTGCACTGCCAGGCAGCCAGGGCCTCTTACCCCTGCACGTCATGTGGGTCAGTCCTCTTTTCTCTCCATCACCCCAATGTCCTGCTCACTCCTCGTGGCTCTGTGTCCACATTTCCTGAGCCTGGCAGGACAAGGAAGCTGTCTGGGCTTCTTTCTGAGCACTTGCACAGGGCACAGGCAATGTGTGCAGCACATCCACAGCTCACTGGTGGCATCCATCTCTTCCAAATGAGCCAACAATTTACCAACCTGCCAGCCAAAGGAAGACATTTCAGAACTGCAGGAACTTTATTCTACAGCTCCAAGCAAGCAAAGCCACCCCTGGATGGGGATGTGAAAGTGCTATTATTGCAGTGTCTTGAGCAACAAATAGTGTCTAGTGTTTATGCAGAGAAAAGTGGTATGAACCAGAGAGAGGAAGGACTGGTTACACTGTCCATCCCAGCAGGAATGCTGGTAACCAAAGAAACCACAAAGGTGAAAAAACAACCACCACTCACCGAGGGGCCCACACCTGGGGAAAAGCTGTGACACTGGGACTCTTGTCTTTACATGAGTGCAGAGTGCAGTGCCTCTTGTCTGCTGCCCTATCTCTGCTGCATTCACATCTGAAAAATCCCACAGGATAACCCCCCCAGGTTGCTTTCTTACCCTTTTATCAGAGGGTAATCACACACCCTGTACGTAACAAAGAAAAAGAACAAAGCATGCAAAGCCACAAATACACACGAGAAATGCCAAGATAAAAGTTGCAAAAGCAGACTGATTTTGTCCCCTCGTGCCTCGCTTGTTGTGCTAAGGACTTTCATTTTACAGCCATTTATTCGTTCTCTCGTGGGGCCTCAGCCCCCCTTGGTGTGCTGAGCAGGCTGTGCCCAGCCAGCAAAGAGGTGCTCAGGTTTTGCTTTCCTCCCACTCAGCCAGGGAGCCCAGGCCGTGCCCAGAGCAGCTCCTCAGCTCTTCCTTCCCTGCCGCTGCTAAAGCTGCCTTGTTCTCTTCTGAGCATTTTTCACGGCCTCAGGCAAAGTGCAGCGCTGCCACGTGAGGTGAGCAGCTGCTCCCGGTGCTGCAGGGGCAGAGGAGTGATGTGCAGGCAGCTTTTGGCCAGACTTGTTCCAGCCGTGGACTTTTTTAGGGGCTGTTTAGAATGCTTACCACCTGATTTCACAGATAATGCAATTTTATTTGGCACTCAGTTCTGGTTTGGGGAATTTATGGATCGTGTACTTGGACTGACTGCAGTTGGGTTTCCCCTGACATGGGGGCATTTAAAAATCATATTTTCCAGTTGCAATCAAAGGAATTAGGTGGTTTTTTTGTTGTTGTTTTTGGTTTTTTTTTCCATTAGTACTCACTAGACCAAGTATACTTAGAGAATTAAACTCAGAGTTATTTGGAGTCTGGTGCAGAGCAGCAAGTGGCAAGGTGCAGGAAGTGCTGTCCAGCCTAGAGGAGAGCATGGACAAACTGAAAAGAAAATAATAAAAAAATAAAAACTGAGAAAAAAATTTTCTAGTTCAGTCTGTCCAGGTATGCTGGTGTTCTCACCATCCCTCTGCAACTGAGGTAGTGTTACCTTCCAACAAGAGGGTGATCAGTGCACTGCTTGCTTAAACAGCTGAGACTAAATTCCAAAGCAGGAACAAAAACCCTGCAAGTGTAACGTTTTAGCATTGCAAGACACATTCCCTGCCACGGTGAACTAATAATGAAATTTAAATTACAGTGAAGGACGTAAGAAAGACAAGGCACAAAAGGAAGAGGAGACAAAAACGTCCCAGTAACAACATGTTCTTCCTAACTATGAGCATAGTCACGTGATTTAAATTTTTACCAGATTTGGGGAATTGTTTTCATGTCATTGTTCTCCTCTCTCTGCAATTATGTGGTTGTACTTGACTGCGTGGTGGCAAGCAAACAACAGTAATTGTTATTCTTACTGGAGGCTAGTGGACTGAAACCATGAATTCTGTTCATCAGCTCCAGGCAATAAAAATTGTACGAAAAGATCTATTTCAGGCAGTTTTAGCACCTTTCTTCTTTCTCTCTTTTTATACAAAAGGAGCAGGTCTGACAGGCAACATGACAGTGAAACCCTTCTGCTGAGTCAGATGCTCAGTTTCAAACTTACATAATTGGGGTGGATTTCCATCTTCCTTCCCTCCTTTCCCGTGCACGAGGCAGACAGAGGGAATGTCTGCTCCAAGGCTGCTCGCACTAGCTGGGTGTGGAAGCCTCAATGCTGCAACTTAAATATTTAAAGTATCTTCACATCCCCACAGTGGGATAATGAACTGCTGTACTAAGTCAGCAAAGCAGGGTCTGCTGCCCAGTGGCACTGGGGCCCATGTGCTGCACAGAAGCTGGCTGAAATTTTCTGTTTTAGGGAACACTGAGTAAATAAGAATTTGGTCAAACAGTATGCCATTTCCTCATTTTCAGAAGAGCAGTTCTCAAAACATGCAGGAAATGGAAATTTAATTACTAACGAAAATCAGATTATTGCAGTGTTCCAATACCATTTTCTGACTCTGGTACATTCTGTGATTCCTCAGGCTGTTATTCTTTGCAGTGTTTTGGTGGAACCGTCTGCTAAAATCCCAGAGCCCTATCACACGAAACTAATTTACCAGAAATGTCATCTGGCACATAAGCATTTTTGTCCATAGCAGAAATTTCAGTGGTGTATTTGGAAAGAAGTGCCAAGAAAGGGAAGCTTCGTGCTCACAGATGGCATGTTCCTCCTTGACTCTTTCAACCACAAGAGATGCGTGCACAGCTCCAGCCCTTGTGTGCTCTCAGAGCTGCAAGGGTTTTATTGTTAAAAATAAAAACAGGCACACGTCTAAGAAACACTAAAAGGGAAACACAAACTAAAAAACAAAGACCAAAGAGAAAACGAGGTGAGAAACACAGCAAGGTGAGTTAAATCAGAAGTATGTGCTGGCAGAGGAGGTGATGAGATGAGCTGTCTGAGGGATGCAAATTCAGATCGTGCCAGGCAGAATGGGAAACTGAACCTCCCCCAGCTTCTTGGAGGAGTGCCTTTATCACTGTGCTCCAGGATAACTGAAAATGAGTAAACAGCACACCATTTGCTTTCCTCTCTGCCTTAGAAAGCTTACAAGCACCAGTTCAGATTGAACAACGTTTACTCTGACACAAGTGTGGGGGGTTGAGCTTTTCCCCACACACACAGCAAAGAAAGAAGAAAATAATATTTATATTGGCTGTCTTCTGAATTATTTCCCTCCCCCTTATTTGGTTGCTAAACTGAAAAGGCAATCCTGTACCCATTCTCCATTGATCTACTTCCAGCAGGGTTCCACTCCACATCCCTCTGGGTTTGGCAGCCACAGAAACGAATTCAGCTACAAAGTCCTTACAGCCTCCTCTTGGACTGAGTGGCAAGACACAGACTGGTTAGGTGGTTTGCAAGATGGGCAGAAAATTGGCCAACAGGCTGCACTCAGAGGGTTGTGATCAACGTTCTTAACTCAGGGTGGAAGCCTGTTGCAAGTGGGGTCTCCCTGAGATTGCCATTGTCCAACTTCACAAGGATCTGGGTGATGGATTTGAAAGCACCTTCACCCAGGCTGCTGATACCAATAAATTGGGTGGTGAGGACAATCTGCCCTGTGAGGAAAAACCGAAGGAGTTACATCTTATCTCCCTGGAGAAGGCTTGGAGACAGGGGCTAATCTCAATACACCAGAGTGCTACAAAGAGGGTGGAGGCTCTCCTCACAAAGGACCACACGGAGAAGATAAGGCACAACATACATTTTCTTATGGTGAGAACAACCAATGCCTGAAACACAGGGATGTGATGGTAGAGTCCCTGTCAGGGAGGTTTCCAAGCTGCCACCAATGTCTGAAACACAGGGATGTGATGGTAGAGTCCCTGTCAGGGAGGTTTCCAGGCTGCCACCAATGCCTGAAACACAGGGACGTGATGGTAGAGTCCCTGTCAGGGAGGTTTCCAAACTGCCACCAATGCCTGAAACACCGGGATGTGATGGTAGTCCCTGTCAGGAAGGTTTCCAAACTGCCACCAATGTCTGAAACACAGGGATGTGATGGTAGAATCCCTGTCAGGGAGGTTTCCAAACTGCCACTGGCCAGGGTGCTCGGTAATCCCCTCCAGGCTCCTTCCCACAAAGGTTGCACCAATGATCTTCCCAGCTCCCTTCCAGCCTGGGCTGTTCCATGGTTCTATGATTCTGTGCAGGCACGGGCTCCTGTAGCCATCTACACCAACATCGCCCTGAAGAAGGAGGCAGAGCAGCCCCGCCATTTGCCAGCGAGCAGCCCTGCCTGCACTACAGTGCCAGCTGTGCAGACAGGTGTCCAGCTCACCGAGGGACCACACCAAGGAGCACACTAAGAGACCACACTTTCTCCCTCGCTGGACACCGGACCCCATCCGCCCACGTGAACCAGCACCAAATTCTTGCACGGGGCCGAGGGCGGGTGTGGGTGGTGAGGAGCCCTCTCAGGCCTCACCGAGGCCTCTCTGACCTTGGTAACTCACGGCTGCCAGGACATACCGGCCGCGCCGCTCCCGGCGGACCGCAGCGCCGGGGTCCGCGTCCCCCGCTGCCCCATCAGCCGGTGGCTCTAGGAAGCAGACAAAGGCGGCCGGGACGGGCGGAGGCGGCGATCGGCACGGAAAAGGCCGGGGGCGCAGGGCGGGCGCTGGGGGACCCTCAGCGCGCCTCCCGCCGCCTTCCCCCGACCGAGCCCTCAGGCACGGCGGCGGGGGGGCGGGGCCGAAGCGGCCCCACCGCGCGGTGACGGGCACGCTCCCTGTCCAATGGAACCGCGCCGTTTTCTGATGGACACGCTTACTGACCAATCGCCGCAGCGCGCCCGTTCCCTCCTCGGCGCGGAGCCAATGGCGGCGCCGGCGGCGGGCGGCGAGGCGGGCCGTGTGCCGGCGCGGGGCGGGCCGTGTGCGGGGGCCGGGGCACAGAGCATCGCTCCTCTCGGTGCCGCCGTCGGCTCCGTCCCCGCTCCCGCCTCGTCTCCCCCGCCGGCCGCCCTTTCCCTCCCGCGGACATGTCGTCGCCGTCGTCCGGAGAGCGCTACGAGGAGGAAGAGGAGGAGGAGGAGGAAGACGGCGCCTACGAGAGCCAGGCCAAGCGGCTGAAGCCCAGCGCCGCTGCCGAGGAAGGCGAGATCGAGTACAGCGGCGCGGAGGAGAGCGAGGGCCGGCGGGACAAGCCCCCGGCGTCGCGCGGCGGCGGCGGCGGCGGCTTCTCGGGCGCGGTGAGGGACGCGGGGCCGGCGGGCGGGGGGCGGCTCCCCTCAGGCTGCCGGCGGGGGGAGGGGGCCCGCCCCGCCCCGCCCCTCCCCTCCCGCGGGCGAGGCCGCGACCGCCCCCGGCGCTGCTCCCCGGGCAGCGGGGCCGTGCTCGGAGAGCAGGGGCGGGGGGGCTTCCCAGGGCCGCCGGGCCTTCCCGGGGTCGGGGCCCTCTGTCCGCTTCCCAGGCATGGAGGCGCTTCCGGCGGGGTGGGAATTGGGAATGGCGGGGGCTCCGGGCCGGGTCCCCGCCGCAGGAGTGCGCTTGTTCCTCAGGGGGCACGGGCCGAGCCTGCAGCCCGAGGGATGCATGGATGGATGGATGGGTGGATGGGTGTGAGGGATGCGGCTCGGGGGTTGCCGCTGTTCCGCCAGCGGCTGCTGCCTTTCGGGGTATCGCCATTGCAAGTTTTGTGCCGGCCCTGTTGCTGAGCGTAACTATAGAAACAGCGAGCGGGGGGGGTGGCGGCGGGGGCTGAAACCGCGGCCCAGGGTTTTTCTTTCATCCTCCGTTCCACCTTTGTGTCTGGCACCATACGGAGATAAGGCTGATCTTAAACCATTGCCTCTGCTATGAGCACGATGGTTCACTTTTTTTTTCTTTTCTTTTCTTTTTTTTCTTTTCTTTTCTTTTTTTTTTTTTTTTTTTATGCTACGTACCTTTTCATCATGAATTTGCATCCAAGTACCAAGGTAGTCCTTGACCCATAAATTTGAGCTAACGAGAGCTTTCTATCTACTCTTTGATTCCTTTATCTAATTAATTGTCCATCTGATTACAACCATTTTTCTCCTTGATGGCTCTTTCTGTTTCTTACTTGAATAAGGCAAATCGAGAAAACATTGTTTTCATGTCAAAGCTTGAAATTTGGAATACCCTTTTTGTGATTTGTTAAAATCGACTTACTTATCACTGGGATGAGTTAATGAGGGAGCATTTGCTGTTACCATTTCTCCATCAGTTAAATCTATTGATAGAGAAGGTGCCTGCTAAATTTATTGTCGTGGTTTAACCCTCTCCTGCAACCAAGCACTGCACAGGTAACTCCTGCCTGGGCTGATGGGGGATGGAATCAGAAGGGTACAAGTGAGGAAAATCCTGCTCTCCCTTCTTCTTCCCCCACTTTATATGCCAAGCTGGATTTCATAGGGTCTGGGATATCCCTTAGGTCACTTGGGGTGACTGTCTGGGCTGTGCTCACATGTGGAGCTGCAGGAGAAGCAGAGAAAGCCTTGATCCTTGCTCAGCAGGAAGGAAAACCTCTGTATTATCAACACTGTTTCGAGCACATATCCAAAATATAGCCCATATTACTATGGAGAAAATTAACTTTACCCCAGGCCAAACCAGCACATTATTACAAAAGTTTTGTGATAAACTGTAACAAAATAAATTTCCAGACAGAGCTGTTTTAATTCTCAAGATTCTTGTGACAGAGCATCACCTCTGTTGCAGTCAAGATTTAGTAATGTGCTCTGTCTGAAAGGCCAGTGCTGAAGGAAATCCTTATATTTAAATTACCTGGAAAGTTTGTCATGCAGGAGAGCTGAACGCCATGCAGTGAGCGTTTCGAGTAGAAAGGAGATTTTGCCTTTCCTCTTTTCTGCAGTACTTTTATGAATTCAGCTAGTTCTTATATTTCTCTTTTTCCCTGTTTCTGGGCTCTGGCTCAGAGGGTCTTCATGGTGTCTCAGTTTATCCAAGTTTACCCTTCATGGTAACGAGAGATGGGGTATGTAACTTCACCTTCTGGATCTCAAGTGCTGAGGCTTGTGAGTAGAGAAACTGAAACAAGTCAAGAACATGAGGGGTTTTTGGCAGCTGGTTGTGTCAGTGGCAGTGTCCTTGACAATTTGTTGGCCAAACTGCATTCACAGATACACTGTTGGAGAGGCAGAAGTTGCCTTGATGCTGGAGATCAAACTGCTTTCTTAAGCATAAGTTATGACATCAAATGGAGATATGAAAAGGCAATGACCCGGTGCTTCTGTTAGTAATTCTGTGTGAAGTTTTTAATAGCAAAATGCCAACTTCTATTAAGTAGAGTTAGTTAATGTGAATTTTGGTGGGTTTTTTTCTCTAACAGATAGAAAAACGTGCAGGAAACTTACTTACTCTGTGACGTATCTTACTCGTTCCTCTGCAGGGAAATGTTCTCAGCTTATAAAAGTTGTATGTGGCTCAGACATACGAGATGAAGGTAGGCTGAGAGGAGGGAAGAACTGTAAGTGTCCTGGATTGCTCAGGAGAGAGCAGAAAAACAAGTAGGAGGAACCACAGCGAATGGGGAATTAGGAGGAGAAATGGGAAATGATGGTGAAGTGATGATGAGATATGGATGATCAGGGTAAAGAGTGACAGGAGTCTGGCAGCCTTATGATTTTTTTTTATTATTTATTTTTCCCTCACATATGCCCTGAAATATCAGTGAACTGCACATTCATATGGATTATATGCCCTTGTATAAAAGCTCTTTTGTGCTGGGACTCCTCTAGCAGGTTGGTGGGGTTACCCTCCTGGGCTGTACTGTTGTGGCAGTTTCCTGTTCTGGGATTGTTGCATTTGGCTAAAGAAGCCCTTCATGCCTCTATTTTTTTTTTTTCTTTTTGGTTTTGTTTTGGTTGCTGTCTTTCGTTGTTGTGGGGTTTGTTTTGGTTTGATTTTTTGAAAAGGGTGCCTAGAAATCTCTGTGTGAGATCCAGAGGGAATCCAGCATTTATTTTGCTCTTCGTTTTTCTCTGTTTCCCACTTGTGCAGGCACTTCTTGTAAGCCAAGGGTCTGCCCTCTCCTTCATGGCTCATCTCCAGGCTGAGGAGCCAGGAGAGCCAGGATCAGAGCAGGATGTGTTCCTGCAGAAGTGTTCAGTGGGAGAGGTTGTGATTTGGAAGAATGACCTCTACAGAAGCAATGTTGAGTGGTGGTGAAGCCCTGTCAGAGGAATCAGAACTGCAGTGTAGTGGAGGGTCAGGAACTGGGATAATGTGGGCTGAGAGCTGTGCTTAAGGGAATTTTGAGGGCCTTTCAGCTCCATCCCCTCTCCCTCCCTTAAATGTCAGGTTTATGGATTAATGTCATATTTATACAACCTGTAGCATCCACTTCCCTCACTGGCTCTGACACACCTACTCCTAAGCATTCTTGTGAAGTCGGCAAGGTCTGGTATCCCTGTTCTTGCCGTTGGGGAAGTGAGATGTGGTGTCTAAAGACACAGACAGAGCAAGCAGCTGCTGCAAGGTAAAACAGGGATGTGATCCTGCAGCTTCTCAGCCACTCTGCTGAAACTTCCCGGGTGCTAAATGGAAACTCAGGATAAAGGAGACATTTTTGTGCAGTTGGTGAGAAAATTCTAATCTGGACTTGATGAGCAAGAGAGGCATCGTCCTACAGCCCGTGATGACTTTCTTCCTTTTCAGAATGGCAAAGTGTAACTAGCTGACAGGAAACCATTGATATGTTGCAAATGTTGGCCAGAGGTATGTAGGTCACCAAAAAATGGATGTTAAAGTGCCACAGCCATTCTTTGAAGCTGCTTCTGTTGCAGTCTTAGGTGTGTGAAGTCACTTGTTTGTACTTCATGTGCTTGGATATGTCAGTGCTTCCCTTTGTGCCTCAGCTCTCTTTCAGGGTAAGCATTTTTATCCTCCTGGTTTCTTTCTTCAGGGAAACCTTTTCTGTCCTTGTCACTGGTCTCGAGCAGGAGGTCTGTTCCATTATCTATTTAAATTAACTGCATTTTCTGTCCAGCCTAATGATTCTTCAAGAACTCATTACTGAGCTTTCAAACCCCCAAGGTATACATATAAATAAATATATATATTAATGGTACAGCCCTAACATTGGCTGCCCTGTTCTCCTGGCTTTGGTGGAGTGCAAGTGTGATGTTGGGGGTTTTTTGCATGGGGCTTTTGTGCTCTGGTGGGAGCCGAGTGACTGAAAGACTCCTTTGTAGGCAGAGAAACCCCGGTGCTTGTTCCTCGGTGTGCGAGCAGATGCTGAGATGTAACCTTTGTCTGGGTGCCAACTGTAGCACATGTAGCTTTCAAGATACATTGGCTGTGAGAGATCTTGGTCAAAATCCTGCCTTGTTCATCTCTGGGGAGGAATTCCAGCAGCAGTTGGATGAGCTGTGAGTGTTCTGACCTCAGCTGCACACTTTGCACTCTGCAGGCACCTTTGATTTTTCATGTGCTCCTTCTAGAGGAAATCCAGGGTCATTCTTGATTTGTTTGATACTGCAGCTTTGTAGCTGCAAAACTTGTTGGACAATAATATGTGTGCCTGCCCTTTGTGAGGGCTTTCCTTGCACCCAGATGTGTACCTGTGGCACGTGGCCCCATCTTTCAGCACCCCGTGTGCTCTGTGAATGTTCCTTAGAGGCTTCCTGGCTCAGGATGATTTATTTGTGCTTGGTTCTTGTGCTGCTGGCTGCTCACTGCTGCTGGCTAGAAACTATGTGGAGTAAAGCAGAGACCCTCTGATTTGGCCAGCCCAGTGGTTTTACATGTATCAAAGTGCTTCTGAAGTTCTCTGTAGGTAAGTCCTTAAGTTCATGCCAGGTGGCTGAGATATCACTCGTTTATATTTGGGTTTTTTTTTGGGGGGTGGGTGGGTTGTTTTTCTGTTGTTTGTTTTGGGGGAGTTTTTTTGGGTTTTTTTATTCCATGCTTCTTGAGCTTCTGCACAGGTTACCCATAATGGCAGGTTTTGGTTCTTTCTAAATCTCTTGCTAAACCTTGCTAAAAGAACGCCTTCTGTATGATGTTTTGGGAGAGGGAAGTTGGGATTGGAAAGCCAAACGTTGCTTTAACAACAACAGAAAGCAGTATTTGTAGTTGTTGATATTCTGCAGAAGTGCAGACACCTGCACATGATTGTGTCACTCATGGATAAGAGATTCGAAGATGCAAATGTAAAAGTCTTAATTCTTGAGAGAATTTGCACTATTATTTGTATCTACTAATACCTGCTAGTAGATAAAGATACAAAGGGATGTGCATGACAAAGAAACATGAACTGAAACTAAAGCAGAAGTTTGAGCTGGGAAGGGAAATACCCATTCTCTGAAAAGCTTGATGTGATTTATGGAGATAGATATCAGAAAGGTAGTCAGTAGCAAGTACTGAGTTGCTAATAACTATTCCTTGTGGTGAGTCTGCTTCAATGAGCAAATCATTGCTTGTGTTCACCATGGGATTAGACCAGAAATATTATTAGATGGGGTTTCTCAAGTGTATTAAAGAAACCTAAAAGGAAATGCACCCCCCTGGTACTAACTGGGATCTTAATATAGTAGCAAGTATGCAGGAAAATGAATAATTGATGTAATTGGTTTTGCTTGTTCTGTAGACTGTAAACAAAGTAAAGGTGCCTTTTATCTCAGCATCTCGGAGTAATAGGTTTTGCAGGAAAAAGTGGTAGTTACTGTTGGTTTTCTTGTTGAAGACTTCCTCAGGTGCTTTTTTTCAGCTTTGAAAAGTGTGTATGTGGGTTAAGAACATATAATCTAAAAATAAAATCCCTCTGTAGTTCTGTTCCTTCTGCAATTGCCTAAGCATTTGCAGTTCAAAGTATTAACCTTGGTGACTGCTTTGATCACTGCTCCTGCCATGCAGCCCAGCTGATTGATTCAGGATACAAGGTAACTTATGCAAATATCACCAGTGGTGTTTTCCCAGCATTGGCACAGTTCTTATTCAAAGAAATGTGCTGCCACTTCAAATGCTTTCATACTGCAAACAAATAAAATGTAAGGTAAGCTTAAAATATTACAGGGCAGATTGTTCTGAGGAAGTCTGAAGTGCTGGCTTTTGGTTCAAACAGAATGGTCAAATCCTTGATTTAAAGGAAAAAAAAATCTGTAATTGTTTAGTGAGAACTGTGCATGGAACACAGGAGTTAAACCCACAAGACTCAGTTTGTAGTTATCTGGAATGTGTTTTTTCCTGGCCTCTGTAGTTCAAATGGACAGAGAAGAAAGGAATGTCTAACAGTAGTAGCAGTCATTGTGGTTACTTAATTATTGGAGCTCAATGCTCCTTTGTGCTACAAATGAGAATCTCTCTCAAGTTCCAGAAGATGTTGTGCTGCTGTTTAAGAAAAAGTGAAAAAACAACAAGACTTGATCTGTTAGATGGAACACATTGATGTCACTAAATTTGAATACATCAACTTCACACTGCTGTTACAAATATGAAATTTGGGTGCTGGGCATTTGCAGTATATTTTAGTGTGCCATTTATTATATCTAATCTTTTTTTTTATCATCTCTCATTATTGGCTTACATTCTTCTTCTTCCTCTTCTTCTTCTTCTTCTTCTTCTTCTTCTTCTTCTTCTTCCTCTTCTTCCTCTTCTTCCTCTTCTTCCTCTTCTTCCTCTTCTTCCTCTTCTTCCTCTTCTTCTTCTTCTTCTTCTTCTTCTTCTTTTTTCTTTTTTCTTTTTTCTTTTTTCTTTTTTCTTTTTTCTTTTTTCTTTTTTCTTTTTTCTTTTTTCTTTTTTCTTTTTTCTTTTTTCTTTTTTCTTTTTTACCCCTCCATGTCCTAGAATATTTAAGGTATTTATTTCAGCCTTACTTCAAGGTTTTCATGGAAAGATGAGCTGATTGCAACCCAAATTTCTTCAGCTGCACAGAACTGAGCTTGTCTGAAAGTAGCTCTGAAAAATATTTATAGTGGGAATTCTGTGTGCTAATGTATGATGTCTGGATCCATTAATAGTAGTCAGCCTTGGGGTAAAAAGACCTCCATATGTACAGAAATTGTGAGGTTTTAAAAACAAGTGTGTTCAGAATTAGAAGGGAGTTCGGGTTCATTTCAACCAAAATCCAGAGCTGGCATTTTCCTGCATTGTGGAGCATTGGAAAAATACTCAATTTGCATTCAGTTTACAGATGGCCTTCATTTGTTCCTTGCTTTTTATTCTCCCAGCCTTTCTCAAAAACATCAGCAAGCAGAGTGTCAGAAATATTTTTGCTGTTGGACATGTCCTAATTTTTTTTTTTTATGCTCCTAATGAATAGGGGGTATGTAAGACCTCCTGCAATTCAATCAATGTTAAATGGCTGCTTTTTTTTTTTTTTAATACAAGAAAAATCCTTGTGTGTGCAAACAGATTAATTAAATCTGAAAAGCTTTTTATTTTAAGTAGACTTCAGCAACTGAACTTGGCAATCCGTTTGGAAAGAGAAGTTAAATTATTTAACACATGCTTAGATTGTGCATTTAGATGGCTGCTTCTGGACCCAGCCATCTACCAATACTTGGTAGTGTCTACCAAATATTGAATTTTAATTAATGATGGGAGTGTTCCTTGTTCTGCGTTAAAATGTCATTTTGTTGCTAGGATGCTGGGGGAAGCCACCACCATGTCTCTGTTTCTCCCGTGGTCCATGTACCAACACTTGGTAGTGTCTACCACGTATTTAATTTTAATTAGTGATGGGAGTGTTCCTTGCTCTGTGCTGAATTTTAAAATGTCATTTTGTTGCCAGGATGCTGGGGGAAGCCACCACAAAGTCTCTGTTCCTCCCCTGGTCCATGTACCAATACTTGGTAATGTCTACCAAGTGTTTAATTTTAATTTGTGATGGGAGTGTTCCTTGCTCTGCGTTGAATTTTAAAATGTTGCTAGGATGCTGGGGGAAGCCACCTCAAAATCTCTGTTTCTCCCGTGGTCCATGTACCAATACTTGGTAGTGCCTACCAAGTATTTAAGTTTAATTAATTATAGGAATGTTCCTTGCTCTGTGTTAAAATGTCATTTTGTTGCCAGGATGCTGGGGGAAGCCACCACAAAGTCTCTGTTTCTCCCCTGGTCCATGTACCAATATTTTTAATTAATGATGGGAGTGTTCCTTGCTCTGTGTTGAATTTTAAAATGCCATTTTGTTGCTAGGATGCTGGGGGAAGCCACCACAAAGTCTCTGTTTCTCCCGTGGTCCACGTCCGAGGGCTGTGTGAGTCGGTGGTGGAAGCAGATCTGGTGGAAGCCCTGGAGAAGTTCGGAACCATCTGGTAGGTCCTTGTTAGCAAAAAACCCTGTCAGGAATGGCCCTGCTGGGAGCTGAGCCAGCAGGAGACCTCAGGCTGCTGCTTCCCTCCCCAGCTACGTGATGATGATGCCGTTCAAGCGGCAGGCCCTGGTGGAGTTTGAGAGCGTGGAGAGCGCCAAGAAGTGCGTGACGTTCGCGGCGGACGAGCCCGTCTACATCGCCGGGCAGCAGGCCTTCTTCAACTACTCCACCAGCAAGAGGATCACTCGGCCAGGGAACACCGATGACCCCTCTGGTGGGAATAAAGTCCTCCTGCTCTCCATCCAGAATCCTCTCTACCCAATTACAGTGGTATGCTGCTTCTCCTTTGATTTGTTCTTTTGGGCCTTCACCTGGGTAACGTGCATGTTCTTCAAGGAAGGGTTTTCAGGATGTTTTTGCAACACGTACGAAGGCTTCGGAAGTGAGGGTTTTGAAATGTTGCTGCATGCTTCTGGAGTATTTCCAAATGTGTTGCCACAACCTCAAGATTGTTATTGAGCCTTTAGGCTCTGAGTGGTGTATGTTTGAAGAGCAAGTAGTTTTTTCCAGTAAGGAAGGGTTATTTTACTGCAGTCCTTCTTTGTGAAACCTTTATCTTCTAATACCAACTGCAGTTTGATGGAATCTTCCTCATTGCTACTTGGGCCAACATATTTTCCTTCTTAGTATTTCAAGTTATACCATTTATACATTTGCATCCTAATTTATTGCCATTTATTAATGGCATGTGTACATGGTTTTTTAAGATACAGGGTTTTCTTGTTGCTGTTGTTGTTTAAGAATTTATGTTTCATCACGCATTAAATGCTTATATAGTTTATAGGAGATTTAATAGTAGATGTTAAATTGCACAGAAATGTTTCAGGAAGAATTTAAATTGTGTACTGTGATACAAGTATGAATCACTTGTTCTTAGGGATGTAGAATGGTATGGATCAATCAGAGTGTTTGGGGTGTGTGGAACCAAGTAACTTAATGCAAGCCTTAAGTTTAATTTAATGTGCTGTATGTTATGAGAGCAAATTGGCTGCAACTTGGTATTCCTGCAATTACCTCAAATAGTCAGTTCCACATGGTGCTTTCTGCTTCACTGTCTTGTGAGCATCCATAGCTTTTTGTCTGTTGATTCATCAGCGAGTGATGAATTTTCTTTCTCCAGTCAGTTTTCTTTATAGAAAAGCATCTGTGGTATGAACTCCTTTCTAGTGTTTAAAAACAAACCTGCTCTGAGCTGTGTGAACAAACCCACTGACTGAGTTAAAGTGTTCTTTGCACGTGACTGCAATACAAAGTTTGGGAACTCTTCATTTGTGCATTTTCAATTTGCCTTGCCTGAGCTGCTGAGTTGAAGGTGGATGCTTGAAGAAACTGGGAGCAGAAGCCTGGCTCTGGGCTAGGAGAGTTCCATGGGAATTCTGAGGGTGAAGCCTCTGGCACAGCAGCTCCCTTTTAAAAACAAACAACCCTCCCCAACCTCTTCCTTCCCACTGCCCCCAGCTGTTTCTTTAGCATTTACTCATGAGTGCTGGGAGCAGGCAGATTTCCAGAATTATTGGCAAGCAGCAGAGCTCATTGAGGGCAGCCTGGTCACAGCAACTGGGGAGAGCAGCTGGGCCCATAACAGCTAAAAGTGTGGTGAGAAAAATACAAACTTTGCACTTTTACAGTGGGTTAAAAACTAGTTAATTTAACAATGCCTCAGGCAGAGGCTGCATTATTAAAAAAAAAAAATAGCAACACCCCCAGCAAAAGAAAACAAAAGTCAACCAAACATCCCTCCCCCTAAAAAAAAAAAGAAAAAGAAAAAAAGACACAAAGCCCAATGCTACGTCTTCAACACTCTTCTGAAATTTGAACTACAGATAGAAAAAAACAGATGAAAAATTGCAAGCAGTTTTAAGTGGCAAGTCTGAATAACTGCAGTAAACTGCAGTAAAGCTTTCCTTTGGGCTAATGACAGCAACAGGGTTTTGGGCAGAGCTTATGTTTTGAAAGACATTTTTTTTTGGTTTTAGTTAAGTGACTGTGAAGAAATTTTTTGAGGGACAAATTGTGAGGGAAAGTCATATGAAAATAAATGCAAAGTTTCTAGGAATCTTTCCTCCCAAACAGCAGAGATGAAGGACAGCCTTTTGTGCTGCCAAGCATGCTGTAAATGATCTCACAGGTCTTACTTTTTATGGGTTCAGGCTGTGTGGGCTGCTTGTTTTAGTTTTAAGAAATCCATGTGCCCCCTACTCCTTTGCCTCCCAATCTCTCCTCTACTCTGGAAAAGATAATAATAAATATTATTCCTGTTTCCTCTGCCACTTCTCCCTCTTGATCCCCAAATAAACCTGAGAATGTAATTCCAAGATCTTGGAATAAACATTCTGGAGGTATTGGGTTTAGATAAAAAGAAGGGAAGGAGCATAGCACCCACTTGCTTCAGGTGAATGAGAACTGTTGACATTCTCTCATTCTGATGAGCTAACTAAGTTCACATTTTGAACTATTCCTGGTTATTCTCTGAGAAAGGACATGCACTCAGCTGCTGGAATCTTGTGAAATGTGTTACAAATGTCACTTTGTCTCTCTGCTGTGGTAGAACTACTGCAGGGCAAGGCTTCAAAGGCAGCAGAGCTTGAGCCATGGGTGCAGTTACTGCAATTTTAACAGCATTGAAGATACTTGTCAAACCAGTGTTTGCATGAGTGCTTCTTACAGAAGTCTTTTCCTGTTTCTCACATTTGATTGCCTGTAGTATATTGATCCATAAAAATGCCAATTGTGAGTGTATTAATTGTAGAGGGGAAAATAAGAAATGGGAAGTTAACAAGCCTTTTCTTTGCTCTTTGACATTTAAATGCCACTGCAAGAAAACATGCTGTGGACCAAAAGTGTTTGGAATTTCACATCTGACTAAAACTTTTTTTCTTCTTCCTTAGGATGTTCTGTACACTGTGTGCAACCCTGTTGGGAAAGTTCAGCGCATTGTTATATTCAAGAGAAATGGAATACAAGCCATGGTTGAATATCCTTTTTGGGTGTGATTTTTCTTTTTGTTTTTTTACTGTAGGTTCTTGACTCCAAATGGGTTTAACGTGCAAATGTCAAAAAATAACCACGTGAATTTGAGACCAAATTATTTCTTAATTTCTGTCTAAGACAGGTAGCCTCTAATTTTTGTATGTCTGCAAGACAAAGTAGAACTCAGACATTTCATCTTTGTAGGAAAATGGCTTTGTTAACAGTGGCTGATAACCATGTTTATAGTCCCTCAGGCCTCATAATGGCAGACATAAATTAGATCACAGATTTAACAGCCCCTTATACACAAAGGTTTCATGGCTTCTGCCTGTGTTGATACTCAAGAAATGGGTAAGGGATTGCAGTTTGTCTTCTTCAGACTCTTCTAAAATAGTCCCAGTATGTACTGCTGGCCTTACTATTTTGACTTTATAAAGCAAAGGCCAACTTAGGCATCCTTGACCTTGATTCTTGGGCTTCATGTGTTGAAGAAATTCCCTGCTCCATTATCCTACTGTTTTCTCTACTTGGCAGCCTTCAGCTGTTCTGGGGTTGAATGTTCAGAATTGTTCTGTTGCAAAGTTTGATATGATTAGGCCTTAATTTTTGAAACTCTGACAGCCCTCTTCCTGAAGCTTTATTAACATCCAATTTTCAACAGTTATCTGGATAAAATCTGCCAAATTTTTTGGCATTATTTTGTGATTGCAGATGCTACCAATGTGATGGCTGCATTGATGATTTTCCAGGCAAATGGAACTACCCCTAACTTCTGTTAAGTCAAACTAATTGCTGTTTATCTGTGTAGGAAACTTAAACTGTGTGTCCTAACAGATAATAATTTGACTTACTGTATGTGTTAAGTTTGTCATAAATAGAATTGTCAGCATCAGATGACTTGCATCAGTTGGGGGTTATTCTTGATCTTGTGGGAGATTAGGGAGGGTCCTGCATACACTCAGAAACTACCATCCTTATGCCATTTGAATTAAATTCTGTAACATGCCTTTTATTGAAAAAGAAACCAGCCAGCAATTGAAAGAAAACTCACCAATGTGAGTGAAGTAATGCAGCAGCAAGGTGAACAGTTGGGGGTGGCAAGGAAAGTGAGCTTCAAGACTTTTTTACCTGAAAAGTTCAAAAATCTACTCAAATTTAAATGCTACTTGAAGTGCCCCTTACTTCTGCAGTTCTGGCCAGTGTCAGTTTGTTAAGTTTGGGAAGTTTAACTTTACTAATTTTAAAGTTCCACAGTGAACCTGTGTGGCTTTGGAAGGAGCTGAGCTGCAGGGATGTGGTAAAACCCAGGCACATTCTGTTGTTTTGGGCTTTTTCTAAAATGCCACTCTGTGATACCAAGGCATGGTGCAGTGGGTGTGTTCTGCAAAGCTCAGGCTTTCTGACACCAAGTATTTCTGAGTATGGGTGAGATCATGGGCTGTGGTGTGCCAGGCTCAGGCACATTTTTCTGCTAATCACTGAACTAACCTTGGAGGATGGGGAGCATATGAAATAACTCAGGTGTTGGAGCCTGGCACATAAAATACATAAAAATACAATCTGCCTGTTGTATTTTTTGGATGCAAGATGAGTCTTTGTTCATTCCAAGCCTCTCTTTTAGTTCTGTGGGGTTTTTTGGCTAATGAGCTAAAAAGGATGTAGCTCACAGTTCTTTTTGCTGTAAAGTAACTACTGTGCTAAGTCTGTGTGGAGTTCTTGTAGTGTATACAATAGTGAAATACCTACAGGCTACAAAAGTAAAACCCCATCAGGGACAGGAATGAATGAGACACCTGGGGAAAAAAAGATCCTTAACAGTGCTGTGTATGTTTGAATCAGTGTTTTGTGCCCAGAAGGCCAAGGCTGCACTCAACGGAGCAGATATCTATGCAGGATGCTGCACCCTAAAAATTGAATATGCAAGGGTAATGCTCGGACTTTCTCTTTTCATTTTACTGAAAATAAAATAAAATAAAATAAAATAAAATAAAATAAAATAAAATAAAATAAAATAAAATAAAATAAAATAAAATAAAATAAAATAAAATAAAATAAAATGGATCCAGTCAAGGCTTAACCTCTCTCACTTTTTACTTTTATTTGCACAGCCAACTCGACTTAATGTCATTAGGAATGACAACGATAGCTGGGACTACACTAAGCCGTATCTGGGCCGCCGAGGTAGGTGGTGCTCCGTTCTCGCTGTGGCTGTCTGTCTGTAACTAATGCAGTTGGTCAGGCTGTGTGGCACCAGCCCTCCCCAAAGCAGGCCAGGGCTGCTGAGGCTGTGCCACGGCAGGGAGGTCACCCTGAGCCCTAGTGCCCCCTACTGCCGTGTGCTTGAGCACTTTTAGTGCTGCAAGGAGCCCACACCTCCAAGCACCTGCGCAGTTCTCAAGAGACTTGCATTTCTCCAAGCAGCTCTCTCTCTTTGGAGGAGAGGAAAACCTGGCACAGACTATTTCATTATAAGCTACAAACTTGCACACTGCTTCTCCTTCGAAAGGACTCGTTTTGTTTTTTTTTTCCCCTATGTTGGACGAGGCATTAAGAAGGATAGAGGACTTCAGCAGGCTGACTCTACACTTCATCATGCACCACATCGGCATCAGCAAAACAAAAAAAAAACCCAAACAAACCAAAAAAAAAACCCTCTGAAAAACCTCAGACTTGCAGTTCACCTTGTCTGCATACTGCATGCACCACCACCACAAGTTTTTAAAGGAGGACATTTTCAGTGCTTCAGATTTGTGTGGGATGAATAACATGATAGACTGTACCCATTCTGTTCGAGTTTGTATGTATGCTGGTCTTACTTCCCTTAAAATTATCACTGAAAAGTCCAAAATTAAGAACCTCTTGTTGGTATCATTGATGTTGTAATCTTTTTATTACTTGCTGTATGTGAGAGTTGCATTTCAGACTTAACAGTGTAAATATTGTGTAGTAGTAGGGAAGTTCAATCCTTATCTGCAGATAGCTGGAACTGAGCAATGCAATAGCAGTAATCCCCTCAGCTATACTTGAGTTATAAAACAGGGAGATTCACAATTGGTACAGGCATGCTGTCTCTTAAGTACTCAGCTGTAAGAATTCTCAGAGCTTAACTCATGTCAGTGGAAACTATGATTATATCTGTACAGTCCAACTGCTGTCTAGCCTAACTCCTGTAAAGTGTTTATTGAAAAATAACCAAAAATCTGTAACTATGAAGTGCAGTGTTCAGTAACCTATGTACAATAATGTGTTCAATGTAAAGTTAGAAAAGTGAAGACAATGTGACCAAAATAGAGCATCTGCTTATCAAAGGCTACCTGAGAACCAGGGCTTTGGCTCTCTCAAGAGATTTGCACTTTCAGAGTAATTCTGCAGAGACACTGGGCTTGTGAAAAACTGTTGTACAACTAAGAATGTAGGGCTTGGCTTTTCAAAAATGAAGTTCTTGTAAAAAGTTAACAAGGGAGCTACAGTATTGGTTGCAGCTTTTGGATTATGTTTGTATTGGGATTCAAATTTTCTCTCAAATTCTTGAGTCAAAGAAGAGGGATTCTGAAGAAACTCAAGGACAAGGAAAAAATCTAAAGGTTTGAATTTGAAAAATTGAAAGGATCAATTTGACCCTTGTATCTATTGGTGATTACAGTGTTTGGAGGCTGACTTGTAATTCTGTGCATTTAATTGCATTATGTAATTGGCCTGCAGATAGGTACGACTGCATGAACTAAAACTTCCCCAAACTTGAGCAAACAGTGGAAAATGAAAAACTTAGGATAGGTGTGGCTTGCTCTTTTCAAAAACTCTACTCTTTTGTTTTTCTTGTGTTACTGTCTCTATTCTCTATACATAAGCACCCTACTACACATAACAGGAAAAAAATTACTTGTATAATATATATATAAAACTACATATTGTATGTAGCCTGATTTTTCATTTACTATGATCCACATCAATTTATGTGGACAATGGGAGTATAAACTGTTAAATGAACAGTGAAATGTACTTGAGGAAACAGGCATCTAGAGCAGTTTTGCCCATAAAGTAATCCAGGAGTTGGGGTTTTCTCTGAAAGAGTTTATGTTTTTGTCCTTCAGCTCACTCTTGCAACAGCATTATTTGGGTTTTGAACATAGTGTGACCTGACCTGTAGGGCTCTCACTGCAGCAAAGATCTTATCCCAAAGGAATTTCATTCCAGGACAGACAGGCCAATAAATCCTTTCAGAATTTCACACCTGCCCTTCAAATGTTAGGAAGGAAATGCATTTTACTAATGATTTTTTAAAAGAACTGTTTTTAGTTCTTTATGGTAATTAATTGCCCATAGTCTTTCTCCACTGAAGTAAACTTCCTATCAAGTGCCAGCTATGAACTCACACTGCATTAGATTGAATAAAATAAACCCACCTGACTTAGTGTTCTATTTGCCTTTAGCCAGAAGTTTCAAACCATAGTTTGGAGCATTTCTTTTGGTGGTCATACCAGTTTGCTCAGTGACTCAAGGACCTGATGTGAAAACAAAAGTAAAAATCAAGGAACCCAAGCTTAAACAAGATTATAAAAAAAACTTTCCTTTCAGAATTATTTTTAACAGAGGTCAGTTCTCATGTTTCAGTGCTTGCTTACACAAGTATTTGCACTGGCACAATCCAGGGGCTTTGTTCAAGGAAGGAACAAGCATGGGGCAAGGAGAGACTTCCACTACCACGAGGAGGAAATATTTTTCAAACTTTTCTCACAGAATTCTTTATTTGAAGAATGTGATTCTGGACTGTATTTTTACTGTGGGCAGTTTCAAAGCATTTAGTTCCACGGATTGGAATTCCAAAAGTGATTTTTCTGGAAGATGATTACTGCGTACAGTTGAAATGCTCAAAATACTTGACCTGACTGCTCATTTGCTTTCTAGAGCCAAGAACTGGAGCTGTTAGCCTGAAAAGGGAGTGGAAAAGTAAACTTGACAACAGCAATCTTTCTATATATTTGAAAGTGTTCAGGCCTGCTCTCTCTTCAGATTTTACTGCCAAAGTAAATATCTGACTTGGAACCCGGCCTCAAAATCCTGAGCAGAAAGAGCCACGTGTGTTTTCATCTACCACTGTTGTGTAATCAAATAGTTCCTGGTTTTTGGGGAAAATACCTCCAACTGCATCGGGCTGGAGTTACTGTTTTCAGCAGTCATACCTAAATATCCTGAGAATTGATGTAAACTGATAAAAATGTAAACTGTAAGAAAAGAATTGTTGCTTACCACGAAGAAATCTGGAAGTTTAGATTTTTTTTTGTCATGCAGCACGGATCTGATTGGAAAATACAGCTTTGGCTGTGAGGCATTGCTTCCCTCCATTAATGTAGACCCCTTGCTTAACTTTATATCCTAGAGAACTGGGTTTTCTTAAAGGATTGACTGTTGTTTAAGTGCATTACTCAGTGCTGCTTTCCCTCAGTGGAACTGTGACGTGCTGCTGATAATGGCACAATGTCCAATCCTTTCAGCACGCCCAGAAATCAGTAGGTGTTCTGTAAATATAAATGTACACATATGTAATGCTCTCTGTTTACTGATTATGAAACCATGTAATACAGGTTGTTGTTGGCTTATGCTGAAACTTCTTGAAAGAAGCCCACTTTGAAAATGTGTTGCTGTTGAAGCTAATATTATGATTCAGGTACTGTCTTTCAAAAGTACTGCATTTCAAATTTGTTTTAAGAGACACATGGGTAAATCCTGCTGTATGGTGTTTTCTATACTAATGTGTGGTGTTTGTTTAGGAGAACTCTTGGGTATCTCCATAAACTTTAAATGTCTGCATTTCCTCATTGGCCCCCAGTCAACTTAAGTGCAGTTTGTTATACAGATGGCAAGCTTTTAATTTTGGTGTCCCAGGGCTACAGCTTGTGTTTTTTAGACATAGAGCGAATGAGAAATCGTTCCTAGAATTAACAAGGACTCAAATTACTTTTTTCATTTCTTAACTAGAAGCTTTGTGTCTTAACTGGAGAAGTCAAGTGCCTGGTTGTGCATACTAAAGTGGTTTCTTTCCCTTCCCACGTTAGACAGAGGGAAGGGCCGGCAGAGACAAGCTATTTTGGGAGAGCACCCATCATCCTTTAGACATGATGGCTATGGTAAGTAACATGGGATGACAGCTGGCTATGATGGCTTTCATGCTCTGGGGAATTGGAAATATTTAATCAATGCTTGGCTGTGGTTCCCTTCAGCCATGAGCACTTCACCTGCAGTGCTGTCAGTCTGCCTTCTGAAACGCTGCTGGTTCAGTGAAATCCATGTGCACTCATTGCCTCACCTCTTCCTGTCAGCCAGAGTGTTCAGCTCTACAGGTTCATTCCTTGCAAAAAAAGTTTCCTTTCTTGCCATCACCCTGGATTGGGAAAGCAGTTTTCTTGTGGAAAATGGCAAGATGGCACGATCAATGGTTTGGTGCAACAGAGAGCTCTGAGGTTTTTGCATGCAAAGCTATGAATTGTTGGCCTTGGCACTTCTAGTTTAGCTGATTTAGAAAAGGTGCAGCTGTGTGACTGTAGAGGAATGATGGTTTGGAATCAGTGCTGTAAAGTGCTGTGTTTGTTACCAGTGCTCTCTGTGAGGCAAGACCTGCTGTCACTTTTGTGAGCTGAGCAAAGAGCTCAGGGTGGAGGAACAAAAGTCCCCACTCACATGTGACTTTTGTAGTTATTTACTCTCTCAGCTCTCAGGTGCAATGTGATTTGTCTTGTCTCTTTCTTTGCAAAGGTATTTATGATATTTTACAATGTAGGTTGACATCTTACCTACTCCTTCTAAAGGTTCTTCAAGTCTCCAGAATTTCCAAGTCCCACCTTGGATTCAGTGATGTTCTTTTTTCATTCTTCTGATATATCCTTCTACCCTAAGTAATGTGTCCATCTCTTCCTGTACCACTGTTTCCCTGTCATTACTGCTTTTTGCTGGGAAAAGAAGGGACAAAAGGGTCCTTTTATACTTGGCTTATGTGAATTTCACATTATTTTTGTCTCAGAAAAACAGGGGTCCTCCCCTTGGTCTGTAATACTGACATTTTCTATGAACAGAGGTATTGCTTACTAGTAGTGTCTCATCACTAAAAGAAAAAAATAGAGAAATTATCTATTTCAGTGAAACTTATCACTTTATCTATAGTGGAAAAGAGGACCACTTCATTTAGCATTAGTGTGAGGGTTTAAGTATTCCTGTTTCTTCCAGACGAGCATTTTGTAGAAAGGCAGGCTTCTGACTTAATCTCATGTCTCTGGGAAAAAGAGCTGTGTCATCTCCTGACCTCTGTCTCCTTTTGGTTTGTTTTCCCCACTTTGTGATATTCTTTCTTGGTGTCATGTAGCTCTGTAAGTAGATGGGAATATTTCTGAATGTTGATTTTTAATTATTTCCTCTGATACCTTTATGCTCAAACATTTTGCACGCTGCAGGGAAGAGAACGATTTTTTGCAATTACTGGAACGTATCTTTTGTCAGCAATTGCTGTAACCTTCTACCCCTCCTTTAAATACGCATCGTGTGTGGGCTTTGATGCATGATGAAGCAGTGAAAATAATTCCAAACAACATAAAATCATGGTCTCTCATCTCCTCAGGCTCTCATGGTCCTTTGTTGCCCTTGCCAAGCCGGTACCGAATGGGATCTCGGGACACTCCAGAACTTGTTGCTTACCCACTGCCCCAGGCATCCTCCTCTTACATGCACGGTGGAAATCCTTCTGGGTCAGTTGTCATGGTCAGTGGGTTGCATCAGCTCAAGATGAACTGTTCAAGGGTGTTCAACCTCTTCTGCTTGTATGGAAACATTGAGAAGGTAAGGCATCATTTATTAGGAACTTGGAAAATACTCGAATTCTTTTAAATGCTTTGGAAAAAGCCTGGCTGAGATTGTCTAAAAATATATCCTAATGTTTTATGAAGCTATTGGTTGAGCTCTTTGTTGCAGTGTAATTTTTTTTTACTTTGTCTGTCTCAGGTGAAATTTATGAAGACTATTCCAGGCACAGCACTGGTTGAAATGGGTGATGAATACGCTGTAGAAAGAGCAGTCACACATCTCAATAATGTCAAGTTATTTGGAAAGAGACTCAATGTCTGGTAAATATGTTTTATCAGATTAATAGTCCACCAGTGGGCAGATGGAATGAGGTTTCAAAGGGACAGTATCACTTTACTCTGTTACCATTGTTGGAGTTAGGATTTCCAATCTGTGGCTGTTTATTTTGGCTTTCAGCTGCAGGAGGGTGAGTTTAGGTCAGATATTAGGAAGAAATTCTTTTCTGTGAGGGTGGTGAGGCACTGGCACATAGAAGCTGAGGATGCCCCATCCCTGGAAGTGCTCAAGGCCAGGTTGGATGGGGATTTGATCATCCTGCTGTAGCAGAAGCTGTTCCTGCCCATGGCAGGGGTGTTGGAAGGAGATCATCTTTAAGGTTCCTTTCAAGGCCAACCACTCTAAGATTTATTACTATTTATAATTTTATTTATTTACATTCATAAAGCATAGTGTCATTACAAGGATTGGCCATTAATAAACTGTATTCCCTAATGTGTCTTATCCATTCTTTCTGCATTTTTTTTAAGGATGGTGTCAAATCCAATCCATCCTGTTCTTACTGTATTTATTTCAAATTATTATAAAGAAACATCATGCAGCATGGATCTGATTGGAAAATACAGCTTTGGCTGTGAGGCTTTGCTTCCCTCCATTAGTGTAGACCCCTTGCTTAACTTTATATCCTAGAGAACTGGGTTTTCTTAAAGGATTGACCGTTGGATTTCCTAGTTGGCTAATACTCTGCCAAATAATAATCTGCAAAGTAGGATAGCCTTAATTATTTAAGAAACTTTATCCTTCAATTCCAGTGTTTCCAAGCAGCACTCAGTAGTTCCAAGCCAGATATTTGAACTGGAGGATGGCACGAGTAGCTACAAGGATTTTGCCATGAGTAAGAACAATCGCTTCACCAGCGCTGGCCAAGCCTCCAAGAACATCATCCAGCCACCCTCCTGTGTGCTGCATTATTACAATGTTCCCCTCTGTGTGACTGAGGAAACATTTGTAAAGGTAAGCACTTGGAGTGGCTGACATCCAGCACTCTCTTTGCTGGCTTTTCTTGTTGCTGCTTTTAAAAACAAGGAACTGGGAGGGTTACGGCAGAGCCACTGGAAGAGACCTGTTCCCTAAAAGACATTTGTAGCTCCTCTGGATATGTTCAGTTCTGGAGTTACTGTCTCAATTTTATTTATTTATATATATTTTTTTTTAATGGGAGAAAAAAAATAATCTTGACAATAAAGTTGAGGAGTTTAATGTGGGGGTTTTTGGAGGAAAAGGGAAAAGACACAAAGCCAAACACATGGGAGTTAGGACTGCAACTCACAGAGGGTTTGCTGACTCCCTGTAATGGCTGCTGGGATGTTCTGGAATGGAGACAACATGCACCTGGGACCCTTGGCACAGCTGTATCCTAAATGAACTCTGGATGCTTAAAACATGCAATACTGGGTCTCTTTAAGTGGAGGCAGTGGTAAGCTTGCTGACAGTTCAGTGAGTTCTTTTTCAGTTAAGTAAAATGTATTTTTCCAACTCTGTGTGAAAGTGAACTCTGGTTCCCAAGTGGTGTCCTTGGATGTACAACTTCAGAGCTACTGTATTGGAGCAGGAATACCACAAAGTAGAATTTGTTATTATTTAAATATGTTTCTGGAGATTGCAGTGACATCACAGATACAGGAGCCTTGTTTTACATTGTTTTACATACTACAGAATGGTATTCTAAAGAGTTACCAATCAAAACTTTTTTTTTTTTAATGATTTGCATAAATTCTTGCAAACTCTCTTAAAAAGTCAGAATCTTCCTTTTTGAGTGTCTCTTCCAGGAACTTGGAATTTTTGCTGATTTGTTTATACGTACTTCTGCTGGAGTTTTACCTCTTATTTTATTTTTGTGACAGTTATGTGAGGATCATGAAGTTCTCAGCTTTATTAAATACAAAGTGTTTGACCCAAAACGTGAGTAAAATTTACCTGTTTGGGAAGTGACTTGATTCCAGGTGTGCACTGTCAGGAGATGTTACTGATGCCCTCCTTCCCATTTTTATTTCTCATTTTGACAGCTTCTGCCAAAACACTGTCTGGTCTGTTGGAGTGGGAATGTAAGACAGATGCAGTGGAAGCTCTCACTGTACTTAATCACTACCAGATAAGAGTCCCAAGTAAGTAAATATTCTTAACCTTACTGCTGGAATTTCTTTTCTGTGGGGAAGGAGTTGAGGGTTCTGGTGACCAGGACAAGCACCTCTCTCCTTAGGAAAGGCTGAGAGAGCTGGGGTTGTTCAGCCTGGAGGAGAGAAGTTCCACCTTTAAAGTCCTGAAAGGGATTTTTTTTTAATAGGCCCACTTCTAAAGTCCTGAAAGGCCAACATAAGGTTATGGTGGGCCTGTAAAAAACAGAGAGAGTGACTTTTGACATGGGCAAATAGTGATAGGAGAAGGGGTAAGGGTTTTAAACTAAGAGAGATTTAAGTTTTAGATGTTAGGAAGATGTTCTTGATTGTGAGGGTGGTGAGACCCTGGCACAGGGTGCCCAGAGCAGCTGTGGCTGCCCCTGGATCCCTGGCAGTGCCCAAGGCCAGGCTGGATGGGGCTCTGAGCAGCCTGGTGCAGTGTGAGGATCCCTGCCCATGACAGGAGGTTGGAACTGGATGACCCAGCAAAGTAATCCCTTCCAACCAAACAACACTTCTGTGATTTTTTCCCAATGAATAGAAAGAAACCTGCAGTGTGTTGAACAGAGGATTCTTTAAGTTACTCAGCACACAGCTCTCAGTTTATTGCTCCTGTAGCACGTTCCCCTTCAAACCAGAAATTGTGAAGCCGAGCTGAATTTAGCTCCAAACTGGCAAGAATAGAGTGGGGTGAGTTCACCTGCTAAACAAATACAGAATAGGCCAGATCTGCACTGAACAATTAAGACACTTTACTGGATTACATGGATTTTTTTCCAGGTGTTCCCAGACATAATTCTGAGTCCAGGCCAGTGTCTAATATTATTTTAAACTACCTCCTCCTAACTGTTAAGGGTTTGTCTCCCTGGGAAGTGTTAACAGTTCAAATCTTTTCTATTCCCCCACCCCTTTGGTCCACCTTGCTAATAATGGAGCTTAGGGGCAGGACATTTCTGAAGATCCTGTGGATAACACACTGTTCCCAAGTTCAGTTTTACCTCAGTTTGGAGAGTTGGTAACAGCAGAAAAGCTCAGTGTTGCCCTGTGCAAAAGGCAAAAAACCCCAGTGGAGGTGTGAGTGTGAGGTACAGGGGTTGTGGAGGGCTGTGCCCAAGGTATGCTCTCTGTTGTCTCCTCACAGATGGCTCCAACCCTTACACCTTGAAGCTTTGCTTCTCCACTTCATCCCATTTATAGAGAAGAGGACAGCATGTTCAGAGCTACCTTCACCCGGATCTGCAAGTTCCAAACTACACTTTGTTCACAAAGCTCTAAAGTGGTTGTTCTAATGTTGCCTTGTTTCGACTTAATTCTAATATCTTTTCTCTTGTTTTATAATAAATGGATGTTCCTTCATAAATACAAACCAGATTTTTTTTTATTATTTTTTTGCCTCTGAGAAGTACATGTTGTAAGCTTACTACAAAGTTTGTATTTTGTTAGTGTAGTATCTTCAGATGTCTAAAGAAGCACCAGTAGGGTAAACGAGATTGTTTCTTTTAAAAAAAAACCGAAATATATTTGCATTTTCAAAATGTTAAAGATTAGCAAGTATTTTTCCATTTGTAGTCTTAATTGGCAGATAGAACTATTACAGCAGAATTTAAAATGTAGAACTTGTTTTTCAGTATGTTAAGTAGTGAAGTATGTTGCAATACTAAAAAGAAGCTTGTATTTATAAAATGCTTTGATGGGGTTAATGTTGCACATACTGAACTTTAGTAATATAGGCTTGATTTATAGTTCAAACAGAGCTAACATAGAAAATTAAGTATGTACACATGTATGGTATGTATTCATACTTATTTAAAGTGGTTTTGTTTTGTTTTGTTTTTGTTTTTTTTTTTAAAACCTCTTTTCCATTTGCATTAGCATGATGCCATCTACAGCTAGTCCCACCGTAGGGTCCTTTTAAAAATTAAAATTGCAAGCCTGTATCAATGTGTTCATCCTCATTTTCCACAATTTAAACTTAAATCTTTGGTGTTTAACATATCCTTTTGACTCTTTTTTTTTTTTTTTTTTTGAAAGCAGTGGTTATGACATACTAAATGGTAAAAGTTGTGGGGGGTGACAACAGAAGCCAAGGTGGTAAAAATAGTTAAAACAAAAAGAAAGCTCCCACCTTATCCTTTCATACCTGCACAGTTAATTCAATGTTTTCTTCTTCTGATTTATCTTCAACATCTGTTATGACCATGAAAGAATTCACTGGGTGAATGGTCTTGGCTTGTCTGTAGCTTAAGCTGAGGTAATCTCAGTGGGATTCAGGTAAAGTAACTGATTGTGTGATGTGAAATTAATGAGGTGAGAAATCTTTCACTTTGGAGAAGCCCATTTGTTCTGTCCCAGGACTTTGAAACCTGCCTTCTGGAACTGGAGTTGTGTCTTATTTAGGCTAAGCCCCCAGAAATGGGAATCCAAGCCCTGGAGTCTGGGAGCTGTTGTCCTAGGCTCTGTATGTGTCCCCCTTTCTGAATTTGCAGTGGATTGTTGAGGGCTCCTGGCAGTTCTGTTCTTAGTCATTACACAGAAGTTACTTTATCAGCTATTTTATGCTTTATCCTACGAGTTCTTTGTTCTGTCTTTATGGATTTTATCTACATCCATCCTTTATGCAAGATGATTTCTTCAGAGTGCTTGTCCTTGAGAGGTTGTGTTGTAGGATGTTTACAGGCTGTGGGCATTGCACATCTTCCAATGGATGCAGGCTGGATTTTCCCCATTCTTAATTTCAAGGCAAATATTCCTTATCATACAAGGGAAAACGTGTCAGATGGCCTTCAGGTTTTCTCATCAACAATGATTCATTTTTTGCCCTGTCTACCTCCACTTTGTTCATGCTTCAGGTAATGAGTGTTGTAGGTATTTAGGCTTTTAATATGTCTGAACTGGGAACTGAAACCCAGCTGCTCTTTGGCAGCTCCTTCAGCACAGGGTTTGGAATAATCCCAGCCTCCTGTCTGTGAGGTGGCAGAGAGAGTTGCATTTTAGGGGCACTGCTGAGACTCTTTCAGCTTCAGCTCTATTTCCCCAGAAATTGCTGCCAGACAGCTCCAGCAGGGAACTCCACATGCCATATCTTGCTGCTAGTGAAATGCTCTGTGCTGCTTAGTGTTTGAACTCTAAAAGGTCTCTCCCAAACTCTCATTTCTCTTTTACCAGCTTGAATGTTCTGTGGAAGCCCGTTGCTTCTGTCATAATTTCCATTGCTGGTTGTATTGATGTAGCTCCAGAAGTCGTTTTGCAGTTGAGCATTAAAAATAGTCTGTTTTCCAATTGCAGTGTGGCATGAGTGACCCTTAAAGCATTCAGGTTTCATCTAAAAAGAAAAAGAAATGCACTTTAATGTTTTGGTGTCCTCAGTGGATCACATCATTCAGTGCCTAAGATGTTCAGGTGAAAGGCATCTTCCCTGTGTCTTCCCAGATCAAATGGAGGATGGTTCTGGGTACATCACAGAGGACTTGAGAGCAGCTGCAAGGCCCACATGTAAAATGAGCAGTAACCTGTGGGGCAGCAAAGAGAGGAGATGGAATTGTGCAAGCTTCTTTCTCCCCTAAATCATCATCTTACTCCTGTATTCATGAGAACAGGAAAGGTTCCTTGTTGGTGTTTTGCTGTTAAACGAAAATGATGTTTTCTCTTGGGCCTGCAAGAGTGGCTGCTTGTCCTCAGGAAGGAATGAGGTTGGTCTTCTTCCACACACGAGCTCTGTGTTCACCTTTAATCCTGCTCTTCACAGCAGTGGGGCAGGGGGGGAATTAGTTGCTCCAGAGGGAGTGAGTGAGTGAAGTTTGTCTCTCATTTGGCAGTGGTATTACCATACTTGTTAGATTAAAACTAAACCTTCAAGGTCTCTTAATGCAGGGGTGTTTTTCTTGTCTCTTTTGAATAAGTCACACCAGCAAATCATTGAACATTGCTATGCACATTCCCTGCTTGTAAACAGCTGCCATTCACAATGTGATGCCTTCCTCTGTCCCACTGTTTTTGTTGGGTTTGTTTGTTTGTTGGTGATGCTCTGTTTGTTTTTCCAATTGATCACCTTTCATTGGGTGTAAAGGTGTATTGAGGTGGAGATCTGTTCCTCTTCTCATGATACTCTAATTCTTGTTTATATTTATTTTTCCTCATATGCAAGAAGTGTGAAGAGTTGCTTTTTGACATTCTATACCACCACAGCAAGACAGAGTGTATTGCTAGGGTGATGAAAGAGAAGATGTAAAAGAAACCATGGAGGATGTGTTTGGGTGTCCTGCTTTGGGAAAGGAATGATACAACTGGATGTGGTGTCACTAAGTCTGTCTTTTAGAAAGGGATAATGTTTGGGGCAAGCTGGCTTGTTACTGGCTGAAACCCTTTTGTTGTAATTAAATGCAACTTGCTCCTTTTCCTGCTGTGTGTTTTCTTGTGGACAGCTCTTGAACTTGTTGGAATGTGCTGGTGGCTTAGCAGGAGACATTCAGTCTCTTCTGTTAAATCATGCAGCGAGGTCTGGGAACATGAACACTTTGTGCTCAATTATTTGTTCATCTCAGGGATGTGTTGAGACATATTTGGGACTCTTTTTGTGTGTTCCTCTTTTGGAAAATACCTTCCATTCCCACATCTGGAGCTACCAGTGGGTTTTTTTAGCCATTCCAGGGTTTCATGTCTATTTTATGTTTATTTTTATGTCTAACCAGTCAGAGAGAAGTGTTCTACATGACTGATTTGTTGTGACAGTCAGGTATCTGCTCAGTTGTACCATTAATGTTGACACCTGTGGGGAGGGGTGAGCAGATGTGCTCACTCCTGTGATAATGGGATGTTTCTAGGGTGCCATCTGGGTTCCTTAGAACCAGAGTCAGTTAAAAATAACCTGAACCAAATAGGTGTTCAGAGTTTTTGGGATGATGAGGCCCCCAGGTTCTACTGCTAAAGCATTGATAAAGACTCAATCCATTCCTAGACAGCTGCATTGTCAAGTGAAAAGAGCAGAATATTTGTGTTTTATTTAGTCTCCATAATAGCCTTTCCCTCATTAAAAATAGAGGATTTCTTCCTCCAAGGACTGTAATTCTCACAGGATGTGGAGGAACCTAATGCAGCCAGATGACTCCTGCTGTGCTTTGACCATGGCTCTCTGAAGGAAGTAACCTCAGTGCCTTTTCTTGCATGCAGAAAGCTTTGCCTGCCCTGTGCCAAGCCTTCCAGTCCTGCCCTTTCCCAGCCATCCATGAATTCAGATGGGTTCCCTGCTCTTCCTCCTCACTGCTGCAGCTGCTGAAGCGTGCTCTTAATTTCTGGCACAATTTATTTTAACTTTTCCTTCCCTGGTGTTCATGGAGCAGCTGCAGCCTGAGTGGGTCTTCATGCAAGGGAGTGAGTCCTGCAGGAATGTGCCAGGAAGCCAGCAGCTATGGCAAGATAATTAACCCTCTTTTCCAAAGCATCTGGGATCCAGGAAAACAAATTATTCCTGGCAGGGGCAGTGTAGCAGTATTGAGAATTAAGTGCTGGAGTGGGATTGCAGGATGGGGGCTGGCTGAGGTTGGCAGTTGGAGCACAATGTAGGATGTAATTACTCAATTTCATATAAGCCACGATCTGTTTAGTTTCTCTTGCCATCTTTTCTTTCCATTTGTGGTTTCATCTTTCTTCAAGCTACTAAAAAAAATTAAATTGTTTGTGCTCCATTCAAAATTCAAGTGGGTAGTAGTCAAATAAGCCTCCAGAAGTTATGAGAGTGCTTCTTACTGAAAACCCTACATTTTCTGTCTCTTAGGCTGTTAATACAAGAGACTTTGGATATTTCAGGAAGCCCAGTTTGTATTTAGGTGATGCTTTCTTTATCAGCAAAGTGCAAACTTTCAACTGAATGGCATGGATGCAGGGATTTGCATGTAATATAGATTATGCTTCTATTTTCTGTTAACCACAGCACTGTAACTGCCAAATCAGATTAAATCAGTGAGCTTTAGATAAGCATTCTGTCAAAAGGCTTCAGAAGTGTCTAAGAAATAGCCTGGTCAGAGAGTGACCTGGTAATCTTTATTTAAAGTTGCTACATGGCTTCTGATTGAACTAAAACTTCAGTAGCTGAAGGGGGAATCCCACTTATGGAACTTTTATTTCTCTCATCTTCTTGGGGCGCACTTTAAATCCAAAACAAACTCCTGAGTTCTGAGGATAGAGCTCAAACTGGAGTATTTTAGTTACACTTAAATATGTTCCCCTTACCCAAGATTTCTGTGGTGTTTTTCCATCTTTTTATTGCTGTATGGGCAAAGACCTGTCTGTGCCTTGATAAGGATCCTTCATGTGTCCCTAACTCCTCCTTTTGGTCTCCTTTTCACATGAGGCAATGAGAGCTAACCAGAGGATTCCAGATTAAGACTGAGCTATTGATTTATTTCAAAGTAACATGTTCTCTAGTCTTGCCTTTTTCAGCTGTAACTTTCATGGAGTAATAATAATAAAAGCAACCCTACCTGAAGCAGTCTGTAGGACAGGTTGCTGTCAGGAAGAGAAATAAGGTGGTAACACTTCACCAGGTCTTCAAGCATATGGACCCCAAGTTCACAGCTGAGTGCAGCCCTGCTCCTCTTGCTTTCTTCACCGTAGGCAAAGAACACATCTTTCATGTTTGAGTGCTGCTTCAGTCTGCCCCTGCCATCACCTCCAGTGCTCCCACCTTTGCAAAAAAAAAAAAAAAAAATTGATGTTTTCCCTTTTAGCTCCCAAAGCTTCCAAACAAAGCTTGTTCTTTCTTCTGCACAGTTTGAAAATCCCAAGCATTATGGATACTCAAGGATGCAAGGCCAACAGCAGCTAATCTTGCTCTGTGAAACTGGCAGGAAGGGAAGAGCTGGAGCTGCTGGCCTGAGATTTCCAGCACAGCCTCCATTTTATTTGATTGCTGAAGGCAGACTCAGCTTTCCAGGAGCTCTGCTTGGTGGAGTTCTCTGGAGAACACCCAGCCAAGGACAAGGCTCCTTTCCCGGGGAGCCCGGAGCGCTCTGGCCCGGCGTGGTGCTCGTTCCTGGGCGGGATGGGAAGTGTGGGGTGAGGCTCCCTGCTCCAAGGGGACACTTGTTCCCCTGCCATGGCGTGCTGCCATCCCAGCAGCCTTGGCAGGAGCCCTTCCTGCACTAAGCTGCTCATAGCTGACCAATGTTTGAGAGGGGCTTGTCTTTAAACTGCTTAAGCAGCAGTCACTTTCCATGTGAAGCTGCTCTTAAGCCATTTTGCAAGCACTTAAGCTGCTTCTATCTTTTAGTCCTCTTGAGATGCTGATATTCCCCATTTCCCCAGTCACTGTGTGACTGCCTGTACCTTGCATTAGCCTGGTTGCTGTTAAAGACTCTGAAACTCCAGACTCACTGACTGGAGTGCCTGCTGTGAGCTGTGTGTGTGGTTTGAGCCCAGGCATGTCAGCTGTCGGGTTAGCTCCTGAGCTGACAAGGGTGGGAGTCTGCCCTGACTTTTGAGGGCAAAAGAGCCTTAAAAACAAATTTCCCAGTGCTCCAGGTTTCACTGGGAGCTCAGACACTTGTCCACACTTGTCCTGCAGCTTGCTGAGGAGTCTGTTTACCCTTAGCCAAACACCCTGCCAATAACCCTGAATCAGCCTTGTACCCAGGCCTGTGCAACACAGAGGCCAAGCTGATAACAACTGCATTTTGCTTTGTGTCCTTTCCAAGCCCAGAGCAAGTTGCCCTGCTGAGATCTGAGGGAAGGGTGGGTGGAGAGGCTGAGCTGTGTTCACCTGGGAGATATCATTCTTATCTGCTCTGTGAAGGGGGAGCTGAGCAAAGGAGCAGGGGGAACATGAGCACACCTTTGGCTCTTGGTTGTGGCAGCAGCACAGAACAGACACCAAAGTCTGTGCTGCTGGCCTCTAAAGCAGAAAAGCTTTCAGAGCCAGGCTGGTTGAGTTTACACACAATTGTCTGGTAGATTGATGGTGGCAAAATGTATTTTATTTATGCAGTTTAGATAGCTTTGGGCTCGGTACAAGGTGGCTCTGGCTTGCACATGATGAACACAGGAGGCCCAGGATCTTTTGAGTTCCCTGTTTTCTTGCCAATTCCTCCTGGTTTCCCAAGGAAATGGAGCAGCTTGCCCCTGCAGCATGGCCATGCATCTCGCTTGCCCTTGGAGATTGCACTGCTCCTCACAGGTACACAGCCAAGTGCCTGTCCCTGTCCTCCCACAAGCCCAGACTTTGCTGGGGAATGTCACTGGACTGGTTGTGCATCGTGTGGAGGTGACACTGAACGACCTACCTGTGCTTGGGTTTTGCCTGCAGGGCTTTGTAAGGCCAGGGGGTGCCAGTTTCTGCCAGGAATCTGGGGAGAGTGAGGAGATGAGCACAGTGCAGTATAAGGCAGCTACTACCACAAAGACATTTATCAGCTACTTCTCTGCAGACCTTTCACAACAGGCTTCTGCCTCTCCTCCCTCTCCTGGTTCCTTTCAGGGCCTATAGTTCAGCCTAGAAATAAATTATACAATATTTATAAAAAGAATTAAAAAATGGCCTTAGATGATGTGTAGTCCCAAATTCCCTTTTTATGCCAGGCACAGCCCAGGTGATAAATCCTGGGTTGCCCTCTTTATCTGACATACAGAAAGCTGCCATGGGGGAAAGGGCAGGGTCCTTCAGAACCGAGCACCTGCAGCTCTGCTGTTGTCAGGTTTCTGCAGCATTCTACCTGATTTGCATCTCTGGACAGACACCTGATCATCTGAAATGCTTCCTGAAATCCACTTAACTTACTTTTCTGTCAACTGAAGCAGGAAACTTGACTATCTCAAAGCAGCAGGCATAGATGATGATGTTACTGTTGTTATTGTTGTTGTTCACAGAATCACAGAATTTTTAGGTTGGAAGAGACCTTCAAGATCATCCAGTCCAACCCATGCTCTAACACCTCAACTAAACCATGGCACCCAGTGCCACATCCAGTCTTTTCTTAAACACATCCAGGGATGGTGACTCCACCATTTCCCAGGCAGGCCATTCCAATACTTTAAATACTTGTTATTATTATTTCTTCCACATCTGCAGCTGTTGCCCTCCCTCCCTCCCTGGGATGGGCTGAGTTAGCAGGGAGGAAGCTCCCTGTGGGCCTGGCTAACAGCAAAGGTGGGTCACTATTCCCCAGGGCTGTGTCCTCCAGGGAGACAATCAGGCACAACTGCACTTTTGGAACCTGTAACCACGAGAATCACGACACAGAGGCCACTGCTTTTGTGTTTCCGTTCATATCCAGGCTTTGGGTCTGTGTTGTGCTTCACAGGGAGCAGGGTCAGTGTGTCCTGCTGTCTGCTCCCCTGGAGCCAGGCTGGGGCTCCGGGGGAGGGCTGGCAGGGAGCAGGGCCTGCCCTGCTGACAGGGGACAGCAGGTGGCAGCAAGAAATCCAGGTCCCTTGGCTCGGAGCTCAGCACCGGGGCCAGTGAAATCTTAGACAAACTCTCTGAAGCAGACGTGCCACGGCTTTTGGTTCTTGCTCCAGGGCTGTTTGAGGTCATGGGATGCTGTCCTGCAGCTCTGCACTGGCTCACCCCCGAGGACCTGCCAAGAACGTGCAGAAGGACTCCCAGGTGCTTGAGTTTGGGCTCTCACTCACCAGAATGGGCAGCCCAGAATTTGCTGAGCTCTCTGGGAGTGAGGGGAGAGCCTGTGTAGGGCACAGCCAAGGGCAGCAAGCACATATGTGGCTGAACACAGCTGTGCTTTGGAGAGGGCAGTGTGGAAGATTACTTCTGCAGAAACCCATCCTTGACTTTGGAATCTCCTCTGGGTGACCAAGCTGGAAAACTCCATGTCTGAATCTCTCCTGCAATCTTACCAGCTCTGGGGTGTGAGCTAAGACACCTCCACAACCCTTTTCCTAAGAGCAGCATTGCAAAAGAGCCCCACTGGATAATCCAGAAACCTGGGTTTGATTCCACTTGTGTAAGCAATTCATCAGGCAAGAGGTGATATTTCATCCCTCCTCCTTGAGGGAGCTGGTGTGCTTCTGGACATGTGCAAATGCCTTTGATACTTCAATAATAATGGATAAATGGCAGCCTGGCTTAGGAAGAACAGATCTTGCAAGACAAGTGTGATTGCTTCCACTGGGGACAGCATGGAAAAGGATCCAACAGCCAAAGATGTGAGCAATGCTGCTCCTGAGGAGTAATAATTAAAGCAATTAAATGAGGCAGAGAAAGGCATGAAAAAGTGACTGCCACAGCAGCATAGCTGGAGCTCAGAGGGTCCCCCGTGGGGTGAGACATCTGCCTCAAACATTTGCCTGGGAGAGGGTGGGACTGGGTCCCATTCCCTTTCCTCCTGATTTTCCTCTGGGCTCTGCTTGTCCCACTTCCCACGCTGGGGGCATCAGGGACATAATGGCAGAGGTGGGGCTGTGTCTGTCTCCCAGGCTCCTGCCTGGCTGCTGGGTGGTGCCACTCCTGAGCCCTGCCCTGTGGGCTCTGTCTGGAGCTCAGCCCCACGCAGGGAGCAGCGAGCTCTGCCTGCCTGATGAGCTCTGGTGGCTTTTGCCAAGGAGGAGCCCGTTCTCAGATGGCCACCCCCTCTCACCAGGCACAAGGCAGGGGGTGAGAGCTGGCTTGGAAGGATGCTGAGACCACAGGGTGTGTGTAGGGGGGGCCTTCAGGGACTTTATTGCCACAAAACAAGTGGGAGATTCAAAAGGGAGACTGGGGTGGGAGGGAGAGGCTGTGGGCACACATTCCCATAATGATCAGCTGCAGAAGGAAGACACAGGTGAAGGAGAAGCCCTAACACTGGAGGAGGCTGCCTTGGGCCAAAGTCTTGATCCTGCCAGCCATGTGCTGTCAAGCTCTGGCTGTTCTCTGGACTCCCCAGTGTTATCTTCACTCCTGGGAGAGGGTGGGGGCAGCTTCAAACTTGGAGACAGTCCACGTCTACCCAGAGCAAAACACTTGTTTGATACCACATTAACCATGCAGGCTATTTTGGGAACTTCCCACCTTCTTTTTGGTTTCTGTCCTCATCACATGTAAGAAAAATTGGCTTTAGGTGGGGTTTCAGAACAGGAATGTTGCAACAGTCGTAGGGCAACTGTGTAGTAGTGCCTGTGGGAAAGCTGTTCTTTGCCCTCCCCTCCTGGTGTCAGCTGGGCTTGTTCCTGCCATGCTTTCCTTCTGGATTTGCTCCTTTTGGGTTTGCTCCTTTCTTTCAGGCTGGGGCACGTGTTTCCACGGGTCAGCCTAGAGCCAGAGGTCACAGCCTCTTGGGTGTTTAAACTCAGCCATGGATTTTGTAACACTTGTGGGGAGAAGAAGAACCAGCCTTGGTTTGGCATTTTTGGCAGCCCTGTGTCTCCAGACTGCGGGCTGCTCTCTGTGCTGACCCTGCTGCCTTGCTGGGGACAGGAGTAGACTGAAAACACAGGGCATCTGCTGGCATTCCCACTCCTACAGCTGTGTCAGGCACTGAACTCCATGGTTCTTGTCCTGCTGGCCTGGGAGAGACCTGGGGCTGGGATCTCAGCCTGTTCCATGGCAGGGCACCCCTGATCCTTGTGACATGGGGAGCACACAGCGTGGCCAGCTGTCCTTGGGCATGAAATTCTGCTGGATCCGTGTGATCAGATGGCAAAAGTGAGCCCCTGCCCTTTGAGCAGGGTAGAAACTCCAGCTGCCAGGCAGCTGGAGGAGCAGCCTGCTGAACACAGAGTGTGTGATAAGGCAGCACTTGCCCCCGGGCACCCTCCTTGGGCAAAGCCTTTGCCCAGAGCTGTTAGCCACCCTGCCTTAGGGTGAGCGAGCTGTGGCCCTTCACCCCCGGCCTCCCAGGTTTGCTGCCAGCTCTGCTCTCCTACTGAGGCAAAGTGCAAAGGCACCTCTTGCATCACTCCAGGGGGGTGAGGGCCAGGCAGGGCTGTCCCTGCCAGCAGCAGCAGCACTGCAGGCACCAGGCATGCACAGGAGGCTTTAAAGATCCACAGGCCTGCTCCCATCCAGCTCCCCACTGCCTGTAAATGAAAAACGGACTAGCTTTGAAGAATCAAAATACTCTGAGCAAATGGAGGCTGCTGCTTCCAGCTGAGATTTGTCTCCTCCAAGGGGAGGACAGTTTTCCTTTGAGACAGCTGAAATGTGTTCTTCATGAAAGGCCTGGCTCAGCTCTCAGTGGAAGCACTGGCATCTTGTGTCACCTGTTTGTAAGGCAGCTTTGAACTTAACTGTTTATGTAACCTATTAAAAATACATTAATGGGGCCTCTTATTCTTCCCTTCCCTGCCAAGGAGTTGGTCAGACACGGTTTCAGGTGAGCTCTGAGAGCTGGTTGGTGCAGAGGGGTCAGACATGGTAGCAGTTTCCAGACTCAGTGTGGGCTCTGCAGGAGCATCCCTGTGCCTGTGTGCTGCACACCTTCTCCCAGTGCTGGCACACACAGATCCCAGGCACAGCACCCTGTTCTTCAGAGAGCATCACATCTCTCCACCCCCTGGTTAATGGTTAGACCTACATTGCAGCAGCTGCCTCCCCGGCCCAGCTGTGGAACAAGTCATGGATTTTAAATATTGGATTTTCTGATCCTGCCCTTTGGACTTATTTTTGCTGGGGCTGTTGGTAAACTGTGTGCTTCTAAGTTCAGGCTGCTGTGAAATCCCCTCTGGACTGCTGCACCCCTGAGCAGCTACATTTTGGTCAGTTGTACAGGAGCAGTGTCTGATGGAAGCTGGCACAAATGGCTCAAGGCAGGAGGCTGATTTCAGCTCAGTTTGGTGTAGAATTGCCTCTCAAAGTGCTGGTGAGAAGGAGCCTGGCCTGTGGCAGTCTCAGATTCAGCCAGGCTTTGGAGCAGGGTTGTTGCCAAAGCTGGGTCAGAGCAGCTAAGGCTGGACCATTTGAAAGGATGGAAACCCCTCCACTCTGGGTCCATGTCCCAGGGCAACACCACCCTTCTGGGGAAGGAGCTTTTCCTAACACCCTGAACCAGCCAGGCTGACTTACCTCCTGGAAAGACTTCAGTTTCATCCTCCCTTTCAGCTGCCAAGTCACTGTAGACTTCTGCTAAATCACCTCTCCTCCTTCCCAATTAACCAAGCCAGCTGTCTCCACCTCTCCCTGTAGGCAATGTTCCCTGACCTCAACCAGCCTGCTAGTCCTCTCCAGCTTCCAGCAGATCCATGCTCATCCTAGAGGGGCTGTTCACACCCACCAAGTCCTGCTGAAAGGGAATGCTTAGAGCCAGGACATGCTGAAGTCAAGCTCAGAAAGGAGCTCCTTGTTGTGTCTGCTCCAGTGAGGCTTCAGGAGAAGCTGGTTTTGATGGATTTCTGAATGAGATGGGTCTGAGCCACCTGGCACATGCCCAGCACTGATAAGCAAGGCCTGCCTGTGCCCATCTCCTTGCAACACTGCAGCATCCTCCTGGCCACTCAGGGCTCAGGCTACTGCCTTGAACTGTCTCCTCAGCCCCATGGAGGAGCAACAGAGTTCAGGGACATCACCAGCACAAGGCTGGTATGTCCTGGGTTCTGGACTATTCAGAGCAGCAGGCACCTCTCCACTGGCTCCTGGGCACGGTCCACCCCTTCTGGAGTAAGTCCAAGGGGTTCAGCTGCTCCCAGATTCCAGAGGCAGTGTGGCTGGAACACAGGGGAGCTGTTGGAGTTGGCTTGCCCTGCCCAAGGCCAGCTCATCCATCTTCACCTTGCTGAAACAGCTCAATATGAATGGAGAGTCTAGTGCTTCCTTTAGATGGATAGCAGGGAGCAGAGGGACTTTGCAGGGTCATCTCAGGCACTTCAGCAGGACGTGGGCTCCAAACCTGAGCCTTTGTGGAGCGTTGGCCTCCCTCCTCTTTCTCCTTCTGTTGGGACTGAGATGTGCTGAGCAGCCCATTCCTGCCCAGAGCTACCTGGTGCCCACTGGTCACTCCTCTCAGAAGGATGGTGTCACATGCCTAAGGCTGCTCCTCCGAGGTCTGAAAGATTAGACTGGAAGTTTTATGGGTGGGAGATGTCCCAGGGCTGAGGTCAGAGACAGAAATGTAATGGCTGCTCTGCTCTGTTATACAATCCGCTGTTAAATAATCACTCGGGGTCACTGCGCCTGCCAGGCCACTGCAGCTGGCAGTGGGGCTGCTGGAAAAACAGGATCACTCTGCACTGGACAACAAGGAGAGGGAAAAGCAACAACACACTCCTGGGCAGTCACGTGCTCTGATCCATCCCAGCCTTTGGGGTTCCTCATTGCAAGGTGCTTTTCAGTGAGAGGCACTCGCAGAGACAGAGCCTGTTTGTAGGGTCTGGCAGTGGGGAGGTGAGGAAAGGCTGGTGTTTGCCTGTGGGATGCTGGGGCTTGAGGTGTGCGACCAGGGAACTGTGCCTGTCCCAGGGATGCTGGTTCTCCACTGAATCTGGGCAAGGTGGGCACCCAGCATCCATCCAGCACGGCTCTGTGCACCCCAGCCCACCCTCTGCATTTCCAAAAACTGCAGTGGAGCTGAGGCTGGGGCAGAGCTGTGGCCTGCCAGGAGCTGCTGAGCAGCACGCAGGGGTTGGGCCAGTGCCACAGTGCCAGGCTGTGCTGCCCACCTGGGGCTGACACCCACTGAACAGCGCTGTGTCAATGAGCTCAAAGGTGCTGCAGGAGAAAGCAGCCAGCCTGGACACTTGGAGGAGGTCAGGGAGCCTGTGGGAATGGCTACTGATGTCCTGTGCTGGCTGCACATCAGCAGCCACCCAAGGGAGCTGGGTGATTTTCCCTCAGAGATACAGGCCAAGGCCAGGGAAAGAAACCACGCTGGTGGGGGAAGCTCACAAAGCAAAGCTGGGAAGCAGCCACACTGCACTCAGAGCCTGAGCATCACTGTCCTGGGATTCCTGTCCTCCAGCACACACTTACAGCTAGCTAGCCTACTTCTGCTGGCTAATTTCTTCCTAATAAGGGGTTTTGGCAGGTGGCTGTGCTTCCCTGAGGATGAGGGAGAGCAGCTCAATGCAAGCAACAAGCTGGTGTGAGGCAGGGCGAGTTCCTTTTGGTTTAACTCAGAGGGTGGCTGTGAAATAGAAATGCTGGGGGGTGACCGGGTGGCACTGAGGAAGCTTGAGGTATCCCTTACTTGCATTTGCTGCCTGTGATCAGGGAGGCATTCTGGCTTAATGCAGCTGTTTTGTTATTTAATCCCACTTGATTTTCCTTTACACTTTCCCAAATGTTTTAAGCTATTCTTTGTTGTGCTCATCCACTTTTTAATCTGAGGTCAAATGATTGGATCTTAATCCCTGGATCTCAAACGAATTTGCCTTTTGGTTTCCAGCCCTCTGCTGCAGCCAGGCTTGCTGTCCCCTTTTCCTTCTCTCATTATTTCTCTATTTCTTGCAAGTTAACATTGCATGAAAAGAACAAAACTGGTGATATCCCCTTGATTAATATTTCCAAACAAATTTATGTTTTTCCTTGTGATGAGTCCCTGGAGCCTTTTTTGTCGAACTACCTAAATGGGATCATATCCAGTTCAATACTGTGCTTTTTGTGGCTGACTGGGTGCAGAGACAGCTGCTATGGAGAGATCATACAGGACAGCACCTAAATCCATTGGACAGTCTTCCTGGAGGAGAGGGGGCAGGACAGCCTCTGAATCAGATTCACAAATCCAAAGCTGACAGGATGCTGATCTCAGCCCCACCCTCTTTGCTAAAACTTGGTTTCTCATTTCATTGCAATTGCCCTGTGCTGCAAGTTCCTTGCTCAAATGTATGCAAAAAGTCTTGGAGGAAGATTAAATACGATTTTTCAACAGCATGTTCTGGATTTTATTGAGAAGAGATGAGCTCTAATTAAATTCACACATTAATCCAGCCAGATTAAATGGCACATTCTACTTTGTGTCCTTAGCTTGGCCCAGGGGCCAGACTGAACCTACAAACACAGACCACAGGACTGGTCTTGCCCTTCATGTCTAGACTCAGACCCAGACTTTGCTTCAATACCTGAGATGAGATGCAGACAGTTTCATTGGTGTGTTAAGGGTCACAACCTCCATCCAGGCCTGATTGGGAGCACAGGAGTGATCCCAGCCCTGCAGGGTGCTGCTGCCCCAGGTACCCTCCTGTAATCCCATGGTGGGGGAAGCTCAGGTCCCCCCCTCACCTGGCTTCCCTGGGTGCTGCCATCACTGGGTCTTACACCAGCTCCTGCTGGCAGCTACCCTGTCTCTGAGGTGCCCAAGTCCTTGGCCAGGCAGCCTGTGCTAGTCCAAACCTTCTCCTGAGCTGGGTACAGCGAGCTGTGAGCATGCAGCTTAATTACATCCAGACCCATCCTATCCTGACAGAGCCTCATCCAAGGGTGTGTGCACGACCCTGTGCTGGAGGGATTTGCCTTCCAGAAAGGGACAATGAGAGCTGCAGGTCAGATTCTGCTCTGGGAATTCAGCAGAACTCTCTTAAGCCCGGCTCATCTCTAGGCAGCCAGTCTGGACTTGCACAGAAAAGGAGCATGTGAAACCCTGGGAATAAACCACCTACTTCCTTGTGAGGACCTGTAAGTCTCACCCAGCAAGCCAGTCATGTAGCTGCAAAGGATGCAAATAAACTCTGCTGTGTAATTAGCACCCTTTGCATGCCAGGGCAATCACTCCTAACCCCCCCATGCAACCAGGAGCCAGGTCTGCCTGCACGGGGCTCAGTTCCAAACACCCTTCCCAGGTGTTTGTAAAGCTGCTCTGCTTCCCTCAAATCAGGATCACATGGTGATGCTTTGCCCCATGTGGGAGGACCTGGCTTGTGACATGAGAGATCAGTTATGCTGCAAGGACAAATATCCTTTTCTGAACCCCACAGCCAGTGCTGATGTGAGTGTTTGCTGGTAAATACCTACTAAGCTAAATCAGTCTGATTTTACTACATTAAAGAATGAAATGTCTACAGTGGTGTTTTTCCTGGTGAGACTCTGAACTGCCACTAAGGCCTCTGTGGTGGTGGGGCACCCTCCATCCCAAATGGTCCCTGGCAGCCTGACTTTTGCATTCTGCACCATGCAGACAAAGCACTGGCAGTACAGCTGAAACAGTCACTGATCATATGGGGACTCCTCCTCCCCTGAGCCTTGCTGTTTGTACCACAAAAACAGACACAGCTCTTGGAAGGAGGCTGTGTGACTTCAGGGGCTGCTGGCCTGATTGTCTCTGCAAGACATGGGTGTCACAGCGACAGCTGGAGCAATTCTTCATTTTCTAGGACAAGAAGTTTAGAAGACAGAATCTGGGGGTGTGGGAAAGCTCTTGGCTCTGTGGTGGCCTTGATGGCCTAAAAGGTCACTGGGAAATGACACCAAGGGGATCCAAACCCGAGAGGTGCTTCTCATTTTTAGGGATGCAGGGCTGGCCTCCAGGTGAGGCTGGAAGCAGCGTGCTGGCCCTGGGGTTTGCAGGCATACTGACACTCCAAGCAGCACTGCAGCCTTTGCAGGAGTCAGCATCTAAGCCAGACTTTAAAAACAGCCTCGTCTTGTGCTGTTGCATAAGAGTGAGATGGAAATCTCACTGTGTTTATACAGACTGAAATGACAGGACTCTGCTTGAGCAAACGCTTGCAATGAAAGCTTCAGCTGGCTATGGAGCTGCGCTTCCAGGAGCAGAAGAAAACCACTTAGCCATTTAGTCCTTTGAAGACTTCCATCACCCTGATAAGATGTAGATAAGGCAGGACAAAGGAGATGGCTTTCATGTGCCCCTGCAAGACTGTCACCTCCCTGGGTGGGCTGTGTCCCACCACCCCAGAGAGCCACAGAAGCCAGTGTGGCTCCTGAGCCTGCCCACTGCCCTTTCCCCGGCTGTGACACAGTCCCTCGATTTAAACCCTTAATCCTGGGAAGATTGTGCAATAGCTCCTTCAGGCTGAGAACGGATTATGCCCCTTTCAAAGGTATTTGGCACTCTGGCTGCACCGGGAGAGCCCAATCGACCGGCCCAGCCTCTCCTGCAAGAGCACCTGCAGGCAATTCTTGCAGCTGGTGCCTAGCAACTTGCTCTGAGCTGCTCTCACAGCTAAAATTCAATGCCATTTCTGCCTTCTTCCCCAGAGGAGCAGCTCCTGGGTCAACATCAGGGAAGCATGAGACGTTTCCCACTCACCTTGCTATAAATTAGTGGTATGGGCGGGGCTGCTTTCTCTCTCGAGCACGTGTCCCGCAGCCAGCTAAAAAGGCATTCCCGCTCAGCGTGTGGGACAGCTTCAGGAGATTAAGTAAAATGTTTTTTCCCCCCTCCTTCGCAATTTGCTTTCTGCTCCCAAACGCCGCTGCTTTCTCGGAGTTCTCTGCAGAAGAACCAGGCTTGGATTCATGCCGTGTCTCACCTTGGCTTTGCTTGGGTGAGCCCCAGGTGATGTGAACACGCACAGGTAGCTACAAGCTCGGGGCTGTGCTGAGCACTCTCTAATGATGCACAGCAACTTTGAGATCACCTGCGTGACAAATGAAGGCAGCCCTGAACCTGAGAGAGATGCCCTTGGGAAATGGCGAGCACCAGGGGGAAAAAAAAAAAAAAAAGCACAGGAAACCAAGATTGCCTGTTTACGGGGCTGAGATCTTTGCCGAGGTGGTGAGGCAAACATCAACCAGCCTGGGCAGGACCGAGCAGCGTGTTCCTGCGTGTGGGCAGGGCACAGGAATGAGTGCTGGGAAGAGCGAGCCAAAGGGAGGATCCAGCTGCAGAGTGGGCAGGGGCTCGGGGAGCAGCACATCCTCCAGCAGCTGCTGGCACTGAGCAGAGGGAGGAGCGCTCCAGCTGGAAGAGGTGGGAAGCTGTGAGTACGTGAAGTCCAAGAGTTGTAGGGTACGGTGTGCTACGGCAGCCTGGGTGTTTTTCAGAGAAAAGCAAGAGGAGGTGCCTTGTGGGGCATTTCCAAACTCCGCGAGGGCACGTGTTTGCCTCTGGGAACAAGCCCGAGGTCCAGACGGATTTCCCAGAGGGAGTCTGTTAGGACATCTCAGACTCGCCTTAGTGACACAGCTCCCGCGGTGGTGTCTGCTGGGAGAGCACTGCCTGCCCTGGCTGTTCCCAGCGCTGGCTCACCGCTGCACAGCTGACCTCTCCTTGCCTCCCCACTTTTACTCCTTGGGAAGCCCTGGGTGGTCCTAGCAACTGCAGCCAGAGGGCTGGAGGTGCCTTATTGCTGTGGACAGGGTGGTTTTCAGAAGAGCCACCTTTATCTCACAGCTGTCTGTCCTCAGCTCCTGACTGCCTGCGGCGCTGCACGGTCTGGAAGGAGGAGTGGGAATCTCCTGGTCACTAGTTTGGACTCCACAGCCCGAAGCAGATGAGGAGAGAGGTTGGTAAGCGCAGAAGCACCAATGGAGACGTCTCCAGCTCATCCCAGGACCCTCAGCCCTCCAAGGTGGGACATGGCTCTGTTCCCCAGCCCAGGAGTGGTGCTCAGCATGCTTCAGGTAGGTGTTCAGCCTAAGGATTTGTCATCACGCAGGTTACTTTCATCAAATCCAACTGCACTGCCCAGGCTAGCTGATGAGGATTGAGTAACACTTCACAGGGAAAGGCATAAAGGACACAAGTCTGAGTCAGCCTTTCCTCTGCCTGCACGGGTCAGGAACTGGCCAGTCCCCTGCCCTGCTGTGATGCCTGAAGGCCAGGAGATGTGGTGGTGGCTCTGTTTCCCTTCTAGCCACAGGGACAGCTCTCCAAGCAGCGTGGCTGAGCAGCCTTTGTCTCGCCACGTGGGTGACACTGGTGGTGTTGGCTGGCCCAGAGTGGGTTTGGGACAAGCTTGGGACAGCAGAGTTTTCAGTGCAGCATGGCCAAATCCAGGAGAAGATGCTGCCTGTAGTACAAAACTGTGACTTTGCTGGCTGAAGGGACTACGAGCCCACTGGTGTCCTTCTGCTCCAGCAATCCCTTCCTTCCCAGCACAGCCTGCCTGTGGTTTGCCCAGTTGTTCCCAAGCTCCTTGCAGGCCAAGTCCACAGGCAGCTTAAGCAGTTTCAGTCCTAACTTCTTTCCTAGCCTGGCCCAGAGGAATGTAGCTGGGAGTGCAGTGGGGATGGGGACCTTTGCCACCAGGAGAAGACATGTTGATAGCAAAATCCTCAGCTCAGAAAATGTCTCCTTCCTGCCTGCAGACATAAGGGGACAGCATTAAGGCTGAGCTTTCTGACCTCCAAGTTCTTGACTTCTGCTCTCACGTTACAGCAGCAGCAAATCCTGTTGCGTGGAGCAGAAATCTATCTGTCTGAACATGCACTATTTCAGACTCTTCTCTGTGTAAACTGTTCCAGCCTTGACCAGGAACAAGGCTGTTTACTAATAGCAGAGTTAGGAAACTTGTCTAGTACCGTGACATTTTTTCCCCCTTTTGTTTTAGTTTGCATATTGAGCTGCTGAAGCTTAAATTTGCCAGCTAACAGTGTTTCTAGCTTTGAACATGTTTTACTTCAAGCTGTTTCCCTTTGCCCAATTGCCTGAGTATGTGTGAAATAGCTCTGTGTACAGAGTGTGCTCTGCCTTCCTTCCAATGGAAAGATAGGTTTCCCTTCACCTGGTGTGAGAAGGACAGGCAGCAGCACACTCATTTTCACCAAATAAATAGAGGATATTGAACTGCAAAAGGCCAATGGCAGCATTTTTGGGTTTTTCCCCAGCATTCAAATGAATGCTTTTGTACAAAGGGGTTGGATCCTGCTTCCATTTTTGCTGATGTCAATCTGCAGTAATAAAGTTCTTTTACAGAACTGCATATTTTATTAATCCAGGCTTCATAACTAGAATCGAATGGATGATAACAGTTTGATCATTGTATCCTTCTGCAGTTCTCACTTGCTGTGATTGCAGCATCTTCTAGACATTTTAATTTCTTTTTCACGTGTTGTAGATATTCAACTTTCTGACACAAGGGCTGCCGGTGTAAGCACAGCAGCACTTTTATAGATGTGCACCCCTTATGTGCTACTTTGTTGGGAAAGGGAAGGAAGGTTTGGAAAGCAGTTTTAGGTGCTTCCGTGGTAGTTAGTCGGTTTTTACTTTGAAAATCTCTTCCGAGCTCTCCCTCCACCTCCGTTTTGGCAGAACCAGACTCTGTTTGCTTTCACGATTGCTGTCACTCACAAGCTGCCTCGCCAGGACCAAGTAAGTTAGCATAGCTAAAAACTGAGAAAAATGGTTTCTACAGAGAGCACTGCCACGCTGGAGTGGGGCTTTGCAAGCCTGTTGCTCACTTCACATGATGATTTATCGGGCATTGTGTTCTTCTAACAAGTGGCAAGGTCATACTGACCAATTTGCCTGTGAAGGTTTACGCAAGCTTTAGCAATAGGAAACCTGACAGACTTTAAAAACTTCGTGCAGTAAGGGCAGCTCACCTTCACAGCTGGCCTTTTAAAATGATGAAGCAAGGTCAGTTCGGACTGAGAGGAACAAGACTATTACAGACCCCAGGGAGAGCAGGAATGTTTGGTTCCTTGGAAACTTGTGTGGCTTGTTCTGATTGAGAGCTGCGTGTTTCCAGCCCCAGTGCAGCAGCAGTGCTGGAGTGAGGAGCTGGAGTTACGGCTGGAAATGCAGAGGGGTCCGGCTGCTCTCCTGGCTGTCCCCAGGGCCCAGCAGAGCTGGAAATGGGACAAGGGCCCAGCAGGGTGAGGGTGGAGGCGGACACCGGCACACGGGGGGCGGTCTGGCTGCCTGCTGCTCTACTCGAGCCAGCTGTGGCCGAGGGCGTGAGGGACCGCCGAGGGCGTGAGGGACCGCCGAGGGCGTGAGGGACCGCCGAGGGCGTGAGGGACCGCCGGGGGACGCGCGGCCTGAGGAGGTGTTTGGTGTGGCCTGGGGGCCCCCTCACCCTGAGCCCCGCACGCCCTGCTGCTCTCCGTGCCCCGCTGCTCCACGGCGGGGTGCTGTGAGGGAGGCACTCACCACACACCTCAGCCCGGGCAGCTGAGCGCGCCTGCATGTCTGGATCTCTGTGCGTGTGTGTCTGTGCGTCTGTCTGCCTCCCTGTCTCCCTCCCCAGCCCCACGTTGCCCTCAGGCCGCCGGGCCCCTCAGCGCTTCCCCGGCCCCTCAGCGTTTCCCCCTTCCCGCTGCAGCCCCGGGGGGCTCCGGCCCCGCCCCTCCCCGCGCGAGGCCCCGCCCCGCGCGCCGCCGGCGGGCGATAAAGGTCTCGCGGCGGAGCTCTGACGTCACGGGGAGTTAATTTTAAACCCGGACAAGATGGCGGCGAGGGACGCGGCGCGGCGCGCGGGCCCGGCCCGCCACCGGCCCGCCCCGGCAGGTAACGCGGCCTCACGGGCGGCGGCGGCACCGGCACCGGGGGGCGGCGGCTGGGCCGTGCCCGCGGGGCCGGCCCGGAACGCGAGGCCGGGCGGCCCGGCGGCGCCGCGCAGCGCCGGGGGAAAGGCCCCCCGTGTCTCCCCCCTCCTCAAAATGGCGTGGGCGGCCGCCCGCCCCCGAGGGGCGGCGGGGAAACCGCGGCAACGGCCCCTGCGCCCGGGCCGCCGCCGCCGCCGCTGCTCCTCGGCGGGGTCACCCCGCGTTCCCCGCTCTGCGGCCGGGGCCTCCCCCGCTGCGGTCGGCGGCCCGTGCCCGGAGCGGGGGCGGCCCGGGGGCCGCTGTCGGTGACCTTATTCCCCGCTGCGGTGCGGCCGGGCCTCACCGTGTGTGCCTCAGCCCCGTGAGGAGCGGGGGCCGCCGCCCGGAGCAGCCCGGGGGCCGCGGGGCGCCAGCGTTGCACGGTGCCGGGACCGGAGCCAGGTAGCCCGGAGGGCGCCGAGTTTCCCGGGGCCGCGTCCGCTTGCGGAGGGAGCAGCCCCGGGGAAGGAGGTGACCGAGCCCTGCCGGGCCGTCCCCCACATGGAGCTGGTGCGCTCCGCTGTCAGCGCTGCTCCTGCCTGTAATCTATCCCCTGGTGGGGATGGGACATGCCTTTGGCTGGGTGTTTAGCCTCGGGAGCGCTGGAGTCTGCGCACTGTGTTTCTTAAAGTCTGGTTATTTCTCGGGAACGGCTTAAAAAAAAGGCGGAGGGCTCGCTGGTAGCGGTCTCCTCTCTGCCGTACGCTCGGCGAGGGGGCACCTGGGCCTTGGGAGGGTTGTACGGACTCGAGCGCCGAGCTGCTGGATCATGTGAGGTTTTTTAGCACTGCACTGGAACACTGAACTATTTTAACATCTTTGTTGTGTAACTCTCACTTAATTTGGAAGCGGAGCGATTGGACTGGGCGCAATTAAACAAAACCTAGCAGATGCCGTGTGCCGCGATTGGTTTCAATTGCTTGATTTGCAAGCCAACTCGAGATAGGGAAATCTAGCTGCGCTGTAGACTGGGAGATACAGAATGACAACTCAGTGGGTTGATTTACAGGGAGGAAAAGCAGTGCTTCTGAGCAGCTGGAAAAGTTTGATTGTTTGGCAGCATTGCAATTTGAATAATTTAAAAGAGCCCAGAGATTGAAATTGAGGATATGATACTGCTTTACTGCTCAGAGACTGGTCTCTCTCCCTCCCAGCACTGCTCAGTTTTGTTTGATTTCAGTTTTGTGTGGTTTTGCCACTGTGTCGTTTAATAATCTCAAAGCATTGGATTGTTGCTTAGTTTTGTCAAGGTCATAAAAGTGCCAGCACACCTGTAATAAATGGCCTTTAATTAGCTGTGTCATCATTAGCAGTGGAAATGGGCACATGTCACTCTTAGTTGCTGCTGAACTTTAGTCATGGGACAACTTAGGTGATAGAGTCTGTGTGTACAGCTGTGAATGGTCCGTGCAGTGAAATAAAGCAGAGGGATAGGTTGGGATAGTTCAAGAGCAGCAGTGTAACAGGAGAGGCCATTAACTCCTCCTGTACCATTACTGAGCATTGCTTAACAGCTGTTACGTCCTAGCTTACCCTAAAATCAATAATTGTGTTACAGCACCTCCGCAAATAATAGCACTAGGTTTTTGTTTTTTTCAGATGGAGTTATTTTGAAAGCAAAGAGTGGAGTTGAGGAAACCTGTATTCTTTGCTTTTCACATTCCCTTGCCTGCAACTTAAAGAAAAGCTAGCAGAGAAGTAGCTGTAGCACAGAACAGTTTCACTTGGATTGTTGTAAAAGCATTCTTTCAAACGTGACAGTCTGTCCTGGTTCAGGAGGCCAGGCAGCTCTTGTTTGTGTTGGATGCCCAGGAATGCTTGAGCCACATCTTACAACAGTCCTAATACTTCTTAGGTACCTTGTGTCAACTGCAGTCCCTGTGGTTTGCTTAAGTATCAGTGATTAATATTTGCTTACTGACTGGAGCGAGGTGCTGTGATAGATGAGGAGTTGTTTTCCTTTCCTGCCATAATAATGAAAGGGACACTACCTCATGGTGGCCAGCCTGGCCAGGAGCAGCTCTGTGGGGGGAGAAGGGCTGGGGGTTTTCCTCCAGTGTAAGAGAAGAGCATTTATCTCCTGGTGGAGATAAATCATCATCACATCATCCCCAGCTTTTGAGTTTCCCGATTTCCAAGCCAGATGGAAATGCAGGTGGAAATTCCGTGTCCTTGTTAGTTTGGATGTGAACCACAGTGGTGTTGGTCTCCAGCACGATCACAGGCTTCACTTCAGCCCTGTAATAAAAGTAGTTTTAACTTTGTGCCTGTTGTTGGTAGACTGTTGTACATTTTGTCACAGTCCCTGGAAGTTTCAAGGACATTCCTAAGGAAAACTGCCAAATTTCAGTCAAATGTCACCTTACGTAAGTTAGGTTTGTTTTTGTTCTTGTATTGTTGTTACAAACAGACCCCATCCCTGGGATGGTTTTTGATATTCATGGCAGTCTTTGAATGGGAAGTTTTAAACTTTAAAGTCAGGCTGAGTGGTTGTCTTGTTTTTTAATTTACTTAATTTCTTTTTCTACTGTTGCTGCATGCTGTGCCTACAATGTGATCTGCGAGCTGCCTGAGTGCATTCTTTCAACTTTCTGCTAAAGGCTGCATTTACTTCTTAAACTTACTCCACTAGTAGATAGGATTTTAGGTTTTTTGTCTCTAACCTCACCTATCTAAGGTGAACAAGGCATAAAAACTATTTTCTAGCTTTCTGCATAGACAGATATGCTGTATTTGCCATTGGTCAACAACTGAAAATTTTCAGAAATACTTACTTGTGGTGGTTCTTTAGACTTTACTCTTGCTAAAGTATGATTTGGTTTCTTTTTAAAAACATTTTCAGCAGCCTGAACTTCCTGAGATGTCCTGGAGGAAAGGCAGAAGTAGCTTTCCTTGGTTTTGGAAGGTTGTTCTTGGTATGATACAAAGAGTTATTATCTCATCCTGTAGCTGAATTTAAGGTCATGGTGCTGTGCAGGGAGCTGATTTACGTGAATACATTTCTGGGGTTGGATTTGTGTCTGAAAGACCAGAACAAACAAATGAGCAAGTTTTAGCTATTTGTGCAAACATGGCTCACATTGATGTCTGCTCTTTCAGTTAGCTGCAAAGAAAGGACTGATAAGGAATAAGTGATGCCTTTTAGGATAAGGATTATAATCAAGGCATTTCTAGGAGCAAATTAATGCATAATAGGAACTTGTGTTCCAAGAGCATTGGTAACTGATTTGCCTGACCTTTTAGCTTCTGTTTATTTCTGAAATAATATATTCTATGTAGTGTTCATTTCCAGGAAAACATGATTTCATTGCTTGCCAGGCTTTTTGAAACACTTTGAACTTAAAAGTTGGAAGAGCTTTTGAAGTTCCTTCCTTCAACTCCCCAAGTTGATGTTTAACTGGAGTCCTTGCTCTGCAGCAGAGCAGGGAGCTCACTGTCCCCCTTTGTGTTTGGGAGGGAGCCCACATCCCTGTTCCAGGGCCATAATTATCTCTAGAGGATGTGTAAGCATGTGAACATCCTCCTAAAGTTATCTATTCAGTTTGTCTGGAATCTGTCACTGGGAATTTTGGCTGCTCCACGGGGATGTTACTCCTTGAAGTAACAAGACTGGTTTATATCTCATTTTAGTGTGAGAATAGTAGATCTTTGTGCCAAGTGTGATCTTTGAAGCTATATAACTATCTCCTTCAATTAACTAAACAGGAAAAAAAAAAGAGAAAAGCTATGCTAATTTTATTATGGTTAGTAGCTGACTTCTCTTTGAGGTTGGAAAAGCTTAGTTTGCCACCAAAGATGGCACTACTGAGCATCTAAGACAGTCCAGAAGAAGTTACATGAGTAAATGCAGGTAAGCTGGAAATTGGAATTCCTGTTTGATGCCCACTTGACGAACTTACAAGCAGGACAAATAGGAAATCAAGTATAAGGTGAAAGAGAAGTCCACTTGGGCCTTTACAGAAATGATTTATGAAAAAACAGCTTGCTCTTGTCTATCATGGAGGAGTAGGTGTGAGGACTGGCAAAAGTCTAAAACTGTGTCTTGTGTAAACTAAGTGTCTTTTGGGGAGAGATTTTTTGTTCACAGCTTGGTTACTTGGCCTCCATAAACACTCTGTGTGAGGGAAATTCTGATATGCTTTACTAGGAGGAGGGATGTTTCACCTAGTTTGTTGTTCGGTTTTTTTTTTGTCTAAATGTCTAATTTTCAGCTTTGTTTTCAGTGCAGATGATGAGCAAATGGTGATTGCACTTTCAGCCCTACACACTGGTGATTTTTACATGGCTAGGTGGGATTTGCCACTGCAGGTCATGGCAGGTTTCTCTTAAAGGACTGGAATAGAAGCCAAAACGTTGAAGATTTGAACTGATAAGATGTTGTCTGGTTGTGGACATGGAATGCAGAATGCAATTTCCAGCGAATTGATATTTGAGAGTCGAACTTAATTTGCTCTTACGCAGTTGTTGTTCCAGTGACATCAGAATCAGGTTCCAGTCTGTAGTTAGTGTCAAATTCTAAGGCATTTATTTTCCCACCGTCACCTCAGAGATAAGCATGTTGAACTTACAGGTTCTTATTGGTCTCAGTAAAATATTTGGAATGTCTTTTTGAGCAGTGTATTGGATAATGCATCCAGGATAACAAGGTGGCTTTTTTTTTTTTTTTACTTGGATTGAAAATTACAGAAACTCGTTGGAGAGCACGTATCAACTGCTTGTACTGACATGTTAGGACTGCTTTCCCTGTGTTGTGCATGCTTGGAAAAGTTGTTCTCACTTCTTATCTCCTCCAGCAGGGTGGTACTGCTGAGTGGAAGAATAAGTGCAGTTATTTTAGCTGTCTCTTTAAACCCAATCCTGCCTGCAAACTTGCTGTCTTTTTTCCCCTCCTCGACCTCTTCTGCATGAGAGGAAAGGTCTTCTGCCTTTTACTTGCAGGTGTTCATTTGCCTTGGTGTGTTCTACTTGGGGAACTGTAAACTTTTGGGAAGTAAAAGGTTCAATCTGTCAATCCTTTGCCTAATATGGGAATCGTCACAGCCCTGATTTCACTGGAGGAGCAGTCACTTGAAATATGTGAACTCCTAGGCATGGAGACAGAAGCTGGCTCTCCTTTAATGTATTGCTTAGACATAAAATAATAGTGAAAACGACTGCTGTAGAAAATGAGGTTAAGGCTCTTGATACCATCAAATCACTTTTTTAAAGCAAGAAGTCATCTTCCTTTTAAGAGAATTAAGTTTCTTAAATACTTTGTAATCCTGAACTAAGGAACTGTGTGTGTTAAGATTCTAAACATTGCTTTGAAGCTGCCCTCAAAGCAGTTAACACTTACCTTTCAGGGAGCAAAGTCTTAAGCTTGTCATTAGGATAGGAATGGAATGCACTTCAAAATTCTTAAAAGGAAATCTTTCTAACTGTTGGTGTGTCAGGCTTGTTGCTAATAAATAGTTTGGAAAAGTGCAGTAAGTAACAATTTTGAGGGTTAGGACATAGAACTGGAGTATTTTCTAAAGCTAATACTACTATAGAAATAGTTGCTGAAAACCTACGTGTTACGTGCTGAGATTTAAAAGGCAGAAAACCTTCCAAAATAAAATAATGCTGGTACAAACATTAAGAAATGCAACTTCTGCTTTTAAACTTAATTTTTTTTTCAATAGAAGAATGCACACGCTATGTATTGTGAACATTTAGTTAGCAAATGTGATTAAATGCTCGTAGAACCTTCAGATGCTGTGAGAGATCCTGCTTCTTTGAGAAGACCCTTGAAATGCAATTTGGTGCTTTTGAAGAGGTTGGAAGTTGGCTTGTAAAAGGCTGAGTATTATTCTTAGAGTCTTGTTCTAAGTACTTTGAGTCACAGACATATCACTGTGTCATTAATCAAATATCAAACTGAGCTGTTCTTTAGTCTAATCTCTTGTTGATTTATTTCTGTGGTGCATTAGGACTAGATGAAGCTTTTCTCAGCTTTGAAGGGGAGCACACTGCTATCTTTCTGTTTCAGTTCATTTTATAATCTTAGCCTTTTCTCCCCAGAGTTTACTCTCTGTACTGTAAGGAAAGATTTCATGGATCCACCACATGAGGATATTAAGTATGATCTGTAGGGGCTGCACTGTTGGTTGGACAGGAGTGCTGAAACATCCAGACTTTGTAGAGTTCTGTTTGCCTCTTTCTTTTTCACCCAAGTGAGGGTTGTATATTAAACCATTGTGGTCTCAGCATAAGGTAGTCCTGCAGAAAAGCAGTTTGACTGTGCAGATGTAGACAAGGTTGAGAACTTGATGTAAAGAGAAGTAGTAAGCAGCCCTCTCTGTGTTTGTTTTTGTTGGGATGATAAGTGTGGCTTGCCTTACACCTGAGGGTGCTGGCTTCTTTCAGTTCTATACCTCTGGGCTTGACTGGCCAGCAGCCATCAATGTACACATGACAATGGCATTTCCTGTCCCAGGAAAATGTGCTCGAAAATCAGAAAGGCTCCAGTTGTTGAGACTTGTTTTGTAGCAGTGGCTGATGTTTCTGTGGTAACAAGAGTCATGAGTGATGTTAAAAATCCTTAGGTAAGTGGGTGAGCCTTGAGCCCTTTGAACATAGGAAGGTGCTTGTATGGAGCTGAGCTGCTGAGGTGTGTGTTATAGTGTCCTTGGGACAACTTAAGTAGTGATTTTGAAACCAACGTTTTTCTAATGTACTCTGCAGTAGGCACAGCTCTGAGTGGGTGCAGTGTATTCAGTAGGTGTGTTCAAGGGATACTCCTCTAGTGCAGGAAGGACTCTGCCAAGCTTGAGCTCTTCCCTGTCACACATCCTGGCCTGTAACGCTGACAAGCTGCAACCTCCATTTGTAAAAGAAGGAAACCTTGTTCTTAAGTGAAGGTTAACAAATGTGTTGGCTACCCCAGCCTAAATCTGGACTTGCAGATAGAAACAAATCTTTGGCAACACACAATCAGATCCAGTTACAGCCCAGTTGTCTACCCATCTTTGCAGTGTTATCACATATCACCAAGTCAGTTCCTACATGAATATGCTTCTTAGCTGTACTTGTGAGTTTTGGGAGTCTGGAGAAATTCTCCAGCTGAGCTGGGTTGCAGTTACAGAGCTGAACTTTTCTTTTGGCACCAAGTGAAGCAGTTTGTGCCTCCCCCTCAGCGGTGCTGTTTCAGTGTGGCTGTTTCAGAGGCTGGAGCATGCAGAGCACATCCCTTGGTGTCCAAGATAAGTTGGTGCTGGACCTGGGGTGGCAGTGCCAGCAGAGAGGGCAGCAGCCCTGGACTGTTCAACAGCTGAACTGTGCCCTGCAGAGGGGCTACCTGGCTTTGCTGTCTGTCTGTCTGTCTTCAGTTCTAGTGCTTGTTGTTTGAGGTGATACAGTTTGTAGGAGAGTGCTTCTATTGGATTGCTTTTTCTGCTGCTTTGGCTTCTGTAGCTGACTCGACTCTGAGCAGCATTGGCTATGTGCAGAATTAGCAGGAAAGGCAGTGTGGTGCTGCATGGTGCTGGAAATGGGAAGGAGTGGGAGAGCCCCTGTGAGTGGGTGGTTAAGACTCAGCTGTGCTATTGAAACGGGCTTGAAGAGGCAGCGGGGAGAGGGGAGGAGGCAGTCACTGGCACTGTCCTGTTGGCAGAGTTAATGTACTTTGAGCTGCTGCCTTAACAAGGGATTTGTGTGTAGCAGCAGCAATGATGCCTGGCAGAGACTCAGGAGTTGTGGCAGTAGGTGTGGGGCTTTTAAGTGTATGGACTTGGGTACTGTATCAATTATTATGGGTTAATTGCAGGAAAGGGATATGGCAGCCCAGGCCTGTTTCTCTATGTGCTTAGCAGCAGGGACCCTAATGAAAACTATTTTTGTTGTAGTTGTGTGAGAAAAATCTCTTCCTTCAGTAGAGATAAAAGGAAGACATGCAAAATGTGATATTTTTCTTCTTTTTCTTTTTTGTTTCAGTTCTCTTTAACTGCACCCTGTGTGGAACTTTTTCCTGTTTTGATTCACATTGTTGATCTGGGTTTTAATTGTGTTGATGCATGTTGTGTTCCCCCTGTTGCACTTCCCTTCTGTCTGGTCGGTATCAGTGACCCTACCAGGCTGAGAAGGAGAAGAAATTTAACTATTCCCTGGAGTTGTCTGCAGGTAGTTAGTGTATCAGTTTTTCAAACTGTGATCTAGAGAAGACAGTTTTTAAAGAAACCTACACTCTCTCTGTATTGCCCTTTATTTGAAATTAAATATGGAATTCTGGAGTTCAGCGCTGGAAGAACTGGCTGGAAGGTTCTCTTAGCTGCAGGAACTGAAAGGGAGATGGGAAGCTGAGTGTGAACTGAGGAGAACTGAAAGATCACTTTTGGTCAGAAACTCCATTGAATTGCTAAGGTTGCAAAATACCTCTGAGATCAGAGTACAGCTGCTGTCCTGGTGGTGCTGTGTTCACCACTAGCAGCGTGTTCCCAAGTGCCACATCCACTTGTTTTTTGAACACTTCCAGGTGTGGTGATTCCACTGCTTCCTGGGCCAGCCTGTTCCAATGCCTGCCCACCCCTCCCATGAAGAAATGTTTCATAATGTCCAGCCTAAACCTTCCCTGGCACCATTTGAGGCCATTTCTTCTCATCCTGTCCCTTGTTACCTGGGGGAAGAGGCCACCCCCCACCTCACTACAGCCTCCTTTTAGGGAGTTGTAGAGAGTGTTAAGGTCACCCTGAGCCTCCTTTTCTCCAGGCTAAACTCCTGATCAGAGTTGTGCTGCAGCACCTCAGGGTCATTCTTGCAGTGAGGGACTCAAAGCTGAACCCAGTGCTTGAGGTGTGGCCCCCTCAGTGCTGAGCACAGGAGGTCGGTCACCACCCTCATCCTGTTGGCCTCACTGTAGCTGCCATTCAGTTTGCTAAAAGCAAAAAGGAAAAGTTTGAGCCTCTTTGGCTTCCTGTGTTTCCTTACATTGGTATTTGTGACTGACAGCTTGTTTGTGCTGGGAATGAGTAGGAGAGCTGACCCTTTGGCAAACCTTCCTGCACAGCCAGAGCAAGCACTCCCTTTGCTTTCTGCCCAGCTCCTCTGTGGCCCTGGTGCCAGTGCACCTCGGTGACTAAACCACCTCTGACTGGCACTCCAAAGACCAAACATGGGGTAATTGCAGTTGGCATCTCTCACTTTATTCTTTTCTCCCTATTCTTGCTCAAAATACCAGTTTAGGTTAGCTGCTCATTGTTTAAATTACTGGCTGTTGACATGAGGGTACATACAAGGTACATAAAACACAGTTATGGCCTAAACCAATTAGAAAATGCTGACTTTTGGAGCGAGCAACAACCTTAAATAAAATCACTCTGAAATACAAGCAGAAGTCTGCCTGGTTTAAATGTGTGTGGCCTGCAAGGATGCAGTCAGCTTTCAGTGTTCGTGAGGAGCTGTCACTTGCCATTTCCAGAGTTCGTGGTGAACTAGGGCATTGTCAGATCTGGAGTACTCTCCTTCCCATCCTCAGGAGCCTGCCTGATGGGTAAGAAAGGGGAGAAAAGGTGAGCAAGAGGCCTTTTAATGCTTTAATCTGCCCTTAGTGTTTTAATACAGCTTTCTTGGAGGAGGCTGGAAAAGTACTGGTGAATCTTACTGTGGGTAGAGATCCTGTTAGGTCCTTCAGTGAGTGTGCTATTAATAGCTGTGATTTTTGGGCAGAGGGGAAGAAGGATGAGAAGCATGCTTTGCCATTATCCTTACCCTGCACGATTTTTCTTGTAGCTGTGGAGAAAACAGCTTTCTCTACTAAATTCATAATGTGCTTTCTAAAAAGTGGTCCTTGTATATAAATATGTATATGTATTACTTACTGGGTTTGTACTGCTTATTGGCATTCTCTTACTTGAATTGCTTGAGAAGAGCTGAATTTGAGGATTGAGTTTTTTTGCTGCACATTTTCATTATATGAAAATTTTGTCCCTGTAAATGGAGAACACAAAATGCCAGCTTATCAGCATTTTGTGTAGGGGAGAGCTGCCTGCTCCTGCACGCCTGCAGACCATTCAGCAGAGAAGCAATTTAAGGCACTTAGGAGTAGACAAGCCTATTGTTTGATCAGTTGTGGTGCTTCAGAGGTATCTAGGTCATCAGAATATCTTCTTTTTTCCCCTTTCTTGGCAGAATTGTAGCTTCAGGTGCTCCTTGCTCCAGCTCACAGTTTATGTAACAGCTCTAGATATGTCCCTTTAACATCCCATTGCCCTGAGGGAACACAGAGAGTTAAATGTGGCTTTCCCCCTGTACCCTGCCCCTACCCCTCTGTCGGTCTTACTGGATGTCCAAACAAGTCTTTGGAACTTAGCTCATCAGTTCTATTTATAGCTGAAATATTTGAAACATTTAATTATTTCTGGCCTTAAAATGAGCCACTTGGCAGTCTTTGCTAGTCAGCAGTAAGAAAGCAGCGATGCATTGGGGTCTGTGACAGTCCCATAGTTCAGTGTGAGTTTATTGCATGGAGTAGGACTGCTGCAAAAAGTGGAGGACAATAATTTTGTGGCTTAAATCTAGTGATTTTTTTTTTTCCCCCCCCAGGAGATGTGTCCAAATAAGGTTTGAAGGTTAACATACTTTCTTTCTGTGCTCTGGAACTCACTTCACACATGCCTACACTTCCCTTCGTTCACTACACCAAAACAAGACATGTTTAAGCAGTTTCTCTCCAAGAAAAATTTCCTACGTGAAGCACTGAGAGAATGCCTTGCATTGAAATGCAGTGCAGCAGTTTCCTCATGATAAATTATTTTAAGCTCTTGATTCAAGCCATGAACTCCCTCAGGGTGGGGAGGTTGAACAAAAAATCAAGCAAGATGGCTGGAGCTTAGTGTAGCTCAATTCAGTTTGCTTTTCACCCTTCAGGTGATGCTGGGGGAGCCTGTCAAGCATCTGTGTTGAAATGTGAACAGGGGACTTGAACTGCTGTTGTGTGGAGGCAAATGTGTGATGCTGTAGAGCACTAGGGAAAAAATAGTTCAGGGATGCTGAAAGCTGGAGTGTCTAGGGGTGCTGGAAGTCTTTATTTGAAGTTGACTTCTAGCAAAGTGCAGGTTTCTGTGCAAGCCTTCTACCAACTAGAAGATTTATGGCCTTATACCTCTTAAACTCTTTGTGATAGAGCAAATGGAAGTACTGATGAGGGACAGCTACACTAATGAAAGTGGCTTAAAACTAAAAAGCAGAAGGGATTTAAATTTATTTTAAAATTTATTTTAATGTTCTGCTGCATTTGTGGGCAATTGTGTTCAACTCACTGTCCACAGAAGCAGTTACTCATTGTGATTCAGTGCTTGTTGATAAAAAACCTGTACTGTATCTAAAACCAACTGAGTTTAGCAATTAGTATGTGCTTTTTTTTTTTTTTAAATGAAAGGATGTGGATAATGTGTTCAAAGAGTTCAAGCTGTATTTAGGTTGAAATTTAAAGGTAACTGTGTTAGTACTTTCTGTCAATGAATGTGCTTAAAGGGAAGAACTTGCATTTAAAGCAGGCTGTCTCTTATTTTCATAGCATGCAGGTGTCTGACTGTTTTCACTCTCCTGTTCTTACACTGCAGGACAAGTAGGTCATCAGCTGCTGGCTGTGTGCTTAGGGGAAGCAGGAATTAGCTTTTCATTTCACCTCATGCTTTAAGAAATGGGCTATTTAGTGGGGTTTGTTCAGTTGAAATACTGTCTGCATCCACAAGAAGCTACTGTTCTCAAAATCTGGCTTAGTATTTCAACAAATGGTGCTTGTTCTGGGTACTTAGCTGGTGAGAATAAATAGCAGTCCTGCTGTAGTTGTTACTGAGTGGAGTGAGGAGTTTATAGGGAAACTGAGTGGTAGTGTCTTCCCTTGGCTATATTTGCTCCCATTCAAATCTGTCTGCTTCTGTGGCTTGCTGCACAATGTTGCTTCTCTTGCATCTCCCAGCCTGGTTGACTTGGGTTAGGAAGTGATTGTGTCAGTCTGCAAATCCATTTCCCACATTCCTGATGGAATGATTCAGGTTGGAAGAAGCCAAAATGACACGGGGACTGATTGGTGACCAGCCACAGTGGTAGGTGTGAATGGGTGGCAGACTTCAGGGGCAAGTCCAGTTGATGATCTTTTTGCATCAGCTCCAGACAGAGCAGCAGATATGACCTTAGTCTGGAGTCTCTTAGTTCAGTACTACAGAAACTTCAAAGGTCAGGGGAACATCTTGAAAATAAGAAAAATATAGCTGTGACTTTCTGGGCCTGCAGCACTGTGCTACAAATTCTAGTGCCATATGGTTTGACAGATGAGAACTCTTATGTCTGTGCTAAAAGCCTGAGGTTCAGACCTTCTGTGCACATGGGAATTTCCAACAGCATGGGGATCAACCCCATGAGTGGGTTGGGTGTCTTTAATCCTGTGGCAGGAGGCAGCCTTGCCTCTCTGTTGTGTATGCAGAACATGGAACATTCCTCTCAAACAACCTCTCCTTGTGTGAGTGTATTGGGTTGGTAGCTCCATTACTGGGGTGGAACTGGGCTTAGCAAAGTGTTAAAATGTACTGTAAAAAACAAACAAACCCCCCAAACCAACAGAGGTCTGTTGTTTTGGTTGCCTCTGTAGCAGAACTAAAATGTATTGTCATGGAGACCTATAAAGGGATGCTGCCATGAGCTGTGCCAGTCCAAAGTAGTGTCCAGCTGGTTAGGAAGACATCAGCATGGAAGTGGCCATTCTGTGAATGCCACCTCCTCTAAAGTTAGTACTCATCTCTTTTAGACTTGATTTGCTGGGACTGGACTGTTGCAAGAACCTAGAGCAGTCTGTGAGCTTTAGAACAAATCAGCTTAAATTCTGAGTTTTAAGTAGTACCCTGTGACTGTGCTGGGGCAGGTGAGGAATGGGGGACAGCCAAGGAACAGGGCTTTGAGTTCTGAATTGCATAAACTTCTGGCCTGAGCTGACCTGTCAGTGCTGTCAGCATGTTTATTTTATGAACTACCTTGAGAACTTTTGCTGTGCTTTTGCAGAAAACTGGACTGTGAAGGGGAGGGGTGCATCTTGTCCTGACCTTTTTTTCCCAGAGACTGCACTGAAAGTAATTCTTGGAAGCGTAATGTGAGCTTTCTGCCCATGAGACTGAAGCCTTCTAGAAAGGCTGCCTGAGATGGTGACTAGCCAGAGTGACAGGGTGAGCAGCCAGAAGGCAGGATAAAGGATCAGAAAAGGGTGTGACATCTGCCTGGGACACCTGGCAGGGTGGCATATGCTGATTGTACTGCTGGGACGAGCACTAGCACTTGTTCTGTGGTTAGCATGCTTGACCTGTGCAATGTCTGTCCTGGTAATTGCCAACTAGTTCAAAATCTTGAAAGGAGGGGTGTTCTCTGCCACTCAAGCATGAAGTTATCGAACCAGCTCTTCTGGATGGATCAAGTTGCTTCCACAGCTGTCAGCACTGTAGTTCTCCACCCTCTAAAGTGCTTGACTGATGGCCATGATGGTCTTTTCTGTAGGTAGGTTGGGAACTTTCAGATATGTTAGGCTGGTTAGTCAAGGGAAAAAAAAAAAAAGCCAACAAACCAACTTGACCCAGACCAACTGAAACCAAAGAAACCCAACTTGGTGCTCTGGACTTGACTTCCAATTTCTGCTGGTAAGTGAAATGTAGTAAGAGTTGAGTAAGGTCTGGGATGAATCTTCTGCTCCCTCTGAGCTAATGAGCTTCAGTGGTGCAGAATGCTGGTAGCAAGATGTGAGCTTTTGATGGGCATATTGTGTGTAAGCTCTTGGTAGTACTGTCTCCTTGTGATAGGGAGAATCTGCTTGTTTATAGCAGGCTGATGAAAAAGGGCCATTCCACTTGTTTGTTTGGAAATCTCCTTGGCCTGAAGAGGTTTTGTGTAGCTGTGCTCTGCACTGGCACAAGGATGAGGTCTGACAAGTTTTGATGACTTCCAGGTAGGACAGGATGGTTAATGTCAGGCTCCAAGTGAATGAAGAGAAGCTGCAGGTGTGGCATCAAACTGTTTTTCAGTCTGCCCTAGTTCACAGACCCAGTCCCTTACTGCAGCTGGAGTGAAGTGTGTATCTAAATAAAAGAATAGGAGGCTGTTTCAAGTCACCAAGTTACACTTGTTAACAGTGGCATGCCTTGAAGCAGAGGCTTTGGAACATTGTGTGAACATGTTTGCTAGAACACAGGCACCTCTTCTTGGAACTATCTGACTTCAATACTTTTATCAGTAGACTATTCCCTTTATGTTTCTAGGCTGTGATGCTGGAAGCTTTCTTTCTGACTGTCAAAATCTTCGTCCCTCCATACCTGGCTTATCATACCTCCCAAGTTTTCTGGCCTCCATAGGATCTGTATGGGGCAAAGCCTGTTTAGAAACTCTTTCAAAAAAGAGAAGAGGGCTTGTTTAATATCTGAGAATACGAGTGCTTTAGGCCAAGGTGAGAGACTTTCCTCTTTGCTGTTTGCTGTCCTGTTGACAGATTTTCTTTCAGAAGTCACTCCTTCCAGTTGTCAGGCCTGCCCTGCTGGTATAATCAGTTTTTTGGGCTGCTGTGTTAATCACTTTGAGTTAGGGTGATGCTGGGGACTGTTTTGCACACCCATTTGGATAATGTTGGTGTTTGTTCTAGCTGCTTATGATTTAAGCACTCCGGTGTACTTCCTGTTCAAAGCAAGTACCATGCAAGCTTAATATATTCAAACCAAATTTTTTCAAGATTTAATGCCACTGGGCTTTGGGGCAGCAAAAGATTTGATGCTTGGCAGTGGAAACATCCTCTGTCATTTTGCAATTAAAGAAGTGTTGTCAGAGGAGGGTAAGGAGACAATTGCTGGAGGAACTTTAGGGTCACCATGTTAGCAGTTTTCCAAGTCCATGGTAATAACTGCAGTGCCTCACTACTTCCACAGAACTGGAGCTCTCTTCACAAGACTTTTGCTGAGAATGGTACCTCACATGCAAAGTCTGGCAGGAATGACTTGGCAGGTTCTCTGCCATGAATGAAGGTGTGTGTTCCATGGTGCCTCATGGATGCATCCTGCAGGAGAAGAGCACTTCTTGTGGGCTGCTTCCACAGGAAATGTCTCTGTGAGAACACATCAAGGGATTGGGGGTGGCTGCTGCCTTGTCTTGGAAATGGAAACAGGACTAGAAGGACAGTGTACTGAAAATCACAAGTGATAATCCCAGATAAGTAACTGGTAGGAAGGTGCCTTTATCAGGTTTGTGCACATGGGCTTCCAATAGGACACGGCAAAATGTAAATTGGGAGTGGGAGGCAATTCTGTAGGCACAAAGAAGCTTTCCAGATGCTTGCTGGGAAAAGTGGAATGGTAGAGTTGATTTCTGCTGTGGGACAAACTTGAGCCTTGTGGTGCCTGAACAAGAGAGGAGACTTCAGCTTGGATAGGTTAGTTTGGTTTTCTTTTAGGCCTCTAATCCAGTTAACTCCTGAATTCTAGAAGTCAGGAAAGTAGGATATTGGTACAGGTGTAGTGTGTGTCTGAAGGGCTGTGTTGCCTTGTCATTCATTAGTGACTTTAATCTGAGGTACAGTTTTTTCAGCTACTGTTTTATCCTGAAAGGGTATTAATTCTTCAGTTGTGTAGAAAATAGTTCATTGTCTTGCAAACAGGGAATAGGTGTTCTGAAGTCTGTATTGGGACTTGAAACAATGTTGGAATTAGAGAGGAGCTTGTTCACCTATTTGTTATCCTGGGCTTCCATGCTAGATCCGTGGTTGTCTGGTACCTGTTGGCAAGCAAACCTGTTGAGAGAAAAGATTAATTTCCCCCAACACCCTTGCAGCAGTACAAGAAGGTTGTGATAGAAAAATGCCCTTTTTTGGTCCTCTTTGGAGCTTGAAAGTTTTTCAAAGTTTTGGAGTTTGAAAGAATTCATTTTTCTCCAGATAAAAGGCCCTTTACTTACGATGCCTTTAAAAGGGGTTTCGAAGCTGAAAATCAGGTTGGGTTTGTTGTTTTTTGTGATTCCTTAATACATAGAGAATGTCTGAAAGAGAGAAGTCCTGAAATACAGGCCAGACACAAAACTTATGAAAATGCACAAGGAGCTACTGTTGAGCTCTTTGTCTTCCAGAGAACATCACCCTTGCTGCTGGGAATGTAAACCCAGCTGAAGGCTTCACAATTTAAAAAAAAAAAAAAGTGTTTCTTGCCCTAAGCTGTGACTTACTAATGTGTTGTCACCTGTCAATTTGCAGGTAAGCTTTATGAAGAGGAAGAGGACGATGCCCTGCCAGACTCAGATGCCCTGCCAGACTCAGATGACGAGGTGGAACTGGATAAGCCACGTCCCATACAGATTGTCCTTGCTCATGAAGATGACCATAACTTTGAATTAGATGAATCAGCATTGGAAAAAATCTTGCTTCAGGAACATATTAAAGATCTTAACATAGTAGTCGTGTCTGTAGCAGGAGCTTTCCGCAAAGGAAAATCTTTTCTGCTGGACTTCATGCTTAGATATATGTATAACAGGGTGAGTAATTTGGATTTTTCCTGCAGGAACATAAAAAGTACTTTGGTATTTTAGTAATTTCTCTTGGTGTTTGTGAACTTGAGCATGAATACAGCAGGTGGAAATTTTCTGATATATCAAGGGAGGGGAAGTCAGCTGCTCTGCTGCCACACAGTGAAGGAGTGTGTTTAAGTGACAGTTTTTCAATGTACCCTCTCCTGCAGTTATCAAGGGAATTTATTGGTGTCCCAGTGTAAGTGGACACAAGAACCTGAGTAATGAAGTGTGATGGCCTTCTAGTTGAGCTTTGGGGAAGGGCTTTTCCAGGTGCTGACTTGGAGGAGCCTTGCTTTATCTCCTGAAGTCATATTGTAGCACTCACTTGCCCATTGTTGTAAAAGTCTTACCAGATAGCTGCTGGAGAGCTAAATCTGCTTAAACATGATGCATGGCAAAAAGGAGAAAGCTTCCTGTTTGCTGCTTGGAATGCATTTCTGAATGCAGTCCAGAAACTCTTAAAATCCTTTAAAATTATTGAATGATTAATGCCTGGTCCAAAATTTAATTTCTTCTTTTAGTTTGTAGCTTTTAGGCTAGCGTTGTCTCATGACTAGTGTGCTTTGAGCCCTTGGCTTATGTGGGGTCTTGTGTGAGCCATACACACCTGCTTGTCACAGGCTGTGGGGTGTTCCTTTCAGGCTGCTTTGTGAATATTGACAGGGCAGTGTTGTGTTGCCTTTTGAAGCTCTTAGAAACCCAGAACTGATGCCTTTTTTGGTCACTGTTCTTTGGAGCTAATTTGTGCTGGCTGGCTTGAGGGAAAATCAAGATGAGCTGTGCAGTTACAGGAAATATGGCAAATGAAGAGTTCCTTCTCTCCATCCCAGCAGTGCCTGCTATTGAGTTCCTCTCCCTCAGTTCCCAAGAGCTCTGGAAGAAAAACCCTGAGCATAGGGTGGGAAGAATACAAAGTAGCAAGCTGGACCTCCTAACTTCTTGAGGCTCTTTTAACCTAGGGGGAAAAAAAAAAAAGGTTTCATTTGATAGGAGTGGTGTTCAAAATCAACCAAACAATAAAACCCCCACCAGTCCCTGCAAACAAAGTAAAACACAAACTCCTGTGTACAATAATCTGAGCAAGATGCTGGGCTGGGTTGAGGCAGTGCAAGTTCCTTTTGAAAACACAAGGGCTGGGCTTTAAACAAATACTCTTAATTTTCAGATTGTGAAAGAAAACAAATGTTCATATAGCAAAACAGATTGCAATGCTGTTTCAGCCTTGTGTATCAGGCCTTTGTGTTTCCTTTATTGTGCACTTTTCTCAGTTTTCTATAAATGTCCTTCAAAAGAGCATTTGTTTCTCTTGCACTGAAGATGAAAGCAAGCTTGGCCATCTACTCTAACCACTTGTTTCTTACCAAGAGCAGAGAGATCTTACTCTCCACGTGCTGCTTCTGGCCAGGCATTTCCATGCTGAAGCTGTAATGCTTGCAGGCCCTTAGTTGAGCTGATCCAACTCACTGGTGCATCAGAAGACACTGCACTTTGCTGAATTGTTTTTCTGCCAGCTCAGTGACGTAAATTGGCTCAGGGAAGGGGTTTGACAAGCATCAGAACTGCTGCAACCTGATGGATGGGAGCTGGGGGTGATGGAGGATAAATGCAACGCCTCCTCTTTGGAGCGCTCTTTGAGTTGTATGAAGTCAAGTGATATCCTCTGCTTATCCAAATTTAGTGCAGGAGGAGAGATCTTGGTATAGTTTTGTAGTGCTTAGTCTGAGCTCTCCATCTTTAGTCAGGCTCAATTGCAAGTCTGTATTTTCTGTGAGCTAAATATTGCACAGAATACTAAAGTGTCTGCATTCAGTTCACGTCCCAACCAAGCAATTTTGGGATGTCCTTTTATGTGGGTATTAACATGCATAATGAAAAACTTGCCAAAAAACCCCTTCAGGATCTTGTTTTCTTAACTTAAACTGAGGGTCAGAGGAAGGGTCAGGTGCCAGCTGAAGTCACAGGTGGGATTTTGGCATGGCAGAGGTTGATCACTGGGCATTGTTTCAAGCACTGACCCTTAGTGCTATGATTGCTCTTTTGAAATGGAACAGCAGCAGTTGTATATTCAGCAAGCTCCTGCAAGGATCCTGTGGTCTTAAGCTTTAGTAAGAGCTGGGTGCAGCAACACCTGTAAGTTTAGATGTAAAAGTTTATTTTTTTACAGGAGTGTGACCTCCTCATTTTGAATTAATCCTCAGGATGTACTGTGTATTCATTCACTAAGCAAATAAAACTGCATTGGGCTTTTCCTTAATGTGGAATAAATTTAGAGAAATTGCCCTTTAGGTGACTGAGATAGAATTGTAGAGCAACTTCTAGCTTGATTTCAGGTAGGAGCCTTTTTTCCCTCCTCCCATCTCCTGAATATCTTTCAAGCCAACTTGATGGATGGAGACTTAAAATACTGAACTTCATCTAAGGAAAGATGTGGGTAGCAGGCTAGGAGTGTTTCAAAATAATGCAGAGGCCAGTCAGAGGCAGGCTTAAGTACATCATCCATAAGATAAAGCAACTTCAGGTGAAGTTGTGTGTGTTAGAATACCAAGGTTTCCTGTGATACAAATCACGTGTGAAATCAAATGAGGTTGTACCTAGTGCTCAGTGAGGGACTTGTCAAACTGTTTCTGTGGTTTTGATCTGATTTGTTACTAATAGGAATAATGACTGGACCAAAATGGGATAAAGTATTCTTGTATTAAAAAAAAAATTGGAACATTCTGAATAACAGATTTTTTTTGCAAAGTAAAAAGCTGCAGTCTGTTGATATGTACATGTGAAATATGATACAGCAGTGCCAAACTGTATCCTGGAGTGTGCTGCAGCACAAAGCAGGCTTGGAGCTTTCATTTCTAGAGTGGTCTTTGGAAACACAAGCATCTTCTGGGATAAAAAACTTAGTGTTTCTGGTAGATGTGTATGTGCCTATCAAAATAAACAAAAGGAGAAAAAAAACCCCAAAACAAGCAAACCCAAACAACTTACCTGTAAAGACCTGTAGAACTCTTGGCTTGCATACCTGTGTTCATTTTCTGAATTTTCCATCTGCTTATCTCACCTTTGATGCAAGTAGCAGAGTTGAATGGTGCACTGGTAGCATTTGGGAGAATGCTGGTGCAGAACTGCTGGATTGCCTGCATGCTGCTAGGCATGAGGAAAATGTGCAGGTTTTGTTCCCATCCTCCTTTAGAAATAAGCAGTTTCACTTAGTTGTTCCAAGTATTTTTATTCCATACAGTCCCTGGTTACTCATGTTGTGTTCTGAAGTGTGAAGAATTGTCTTGAGCTGTTATCTGAAAGCTGCCACTGTGGAGTCAGCAAGGTAGAGCCCAGAAGTGCATTGAGAAGCCTCCACTTGGACCTTCTCAGTGGACTCTTTCCTGGCTGGTAATCTACTCTGGGTAGTTCAAGGCAGATTCATTAGATGTCTTTTAGGCCAGCTTGCTGTGTTCTAGCCTGTGAAAGAAAGGAAATCCTACATGAAAGGAGTGGCAGGAGGACAACAGTTTAACTGATGAAGGGGCTACAGAAAAACCTATCAGAGTGAACCTTCCTTGGGGTGCCTGCTCATCCTCCTTACTTGCCAGTGCATGAACTACAGTTCTGGGTTGCCTGGGTTCTTGTGGGTGAGCTGCTGCTCTGCATTGCCTGTCCCTGAAAACCTCAATACAATTCCATCAGCCAGGAATGTTAGCTGTACTCACCTCTCAGAGAGCTTCTCAACTTTAGTATGGCTGGGTTGATATATCAAACTCTTAACCTGACCTTTTCTCTGTAACTGGCAAATGTAGATTGTAAATTGTCATTGTCTGGTCATTGTCTGTTCTCTGTGGCTTCTGCAAGATGGCCTTGGGAGTCTGGTACTGGCTCCTGTCAGTGCAGGACTCAAATGCTTCAGCAGCTGTGAGTGAGGGGAAGGGAGAGGGTTAAGTTAAGATCAGGTGTTCTGTCCCTTGCAGAGGTTTAGCTGTTCCTGAGTTGAAATGTCTGCTATTGTGTTTGAGCAGAGTTTTCTCAGCAGTGAGAGTGGAACTGGTGGACAAAACTGTGCTGTTCTCACTACCTCTGAGTGCTTGAGACTCAAACACTGTGCACATTTATTCTTCAGTGACTGGAAAGTTTTGCAGGCACCGAAATGCCGTGGTGCTGCTGTGTGGATGATCTCAAAACACAGCAGAGTAGCATTGGGTTTTAATATTCTGTGTAGTGCTGGCTCTGAGGGAAATGTAATAGCAGTGTGGAAGTCTGCTAAAACATAGCATGTTTTAAAAAAATAGAGATCTCCTCCTTGGTCTTACATAAGTTTTCCCTTTTGTTTTGTAGACTTCTCCTTGCTGGATAGGTGGAAACACAGAGCCACTGACGGGGTTTACATGGAGAGGTGGATGTGAGCGGGAAACCACTGGCATTCAGATCTGGAGTGAAGTGTTTGTAATTGATAAACCTAATGGAACAAAGGTGGGTGCAGGACTGACTTACCTTCATTTACTCAAGGTCTCCCTTGGAGGAGTTGTGGTCTTTTTACTTTGGTTATATGGTGGTTTTTGGGGTTTTGTTTTTTTGTTTTGTGGGTTTTTTTAAATAAAACAGAGAGGCTGTGGGTGCTCCATCCTGGGAGGTGCTCCTGGTCAGGTTCATTGGGGCTCCAAGCAACCTGGTCTAGTGGAAGGTGTCCCTGCCTTTGGCAGAGGGATTGGAATAAGATGATCTTTAGAGGTCCCTTTCAGCCTAAACTGTTTTTGTCATTCTAAAACTTAAATAGGATTTTTGCCTCTGTGTATGCTTTTAATGTCTGTTTGAACCCTGCTTGCTTTCCCTTGCACTGAGGAGCTGTGTAACAAATCTGTAAGCTGTGTATCAGTCTAAGGAGACAGATTGATTCTTAGAAACCAGCAGAAAAATTGAACAACAGTCTCATTCTGAGAGTACTTTGTTTTGGCAAAGTCTACTCCATGCAGGCTGATGGGTGGGTTATCCTGGCAATGTTATAATATAATGGCTCTAAATACCATCTACAGACAAATGCTGTGGCTGGAAGTACTTCAGTGTCTGGAAGCTGGTCCTTCCATATAACTTTAACAGGCAGTCTATAAAAAAGGATTAAGTCTAACAGTGGGGGGAAAAAAGCACCAACTTGATTCTTTTTTAACTCTTAAGTCAGTTGAACTGCAGAGTTAATTGGAGGTGCTTATGCCAAAACAAAGTGTTAATGCCATTAATAAATATTTACTCCACAACAGTGGTGGTGATCTTGAACTGTTTGTGTTCTGAACCATCAGTTTTAGGTTATTTAGATTTCATACCCTTTGCATTTGCAAAGGAAACATCTGATGCCCAATCTGTGGGACGTGGGTTTTAAAAATAGTGGCTTAGTGGTGTTTAACAAATTTCACAGCTAACCAAACATTTCTCTGGTTAAAAACCAGTTATGTTGTGTGAATCTGCTTATGCTTTGGGTACAAATCACTCACTTGGTCTTGCTTATCAGTGGAAAAGAGAAGGGAAGTGTCATAGATCACAAAGGTGGGAGTTGGACTTTTTTCATTAACATCACTTCCTTCCTTGTCATTCCAGCAGATAGTATCAATTATCTTGTTTCCTGCTGAAAATAATTATTTTAAGATAAATACATATTTATATATTCATAAGTAACCATCTTACTCATGGCTCTAATGAACTGTGCTAGATCTTCAGGTGAGGCTGCTGTTCTTCCAGTGAAGGAGAGCTGTCAGTTACTCTGCACAGCACCCCCAAGCAGGGTTGTTTCTGTGGGAGAAGGTAGCCAGGCAAGGCCAGGGACTTGAGGCTGATGCCAGGGCCCTCTGGCTGCTGCTTACTCAGCTGTGGGTGTGTGTAATCAGGTGTGCAGGGGGCTGGCTGAGGTTTCCTAGGCAGGCATGGGGCAGAGACTTGCCCTGCTTGAATCAGAGCTTACCCCAGTGGGCTGGAGTGTGAAAGGGCCCATGGTCTGGCTAACTGCTGCTGTTCTTTCAAACTCTGCAGGTTGCTGTACTACTCATGGATACCCAAGGTGCCTTTGATAGCCAATCCACTATCAAAGACTGTGCAACGGTTTTTGCCCTGAGCACCATGACTAGCTCTGTCCAGGTGAGAGAAAATCTGTGCTGGCAAATGGTGCCAGAACCCTCTGTCCTGAATGTGCAAAGAACAGCTCTTGAGCCACACTTGAAAAGTTCACCTGCATATCTTCCTCCAGCTCTGATTTAAAATTCCAGACTTTGTTCTTGTTTTAGGTGTAGTACATAAAGTACCCAGGTTGCTCAGTGGAATCAAGGTTATGCAAGGCCAGGCTGAGTTAAATTGCTGACAGAACTGGGAAATCCCTTTTTCCCCCCAGGATGTCAAAGTAGCAAGTGCTTCTTTACAGATGTGTTACAGAATCTTTTTTAAGGCTGTAGATGCAGTTTGGGGTGACATTATGCTGTGATCAGCCAAACTTAAAATTGCTGCTTCTGTTGAAGTGTCAGTTGAACTCCTGACAATTGTGCTATACTCAAAACTACTTCTGAGCTTGTGCCTTAGAAGTGTCAAAAGCAAGCAGGTTTTTGAGGGCTGACAAGTGGCTTTCTTCAGACATGCCACCACCTAGAAGGAACAGGAGCATGTAGAACACTACTTCTGTCCTGTGGAGTTGGCTCTGCTGGATCCTTTTTGAATAAGGAGGTGACTTTTGTTTGAGATGTGTGCTGTGACACCTTTCTACTTGCTGACTTTTGGGTAGTTAGAGATTTTCTGAAGAGAGCAAAAATATTCAGTGTGTGAAAAAGCCTGTATGAATGTAAGACAGTGGTTTCATGTGACACTGTCATTCTCTGACTGTCTCTTGCAGGTATACAACTTGTCTCAGAATATTCAGGAAGATGACCTTCAACATTTGCAGGTAGGAATATGATGAATTCATGTTAAACTGCTTCTGAACTGATAGCCTGGACAGTGTTCTAGAAGTTACTATTCATGTAGCTGACTTGGGAGCTGTTTACTGCTTCATGTCAAACACTGAATTTGGCCTGATAGTAAAACTGGTACAGTCTGTAAAAACTGTGTTTGCATTAACTCCTTGCTGCTTCTGCTGTGCCAATGGAGAGGTAAAATAGTACAGCCTTCTAATCTGGCTGATTCTTTTAACCTCTGTTCTCTGCATTGCAAGTTCTGAAATTCCTGACAAAATGAGAAAGGAAAATGATTTATGGAAGTAATTAATGGTGAAATTCTAATGTTTCACTTTTTTCCTAAAATAGAAAAATGGATGTTATTTCATAACCAGTTTGTAAGGAAGTGCTGGAGTTTGGGTCAGGCCAGAAAGAGTCTTCTTCCCAGAAGCCATCTCTGCAGAGTTTTATTTCTGCTTAGAAATAAAAGCCAGGAGAATGTTGTCTTCTCTTCCCCATGGGGTTTTTATCCTCTTAATGGAACATCGTGGCCAAAGGCCACTGAATTCTGAATTCATGTGAATGGAGCAAGAACCTTATCTCCTTAACTTAAAACCTGTAGCTTTAGAGAATAGCTTGTGTTTTACCAAATGCCAAGGCCATGACCTTGTCACAGCTTAAAACAGTTCTGTGCTTCAGTCTTCAGTGCTACAACAGACTGGCTGCCAATGCTGGAAGTAGAAGAGCATTAACTAAAAGTGCTCTTGGGAAGCTCAATTAACAGGGTTGTATCACTGGGCCAACACCCCTCCCACTCCAAAAAATCCCAACCCAAGCACTGAAAACAAACAAATCTGTAGGTAATTATTTGAAAGCCAAGCTTCCCTTGAGACTTTGGTCCTTTAACAACCTGGGTGTAATCTGAATAAAACAAATCTATTTCTCTTCTACTGGAGGGTGAGATTTGAGGGAAGGAAGGGAAGAGAGGGATGATAAATAGAAGCACTGGCTAGGGGACACCCATGCATTTAAAGCTGCATGGGAAGGGAATCATGGTCTGAGGGAAGGAAATTCCAAATTTCTGTTTTAACAGGAATGTATGAAATTGTGAAACACTGTTAGTCTCTGACTGCCTTTTGCATTTAGCAGGGAAATCAATGAGGTAAAAAGAGTTTGGGTCAAAGAAACCAGACTCTTGTGGGGTGCTTGGCCACTTCACAGCTGCTTTTGCTCAGGGTGACAAGGCCTTGGAAGTTAAGCTCTGTTAAATTAATCTTATAAGTTCCCAGGTGCTCTTGTGATCAACACTTTCCCTTGAGCCATAATTCACCTGAGATGCTCCAGGAGTTAATTCAATGCAGAATAATGATTGCCTGGTCCTGGAGAATTCTGATGTGCTTCCATCACCTCCAATACCTGTGAGGAGGCTGACATGGACCCTAATTCCTGTTCTTGGAATTCAGCACTCAGGCCAGCAAGGAGTGCTGCTGCTGGTGTTAAAGGTGGTGAAAGCAGTGAGAGGAAGACAGCTGATGCTTGCCTTTGTACTGGAGGGAAGGAACAATTGTGAGGGAAGGTCACGGGCTGAGGCAGAGATCTGAGAAGCTGCTGAACTTGGCTTGTGTTTAAATGTCTGATCTATTGGCTAGAGCCAAGTTCCCTGGGATTTCCAGGAATAAACCTTTTGTGGGAAGTAAGGGGCAAATGTTAGACAGGCTTACCTCCTTAGCCTAGGAAGCAAGTGAGAAATGCAGCCAGCTCTTCTCTGAGAATAACCCACAAGCCACCCACTGAAAACTGCAGTGTGTTGACAGTTCAGGAATGGCACTGGGAAGCCTGTGGGAATCATGTCTCCTACCTGAGTCTTACTGAGGGTTGGTATACTCATTATTGAGGTTTGTTTGCCATTCTCGACCTATAGTAAAGTACAGGATTGAGTGCTTTTATTTTTTTTAGTAGCATGATAGAATATTTCACAGCAGAGAAAGGTGTTTTGTATGTGGCACACCCTTACACTGCTCTTTCTCTCAGTTGTTTACAGAATATGGAAGACTAGCTATGGAAGAAATTTATCAAAAGCCGTTTCAGGTAACTGTGTTAAATGGATTTAAGGTGTTGAATTGTGTAGAAAATGAGCTCAGGTTCATTTCTGAAGAGAAATTAGTTGGGCTGAAGGTAACCAGTTCTTTGCAAGACTAATTTTCCTTCACTGTTGCCATATGGCTTTGCAAAAACCCAGTGGAAAAATGCTGAAGAGGATCACATTTTGTGCAAATAGAGCTTTGTGCCTGAGTTGGAAGGCATAAAAGGAATCAAAATGTCAAGTGATGTGCAGGTGTTAAGGAGAAAAATTTTGTGCTGCCTTCTTATTTATTACTCTGAGACATGGTTGGTCTTTGCTGGTGGTAGATGGTTCTGAGAAAAAGGTCCTGTTTGGTTTTTTGTTTAGGTGATTTTTTTTAAACAAGCAAACACTTGCACCACAGAACTACAAAGCTGCTTCATTTAGAGCAGCCAGATATACCAAAAAGCTTCCATAGTATCTTTGCCTGTAATCTATAATATATTTCGTTTTAGAGCAGCCAAATACTTAAAAGAATCACACATATGATAGAATTTTTGACCTTAGGAATGATGCAAACCATTCACTGCTGTTGTTCTTCCTGTTGCAGACACTAATGTTCTTAATTAGAGATTGGAGTTACCCATATGAGCATGCATATGGCTTGGAAGGAGGGAAAAAGTTCCTGGAGAAAAGATTGCAGGTAAGTTATCCTCAGTAGTCCTGCTCTGATCTTGGAAGTGACACTGTCAAGGCAGTGATGCACCATGAGCTGGCTCCTTGTGCTAATAAAATACATTTGTGGAGTTTCCACTTATAGCAAAAGTCTACATTATTAGGTTCAGGAATAAAGGCTTAAACACACTCCTGTGCTCTTCCTGCTTTTAAGATGATGGTTAATCTTGATTGCAGTGCTGTAAAACTGCAATCAGTAGATTGCAGTAGTAGTTCTGCAATCAGAACTGGTAGCAGTTCTTACTGCCTTTTTTTTTTCTTTTTTTTTTTTTTCCCTTCAGGTTAAGCAGAACCAACATGAAGAGCTACAGAATGTAAGGAAGCATATTCACTCCTGTTTCAGTAATCTTGGGTGTTTCCTGTTGCCCCACCCTGGTCTTAAAGTTGCAACAAATCCAAATTTTGATGGGAGATTGAATGGTAGGAAGCTTTTCATTTTGTGTTTCTTGATTCGGATCACTGAGTTTGTTTTCTTATGTGATGGAAGTTAAGCACTGTAGTGGTTAGCTATTGAAATGCCTGACTGGAAAATGTGAGGCTAAAAGGTGAAGCTGCAGGATTTAGAAATGTGCATTGTGTGCTCTTTTTGGTGATTTAAAAGTAGAGGAATTAAGCAGGCAGAGGGAATGGGTATCTTTGTGTCTAGCTGTTGGTTGTAATCTGATAACTTGAGACATGCTTAAAGGTCATTAAATAGAGATTCCAAAGATAACTGAGGGCTCCAGAAGGCAGAATTCCCAAGATGAAAGATTTTACTTTCTGGAAAGGCTTTTCTCTAAGAACTTGCAAAGATTGAAAGGACAGTGGAACCTTGTTCTCCCAGTCTGAAGTGAAGATTGGTAGATGAAGAGTAGGTAGCACTTACTAAAGCTATATTATGTGTGTAAGCCTTTAAATACCTGAAAAATGCAGTCCAGAGTCGTGACACTGTGGATTTAGAAGGATTGTGGGCTATCAGTGTTCCTTTAGGAGATACAGGATTAAAAACTAACCACTTTTTTTTCCCTGGAATTGATTGAATTTTACTAGATATAGATGAGGATTTTAAGAATGAGCTGCGGAATTTGGTGCCGTTACTGCTTGCCCCTGAAAACTTGGTAGAAAAAGAGATTAGTGGATCCAAGGTGACCTGTAGAGATCTTGTAGAATACTTCAAGGTAAGCAAACTCATACTAATTATTTCTGCTAATAGCTTAAAAAACAGTATTCTAATTTTAGGCCGTGTTGTTCCCAGAGAAGATAAGATATCTAGGCTGACACTCGCTGATCAGCTCACTTTTATTTTCATTATATTACTCTGACTTTCCAGAACTGGCACACTAACAGCACAGCTCTTTGCAAGCAACTGTTTGCAAAATTTGTGGGCTGGTGCCTTTTATTTTCCTCTCTTTGAATAGGCTGAAATAGCTCAAGCTTTATTAGATATTTTTTCATACTTTGAAATCACAGTTGTGGGATTTTTTTTGGTTTGTTTGTTTTAGTTATTTTTAATTGAAGTAGGTCTAATGTAGTTTTTACAGATAGAAAAACAGCTCCTAAACTGCTAGGTGTGCAATGAAAATTGCAGGTACCCTCCTCTGGATTTTTAACATGCAAGGAAGGTGCTTTCTCTAACACTTGCATGTGTGTAGCACCACTATGCTCTGAAATATTTATGCCTGATACTCACAGCTGTTAGCCTTGAGCTTTTTTGGTATCATGGTGACACCAGCAGAAATGTGATAACATAATCTCTACATCACCAGGGATTGGTCTGATGTGTGTAGCCTTTTTATATTTTTTGTTTTGTTTTGTTTTTGAATTGGAATGACTTAGACAGTTGGCTTGATAAGAATGATGTCACTGTCTCCTAAAGACAGGAATTTTGCATTGCTACTTTTGAGGTAGAAAAGTTAGGCTGATGTTAAGAAACAAACTGTGCAGTGAAGGAATCGGAGACCAGAGCTCCTTCAACTTCCCTTGTGAAAGAAAACAACTTTTTTAAAGGAAAGACGTGGTATGGGATGCAGAAGTGATGGCTGTTCTGACAGCTGTAAAATCAACAATTGTAAAATCAACACAGGAGCTCAGAGGTTCAGGCTTTTTTGTTACTTTTTGCTTTAGTTTTTCTCCAGTAGGACCCACTCAGGCACAGTGCATGTTCAGCAGCAGTTTAGAAAGGACTTAATCCTAAAAACCCAGGTGTCAAACCTCTACTGGAGAGCTGATGCACATCCTGTATCCAGTTGGGGTGCTGCAGAAGTGCCATGCTTATGTAACTAAAGAGGGCTGCTCCCTTGGGGCTGTGCATCTGAAGCTGGGATTGTGAGGCCTGAGTTGGAAACTGTAGGGCTTTCACTTGGAGGAAATAGCTACAGAAGCAAGGAGGGTGTCAGGGGAGCAGAGTCCTGTATAGAACTCCATATGTTTTTGTAGGTTGTTCTACAACCTAGAGCACTGAGTACATGGGGGACCCTGATAACCTTGATCTCTCCTCCCCTGGTGCAAAAAACTCCTCAGGAAGGCAGCAGTGGTGTGAAGGGAGTGAAGATAGATCCCCCTCCTCAAGGGCCTTGCTGGTGTCACTTGCACAGCTTGCCCAAAGCACTGGGGTGGCTGCTGTGCCCTGGGAGCCCTGGGGAAAGAAAGGACACCTGAGGATGAGTGGGGTGGGGCACAGTGGGATGGGCTGCCTGCTCAGCTTCTGCAAATGTTCTGTCTGCATTTAATGCCTTGATCTGGTTTCTTTCCCTCCTACACTTCAGTAGATCAAGGCACGTGGGGGAATGTTAAGTGTTGGTTCTCCCAGCACTGGGGTGAGTTTGGGCAGAGCTCTTGCCAGAAAGGCTGGGATAGTAATCTCCACTCTTGTTGTGGGGGAAGATTCCCTGTTTAGCAAAGACCTTGTGTGTTTGAGGCAGCAGAAACCTGCTGACAAACCTGTCACTTCTTGAGACTGTGGTGGTGTCTCCTCAGGGTGCTCTGCTGCCCTGCTGGGCCCCAGTCTCAGGAAAGAGAAGGTGAAAAAAATGCCAGACTTTTATGAAGAAAAATGCATCATTTAGTATTTAGCACTATTACAAAGAAATAATCTGAGCTCTACCATTGTATCATCCCTCATTTCTTATTCTCCTTAAACATAAATGTTTAGAAAAATAAACCTTTTTTTTTTTCTCCTTCCCATGTAGGCTTACATTAAAATCTATCAAGGAGAGGAGCTACCTCATCCGAAATCTATGCTGCAGGTATTTTATTTTATTTTATTTTATTTTATTTTATTTTCTTTCAAATCTGGTTAGGTGATGTGTACTTCATAAGATCTCTGCAACTGAAGAATCATGACTGCTGTGGGTCTGATGCTCCCCCACACAGCTGTAGTTCCTGAAGGATCTGTGTGCTTTGAAAGCCACCTGAGCTGTGATGGTTGGGTACTTTTCCCTCCACTTCATCAACCAAATAAAATTAAACCAAGGAAATGGAGCAGAGGTCTGGCTGGTTGGTTGGTTGGGTTTTTCAGCTGCTTCACTCTCTAAGTATGAGTTTCCTGTAACTTGCTGTTTGGCTGGGAGATCCAGAAAATGACATCTTACACCTTTAACTACAATAATTGTCCCTGACATGACACAGGTAGAAAATAAATCCTAAATTCTTAACAAACTTGACAATTACGATTGACACCAAAACTACATCTGTAATGCAGAAATAATACCAGCTTCCTTCTTTCCTCTTAGGTAGTGGAAGTAATCCAGTACCAGGATTAAAATATAATTGTTTAGTGACCCTTATGTGCTCGTTAACAGTAGAGCACTGAGAAGAGTTTGCTCATGGTGAAAAGCAGCCTGTCCAAGCAAGCTGAGGTTTGTTTGCAGCTGTGTTAGAAAGCTGAAGAAAGGCAGCACCGTGTTTTAATGTTTATTGCTAAACTTCACTTTACTTTTGTGTGGCCTTTCCCTGGCCATCAGGAGCTGTGAAGGTGTTGGAGGGTGTGTAAAACCTGGGAGTGCTGGGAATGACACAGGCTGCTCCGTGTTTTCCAGGCGACAGCTGAGGCGAACAACCTCGCTGCTGTGGCAGGAGCTAAAGACTTGTACAGCAAAGGCATGGAGCAGGTATGATGGCACCACCTTTCCTCAACACCTGCATGCAGCTGCAGGCCTGCAGCTTCCCTCTTGTCCTCTCTCTGTCAGCACTTGGGTGGGGGAAGGTAGCTCAGGGCCAGGAGTTGGGTGTTTTCTGCAGCCTGCTCTGAGCTGGGTGTGTTGTTGGAAACACGCTGGTGGTGTCTGATGAGAGGGATGATCTGAAGAGCAGGATGCTCTTTGGGACACGTGGTTTATTGGTTGTGGGAAGGCAGCCTGACTGGGGAAGAGTCCATCAGTCTAAGGGGACAGGGATCCAGGAGCAAGTAAGAGAGCAAGAGAGCAAGAGGGCTGATTTACCTGTTCCATTCCATTTTAACCCTTTCTATCGTGAATATTCTAATGAGCATCAACCAATCACCTCAAGATACAAAACCTACAGAATCTACATACAGCCTATGGGAACTACAACATTACAATACTACTCTGCATACCAAAATCCTGAAAAACCACCTTATCCCTGCTACCTGAGAAGGTCCAACCCTTTATTCATCCTTTTATCTTGGCAGGGGTGTCACTGACTCACCCAGCCCAGTCTTTTCAGCTGGTTTAATCACTCTCTTCCTGCCCAGCACCTTACAGTTCAAATTTTGCTTTCAATTCCATCTCTTTTGTAGGTTCCATACTCTTAGAATCTCTCACTAATAAACTATCTCTGCAAGGTCCTCCTGCTTCCTCCTCTCCAACAGTGTGTGATGCTGGGGAGGTATGAGAATGGGTGTGTTTGCAGGATTGCCACCCACTTTGTTAGTTCCCTGTACAGCTCCTGACAGGCATCTCAGAATCCTGTGACATGAAATGCTCAAGCAGGTGAGCAGACAGTTGTTGTGTCAGGCTTGCACAGTGGTGGAATTCCAGCTCTGCTTCTGAATGGTGGCCATTCATGAGCTGTGAAATGCAAGGATTGGAGTGACTCAAAAATTTAAACAAACCCCTTGCAATACAAGAATTGCTTGGAAAAACCTGTGTATGTGATTTCCCACTTGCTGCTTCTCTTGAAGATGGTGAGCCTGTAGGATTCTAAGCAGAATGCTGGATGGATTTCATACTTTAATGTAGGGGCAGGCAAGGTTTTATCACAGGAAATTCTGAAAATCATTACATGGTAAAGCTTAACAGGACTGGGCTTATTGTGAAACTGTACAACCAGAAAGACCAGTAGGTGTGAGAACATGCTACAAACATAGCTCCCCATTAATTAGGCTAATTGTGGTCTTAATTGCTGAAGTAGCTTTCTGTTTTGAAGTTAAAGTAAGGCCTAGTGCTGGTGGCAGACAAGCCAGTTCCATTTGTTAGCAGGCTGTTTGGAGAATGCTCTGCTGGTTTAAGGGAACTCCTCTATTTCTATTTAGGAAAATGTCTTGAAATAGTAAATGTGTTGTTTATAATAAGTGCCAAGTCTGCCTTCCAAACTTAAATCTTCAATGGTTGTTGAGATACTGTAGCTGTAAGGTTTCTAACTTGGAGCAGGGAATAAACAGAAACAGATGTTCTTTTAAACAGACTTTGTTTCCATAGTAATGTTCCCCAGCACTGTATATTTTTATATCACTGTAGGGATATGCACAAATTATGGAAAAGTTTTTTATCCAGATGTCTCATATGATGTTCTTGATCTGACACAGCTCTGAAACTTCTATTTTTAAGAACAAAAGTGGGAACTCTTTGGATTTAAGACTCGATTATGTAAAGGTAGTTCTTGCTGCAGCTTCTGAGTTGTCCTCATGAACCAAAGCCTTCCTTTGCTGAGTGTGCACAACCAAAATACTGTCCCCCTAATGACCTGAAACAACAGGTGCAGTGTCACAGAGTGTAAGAAAACAGTGGCAGTTATTTGTGTGGTGGCCTCTTGATCCCTCAGCAGCTCCTGGTGTTTAACATGCTCTGAGTGATGTGAAAGAACTCTTCTGAAGGATGAGGCTGGTAGGAATTTTCCAGGGAGTTTTGGTGGATGTAGAGGACTTCATTCTGGGGAAAAGCTGGGATGTGCACGTGGCTGTTGTCCTCTCCTTCTGGGCTTGCCTGAAGAGAGCAGTGGGAGTGAGTTCAGTCCTGTGCTGTGGGTCTGTGTGTGGTTGCACAGGTGAGGCTCCTGCCCTGATACAAAATACCTTTGGCTTGTGGCTTTTTTATCTTCTTTTCCTGTCAGAGCTGGGATGAAATGCTCGAGAGATGGATTTTGTGTTCAGACTCAGATGTTTATTAATTCTCATCTCTGGTACAGTCTCACAAGCTGTGAGTTCTGGCTAACAGAGTGAAAAATGGCTCTGTCTCACTATAAAGCCTTTTAAGAACAAACTGTTGAATTATGAAGTGACACCTGAATTATTTTTACTTTTAACCTAATAATCAACCACCCATGGCCCACAATGTGGATTTTTCTACCTGATTACAAAACACCACCCATGAGAGCCATGGAGAAGAAGGGGAAAAAGGACTCAGCCTTTGTCCTGAAACCTCCCTCTTGCTTTATATCTATTCCTGTATTCTAAACCCTGAAACTCTGAGTTTTGCCCCCTGTGATCTCACACCCTTCCATTCAAACCACACCCCCACAATCCCAGCGCTTTCACTCAATTTTGGGAGCCTTTTCCACGGCCTCAGGTGGAATGCAGGGTTTGCTTGGGGGGTCAGCACAGAAAGCCTGGAATCCTCAGTTCCAAATGAAATCCCAGAGTTCCAGCATTGGCTGCTTTGTGCCTGGGGGCTCAGGGAGCTGCAGGGGAGGAGGGCAGCGAGGGCCAGGTGCTCTGTGTGTGCTGCAGGAGCTCAGGGGGTGATGCTGCTGTGCTGTGCTTGCCCCCCCAGGTGTGTGGGGGAGATAAGCCTTACCTGGCCCCGTCGGACCTGGAGCAGAAGCACCAGGATTGCCGCGAGAGCGCCATCCGGCAGTTCCGCTCCGTCAAGAAGATGGGAGGGGAGGAGTTCTGCCGGCGCTACCAGGAGCAACTGGAGGTGGAGATCGACGAGATCTATGCAAACTTTGTGAAGCACAACGACGGCAAAAACATCTTCTATGCTGCTCGCACCCCTGCCACTCTGTTCGCAGTCATGTTTGCCATGTACATAATCTCAGGACTGACTGGGTTCCTTGGCATGAACTCCATAGCTGCCCTGTGTAATCTCGTGCTGGGGATGGCTCTTATATCGTTTTGTACTTGGGCATACGTTAAGTACTCTGGGGAATTCAGAGAAGTTGGAACAGCCATTGATCAGATCGCTGAAGCTATATGGGAACAGGTTGGTATCTGGTTTTGTTGCAAAATCTTGCTGTCTTGAGCAGACACATCCGACGGTTTCTGTTCGCTGCCGAGAGGGAAAAGCTGGTCTAGACCTAATAGAGAGTGCTAGTGGTGCCAAAGGGAAAATCTGCTCAGCAGCGTGACTGCTCTCTTCAGGAGCAGATGCTGCACACAAGGAATGTTAACTAAGCTTAGGATATTCTCAAGGAAGTGCTGCTGAAGGTGCAGGTTACTTAGTAAGTGTTTTGATGATAAAGAGTGGAGGGATTCTTCAAAACTCCCTCGCTCAGAGCAAGGAGTTGATCAGTCCTTGAAGAGAACTGGCTGGGTGATGGCCTTCAGCAGCTCCTACCAGAGGGTGCACAGCAGGTTTCTTCCATCAGGGAGACCTGTGCTGTCTGTGACAGCAACTGCTGTTTGCAAGGAATACTCAACAGATTCCCAAAAGAAAAGGTGTGAGTGTAAGGACAGCAGAGCTGGAGGAGAAAACTTTCTGCACAGAGCTCTTGCTGCCTGAACTCGGTTAACACAGCTGTGCCAGTAAGGCCAATGTAGAGAATTCCTGACCAGTAATTTTTGGAGCATTCTGACTAGCTCTGTCCAGTGCCAGCAGAAGGGAAACACTTTCTTGCTGTTGTTACTGGAAGTAAAGGGGGCACTGAGTTTATCTGGGGTGACATTAAAGTGTGTCTCGTGAGGCAGGAGCAGATAACTAGCTGGAGCCTTCTGCACAGATGCTTGCTTCCACAGCTGGAAAATTCAACAAGGTACTCCAAGTCTATCTGAGCAACCTGCTGAGGGTCCCAGTCAGGTTTTGAGTTACACTGGAGCAGAGAAAGCCCATTTTTAAAAATGGGGGAAATGAGCATCAGTAAATAAATGGGTAATTAAATCTTGAGTTAGCACCACTCACTAGTGATTAAAACTGAAGCTCTCCTGTACTACTGGAGCTGGTGCTGCTGCAGGATACCCCAAGCACACAAGGCTTGGTTGGGCTGCTGCCTTTCCTGGAAGGAGGACTTGGCTTATGCTGGCCATTTGTGGGCTGGAGGAAGGTGGTCTCCAAAAGCCCTCAGCAGCGTTGCTGTTAGAGCTGCACATCACCAATAACATGCAAAGCACTGCAGGTCCTGTCTGAGTCACTGATGAAATTCTTGTTCTTGCTGTTGATTTTTCTGAATCTCTGCCTTTCTTTTCCCTCCTTGCTTCAGAGGAATCCCAGGAAGGTGAGAAGTTACTGGCAATCAGGGTGGTTTTTTTTTTATTTTGTTTTAATTTTTTTTTTCTGATCTTGATTGAGTTTCTGCTGTGTTGTGAGAGCCTTTTCCCCTAACAGCTGAATTCGTGTTTTAGGTGTTTTCCAAACTCTTTGAAGTCCTTAGACGCCGAACGGTTCGTCGTGCTCTCACCTCAGTGCCGCGGCAGCGACTCTCATCCAACAATAACAAGAAGAAAAACTAGCCAGTATTTTTAACTTTCTTTCTGTATCTGAAGTGTTCACACTTACACATATAGGACAATAAGCTGGACCGTCTGGGCCGGTCTGCATAAATGCTGTAACCATACCAGACTGATGCTGCATATGGGGTATGGAATTGCACATCCATCTTCTAGGAACTGTAAAAGTGGTTTGAATTCAGTGAAATACTGCTGTGTAGGAGGGGTATCACTCGTGTCCATAGCATGTGACTGCTTTAACCTCATTACTCTAGCAGCAAAATTCATTTCTCTTTCAGTTCATGCCACTTTGTGTCAGACTTCATCATTCTAAGTTTTTTTCATGATTTCAAGTCTCATCTCTTGATATGATTTTTATATCTTCTTTTCCTTGGTTACCTCATTTTCTTGTTTCTTTTGCACATTTCTCATTCCACAGGTGTTGAAGCCCATGAGTGATAATTTGATGGAGGATCATATGAGGCAGTCTGTAAAAAACTCTATCAAAGCAGGCCTGACCGAGCAGGTGGCTCAGCATGCCAGACTAAAGACAGACTGACACTTCGTCGTCTCCTCTTCAACTCTGCCCTCTCATCCTAGACATGCTTGCTGTACCATGAGAACTCAATAATAATAATAATAAAAAAAAATAAAATAAAAATAAACCAAAGTTTACAATCAACTGTAGAAGTAGTTTAGTGTGATTGGCTTCACAGACTGCTGCCATCACCGGGGAAGAGTTAAAGTTTGTCAGTGCTCAGCTTCTCGGCCAAACTGGTGCCACGGAGCCCGCTGGAGTGGGAGGGAGGGGCTCAGTTATCCCCAGCCCTGCTGCCCCGTGTTTGGGGGAGGGAGGGCGAGCTTCCCCAGCCTCCCGAGTCCGTGCAGGCTCTGGCTTCCAGGGGCAGCCTGTCCCCCTGCAGGAGCTGGCTTCAGGGAGGTGTCACATCAGCCCCACGGCAGCTGTGCTCTGGCCCCGGTGTCCCCGAGCTGCCCCGGGAGCAGCCCCTCCATCATCACCACGCGTCCCTCGCTTCCTCGCCTTCTCGCCCCGTCCCACAGGTGCATGTGCTGGTTCCTCACGCAGAGCTTGGGGTGTCAGGGAGGCAGGCTCAGCACAGAGGGGGTCTGGCCTTGAGCTCCGGGCCCGAGGGAGGTGCATATCGGAACCGAGCTGTCTTTTTCTGCAGTTTTAGCCTTCGTGTATATAATATTGCCATTAATTCTACTGGGGAAGAAATTCCATCCAAAAAAAAAAAAAATGTTGCCTACAGCTACCAAGCAATGAGTTAGGATTGTCTGTACAGTGTGTTTAGTTTTTATTTTTTAAGAAATCACAGATAGGGCATGTATATGAAATATAAATATATAAATACGATTTTGTATCAAAAGTTTTGTAGTTTATGGCAAAACCTGGTTCTGTGGTAGCTAAGTGCAGTTCCTGTAAAGGAATGTTTGTGGCTCATGTAAATGTGTGAATGCATCAACAAATTGAAGTTTTTTGATATATTTGTGATATTTACCTGCCTTGAGCACTGCAATCTCTCACCCCCTTGGGAAAAAAAAAAAATCAATGGGAATGTTTGTTGTGAAACTCTTGTCTTCTGTTGCATTTTGAAGTTACTTCCTGTAATTTATTTTCAGTACATGATTAAAATCAGTTGTGTATATATGAAATGAAATCCGTGCTTATTTTTAAAAGATGTTCAAGTATTGTATTCTACTACATAAACTCTGTCAAATACTTATCCTGCCGATGATATGAACAGATCTGTTCTATTGTACTTCATAGCTTTCTATCGAAGCCGATGTTCCTCTCATGCTTGTCTCTGGAAGGTGACCTCTGTCCAGCTCATACCCCCTCCCTGTAGAGGAGAACCCCCCTGCTGTTCTTAAGCACGCTTTGGACTTGTGGAGTTGCTTTGTCAGCTTCTGCCCTCCAACGATTGTATCACTCTGAAAATCTCCTTACTGGCTTTCCTTTCATTCTTGGCTAAATCAGTATCAGCTGTGTGGAGTGTAAAGGCAGCTGAACAATTCACTGCTGTCGTTTCAGCTGGAAATGGCTGTGTGCAATAGCTGGGTTGTCTGCATTCCTAAATGGTAACGATTTCCATCAACATCTGAGCTTTAACATCTCCCCTCTCTCGAGTGAGGGAAATCATCTGTCTAGGACTAAAGCAATTGCACTGTGACTTTTGCACGGCAAAGAACTGCTGGGGAGTGATGGTGGTGACCTGCCCTCCACAGGGGAGGGCTCAGCTCCAGGGGAATGATGCTAAAGATGAGGTAGGAATGTCGCATTTTATGATATCTCGACCTGTACAGATTAAATACTGTTATTCAAACGAGCCAGTGCTTTGGTGATTCATCTCTGCCTGATCAAACGTCCCGCAGGGGCTGGCAGGGCCGGGCCTGCCCTTTCTGCTCCTGGTCTCCAGGAAGGTGTGAGTCAGGCTGGAGGCTGTGCCCTGCGGAGATGGCAAAAGCAGAACTCTGCCCAGCACGTGGACAAGGGGTTGGAAGGCTTTATCTGGACTCTCCTTCAGGGTTTGTGGGGGGAAGAGTTCCTGGACACCTTGCCATGAATGCAAAATGCCCTCGAGCTTGTGGGAGGGATGGAAGGTAGGGAGAGGGATGGGTCAGGATGGCTTAATGAAGTGTGGGGAGCTGATGTTTTAGGGGATAAAGGGGGTGGCAGCAGGTTACTGGTCTGTCCTTGTTTGGCTGTGTTGATTGTTAACCCCATCTGACCCTTTCCTGGAAGAGGGGACCCCTCCTGTGGGCAGGGAGGTCAGAGTGCCAGGGACTGGGATGGGACCTGGGGTCACAGGGGCTGCAGGTCTGGAGTGAGGTTGTGTCACTGGAACAGCCAGCTGGATTCAGCCAGCGAAGGGCCAGGTGCTGGAGCAGTTCTAGGGCTGGGCTGGGCTGGACACACCTGTTTTGGCATGAGGGAAACGGAGGGACAAGGTCTAGGCTGATCTGGAGGGTGTGGGGCTCTGTTTTTGTGTGTGACTCCCTCTGTGTGGATGCAAGAGAGGCTCTGCAAGGGCCAGCTTGGGACAGATTTGTGTCTCAAGGCCAGCTACTGAGGGAGGGCAGGCACAGTGGGGGTGTGCAAGGCTGGGCTGGATCAGCACTGGCTGTGCAGCTGTGGGCCACGTCTGCTGGTCCTGAGGCTGGATACTGGCTGAGCTGATACTGGCTGAGCTGATACTGGCTGAGCTGATACTGGCTGAGCCCTGCCCGGTGCCTGGAGGGATCCAGAGCCCCCAGCAGCCCTTGCTGGTGAGCAGGTGGAGGGGCAGGCTGAGGCTGGAGCACTGGCCTGGATGGATGTTCCCTGTGTGCCCAGAGGGAATGCTGGCTCATGGAGGGATGGAGCTGTAGTGGCCTCACCCCCATGGGCAGCCCCTTACAATTGCTATTCCTGGTAGGACAAGCTCAGTACTTCCCAATGTCTGTCTGTGTACTGTTAAGAACATCAGGCTGGTGCAGAGTGGGTTCCTCAGGGGACTGAGGAGCTTCACAGGGCTTTAATGGAGGTGACAGCTGCTTTTGCTGCCCTGGGCTGCTCCTCAAAAAGGAGTTCTGAGAGCTGATCTGTGCTGTATTCAGGCCTTGCTTCCCCTGTCCTCCCTGAGCATGCAAAAAACCCAATTCAGCAGGAAAAGCACAGAGCAGAAGATGGTAACTGACCTCTGGCCACCTCCTGCCTCACGAGGGCCACAGCAGAGCGAGGCAGGAAAGCTCCAGGGAAGATCCTACAGCTGGCAAAGCACAGCAGTGTGCCAGAGAGAGACACAGGAGCAGAGGTGACTGGGAAGATGTAACAAGGTACAGCAGCAGAAAGAGGTGGGGAAGGTGCCAAGGCAGGATCCCTGCTGTTCAAAAGTGTGTGCCCACCTTCCTTGGGATGGGAGATCCTCCTCAGGAGCAGGAAGCGTGGGGATTTCTGCCTCCAGAAAGATGTAACCAGCAGGAAGGCTGTGGCTGTCTCCTAACTCAATTCTCCTACAGCAGGCTGGGGCCAGGCCACAGATTGTTCCTGTAGATGTCTGATGCTTAAAGGTTAAGTTAAGGAAACTAAAAGTACATCAGGTGATGTGGCACAACAATAACAAAAGGGTAGAGAACAGGAAGCCCTGTATTTTCTGTCTGACCCCAGATATGGGGAGTGTCCAATGTTTTGTTTCAGTATGCTAGCCAAGTACAGCATTATCTCCAAACTCCCAGCCTGTTCCTATGCCAGGTGAAAGTAACTTAGCACAGGTTATGGTCAAATTTCCTTTGTTTTTTTTTATTGAAAAACACGGGTGGGAGTACAGACAATATTTAAACAAGTTCCTAAGTGCAGCTCAACTCAAGAACATATGACCAAAAAGACTGTAAAAGGAGGTGGCTCCAAACCGGAATTACGGAGGGTACAAGCTGGGCCCTTCAGATAAGATCAGCGACTGGAAGGAGAGAGAAGGGCAGCATTAGGAGGAGGAAGGGAAGGAGGCGGGGAGAGCCCGGCGCTGCGGGCTGTGCCCGGGAGAGGGCGCAGCAGCACTGACCGTTCATGGGCATCTCGTCGATCTGGGTGGAGTAGTACTGCTCGATGTCCCGCAGGATGCGGATGTCGTCGTTCTTCACGAAGTTGATGGCCACGCCTTTCCGGCCGTACCTGCCCGAGCGGCCGATCCTGCCGGGGAGCGAGGGGAGAGGGGATGGAGCCGCTGCGGGAAGGAGGAGCTGGCCCAGCCCCAGGGAAGCCCCACAGGGCCTACCTGTGAATGTAGAGCTCTCTGTTGTTGGGCAGGTCGTAGTTAATGATCAGCGACACCTGAGGCACATCCAGGCCTCGAGCCCAAACGTCTGTGGAGATGAGAACTCGGCTGCAAAGAGAAGGGCAGGGTTAGGGGGGTCAGGGCCTTCCTGGGAAGGCCCTGCTGTTCCATGCTCCCCCCTGCCCACAGCAACCAGCAGCAGCCACACTTTTGCTGCAAGGAAAGCTGTCTCTTGCACTATCACCAGACTCCAGTCAAGACAGGACCAAAACAGAACTTCAGAAGGAGTAGTGCTCCCAAGCGTTCAAAGTACTGAGGGTGGAGCAAAAACGTTTTTTCCTTAACCTATTTTAAATGCAGCAACTCCCAACGTCCTCAGCAAAATAGAAAAGACTAACTCTACCTCCTCTACTCAGAGGAATGAGCATCCCTCCTTGGAAACCATCTCTCAACCCCTCAACACCAGAAGAGATGGATGGAGATGAGAGTTCCCCTTAACCTGAGCTGAACAAAGCCTTGAGAGAGAGGTACAATGTGTTTCCCTGTGCTGAGGCAGCACTGATGGCAGCAGTGCTGCTGGGGCACTCACCTTGCACCAGATCTGAACTCCTTCATGATGGACTCCCTCTCCTTCTGGGGCATGTCCCCGTGCATGGATGACACTGTGAAGTTGGCTTCCCTCATCTTCTCTGTCAGCCAGTCCACCTGTGAACACAGCCTGGCTGAGCTCTTTGCCCAGACAGCCAAGCACAGCAGTTGTGCTGCAGAATGTTTGCTGAGATGAGCTGCTATGGACTGAGGGACACCTCCACAAGCATTCTGTGACCAAGGAAGGTAAATAATTCTTACAAAGCATCAGCTGTGTGACACAGGGCTCCACGAGCCCTGAAAGGAAATGAATTAACAGCATTTATTCAGGAAGGGTGCTTTTGCTCCAGGAATTGTAAGCAATTAGATTGAGTACATTCTTACCTACTTCTCTAAAAAGGCAATTCCTGTCAGGTGTGTCTGGGTTAAGTTAGGCACATCCCAAAGGTTTAACCTATGGCCTTCTACTGAACTGTTCCCAAATGGGGGAGCAGCCAGACCTCTGAAGTAACCCAGCATTGTCTGAGTCACCCTCAGGAAGCACCATGGCCCTCTGATGGTCCCTGTCTGTACCTTTCTCTTGGTGTTGCAGAAGATGACAGCCTGGGTGATGGTCAGTGTGTCGTAGAGATCACACAAGGTGTCAAACTTCCACTCTTCCCTCTCCACAGCCACGAAAAACTGCTTGATTCCTTCCAGGGTCAACTCATCACTGCAGGGAAGAGCACCACAAGCAGGAGAAGAGCAGTTAGAAGGGCTGGGTGTGCCTCACCAGAGACCAGCCCTCTGCCTCGTGTTGCTGGGCCCAGATGGAGCCCAAGTTGTTCTACAAAATCCTGGGAAAAAGCTTTAGGAAGGGCCCTGAACGTGACCCCTCCAGCAGCAGAGACTGGAACTGCTCTGCTCCAGCCACACAGCTCCAAAGGGGAGGAATGTTTCTGTTCTCAACATTTTTACATTCCAACTTCTTGACAAGAGAGACTGAAGAGAGTCTCAAGCAGCTCAAATGTACTAAATGGGGCAGTGTAAAAGCTCAGGCAAGAGGGAGACTCCTCCCAAGTTCCAGTGCACAAGGAACCAGTGACACCACCAGGAACACTGAGGATCAGCCAGCTAAAGGGTTTTTTTTTGCCTGGTGTGTAATAGGAAATTATAAGAGGAGGCCAAAAATTCCTCTAGGGGAGCCCAGAAATTGGATGAGTGTGAAGGATAGGTTTCCATGAGGAGAGACTGCTATCCTTGGGGAGAGTGAGGGGACAGCCAGGCTGAGCAGCAGCACACAGAAGTGGACAAGGATGAAGTCAGGGAGATGAGTCAGCCCCTGCTGGAAAAGAGGACATGAGCACCTCTGCAGACACTCAGGGATGGTGAGGAGGAACGTGAGAGGCTCTCTGTACATTTCAAACACTCAATACTGTGAACTGCCCAGGGCTGGAGCAGCTCAGAGCCCCTGCTCTCTGCAGGGCATCTCACTCACCGTTTCACCAGGATGCGGATGGGGTCTGTCATGAACTTGTTGGTCATTTCCAAGATTTCGTGAGGCAAAGTGGCACTGATCAGAACCACCTGTGTGGCTGGGGGCAGGTACCTGTACACGTCATAGATCTGCTCCTTGAAACCTGCAGTGCAAATCCACACAGCACAGTCAGCACAGCCTTCTCCCAAAGACCCTCCTCCTTCACAGCCTGAGCTGGAATTTACTCCTGGCTCTGTACTATGGGATGGATGAATGCTGTTGTGTGAAGCAGGAACATCAGGCAAGGCATTTTGTGCAGCTTGACCTATTACAGCCTGTAGCTCACTGTAACAGTCTAACTTTGTAAAAACCAGCTTTTAGAAGCGGGCCTGCTAGCTGGGACAACTTGGAATCTCGAAGAGGCAAAGAGAAAGCAAGTGAGAGGGAGAGAGATGTTTTACCTTTATTGAGCATTTCATCTGCCTCATCCAAAACCAGCATTTTGATGGCACGGGTTCTCAGACTTCTGCGACGGATCATATCTGTAAGATTTTCACTCTGTCAGGGGAGAATGCTCTGAAAGCAGCTGAGCCCAGGCTGCTCCCACCCCTGGCAGGGCATTTTGGTGGAGGAGGGGGACAGATGTGAGAAATACAAAATGCCAGATGAGTTTTCTGCCCACAGAATCCACAAATCCCGTTTGAGAACCAGCCCAGTTGGACAGCTGCTGATTTTTAGGGTTTTGTTGGTGTTTTTTCACTTGCTGGGACCAGCTCATGCTCTCCCAGTGACAGGAGCTGGTGTAAGGGCTGTGTGTTTCCCAGAGACCCAAAAAAGGCCAGCACCACCCCTGTGGTAACTGCCACAGTAAATGTTAAACTGTAAATGCTGAACTCTTCATGCAGTGAAACCAGAAGGTAACAGCTGCAAGTGCACAAAGATGCAGCAACCAGCAGGACACAGAAAATGTGAGCCTAATTCTGGCATTCATGTATCCCCTTGAAGATTAAGGGACTGTAACACTTGCTCCTTTCTCCAAAGCCACCACACGAAGAGTCACCTCAACAACAAAAAGCAAAACACAAAGAAAACAAAACCACCACCCTCACTGACTTCCTCTAGCCTTTTCCAGGCCCAGGAGCAGGAAGCTGTTACCTTGTTCCAGTTCACCCTGCTGTTACCTGAATGCTGTTACAATAACTGCCAGGCTTTCCTTACCAAACACTCTCCCCGGGGTGCCAGCCACCACGTGCTGCCCGTAGTCCAGCTTGCGGATATCCTCGCCCACGTTGGTGCCCCCGATGCAGGCGTGGCACTGCACGTTCATGTAGTCTCCCAGGGCCAGCAGCCCCTGTGGGCACACAGAGAAATGGATTCATTATCCCAGCTCTCCTTCAGGCTGCATTGGTGAGGAGATGCAGCTCTGTGCAGCTATGCTGTGGGATTTTTACAGAAATGTCAGCACAAGGAGTTAAGAGGGAATTTTTAAGGTCTGTTACCCAAATCTCCACAACAGCAGGCCTTAAAACACTGGGAACTCAGTTCCTCAGGGATCACAACTGCTTTAAAACAGTTTTTTGCACAGGGCTGTGCAAAACCTCATCCTGCCCAAGTAAGGAACACAATGCCCAGGAGCAAACGGCCCAGAATCAGATGATACTTTGTTATTTCTCCCAGGAACAGAAGGAAAAAGTGGAAGCTGTGCTTGGAGCTCTGCTAGAGGCACACCTGAGCACAGGCCCCAGGGCTTGCCAGTGCTCTGCAGGCAGGGATTGAAATGCTCCTACCTTCTGGATCTGCACCGCCAGCTCCCGGGTGGGCGCCAGGATCAGGGCTTGGGTCTCACGAACCTGGTGAAAGCAAGGACAGGAGTTAATCACAGCCCAGGGAGCCAAGGGGTGTGGAGTCACTGAATCCTGCCTGGAAAAGGTCACAGCTGAGGGATTTCTCACAGAGTTTTGTGCTAAAGGAAAGAAAAGAGTGTGTAAAGCAGAGCAGATTCTGAGCCCCTCAGTTCTGTGTGTCTGGCTCAGATGAACGCCTTGCACAGCTCAAGGGCTCCAAGGCAAAGCTCTGAGCTGTCACCTCTAAAAGCACTATGAGCACCTCACAGAGATCAAGCAAAAGCTGCCCTTTCCACTTTCTTCTTATGTCCCCAGGCAGTGACAGCTGAGAAACAACCCCAGCCCACTGAAAACAACCCTTTTATTCAACTGCACCTACACATCCAAGTCACAGCCCACAACTCCTGGATGGACACGATGGCCCTGAGCAGAACAAAAGCAAACAGCTGCCAGCCAAAGCTCTGGGTTTGGTTCTGTGCAACGTGTGGCAGCTGTTCAGAGAGGCTGATGATGCTGTTAGGAGTGTCTGAAGGCAATTCTGCTTGCTGAGAGATTAACTTTGCCCTGAGAGGTGAAAGAGGTCAGCTGCTAAAGACAACTTTATGATTACAGGACATAAGCTGAACTTATTCTGCCAGACTGGCTTTAACAGTGCAATTGTTACAGAGTCTGAAGTTCTCAGTCAGAATCCTGTCTGAGGTTCACTGCCCATAATGAACAGATTTCAATGTAAAGCTTCATTTATTCACTCTCAAAGACCACACTCTCATGATGAAGATCAGTAATTTCATAAAAATTCTTTTTAGCAGGTGCTGCTGTGAGATTACCTGTATGTCCAGGCATTGTAGAACAGATATTGAGAATGTTGCTGTCTTCCCTGTTCCCGACTGTGACCTGAGAAACAAACAAATAAATGTGTGCTGAATGCTCTGGACAAACAGCACAGGCAACTTCAACACATCCCACCCTCTGCTCTCTCCCAGCCCTCCATGCAAAGAGCTCAGGACAGAACACTCCAGGGTCCCCAGCTCTGGCATGTTCACTCCTTATCAGCCCAGCATTTTAACTTTCTGCCATCTGCCACACATAAGCTTTTTTCCAAGTAAATGACAAATAAACCAATGCAATTTGCAAGGCTAGTAATTTGCACTAGTGACCAAGGAAGGATTTTTTTTTAATGGGATGCATATCCTTCTTTGTCTCTAAGAGATATTTTTTACAGTGACTAAACCTTGGGATCACAGCAAATTAGGCAATTCCACCGTTTTGCCTGTCACATCATAAAACCACAGAACAGTTCGGATTGGAAGGGAATTACACAACATCCAGCTCCATAACCCTCCTGCCACGGGAAGGGACACTTTCCACTGCACCAGGCTGCCCAGAGCATCACCCAGCCTGGCCTTGAGCACTTCCAGGGATGGGACACCCACAGCTGCTCCGGCCAGCCTGTCCCAGTGTCCCACCCATTCCCAACACCCTGCCAGGCACCACCCCAGCCCCACGGGTGACCCATCCCGCTCCCAGCCTCAAGGCAAGGAACGTGACCGACATCCCCCGGGCCGCACTCACTGGGCGATCACGTCCCTGCCCTTGATGATCTGCTTGATGGCTCGCTGCTGGATGGCCGACGGCTTCTCGAACCCTGCGGGAGCCAAGCGACACGCTCAGGGCAGGCCCCGGCGGCGGCCGCACGGCGCAGGCGCCACGGGCCGCACACCCGGGCCTGCCCCGGCGCACGGAGCCGCTCCGAGCCCTCAGCGCGTCCCCGGGCCCCGCGTCCCTCGCCCCTTCCCCCGCCGCCGCCCACCGTAGGCGTAGATGCCGCGCAGCAGATCCTCCCGCAGGCCCATGGTGTCGAAGGTGGGCGTCACGTCCACCTCCTCGCTCGTCTCGAACTCCACCTTGGTCATGTCCTCCTCCTTCATCAGGCGCTTCCGCGCCGAGCCGCCCGCCGACCCCGCGGACCCCGCCATGGCCGCGCCGCCGCCGCCGCCGCCACACAACGCCCGCCGCGCGCGCCCTGCGCCGCCACTGCGCCTGCGCGGGGAGAGACCGGGCTGATGTGCGCCTGCGCGGGGCCGGTGCGTGAGGGCACGGGGCGCGCGCACGGAACCATGGGATGGCCACCGGGGCTGGGTTGGGCCCTCAGGGGATCACCCGGCCCGGCGGCGTCTGGAATGTCTCCAGAGAGAGGGAGAATCCATGAGCTCCCTTCGTTGGCCAGCCCGTTCCGGGGCCCTGCCACGCCAAGTTGTTCATCGTGCTGGGGTGGAACTTTGTGTTTTAGTTTATGGTCACTGCTCCTCGTCCTGTCATTGGAAAGAGCCTGGCACCATCCTCTTGGCACCCGCCTTTGAGGTATTTGTACGTATGTGCGTTTGGCTGATGAGATCGCTTCTCAGCCTTCTCCTCTCCAGACTAAACAGGCCTAACCCCCTCAACCTTTCCTCATGAGAGGTGCGCCAGTCCCATCAATTTCTCTGGACCCTCTCCAGGAGCCCCTCCTGCCCTGAGAAGCCCAGAACTGCACACAAGAAAGACGCAGGATCACTTCCTGCCGCCGGCTCTTCCCAACTCACCACAGGAAATGCACCGAGGGGCTGGACAGGGATGTGGGCGCGGCCTGCGCATGCGCGGGGCGTCAGGGCCGAGCGGGGCCGAACGGAGCCGAACGGAGCCGAAGCCAGCCGGGTCGGACCGGGCCGGGCCGAGCCGAGCCGAACGGAGCCGAACGGAGCCGAAGGCAGCCGGGTCGGACCGGGCCGAGCAGAACCGGACCGAACCGAACCCGGCCGGGCCGATGGTGCAGTGTCTGCGTCCCCGCGGCTGCATAACCCCGTTTTCCACGGTATGTCAGGGTCTCTTTAAGCAGCCAAGACTCAGCAGCTCCGCGGGATGAGGTTTATAAAAAAGGGTCCTGGTCGCTGGTCTTGATCTGCAGCTCCGTGAGGTGATTTCCACTAACCTTGGGTAAGGAACCGTCAAGTCATTGCCAGTCCTCCTTCACAGGGCGGTTCGCTTGTGTTTGATGTTTTAAAACGCTCCTGTGGGGAAGCCAGACACGAATCCAGACATCACACACTTAGGAAGGTGTCTCCATCCATTTCCCCGTGCCCTCCACCAGAAAAAAAAAAGAAAAAAAAAGAAAATAAACACCCCAAACAAAAACAAACAAACAAACAAAACACAAAAAACCCCAAACCGACCTAAAAAAAACCCAAAAAAACCAAGGAGGCTAAGGATCAGGGTTTACTGAGAACAACTCAGGCCAGGATACTTCTTTTCACCAGTGGGTGATTCCACAGACATCAGTCGGGCATCTGAGGGTGGTGACCTGGGGAGAGTTCTTCCCTTGCCAGACGGTTTTTAAAAGATCTGCTCTGGGCTGCAGCCATGGTATGGTGACTGGAAAGCTTCCTTGGGAACTGCCTGGGGGCTGTGGGACTGGAATACTACAGAGCAGGGAGCTGCTGAGCCTCATCTTTTTATGGGAAGGAGAGGGATGCACATCCCAGCAGAGGGAAAACATCACCCCCAGTTCTAATATTGACCTCAGAAGTGCTGACGTCTCTGCACCTCACATGTGACACAGACTGTCCTCTTTTTAGTGCATGAACAAGCTTAATCCACGTTTCCTTTGTTTGATGTGAAATACTTCCTTCTCCTTAGTGCTTGCAGTTCCAAGGACTGGCAAGGCATTTGCTTTTGAAGTAACACCACGTTAATGTGCTAAGGTGGAAGTGGATCTCTGCTTACCCTGACAGCCAGGACAGCTCAGTCTTGAGGAAAAATAAAATAAAATAGTTTCAGGTTCTTTTGACTTAAGGCTTTGAGGTAACAGCAAAGACCCTGTAAGTGATGTCACACTCAGTGCTGGTCTTGGTGTGGGTCCTGGCTGTGGATGGGTCAGCAGGGAGACCAAACTGAACTGCTCTGTGCCTGCAAAGCTGCTCCTGTAGCTGCCATGAGGGCAGCTCGGGACATCTCCCTCCTGGCAGCCTGGTTTCTAAAATGTTCCTCAGCATTGATTTGGTCTCTGAAGTTTCCCTTTGGTATTGAAAACCGTCAGTTTCCTTCTGCCAATTCCCTTTGGTATTGAAAACCATCACTTTTCTTCTGCCAATTTCCTTTCTTATTGAAAACCATCCGTTTTCTTCTGCCAGTTTCGTCCCACTGACTTACTCCTGCTGTTTTTTTATTCCTCAGCATCAGAGGGAAACGCTCAGGGAAGCAGCCTCTCCTTCTGGCCGAGCTGCCTGGGCCCAAATCACTTCTCCAGCATCAGCAAAGGCACTGGGTTTGCCAAGCCTCAACCTGTGTTTGCCTGGAAGAGCTCAGAGGAGATCCTCAGGGTCCCTGCCTGTGGTGGGTGAGGTCAGCAGCTGCCTGGGGTGGGAGAAGCACCTGCAGCCGGGTTCAGGATGGCTTTTCTCACCCCAGGGTGGGGGAATGCAGGGCTGGATGTGATCCCAGCTTATCTGTGACATGGGAGGGAGCACCCCTGAAGGACTGGGTGGCACAAGAATAGAAATGCTGTTGGAAGTGTCAGGAAAGGGAGGGAGGGGAAGGAGTGATCTCAGCCTGTTCCTGCAGAGGAGGAGCAGCAGCAAGGAGGAGCCAGGGCTGCCTGCAGCTTTGGACAGCACACTCATGGTCCCCAGGAGCGGCCTCCAGCACGCAGCTGCCACCTCCTACAGGGACAAACTGCAGTGCCTGTGGTAAGGGCCCTGCCCCCTGTGAGGAGAGCCCCTCTGTGGCTGTGTCAGGGCTCTCCCCATGCCCTGCTGGCTGTGTCTGCACAGCTCATGCCCTGCTGGCTGTGCCTGCAGGGCCCAGGTGAGGCAGATCGCCAGCGAGAGGGACAAAGCCAGGCTCGGTTTGGAGAAGGCAGAGAGACACTGCCTGCAGCTGGGCAGGCAGCTGGATGAGCAGCACGTGGCTCTTGAGCACACTCAGAGGAAGCTCAGGTAGGAGGAGTTCTTTTGGTGGGGTGGGAGAAAATGTGCTCACACATCCCTTTGAAATTCCCACTTGCTTTGCCGATGTGTCAAGCCACAACCGGCATTGATTAACAGATGTCTTGAAGAACTAATTAAATATTCTTCCATGATAAAAAGAGGGAAGCATTTAAGAAAACTACACAATCTTGCAGATTTTATTGGCTTCCTTAATTTATGGTATACTATTAAAATTATTAAAATTATTTTTATTCTCGCTCTGTTTTTAAATAAAAACCAAAGCAAAATGCCCACACTATTATTTCTAACATGGTGGCAGGGAAGTCCTTGAAGACCCCTCCCCACCCCCTGTGGTCTCAGCATCCTCCCAGCCAAGCTCTCCCCTCCTGTTTTCTGCATGGTGAGAGGGAGTGGCTGCACCTTGTGGCCATCCAGGAACATGCTCTGCCTCTCCCACCCCTGTTGCTTTTTTCCCCCACCCAGGAATTTCCAGGCAGAGATAGAGGCAAAAGAGCTGCTTTTGCAGCAAGCAGTGAGTCACCAGGCAAAGCTGGAGGCTGACACACGGCTCCTCCAGGGCAAAGAGGCCAACCTGCAAGGGAGACTGAACCATGTGATGAATGTGAGTGAAACTGCCTTGGATGAAACATCTTTGCTCTTTCAGAGGTGGCAAAGCAGAGGTGGGGACAAATATAGATGGTTCACTTCACTTTGCTCTTGTTGGGAAGAACAGGAGTTTTGTTCAGAAGAATCATCAGCCACATCCATACAGTTGTATTAAATACAGGGCTTGTTGCCTTGCCATGGCATTACCAAACTGCTGCTGGCAGTGGTTTGGCCCTTGGTAACACCTGAAAAGACAGTGACCAAAGCTAAAATTGTGCCAGGGACCGTGTCAAAGGCAGAGATGAGGGTGTCTGCGTGCCTGGCATTACCCCAGTTCTGTTCAGGGTAGAAGTGCAAATGGAGACAGCTCAGGACTTGCTGCCTTTGTTATCTGTGAGGGAAACCACAATTTTGGGGAGCAGAGGTAGGAGATGATCCTGTGGGGCTGTCTGGCTCTTGTTGTGCAAAACCCACTCCTGTCCTTAGGAGAGATGAGCCCATGTGGTGTCAGCAATGTGCTGTCCTGTCGTGGTTTAAGGATGGTGCTCCCCAATTTATTCTCCAAGACCCTCCAGACCACACTGCTGCTTGCTCCCTCCCTCTCCCCTCTTTTCAGTGGCTGGAGAGGAGAATTGGAGGCACAAAAAGCAAAGGCCATGGGTGAGATAAGAACAGTTTACTGGGAACAGCAACCAGTGACAGCAACAATATTAACAACAGAAGTGTACAAAAGAGAGGGTGATTTACATGCAGAATGCCCTTTGCAGAGCAGCCACATTTTCTCTGGGAGGCGTGTCCTGCTCCCTGGAACTGAGGGAGAGTGCCTTCCCTCTGTCCCCAGCAGTGACTGAGTACAGAATCACATCTGGGCCCTTGCCACATCCCCTCCTGCTTACTGCAAAAACCAGCCCTGTCCAAAGATCAAACCAGGCCGTGTCCAGGGTCTCCTGGGAGCTGTGCTGTGCTTGCTGTGCTGATCTGCCAGATGTTTTACAGCTGCCTGCTGAGGACCTGTGGCTGATAAACCCATCCTGCCATGTCAGGACCCGTTCCATTTTATCTGCAGGAGAACACACAGCTGCAAAACAAGGTCACAGAGATGGCTGAGAAGCTGTCAGCCTCTGAGGAAGTGGTGCTGGAGCTGCAAAAAGAGCTCAACCACCTTGTGAGGGATAAGGTAACCTTTCTCTGGTGCAGTCAAATAAGAACTTTTCAGGAGTTCATAAAAAAATTGATCCTGCATGTTTTATGATCTCCCCCTGTGTGAGCTCTCCTGCACATTAATGACAACCTGGAAACTGGGGGGAAAAAAAAAAGGGTGTGAGGAAAGTTTCCAGTTTGTAAAGAATTCTACAAATCTGCTGTCTTCAGGGGAAAGCTTTATATAGAGTTCTGTTTCCAAGGAAGTTTTATTTTTCACTAGTATTGGACTAAAGGGTTTGTTTCAGTATCTCCCACTCCTAAAGTGAGTCTGGGGAAGGAAGTGAGTAAAGGGTTTGTTTTAGTATCTTCCACTCCTAAAATGAGTCTGGGGAAGGAAGTGAGCCAGTGATCCTGTTAGCCAGGAAAGCCTGCCTGTAGTTTGATGTCTCACATGTGGAGAAGAATGTTCCTCCTCTTTCTGAGGAGGTGATCAGCCCCCTTAGGGAGCCTTCTGTTGAGTGTCTGGCTGCAGCACCATGACCCCAGCGATGCAGTCGAGCTCCTGACTCTCCATTTGGGGGGATGATCTCCTTGATGGGAAGTGTTTCCTTGTGCAGCTGGAGCAGGGGGAGCCCCAGAGCCCCGAGTTCCTGCGGCAGAGCCAGCGCTTCGCCGAGCTCGTCCTGGAGTACCAGCGGCAGTGCCAGGTGGGTGTGTCAGCTGCTGCCAGGGCTGCTCCCTGCAGCTCACCTGGGGGCACCTGGGAGTGCAAGGAGGCACAGGCATCCCTCTTACCTTGCTCAGAACCCTCTCTCCTCACTCCTGAAGGCCTCCGTGGGTTGTTTGGCAACAAAGATTTTGGATTTTGGCAGGAGGGAGGAGGAGTGGATGCTAAATTCCTTCCTGCCTGTAGCCATGGACATTTTTAGTTAGGGAGCCATGTACCTCCAGACCACCCTGGATTTCTGCTGAGCACAGAAAAGCTACTTGATTTCTTCTTGAGCACAAGGAGAAAGCTGTTCTCCTCGTCTTGGAACCATATTAACAGCTGAAGTCTTCTATTTTTTTTGTTTTTCTCTTCCTTCTCCTTGCCCCCTCTTTAAAAAAAAAAAACAAACCCTAAAAAACTTGTTGCTGCTGAACTCTGCTAGAGAGTCAAGGTAAGCCAGTCCAGATATCTGGTGTGTGTGTGTGTGTGCTTCAGGAATTGATGCTGTGTGCATTGTATCTCCTGCAGGGTGCTGTGCTCCTTCCCAGAACTTGGGGCTCTCTGGGGCATGAGCACAGACTCTGTTTCCCTTCTCCCATTTTTAACTTCTGTGTCTTGCATTTTCAACTTGTCTATCTTTACCTTGTGCTGTGTGCTGTGTTCTTTGAGTGCTGTGCTTGTCACGTTGCCCACTTGTTCCCACTTGTGTGTGCCTGGGGAGCACCCCTGAGCAGGGACAGTGACAGTCACATCCCCCCAGCAGGGGCTGAGCTGCAGGCTTTTCAGCAAAGCCACCCTGTGGATGCATCAGGCAGCCCTTCTCCAAGCTGTAATTAAAGGCAAACACTCTGAGGCATCCTCCAGTGCAGCATTGCTGCAGGTGGCACCAGAGGGCTGAACATGCTGGGTGCTGCAATTTTTTTCCTCTCCTTGAGCAGCCCCAGAGTTGTCCATGAGAATGCTGATGGATGGAAGGCTTTGACCTTCAGGCTTCAGCTGCCCCTGTGAAGGCACCCACTCAGGTTTATCCTTTACCCTCATTCAGTGCTCTCAAACCCCCTTTCCTGTTGAGAGTGGAGATGAAACAAGCTGAGTTTGCACTTGTCTGTGTCTGCTCAGTAATATTTGTTAATTGGAGGTGTCCTAGTGCACAGTCTCTCTCAGCACACCACTCCCCTGGGTGGCAGGACATGGGATGGGATTGGATGTCTGCTCAAAGTGGACAGTCCAGAGGGAGGCAGGATGCCTTGTAGGCTGTTGCTTCCAGTGCAGGATAGAGGATGTGAAATGAAGCAAGCAGCTTGCCCATCTTCAGACAGCTCCATGCAAGTGGCTCCTTGCACTGCTGTGGTGGCTCCTTGTACTGCTGTGGTGGCTCCTTGTACTGCTGTGGTGGCTCCTGGCACTGCTGTGGTGGCTCCTTACTCAGTGCTCAGCTCTGGGACTCCTTGCTGATGGAGATGGGATGAACTCCTGTCCTGCCCTTGGGGTGTCTCTGGCACCAGGAACCCAGCAGGACCTGCCTCGTGCTGTGCTTCCCCAGGGATCAGCACCTTCTTGCCTTGTTTTATTCCTTCTGCAACCTGGAAATGTTCCCTCCCAGAGGCCTGGGGGCCTTGCTACACCCTGACTGCTGCTGGGTGCCTTGTCTGCACAGAGCAGTGCTTGCTGGCCAGCCTGTGTGCCAGAGAGAGTCTGGAGGGTGGAAACACAAACCTCTGGGCTCGTGCTGAGACCGTGATATTCCTTCTGTGTTGCATTCTACCAATGGTAACTCAGGTCAGGAGGGTCTCAGGAGGCCCAGCCCCCTGAGGTGTCTGCAGACCCCCTGGGGCTTTTTTGGTGCTTTTACATTCAGGGGCACCTGCTTTGTGCTTTACAGTGTGTAGTGATACACACAGAGTGTATCTTGCTCTTGGAAATCTGGGGTTGTATTTCTTTGGCTCCTCCAAATTCTCTCATGTCTGCTTTTGTTTGGGAGCGCTGTGCTGGGGCAGGGGGAGGCCCTGCATGTTCCTGGAGCTGCAGGAACTGTGTCCTGTGCCCTGAGCAGGGCTGGGGCTGGCCCTGCACACTCCTGGAGCTGCAGGAGCTGTGCCCTGAGCAGTGCTGCTTGCAGGTGCTGCACACTCCTGGAGCTGCAGGAGCTGTGCCCTGAGCAGTGCTGGGGCAAGCCCTGCACACTCCTGGAGCTGCAGGAGCTGCAGGAGCTGCAGGAGCTTTGCCCTGAGCAGTGCTGCTTGCAGGTGCTGCACAGGCAGAACGGAGCGCTGCGATGGGAGCTGCAGCGGCTGCGCCTGCAGCTGCAGGAGAGCAGGGCTGAGCCAGGGCTGCCAGCAGCAGGTGAGCTGCAGCAGGGCTCAGTGCCCATCCCCTCAGCAAGAACTGAGTGCCCTCTGGATCCCAGTTGGCATGGGAGCGTGGGGAGGCTGCTACTGGGCAGGCATGGGGGGGGAAGAAGGAGAGGATGGGTGGTGGGGAGGAGGGAGGAGGGTTTTCCAGCTTGAGCTGTGAAGTGGGCAACTGTGGGTGAGCTGGCAGATGTTCAGTGTAGAAGAGGTTGAGGGAACAGTGCAGTAAAGAAGAGGGAGCCCCAACCTGGGGGTTGGAAAATTGAGGTTGAGCATTAGATAAAAGCTTCTGGCCGAGGGGGGTGATGCAGGCCCTGGGACTGGTTGCCAGGTAGATGGGGAACGTCCATCTTTTTGGGGTTGTATGGGCTGGATGAAGCTGCAGCCACCCTGATCAGTCCTGTCATGTAGGACTACCCTCACAGGGCTCCTCTCTGCCATCACACCCCTCTCCAAGCCTTCCTGTTCTGATTCTGTGTTTACAGAAATGTCACTCCCAGTGCAGCAGCTCCAAGAGCAGCTTCAGGACCTGAAGGTGCAGCTGGAAGCCGAGGTGAGTGGGGTGGGGGGAGATGTCCTGACTGCTTGGTGAGCACAGCTGCTGCAGCGTGACTGAGGAGACATCTGCTCCAGTGGGGTTACTGCAGACAGGGTGGGACCTCATCACTCCTGTGGGCTTATTTCATCTGCTTCTCCAGCCTGTCTTAGCTGGTGGGAGGGTTTGGAGCCTTTGCCTCACTGGCAAAGGAAATCACTGTGGAAATCACTGTCACCTGATGAAATGTTTGTGTGGGCCTTGTGAGAAACCAGAGATCACTCAGTGAACTTCGAGAGGGAGAGGAAGGGCAGTGAAGAACATTCAAAGCTTCAAGGCTGAGATGCACAAGATGGAAGAGATCTTGAATAAACAGTTGCAAAGTGCTGTTTATTTACTGGGCTATGATTAATAGCCTGAGAGAGCAAAAATATGGAGCTGGAGGAGAGGTTTGAGATGGAGCAGGGTAGGACAGCAGACCTCAGGCTCAGTTTGTCCCTGTGCTGTGCCTTTATTTCCTCTCTGCCCTGGATGGAAAATGTCTTCAGTGTGCTGCTGTCCTTTCACTCTTTCTCCCTGAGATTTCTCTCACTCCCAGTCTCAAACCCACATGGCTCAGTCAGTCTTTGTTGCCTGTGTTCCACCCCAAGCCTCTTGTGTGTGACTTATTGTTCATGGTTTGTTTTTTTTCTCAACCTTTTCAGAGTGACAAGGGGAAGGAGGAAGCTCAGCTGGGCTGTGAGCCCCCTGAGCACAAGGCTGGGCACAGTGCTGGCCCTGCCACTGCCCAGCTGCAGAGCCAGAGGCTTCTGGAGGCTGAGAGGCTACGAGGAGCAGAGATTGCTGCAAGGCTGGAGCACCAGCAGAGGCATGCAGCTTGTTGGCTGGAGATGGAGCTGCTCCAGCAGCAGCTGCAGGCCTCACAGGAAAAGGTGGGAGCCCTTCATTCCATGGCAGGCTGCTCAGTGCTCTCTGTGATGTTGGTGTTGTCCTGCCTGGGGCTGTGCTGGACACCCTCCCCAGGAAAAAGCTCTTCCTCTTTGTGGGGGTCAAAGGATTCTCCCTCCTGCTCAGAGATGGCTGAAACCAGTTCAGGTGCAGCTGGGGAGAGGTCCTGGCTTGCTTTGTCCCTGTGATATCCCCCCTGTCCCTGTCCTGTGCAGGCTGGCTGGGCAGAGGGGATGGAGGCTGAGGGGAGGTGGCTCACACAGGAGCTGTGGTTCCCTGTGGCTCAGCTGGCAGAGCTGGAAGAGTGGTTAGCAGAGTGGTAGGGTTGGATAAGGGCTTGGGAAGGGACAACAGCATCCAGACAAGGCTTGCTGGGGGAAAGGAAAGGTCAGAGCAGAGTAACTCACATCACCAGGACAGGGAGAGGAAAAGCTGTGTGAGAAACCTTCCAATGTGGTAATATCCCTCTCCTGCATCCTGCCCTGCATAAGGGCTTGGGAAGGGACAACAGCATCCAGACAAGGCTTGCTGGGGGAAAGGAAAGGTCAGAGCAGAGTAACTCACATCACCAGGACAGGGAGAGGAAAGCCTGTGTGAGAAACCTTCCAATGTGGTAATATCCCTCTCCTGCATCCTGCCCTGGGGACTGGCTTTCCAAAGCACAACTTTCCCACAGAAACCATTCCTAGGCAGCCCAAGCACAAAGTTGGACCAGACCTGCTTCCCAGTGCCAGGGTTGCCCTTTGCTGGTGACAGGAAGCAGAGGACGTGTAGTCCAGGACATTTAGTACATCACAGCTAGCCTGGGATGTATCCAAGAACCCAGGTGAGCAGCCCCTTCTGTCTCTTGCCTTCCTGGTCCTTGGTGCTGGGATTCCCTCCCAGAGAATCCCTCCAGCAACTCCTGCTCCTCCCTACTCAGCAAGGGGAGCATCTCTCAGCAGAGTGTCTCTGTTCCTCCTCCTGCAGCTCTGCTGTGCCCAGTCTGGGCTGAGGGTGCTATCCAAGCCCTCCTCTCCCCCAGAGCACAGCCTGGGCCTGTCCTGTTGTCAGCTCAAAGCTGTCACCAGCTGTCAACCTTTGTGTCTTACAGCTTTTGGAAGCCAAAGCAAGCCTGAGCCTGGCCCAGGCCCAGCAGGCTCTGCAGCTGCAGCAGGCCAAGGCCCAGATCAACAACATGGTGCCAAAGCAGCACTTTGAGCAGCTGCAGAACACCTTGAGAGAGGAACAGTGCAAGACTCAGCAGCTCCAGCAAAGCCTCCAGCAGCAGGCTGAGCAAACATGCAGGCAGCTGCTCAGGAGCCAGGTAAGCAGGGAATTGCAGGAGCACAGTCAAGGGAACACTGCTGGCCTAGGAGGCAGCTGGGATTGAAGCCACCAGAAGTTTGAGTGGAAGATGCTAAAGATATAAAGAACCCACATGGAAAATGCACTTATACCTTCAAATTCAGCTACAACTTTAATTATTCATGAATCCTCCAGTCACTGCCCTGCTCTCAAACAGGTGGATTTACCTCTAGGGCACTGAGCAACCAGGTGCTGGGTTTTTGTGAGTTTGTCTTCTGGGCAAAGATGGGGTAAATTAACACCTAAGGAATTATCATGAGCAGGCACAAGGACTGCATCCAAGGAGAATTTGTCTCTCCCTGAGCTTTCCTGGACATGGCTGGGAGAGATGGCTGGGAGAGGGGAGGCCAATGGCTTATTTTTATAGAAAACACTGCTGGAAAATCTGTGCTTTGTCTTAAAACTGGCTGGGTGCAGACCTAGGGAAGGCTGGAATGCTCCAGACATCTGTCCCACTGCTCTTGGTATCCTGCACCTCTGATGGACCCCTCAGCTCTGCCTCAAGGAGTGTGAGGGTCCAGGAACAGGCCTTGGGGAAATGTACAGTCCAGGAGAGTGCTGGGACAGCCCACCAAGAGGCTTTCTTGCCCACTGCAGCAGGAACACGAGCAGCTGCTGCAGGCAGCTGTGGAGCAGGCAGAGGGGCTGGGACAGAGCCTGAGGAATGCTGAAGCTCTGCTGGCAGAGAGGGCAGCTCAGCTCAGAGATGCCCAGGTGAGGGGTGCAAGAGGGGCTGGTGCTGGGTGTCCCTGCCCATCTGGGATGCTGAACCTGAAGCCTCCTGTCCCTGCTTTAGGCCCAACTCTCCAGGAACAAGCTGTTGATTGAAGAGCTCCGTGGAGAGAACAGGAGGTTTGCCATGGCCCTGCAGGCTGCTGAGCTGAAGCAGAAGAGCATGGAGGAGAAGAACCAGCTGTTGGAGGAGCAAGCCTCAGCTCTGAAGCAGCTTATTGGAAAGATCACACCAGCATCTCTGAGTGGGTGATGGGACACCTGCAGTGGCAGGCCCTGGTCCTGGCTGGGGCTGGTCAGGTGCAGAATGGGAGGTGTGGCTGGGCTGGGAAATCAGCCTCGTCCTCTCTGGTCTTGCCAGGATTTTCCTGGGCAGAAAATAGCAGATGGGGAGCCTAGAGTCCTTTGAGGGACTTGGCCCTGTGGATAGCTGAGTTTTCCAACTGAAAGCAGCAGCCTTGGTGCCTTTCTCAGTGTGCTGTCATGTCATGTCTGTCTCAGGGCAGCCATCTGACAGGATTTCCTCTGGCAGTGTTTGGGGGTGATGCAGGTGCTCCCTCTCTACAGAAGGTTGATGTTGGACCCACAGTTCCATCTCAAAAGCCAGGCCAGAAGGGCTTGCAGGGCCCTGTGCCTGGCTCACTCCCAGCAGGAAAGCTGAGTTGTGGCATTAAAATGTTTGTAACAGCACCTCCTGCTATCCCCAGTCTGCTCTGTATTTCAGCAACTTTCCCCAGCTGCTGCTAAAGCCTGAGCCTAGGATCCAAACCCAACCAGACTGCTGCCTCTGCAGTGAGCAGGACAGAGCAGGGCTGTAGTGCCCCAGGCATTTATCCTGCTCCTGCATTCTTCCCCCACTATTTGCTTTTTCAGCCCCAGTCTGAGAAGGGGGCTAAGCAAACCCCTAGCCTTACCTAGGGCTAATGTTTTTGTGTTTCCCCAGACACAGGGCCAAGAGCTGAGCAGCTCCATTAGGAGGAGCAGACAGGGAAAGCAGCTCTTCAGCCTGGTTCTGGTTTTGTGCTGACCAGAATCCTCAAAACCCCTACTCCAAACAGCCTGCAGGCCCTGCCAGACCAGAGCTCTGGGATAAGAGATTCTTTGGAGGAACAGAGGCACAGACCAAGCACACGGGGAAAAACCCAGGCCCATGACCCAGACTGCAATGATCATTCACACAGCACCTCAAGAAACATTTCTGGGTCTCTGATGGGGACAAGGCTTCATGCCTAATCCTGGAAAGAACCTTGTGCAGCCTTCCCTGACACTTGGAGGAGCACTTCCACTGAGATACTTAAATAACCATCACCCTACAGGGCCAGGATGGGTTTGGCTGGAGAGCCAGAGTGCTGAATGAGCACCACAATAACCCTTAAAAACTTAAAAAAACTTAAAAAAGACTGAGGCTGAAGGAGTTCTTTATTTTGCAACCATGGAGCTTTCCTGGCTTCTAGAGCCCAGCCAGTTGGTGTCTTACTCCCACATGCACAGTGTGAACAAGGAACTACTCCAAACAAAAACAACATTCACAAACCCTGGCTGTAGCTGTGGGGCTTCTGGATGCTGCCCCCTGCTCCCCTGCATTCCCAGGATTGTTCTGTTACCCTTTGCTCCTGCAGAGCTGTGGTTTTAAGGTATCAAAGGCTGTTAGGAGGAGTGACAGCAGGCCACAACAGAAATGCTGAGGTGTCTCTGAAGTCCTGCACACAACCCATGGTGGAGCTCAGTCCCCATGGTGGGGGAAGGTTCCCAGGCAAGAGCTGTCCCTCCTGTCCTGCACTCTCAGGACAGAACGTGCTCCAGGACTCCCTGTCGGATCAACTGCTCGCATTTCCAGCGGGGTAAAAAGTGCTGCAACAGAAACACACAAAAAGAAATCCTCCTTGGACACAGCCAGCACTGCTGGGCTGCACAGAAGCACAAAAACCCTCCTTGGGTTTGGTGGTGCTCACAACCAGCTCTGCTGGGCTGCACAGAAACACACAAACACAAAAATCCTCCTTGGAATTGGTGGAGCACACAGCCAGCTCTGCTGGGCTGCACAGACACACACAAAAAAAGAAATCCTCCTTGGACACAGCCAGCACTGCTGGGCTGCACAGAAACACAAAAACTCTCCTTGGATTTGTTTCTGCACACAGCCAGCTCTGCTGGGCTGCACAGAGACACACAAAAATAAATCCTCCTTGGGTTTGGTGGTGCACACAGCCAGCTCTGCTGGGCTGCACAGAGACACACAAACACAAAAATCCTCCTTGGGTTTGGTGGTGCTCACAACCAGCTCTGCTGGGCTGCACAGACACACACAAAAAAGAAATCCTCCTTGGACACAGCCAGCACTGCTGGGCTGCACAGAAACACAAAAACTCTCCTTGGATTTGTTTCTGCACACAGCCAGCTCTGCTGGGCTGCACAGAGACACACAAAAATAAATCCTCCTTGGGTTTGGTGGTGCACACAGCCAGCTCTGCTGGGCTGCACAGAGACACACAAAAAGAAATCCTCCTTGGACACAGCCAGCTCTGCTGGGCTGCAGACACACACAAAAAAGAAATCCTCCTTGGACACAGCCAGCACTGCTGGGCTGCACAGAAACACAAAAACTCTCCTTGGATTTGTTTCTGCACACAGCCAGCTCTGCTGGGCTGCACAGAGACACACAAACACAAAAATCCTCCTTGGGTTTGGTGGTGCACACAGCCAGCACTGCTGGGCTGCACAGAAACACACAAAAATAAATCCTCCTTGGGTTTGGTGGTGCTCACAGCCAGCACTGCTGGGCTGCACACCCAGTGCCTCGTGAAGGTGGCAGATCAGGCAGAGCTGCACTGTGCCCCGTGCAAGGAGCTGTGTGTGCAGGGTCTGGGCCATGCTGCAAGGCCAGCAGGAGCAGGGGGACGTCGTGGGAGTGAAAGGGAAGGAAGAGGACAGACCCCACTCCTGCCACAGGTACCTGGCTGTTCTTCTTCAGCAGGATGGTGGTGCCATCCTCCACCTCGAACTCCCCGTGGTCTCTCAAACACCGCACCTGCACAGGGCAAGCACAGCTCTCTGAGTCCAGAGAGAAACAAACACCAGCCCCTCCAGGTTCCTTAGCATGGGAATATGATTTCTAATTAGTTAAATTGCTGCAAAAACCTCTACTGGGTAACCCACCCCACCACAAACTCCCTGCAGATTAGAAATGCCACCTCTCAATGTCCTTTGTGCCCTCAGCAGGAGTAAAGTGCTGGCAGGCAGAGCAAAAGAAATCTGTGAAAGCTTTGGAGCTCTGAAAGGTTTTGCTCGATGAACTGACTTGGGATGGGGATGTATTAGAAATGTGCTGGTGGTGTCTGATGAGAGAGATGATCTGAAGAGCAGAATGCTCTTTGGGACACGTGGTTTATTGGTCGTGGGAAGGCAGCCTGACTGGGGAAGAGTTCATCAGTCTAAGGGGACAGGGATCCAGCAGGGCAAGAGGCTGAGTTACCTGTTACATTCCATTTTAACTCTTTCTATTATGAATATTCTAATGAGCATCAACCAATTACTTCAAGATACAAAACCTACAGAATTTACATACAGCCTATAGGGACTACTATATTACCATACTAATTTATATGCTAAAAACCTGAAAAACCACCTTTTCCCTGATACCTGGCAGGGCTCAACTCCTTATTAATTTCTGTGTCTTGGGAGGGATGTCACTCAGTCCTGCCTTTCAGCTATTAATCACTCTGTTCTTGCCCAGCACCCTACAGTTGAAATCTTGCTTTTAATTCTATCTCTTTTGCTGGTTTTACACTCTTAAAATCTTTCCCCAGTAAACTATCTCTACAAGGTCTTCCTGCTTCCTCCTCTCCAACAGGGATGAAATGCTCGAAAAGAGATACCCAGGAAAGTGTTTGTTCAGGGATAGAAACCAGGAATCTTGCACTCACTTCAATGTACAGGCTTTTGGGAGGTTTGATGTCCTGTGTGAGATCCAGCCCCTCCTCTCCTCCTACTGACCTCATGTAGGTGGCCAGAGACTTCTTGTAGCGATTGAACCACTCCACCTGTGGGGTTGCACCCACAGACAATGAGCACACAGAAGCATTTACAGGACATGTTAAATGCTGTGTTTATAGGGGATGGGGGGGGGAAAGACTGCCCTGTTCTGATTGTGCCAAATAACCCCATCAGGAGGAATAGGTGGGAAGAGTTTGAAGGGAGGCTGACTCACTTCCTCAGCGGCCATGTGGAACTGGATGGTGTTGGGCAGCACGCTGCCGTACTCCCACCTCAGCGCCCGGATCCGCAGCAGCCGGTCGTACCTGGGCAAAGAACCGGGACAAAAAGCACCGCCCCTGCCGGGCTCAGCGCCGGCATCACCCCCGGATCCAAACTTTCCAAGAGCAGCAGGAAGCAGAGCTTTCTCCTCCTGGTGATCCCAGCAATGAACACCAGGAGAAGCAGCTCAGCCCGGGCCGGGAGTCCCAGCATCCCGCCCCGAGGGATGGAGCGAGGGGAGGCACTCACAGGTAAGCCAGCAGGCAGCGCTGGTTCCGCAGCAGGCAGCAGTGCCGGAACCGGATCAGGAAGATCAGGTCCGTCCGTCCCGCCTTGGCTTCGGAGCTGCGGGAGGAGGGGATGGAGGAAGAGGAGGAGTAGCGGGAGAGCGGCGGGCCGGGCCGGGGAGCGGAGCCGGACTCACACATCCGCCTGGTTCCGCTCGTACAGAGCCCGCATCTCCTCCAGCGCCTGCCGCAGCTCCTCCGTCTGCAACAGCGCGCACAGGCACTCAGAGGGCCGGGGCCCGTCCCGGTGTCCCCGGTGTGCCGGTGTTCCCCGTGTGCCGGTGGTCCCCGGTGTCTCCGGTATCCCCGTGTTCCCCGTGTCCCCGGTAGTCCCTATGTTCCCGGGTCCCCGGTGTTCCCCGTGTCCCCGGTGTTCCCCGTGTCCCGGTGTTTCCCGTGTCCCCGGTATCCCCGTGTCCCCGGTGTTCCCGTGTCCCCAGTGTCCCCCGCGTCCCCCGGTGTGCCGGTGTTCCACGTTTTCCCGTGTCCCCGGTATCCCCGTGTTCCCGGTGGTCCCGGTGGTCCCCGTGTCCCCGGTATCCCCGTGTTCCCGGTATCCCCGTGTCCCGGTATCCCCGTGTCCCCGGTATCCCCGTGTCCCGGTGTTCCCGGTATCCCCGTGTTCCCGGTATCCCCGTGTTCCCGGTATCCCCGTGTCCCCGGTATCCCCGTGTTCCCGGTGTTCCCGGCGCTCACCCGGAAGGGCGGGAGGTGCCCGTCGGCCGCTCGGTGCAGCTCCCGCACCAGCTCCAGGCCCCGCTCCGCCGCCATCGCGCCCGGCCGCGCGCGGGAAACCCGCCCGCGCACCAGCCAATGGCCGCAGGGGCGGGGCCCGGACGCATCCAATGGGAAGCGAGGGGGCGTGGCTTACTAACGAGACCACACCCCCTCAGGCTCCGCCTCAGGCCTCAGACCGTGGGTGACAGCACCGGGGGTGACACGGCCGGGGGTGACACCGCCGTGGGTGACACCGTCTCGGCTTTCAGTGACACTCTTGGAGTCCCGCTGAGAGCCCCCGAGGGGCTGAAGCGAATATTTTATTATTTCTACCGCAGGCCGGGCCCTAGCAAGGCTGCTTCGCTTCCCCCCAGGCCGCTGGGTGCTTTGCGGGGATGGGATTTTTTTTTTTTTTTTTTTTAGCACTCGAAGCCCTGGACAGCGATTCAATAACCCAGGACCGCAGCTCGTCCTGCCCCAGGATTTTATTTTTTTTTAATTTTTTTTTTTTCTTATGGTCACTAGACATAAGAAAAGCAACCATAAGAACCCGTGCCTGCCTGCCCAGAGCGTTTCGGTGATCCCAGCTTGGGGTTTGTGTAGTCACTGCCTGTCATATTTAGGTTTTCTGAAGTCTTTTCCCAAGGACCAAAACTGGTACACAAGGTCATATTTTCTAAACTCTCTCGTTTGTCACATTCCTCTCCGAAGGAGGGACTTTGCCTGTTGACCCTTGGTGTGACCGATGGGTCAAGAGATCCCACCTCTTAGGTGGGCACGTTGTAAAAAGGTATAAAACGAGTTTAGACAACAAACCAGCTCCTTCTTGGGAGCATCAGCCTTCTGAGCAAGGACTCTTGTCTTTGTTTGTGTCCAACAGTGACAGGTTTGAGGCACACTGGGCAGCTGGAGCTGGGCTGCGGGGAGATGGGTGCCGTGATAGTCACCCATCCCAGCCGGCAGGGGTAATGGCAATAAACAAACAGCCATCCTGAGCAGGGATAACAGCAAAAACCAGCCATCTGAGCAGGGAAAATGGCAAAAAACAGTCATCCCAAGCAGGGATAATGGCAAAAAACAGTCATCCTGAGCAGGGATAACAAAAAAACCCCCAGTCATCCCAAGCAAGGAAAATGGCAAAAAACAGACACCCTGAGCAGGGAAAATGGCAATAAAAACACAGCCATCCTGAGCAGGGTTAACAGCAAAATCAAACTGTCATCCCGAGCAAGGAAAATGGCAAAAAAAACCATCCCAAGCAGGGATAATGGCAAAAAACACCCATCCAGTTGTCCCTGCAGAAATTTGGTCGTTTGCCTCTGGCCGAGGGATGGAAATGTTGCTGAGCCTCGATTGAAAATCTCCCGGGGAGCTGCCTCCTCTCTCTGCTTTGCCAGGTTGAAAAAAAAAAAAAAAACCAACCAAAAAACCAAAAAGCCTCGTGCATTAAAAATAGACCAAGTGAATGAAGAATTTACAAACATCTATATTTCGTGTTAGGAACCGTGTTAAAATTAGGAAAACAGCTGGAGACACTGATTTATACAACTGTGACTATTTCAGGCAATGAGGGTTTACATATCACAGTTTAACAAGATAAAAGATCTCCCACAAAAAATTACACATGATGACAGACAGCTCATCTGAATTTTTGACATAACACAGCATCAAGTACACATGTCATGTGATGAACAGTGCCAGGTCATTCCCCAGTTAGGTAACATACAACCTCTTGAATAAGGCAATTCAAATATAACTCTTAATTCAAATCACAACATACCCAGGCAGCATGCAGGGGGGGAAAAAGTCGTTTATTCTGTATATTGAAATGACACACAACTTGCAACATGTTTCCATTTTTTATGTCGTTTAGAGCGACAGGATATAAACCATTCAAATAATATATATATATATATATATTTATATATATCTCAAGTCAACAGTTGTCTTTACTGGAATAAAGATTATCTGTCTCTCTTGGTAAAAATAAAACTATCTGAATTGGCTAATTAACAAAATGCACAGTGATCAGAAACCCAAATTCTTCTCACCATCTGTCTTTCCCTGGCTGGCTCGCATTTTTTTTCCCTGCACAGCCCCGGGGGTTCAGAGAGCCCGGAGGAACAAGAAAAGGCTCCCGGGGCTGCAGGGAGCCACCCACGCCCCGGGGACAGCATCACACCCACCACACCCCTATGGCTTGGAAACTGCTTTTCCCACCCCCAATAAAAACACTTAACACACGTGCCTGACCTCGGGGGGAGTCAAAAATTGAATTGCTGTGGAAACACATTCACTGGAACAGGGCTTTTATTTTTATTTATTTTTATTATTATTATTATTATTATTATTATTATTATTTTCCCCCTAACAATTAATTCCTCCCGACCTTGATGACCAAGACATCTAAGAAACTGTGAATCTGCTCAGAAGGAGGGGGAAAAGAAAAAAAAAAAAAAAAAAAAAAAGAAATCTGAGCCAAAAAAAAAAAAAAAAATCTCTTTGAAGTGGTGCAGCCTACCAGACGTGGCTGAGGATTTATTTCCACCACAGCAACCCCGGGGATCACAGAAGATCATGAAAGGCTTTCCCTAGCCTTGAAAAGTTCTTTCCAAAGGGAGAAACGAGGAGGGGAAAGCTTTTTCTTGACAATAATAAAAATAAAATCGGTCATTTCCACAAGGCTAAGCTAGGCAGCTTCTCCAGGGTGAAAGGCTGTGCTTGCCCCTGGTTTAACTGGACACCCTAAATTCCCAGGTCCCTGGGTGTCCAGGGGAGGAAGGGGACAGGTCTGGGTGCCAGCAGCATCCCCTGTGCCAGGGAGCTGGGCTGAAGCCCCTCAGAGCTCTTGGGAGAGGGTTCCCCCTGTGCCTCAGGGCTAATTAATCAATGGTGCCCATGGATAATGAACAGGCTGAGGTTGGATGCAGGGGGATCCAAACACCCCAAGCCTGGGGATGGGATTCTCAGGAGATTTCTCTCCTCTGGATGAGCCACACAGCAGCAGCAGCAGCCAAAGGGTGCCCTGCCCCAGGCTTCAAACCCCATCTGTCAGCCAGGGGAACCACGGGAGAAACAGGATTTTCAGAGTGATGGTTGCTGGATCCTGTTTATCAGTTGTCTCATTCCTCCCTACTACTCTATTCACTGCTCTAGTTAAAAAAGAAAGCATTGGAGTATTTCTTTGCCCTTCAAGATACAAAAAAAATTATATATGTATCGTCAAAAGACACGGGGAGAAAGGTCCTTTCACAACGACATTCAGAGCAAAAAGAGAGAAAACGACATCTCACAGATCATTGGAGAGCTATCTTTGGCAGAATAGTTCAAATAAATTATTATTTTTTTTCTTTTTTTACAAATATTTTCTGCAGTCACCTATTTATTTCACTTTTCAGCTATAGGGGTTCACTACTCTCTATTGATAGGACAAAAACCCAAAAAAACCCCCAAAAAACCACCACAAATATAAAAATATATGAGCTCGGCACAACTCTTAGGCTACCACGACCGTGTCCAATAATTTCCAAAAAAAAAAAAAAAAAAGTCGTAGGTCGATACCACAGAAAATATGAAACAGGATTTTTTTGTGGGTTTTTTTTTTTGTTTTTTTTTTCTAACAGCGTGTGTGTCGGGCTGGAAGGGTCACACCCAGCTGGGCACACCGGGGAGGGAGGGAGGGACGGGCGGTGGGAAGGAGCTGGAGGGGCTGGATGATCGGAGCCGCTCTCGGCCGCCTTCCTGCCCATGGGGAGGGGGAAACGCCTCCCTCGGAGCCCCTGAGGCTGGGAGATGGGCTGGGGGCTGGGGGCTGGGTGTTGGGTGATGGGTGATGGGTGTTGGGTGTTGGGTGTTGGGTGTTGGGTGTTGGGTGTTGGGTGCTGGGTGCTGGGTTCTGGGTGCTGGGTGATGGGTGATGGGTGATGGGTGTTGGGTGCTGGGTGCTGGGTTCTGGGTGCTGGGTGATGGGTGATGGGTGATGGGTGTTGGGTGCTGGGTGCTGGGTTCTGGGTGCTGGGTGATGGGGCTGGGTGTTGGGTGTTGGGTGATGGGGCTGGGTGTTGGGTGTTGGGGCTGGGTGTTGGGTGTTGGGGCTGGGTGTTGGGTGATGGGGCTGGGTGCTGGGTGTTGGGGCTGGGTGCTGGGTGTTGGGGCTGGGTGTTGGGGCTGGGTGTTGGGTGTTGGGGCTGGGTGTTGGGTGTTGGGTATTAGGGCTGGGTGTTGGGTGATGGGTGTTGGGTGTTGGGTATTAGGGCTGGGTGTTGGGTGATGGGTGTTGGGTGTTGGGTATTAGGGCTGGGTGTTGGGTGATGGGTGTTGGGTGTTGGGGCTGGGGCTGGGTGTTGGGTGTTGGGTGCTGGGTGTTGGTGCTGGGTGCTGGGTGCTGGGTGCTGGGTGTTGGGTGCTGGGTGCTGGGGCTGTCCCCCCCACCCCGGCAGGCAGGGCAGGGCAGGGCAGCAGCCGGGGGACACCGGGTGGGACCCCCACCCCTCCCTGCCCCAATCCCAGCTCAAGGGCAGGCCCCCCTCTCTCCCAAAGCCGCCCCCCTCCCCTTCTTCACCCTCGGCTGGGGAAAAGCCCCGAGGCAGCCGCAGCTTTCCCCCCTGCCCCGGGGCACGGTGACTCCCCCGAGAGTTTCCCCGGTGGCCCAAGGAAACCGGACCCAATCCCCGCCCCACCCCGCCCCGCCCCCGATATTTCCATTTACACACTTGGCCCTGGTTTATACAGCATGTACACAATATACAGCGCCGGGCACTTCACTGCCCGGCAGAACTGGAAGCGTCTCCCAAGATGACCTCTTTGATATCCACAAATAAATAAATATATATATATATATATAGATAGATATAAATCGACAGGAAGTAATAAAAGAGTCGTACCAACAAAGAGTATGGCTTTTTTTTTTTTTCTTTTTTTTTCACACAAAGAGTGTAGCTGCGTTGTGCCATCGGATTTGTGAGGAACTGTGACAGAGACAGAGAGACCTGGGAGGGGGGTGCTCCAGCTGCTGAGCCCGGGGGTGACCCTCAGTCCCAGCAGGGGGAAGGTGGAGCTGGATGGATGCTCTGCTTCCTTCCTGCCTCCAGGCAAACCAGCTCTCCTGCAAACCCTCAGCCCAGCCTTATCGGAGTTCCTGGGATGATCTGCCTCTGTCCAGCTGGCAGGGAACTGGGCTGAAGCCCCTCAGAGCTCTGGGAGAGGGTTCCCCCCTGTTGCCTCAGGGCTAATCAAGGGCTAATCAATCAATCAATGGTGCCCATGAATAATGAAGAGGCTGAGGTTGGACGCAGGGGGGATCCAAATGCTGCCCTGTCCCTGCCAGGGGGGGCCCAGGGGGCTGGTGGGGCTGTCAGAGATCTCTCTCTCTCTCTGTGTCAGGGTTTGCAGAAGATGTCTGTCTGTCTGTCTGTCTGTCTGTCTGCTGGTGGGCGTGAGGGGACACACACACAGAGGGTGATGGTGACAGGATGGCCGTGGCAGGTGCCTGGGGGTGCCTCAGGAAGGGTGGTGGCAGCCTCCAGGGGAGCACCTCGCTGGCTTCTCAGGGACACTGGTGGCTGCCAGGGGAGAGCAGGGAAGCCAGAGCCCGTTCTTTCTGGAGCACCTCCAACATTCCAGGGGCCAAGCTGCCTCGGCAGTGCTGTCCCCAGCCACCACCCACCCACCCACCCACCCCCCCTGGCACGGGGTGCCCGTGAGGAGACTCTGCCTCCCCTCGTGGGGCTGCATCCAGCCACCAGCTGCCCCCATCACTCCTCAGGCCCAGAGAGCCCCTGGGAGCTCCTTCCCTGCTGCATCCTGCAATTCCTGGCTCTGGAGAGTGCCCAGCAGCCTTGGGTCTCTCCTGCCCCAGGAGAGACAGAGGGAGGAGCTGCTGACACGAATTCTGCTAAGAAAAGATGTGTTTCTTGCTGGGGTGGTTGCTCTGGAAGGAGGAGCAGTCCTTCAAGTGTGCAGAAGTGACTTTTGAGAGCTGGAGTGGTCACTGGAGCACCAAGACACTTGGGCCACTTCATGATCCATCAAGTGATGGATCTCGATTACCCCTGCTGCTGGTTTTGTGGGTTTTTTTTTTGACTAATTCCCATCTCATTCATCTCTCCTTTGAAACACCCTGGCCTCTCCTTGCAGGCCTCTCTGGCTGATGCTGCCATGAGCAGGCCAGGGGCTCTCCTTGGGCTGTGCCTGCAGAGGATGCTGAGCTGTGGGCAGCAGGGGCAGCCAGCACCACAGGAACCTGCTGCCTTGGAGGTGGGCCAGCTTTCCCAAGGGCTGCCTGGCAGCCTGGCTGCTTTCTGCTGGGAGCATCCCGTGGGCTTGTGTCTGGGGTGGGAGGTAGAACGAGGTCTGCCTGCTCCCTGTCCTCTTCTGGTGAGCACCAGAGACCTCTCTGGACAGCCTGGGGACAGCAGGAGGGAGAAAGGTGCCCAGCACTGCTGAGTGGCCTTCAGGAAATTCATCATTTGGATTTCATGACTTCATGCCAGGGTGGAAAGGGCTGCATTTTACAAAACCCTCACGTTTTTGTGGGGTTTGCCAGCGTGGCTGTGTGTCTTCCAGCAGGAGCTAGGAATCGAAGGAGAGCTCACCACCTTCTGCCCCTCATCCACAAATGAAACTGCTGGATTGCTGAGCAATGTCCTCAACAGGCAGCCTTGAGTGCTGAACTGTGTGCAGAGCTGTGCCTCCTAATGCTTAATGCATTACAGGAAAAAAAAAAAAAAAAAAAAAAAAAGAAAAAAAAGAAGCAGGACAAGAATTGTCAGGAAAAAAAAAAAAAAAAAAGACATTTTCTTCTTCCTTGCTAGCATGGCGCCTGTAACCTAAGAGGTGTTATTGCCATCTTTTGCTCTCTGGAGCTGCAGGAAGTGGTGTGTGTTGCCTGATGAAGAGCAAGGCAAGCAGGGCTCCTGCAGGGCTCCCTGCATGGGCACGTTTTTCTCAAGAGCTCGCGAGATGAAGGAGGCAGCGTGGGGCAGGACACAAACAGGCACAAGCTGAGCCCAGGGGCAGCTCATCACAGCTCCCACTGCCAAGGAAAGGCCAGGCCAGGGCACAGGCCTGGAGCTGAAGGCAAGGCAGGCATCTCAGGGCTACACAGAACTAGGAGAAACCCACCTGTGCACCTCCCTACAGAAAATCACAGAGCTGCTGGTTTGCAAAACCTCTCGTGAAATGTTCCCAAAGCACTGCCAGCACCCAGCCTCACCTGTGCCAGCACAGCAACTTCACAGGGACTGAGAAGTTCTGCTTGGTTCTAAGTTCCTAAGTTCCTAAGCTTCTAAGTTTCTAAGTTTCTAAGTTTCTAAGTTTCTAAGTTCCTAAGTTCCTAAGTTTCTAAGTTCCTAAGTTTCTAGGTTTCTAAGCTTCTAAGTTTCTAGGTTTCTAAGCTTCTCAGTATCTGTGCAAGGAAGCTCATCTGCCAGAATCTCCCACTTCTGTGAGCCAGGGGCTGTGGGCTGGGGCACACACACTCCTGGGGATGGCAGTGCCACTGGGCAGGACAATTCCCATCAGGACAGCAGAGCAAGGCTGTGCTGCCTGCAGGTCTCATGTTCCCATCTGTAAAAAGACTCCTCTGAGCTGAAATAAATAAATCCCACCTCAGCAGAGAGGTGGGGAGGGGCAGGGAGAGAGCCCTGTGGCAGTCCCCCCCGTGCTGCAGGGGTTTAGGAGCTCTGAGGGTGGGTGAGCATCCCAAACCATTTCAACTTGCTCTGCTCAGACTGCCTGTTCCAAGCCAGGGCAGGAAAGCCTGGAAGCCTCAGCTAAAGCAAATCAAATCAGTTTGTTTTGGAAGCACAGTTTGGATTGGGGTGGGGGGTGCAGCTGGGGCATCTGTGGGACTTGATAATGGTGGAAACACAGCAAAAAAAACCCCAAAATCCTCCACGGGCTGATGAGTGAGGGACGGTGGCACAACAAAAACTGTGCCTGTGGGTGGTGGCTGTGCCTGGGTGATGAGCAGGAGGGGTCTGTGGGGGAGTCTGCCTGCTCCTGGGTTTGTAAGGGGCTCAGGCCCACGCTGGGGTGGGGTGGGGTGGTTCACCTTGAGACACAGGCTGAGCTAACAGGGGTCCTCCTTCAGTGCAGGGAGAAAGGAAATCTGCCCCACACGGGGCTCTCCCCCCAGCTGTGGGGCAGGAGGGAGGGACAGAGGATGCTGCTCTGCAGGGAGCCTGGGAGAAGGTGGAATGTCAGGAGGCTTCTTCACAGGGGAGGCAAGCACAGAGCAGGCTGGATTGTCACCGAGTGCAGACAGTGATTTTGGGACCTCGAGATGGCTCCAGGTGTGTGGAGGACCCTGGCAGGGTCACTCCTGGTGAGTCACTAATGGTCCTCCCCCCTTGTCACCTGAGCTGGGGTGGGGCAGGAAGCTTTCCTGGTGCAGTAGGAATCAAACAAGAGACAGAAATACCGCCTGGGGATGGTGCCCATGGGCAGCCAGAGCAGCTGGAGGCTGTGCTGTGTCTGTGCATGCCCGTGCCCGTGGCAGCCAGGGCAGGGGACACGCTGTGGCAGTGCTTGGACAAGGCTTCCAGACCTGCCTGGGAGCCCCTGGCACTCGTCCCTTGCCAAAGCCTCGGGTGCTGGGCATGCCACTGGAACACCCAGCTCCAGCAGCACCCCACAGCACCTGCCCTGGGAGCACTGGGTGCCCCAGTGCCCCTCCTGCACACCTGGAGTGAGGGCAGCCCCAGGCTGGCACTCCCTTTGGGAAAGGGGAAGGAGCCAGGGGAGGGTGCAGACCCCTGGGGGGTCCCAGGGGCACGACTGGCTGCTCTAGAGATGCTCCAGGGAGAGAGCAAGACCCTGCAGAGAGACTCCTTGGATGCTCTCAGGGGCATCCCACGGGCAGAAAAGCCCTGCTGGTAGCAGCAAGCTCCTGCCTATCTCTGCTGATAACAGAGCTCCTGCCTGGCCAGGAGGGCCCCTTTCCCCTGCAGGGTCCCTTCCCCCCGTGTGAGGGGTGCTGCTGCCTGCCAGGAGGCTCTTGGCACCTCCAGTTCCGACAGCAGAGAGGCTCAAGTCCTTCAAAGGTGAGGAATCTCAGTGCATTGACTGTCCCTGGGTGCATTTTGCAAGGATAAGGACGCCTCTGGATGCTTTCCTGGGCAAGTCAGCTTTTTTTTTTACGAGATAAACAGGCTTTTCCACAGATCCACGAGATAAACAGAGGCACCTCTGCATGCTCAGAGGGGCCAGAGAGGTTCCTGGTGCTCTGCAAGCAGGTCTCTCCAGGTGGGCTTGGGTGCCAAAGCCTAGAGAAAAGAATGAGTGGCTTTGTTCTGCAATGACAGCACCCAGCACTCAGTTTTCCATCACTTGCTGGCTGTGCTCAGCTCTGTCCCTCCAGGAATGCAGCTGAACTTCCTCCTGAGTGATGTGCACGGCCACCAATGCTGATGAGTCCTGCCCCAGAGTGTAAAAACAGCTCTGACAGTAGCACAGGGGCTCTGGCTGCCCACTGCCTGCCCACACTGTGCACTGAGCTCAGGGCAGGTGTGCTCCAGGCCTCCCCTCTCCCCTCTGCCCCTGCAGGGAGCAGGGATGAAGATGCACAAAGCAGCCTTGCCTGGCCCCAGGGGCACCACGGGGTGGGCACAGGGGCAGGAGCCTCCTTGGGTTGGAGCTGAGGGGTTCACAGCCCAGGATTGAGCAGTTCCTGTGTGCCCTGCCTGGGCTGGGGCACTGCAGATCCGTGGCTCTCTCCCTTCCTTCCTTCCTTCCTTCCGTGCCTTCTCCGAGTGTGCAGGGCTGGGATTTGCCTCCTGGGCCCTGCAGGGCTGGCATTGCTGTTTGTCAGAGGTGGCTGGGGCTGTCACAGATGTGCTCCTGCTGCTTGTCCCCAGGGGCCTGTGAGTTATCTGGGTGCCTGTCTCTGGATGTCCTTGGTGCTGCATCCTTCTCCTTGGCAGCTTTGCCTTTGGCTGCTGGGGTGATGAGAGGGGCTGGGAGCCCATGGGGCAGGCAGATGGATGGAGGCCAAGGGTTCAAACTGCTGCTTCTGTCTGGCAGCAACATCTCCATAAACCTTCATCAGAGGTGCTCCAGGTTCTCCCTGTGCAGGCTGGACGAGGAGGAGACAGGAGAGTTCTGAGGCAGGGCATCCCCAGAGCTGAGCTGTGGCTGTGCCAGGGATGTGCATCCTCCTCCTGCTGCTGCCTCCCAGCACTGCCAGCCAGGGCCTTCCTGGGGAGGGCAGTTCTCTTCTGCCTTCAGGGAGTGTGGGCAAAGAGGAGGCACAGGGCAGGAGAGCAGGCCTGGCACCCTTGGGGACACTGCCTGCCCTCCAGGAGCCACTCTCACATCACAGCCTGGGCAAAGATGCCCAAAAGCACGCAGCTGGCAGGCAGCAGCTGCACCAACAGCTGGTGCTGAGCCTGTGATTTAGGCCTGGCCCTGAGCAAGCACTGCTCCATCATCACTCCCTGTGGACAGCTCTGTGACCAGCAGAGTTATTTATTTGCTGCCTGCTCACCTGAGCAGCCACACAAACCCCATCTGACTGCAGCCCAGGTGATCCATTCCCAAGCTGCAAATGATGAGGGGGGAGAACACCAACATCACCCTTCAGCAGATGCAGTTCCTGGCTCAGGGGAGCTGCTTGGCTCTCACCATGCCCTGCCTGGGAAAAGCAGCTGGGCCTGGCTGTGCTCTCTGCTGGGGAGGGTGGCAGGCAGTGCCCATCCCCAGGGCTGCTCTTGGAGCTCAGCTGTCAGAGCAGCCCCTCCCAAGCACTGCAGGGAGGGTTGGATTGTCTGGGGACAGCTCAGCAGGTGCTGGATGAAACACAGGGAGGAGCAGCACCCCTGGGCACGGGGAGACTTTTCTCTTCTCCTCCTCAGTGCTGGCTGAGCTGTGTGGAGGCTCTGAAATGGCCACGGCACCTGGACTGGGGCACGGGCAGGCACCCCAGCCTTGTGGGGTGTCTCAGACCTGCTCTGGCACCCACAGACCCTGCCCTGAGAGCAGCCCAGCCTCATGGGGTGTCTCAGACCTGCTCTGGCACCCACAGACCCTGCCCTGAGAGCAGCCCAGCCTCGTGGGGTGTCTCAGACCTGCTCTGGCACCCACAGACCCTGCCCTGAGAGCAGCCCAGCCTCGTGGGGTGTCTCAGACCTGCTCTGGCACCCACAAACCCTGCCCTGCTAATGCATCCCTTGCATTCTCCCTCAGAGCCAGCTGGTGGCTGAACCCAGCACAGGTCACTGTGAGGCTGCAGCAGGAGCAGGAGCAGTTCCACAGAGGACACAGGACCTTGGGGGGGGCACACCCAGGGCTCTCCCCACGCCTGGGGCAAGCCAGCACCGACCAGGGATGCAGCACAGGAGCATCTCCTGGCCCTGGGAGGGTGGGCTGCCCTGCAGCTTTTCATCCCTGGGTGGTTCCCTGCATCCCCCTGGGGGTGGGGTGAGCACACACCGAGCCTGAGGCACCATGGAGATGGAGAGGGAGGAAGGGCATGAGATGGGGCAGGGGCCAGGCAAGCCAATGAGTCGAGGAGAGATGGGCACGAAGGGGGAACAGCTGGAGGGGAGAGAAGGGTTTTCCATAGAGAATATGCAGGAGCAGTAGTGGATCCGTCAGGAATCATTACAAACTTTATTTCTCTGTGCATTGTGTACCATTGATAAAGGATCATCACAATTAGTGGACTCACTGCCTATAGTGGTGGGCAATACACACAAAAGAAAAAAAACCCAACAAAACAAAACAAAAAATGAAGCCAAACGGATGAAAATGAAATCGTTGTACATAAAGGTAATCATAAACCTGAACAACCTGCACCTGTGTTTGATTTTCCCCCCAAAACAATGAGAAACAAAAAAAAAAAACCCCAAAACCCCAAAACAAAAGTGAAAAAAAGGCTCGAGAAGAAAAAAAAAAACAACAAACCCCAAACCCAAACAACCCACAAACTTCATATTCCTAGAGAAAACCTTACAGCAGCAGGTCAATTAAAATTTCCACAGACGGTTCAAGATGAGTACAAATACCCCCAGCCAGCTGGTTATGGTACAAGCATCAGAGGTGGCTTTCAGCTGGGTGGGAAGAACTCCCCAGGGGCAGGCAGGCTGGGAGTTTGCCTGGCTGGAATGTCAGGAAGCCTGGCAAAGGGCGTGGAGTCAGGCAGCTCTCAGCACCAGTGCCCAGGGTCTCACCCTGGGGAGCTCTGCACCCACATCCCCTGGCTCGACTCTCTGCCCCACTCCTGGCATCAGGGGGGTGATGCTGGCTCACACCTCCCTGCCTCACCCAGTGGTTTTGGGTTAAGAAGAGTGCCCAACCTGACCTTTTCCTGGGGGGGATCCCTCCTGGCTACGCTCAGCAGAGTTAGGGGATGGCGTGCAGCCCTCAGGCTGGATCATCCTGCCTCCAAATGGCTGTGGGAAAAGGGCCAGCTCTGGGGGGGGGCTGGTCCTGATGGCTTAACACTCAGAAACAGGGGCTGGCACTACTACACCTCTGGGGATGCAGGGAATGGCAGGGGGCTTTTGGGGCAGCCACCGACTGGAAAGGCAGAAGCACGTGAGGTGTGCTGGGAGCCAGCCACGCTCCTTCCCCCCGGAATGCTGGCTCCCTGGCACCTCATGTAAAAACTCCCGTGGGCAGAGGAGGCCTCCACGCTGCCCTCAGCACACCAGAGGACCCCCACCCACACAGCTGGAGCCTCTGGGGTGTGGGTGTTCCCCCCCACACCCTGAAAACCTACAACCGCAGGGCTGTTATTGCTTCTCGTGGAGCCACCAGCAGCCAAGTGGGGACAGCTCCCCACCCTCTCCGCCCTCGCTGAGAGGAGACAAACAAACAAAATGAACAAACGAGCAAAACCCTACGGCAAAAAGAACCAAAAAAACCAACAACCAAAAAAACCAACCCCGAACCAACTAAAAAATAAATAAAGCCCGGTGAAAAGGAAAAAAAACCAAAAACAACGCTGGCAGCCTGCAATGCTCAACCCCACGCGGTTGGTTGGAAGGACTATCGCTATAGGATGCTATATACAGGTAGATTTCATTTCGTTCATGCAAAATGTTACAAAGTACCACGACAGCATGCCCGAGGGAGGCGGAGGAAAGGGGGGAGGAAGGCTCCCGCCGCTCCGCGCAGCCCCGGCTTGGGACAGCGGACACGAGGCTGTGCACCCCCAGAGCACGGACAGGGGGAGAGGGGAGGGAGGGGCGCCTGGGTGGGAAATGCTGGTTGTACACACACGCCAAAAGGAAACGAACGGGGGGGGGAAAAAAAAAAAACAAAACAACAAACCAACCCCAAATCGATGGCGACGACGGAAACGGTTTGTGTTCTATCCTTAGAAAGCTCCCAGCTTCCCCTTGTCTTCAGCTCTGGGTCTCTTGCTCCTCTCCAGCAGGGCCAGAGGGCCTGTTTTCCCGAGTGGCAAAGGCAGCTGGATGGTGGTGGGACACCAGGACCCCCTTGCTTTCCTCTCCTTCCCTGGCCCACTGCTCTGTCTCTCAGCAGCTACTCCGGCCTCCCCGGCGGGTGGGAGCCGGCGGTGGGAAGGGGCTCCGTGCCCACCGGCCGCTCCCCTGGGTCGAGTCTGCAGAAAGGGCCCCGCCCCTGGCTCCTGGGGAGGGGGGTCCTGCTGGCTTTGGGGTCCTGCCTAGTTCAGAGGATGCTCCAAAGCCGCCTTCCATCAGCAGGTGTGTGAACATGGCGGATCTCTTTTTATTCTTTCTCTGTTCATTATACACAGCTTTATATCTATATCTATACCTATATATCGCTCTATATAGATATATATAGATATACACATATTTACTATCTCTGAGTGTCCCCTTTTTTAGAAGCCCTTTATGTGGCAGTAGGCTTCCAGAGATGAGAAGAATATGTACAAGAGCCAGAGGAGGATGAACAGCGAGGACGTGAGCAGCTTGGAAGTCCGCGGCCCGCCCAGCTCACCTCCGATCTCGGGTCTCCGCCGGTAGAGCAGCACTCCCACGCTGATGAAAGCAAAAATGGTGAAGAGGGTGACGGAGAAGGCCAGCGTGCCGGGGGAGACTTGGAAGGCCTGGCCGTGCGCCGCGTGGTAGATGGCGGCGATGGACCAGGCCACCCCGATGCCCAGGAAAACGTTCACGGCGTTGCTGCCGGTGACGTTCCCGATGGAGGCGTCGGCGTACTGGTCCTGCGTGGCCGCCACCTTGCTGGCGAAGGTGTCTGCAAAGGGAAGGTGGGGAGGGACGCTGTAGTCACTGCTTGTCATGTTTGGGTTTTTCTGAAGTTCTTTTCCAGGGACCAAAACTGGTAAACAAGGTCACGTTTGCTAAACTCTCTTGTTTTTCGCATTTCTCTCCTAAGGAGGGACTTTGCTTGTTGACCCTTGGTATGACCAATGGTTCAAAGGATCCCACCTCTTAGGTGGGCACGTTGTAAAAAGGTATAAAAATAGGTTCTGAGAATAAACCAGCCCCTTTTCTTGGAGCCTTCTGAACCACGAGTCCGTGTCTTTCTTTCGTGTCCAACAGCGACAGGACGCCATTCAAGATCGACAACAACATGGACTCCCAAGGTCAGAAGGCTGAAATGACTCCAGTCAATCTTTATTACCCAGGAATTTCTTCCCTTTATACTGTTTTACAAAGAACCATCCTGTAGTCACTGCTTGTCATGTTTGGGTTTTCTGAAGTTCTTTCCCAGGGACCAAAACTGGTAAACAAGGTCACGCTTTCTAAACTCTCTTGTTTTACACATTTCTCTCCTAAGGAGGGACTTTGCTTGTTGACCCTTGGTGTGACCAATGGTTCAAAAGATCCCACCTCTTAGGTGGGCATGTTGTAAAAAGGTATAAAAATAGGTTCTGAGAATGAACCAGCCCCTTTTTGGAGCATCAGCCTTCTGATCAAGACTCGTGTCTCTTCTTTCGTGTCCAACAGCGACATCACCCAAGGGGTGGAAGAAAGACAAACTTCCTCAACTGCATTGGTCAAGTCAGAGGGACATCAAGAAGAAGTCCCTCCTAGGGAAAGGAATGTAAACAAAGGTTACAGTTAGGAAAACGTGTCTCTTGTTGACAGAAAACTCTCTGGGAAAAGAGCTTCAGAGAAACCCAAACATCACAGCACAAACCATGGCTACAGGGGAGGAACACTCAGGAAACACCCAAGGGGAAGAGGGCAGCTTGGGGGGCACAGAAAGTAATGGGTGAGGGGAGGTAGCCCTGGTTGGTGCCTGAGATGTTTTGGTTTTCTGAAATTCTTTTCCCAGGCAATTTTCTGTGAACAAGAGACACATTTTCTTTTGTTTACATTCTTTTCTCTAGGAGGGACTTCTTTTTGCTGTCCCTCTGGCTTGACCAATGTGATTGAAGGTGTTTGTCTTTGTTTCACCCATCGAATTGCTCTGTGTAGAACAGGATAAAAGGGAGACACACCCCAGAAATAAAGGAGGTGTTTTCAGCCTTCTGAAGTCAGGGTCTGTGTCCTTGTGGTGTACAACAGCATCAAGGGCATAGGGTAAAGCCCCTTCTAATGGAAACTCCATTAGAAACCCCATTAGAAATTCCATTCCCCAGGGAACCATCTGGTTCTTCTGGACCATCAGGGTCTGGAAGTACACAAGGGGGAAATCTCAGTGGTCAGAAATACAGGGCTTCCCCCACTACAGCCTCCAGCACCTTCTGCCTCCCTGAGGTCCAGTGCCTCGTGCAGGCCCTGACACTTTGGTAAGCCAGGTGGTCCTCCAGCCCTTGGGAAGAAAAAAACGTGTGGGTGGGTGGGTGGGTGGGTGGGTGCATGCTCTGCCAGCTTTAGTACCAGTGATAAAAGCTGGCTGGCCATTTTAATGGAAAACCTTGTGTCAGGCAGACCAGCATGACACTGCTCTGCACCCCAGGGAAGTGCTGATTGTACATCCAACCCCACTCTGGATCTGCAGGGGGAAGGAGGAGCAGGAGGGGTTTAGCCCATGGGTTTGTTCAGGTGAGCACTCTCAGCTGACAATGAGAGGATCAGTCCTGAATGCGTCTGCACTCCCAGATCACCTCGGGCACAGGCAGCCCAGCGTGGCTCAGGAAAAGGAAATATGGGAGAAGGTGAGTGAAAAGGCACAGGCTCTCCTACACAAGCTGATTTGGGAATCCCCAGAGCTTCCCAAGCTGCATCTCAAGCAGCTCCCCCAGCTCAGCAACCTCACCTTGATCCACCTGAGCCTGGTCTCACGCAAAGGTGGCCATGCTGGAAAGTGTGCCTGGAGTAGGGACTCACACTTAATTCACCCAGAAGCAAGGTTAAAGCAGCAGATGCTTAAAATGCAGGCCTGCCAACACAGGCAGCGTTTCAACCAGAGCCCTGAAAGTGGATTACCACGGGGGCTGCCCACAGAAATAGATACTTCACAGTCCTTGCAGTGGGATGGTCCCTGAAATAATTCCCACGGGGCTGAACTCACATCCTGGCTCTGTCCTTCCAGCCCATCTGAGACTGGCAAGCAATTTCCACACCTGTGCTTCGGGATCCTGCAGAGCACAGCTCTCCCCCAGCCCAAAGCCAAAGCCAAACCAAAGCCAAAGCCAAAGCCAAAGCCAAAGCCAAACCAAAGCCAAGCCAAGCCAAGCCAAGCAAAGCAAAGCAAAGCAAAGCAAAGCAAAGCAAAGCCAAAGCCAAAGCCAAAGCCAAAGCCAAAGCCAAATCCCAGGCCCAAGCCAAAGCCAAACCAAAGCCACAGCCACAGCCACAGCCACAGCCAAAGCCAAAGCCAAAGCCACAGCCACAGCCACAGCCAACAGCCAAAGCCAAACCAAGCCAAAGCCAAAGCCAAGCCAAAGCCAAAGCCAAAGCCAAAGTCAAAGCCAAAGCCAAAGCCAAAGCCAAAGCCAAAGCCACAGCCACAGCCACAGCCAAAGCCAAAGCCAAAGCCACAGCCACAGCCACAGCCACAGCCACAGCCAACAGCCAAAGCCAAACCAAGCCAAAGCCAAAGCCAAGCCAAAGCCAAAGTCAAAGCCAAAGCCAAAGCCAAAGCCAAAGCCAAAGCCAAAGCCAAAGCCAAAGCCACTGCCACAGCCACAGCCACAGCCACAGCCACAGCCAAAGCAATGCCAAAGCAAAGCCCAAACCCAAGCCCAAGCCCAAGCCCAAGCCCAAGCCCAGCCCAGCCCAGCCTGGGTGGAGATGGACCTCCACAACCATCCCCGTGGCTGCGCTCACCTGGCACCGACGTCCCCAGGGCGACGAAGACGACGGCGGTGACCGAGTCCTTCAGGCCAATGGTGCAGCCAAAGTGGGAGGCCAGGTCGCCAATGAAAGCTGTCAGGAGGCCAATCATGAGGATGGAGACCACGAAGCAGGCCCAGCCGTTCCAGTAGTCTGTCGGGGGCACGAAGGCAAAGAGGACCTTCCAGAAGACGGTCAGGAAGTGCATCACGTAGTCGAAGCAGGAGGGCAGCTTCTCCTCCCCACATTCGTCGTCGTCGTCGTCCTCCCCTGCAGGAAAAAACCAGCAGGGCCTCCTGATGAGGTCTGCTCGTCCTGGGGGAGGCTGGGCAAAGCTCCAGTGCAAAGCACAGCCCCCAAAACGCTGTGCCTGGTGATTTGGGCTCTGGAAAGCCTTGGCTCCCAAGCATCTGAGCAATCGTCAGAGCGCCTCGATGGCCCTTCCCACAGCACAGAGAGACACACCCCAGAGGCAGTGGTTTCAAAAAACAGCCTGCACTTCAGAAAATGCAGAGCCTGGTGCCAGCCCCTCTGCCTGAGTTTAACCACCAGGTGCTTTCTGGGGCTTGGGCCCTGCCCAAGAGCCCTTCCCCCAGAAGATGTGGGAAATAACCAACCCCGTGCTGGCTGGAGCTGGCTGGGGCAGGGAAACCCACCCAGAGCAGCTCCTGCCTCGTGGAGACTCCCCTTTTGAGCTGCCCTGAGCTGCTTTCCACAAGTGCCTGCAACTGCTCCCAGCTCTCTGGAAAGGCAGCTGGCTTTGATGGTTGCTGAGCTGCTCTGGCCCTTCACCTCACGTCTGCTGCAAACCGGGATCCAGAAATGGATTTTTGCCTGCCCTAAAGCCTCCCTGCTCAATCACTGCTGGCTGTCCTTCCCTGCTGCATTTCCCCTGCCCCTTCACATGCTTCCCAAAAAGCTCTGGTTGCCTGTTCCTTGATGTCTGGTCTCTCCTAGGTCAGTGGGAACTCCCTCTCCTGCTCCAAGCGTTGGCACCTCACCTGTCTCAGCAAAACCACTTGGCATCCAGCCTACAGGGAGTGCCCAGGGTGTGGGGCTGACCCCACCAGGGAGCCCACTGGGGCTGGTGACCCCTTGCCTAACTCCTGCAGCTCTGAGGAGCTGTCTGGAGAGCCTGCTGGCCAGCCCGTGCCCCGGGCAGGCTGCGTGGCAAACGTGGGGCTTCCCCAGCCTGGCAGAGCGCACAACATCACTGTGGTGGCACAGTCAAAAGCTCCTCCTGCTCACACTGGAACCACTCCCAGACTCGAAGGGGAGGTGACACTTTTCCAACTGAGTCAGTGGGAGCTTTCCTGCTGCCCTTAAGAAGCAAGGAGGAGTTTCTAAGCCACAAATGCTCGGGATTCCCACTCTAAACTGTGTTAAGGACATCCCTTGCATTTTGTCTGGTGATTTTCCACGGCTTTGATGCTTTTTATTTTTTTTTTTTTCCCCACCAAGGGTGTGGACCCCCAGGTCTCCCTGCATGGCTGTGGGAAGAATGCAATGGGAAGATGCAAGCTTTGGACCTTCAAACTCCCTATGGCAGAGAGAGCAGCTAACCAGAATTACTACTTCAGCAGAGATAAATGCCTATTCCTCTACACTGCTGTGAAGATAAGGAACAGTGCTCCAGCCTATGCTGGCCTGTGTTTCTCCTCAGCCTGCAAAGGCTGCTGGTGGCAGGATACACCACGCTGTGTAACTCTGCAGCAGGTATTCCAACCCTCTGCCAAGCTCCTCAGCGTGCCCCTCCACTGCTGTGCCCCTCAATCTTTATGGAGCTGATTTTTCAGTTTGCTGAGAAATGAACACCAGTGTCACTGTCCTAGCCCTCACCCAGATCTGTCTGTCACTCTGCTAAGCAGCTGTGATGTCTCTCTTTGGAAGAGCTGGCCAGCTCTTGTGGAGGTGACTTGAAACACAGGGTGGTGCTGGATGGTGACCCAGGGGTGCACTCAGAAACAGGCCTGCAAGCCCTGGGATGTTTCTGCTGTGGAAGAAACTTCACATATCTTTTGGGTGCAGACCAAAGGCTGTGGAGAGCCCAGAATGGCACAGCACAAGGTGGCACAGCCCTGTCTGCACCTGCACTGCCCTTCCACAGAGCTCACCTTCTGCTGCTCCACCCCCCTGCAAACGCTGCCCTGAGTTGATGGTTGGGTGGGAAACGGGGTGGGTAATGTTTCTTTTCTCAGCTGGGATGGTACATTTTGAAGTGGTGATGGGTGACTTTCATCCAGGGTGAGCTGTGAGGGAAAAAACTCAAACCCAACCTCCAGCATTTAAGGCATTTTAACTTATCTGGCAGAAGGCTTTAGCCTGGGTACCTCCAGAGCTCAGAGACAAACCAACCACTGATCCACAACTGCAAGGGACAGCTTGTCCACCAAAATAAATCCCACTCATTAAATGCTTGTTAATCATCTGTTAGCTCTGATCATGGCTGTATGCTCAAGACATGGGGGCCACAGGGTTTCCACATAACTGCAGTCCTTATGTGCCTCACAGAGACGGGACCCAACCATCAGAGACTGCCTTTGCTTTAACGTGGGATTATGCAATTACATAATTGGTTCTGGCATAGATTAGTTTAGCCATATTAGCTACAAAACCTGCAGCAAGGATTGTCTTGAGTGATAAGTTCATGCTGAATCCAAAATAATGGGAGGCTCTTGCCTGGAGGCTCTGAGAGGAACTCAGAGCTACAAGAGGAGGGATCACAATCCGAGGAGAAAGCTGCTGCACAGAGCCCTGGCTTCCCAGAGGCAGAGGGCAAATGGTACTGCCAGCATTTTTAATTACCTGGGGCTGGGCAGAGGTTACCTTGCACAGCAGAGTCAGAGCTAGGAAGCTGAGTGCTCCCCATGCATTTCAGTGCACAATTAGCCAAATGAGAGGTAGCTGCCTTCCCCAGGGATTTAATTTAAGCTGGCTGATGTTCCCTGGTGGGTGTGCACACAGGGCCCAGGCTGGGCTGTGAGGCTGTAACATCCAGCCAGTATGTAATAGTGTTTCCAGCTGTTAAAAACAACATCTGGAGGAGACCTTTCTTTCCTCTTCCACAAGTATGGGAACGATAACACATCCTGTACTGGGCATACTGGTAAGCATGGCACTGGCACCTGCCAGAAGGGTACAACAAGGGCATTGGAGGGAAAGGCAGTTCTCCAGGGGAGGGGAGGTGAGATCACACAGGATCTGCTTCAACCACAGATACCACGGGCTGCCGAGCCACAATCCTTCAGCCACAGCTGGCTGGGGCAGCAGGAGCTCCAGAAGGGGTGAGGGGCTTGGAACACAAACCCTATGAGGAACGACTGAGGGAGCTGGGGTTGTTTAGCCTGGAGAAAAGGAGACTTAGAGGTGACCTTATCACTCTTTACAACTCCCTGAAGGGTGGTTGCAGTCAGCTGGGGGTTGGTCTCTTTCTCCAGGCAGCACTGACAGAAGGAGAGGACACAGCCTCAAGCTGCATCAAGGGAAATAGAGGTTGGATATGAGGAAAAAATTTTTCACAGAAAGAGTGATAAAGTATTGGAATGGCCTGCCCGGGGAAGTGGTGGAGTCACCACCCCTGGATGTGTTTAAGAACAACCTGGATGTGGCACTTGGTGCCATGGTCTAGTTGAGGTGTTAGAGCATGGGTTGGACTTGATGATCTTGAAGGTCTAGAAATTCTGTGATTCTGTGATTCTGTGAAAGCAGGGCAGGTTTTGGCTGGCAGAGGGTGGTGGTGGCTGCCTTCGGGGCTCTCTGCCCTGACTGCCGCGCTGTCCTCACCGCAGGGGCGCGGGGAGAGCCAGGGAAGGGGGGGGAGCACTGTTGCTTCACACCAGCGTCGTTTCATGCCACTCTGAATCTGCACGCGGTGCTCACCTCCCAGATCTCTCCCACTGAGGTGACTCCTTGCCCTCTGCCATCTGCTGCCAGCCAAGGTGCTGCTCTGCCTGGCGCTGCAGACGCGCCTCGCGCAGGAGGGCTCCTACACCAGGAGGCAAGGTGCCCTCCCAAAAGGCTTTGATTTATGCAGGCGCTGTAAATAACTCTGCCACCTGCTTTGCCTCCTGCTGCTCCACTCCAGGCTGTGTGGGTGATACAGTAACCGAGGCCAGCCCAGGGCGGGGGTGATCGTAATTCACGGAGAACCGCGCGGAACTCACCGGCGCTGACGGTAATGGCCTCGATAAACTGCTCCCTCCAGCTGTTGGTGCCAACCACCAGGGCCAGGTTCGTCTTCTTAATGAGCTTGTCCACCGTGTTCTGTGGATGGAGACGCAGAGGATTAGGGGCTGGAGGTGCTGGGCTAAGCCCCAGCAGTGCCAGGGCTTACGGCCTCGCGCTCACGGAACAAGCTCAGCAGAGTCTGAGCTGGAGAGCGCCAGCAGCAAACCCAGATGTAAGAACTTGCAATTCCCTTTGCTGCTGCTGCTGAAAAGGACCTCTGGAAACCTGCTCGTGGATGGGAGTTTGAACCATCTCAGAGCCACAGTGAGGGTGGCCTGTTATATTTTTATACCACAGAAAAATGGAAAGGATAAGGCAGAGGCCAGTTTACAGCTCCTGGCCTGGCACAGGCACTCACGGCAGCTGAGCTGCACAGCCTGCATTTGGGGTTATCAGCCCCTTGCACTGGGAGTGCCGGGCTTGGGGCTCACTCAGGGCTGCCTGTAAGCAGGACCAGCCTGCAGAACTCCCTGTGAGAGCAGGGCCATGTTTGAAAGCAAACCTGCAGCCTTTGGGATCCCAGCTCCTGCTCCGTGTGCGACTCCATGTGCTGCCTGGCTTTGCTCCAACACCACCACCGTGTGCCTCCCAGTGCTGTGCACACCCAAAAGGAGGGACCCCAGCCAGGGGAGGAGAATATCAGGGATGCAGGGTGTGAACAGTACCTTGAACTCATAGGACTCTTCGATGATGATCTCGAGTTTGGTGTGCTCCCCCAGGACTGGGCGCCCCATCTCTGCGATCCGGCGCTCCTCCTCCTCCTTGCTGGTCAGTGGCTGCTTTTCCTCATTCTCCTCTGCAAAGCAAAGAGCCCGTGGGTGAACCAGGCCCAGCTGGTCACTCTGGAGCTGCCTTCCTGGCAGAGGGGGAGGTCAGGAGGCCTCCAGGTGGGAGCGTGAGCGACAGAACAGCGGAGAAGGAGCAACAGACAGGATGGGTTCATGAAATGCCACCAAAGAGGTCTGCAGCTCATCCAACTTTGGGAGGAGTCCCACTCATCCTGGGGCTGGGCAACAGCTTATTGCTTGGAAATTGCTGCCTCTCCCACAGGGATGCTGGGGAGGGGGAAAGATCAGCACTAAGGCTGCTCCACTTCCCAGCACTCCAGGTGCTGAGGTGTGCTCAGGGCAATTCCACCAGCCTGTTCCAACAAGAGAGCACTGTCAGCAGCCCCAGGGCTGAGGCACATAGGAAATCTTGGCTCTGCCTCCCTCTGAGCAGGGCTCTGCCTTGGGGAGGGGGCTGGCAGCCAGTGCCTGCTGTGATGGTGAGGCTGGAGGAAACAGCCCAGATGTAAGAAGCCATCCACAGGCCAAGGCCTGGCTCCAAACCCTGAAAGAGGAGGCAGCAGAGGAACCAGGAGATCAGTGAAGCAGGTCTGCACCTCCACTGTCATCTGTGCAACCTCTGGGGCTGCAGGCAGCAGGCTCTTTGTGCAGAGCCCTTCCAGCCCACCTGAGGTCTGGGCAGAGGAACCTCAGGGCTAAACAGGACCTAAAAGGGTCCATCTGTGAGCAGTCAGTGCAGGTGAGACTGACGTGGTGCCACAGCACAGGTAGTACCTTGGATGGAGAGCACGGTGCAAGGAAGAGGATGATCTCTAGCCTGGACCTTCCTGAAGACAGGTTTGCCTATTGGAGGGATCAGCAGGAGGTCAGCAGGGGGGACTGCAGGAGCTGTCCCTGTGCAGTTAGTCAACTCCACTCCAACGTCACACCGGGTTAGTGCTGCTCCCTCGCTGGCTGCCCCTGCCCTGCTCAGGTGGCACTGAGCTGACAAAAGCCCCTCTCCTCCTCCTGCAGCCTTTCTCCCACCTTGCAGCCAGAGCCTTCTAAACCTGAACTGTGTTCCCAGGGCTCCTGAGCGTGTGGGGCCCAGGACCTTCCCTTCCTCTGCTGCTCAGCTGAAGGAGGGAAGCTTGGCTGGCTGGTGACAGGTGAAGGGCAGGGGCTGCACATCTGGAGCAGCCGTGGGCTCCTGCACCTCCTGCAGCTCTGGGGCCTGGGAAGGGAGGGAAGAGCCCTGTGTGCAGGGAGGGGACAACTATAACTGGAGGGGACACTTAGGAACGAGGCAGGGAGTGCATCAAAGAGGCTGCGTGGAGCTCTTGCAAGCAAGAGACCCCTCCTTTATTTTTCTGACTCTTTTTCTACATTTACAGATGTGCCCACCCCAGAGGTGGGACCCTTGGGAACCACTGGTCATTTTCCAGAGACCATCACCGAAGCCCCTCCTCTGGGAACAGATGTGGGAACTTGGGTAGTTTACAGAACATGACCTTGTGCCTCAAGACCGTGCCTGGGAATGGAATTCCCCAAAACCAAAACAAGCAGGCACGAGTATGGCAACATACAACTGCACCCCATGGTGAAGCCCACCCTGCTCCAAGGCACGGGGTGGGGTGTCAGGCGGGGTTAAAGGTGTGTGGCAGGCAGAGCACTCTGTGAGGGTGTTAACGGGACCGGCTCAGCGCCCTCTTACCATTCCAGAGTTTCCCTCCAGGACAGAACAAAAGCAAAGAGGAAACCAAGAGGAAAGAGCGGGGGTGAGCATGTGGCCATTGAGAGAAAGGAACAGGGGGGGGACAGGGGGAGAGTAGAAATCCATACCTGTGATGGTGAAGCCACCTAGATGAAACCAAAAACGAGAAAAAAAAGAGAGAGAGAGAAAGAGAGAGAATAAATGGGGATTAGCATTTGCACATCAATGCAGACATGGTGGTCCCTCCCTGCCCCACTGTGGATAGAGGACCCCAGGGATGGTGTGGGGAGACCTGAACACAGGCTTTTCAACCCACACCTGCAAGCTGCCACCCCTTGGTGCCCAGTTATAAGCTGTGGAAGGGGTAAAGTCTGCCCTAGGGCTGAGGGTGCTTTGGGGAGCAAGGGTGGCTTTGCTTCCCTCCCCTCTCCTGGAGGTGGCCAGCAAGGAAATTCAAAGGCTGCTTCGGCTCTAAGTCTCCCCGAGACAGGAGGCAAAGCTTGTAGTGTCTCTTCAAAAAGGACTGGCCAGCTTTCCTGAGCAGCCACAAGCATCCCAGAGTGGCCAGGAAATCCTGTTTCTGCCAGGCCAGTTTAGAGGTGCTGGGTTAATTTGTGTGGCACAGGTTTGTGTCTCAGGGCACTGTAACAGCACCACCCTCCCAAAAATGCTCCTGGCACCTCCTCTTAATATTGGTGACTTGGGGGGCTCTGCTCTAAGGAAAGATGGGGCACTAGGCACCTGAGCTCACTTAAAGAGTGCTGACCACCCTAAAAGAGAATGCTGTGAGCAAAGGAAAACACCAAGCAAAACTGACAGTCTTCCAAAAATAGGCAAACCAGGAGAATGGAAAGGAGAAATGAATGCGCGCTTACCAAGCTCATTCAACAACAGGGCTGTGAAGGAGACAGAGACAAACACAGAAGAAGAAAAGTAAATGAATAATGAAATCAAAAGGGATATCCACAGAAAGACACCAGATCCCAGGGCAGAGGTTTCAGATCTGTAAAGCTGCAGGATACCATTAGTGTTAAGAGAGAGACACTGAACGGAAATGTGTCATGGCACTATGGGTTTAAAATAAAAACCATTGCAAACACGGGGTGGGGATGGGATTAAAAGACACACTCAAAAAAAATTCATTTTTCCCTTTTGAATTGTATGTGCAAGATCTTCCATTGGCCTTGGAGGCAGTTCTGCCCTGGGTGGGGGACACAAGATGTCCCACGTGCAGCAGCTTCTGGCTTTGACCTCCTCCAGCTGCCTGACGAGGAGCAATGGTGGCAGCTGCACTTTTGGCACAGACAATGAGAGGAGTCTCTGGCAAGGCTTGGCCCAAGGGTCTTGTGGCTCAACGTTTTAGGTCTCCAAAATGCAAGAAAAAAAGCCTCTCCCTCAGTGGCCTGGTGGATTTTGGGCCCCACCACAGCCCAGGGGTGACATTGCAGAGACGCCCTCGTCTCTCTGAGTGCACTGCTTCTCCTGCCTCGCTGCTTCTTGTACCAAACCAAGTACAAAGAAACAAGTCTAAAAGAAAAAAAGAAAAAAAAATTGCATGGCCAAAGCAGCAAATAGCTGCTTTAAATAGTCCTTTAAAGTTTTGACCTGTCTTCCACCTGAGCTTCTCTCAGGTTTCTCCATTTATCTCTGTGACCAGGAAGATGAGAAGTTTTTTTTTTTTTTCCTTTTCCTTTTATTTTTAGATAAACTTTTCAGCTGGGATCTCCAGATCTGGGACCACAACTTTTAAACTTTGGACCTGGAAAGCTTGTTTGCTCCTGCTGGACTTGCAAGGCTGAGCCCTCACTGGCCCCCTGTGGGCAAGGATGGAGCTGCTGAGTGGAGTCATCCTGGCAGTAACTTCATCCTGGCAGTACTCTCCATGCTCCACAGATGCCACCAGCACCATTTCATGACACAGACCCCACCTGCAGTGCCTGACTCAGGCCAGTGTCTGATTTTCTAGCCCAGCTTTTGTTGGGTAGTCAGGTAAAGCAGCAGGGAAGCTGATGGAGGGGACGATGCAGGTGACTTAGCACCTCAGCTGAAGAAGAGGGTGGCATGTCCCCACTCATTGTGGGGACCACTGAGGGCCCTCTCTGTTCTGATCAAATAAATATCACAGCCTCATGCCTGCTGGAGGGAGAGCTGATGTCCCAGAAACTGGAAAGCAGCTCCAAGGCAGACGGATCAAATCTCCTGCAAAGGCTTTAGTAATGGCCCATCTCTCAAGTAGCTCTAAAGCTGCTCCTTGCTCAGCCACCAGCAGTGTGCAGAACCAGCCGTTGCCATTAATCCTCACTTAATTTCCTAGCAGAAAAACAAAAAAAAGAGCACGGGAAAATAGGTGAACTCTGCCTTTTTGGGAAGCTCGGCATTCGGTTTAGGAACGTGATGAAAGAGGGAATTGTCTTTATTATCCCTGTGAGAAGCTATTATCCAATGCAGAGCCACGAAACTTCATTTGAGCCTAACCTGATTGACCTAAACTGATTGCATCTCCTGGCATCATCACCTGCTCGGTGATTTTTGTTGTCTATCCTCGGATCCCAGCGCCAGCACAAAAAGGCTAAAAATCGCTGCTCTGGCCACGCACTTCATTTCAAGCCCAAGCTGCTTTATCCTCTGACAGAAATGATGCAGCACTGCCCTGTTCTCTTTGCTTGAACAAAAGGTGCAGCTCAGCATTCCCAGAATGGCTCCAGGGGCACCGGGGATGCTCCTGCCCAGGGAGGAGCTCCCGGGAGCGGGGGGCTGCAGTCCTCCCCAAATGAAAAGAGGAAAAGAAAAACAGAGCAAAAAAAAAAAAAAAAAAAAAAAGGTTGCAGCGGCCAAAGCTTCAGAGGAGGGAGGGCGAACCGGCCCACAGGAGGAGAAAAGGAGTGTGAGAGTAGGGAGACACAGAGAAAAGCGGCAGCGCCTCGGAGAGCAGCTGGGTCTGGTGTTACTCTCACACCTTTCACTCCTCGTCGTAGCCACACCGGGTCCCCAAGCACAAGGAAGAAACTGCACTCTTTCTCATACTCCTCACGGTCAAGCACCCTAAGGGTAATGAATTTCCTGTGGGAACACAAGACAAAGGCAAAACAAGATGATTTTTTTGGCACGGCACGCACATGCAAGGTCGCCTCCGCCCGGGTGCACCGTGGTGACAGAGATGGTTGGGTGGGTTGGGGGGAGAAGGGGCTGCACATCCTCCCTGGGGCCTGTGGGGAAGGGCAGGAGCCTCCTCACAGCCTCACCCCGGCCTTGAGTGGGTCTGGGGGACAGGCTGAGCTCGGGGGGGATGTGAGGGATGGCCCTGCTCCTGCCCTTCTCCATAGGCACCGGGGATGTGAGCTCGGTGTTGCGGGTGCCAGACGTGAGTGAGCCAGACAGGCACAGACGGGCTGGGCTCAGCCCCGGAGCACATCCCCCACCTTTCTTCTCACTCATCTCCACCAGCCGGGGCTCCCCGATCTCTAGGTAGAAGGTCTTGTTTTTCTCATACTCCTCATCATCTATCACCTTGATTGATATCGTTTTGCTGGAACAGAGAAGAAGAAATAGAGGTTCAAGAGTAAGGGGGGAGGAGGAGGAGCAGGGAGCAGAAGAGGAGAAGGAGAAGAAGGTGGAGGAGGAGGGCGGGAAGAGCAGGAAAAAGGGGGCTGTGGACAGAAACCAGGTGGCACAGGGACAGCACAGTCAAAAGCAAAGGGCAGGAGAATGGGCCGAGCTTGCCTCAGGATGGACCTCAGAGCACCAGCAGCCTGCAGGTGCCATCCTCCCTGGCATGGGCACGGCACAGCCTGGGCCAGCCTCCCCCAGAGGAGGTGTCTTGGCCAGCCAGGTCCCTTTCCAAAGCCCTGTGGTGCAGAACAGCCCCTGACAGCTCGCACACACTGCAGGGGCACCAGCACTGGGAGCCAGCACTGCCCCAGCCCCTGCAAGCAGCAGGCACTGCTCAAGCCTGGGCATGGAGGAGGCTCTGTCTCCCCAGCAGATTCATGAACAACATCATGCTCAGGCTGCTCTGTTTGGGCTCTGATTTACAAGCTTCAGAGGGATGTTGGAGTCAGGACTTTTTGTCTATGAAGGGAATGCCAAGGCCTTTCTGCTTAGGGCAGGCACACGGAAAGCTTCGCTGAGGGTGAGATTTTACTTCTTGAATTTTACTCTTCAAGCAGCACACTCTTTCCCAAGCCTTCGAGGTTTAGTCCTCTCCCATTAGAGAGCTGAGCAGCAATTCCCTCTCACATGACCCCAGGGGGTTGCTGGATTTGCCCCATCATGAACATCACCAGGACAGGTCCAGGGGCAGAATCACTGCTCAGAGCCACAGAAGCTGAAACCCTCACAGGAGGCTGTGGCCACCAGGAGAGACATTTGCTTCTTGAGCCACCCAATCAAGCAAAAAATTTGCTCTTCCAGGGAAAAAAAGAACAAAACACAGAGGTTTCTCAGCTCTTTTGAGGGACTCACAGAAGCACAGAAAGCTGCTCACCAGGAGGTGACCAAACCTGGGATGCAAACATGGGGTGGTGGACCTGTGCTGCTGGGGTCCTCCCCACAGTGCAAAGCCATTGCAAAGATGTTAGAAATGCACATTATATTGTTGGCTTTTCTCAAGCATTGTAATGAATGTTATAAGTATAATGTTAAAATAGCTTTGCTGCATGAATGTAGTTTTTATTTCTGCAGTTAAGGAAATTAAGCACAGCAGTAATAGTTAATGGACTGTACTTAAACTGTCTGCTTAGCTAAATAGCATCCAGTGAGTAATAAATATCATAAATTAATTACTAAATAACATATAATGAAGACCCTACTACTAACAGACCAACTACCAAACACCCACTATCCATAAAAAGTACAGACCAAAGCCCAAACTAAAAGTAGTAAAAAACCAACCAAATTAAAACCACTCACACTCTGAGAAAACCCCACAAACCCCAAGAGTAGCCATGCAATGAAATAAATAAATAAATAATAAAATAAAATAATAAAATATTATAATTATTTTGTAGAAAAGTATAAATATGCATAATAGCCTATAAGCCTGTCATAAGTTTAATTTCAGTTAGGACCTTTGAATTCCTTTGGAAAGGCCAGACCTATCAAAAGCCAGTCCTTAGCTGTTAGCATGTAGTTTATCCAGTGAGAAAACAGAATGCAACTTTTGGTAATGCCCATATAAAGCTGAGAATATGTGGGAGCCTCCTCCCTCTTTTCTCTGGGTGAACGACCAAAACTGACTAAAATTGCAAGTTTTGTCTTTTTATGTTGAGTGTAAAAAAACAAACACTTGTAGAGGGAGGATGTTTTAAAAGTTTCATTTGTTTTTTTTTTTCTTTTTCTTATTTTCATTCTTTCAGTGTGTGTGTGTAAATAAACTATCCTTGTCATTTTAAGGTAAGCCTGTTTTGCTCTTCATGTTCTCCTAGTCACATAAAATATAGCAAGTCATAAAACCATCACAATATGCAACAGACTAATAGAATAAGGAAAAAAAAATAAAAAAAAAATATTTCCAAAAAAAAATAGCAAGTGTGCTCTTGGGTAAATGCCAAGCACCCAGCTGCTTTAACCCTTTACTCTCCCGTTGTTCCCTCCCTGCCCAAGCCTGAATGCTCTGCCTCTGGCAGAAATGTTTCCCATCCCTCCCCTGCCTCCTCTGCCTTTTCCACGAGCACCCAGCAGCAGCTGAGGCAGCCCCAAGGCTGCTCCAAGAGATGATGAAGGAGGTCCTGCTGCTCCTGGCAGGTCACAGAATCACAGAATTTTTAGGTTGGAAGAGACCTTCAAGATCATCAAGTCCAACCCAGGCTCTAACACCTCAACTAGACCATGGCACCAAGTGCCACATCCAGTCTTTTCTTAAACACATCCAGGGATGGTGACTCCACCACTTCCCCGGGCAGGTCATTCCAATACTTTATCACTCTTTCTGTGAAAAACTTTTTCCTGATATCCAACCTGGATTTCCCTTGGCACAGCTTAAGACTGTGTCCTCTCCTTCTGTCAGTTGTTGCCTGGAGAAAGAGACCAACCCCAGCTGACTGCAACCACCCTTCAGGGAGTTGTAGAGAGTGATAAGGTCACCCCTGAGTCTCCTTTTCTCCAGGCTGAACAGCCCCAGCTCCCTCAGTCGTTCCTCACAGGGTTTGTGCTCCAAGCCCCTCTCCAGCCTCGTTGCCTCCTCTGGACGCACTCAAGCATCTCAATGTCCATCCTGAACTGAGGGGCCAGAGCTGGACACTGCACTCAATGTCCTTCCTGAACTGAGGGGCCAGAGCTGGACACAGCACTCAATGTCCATCCTGAATTGAGGGGCCAGAGCTGGACACAGCACTCAATGTCCATCCTGAGCTGAGGGGCCAGAGCTGGACACAGCACTCAATGTCCTTCCTGAGCTGAGGGGTCAGAGCTGGACACTGCACTCAATGTCCATCCTGAGCTGAGGGGACCAAAACTGGACACAGCACTCAAGGTGCAGCCTCACCAGTGCTGAGCACAGGGGCAGAATGACCTCCCTGCTCCTGCTGGCCACACCATTCCTGATCCAGGCCAGGAGCCATTGGCCTTCTTGGCCACCAGGGCACACTGCTGGCTCATGTCCAGCCTGCTGTCCAGCAGTGCCCCAGATCCCTTTCTGCCTGGCCACTGTCCAGCCACTCTGTCCCCAGCCTGTAGCACTGCAGGGGGTGATTGTGGCCAAGGTCCCTCACTGAAAACCCATCAGCATGGAAGGAAACCATGCTCTGGGGGAGTGAGGCTGAGGCCACACTGCTGTGATTTCTGCCTTTCTCCTGGCCCTGCACATCTGCACCACTGGCCACCCAGAGCCCCTCTGTCTGAGCTGAGAAGAATTTGGCAGCAGAGCCAACATTTTCTCCTCGTTGAGGGGTAAACACCTCCAGCAGTCAGAGGGAGCAGCCAGGGTGATTTCTTGTGCTGTTTGCTGTGAGTCAGGAGTGCATTAAGTTTGCCCTTCATGCTTTTAATGAAACCATTTACTCAAGAGCCAGTGACGGCTGTGAGCAGCGTAGCAGTGCAGCACAGCCTGGCATAATTGTGTTTGATAATGAATATCTGCAATAACTCGTTGGGTTTGTAATTATTGCTGCGAGAGGGTTTGTACATAGGGAAAATGGTTACCAGGCAGGCTTTGCCTTGATGAGTTAGGGGAAATTATCATGTATTAAAAAACTAATGAAGGATATAAAAATGCTCTCAGTTAAGCTTTCAAAGAGAACCTGAGAGAGTCACCAGAATGGCACCATTTCAGACACGTTACTAACAAAATCAATAATTCTCCTGATGGCTCCTACTTAAAAAATGTACACTGCATCCCTGGCCTCATCTAGGGAAAGTCCCCTCAGGAAAGTTAATTAAGAGGAGGTGCCTTCTTAAATCCTGAGGGCAGCAGAGACATCAAGGCATAAACTTCCTGTGGGTGTTGTGCTCTGGCTTGCCACGTGTGGGGAGCCCCACCAAATAATTCTCCCTTGCAAAAAAAAACAACACAACTCTGTGCCAATTAAAAAAAAAAATTGATTGTGAAAAATGACGTTTCACCTTTTTATATTGATTTATAAGTTGAATAAAAAGAAAATAAAATAGAATAAAAATAGACAATAAGGAGACAAAAGAAGGTAGCTTCTCAGCTGAGGGTGTAAAGCAACACATACCCCATTCTAAATTCTTTGGTATTTGAAAGTCTTGGTGTTACATATTTAAATAAGCTAATGCAGGATTCAAATATTCATTTTGGTTTCAAGACCCCCCTAAGCATACTGTGAGGTTCCACAAAGTCCAGATGTATGTTGTAAATCTGTCTTCTGGAGATTTAGACCCTCAAAGGCTTAATTGTTCCTTATCAGAAATCTTTAGTTCAGGAATTTCAGACATCTCTTCTGTCTTCCATCTGAAAATACACCTTCATTACATTTTAAATTCCACAAATAAAAGGAAATACAGCGCAACCTTCTTACACTGTACGTATAACATTCATTTTGATGTTTCAACTCCAAAATGTGCATTTATAACACTGATGCTTAGACACACCGCCGATAGGGCTTCACTGAACGCAGCAGGATAATAACGGGGCTGTAAATGCCACAGCCAGGAGGTGGTGGTGTTAGGCAGTTTTCAGAGGGATCCTTCCAGGGTGTGAAGAAGAGCCCTGCACTGCTGCTGCTGCTCCTGGCTGCCGGGAAAACACGGTAGAACAAAGCACAAAATTCCCTCTCCGGGTGAATTCCCAGCCGGCAAAAACTGCTGAGACACGTTTGTCCCCGGGATGAGACGGTGTTGGGGAGGATGAAGTAGCTAGGCCCTGCAGAGATAATTTAATAGTAAAAGATTCTAAAAGTATGAAACCCACAAGAGGAATAGAATTAAAAGCAAAGATTGAACTGTAAATTGCTGGACAGGAAGAAGGTGATTAAACCAGCTGAAAGAGCTTGGCTGGGTGAGTCAGTGACACCCCTGCCAAGACAAAAGGATGAATAAAGGGTTGGACCTTCTCAGGTAGCAGGGAAAAGATGGTTTTTCAGGATTTTGGTATGTAGAGTAGTATTGTAATGTTGTAGTTCCCATAGGCTGTATGTAGATTCTGTAGGTTTTGTATCTTGAGGTGATTGGTTGATGCTCATTAGAATATTCATGATAGAAGGGGTTAAAATGGAATGGAACAAGGAGCTCGGCCTCTTTGCACCCCTTCTCTTGGACCCTCTTGGACTTTGCACTGGATCCCTGGACCCTTCCCCAGTCAGGCTGCCTCCCCACGACCAATAAAGCACGTGTTCCAGAGCATCCTGATCTTCAGATCATCTCTCTCGCGGGACAACCAGCGTGCGTTCTAATAAGACGGCAATCCCGGAGGGGAGGATTACCTCCTAAGGGTGTTTGAGGAGCAGCAAGGGGGTGGAAATAACACAAGTGACTCCTGATCTCCATCACAGCCCCCTGGCTGCTACAGAGCCCCTTGCCGGGGTCCTGCACACACCTGGGCAGGGCAAAGCAGGAGGGCAGCTGCAGCATTTGTCCTGCATGAGAGTCAGCAGGCACACTTTTTTTTGATTGTGAAAAATGACATTTCACCTTTTTATATTGATTTATAAGTTTAATAAAAATAAAATAAAATAGAATAAAAATAGACAATAAGGAGACAAGAGAAGGTAGCTTCTCAGCTGAGGGTGCAAAGCAACACGGACCTCCTCTTGCAGGCTCCCAGCAGCACCAGGAGAGGGCTGGTGACTTGGGGAACGTGTCACAACAAAGCTCTGCCCTCGCTCCAAGGCCAGTGCTCTCCATCAGGACACTCACTTTTCACTTCAAACCACCCTACTTGGTTCAAACTGAAGAGGTCTTTCACCACAGCACTCCCTGAGTTACAACAGCCCATGGAAAAGTCCTCTTGGCTGGTGATGCTCCAGGGAAGAGCTGCTACACCTCTGTGCAATGGCAAAGGCAGGGCAAGGAGAGAAGCAGAGCTTAGAGCAAAATGCCAGCTGGGGAAGGCACCTGAGAGCAATGTGCAGGGGACAGGCAGACATGCAATGAGCTAGAACAGTCTGGCACAGGGTGGCAGGAGCAGGACAGAGATCAACAGCGAAATTATTTCTCTGCAAGAGTGCTTTTCTGACCACAGCAGAGAAGCTGAGCCCAGCACGGGGCAAAGATGTGAGGATCTGGGGCTCCCAGCTCTGCTCTCTGCACTGGCCTTTTCCCTCAAGGGATCAAATGGCACCAGGAATGGTTGGTGAGGGTTTTCAGGGACCTTTGCATTTATTTTGGACCCGAATATCTGCACAGCCGTGGCACAGCTCTGTGGAAACCCTGAGCACACTTGCAAAGGAGGAAGGGCAGAGAATGGGCCAGGCTGTGTGAAAGGCCTTGTGCCACACACATTTCCACTGTTCATCAGTGGCCCCTGGCACAGGAGGGGGTTCAGCAGGGCTCCTGTCCCTGCTGCTGATGGCTCCCCATGGCTGTAAGATGTCCCATGAGTCACCCAGGCAGGATCCTTTGCTGAAGCAAGCCTGGCTGACATGAAATGTCTGTGGTTAATGAAAATCCTGCCTGCAGCAGACTGCAAACACGACGGGGAGGGAGGAGGAAAACCTGCCTGGAACGAGGCATGACGCAGGCTTTGGGAAGTGTGGATGTGAGCTGATCCGATGTGGCAGCTGGCTTTGCTGGTCCAGCAGCACAGGTCTGCACAGTCCAGTGCTCCCCAAAACTGATGGAGCACACCAGCCTGGGCACTGCCAGCGAGGGGAGGGGGCAGTGGAAATGTCCCTTCTGTACCTTCCCCCCACCTCTGGAGCCAAAGCTCATCTGGCCCCTCTCGTTTTCCTGCCTGCCCTCCACCTCCTCCCCCAAGGCCTCCCTTGGGATCCATCAGGCCACAGGGCTGTGTTGTCATGGCCATGTCTGCACAACCCAACTGCTCCCCTGGCCTGGGGGCTGTGCTGAGTTTAAATGACAACATACGGCTCCAATGCAGAACGCCCTCCTGCTCCAGAGCACCACTCCCAGGAAAAGCCTGGGAAAAGATCCAGCCTGCTCCTCCTTGGCCCTGCAGAAACACAAGGCATGAGGAGGGGTGGTCTGCAGGGACAGGAGGGCTGAGGGCTGCTGCTGCTGCTGGAATAGCTGGGAGATGACAGGCACAGCTGATGCTCAGTGTCTCAGAAAAGAGACATTTTTAGGAGCAACGATTGCCAGGTAAGATGATTTCACATGCCAGACTGAATGCTGCTTGACTCTTCCTCCCAGGAAGACGATATTGAGAAGGATTTGTCAGATCAGAAATGTTTTTCTGGCGAGCCCTCAATGTTTGCTCTGATGTGACTGTGAATTCTGTGCTCTGACTAATGCACTTCTTCATCCATCTGCCAGTGTCACATCTTGCAAGGGACCAGCTGGGCAAAGATGAATGGCACTCTCTTGATCTGCCCCAAAAGCAGTGCCTGAGCCTCTGGTCAGGCTTAAATGTTTCCACAGCTCCAGCTATGGCCTCCTCTTCCATGGCTCCTGGTGACACCAGGACTAAACTGTTCTCCTGCTTTTTCCCAATCTCATTGCCAGGCACATCCAGGGATCACAATCCACAGTCCTTAAAGCTATCACATCCTGCTGGAGGCAGGATCCCTGAGGGACCAAAACCAGGAGAGACCCATCTGGATGGGTGTCTGCAGCTCCAAGGACAGCTTTGCACGAGGAGTGCAATACCACTGATGACATTTGATGTGAGTTTGATCAAAAACACCCCCAGCAGCAATTACTTAAGGTACCTAGGAAAGCTGACAGAGTAGAAACAACTTCTCCCCTGGCTGTGCACAGCCTTACCCATGCCAGCTGAAAACTGCATTAGCCCTGAAAAATCCAGCCTGTGCTGCAAGCAAAGGATTCACTGCCCAGGGCTCAGCCCAGCCCAACACCCTTGCTCAGTATGAAACTCTGCAAATCCCACTTCTAAGCCTTCAGGGTTTAAGAGCCAAAATCTGCCATTTTCCCCCCAGCCTGCCCTTCTGGGATTTCTTCTTGAGCTGGCTGGGCAGGCAGGTAAGTCAGGGGACAGAAACGTGGCACACAGTTGCTTCTTGCACCCAAAGCCAGCTCCTCTTTGCAGCCAGGTTCCCCCCTCCCCACCCCATGACAATAACTGCTCTCACCTTTCAAATAACTACCAGTTGCACCTGGATGGTTGCCATGACAATGCTCCTCAAACAGAAGGCATCACTCTTGCTTAAATGGCTTTTGGCCTCCACAAAATGAATTTCAACCAGCAACTGCCAGCTAAAAAAAAAAAAAAGGGGGCATTTCTGCTGTTCTGTGAATCATTTAGCAAACTCTGCTGAGTTAAACCTGACGAAACAGAACAGTGGGCACCACCAGAAATAAGGGGTCAGTGTCTGACAGCATGGCTTCAGCACCAGGAATCAGGATTCAAGGGAGCCCAAAAACACACGGGCTGTGCACAAACTGCTCCAGCACTGCTATTGGAAGCGCGCTGGTGGTGTCCGATGAGAGAGAGATTTTAAGAGCAGGATACTCTTTGAGACACGTGGTTTATTGGTCGTGGGAAGGCAGCCTGACTGGGGAAGGGTCCATCAGTCTAAGGGGACAGGGATCCAGCAGAGCAAGAGAGTGATTTACCTGTTACATTCCATTTTAACCCTTTCTATCGTGAATATTCTAATGAGCATCAACCAATCACCTCAAGATACAAAACCTACAGAATCCACATACAGCCTATGGGAACTACAACATTACAATACTACTCTACATACCAAAAACCTGAAAAACCACCTTATCCCTGATACCTAAGAAGGTCCAACCCCTTATTCATCCTTTTGTCTTGGCAGGGGTGTCACTGAATCACCCAGCTAGTTTAATCACCCTTTTCCTGCCCAGCATCTTACAGTTCAAATTTTGCTTTCAATTCCATCTCTTTTGTAGGTTTCATACTCTTAGAATCTCTCACTAATAAATTATCTCTGCAGAGTCCTCCTGCTTCCTCCTCTCCAACACACTGCCACTACAGCAAGGCTTTGTATCAATCCTGGCAGTGCTTCCCTCTCAGGGAAGGCACATTTCAATCTCTGGCTTTCAGGGAGAGAGAGGTTTTTCCCTTCTGATTTGGGGAGACACTTGACAAGAAGCCTTGATTGTGCCCTGCCACTCTGCCAGGGCTGCTGCTGGACAAGCAGCTGTACATGGCAGGAGAAGGAGAAGATGAGGAATGCTCAGTGACAGCAGAGGGCACGCCACAGAAATTCAAAGGGCAGACATCAATACAGAACGAGCAGGTCAGCTTTCCACAGCAGCATCCACCATCATTTTAGCTCCATGGCATGTGCCTGACTCCTCTTGTTTGATGGCTGGCCCCAAAGATCAGGCCCTGCTTTTCCAGACACTCCCCCAAAACTCTTGGCCTGGTGACCCAGCAGCAGGATCAAAGCCCCCTGACGGTGTGGCAGGGATGATGGACACTTGGCCACCACCACTTCCATCATCCCTGGCCCAGTGAAGGATGTGAGGGACTGATTGCAAGTCTTGGAAGGTAGGCTCACACATTCATCATCCACCGTGTAGAATTACAGAGATTAAAAAGGTAAGAAGTGGGGTTTAAAGGTATTAAAAGTTTGGGGAAACTGCTCCAGTAAACCGCAGGAGAGTGTGAATTAGGTGCTAATCACCACCACCCCTCCACTCCAAACCAACAGGAGGCAAAAAAGCTTTTATTACAAGGAGTTGTAAGTCATCCTTTGTCAGGCTTCTAGGGAAGCTGCAGTGGGATGCTCACATTTAAGTGACTGGGTGCAGACTTCACTCCTGCTCCAGATTCCCTCTGGCAAGTCCCCCGTGCTGGGAGGGTATCAGAGCTTACCTGATGGCATAAAAAAGACCTGCCTGGGTACCAGCACATGGAATGCTGTCATTGTGGGGGCCTGAAACATCAGGGAAGCTCATTTCTGAAGACCAAGCTTCAGAATTTCCAGGCTGAGAGCCACACCCCAGTGCCTTGCCGTGCTGTCACTCTGCCAAAGGGCAAGCCCTGCCAGGGAAGGTGATGCAGATCCTGCATTCTTGTCCTTTCTATGCAGGGGTAAGCCCAGCAAGCTCAGGCAATGCCCCATGAAGGATTCAGCCACCCCCAGAGAGAGGCTGCTGCTGGGACAACGCTGCCTTCAGCAGGGACACTGTTTGGACAATTAAGTCAACAAAACCCCCAAGTCTGCACTGAAGGTGCTGCTTTATGGATTCACACTGCTGTTTTCATCCTTTGGGGATGGCTCTGGCCAAGGAAAAACGTGCTAGGGTTGAGTGCCAGCAGTGGGGTTTTTTGTCCCCAGCCCAACAAACCTTCAGGCAGCTTGGGAGTTGTTTGGTTTGTTGGTTTTTTTCCCCCTCCTCTCCCTTTCCAATGACTTCCATCTCCAGAGGGCAGATGAAAAAGGCATGTCAGCTGAGATGGGATTTTTTTTTCCCCCCTGCCTCTTCAAACACCTCCAGGCCTTTAGGAATTGCCAGGGATTAATGCCCTCACCCCCACAGAAGGAGCCATTCCCTGCTCCTGCTGAAGGGTTTTGCCACTCTGGTGCCTGCAGCATCCTGGCAAGGGCCATCCCAATGGAGCTTCCCTGTTGCTGGACACTCTGGAGGTCAGGAGCATGCAGGCAACTTGGAGAGTCAGCATTCCCCCTGTGACTGACACACTGCCTGTTTGCTGCCAGATAAATTGTGAAACACCACTCTCCCCCAGAAATACCAGGCTCTCCCAGCTGAAACTCTGTGCACAAAAAACCCTTTGCAAGAGACACCAGGTACCCTCAAGTCCCCAGTGCCCCATGGGGTTAAAGGCTGTGGTGGGAGCACCAAAGGGAGCTCAGGTTTGCCAAGGATCCCTCCCAGTGCTGAGGTAGGCAGGAGACCAATCCCATGAGGAGCACGAAAAAATTCTGCTTCTGTCTCCAGTTACCAAGGAGATTGCTCAAACAAAGCTAAAATAGGAGGAACCAAGTGGCCAAGAGAGAGAGACTGGAAGAGCACTCGAGGGCTTTGTGATGGCTTTTGCTGGGCTCAGCCTTGGCCAGCAGCTCTTCCCCTTCTTCCCAGGGGAAAAGGTCCATGCTTTGGTTTGCCTGCGTGAAAATGGCCACGGAGCTTTTAAAAATGGCAACACAGAAAAAAGTCCCTGCCCAGAGAGGCTTCAGCCATGTGCCAGCCCCAGTGATGGCAATTTGGGCAACAGGACAGAGCCCTGGGTGGCCTCAGCCTGCCCCTGTGTGTTCAGGTGCTCAGGGGAGGATTCCCTCTGGGAGCAAACTAAATCCAGCTATATAACCTACCATACAGATTCCCACAAAGAATGTCTTGCAGGTGCTGAAATGAACAGAGTTATTTAGTTGTTCTCAATATATTTTAACCACCTGATCCTGTGTGGCGTGAACTTAGTTGTAACAAGCTGAGTATGATGTTACCCCCCAAGTTTAGTTTCTCCATGCTGTTGCTAATGCTGATGAAAAGTGCTCATATTGCCAGATCTCAGGCAAACTTGAAAATTATTCCTATGTATAAATCCCTCTGAAAGGAAAACAAACAAAGAACTTAAAAAGATGAGAAGAAATAATGCCTCCACCACAAATGGCAAAACCTTTATCCATGGAAAAAGCAGTTTTGACTGCTGATCTAACACTGCTGCCAGTGTTACCACTCTGTGCCATGCCCTGGCTCCTACACTACTGGGTGATAGCTCTGTCTGGGGCTAAAAATCCCACCCTTGGTGGCCAGCCCAGCAGCTCCAGTGCCTCTGAGACCAGAGGGCTGGCAGATATATGGAATATGGGATGGAAAAATCTTCCTGCAGAGCCCCATGGACACACACACATGGCTGGGTCTGCTCCTGTGACAGTCACAGGACCACAGAATCATCCAGGTTGGAAAAGACTCCTGAGATCACTGAGATCCACCACTGAAGGTCAGAAGGCAAGCAGCACCAGGCTGTGCATGAAGACAGGGCTCTCTCCAGCCCCACCTGACAGCAGGGCTGCCCAGGGGCTGCCTCAGCTCCAGCTGCACATCCCTCCTGTGCTGGGAGCTGCAGATGTGGAAGTGGAAGTGGCAATTCCCACAGAAAGCCCGGAGCCCGTGAGTGTGGGAAACACTAAAAGCAAAAAAAAAAAAAAAAAAAGATTTTTAAGAGCTGAAAAAGCAGGCCTCAAACAGAAAAAGCTGAGGTCTCAGAATTTGCAGCAGCTGAGAAAAGTTGGGAACCAGGAAAGATACAGTAGTGTATAACAGTATAGTGAACAAGGACATGGAAAACAAAGGCTGAGTTTTTAGGTTTGGCTTGAATAAATCATAACACTGCAGAAAAGATATGTCAGACAAGATAGTGGAAGGCCTTAAGCTTAATAAGGGTATTGTGTATTGTTAATAGAGAAGCTTACAAACAACTATTGTTTGAAACAGGTGTACATGTGCTATAATTGACTGGTTAAAACAACTGTAAGTTTTAGTAATATAGTATTGGCTGAAAAGTCCTTAAGGTGCTTTGTAACAGAGAAATCAGGGGCTATTGGGGGCTGCTGTGGGCTACTGCTGGCTGCTACATGGGGTGCTGTGAGCTGCTGCTTTGCCTTTACTTCTGTGACCAGACTGATGCTCCATTCAAAGAAAATAACAACCACAGCAGCCCTGTCCAGTCCCTGCCCACACCACCACACAGTCAGCTGCTCTCCATCCCCTCTGCAACCCTCAGCTGAGACAAGGGGGAGGGAAAACTTCCCAGCTGCTGCTTCCCCAGCAGCTCCTGGGATCTCACACATGCTCATCCGGCTGCCTGATGCAGTCAGGGCTGGGAGCTACAGGCACTGCCTGTTGTTGGGCTTGCCCACGACTTCCCACTATTTCAGAGCCTGTCTCAGCTGGCTTGGTGCTCTGCCAGACTTGAGCCATTCAGAATGAAACTTTCCACGTGGAGTGGCCACTCGCTGAGAGAGTAATGAAAAAGCTCCACCGTCTCAGCTTTGGGAAAAAAAGAAAAAAAAATTAAAAAATAAAAAAAGCCGCTCTGCCCATGCAAACTTTTTTTTTTTCTTTTTTTTTTTTTTTCCCCCCAAACACTATATTGAGTAACTCTCTCTTCCTTATGCTTTGCTGCAGAGGACGAAAACTCAGCAGAAGGATCTCTCTCTAGTGCTCAGGATGTGCCAACTTGCTTAAATTAGACCAAGTCCTAAGACTCTAAAAACTTGCAGAAACGCGTAGGCTTCTTCAAACTGGCAGCTCAAAGTCTTGGAAGCTCTAAAAACCTGCTCTGGAAAGGCTCCATTCCTTCCCTTGTGCCAAACCTGCTTTTTGCACAGGCTGTGCCCTCAGCAGGGCTTTTCCTGTGCCTGGGAGCCCTGGCAGCAGCAGGAAGGACGGGGCTGGCCTGGGTACCCATGGCAGGAGCTGAGAAATCCCCCAGCCCTGCCTCCCCTCCTCATCCTCTGCTGCTGGCCCCTGAGCTGCAGATGTCTCCAGGCACCTGGAGCCTGCCCCACAGACCTCACAGCTTGCTGCAAGGCTCTCTTGCAGGGTTTTTGGGGGCCCTCCTTTACCAACCTGTGTAGGTAAATGCTGAGGCTTGCTGGGACACAGAGATTTGTCCCCTCACACTCAGCCTGGCATCTGCAGGGGAGGATGATTCTCCTTTTCTGTCCATCCTGACCCTCAGCTTGACTTAGTGAGCCAGGGCTGCTGGGGAGAAGCTGGAGTTTAACTCTGAGCTTGGCTGAGCAGGTAGAACCTGCTCCTTGTGCTGTGTTCTCTGGCTGCAGGTGGAGGGATGCTGCCAAAAAAAACAAACAACCACAAAACCCTGCTGCTCCTGGGAAGGGCAATTTAATACCAGAAAGCTTAGAAGCACTGAAAGCATGAAGAAGTGGAGATGCACCTCAGTACTGTGCTTGGGGGTTTCTCCCTGGTGTGGCTGGTGGGGAGCACTGGGATGGTTTAGGAGCTGTTGGCTGGAGGGAAGGCAGGAGGGAAAAAATGGTTTCCCAGGGAGTCCTCCCAGTGTAAAGGTGGGGGACAGGAAAAGAGAGAGAGAAAAGCAAAGCCAGCATGAGCTGCCTTTGGCTCCAGAATGATGCAGGATTATAAAAGTAGCTGTTAAGAAGTGCTCTAAAGACACTGTCAGGATTCAAGGGTAGGAAAGTGTAGAAAGAAGAAACCAAATTGACCAGAACAACCAGCCAGGAAACACAAACTGCCTTTTGTATCTCGCTCTTCTTCCTCTCTGACACTCATCTGCTTTTCCTTCAAGCATGGACAAGTGCTGTGGTGGGGCTATTAATGTTTCCAAAGAAGAGAATGAAATCTCAGCTGGACACTCCATTCAGAGCCAGGCTGAGGTGCCCTTCCCAACCCCCCTGCTGCCCTTCACCACATCAATTCCCATCATCTCCTCACCCCTCCTAGCCTCCCACTGAAAATCAGGATGGCAAACTGGCCACCAGCTTATTTATTCACCACACTCAGGTAGGGATCCTCTAGCAGCCAACACAGAGTTAAGTTTCATTTTTCCCACCAGTGTTCACACTTTGGAGCTGTTTAGGTTAAAAACTGAGCCCTAACCTGGGCAGGCTGGAGTGGGGTGGCCCAGGGGCTGCAGGAGCACCCAAAGGCTCAGCCTGCTGGAACCCAGCCAGATCCACCCCCCTGCTTCCATCTGCAGCACGTTTGGGCTAAAAAGGAGCTGGGGGAAACCTCAGCAGCAGCAAGCAGGAGCAAGCAGGGGCACCAGGAGAGGCAGGGTGAGCCCCAGCTCTGCGTGCACAGGGCTCAGCTGAGCCCAGCAGCAGCTGCAGCAGCATTGGAGCCCTCCCTGGCCATGGACATTTGTTCACGGTGGCTGTTCTTCCCCAGAGCAGCCTTTGCATCAGCAAAAGCCTCTGATTTTATTGGCACTACTCAGGGAAGATGTCAGGGAGTGGGGGAAAAAAAAAAAAAAAAAGGCAAACCCCTGAACCTTAAGAAATTGGAATGGTGCTGCATGCATTCTCTGAGAGAGATTTTTCAATTTGCTGCCTTGTTTTCTGAGAGCTGGACAATGTATCAAAGAACATATTTGGGGGTTTTTTTAATTTTTTTTTTTTTTAAAGAACCCTCTAGCAATGGTCTTTATTGTTTTCCAATTCACAGCTGCCAGAGAGCCCGGAGGATTATTCTGCACGGAGCTATAAAGGATGCCCCATATGAATGATTGCTTTTTCGCTGATCTTCGGAGGAAAATTCCAGAGCGACTCGTGAAGATGAGATTTCCATCTCCACATCTCCAGTGAAACAGCTGCATGTCAAAAATCCTGGAAACAGGCAGAAAGACCTGCTTCCCAGCTCCCAGAAACCCAGATGAAAATGCCCAAGGTGTATTTATTCCACGTGCACGAGGGTTTGTGTGCAAAAAAGAAAAGCAGCGAACAAAAACCATTTCCAGCTGAAGGGCAGAGAACCCTGCACCACGTATTCGGGCAAGGGGGACACCACAGCTTTTCCAGGGGGGGCAGGAAATGCCACAGTTTCCCAGCTGAAACAGCTGTGCCATGAACAGCATCGGAGGGAGGCTGGCTGGAAAGCTGAGGACAGCGAGATTGATGCCTGATTCACAGGGGATTTGGGTGCAGGCACCGACCCCTCTGACTTGGGTCATGGAACCAAAAATGTGTATTCTATTTCATCTGTTAAAAGCAGCTGGGGAGATCTTCTTCTTTATCTCTTGTAACTCTGGGGTAAGGGGGTGGATGCCTTCTGATAAGGGGCCAGCTGTTCAAACCAGGTGGGGCAGTGTTTGTTATCTCTGTCACCACCCATCCTCCCTCCAGGGAATATCTGCTGCTGATGGGCCATGAAGGCTCACCAAGGACAGGACACATTCCATCATCCCAGTGTGAGATTCTCCACCCAGTGGGAGGAGCCAACCATTCCCACCTGGATAAAAACTGAGAGGCAGGAACACCAGGGATCTGGTTCCACTGGATTCCTGGAGTAGGACCGGACCCTTCTCACCATCCCTGGACCCTTCTCACCATCACTGGACCTTTTTTCTCTCAGGATCATCTCTGCCCCAACAGAACCACCTCTGCCACTCCAGGAGGACTCACTGTGGGCTGCTCCCAACACCCTGACCAACACGGTGTCAGGTTGTAGCTCTGACTCTGTCAGGGTTTCTAGGATTGTTGTTTGTTTGTTTTTCTTTCTACTAGATTTGTATTGTTAATACTCCTAGTAAAGAACTGTTATTCCTATTCCCAAATCTTTGCCTAAAAGCCCTTGATTGCAAAATTATAATTTGGAGGGGGTGAGGGGTTTACATTCTCCATTCCAAGGGAAACTCCAGCTTTCCCTGGTGGATACCTGTCCTTCCAAACCAAGACACACCCTCTGTGTTTGCCGTGAGGCAGAGCCAGTCACACATCAGCCCAGCCTCCTGGCACACACCCTGCTTGTGTCCCACAGAGAGCAGGGCCATGTGTATTTAATGGGCACACACAGAGCCCACAGGCACTCAGCCCCAGCACTCACAGCCCCAGCACTCACAGCACCCTTGCTGCCTTGGGTTGCTTTTGCCTTCTGAAGCCCAGAGCAGCCCCACAGGAGCAAAGCTGTTAAAGGTCACAACGACACAGACTCCAACTTCAGAAGGCTGACAATGACCCTGTTTATTTTTTGGGAATTTCTTCCATTTTATCCTGTTCTACAGAGAAAAACCCAATGGGTGGAAGAAAGGCAAACTTCTTCCATCACATTGGTCAAGTCAGAGGGACATCAAGAAGAAGTCCCTCCTAGGGAAAGGAATTTAAACAAAAGTTACAGTCAGGAAAACGTGTCTCTTGTTGACAGAAAACTCTCTGGGAAAAGAGTTTCAGAGAAGCCAAAATATCTCAGGCACCAACCAGGGCTACAAAGCCCCACTTCCAAAGTGGGAAGGGAGCAGCTCCCTGCTGCAATTCCCAGCCAGGCACAGGTGAGGGTTTGCTTCCCAGCACACTCAAACCCTGTGAATGAACACAGTGTGGAGAAGGGCAGTGCCACCAGCAGCACCAACCTGTCTGCTGATGTGATGGGGCTTACACACACACACACAGAGTTTTTGAATTTTGTCCTTTGTTAGGCCTCCTCTATCCACTCTATTATTCACAAGCCCAGCCTCCTTTTCTCTGGCTGCAGGGAGAGCTAAGAGCTAATCAGGATGAATAATTTTTTGGGCTGGCACCCTTCACCCTCCAGCACACCACGGAGATCACACCACTGGGTGCCAGCGGAGCCAGGATTTCCATTCCAGGGCTGTTACGAGCTCCAGAAAAAAAAAAAAAAATTAAAAAATGAGCAATATCCAGGCAAATCAGGACCAGCTGTGCGAGCTGCAGCCGCTGGGAAAAACCTGACAAGCCTGCAGGGCTTCCCCTTCTCCAGCATGTTGATAGCTACAGGAAACAGGCACTTTTTAAAGTTTTCACAACCGGGTTTCAGGAGGACCCGCTGGCCTCACTAAATATATAATGTTTCACCCCGTGAGCCATTATTTATTTATTTCTCTTGGCCCTGCTCAACCCCACAAAGCTGCCTGGAAAGCCACGGAACTTGGCCCTGCTGCATTTCAGACTGAAGCAATGCTCTGGACCTGCCAGCCAAAGGAAAACAGAAGTCAGGTTAAAAATATGCACGCATTTTTTTTGGTGCATCTGTGTATTTGTGATTGCTCTTTGTGGCAAGGGTTTGGGAATTTCTTTTTCTTTTTGACAGAACTGCAGGGAGGCCCTGGCAAACAAGAGGAAGAAGGCTGGGAGGTGAGGGATGTGCAAGGCCTGTTTGAGCTGTTTATGTAATAAAGATCTTTGCACAGAGGATCCACGTATTGGTGCTCCCAAACTAGGTGCCACCCAAATTTGGTGAGTGCATCCAGGTACCAGTGGATTTCCCACTCTCTCCACCCTGTTTGCTTCCAGCTACACGCTTGGCTCACAAGTGGGTTTGTCCAGCTCCTCCACGTGCACATTGAAAGTGCCCAAATGCCTCAGAGGAAAGGAAAAGAAATCACTGGCTTTGGAGCTGGCTGTGCACACCAGCCATTTGCACCCCATTTGCATGAAATCTGCATTTCATCACTAATCCCTGCTCAAACGTGTGGAAAATAGGTTTTAATCATCTGACTGTGGGCAAACAAAGTAATCTCTCTCCCAGTTTTTGAGCCGGTGACCTTCAGTGACCCAGCATCAGAAATGACATAAATTGCCACTTGCATGGCCTGGGCTTTTCCCAGGCAAGCCGAGCACACCAGGACATGCTGCTCTGCCCATCCACTCTCCTCTGGCTCCCTCCCCCTTGCAGTGATAATTTCTTCTAGGAAAAGAGGCACAGGACTCCTCCCAGTGCTTCCAGAACCGAGGGATTTGCTCTCAGCAGCCTCCTCCATCACTGGACTGTTCAGAATGTCCAGGGAACAACATGAAGTGGATCAGCAGTGCACACTCCTTTTCCTGCCTTGCCTCCCTCCCTTCCCTCTGCCTGGGATGTCCATGATGGCCTGGATCTCTTGGCCACGTGGTGAGACCAGGAAGCTCTGGCCTGCCAGCAGAGTTCTGGGGACACAAGTGGATGGATGCTGGTGAGCCTGGGGCCGAGACATCCAGCAGAGAAATCCCAGTTCTGAGGTCTCAGGAGGACGAGCCAGGCCAACATTTCGTCACAGCCTGTGGAGGAGGATGCTGAAGTCACCCAGTCAAGCTGGCCCCGTGCCCAGTGGCCAGTGTCACCCTAGTGGGCACCGGGCCAGGCCGGCAGCGCTGCAAACGCAGCCTTTTCGACAAAAGTATTGAACTGGATCAGGATGTCTGGCCTTAACAAGCCCAGATTAACCAAGGACTGACTCCACTCTGCTGCTATTTTTAGCCTCCAAAAAACAGCCTGGCCACGTGAACACTCTCAGCCTGATTTGACTCAGACAGGGGTTTGACATGGGCATCCCTGTCTCTGCTGCTCGTCCCCAATGTCCCCATGGTGCCACTGCCATCTCTCCCCATGGTGCTAATCTGCTATCTCTCCCCATGGCCTGCCACCTCTCCCCATGGTGCCACTGCCACCTCTCCCCATGGTGCCAATCTGCTATCTCTCCCCATGGCCTGCCACCTCTCCCCATGGTGCCACTGCCACCTCTCCCCATGGTGCCACTGCCATCTCTCCCCATGGCCTGCCACCTCCCCACAGTGCCACTGCCACCTCTCCCCATGGTGCCACTGCCATCTCTCCCCATGGTGCCACTGCCATCTCTCCCCATGGTGCCAATCTGCCACCTCTCCCCATGGCCTGCCACCTCCCCATGGTGCCACTGACACCTCCCCATGGTGCCACTGCCACCTCTCCCCATGGTGTCACTGCCACCTCTCCCCATGGTGCCACTGCCACCTCTCCCCATGGTGTCACTGCCACCTCTCCCCATGGTGCCACTGCCATCTCTCCCCATGGTGCCACTGCCACCTCCCCATGGTGCCACTGCCACCTCTCCCCATGGTGCCACTGCCATTTCTCCTCATGATGCCACTGCCATCTCTCCCCATGGTGCCACTGCCACCTCCCCATGGTGCCACTGCCACCTCTCCCCATGGTGCCACTGCCACCTCTCCCCATGGTGTCACTGCCATCTCTCCCCATAGTGCCAGGTCTGCCACCTCTCCCCATGGTGCCACTGCCACCTCTCCCCACGTCGTGCCCACTCCTGTTTCCATCCACAGGACTGGGTGGGTGTCTCCAAAGGCTGGTGGAGTGGTTCCCCAGGAGCTGCCTTGGAGCAGCCAGGCTCAGCAGGATGCTTCCCAGCAGAACCACCCCCAACCCTCTGCCCAGCCTTGGGGTGGGAAATAGTAAAGGTAAGAATGCTGGAACCCTGAGGATTCCAGGCTTCCAGTGCTGACAGGCACTGACCCACCAAGCAAACCCTGCATTCCACCTGAGGCCGTGGAAAAGGCTCCCAAAATTGAGTGACAGCACTGGGATTGTGGGGGTGTGGTTTGAATGGAAGTGTGTGATCTCACAGGGTGAAAAACTTAAGAGTTTAAGGTTTTAGCACGTAGTAATATACATAAAGCAAGATGGAGGATTTGAGGTGTTGTCTAAGTCCTTCTTCACCTTCTTCTTCTTGGTTTTGGGTGGTTTTTTTCTAACTGGGTGGAAAAGGTCCACATTGCGAGCCTTGGGTGATCAATTATTGGGCCAAAAGTATAAATAGTACAGGTGCCATCTCTTTATTGCATAGTTTATGCTTAAATCACCATGGAAAGGGTTAGAGGCACCTCCATCATCTACCTTGCTAGTTAGAGCTGATGGCTTGTGAGACTGTAATGTCAGAATTAATAAACACTGAGTCTGAACACAAAACTGCCGCTCCCGTGTGCTAATCCTGGCTCTAACACAAAGAAAAGAAGATAAACCCAGATCAGAAGGCTTTCTGTGAAAGCAGGCCTCAGAAGCAGAAGGAGCAGAGAACTTAGAGCTGGCTGCAGCTGCAAAGCCTGAGAGCAGAGAAGATGCCATGATCCAGCAAGCAAGGACATGCAACAAGAGCTCGAGTTTTTAGGTTTGGCTAGGACAGACCTTCAGACTGCAGAAAAATATGCTCAGCAAGACAGCAGAAGGTTTCAAGCTTAATAATGGAGTATAGTGTATTGTTAATAGAAAGCATGCAAGCAAGCATTGTTTGAAGCAGGTGCTTTCAGTGACTGGCTGGAACAATTGTCTGTAAGCTTTAGCAATGTATCATTGGCCAGAAAACTTTTAAAATGCCCTGTACCAAAGGGATCTTTGGCTGCTGCTGGCAAGAGGCGAGCTGCTGCCACCTCTCAGCTGTCTCACCCCGCTGGGAGGCTGATGTCACAACGAAGCTCAAGGAATATCCCAGCAATTCCATCCCCTTTCTGCAAGCTCCAGCACACCTCAGGGGGGGCTTTGCTGGTTCTAACAAACTGCTGCACCCACTGCCTCTCAGGCTCCTTCTGCTGGAAAGGTGACAAAGCACAAAGCACACCCTGGGCTCCTGCAGCAGAACTCCTCACCAGACAGGAGACCCGATGGGACTGAAGTGGCTGTGAGGCAGGAGTGGTGTGGCCACGTTGGATCTGACAGAGCAGCCTTGCCAGGTGCCAAGTGAACTGTCCCAGCCAGCTGGTGGCATGGGAAGGGCTGCTGGCTTGTCAAGATGTCCATCTCTGCCTGGAACACGCTGGAAAAAGTGATGTAACAGCTCCAGCTGCCTCTCTCTCAACACCTCCAGGGCTGAGGGCTGCTGGCACACCGGGCAGGAATGCCACGGACCTCTTCCCAAATAGGTAAGGCACTGCACAGGCAGGGACTCTCTGATTGCCAGGTGTGAAATGCAGCTCTGAGCCCATGTTTAAAAAGCAAAGGTCCTGCAGGGCTCCTTATCTCCCCTGCCCCATGAAATGCAGTCAGGTGAAGATGTGAAAAAGAGGCCGTGTGCTTCTCCCCCCTCCTCCACTTGTGATTCTCAGAGGAAGGCAGGGTTTTTAAAAGCATAGGCAATTCCTAGTGGTCTGCCTCTATTTTTTTTCCCAAATCTCAGACCATCAGAAGAGGACAATTAAGTTTGGATCTAGATGTCAAAATCTGCTTGGAAAAAAAACACACGCTCGACCCAACCCTGAAGCTCTTCAGTGTGACCTTAAACTCCTGCTGGACTGGGAGCTGCTCTAGCTGCTGGGTTTTATAAGTGGAAGGAGAAAGTTTCTTCCACTTGAATTCAGCAGGGTTGTGTTGTGTGTTTGGTGGTTTTTATATTTTTTTATTATTTTTTTAATCAGAAGGTATAAGATGTTAATTTATTACAAGTATGTATTTCCTGCAGAACAGAGGGAAAAGATGCTGAAGGATGGGAGATGACTGGAAAGTCATTTTCTCAAATACGGTATTTATGACCCAAAATGCCTCTTTTATTAAAAATGACGCATTTCCCTATGTCTTAGGATCCATTTAATGTACCTTATGCTATTGGCATTGCATAAGCTGAATGCAATATTTATATTGCATTTGCATTAATATTGGACTTATGCAATATTGGTATTGCATAAGCTAAATGCTTATGCATTGAGTTGATTCATTTACAATCTTGCTTTCCATGTTTATAATCACACAGGGGCCACAGCACTCCTATGAACACGCTCACAGGATCCTCAAAATGACTGAAACTCTCACTTGTATGAAAGCAATCTCCCAGCTGTCCTCATATCCTCACATTTACAACATCAAACCACACACCAGTCCAACAGACCAGCAGATCACAAAAGCTGTTTGGCCCTCTGGCCCAAATAACAGGACTCTGATGCCTTTCCTCCCATCCAAGGCAAACTCTGGGGATTCCCATTTCTGTTGCACCACTCACCCTGGTGGTTTCCAGCTTACACTTCCATCCCTTACTAATCACAGATGGACTCAGCAATCCCAGCCAACAGACACGAGCTGAACTCCGTAATATGACCAATCCTCTAAAAATACTGCTTTTTTTTCACAAGGGGGAGGGCCTGGGTGGGAGAGTGCCAGCAGTTCTGCTCTGGCACACTTTGGTCTGGCCCTGCTTGGTTTCCCAGCCTGTTCAGCAGTGTGGAAGAGTGATCCTGCATCCCACAACCAAACAGGAACCGCTCCTTCCTGCCCTGGGGAGAAGGCTTGTGAGATGGATCCCCTCCAGGCCTGCCATCCCCAGGGCACCTGCAAAAAAAAACCCCTGAGCAGATCCCCTTTTCCTCCCCTGCTGCTGTCTGCTGACAGCCTGGCTTTCAGGTGGGGCAGGGTGTGCAGGAGGTTTGGGGGCACCAGGCAGGAATGTCCTGCCCCAGTGAAGCCGGAGGGGAATGCGCTGCCAGCGCCAGGTGAGGCCTTCCTGAGGGCCTGCCTGTTGGGGAGGATGAAGTAGCTAGGCCCTGCAGAGATAATTTAATAGTAAAAGATTCTAAAAGTATGAAACCTACAAGAGTAATAGAATTAAAAGCAAAGTTTGAACTGTAAGCATGGACAGGAAGAAGGTGATTAAGCAGCTGAAAGGCCTTGGCTGGGTGGGTCAGTGACACCCCTGCCAAGACAAAAAGATGAATAAAAGGCTGGACCTTCTCAGGTATCAGGGATAAGGTGGGTTTCACAGGTTTTGGTATGTAGAGTAGTATTGTAATGTTGTAGTTCCCATAGGCTGTATGTAGATTCTGTAGGTTTTGTATCTTGAGGAGATTGGTTGATGCTCATTAGAATATTCACGATAGAAAGGGTTAAAATGGAATGTAACGAGGAGTTCTGCCTCTTTGCCTGCCTTCCCTTGGACCCTCTTGGACTTTGCACTGAATCCCTGGATGCTTCCCCAGTCAGGCTGCCTTCCCACGACCAATAAAGCACGTGTTCCAGAGTATCCTGATCTTCAGGTCATCTCTCTCGCCGGACAACAAGCGTGTTTTCTAATACCTGTCCCTGCCAAACACACCCATGCCATTTGGCCCCTTCATCCCATGACCAAAGCAGGCAGGCAGAGGCTGCTGGTGCACCAGGGCAGCACCCGTGGGTGTCTCAGAGCTTGACAAAAGCAGGCTCCCCCTGATTGAGCAGCATCACCCAATCTCACCGAGCTCCAGCAAAGCCTTGGTTTGGTGGCCCTGCCACCCTTGCACAGAGCACTGCCACTTGCCAGGTGTCATTCCACACCAGGCAGGAATGCTAGGGGAGGAGGAGCCCCTCTGTGCACCCCCTTCCCCAGGGTGTTCACCCTGAGCTGAGGTCACCCCTTCTCCCCAGGTTCCTCCTGCCTTCCCTCTGTCCCAGCAGGGGCTGCGGGGCAGCCCTGACCCCTCTCCCAGGAAGGGATGCTGAATTATGCCAGAATCAGCAGGGAGTGCTGCCTCCTTGGCTCATCCCTGAGCCTCCACCTGCCAAGACAAACGCAGGCTGCTCGCAGAGGGCTCCTGGAAGCCTGCCCAGGTGCTCCTCTCGCCAGAGCCCATTTCCTCCGGGCGCGCACACCTGATGGAAGCGGAATTACGGAAGCCGTGCCCTCTCTCCGGGCACATCCCGCATGCTGGCCCTCCACAGGAAGAACAATGAAATGTAATTAACACCTGGCCCTTCTTCCAGGGCTCACTGCTCCTTCTTGGGGGACAAGGGAAGGGGAGGTGTGTGACAGCACCAGCCCTGCCAGCCATTCTGCCTTCCCTCTCCGTTTTCCCCACATTGCTCCAACCCTTTATTTCTTTTTTTTTTTTTTTGCAGCAAGGAAACCCTTTCCTCCACCTGCCCCAGGAGCAGGAGGAGGCCAGGGTGGGGTGTGTGCTGCTGGAGGTTTTGGCACAGCAAACACAAGCAGGTCAGCCCCAAGGAGGGGATTATGGAGCTCCTGTTGCACGCGGGACTTGACGTCCAACATAGTTAATGCCTTCTTAATCACTCATAAGCCATTCTGCTCTGAGAGAACAATAATAATGATAAAAAAAAAAAAAAAAAAAAAAAAACCAACCCCAAACCTCTTTAGTCTCTTGGCTTTTTATTTTCCTGCTCGTAAATCCCAAGGCCTTCAAAACACTGTCCCTGCTGAGGGAACTTAACCATTAACCTACAAAGAGCCACTGTTGATTGCGCCTCTGAAAATAGATTTTATCCATTCCCTCCACTCGCCTCTACTGATCTAGGCACAAATACTTAGTGATTGTTACTTGGCAACCATGGTAAAAATGTACTGAGCCACACGTGGCGACAAAGGATGAAATCACTGTCATGAAATTTCCAAAATAAGTACTGTAATAGCAGAACACTGATTCCTAAGAGGAACAAACAAACTCTGCCTTATATATTGTTGTTGCTGGTAGGTTGGGGTTTGTTGGTTTTTTTTTTTTTTCCTTTAAATAATTCACTTTTTTCTTAGCAAGGCACAGTTTTTATTCTTGCCTCTTTGTGACTTCATTCAGCTTGTTCTGCTGTAGTGAGCATCACATGCGTGCCTATATGGACACAGAGCATTCAGGGAAGCACAGACACCCTCTGCTGAAGCCTGGAGTGAAACACGGAGTTGTGGGAGGGCTCACAGGTGAGCAGGGACCTCAAGAGGTCTCAGGGACCTCAAGGTCCACCCACCAAGCAAGGGCAAGGGTGCTCACGTGGGTTTCTGTACAGATGCATGCATGTGCATGCTTCCCAGGCTCTCAGAACACAGAATAAAAGGTGAATCTGAGACTGCTTTAAACTAGGAATCACTAGTGCAGTGAAAAGCTGGGGTGGAGAGCAGTTATTGATTAATCAGCTGCTTGGACCTGCAGTTGTCAAGTGTCCAACTCAAGTCCCTATAAATCCATTCCTCTCCTAAAATAAATAAAAGTGGATAAAAGCTCCTGCATCCAGTGCAAGACAGTCCCAGGGGCCACCAAAGCCAAGGTGCCACTTTGCAGCACAAACTTCCCCACATAACAACCACCTGAGCTTTAATCCTTGATAAAACATTTCCCAATGGGAGAAAAACGTTTGTGCCATGGCTCTCAGGGTGAAGAACTCTGTGCCTTTAGATCTGACTGGAAGCTGTCCTGGGCAGCCTTTGATGAGTACATGTTTCTCTGCTGGTCCCTCAATAAAGCAGGCAAGGAATGGATGTTTTTGCTTTGCTCTGAGGCCCAGGGGCTGGGCCAGCCTCTGGACAGACTGAACTCCACACACAATCAGAGAGATCTGAAACCAAGGCACACCGAGATGAATTTTTCAAACACCAGCCTCTTGAAGTCGTCTAACTTCTCACCAGGGACATTTTTAATTTCAGAGATTAAACGCTGCGTTTGGAGATTCAGAGGCAAGATGCAATGCTGATTAGCATTTGTCTCAAAGCCTGATTATTCACACTGTTCCTCTTTTAGGGAACATACTTCTTTCAAGCTCGCACATAAATTTGTGCCCACAGATCTGCTTTCTCCTCTGATCAATACCCATTAGCTGCAACTTTTCCTAGGTCTGAGTAGCAAGGGCATCCATTCCTCCCCAGACCAGTGCTGCTAGATTGGATCAGCAATCTGAAATCAGTTTTCAACACAGCTCAACCAACCTCTGAGTCCTGTGTGCTGCACTGGGGCTCCTGGTGAGGACAAGGAGCACAAGGAGGTGCTTGTCCCTCTCCACCAGGGGACAGAAATGCTCTCCCCACCAGTTGGAAAGGCTGCAAGGGACTTTCAGCTCCTGCAGGGAGTGGGAATTCCACCCTTTGAGTGGAATTTTATGGGTGGTGGACAGACCTGCCCCATCCCTCCCTGCAAGGAAGGGCTGAGTGAGCAGGGTCTGCCTCTCTCCCTGAGCCCTCTGCACCTTCCATGGCTGAGCCTGGGCCCCTCTGAGCCCTGCCCTGGTGATGTGGGCTACTCAAGGAAACCCTGAGCCCCAAATGGACCCTTGCTGGCATCTCCAATCCTCTCTCAAATGCTGCTTCCCTATTTTTTCTGTCTATAATGCAGGCACAGACCTAAAGAAGACACCCCCTCCCCTTCCCTCTTCACCATCTCAGCGAGCCCCTTGCAGACTGTGAAATGGTGGTGAAAGCAGCTTAACTGAGTGAAATGGGATGATGCCAAATAAAAACCACCTTGCCTCTTTCCTGGGTTCATCCTCCCCATCAACCTGTGCCTTCCCCCTGCAGGTTCAGGCTTCCCTGATGGATGCCTGGCCCATCTTGTTGGGATTTTTTTCCTAGGCAAAGCCAGGAAGGAGGCTTCCCTGGGGTTATTTCATGCCCTCTCTCCAAAGGCTTTGAGAAGAAAGTGGCCAGAAATCCCACAGACACAGGGAGGAGCTCTGGGGCTCCCTAGCTCAGAGGAAGATGCTTTCATCTGTGAAGTGAAATGAAACAACAATAAGAAGGGAAAAGATCCATGCAAACAGTGATACCTTCCCTGCCCAGGCCAGTGACACAAAAGCAGCCTCAGACAACAAACACACTGCAAAACCACACACAGCATTTTGTTTCCTGAGGCTGGGCTCAGGGTTCAGCTGGGCTCTAAACTCTGGCAGGAATCATTTCTACTGTTTCCTCCTGGCACTTCAGAAACGGGTTTTTAACACTGGCTTTTTAATCAGTGAGAGCTGCCAAGCCCTATCAAGTTTTCCATACTTAAAAGCTGACTTTTCACAAGTGTGCTTTTAAAGAGATTCTTCAGAAAGAAAATTAAAAAAAAATCAAATAAAAAAAAAATCCCCTGGCCTTCTAAATTGCATCTGCTTTCTAAACTCACAATGCAGGCACGCAGAGCTACGGGTGACTAATAGGTATTTAAGCTAGTTATTATTTTCTTCTGCAAATAGTGGCAAACCACAAAAGCTAATAATCTTGGCTTTTATTGTCTCCTGTGCTGAAGTCTTGGTGCTCCACACAGCTTGAAAGCAAAGGGAGAAATTAAAACTCTGTGTCCCAAAGATGCAAACTGTACAAGAGCTGCTTGGAAGAATGAAGACCCCCCCAGCCCGTTTCAGCAGGATTAACCTGTTAGCATCCACTTGCTGAGAGATTCCTGATGTGGGATTTGTGGGAACTGAATTCCCTGCTTGCCCAGCAGCAGGGCAGTGTGACCATGCAGGCACATTGCCCCCATGGCCTTCTCAAGTGCTGTCTTGCCTCAAGCAAGTGCCCTGATGATTTCACACCATATTCTCAGTGGCTTGGCAGTCACTGCACTGCATGGAGTGCGCTGAGAGCTGCCTGTGCACAGAAATGCCCACGGGCAGGAAGGCAAAGCTCGTCCCTACAACCTCAATTCTGTGAAAATTCATGGTAAACCTGACACTCAGTGCTCCCACCCCACACCTCCAGCAGCCCAGTGTGATGGTACTGCCTGCCCAAATCCCTCTGAGCACACAGCAGGGCCAGCACTGGCGTGCCCCTGGGAGAGCAGGAGGGAAATAGTCCTTTTAAACCATTTCCACAACGAGCTGCCATCACTGGGAGCGTTCCCAGCTCAGCATCCCTTTCAGGATTCAGCCATATAACTAAAAGACATTTTCTGGCTGACAATACTGGCAGAGAAGCTGAGCCCTGCCTACCCCTGCTCTGCATGGACAACGAGTAGGGGGAAGGAAATATTCCTTCTGCCTTACAGGCAGCAAGAGGAGCTGTTCCTGTAATATTTTAGATGTTTAGGTTGTGTTTTCCCCAATACCTGGAACAACAACAACAACAACAACAAAAAATAACAAAGGTTTCCTATTTTAATTCCCCCAAAAGCTGATGACCTCCCTGTCTCTGGGTCAGCCCATTCCCCCACCTGCCAGCCAGTGACAGATTAAAACAGCCACCTCTACTGCAGTTCTCCAGCCTGGGAGCTTTTTAAATCAAAAGGAGACAGGCTATTTGCCAATTCACTTCCACATAAAATGTGGCTTTCAGCAGGGCAGGAAGACAGCTGGGGAAATGGCAGCTCCCCTGGCTCCTGTGCCGTGCTGGCAGCCTGTGACTTGGGCAGATCACACCAGGGAGAGAGGCACAGCAGGGATGTGGCAAAGAGGTGGCTGAGGCATGAGTTTCCTGAGGGTCCTGTGTCCACCTCCTTCAGCAGGTCCATCCTGCTCCCATTTGGCTGCTCTCTGCCCTCCTCTCTGCCTGCCTCAGCTTGCAGCTCTCCCAGGGACCCAAACCCCAGCAAGCAGCCAGGGCAAAGCAGTGCAGCAGCAGCCATGGGCAGCAGGGGACAGCTGCTCAGCTGGGACAAGCGAGGACCAAATCTCCTCTGAAGCAGGACATGGACACAAAAACCTGACCAAAGACTCCTGTGCAGGCCTGCTGCCTGTGCCTGGGGAGCATCCTCCATGGATATCCACCCTGGGCCCCTTGGATCCTCCATGGATATCCACCCTGTGCCCCTTGGATCCTCCATGGATATCCACCCTGGGCCCTTGGATCCTCCATGGATATCCACCCTGGGCCCCTTGGATCCTCCATGGATATCCACCCTGGGCCCTTGGATCCTCCATGGAAATCCACCCTGGGCCCTTGGATCCTCCATGGAAATCCACCCTGGGCCCCTTGGATCCTCCATGGAAATCCACCCTGGGCCCTTGGAACCTCCATGGATATCCACCCTGTGCCTTTGGATGCAGCAGGACATGGACACAAAAACCTGACCAAAGACTTGTGTGCAGATGCCCTTCTCCCTCTGGCCCACTTCTCTCTCCACCTTTTCCCCCTTTCCCACCCACTGGAGACAGCAGCAGCCCATGCAGGGAGCCTGGCAGCCCATCCCCAGCCTGTGTGTGTGTCCCCTGTGCAGGAGCTGAGCCAAAAGAAGGCTGCCAGAAGAACCTGGTTATATTTTAATATGGTTTATGATTTCCTCATCAGCCTGGGAGCCCAGAGGCTCTGGTCAAGGCTGCTTTAGCAATTTATCTTGGTGTATGGGAGCAACATCCTACAACAGACAATGAGCTGCCCCCATCTCCACAGGCATCCTGGGACACACACAGACAACAGACTAAAGAAATATGTCGCCTCAATGGCTCTGAAAGTGCTCAGGGATAAAGAAAGATGTGAAGGCAGGAGGTGTTGGGAAGGCAGCAGCTGTCACAGGAGCCAAGGGATGGATTAGTTTGCATAATTCATTCCTGCACTTCAAGGGGAGGCTCAGGAGCCAAGGTCTCCTCTTGCTGAAGCTGCTCTCCTCCGTCAGCATGCAGCAGAGCCATGATCAATCACGGCCACTGCAGCTCCCCAGTGACATCTCCCAGTGCTCCATGAGCAGGGATGGATTGGAGATGGCCACCAGCAGCCCTGGGGTGCCCAGGTCTCTCTCCCAGACTCCTGCAGCTTCTGAGCTCCACCCTGGCTCCCCCCTCAACCACATCTCCTGAGCCAGATGGGATCAAGGAGATAATGCTTGTGGATGGCTGCAGCAGCCCTGATAACAAGCACTGAACAAGAGGCACTTCCTCACTGTGCCTGACAACTGTGGGGTGAGCCCCAGCCAGCAGATCAGCCCCAAGTGCTCCTCTCTCTGTAGGAGGTGCTGCTGACAGCCCAGGGCAGGGCTCAGCCTGCCAGCCACAGGCTGGGGAACCCTGCTCCAGCACACATCACCTCTGTGCCAGCCTCTCGGTGACAGCAGGACACCAGCCAGGCTTCGTGAAGCACCTGGGCACCTCTCCCCTGGCAGTGCTGCACAAGACTCTGGGTGTTGCTGCAAATTGCTGAGCTGCTGCAGATTGGCACTGATGGTGTCCTCAGGAGGTGTGTGGGACGTGGATGGCAGCGTGACCAGTCTTGGGATTTGGCCTCCTGAGCCTAAATAAGCTCTGGGTTTCTTGTGTGACCACTTCAGCCTTACTTGGTACCAGATGTTCCTCAGCAAGCACAAGAGAAATCCTTTGCCAGGCACGCTGCACTCCCCAGGGCTGCAGCTGCTCTTCACCCTCTGCTTGTCCAAGCATCTTCATCTCCAGCAGAGAGCCCTGAGCTGTGACACATCCCCTCCCAGCTCTCCTTGGAGCCTCAGCAAGGAAAGAGCAGGAGAGCTGTGAGTGCCCTTTGCTGCAACAAGGGCAAGGACTGCTCCATCCTGCCAGTGCCTGCTCATGACATTCCAGCCTCTGCCCGCAGGGATGTGTCCCCTCTTGGGGCCACGCTCCTCAATGCCAGCCACAGCTCCCAGCCACTGCTATTTTTTCCTTCCTGGGTGACTATTTTTACTGGGTGATGCCTCTGCAGGTCACACAACCTTCCACTCTCTGTCTCTGCCCAAGGAGCCACAAATCTGCTGGGCAGCTGTTTCCAGGGAAGGGAAGGGAAGGGAAGGGAAGGGAAGGGAAGGGAAGGGAAGGGAAGGGAAGGGAAGGGAAGGGAAGGGAAGGGAAGGGAAGGGAAGGGAAGGGAAGGGAAGGGAAGGGAAGGGAAGGGAAGGGAAGGGAAGGGGAGTGCTAGGACAGAGCAGTGGTGCTTTCCCTTCACCACCTGCTGCCCCCATTCCCCCAGCAACTTGGGGGCCCTTCAGTTCCCATTGTCATTACCAGGGTCACAAGATCACCTCCTGCATGGGGTGCAGAGCACCTGAGGAGGGCAGAGGGGTGATGTGGCACTGCTGATGTGATGGCTGAATCCAGGTGTGATCCCACCTCACCATCCAAGCTCAGAGCAAGCACAGACAGCTCCAGCTGATGCAAAAGACACCCCCCCAACAATTTAGGTAGGTGCCAGTGAATCCCTGACCATGCTAGGCTGGATCAGAGGGTCAGGGGTGAGTGAGAAGGCAGACAGGACCTCCATCTGCAGGGTGAGAACAAGGGGCTCTCTAAAGCTGGCAGAGGGAAGCCTGCCCCTGCAAGAGGACACGAGGTGTGAGTGAAGGAAGCTGCTGAGTGAGGAGGGGATGGTGGTGCTTGTGCCTGCAAGTGGAGGGCAGCAGCTGAGAGGGAACAGCCAGTTCCCAGGGATCCATGGACTCCTCTGCCATGTGGACACCTGGCCCCGGCACCAAGAGCTAAAAATACCCCACTCCCAGCAGATGCCTGGGAAAAGAGAGGGTTTCCCATGGCACAGCCAGAAAAGCAGAGGGCATGCAGGGTGGCACTAGGGCTGCTGGGCAAACCCACCACCACCCCTGAGAGGGAACCGGGCTGGGAAATGGGTAAAGCAGGAGGAAAACGTGCAAATGACCAGTGACTCCCATCCAGTGGACAATCCAGATGCTTCCAAGACAGGTCCAGCCCTGACACCGCAGCCTCAGGTGATGGCTGAGGGTGGGACTTTTGTTTATCTCCCACTGCAAGACCCTGTCTGTTGCTTAACTTTTCCTACCATGGCTGGAACCTGTGCAGGCTCAGTGTCAGGCCTGCAGACACCCTGCAGGTCACTCAGCAGGAGCAGTGCACCAACCCTCCCCAAAACCAGAGCCTGCTGGTGTGACAGAACAGCCCCTCCAGTGGCTCTGCTCTCAGCTCTGCCTGAGTGGGAGAGTGCTTGCCAATGCACAGAGCCACCTGCCAGGTGAGGGGTTCTGTTGCCATGCTTCGTGCCTGCCTGTTTTGGTTTCAGGGAATTCTTTTCCCAGAGAACCAAACTTGTACACAAAGCCATGTAATGTAAACTACCGAGTGTTCCCACATTCTGTTCCCAGAAGAAGGACTTCGGTGATAGTCTCTAGATCTGACCAATGGTTCCCAAAGGTCCCACCTCTAAGGTGGGCACATCTGAAAATGTACAAAAAGAGTCAGAAAAATAAACAGTGGTCCCTTGCTTGCCAGGGCACCACGCAGCCTTTCCTGAATCGCTCCCTGCCTCGTCCTTGTGTCCCACAATGACAGGGTTCAAACAGATTCCCTGAACAGGGGAAGGGGGTGTTGCTTTGTCAGTGCAGCACGTGAGACCTCGTTTGTCACTTGAAGAAGTGCAGGTTGAAGTTCACAGGCAGTGGCACTTCTGAGGCTGCCTGCCTGGGTTGGCAGGGAGGCACGCATGCCATCCATGCTCACTTTGTTCAGAGGCAAAGTTCTTGCCAATCTCAGCAATGCAGGGTGATGTAAGTGCATCATCCATTATTACTATTTTCATTCCTGACACATGGGGAAATTAATTTTCTTTTTAGAAGTGATGTATGAAGAACCCAGATTTGCCTGAATAATATACGAACCTATAATCTGGCTGTTACCCTTTGTCTGAAGCATTAATATTAGCAGAAGGCAATTTAGGATGATTGCTTTTAAGATGTAAAGCCAATGTTCAATTAGAGCATGAAATGAAAGACTTATCACTAGTACTGGCACAGAGATTTATTCGCAGAGTATTTATTTTCAGCCACAAAGATGCTGGTTTTGTCAAAAGTGACATGTTTAGAACAAGCTGCTTTTGTCTAATATTACTATGAGAAAGAGGTTTGGAATCAAACATTTTTTATATTTAGGATAATGACAGCATTTTGTTAAAAAAAAATAAAAATTCAATGCCATGCTGTGAATTCCAGTCACTGAGTTTGGTTTGAGGAGGTTTCCATTCCTCTGCAGGCTGTGCAGGATACTGTTCACATTCTCCAGCACCTTGTGCTAGGGTGAGGGTAGTGGAAGCGATATCAGGAATATTTCAATAACCAACCAGAGCTCCCAGCAGTCTCCCACAAATCTGAAGCTTTGTTGGACCCCAAACTGAACTGTGAATTGAGCCTTTGTGCAATGCTGGGGACCAGAATCAACAGCAGCCTTCCCTCCAGCAAGCAAAGAATTAAATGTAAGTCCATGGCTTGTTAAAAAAAATAAATCCCAAACATGGTTTGGCACCTGCCAGCACTGCTGGTGGTGCATGGCAGCACAGGATCCTTGTGCAAACCCTGGGGCTCCCAGGCTGCTTCAAAATGGGAATTCCTGTTTTTTCTGCACCTTTGGATGGCCAAGACTCCAGACCTTCTAGTGAGATCTCAGGAGAGGCATGGGGAGGGATGGGTTTGTGAAGGCCCACGGCGCCTGAGGTTTCACTGGGGAGGTAAAGGGGCAGGCAGTGGCCAACAGCCTGCTGCTCTGCAACACCATCACACAGCAGCTGATCTCTCAGCTGCAAGGGACTGCTTTGTCCCAGGTAGTGCTGATTTTACTGCACACAGTGCTCCCCAGGCCCCAGAGTCCATTTGTCCCTGTGCTTTCCAAAGGGAAGCAGTTTGTGGTTGGGCCACTGGCTGCAGACTGGGGGGTTTGTGCTGGATTGCTGCAAGAATGATGAACAAAAAGGGACTTTGGTGCTTGCTATGCCCTGAGTGCTTGGAGATATCTGGAGGGAATCAGCCACATGCAGGGGACAGCCATGGCTGGGAGGGCTTGTGCCACCCAGTGCTGGTGGTGGAGGAATGGAGAAGGTGCACATCTCTACAACCTGCCTCTCCCTAACTCCCAATACAGCAAATAAGTGGAGCTTAAGGGATGCTGGTGCTCCTGGAGCTGTGAGAGAGCAAGGCCATCAGGGCTGAACTCTGCCTGGGAGAGAGGAGCCTTTCCCTTCCCTGCCTCCCCTTGGAGGGGGGACAGCCAGCACCCACCTGGTCCCAGGGAATCTCGCCAGTACATCTTGTTCCTGCTTGGCACTATTAATTTGGCTGAGCAGCCAGAGCTGGCAACACATTTGCACAGAGTCCTGCACTGAATAAAAAGCCCCGACGCTGAGACACAGCTCAGGGCCAGGATGGAGCAGGGAGCTGCTCCTCTGGGCCTGGCACTGCCCTGCATGCCCGTGGCTCTGTCACTGGCACATTTCTGGCCCCTGCTGCTGTCTCCCAGCCTCTTCCCCTGTTATTTAGGAAGCTGTGCTGCAGCCTGGAAGCACAGACCAGAGTTTTAACCTCTGGAGATGGCAGCTCCCAGCGCTCTCCCATCCTCCTGCAACATTTCTGTAAACAACATGCATTCAGACAGCAGCACACACAGCACTCCCTGCCAGCACACCACGGCCAAGCGCGCTCAACAGAGAGGCGCTGCCTTTTTTTCCAAGTTTTCCAGGGGTCTGAACCTGAATTGCCACCAGGACTTTTTAGTGGATGAAGAATGGCAATTAGAAATGTTATTCATGCATGCTTTCAGCTGAGCTGGCAGTTGTTTGGTTTAATGGTGTGAGATGGCCAGTCCGAGCAGGACGGCTGGGTTATCTGCAATTAATCTGTGCTTAAAACACCCTGAAAACGAGCAAGACAGTCTGGTTGGGTCTTAGGTTGCTGATTTGGAGATCCCAGTGGAAAGATTAAAGGAGTGAAAGGACATATCTCCAAGAGAGGTTTATTCCCACAAAAGACATCTCTGGGTTAATTTACACAGAGCTCTTTCTCAAGGCTGGAGCGATCACCTCCCTCCCGAGATATTTTCCAGCTGCACTTCGCAGAGGTCTGGATGGATCCGAATTACACCTTGGTTCTGAGCAGCCTCTGGCACAAGTTTACAGTGTCAAGAAATGGAAAAAAAAAAAAAAAAAAAGAAGTACTAGAAAGTTTCTTGCAGTGGGAACATTTGTCACTGAGATGTTTCACGGAATAAACCCTGGGCACGGGACCAAGAGAAGTAATTGGACTGGCCGTGCTCCATGTTTAAGATACTTGTCTTGGGCTTTTCAAATGTGCAAAGAATACCACTTCTTTCTTCCAGAGAGCAAGGATGAGAGGGGTTGATGGCATTTGTTTCTTCAGCTTGCATATCCTCTAGGCCTTTACCCCAAAGTCACGCTGCTTTTGTCCCTTGAAATGCTGCCAGCGTGAAAACCTGCTTTTTATTGCTGTCCTGAAAGCCCTGCAATGCACTGAGCTGCCTGCACAGTGCTGCCAGAGCAGGCAGGGACGGGCAGGGGCAGGGAGGGGCATGCAGGAGGAGGCAGGAGCAGGCAGGAACAGGTAGGAAAGGGCAGGAACAGACAGGAACAGCCAGGAATGGGAAGGAACAGGCAGGAAAGGGCAGGAAAGGGCAGGAATGGGCAGGGGTGGACAGGGGCAGGCAGGAGTGAGCAGGGGCAGGCAGAAGCAGACAGAACAGGCAGGAGCAGGCAGGAAAGGGCAGGAGCAGGCAGGGGCAGGCAGGGGCAGGCAGGAGCAGGAAGGAGCGGGCAGAAGTGGGCAGAAAAGGGCAGGAGCAGGCAGGAGCAGACAGAAACAGGCAGGAGCAGGCAGGAATGGGCAGGAAAGGGCAAGAAAGGGCAGGAAAGAGCAGGGGAAGGCAGGAACAGGCAGGGGCAGGCAGGAGTGGATAGAAATGGGCAGGAATGGGCAGGAAAGGGCAGGAAAGGGCAGGAGCAGACAGAAACAGGCAGGAATGGGCAGGAAAGGGCAGGGGCAGACAGAAACAGGCAGGAATGGGCAGGAATGGGCAGGAAAGGGCAGGAAAGGGCAGGAGCATGCCCACGTGGGAGTCACACTGCAGCACATGGTGAATTCAGGCCCGGAGTCATGCAAGGACAGCATCCCCAGAGAGGCACCTCGCCACATGCCTGCGGCTCAGGAGAGCCAGCGGAGATGTTTCCAGCGTGCTTTTTGCTGGCACCTCCCCCAGGCCATCCATCTGCGACCTCGGTCCCAAGGGTGCCTCCAGACTGCCGAGGAGCAGGCAAATCCCAGCCCTCTGTGCACAGCCCCCCATCCCTCCCCACAGCCTGCCAGGGAAAGGGAGGGAAGGGGGTGCTGTGAAACGCAGTGGGAGCGCTGGCAGGGTAAGAGGAGGCTGTGGTTGGAGATCTCCTCCATGCTCTCACACTGTCAGCACAAGGAGAAGCCAGCCTGGAAAGGTGTCTGCTTCCCCACTCCATGCTGTGGGTGCTGCCTTCTGAGCTGAGCACCCATGGGTCTCCTCTCAGAAATGACTCCTGTCAGGAGCTCGGTCCCAGCAAGAGGCTGTGAGAGAGGAAACAAAGCAGATCCCCGGCATCAGGATTCTGCTGGCACAGCCCTGAATTCACCCTTGTGCAGGCAGCCCTGCCCCTTTGGGTCTGCTTGGATTGTGCCTGGTTTTGGGAATCCAGTTCCTGTTAAAGGTGTGAGAAAGCCTGAGGGTGGCAGGGGCATGACCCAACCTGAGAAATTCAGGGTCCTACAGGTCTTTGGAAAGATTGTGTCTGGCCTGGGCAGTAATGCAGCTCTGCCTGGGCTTGGGAAGCTGCTCCTCAACCCAGGGGCTCCCAAAGCTCCTCTGGCATCACACTGCCTTTCTCAGCAGCGATCTGCTTTTTAATTTTTTTTCTTTTTTTTTTTTTCTTTTTAACTAATCCTCCACACTAATGCATGCCTGGCAGGTTTGGAAGTGAAAGAAGAACAGCCGAAGGCAGCAGCTATTCAAGCAGCTCCGTGGAGGGAAGGACAGCCCTGTGCTGCAGTCCCTGCTGAGGCAGCCCAGGCTTTGGAGGGATGTTCTAAGGATCAGCTTATTAAACACTGCAGCTGGCTGGCATTGCCACGCAGGTGAGTACTCAGGCACAGATTCATTGCCACCTTCAGGAGGTAATTGAAAGGACTCTGAGCCCCTCTCCCTGCCCCGGGCAGCACAGACCACACGTCTCGGCCACGGCTGCAGCTGCACCAAGTCTCTGCCTCCCAAGCAGAGATGGATGGATTTACACAGCCCTTGTTTGCCAACAGGCGATCTGCCATCAATATTTAAAGCTGAATGAGTCTCAAGAGTGGGATGAAGAGCGCTTGATAAGGCAGCATCCATCACTCTGGTTTTTAATTTTGCGCCTGCTCGCTCGGCGCGCGGCGTTGGGCGCACATTGAGTAAATGAAAAATGGATAAATAATTCACCAAACGGCTCGTCCTCTCGGCTCTCCCAGCCACCATGGAGCGTGGGTGCCTGGCACAGGGATCCTGGGAGGGCCAAGTTCAGGGAGGTGTTTTTAGGGGCTGGCACCACGGTGATACATTACTCAGCCCTTCCGGAGTCTCTCTGCCACCAGCTGTATCTCCACAGCTGCCCAGCTGGCTTTATAAAGGTACATCAAAGCTTTCTGTCTCCCAAAACTTCTCACTGGAGTCCCAGCAGCCCCACAGCCATAATTCTGTTGACTCTGCCCATGCAGTGGGTGCTGGATACCCATCCCTGCTATTCCCAGTGTGCTGCAAAGGTGCCAGCAGCACCATGGGGAAAGTGCCCAGGACCTCCTGCTGTCCCATCTTTAGACTCCCAGGGCAGCCAGAGAAATCCTGGTCCTCCTGAAGCTTGTGTTGAAACCCTGTTGGTCAGGCAGAAAGAAACCCCAGCCTCTGCTGCCATCACTGAAGAGGGAGGACAGGCTTTTGTCACCCCACGGGGCTGTCTGGCACAAGCACTTGGACACTGCACATCACAGCTCTCAGCAGCACCTTTGGAAGTGGCACTCCAGTTGAGGGGAGAAGGGACAACAATGCCAGTGTCTGCTCTAGGAAAGGCAATGGAACCAAGGATGCAGCAATTTCAGGAAGCCCTCCCCACACTCTTGTGAGGCTACAAGCTGGCTGCCCCCCAATCCACATTTATTCCTCCTGTCCCTTCCATGCAAGTACAGGGGAGCAGAGAGCAGAAGGGACCTGCCAAACCTTGGTCAGCAGCTCTCTGCTGACCCTCCACTTTCCAGAAAAAGCATTGAGGTCTGCAGGACATGTATGCCCAGTTCAAATACTGCAGGATCATTTATGGAGCATCCTTATCTGCAAGAAACGCTGACAGATGTACAGCAGGATAGTAAGAGCAAGACAGGCACAGGAGGGGCTGTGCAGCAGGGATTCACCACCTGTAACTTTTCTTCAGGGACCAGACACGGATCCTCAGCTGCCCCACAAGTCACACAGTGAAAGACTTTCACCCAAGAGACGTCCACCTGCTTCCATTTCCATCAGCAGTAACCTCTCAGTGCTCAGCTGCCCACAGCTCTCCTGCCATGGGACTGGGGCAGGAGTCTCTGTGATCTCTGGGGATGATCCCCAGTGATCTCTGGGGATGAACCCTCAGGGCTGGGCTACCCAACAGGTCCTACAAGCTGCTGGTGGCCAAAACCAGAACCCTGATGCCATGACTGGAAAGGCTCCACCCCCGGGAGCTCCTGTTTGCTGGGTGTTGCCATTCCTGCAGCAGGGATTCTGCCACAGCCCTGACCTCTGCCAAAGCAGCAGCTCAGCCCTGGCTGAGACTCACTTTTGAGGTTTTTAGACTTAGGCTGGTCAGCCTGCCCCAGTGCACCACCAGAGAAGCTCAGCTCTGCTGGGAGAATACCTCAGGAGCCTGGGGAAGGGGAACCCTGTCAGCAGTGCTGCAAAGCTTCCTTGGTCAGCTTCTCCTTCTGGCTACCAGACACACAGCTCAGTTGCACAGGACAAACTTAGGAAACACCAAGTCTTAATTTATGGTGGCAAACAGAGGATCAACTCCAAGTGTTTGGTACAAAAGGCTTGGCAGTTCCTGCTGGAGTGGATCCTCTCCAGTGGCAACCAGCAGGCTCTGAACCTCTGCAAAGCAGTTTGCTTTGTGCTGAAAGCTTTACAGCTTCACCAGGACTTCTGCAAAACCTGGTCCCAGAGGGGCGTGCAGGCAGTGTCACCTGTTCCAGAGCAATCTCAGCCCCTCTCTGCCTGCAGATGTCCTGACCTGATGTGGTGTGATCCAGGTCTGCTCTGGTTTCAGACCTGGCTTGTGAGAGAGCTGCCTCCTCGTAGCTCTGTGCATTTCTGGGTCTCCACATGAGATGTTAGAGCAAGCCAGTACTCATGGACACGTGGCAGGTCTTAAAATTTAGCAACCAGATTCCTAAAACATGGATCCTGAAACATGGCAAACAGTCCTGGTTTTCCTGCCACAGTCACTGAGCAGTCATTTCCCAGTGCTCAGCTGTGGAAACCAAACTACCTGGGACAGACCAAAGCTTAACCCACATTCCCTACATGGAGGGAATAAACCTGAGGGAGGTGGGATGCTCATTAAGTCACCCAAAAAAAGCCTCATTGGTTCAGCACCTTAGACCTATTAGGTCAAGCTCCTGCCCTGTAACCACAGTTATATTTACCTGTCCAGGTAAAACCCTATAGAATGCCAGGTTGACCACGATGGTCTTTGGATGCTGCCTATGGTCTGATGCATGAAATCCTATCTCTGAGCTATCCATCCCATTTATCAGCCATGTGCAACCCAGCCAAACCAGGACTGGGGTCACAGGGATCCCCTCCCTCCTTGTGACACCCCAGCACTTCAGCCCATCCCCAGAACTGCTTGGCTGGGGCTGGCTGAAGCATTCTCAGACCGCTGACACACAAAGCCCATGGGTCACAAGCACCCTGTGACACGAGGCAGCAAAGGGACACACAGGAATGCTCTGGGCTTCCTCAGGGAGCTTCCTGCTCCTCTCCTCAGCCCTCTTCTCCTGTGTTCCTCCCAAGTGCAGCTGTCACATGGAAGAGTGCAAGGAAACTCACTGAGGCAGTGAAAGTGTTGCTCAGCTCCAGCAGGAAGCACACGCAGGGAATCCCTGGCAAGCCTTGTGCATCCAAGCAGAGGCAGGGGATGGGAGCAAGCCCTTCCAAACCAGCCCACCAGGAAAAGGCTCCAGTTCCTGCTGTGCCCCTGCAGTATCAGCACCAGGGGACACACAGGTGAAACACTCAAGGGGTCAGCACTGGAATCTCTCAAGCTCTGCCAAAGCCTGGCAATAAAATTTGATGTTTTGTGTGTGGGGGGAGACAGTTTCTATTACCTTTTTTTTTTCTTTTTTTTTTTAATAGCAACAATAAAAGTCAGTCTTTTGGCAGGTGCCTGGAGCTGTGTTTTCTCATATGAGAAATGGTTCAGCGTGTGATAGCGGAGCTTGAAGAGCTTGGAAGAGCAGTGGGATGGTGTCTTCAGCACACTTCTTTTAAGGGGAAAATTCACAGAGGGGCAAATGAGCAGAAAGCTAAAGGAAGTGGTGTGAGAGATCCTTTTCAAGCTCCCCCTGTGCTCCCAGCCAGCTCTGTGCCCAGAATGAGGACACTGGAGGGAGCACAAGGGGAGAAGGCCACCCCCAGCCCAAGGAAGAGAAATAAGAGCCCAGAATCAAAGCAAAAAAAGCAAAAAAAGCGACCAGATCCCTCCCCTTCCTTGGTTCCTTTTGAGCTGACCTTTAATAATTGCAGAAGGGGAAATGGGCTGGTCAGTTTGCATTAGGAATTCACTGGAGTGGCTGGTGCCTTCTCCTGCTTATCAAACCCGAGATGCTTGGGTAAACCCTGGGAGCAATCACTGCTACAGCCCACGGCCAAAAATTTTTAGAAGCCCATATGCATATAGTTAGGAAAACGCTGATTAATTTGTTCAGATGCACTCCAGAAAAAAAAAAAACCTCCCAAACCCGCTCAAATAGCGTCAGGGAGTTCAGGCAGATTATAAATTGCCTCGCTCAAGATTGTAAATATTGCATCCATGCCTCCCTGTGTGTTTTAAAGACATTTTCATGGGCTGTGCCTGTGTGGAAGAGATTTGTTTTAATATTTTACTAAGGAAAGCGTATTTCATCTGCGTGGTGCTGCAAGTGAGGGATTTTTTTTTATTTATTTTTTATTTTGAAAAGCTTCTTCAGCTGTGAAGAGAGCAAGTGTGGACGATACACAGACATGCCACTGCAATAAGGCAGGATGCTGCAGCTGCCCTGAGATGTGATATAAAATGCACGGGGCAGATGTGAGAAAAAAAGAGAGAGACAGAGAGACAGAGAGAGAGAAAAAAAAAATGGAGATCAGGAAAAGTAGAGCAGGCACTGAGCCTTGAGCCTCTCATCCCCCCGATTCCACGTGTGCTGGGGGCCAGCTGAGGCTGGGCAGAGAGGGCTCTGACTGCTGCTAATTCAGGGCAATCACCTCTTGCCATCAACAGCCAGGCATCCACTGATCAGGGCTGGCATGGCATTACCATCAAGGGACCTGGTTTGCACCAGGGGATGCTCGACACGAACAAGAAAGAAAGCTGCTTTCTTTTCTTGCAAAAGTAACCAGATTTCTCCCTATGCACTCGCAGGGGAAAAGCTGCAAGTGTGGACTGGGTACAAGGTGGCAGCACCCATGATCTACACAAGCACCCTCCCAAACCAAAGGCTGCTCTCCTTCAGGGCTGCTCTGAGCCTGGGCTTTCTTGCAGCCTGAACTGATGCTGCTGCACTGAGCCAGGCAAGCTCCTCTCTGGAAAGTTTCTCTCCTGCCATGAGGGGCTGCAGCCCCCACATGATGCTCAGCAGTGTGCACAGACAGCTCCCTTCCAAACAAAGATGTTTGCTGAGGGAAGCAATGAGGCTGAAGTCTGATGCATTTGAGGAGCAGGAAGGATTCCCTCTCCTCCTCACCAGCCCTGCCTCACCAAAGCCAAGGATCCACCTGGTCAGAGGTGATTCTTCTTCTCAGACTTGATGCCTTAGATTTTAGCTTTCACAGTTTCAGATTCTGTGCTGCCTAAGGATGCAGTTCTGAGCCTCATATTCAGCGTCAGTCAGCTCTCTTCACAGAACAAGGAGACAAAACAAATCTTTTCCTGCTGAGGACCAAGGACAACTTTCAGCCCAAAAGCACAAACAAGGGTGGCTGGAGGGAGGAAGAAGAAGGATGGGGCCTCACAACCTGAAGCTGTAATTGGACAATTAAACCTCAATGTGCAAATGGACCAAAACTTATCAAAGTGTGAGACATCGTGATGGGGCAGCCATTTGGTGTGGCCATTCCCAACCCACCCTGGGTGCAGCCTTGCTCAGGCTCCTGTAATGCCCAGGGTGGGTCCTGGAAGCCTTTTAATAAATCTCTACTTTATTCTCCAGCTCTGTCCAGCCTCTGTTTCAGGTCAGCCTTCCCAAGGCATCCCAAGTCTGACTGAGGGAATAATCTGCCTCAGCACTCCCAGGGAGACCATCACACCTGAGCTGGAGGGTGACACAACCCCAGGAGACCCCACCACCGAGACAGCCCCAAGTGCCAGCGAGGCTGCAGACAGCTGCAGGGCCCGTCCTGTGCAACAAGCAGCACTGGAGGGAGAAAGTTAGGAAGACAGACTGAAAGGGCTGCCGTTCAAAGAGCTGCTAACGTTTCCAGCCTGCCTTGAAGAGTTTTGTCTATTTTTGTGCCGCGAGCTGAGCTCTGCTGATCTAAATCCAGATCAGCTCCGCTCCGCGAGCGCAGCAAGCTCTGAATCCGGCCTGGTTTAGCTCCGGTCTTTTATCCTTGGGAAAAAGATGTCTCGCTCTGAAGACGGGAGGAAGCGCAGGGGAAGAGCACAATGCTCTGAAAAGCACCAGGAATTTCAGCCCTGGGAGCCAGGGAAGCAGGCACATGCTGCAGGGGGTGAGGCCCACGTGCAGCCAGCCGCAGTTTATCCTGAGACAGCGCGAGCGAGCAGCTCGCTCTGCAGCCAGCCCCGCCAGCCAAGACATGGGAAGACCTCACAGAAATAAGGGCAACTCACTCCTACTGAGCTTCTCCAAGAGCCAGGTGTATTCAGCTCTGCCAGGGTTCAGTGCCTCTGAAGGGTGTCCAGCACCACACAGAAAATGGCTTAAATCAGTTTGCAAGATGGCATGGTTGGGTGTGTCTCGAAAAAGAAAAAAAAGTTTTAATAAAAGAAGAAAATGATACGAAAATGAAAGAACAAAGCTGTTCACAGTGTAGGGACAGGTCCCACACACCTGCTGCAACACCCTGAGAATGCACTGAGAAGCTTCCTGCTCTCTCTTAAGTATTGAACCATTTGGGTGGATTTTTTTGGCAAACAGCCCAACAGAGAACAGCTATTTATCTGAGGAACAGCTAAAGAGACCTATCAGTGTTTGTCTCAGCACTGAGACAATTACTGCCTGGAGAGCAAAGACATTTCTGGGTCCTGCACCTTACTAGAACAGCAAAGGGTGAGTCTTAAACCTTTCCCTCTGTGGTAACACCTGCTGGGCTGTGAGGTGCATTCCTGCACTCTCCCAATGCTACCAAGGGTGGATTTGGCTTGGATTTTGGTGCCAAAGGTTTCCCAGTGACAATCTGCCACTATCAGCAAGATGCAGGATGTGCTGAAGAGCTGGACCAAAAAAAGGTGGGCTTTGCACCTCTGAGACATCTCCAGCTTCCAGCAGCTGATCCTGTCTGGCCTTCTGCAGGGCTGCACTGGGCACTGGCAAGGTTTTGGAGCAGCACAAGCAGACACAGCTTCTTCTGTGCAGCTGCAAAGAGCCTGGCACGTTGCTCCTTGGTGCAGGCTCAGGCCCTCCTCTAAAAACCCTCCGAGCTTTCTACTGGGCACTGCTGTGAGCTGGAGAAACGCTGTTAAACAGAGAGGGGACACTGTGAAACACTGCCAAAAATTGTCTTCTGCAGGGGTCAGGACAGACCTCAACACCCACAGAGCTCTGTCCTGGCCTCTGCTCAGACACATCCCTCTGGTGCCTTGCTCCTGGTGGAGCTGGTGGCCTGCCTTTCAGGTCTCTGCTTTCAACTGCAGAACACCAGAGCAAGGCAGGGTGTTGCCCCGTGGTGGGGTGTCTCCAGCACGCCCTGGAAAACAGTGCTCAGAGTGCTCCGAGTGCACCTAAACCCAACTGCTAAACCCAACCCTAAACCCTCCTGCGGGAGCAGCAGGAAAAGGAAACGTCTCCCACTGCTGCGCAGCAGCTGGCCCTCAATGACTCTTCCAGGCACTGGCAGCTTATCTGGCACACATAATCTGCCTGAAATTGTCTGCATTTATCACTCCTGCCATGGCTTTTGAGCACCGTGCAAGCTTTACCAGCCCTCTGCAATACAGGGAGCTGCTGCTGCCTGCTGGGAGCGGGTGGGGAGCTGGAGGGGGTGGCACGTGTGAGTCCTGGGGATGGGAGCTGTCCCCCCTCTCCCAGAGGCCAGGTGTTGTGGTGTGCCTTTAAGGCTTTCAAGGTGAGCCCTCTTTTGGGGGTTTTCCCCCTCTCCCGGGGTAGGTTTTCCCCAGCCAACCCTGAAGGAATGATTATAATACACCGGGTTTACCAAGCAACCTGAGATTCTGCAGGGGCTGGCCTTGAAGGAATTGGCCCAGGCAGGAAGGGCACACCTCTCCTCACAGGTGATTTGACCTTTGGGCTGCCCTTTAGCCCTCGGGTCACGCCCTGTCCCTCTCTGACAGGTGGGCTGTGTGTCCTCCCCCTTCCCTCTCTCCCAGGTACAAACCCAGGACAGGAACATGGTCTGGGTTCTGCTCAGGGCAGCCACACGGTTCAGAACTGCTGCTGCACTGGAATAAAATCTCTGGACAAGGCTCCTGAAGCAGATCTATTTCCTTTTTCCACTGATTTGTCCAACCTCTCTGAAGGAGCCAGGCAGGATTCATCTTGCTACATTTATCTGCACATTTATCTGCACCCCGGGTCCTACCCCAGGTCCTAGGCTGCCTGAAACAAGCCCAGACGTGTCTGAGGGGTCTGTGCCTGTGTTAAAGTGCAAGGAGAGGATCCTTTTGGGACCAGGATACCAGGAGGCTGCTCTCCCAGCACAGCAACCACACAGACCCCACAAAATAGCAGTGATTAATTCGCTGTTATAGCCAGGCTGTCCAAAGCTTGCTCCCCTTGCCTGTAGGGAATAACTCTAGAGCACGAACACCTGCCTTACCCTGGGGTAAGACCAGGAGCTCGACTTCTGCTCCTCTTTTAACCCCGCTGAAAAAAAGCCTCTAAAAGCTCCTGCTGCAGCCTCCTCTTGCTGCCTGCAAGCCAGAAACCTGCAGGGCCCAGCAAGAACAGCAGGCAGGCACCCCAGGGCACCCAGGAGCAGCCCTTGGGGGGACACCAGTGATGCCCCCAGCCCGATGGGTGACGCTGACCAAGCTGTCTCTGCCGCCCGGGGCTGCGCCACCGCCGCTCTCCGCTTCCCTGAGAAATCCTGCCCGGCATCTGCCCACGGATGCTTGGGCAGCCACACACCCTGCCTGGCCTGCAGCAGCCAGCCCCTGAGGGGAGAGCAGGATTGCTCCCCCAAACACGGAGCCTCGTGCCTGCATGCACAGGCAGCTCTGCGGCAAAGGCCGGGCACCACGGGCAGGGCGCTGCAGTGACCCAGGATTTAGTCGTTGCATCTGCCTCTGGTTTCATCCCTGTCAAGTGGCATAAACAATCAAATCAGCATTAATAAGGGCATTTGGTGGAGGCTTTTAGGTTCTTATCTTGCTTTTAATGATTCATTCAGCTTCCCTCTCCATTCTCCCTGATCAAAGCCTGCCGGGAGCCACCCCGGCACTGTCTGGATAAATTAAAGGAACTTGGACTGCGAGGACTAAAGGACTCATAAGGGGAGGATGAGTTCTCTGTGGAGGCACACAGAAATAAGCCACGTTTGCTTGAGCTTATTATCCCTAATTAGCAGCCCCATGGACACGTAACTGGGATCCTGCTGCTGCCACCACGTTCAGCCACGCCGGATTTCCTGATGGAATCACCCTTGGCAGCCCCCAGCCCTGCTCTGCCACTCTGCTATGGCCCCATGACCACACCAACACTCTGCTGGGGTGATGCTTTCAGTTTCAGCTTGAAAACATGAAAAACTTTCCTGTTTTCCAGGTTCTGTGCTGCCCAGGGGTGCAGCTCTGAGCTCACATTCAGGGTCGCTCAGCTCTGCACAGAGCAGGGACACAAAACAAATCCTGGTCCTGCTGCACCAAGGACAACTTTCAGCCCAAAAAGCACAAACAAGGGTGGCTGGAGGGAGGAACAAGAAGGATGGGACCTCATAACCTGGAGCTGGAATTGGACAATTAAACCCCAATATGCAAATAGACCAAAACTTATCAAAGTGTGAGACCTCGTGATCATTTGTCCATTTTGTGACCATTCTCAGTCCACCTTGGGTGTAGCCCTGGTCAGGCCCTGTCCTGCCCAAGGTGGATCCTGGAGGCCTTTCAATAAATCCCTGCTTTATTCTCCAGCTCTGTCCAGTCTCTGTTTCAGCTCAGCCTTCCCAAGGGATGAGAGGAGATGGCCACCACGGAGGGGACAGGAGAACAGAGAGGGGAGATTTTTTTCCCCACACTGCACCATTTTCATGTCTCCATTTTCATTCCCCACACCTCTGTGCCAAGCAGCTTGAGCAGCTCTCAGCCAGGGCAGAGAAAGCCTCCAGCACATCTCACATCCATCAGGCAGCTCTCCCTGCTCCCTGATGCTGATGTATGGTCTCCTTGTCCAGCTGCCAGAGGAACCCCTTATATCAGATAGCTTTTATCTCAAAATAAGCCCTGGAAAAATAACACAGGCTTTATTTGTCATTCACTCTGGGAAAGTTTTGAGCTAATAAATAAAGTGAAGTTATTTTAAAGAGCAGTAGCTTTCCTAAAAACTTCAGTTCAGGGCTCTGACAGAAATAACAATGCCTCTGTTGCCCAAATGCCCATCAGCTCAGCTTCTCCAAAATTTGGTTCCTTTGGCTGCTGAGAACAAAACTTTGCAAATGAATTTGCTTCACACTCATCTGATTAGCAATTAGCTCCCTGGTGGAAAATGATCCCCCTACACAATATTTGGGTGAATCATACCCAGGTGGGGGTTTTTTTAACTTGTTTTGAGCATGTGCACATTAATAAACACAGAGGCACGTCAGAACCTCAGCCAAATTCTTCCCTTTGATCTGCTCTTCGTTTCAGTGCAGTTGAGACCACAGGTCTCAGCTCTTCAATCACAGGCACCTTCAAGTGTTAATGTTGGTATTAGCAACCCCACTGCCTCGCTGGCACTAAGAGTCAGAGGTGGGGTCCTGCTTCCTGATGTCAGGCCAGGACTCCTGAGGACAGCTCAAGAATTCCTGCACAGTTTTGGGGAGCTGTTTACAGTGCTTGAGCAAGGAGGTGAAATTGCAACTCCCCCAGAGGAGCGCAGACACGAGGGAAGCACAGCACCGTGCAGGACAAGATCCCTTTGCTCTGAGCTGGATTTGGAACCCTCATTTTCACATGACAGGACTTGTCTTCCTCTCCTGCCCCCAGCACACGTGTGGCACAAATACAGGTGTATTTGTATTTTCACAGAATAATGAGATGCTCTGTGTTGGAAGATTACCTAATTCCAACACCCCTGCCACATGCAGGCATGCCACCCACTGGAGCATGTTGCCCAGGGCCACTTCCAACCTGGCCTTCAACAATTCCAGAGATGAGGCATCCACAACTTCTCTGGGCAGCCTGTTCCAGTGTCTCACTTCAGGTTATGAGGGCAAGCCACGTGAAGATGGGTTTCAAAACCATTAAACCCTTGGGCTGGTTCAGTTCCCAAATCAGCAAGAGGAACAGCCTTAAGGCTTTGCCCTGATGGAGAAGGTTTGTGTACACTTTGGGTCTGAGCCAGGAGTCCTTAGTCACCTCTTAAAGGTAAGAGAAATCCCCGTGGCCTTGCAAAGCAGTGTGGCATCTATACCCACAAAAGAAACGTAGGATGGGAGGCATGGGGGGTGGTTTTGCCTTCTTTTCAGCATGATCTACCAGAATGGGGAGATCTAGGCATGCCCAGGTTCCCTGCAAACTGTTGGGCATGTTGGGCTCTCTTCATCCTGTCTGCCCTCAGCAGGCTCAGACTGACTTCCAGACAATGCAAGTTTCTGATTTCCTTCCAAAGGCATCACGTGAAAAATGCTGGGAGGTGTTTAGCCCCAAAGCACTTTTTAAAGAGTACCACAGAGGGGCTGGGGGGGTTCTTTCCTGTCCCCCATAGGGGCTGTCTCACTGAGGGGCAGAGGGAAAGTCCCCAGGTCCCTTCACTCCCCTTGCAATGTCCCTGTGAGACAAAGAACCCCTTGGCATGGGACCATGCCAGGGAATCGTGTCTGGCCAGGAATCAGTTCCACCAGGACACTGGGGCCAGGAGAAAGGATGCAACATGGCCCCAGTGCAGTTTACTGGGGCCTTGGGAGATCCCCTGGTCCCTGGAGGGAGGATCCATGGAGAGGAGCAGTCTTTTGAGGCTGGGTGAGACGGGGAGCTGTGGGAGCAGCAGAAATCCCCCTGCACCCTGCGGGGAAAGCCAAGGCCGCTCTGGCAGGGTGATCACCTTTTGTGCAGAGCTGTCCCCTGCACCAGCCCAGCTCCTGTGCTCTGTCAGCACACAGCTCAACCAGCACTGCTAACTTTAGGCCTCTGCTGGCACTTCTGCTGGTGGAGTTCACGAGGTAGCAAGGGATTTTTTTTTTTTTTTGTTGGGACTGGTTTCCCCGTCTGGAGGGAAACGTGACTTCACTGAAAGGCGAGAATTCTGAATCCTGCCCTCCCCTACGCACATTGTGGTGCTGCTTGGGGATAAAAAAAGCTCCTGGGCTGTTTTCGTGTTCTCTTTCTCCTCCATACTCTTTAACATTGTTTCACAGAGACTCAATAACGGTGTGTGTGATATGCTCCCTTTCTCCCAGCACGGCGAACCCAAATTTTATGTGTCAGAGAGCTGCTCCCTGTGCTGAAGGAGACACCAGACCTCACTCTCCCCTTGAATTGTCCCTGGGCAATTTGCCACAAAGGGACTCAGTGAACATGAGGTTAAATTTAAAATTTAAAAAAAAAAAAAAAAAAAAGCAGCAAACTTCCTTCATGAAATGAAGGAATCTGGCTCCTCTTAAGGTGGGTCTGAAGCTGAAAGGCTCCAGCAAGAGCGAGCAGGGCAGCAGCTCTCCTGATGCTCACCCAAGAGGATGCACCTCTCATCTCATTTCAGGATGCAGAGGGGCCAGACAGCCTCGCTGCCTTATGTAAAACTTGCTCCTGCTGTTCCTGGCCTCCTTAAGGATTCCCAGAGAAGCTGTCCATCCTCCCCTGCTGGGGGAGGCTTTGCTATCCCTCCATGGCCCACCTGGAGCACACGGAGCCTGGCCCAGGCCCTGCACGGGCTGCTTCACTGGCTGTGAAGGTTTGCCCTCTGTAAGGAGCTGCCTGTACTGCTGGCTGGGAACCAGATTTGATGATCTGCTTGCTTATTTGGGTCTCAATCCCCCAAGTGGGGCAGCTGCTGTGTGAGTGGCCGTGGATCTGCTCAGTGGCCTCACTGGTTTGTTTGCTGGCAGGGCGAAGAAAAGGCCTTTGACGTCCTGCCCTCCTCTCCTGCCCCTCAACTCACCCAAAGTTTCCGACCTCTTTTTGCAGGGCACAGAATGGCTCTTTGTGCAGGGGCTGGATTAAATTTTTGAAGAGAAAGCCGAGCTGCCCAGCAAAGGTGTCTGGTGTCAGGGCAGGAAATTTGAGGACGAACGCCTCGGAGCGCTCGGGTGGCTTCGGCCTGGCCCAGCTCCCTGTGAAAGGGCAGCAGTGAAAGGCAGTGACAATGGCCAGGGGATCTGAGAGGGGCTGAGGCTCTGAGGGCAGCCCACGAGTGGAAAAAAAAAACAAGGGGGAAGAATGAGCGGTCAGTTTTCCAAGGAAGGAGCTGGGGCCTGCGGGGCACGTGGGAGGCTGCAGAAGTCCTTGAACGGGCTGAGAAAAACGCGTGGACGTGCCCGTGGATGTACACACACACACTCAAATTGGCTAATGCATCCTTAACTCCAGCCCAGACACAACTGTGAGAGCCTTCAGAGGCACCCAAGGGAGTGGGGAGATGAAGTCTGAAGAAACTACTGCAAAGCAACAGAGATACCAGTGATGCCTTGGGAAGGCTGACCTGAAACAGGCTGGACAGAGCTGGAGAATAAAGTAGAGATTTATTAAAAGGCTTCCAGGACCCACCCTTGGCATTACAGGAGCCTGAGCAAGGCTGCACCCAGGGTGGGTTGGGAATGGCCACACCAAATGGCTGCCCCATCACGAGATTTTACATTTTTATCAGTTTTGGTCCCTTTGCATATTGGGGTTTAATTGTCCAATTACAGCTTCAGGTTGTGAGGTCCCATCCTTCTTCTTCCTCCCTCCAGCCACCCTTGTTTGTGCCTTTTGGGCTGAAAGTTGTCCTTGGTCCTCAGCAGGAAAAGATTTGTTTTGTCTCCTTGTTCTGTGAAGAGAGCTGACTGGCACTTAATGTGAGGCTGAAAACTACATCCTTAGGCAGCACAGAATCTGAAACTATGAAAGCTAAAATCTAAGGCATCACCAATGGCAAAAGACCCCAATTACTCCTACATTGCCCTGCGTTGTAAATCAGCTGAAGCTGCTCCTGGAAACGACTTCCCAGCAGCCAGCCCGGCGAAGAACTCTGACATCACGAAAACAAAATACAACCTTTTGCTGTGCAAACAGAAGATTGGAAAAAAAAATAGTATCAACCCAGCACAATAACGTTCAGTAAAGCAGCTGCAAGGGCACATATGAGGTTTCTGTTATTCCACTTCAGAAAGGGAGAACATCAAGTAACAGGGTGACAACTGATAAAGGAGTGCAGAGATTTCCATACTAAGCCAGGCTGCACACAGAGGATTTGTTTAGCTTAAAGATAAAGCAATATATAAAAGGTCTGCCTGACACTTCTCATTTATTCTTCCTTGACACAAGAATAAATGATCTAGGCGAAATGAAAAAGCCACGGATTTCAAAGAAACAAAAGGGTTTTTATATTCTTACCTACAGTGCACCAAATTGTGGCATTGGCACGTTGTTGAGACCAGGAGATAAGCGGGATTAAAGACAGAATCAGATGTTTAGGAGAAAAATATAGTTACTTTAAATGAAAGTTTAGGAAAAAAAACACGCAAGCCCCTGTACTTTTATGAGGAAATATTAACAAACACGCTTTCTCATTCAGTCCAGGCCAATCAAATAGGAACAAAGAATTGGTCCAAAGATGCTGGAAGGTAGCCCCAAACTAGTGATTCTGGAAATGGTGAAGCACTTCCACCACCTTTCTCTGTGTCCTGAGCTGGGTGCATAAAAAAGGGGGACGATGATGGGCAGGGAGTCAGGGACATGACAGCCCAGCACCAGTGAGACCACCAAAAAAAAAAAGTCTTTCAACTCCCATGGGCACCTCTCAGCATGGTTGTTCAAGGGCCTGGTAAAGGCTGAAGAGCAGTTGAGGTCTGGAAAGCTCACCTGGCCAGTGCAGACCCAAAGAGGGAGGCAGCCTTCTCCTTTGGGAGAGTCTGACCTAACCTGCATGGCCAACAGCACAATAATAAAGGGATCCTAAGGAATCCAGATGATTATTTTGAAATGTGTAACTGCCTGCAGTAAGATGAACAAAAAAAAAAAAAAAAATTGCTATGTCTGCAGAAAGCAAAAAGGGTTGAATTTACTGGATGAGGGGGGTAATTTAACTCCCTTTTCTCTGAGCCATGTGAGACTCAGCATAACCCACGGAGGAGGGTTTCCCCTGGCTCTCAGGATAGGATAGGATTTCAACCATCAGCTGTTTTTATCCTACAGCAACCTTACCTCCCCGTACTCCCTCCCTGGCTTGACTCCTTTCAACCTTGTGCTTCACAGCTGAGTGCCTGGGTTGGAGGAGAAGGGTTTGGAAATGAAATCACTGCAAGATGCAGAGGGCAAGCAGGCAGCCCGGGGTGCAGTTCCAGAGGTCACATCCTCCTGTCCTTTCCTATGGGAAAGTGCTCTCTAGATCTGCTCACACCCTTCTCCAGCAGTTTTGGAGCCCAAAGCTGAGCGCCCAGTCACGAGCCTGTGATGCCTTTCTCCAGCCTTCAGTTTGAGCTTTGGTGTTTTTCAGGTTCTGTGCTGCCCAGGGGTGCAGCTCTGAGCTCACATTCAATGTCAATCAGCTCTTCACAAAGAAGGAAGACAAAAATCCTTTTCCTGCTGGAGACCAAGGACAACTTTCAGGCCCAAAAGCACAACCAAGGGTGGCTGGAGGGAGGAACAAGAAGGATGGGACCTCACAACCTGCAGCTGGAATTGGACAATTAAACCCCAATGTGCAAATGGAACAAAACTTAAGAAAGTGTGAGACCTCGTGACCATTCTCAGTCCACCTTGGGTGCAGCCCTGGTCAGGCCCTGTCCTGCCCAAGGTGGATCCTGGAGGCCTTTCAATAAATCCCTACTTGATTCTCCAGCTCTATCCAGTCTCTGTTCCAGCTCAGCCCTCCCAAGGCATCAGGGCAGTCACACATTGAGGAATGGACAGAGAAATCGCTGCCACCAGGGGCCTCAGGGTCCTCCCCACCCCATAAAACCCCATCAGAAAAGCAGGAAAAGGGGGTGGAGGTCAGCAGCTGGCAGGAGGAAAGTGCCAGCAGTGAGAGCCTAAGACTCATCTGGGATGCACAGAAATGCAGCTGGGCCTGTCTCTGACACATCCCAAGCAATTCCCCCAAAGCTGGGGATCAGACAGCTTTAATATAAGGAATCTTGATCCTTAGAGAAGCTCCATCCCTACACCGGAGTCCTTTGGGAAATAAAACCACCGCTGACAAGTCCCTTCCCTTCGGAGCAGGAGCAGGAGCTGTGGCTTTGCATCACTAAGCACGTCAACACACATTGGACATGCTCTCCTGCAGTCCCAGCTACTATTTCTGTCCCTGGGTTTCCACAGCTTCTTCCAGAGAAGCCCGTGTGGTATCCAATTAACTCATCAGTCACAGCTCCACGAGCTTTGCTTGGGTGCAGGCTCTCAACTGCATAAATAAAATTAAAAAAAAAAATAGGAAAACCAACATCTTGCTTTTCTTCCTCTGCTCCTGTCAACTGCAGATGCATCTGGTGCAGTCACCCTAGTGCATGCTCACACACACACACATGCACACGGAGACACCAAGTGCCTGCACTCCAACTTGATTAATTGTGCATTTGGTGACGAGTTCAGCTCGTGGCAAGGCTGTACACGGGACTAGGAAACAAGGCTGGCTTTAATAGACCTAATTTTCATTAATCTTGTTGCCTCTCTCTGCCTCGCTGCTGAAAGGAACTGAGGTGAATCAGAAAAAAAGGAGTTTCTGCTGTAGAGCTGGTGGGAGGTTGCAACAGGGCTGTATTGGTTATTTTCCACACTCCCCTGAGGCTCATGTAGGAACAGACATTTAGTCCAAACTATATTACTTGGCTAACAAGATTTACAAGCAGTTTGAGATAATGCAATCATTTCCAAAATTAAGGAAGGGCATTCTCTAAAAAGTAAAGCTTGGGAGGAGGGAGCTGAGGGCTCATTTTCTCAAAATTCATTATCTGCAGCCTGGGTTTTGCACATGTGTGTGTGTGTGTGTGTTGCTTTCAGACTCTGATGACTGAATTAAAGGCCAGCTCTACAGATTCAAGAGACAGCTTGATGTGCAGCATCATTTTTCATCTTCATCCAGATTTATTTTTTCCCCTCCCTCTGCTTCCCATGAATCTTACACAAACAAACAAACAAACAAACAGCAGCACCTCATCAGGGCGCCCAGCCTTGTCTCACCACCCTCTGTGTGTCACCCCCACTTGCAGCCTTGGCTTGCAGGGAGCAAGGCAAGAGCAGAAGGTGCATCAATCCCAACAGGAATGCTGAGCCAATGCAATAATGCTCTCCCAGATGGATGCCTTTGCTTTACAGTGTGTCAGCTCCCCAGGGAGTCTGCCTGCTTCCTCATTCACCTGAAGCTGTGCAGTTAATGTGGTTAGCCTTCCACAATGATCGACGGTCACCGAGCCACCGAAGTCAGAGATGGAAAAACCAACTGCATCACCCTGCTGTCCACCAGCTCACCTGTGGATGCATCCATGCCTGTCCACATTGGCTTCCTGCTGCCCTTCCTGCAGGATCCCTCCCCTATGGCTGACGACATTTGGATTTTAAATGGCTCCAGTGGAGGGGTTCCCAGCAGGTCCCTGGAAGTCTGTGAGCCAACCCTGCGGACGTCACTCACTGTACTGACAGCCCTTCCTTCCCAAATGGAAATGGGCATTTTCTCTTGCTCCACCACCCTTGCTGAGCTCCAGCATCCTGCTGGGTTCCCCGCCAGTAAACAGCCTTGTCTTGGTTCCACCGAGCTCTGCACACACATTTTCTGCTGCTTCACTACAAGCAAATCCCTCAGGCTTTCTCTGCTCGTGGCTGGGGTCCTCCTGGGCTGTGCACTGAGCCATGCCCATGCAGGCAGCTGAGCTTTTAGTGCAGAAGGATGAGGAGATGTGGGTAGTGGTTGAAGGGGCAGGATGGCCAAGGCAGAGGAACTCTGAGGAGGACTGTGCCCAGCCCAGTGGAAGATGCACTGAGGTGTGTCTGAGTAAAGGCTCAAACCTTGCTCCCCCTCAAAGAGAAGAATGGGGCACTTTGGAAATGCTGCACGGCAGTAAAGCCAAATCACCTCCATGCACTTCATCTGCCGAGTTTCACGTGCGCAGCAAGGTCTGCTGAGGGCACAGGATGTTGAATATTAAATGTGTGATTCATTATTTACACCGCCAAAAAAAAAAAAAAAAAGTGCACACTAAGGAAGCTCCTCTGAGGCCAGCAATGTGCCGAGCCTGGCCCCAAAAAATGTCCCTGGCTCCTCCCAGCAAGGCCAAGGGGAACAAACTCTTTAAAAGTCTGGGAACGCATCCATCAGCAGCAGGGGTGTATGTAGGTCATGGTGATGCAGTGGAGCCCGGGGCTGGGGCCAGCGCTGTGCCTGGGGCTCTTTCCCCCACCTCCTCCTGCCAGCCAGCCCTGCCCACGGCATGGTGCCCCCTCTGTGCCCTCCCTGCTGACCCAAACCGTGGGGAAAATGTCTCTTCTGAGTCCTGGCAAGGTGAAGGCAGCAAGGGGGGAAATGAACAACCTCCAAGGAGGGCAATGACATCAGCACAGAAAAGGGACGAGAGAGGCTGGGCAGGGAGCTCAGCGACCCAGGGTGTGAGGGCAGGGGAACCCTGCACCCTGGACACAAGTGCAAGGGAACAGGGCTGTGAGGCTGCAGGGAGGGATTCTTGCTAGAGGCAAGAAAACTGGGGAAACTCCAGGCCTCTTTGGAAACCCCTCTCATTTCACACGGTTACAAAACAGAGCTGGGTTGCCGAACAATTACAAGAGAGTTACAGCCAAACGTTACCTACCAAAGCCTTAGATCCAACCCCAGGCGCTGCTTCTTTGAATGAAGAAAGTTTTTCTCTTAACTGCTTAATTAGTTCAGGCTCTGGCCAAGTCTGTAGGAGCCTACAGAGAACCTGAGGATCAGCTCACATCGTTAATGTCTGCCTGTTATTGTTATCCTTGTGCTGCTGCTGGGAGCACGGATGGATCCTGTCTCCTGTGCCAGGCTGCCCCAAATCCAGCCCTACCATGCCCCAAAACCACCCCATGGCTCAGGGCTAGGCAGGCAGGCTGCCCCCTCATATCTCTGAAAGCCCTGGCTGGTTTTTTTTTGGAAATATTGATGGCAGGAATCATGTTCTGAAGCAGAGAGGGAGCTCCTGAATGATGCCACCAGCAAGGCTTGTCTCCCAGCACACCACTGGGATGGATGGCTGTGACATAAATAATGTTTTCCAGTGGGGGTTCCTGTTGATGCATTCACAGTACCTCACTGCCTGCCTGCCTCCCAGACAGAGGAGCTGTTTAGGAGACATGACTGTTCAGAGAAAGCAGCTGTGGTATTTTCCCCTTGCACAGAGCAAGGAAAGAAAAAAAAAAAAAGAGGGAAGAAGTTTCCAGCAAGAGCCAGCAGCACACAGTGTAAGAGACTTTCAGCTGATCCCTTTATTTCCACCACACTGTGATGAGCCAAAGTTGGACACTTTCATATCAGTGTTTCTGCCATAGAGCTTCCACCAGAACCTTCTCCAGCACTTCAGCGCTTTCCATCCCTGTGCAGACTTGTATTTGTTGATGAGGAAATGAAACCCAAAACCCCAGAAAATGTGTGTAAAATCCCATTGCACCCAAACTCCGTGCAGATCAGGCAGAGGATGTTCCTCCTCCAGAGCAATGCCTAGGTGCTTAGTAGCAAAACACAGAGAGCTGGGGAAAGTTCCTTACCCAAATGCCACCATGCTGAATATTTCCAAGTGTACCTGTTTGACACCTAAATGATTTTTACTTTTAACCCAATAACCAACCACCCCTGGCCCACAATGTTTTCTACCCAATTACAAAACACCACCCAGAGCCATGGAGAAGAAGATGAAAAAGAAGGACTCAGCCTCTTCCCTAAAACCTCCACCTTGCTTTATATCTATTCCTGTATTCTAAACCCTGAAACTCTGAGTTTTGCCCCCTGTGCTATCACACACTTCCATTCAAACCACACCCCCACAATCCCAGTGCTGTCCCTCAATTTTGGGAGCCTTTTCCACGGCCTCAGGTGGAATGCAGGGTTTGCTTGGGGGTCAACACAGAAAGCCTGAAATCCTCAGTGCCCAGGGTTCCAAGAGAAGCCCACACCTTTCAGCTTCCAGGTGGATGGCACAGGGCCCTTCCAAGCCACTCACTGCTCCCCGGCAGGGCTGCCTTGCTCTGAGTCAGCAGAAGCTGCCTGAGACACTAAAGCTGCTCAGAGTTCAACGTGATGGAAGAAGCAGCAGGCAAAAAAAAAAAATAAAAATCCTGTAACTCATCAGACAATGTAAGATATCATAAGAAATAAGCAGCAGTGGCAGTCTACAAAGTGGTTTATAAAGGGCTTGATGAGTAACTCAGCTGAGCCTCTGGATTACACACAAGACGAATCATTTCATTTCTGTCATGCAGCAAGCCCATCTGCAGTGTGCAAGGAACCATCCCCTGCTCCTCACTTCTCAAGGGCTCCGGATAAAAGGGTGAGAGGATCGCTGCCAAAGCCAGGAAACACGAGGCAAATCTTTCACTTGCTCCTGAAAGAAAGAGACGAGTGGTTCTGCGTGCCAGCTTTCTGTAATTGGGGAGCGCTTGACGTGCACAGATGTGCAAAGCCTGAAATGGACACACAAACTGGGACAAGTTCAAGAAGGGGGCCATGCCATGCTGGCTGATTGCTGCTCCCAAATTCAAAACCAGATTTGGCTGGAGCTGCTCTCTTACATCCTGTAAAACTGCACTGACTTCTGCCCTGCGCAGCGCTGCTGAAATGTGGGGGACAAAATGCCTGCAAGGGGGACCCAGAGGGAACCTGCACACTGTCAGGTGCAGGAGCTACAAGCATCCACTTCTCTGATCCTGCCACCACCTCCAGCATCAGCAGTCCTGCTTCCTCAGCAGAGCCTCCCTGGCTATCTGCCCAGGGCATCCTACTGCTCCAGCTTTCCTCATCTCCCTGCCTTTTTCACCAGACTGTCTCCATTCTGCCTTCTCACAGAGGGTCCCTGGGTAACCTGCTCTCTACTTGGAATTGCTTGAATAATTCAGAGACACGGGGAAGCCAACAAAGAACTTGCCTGATCCTCCTGAGAGATCTGAGTCAGCATCCTTGCACCTGCCTGCAGCAAGGAAACCTGCTGCACATGCAGCACGTGGGGTACATCCCAGGCACGTGCTTCCTTGCAGGTTTGCCTGGAAATGCACAGCAAAGGGTTGATGTGGCCAAAAGGCACTTGGCTGTGTGCAGAGCACTCCCAGAGTCAGACTGATAGCGAGCATTCAGCCAGGAGTGACAGGACTGATCCTTCTCTGCTTGCACAGGGACAGTGTGGGATGGGGTGGGCAGCTGAGCATGACCCCATGCTCCTTGTGAGTCCTGCTTGCTGTCATTGAGCTTCTGCTGGAGGGCAGGAAGGCTGTGACAAACATTTCTGTATCATGGCTGCCTTAAATATATGACCACAGCTTAGCTGTACCCAGTGTTATTGCATGTTCTCAAGAGAAATCTTCATCTCCCAGCCTGCAATTAACTATTGGTGCTTCACACGTGCTTTTCTGCCTTTTCATTACATTCTTGGCTGTGCCACTGTGGGATTATCAGTGAATTGACAACTTTAGCCCTGGTTCTCCATAGCCAGGAGGTCCATTTCACTGTGAAAGCTCCACTTTCTCTTGAGCAGCCAAAGTGATTCTTCCAGCTCCTTTCAGCCAGCCCCTCCAATGCTGGAAAAGCCACTCTCATGGCTGCAGAAGGATCTGGGCAGGCTGAGGGGCCAAGGCCAGCGTGGAAGGTTCAAAACCCTCTGCAGCACTACAGGCTGGGGCTGCAAAACTGCCCAGCAGGAAAGGACCTGTGGGTGCTGGTGGGGAGCCCCTGAACATGAGCCAGCAGCCTGCACAGGGGGCCAAGAAAGGCAGTGGCAGCCTGGCCTGGGTCAGGAATGGTGTGGCCAGCAGGGCAGGGATTTCTTCTCCTGTGCTTGGCACTTGTGAGGCCACACCTTGAGGGTCCAGTCCTGGAGCCCTCAGATCAGGAAGGACATGGAAGGGCTGGAGTGAGTCCAGAGAAGGTTTCTGAAAGGTCTGGAGCACAAGTCCTGTGAGGAGCATCTGAGGGAGCTGGGGGCAGTTTAACCTGGGGTTGACCACTCTCTACAAATCCCTGACAGCAGATTTGACCCAAGGTGGGGCTTGGCCTCTTCTCCCAGGCAACTAATGACAGGACAAGAGGAAATGGCCTCAAGCTGTTCAGGCTGGACATCAGGAAGAATTTCTTCACTGAAAGGGTGGTCAGGCATTGGAACAGGCTGCCCAGAGAAGTGGTGGAGTCACTGCAAGTGCTCAGGAAATGACTGAAGGTGGCACTCAGGGCTGTGGTTTGGTTGACATGGTGGTGTTTGGTCAAAGGCTGGGCTCGATGATGCCGGAGGCCTTTTCCAATCTAAATGGTTCTGTGATTCTAAGCACACTCCTGGGCTCTTGCCAGGAGAGCTGGGCTCGTGCCAAACGGAAAGACATCAGGAGAAAACATCTCCAAAAATGTTTCAGATCGCTGCCTTGCACTTCAGCCCACCAGGCTGAGGGAGAGCCACCCCAGGCAGCCTCCCTTCTGCATCCCTGTGTGCAATGGCACCACTGCCACTGCCTAAGGAAACCCTGGCTGGACCTTGGCAGGGCTGGCAGGCCTCAGGGACAGTGGGTCCCAGCTTACTCCAAGGACAGCCATTTCCCAAAGCTCATCCATCTCTCACACAGCTCTCTGCTGCTTGATGCAGCACAGACAACATCCTCCAGCCCCCACAAGCTCATCTGCCTCCTGTTCAGCAGCAGCAGCCAGGCTTTTGGCTGCAGATTTCACCAGCAGCCCCAAAGTGCAGCTCTCCATTCTGTGACATTTGCAGGCCCAGCACCTCCTGCTCTGTTTGCTTTGGCACTCCCCAGAGCTGATTTTTAAACCCTGAAGGGCTGGTTTTCACCCTGCCACAGCTGTGCAAGCCAGGCTGGCTGGATGTGAGACCAGGAGCACACCAAGCTGGGCCTAGGGAGCAGTCTGGCTTCCCAAAGCAGAGTGAGACAAGCACAGTCCAGCCTTCTCTCCAAATTTCATGGCCATGAAACGTCTGAGCTTTGCTGCCTTTGTCCATCTGCTCCAAAACAAGGATTTTGCCATCTCTGGTGGCAAAAAACCAAGGTGAGAACAGCTGCCTTTCACCCAAGAACACAAAAACTGCCCTGGGAAGTGTGCAAACCCTGGTTTCTCCTGCCCTGCAGCTGGGGGATTGTCAGTGAGGAGATGGGAACAAAACCCTTCTGGCTGGAGGGCGGCTTCTGAGAGGGCTGTGGTGAGGCAGAGCCTTTCTATTCTGAGCCACATCTCAGAAGGTCTCCAGCACACAGCTGCTTTCCCAGACCTTGCTTTAACTTCTCTGCAATGACGGGAGGGGAGGGGCAGGCCATGGAGCCCTCTCTTCTGGGGGGGCTGCTTTTTGAGGGGGCTTTCAGTTCCAACATGCTGAAGTGCTGTTAATCAGTTCAGTACACCTAATTCTGCAGCAGCAAACGTGTCAGGCCCTCCAGTTCTCATTTCCTACTCTGTTCTCCCAGGCTGAGATGGTTGATTTGTGCCCGTGTAGCTCCTCTACAAGGCAGATCCAGAGAGCATCCCAGCTGGGTAGTAAACCAGGCTAACAGTGCACTGCAGCAGAGGAATTAGCAAATGGAAGGGAGAGCAGAGCGAGGGGATGAGCGTGGATGAGAGCTGGCAGGAGCCACCACGTCTGCAGTGATTTATTTTCAATTTCCCTTATGAAAGCCTCCCTGGGTACAGATTGCATCTCCCCACGTCGTCTTCATTACCACTGCACCTTGAGACTGGCTGATGTGGGTGTTTGATGGACTACCTGGAAGCCTGGCTTATTTCCCTGGTGTTTCCCCAGGCTGGGATGAAACCTCTGCCTCAGAGAGCTGTGCCAGCCACACCAGGCAAAGCCCCTGCTGTCCCCAAGGCAGGCCTGTGTTGCAGTGAGCCCTAAAAAACAGCTGTGTCTCCACCTCTGAGCTCAGCTCCTCACAAGGGGAGAGCCTGCACACCAGCCAGCAGAGGATCTCTTCGTGTGGGAAGCAAAATCAAGCAGGGAGTTCCCTCCTCTTGCACTGCTAAGAGATCACAAACATCTCCCTTGCGGGTGGCAAGCTGCCAGTGACTCCCAAACGTGCCTGGACCACGCTCAAGAAAGCATCTCGTCACATTTAACAGCATTATCAGTTATCAATCAGTTATCTTTTTTCTTTTTTTCTCTCTCCTGCCTTTTTGGTCATCAAGGTGTTGAGAGCTGGTGCTGCTCCAAAGAGTTTCTGCAAAGAGTTTTGCACCCATCTCTCCTTCCCAATTTGTGTCTCCCACACCCCTCTGGGCCAGACAGAGCCAGGAACACCTGCCATTCTGCATTTTGGACCCTGGGCAGGACAAAAGGCAGCACAACGAGAGGAAGGGCCCTGATTTCACAAGGCAAACGTTTCCTTGGAGCGATGGAAAAACACCTGCTCCCCTGGTTAAACCAGGATTTGTACATCTGCCCCCAGCAGGCTGGCACAAGGAATTATGGCCGCCTCATCGGCGGGATTTAGGGCTGCAGTCAGCTCAGGAAGATCACGAGGCTGTGTTTGCTTTCTGACAGATGCATGGGTTTAGCACATCCTCTCCTCTGAATGCACATCCCCTCCTCTGAGTGCACATCCTCTCCTCTGAATGCACATCCCCTTGAGGACGCAGAGACAAGGTGTCTTGGGGCAGAACTCCGACAGGATCAATGAGAGGAGATCCTGGCTTTCTCCTGGGTTACAGCTGCCCTGTCCCAGCCCAGCAGGACTCTGGTGGTACAAGGCGTGCTGGAGAACGTGTTTCCTCACTTGTGCATGTACCATTTTGGGTCTAATTCATCCTGGCTGACAGCTACTAATTTGACAAGTACTTTAACCAGACATGTTTTGTGGAGTGCTTCCCTTGCTCATGCGTGCTGGCCCGCACGGTTGCACCCTGTGGTTGTGTGCATCTAAAATTATGGTGGCTGATAAACTGAAGGTAGAACAGGCAGCTAGAGCTCAAGCAGAAGCCCTGCCAAGTTCCTAATAAAATTCAAAACACAGCAATATTTAAGAGCGTGCACGAAGCCAGCGTTTGTCTGTGTTTCAGTCTGCCTTGAAATCCCCTGAGCAATCAGCCCACATGGAGGCAAGCTTAAGGAATGGAAAAATCAGTCACTTCTATTTCTCATGTCTTTTTTAGTCTGCAAAGCACAATGTGCAGTGGGAAAATAGGATCCAAACCACTTAACTCTGCAACAAAAGAGATTTTGGTTGGTTTTGACCTGAGGAAAACAACGACACCACTTGTCATGACAAGAAATCCATGGATGCCTGACCAATCACCTATCCTCAAATATGATGTTTCTTGAAAGGAACCCCAAGTCCCCAAACGATCCTTTAGTTTCACAGGCACTAAAGAAACTTGCTTACAAGTCCAAGTAACAAAAAAAAACCCCAAATCCCCAATTCCTCCCATTATTACTACTACAATTCTAAGCTATTTAGGGCCCCACTCCCAAGCACAGGTTTTTTTTTTGTCACTCCTTGTTAAATATCCAGAAGGGAAGAGGCATTTGTGCTGCATCTGTGGTAGTGTCCTCCATCTCTGTCAGACCAGGTTTGGGAGATCTCAGCTGCCAAGGTTTTCCTGTTCCCCCCTGGCCCTTCCATGAAAACAGAAGTAACAGCTCTCTGCTGCTAAACAACACAAACACTTTTGGGGTTTGTGTAACTCAAGAAGTGCCCCTCAGAGGCCTCATCCAGGCCTGGATGGGTGGCTGGAGAAACCCTTATGAAAGCTTTCACCAAACAATGCCAATGGCCTTGGGTTGCAGGGGGTATTTCCTGAGCTCTGAGGATGTCAGGTTGCATGCTGCTGTTTGGCACAACCCCTTAAAATCAGCACCCAGTGCAATAAGATCATTGTCCTAAATATCACAGGTGACATTTTAGCTGCTTGTTTCACCAACTGGAATCCCAGCTCACGAGGTAGGAGAAGCAGTGCCCTACAATGAGAAATACCTTTGCTTTGTGAAAATCTTGGCTCTAAATTTCACATCTGAAGCACTAATCACCCTCATGGTTGGAGCCTTTCCCAGTTTTCCTTTTGAATATAAGGGATCTCAGATCCTTAAACAAGGCAGCATGAATCACTGCATTTGAGTGGAGGCCACTTGCAGCTCTGGCTTAAGGAAAATCTCTTTTATTTCCTCTAAATGTCCACAATTTTCCTTAGAAGAATAATATTTACTATCAGACCTGCCCAAAAAAAAGTGTTGCTAGAAGTTTTTTCCCCACCCAAAACTTATCTGGGAACTATTTTCTGAAAATGTCAAGCCCTTGCTATTCTTCAAACAAAATGTTTGAGTACCACGTTTCCCCTGACTAATTTTTATGGTATTATTTTCAGTGTTCTTTTAAATTCCTATTATTTATTACTATTATTCCTATTTCTCTGCCATTATTTTACATCCTAGCTGTTGCTGATTCCTACCAATTTTCTTTGACTTTCATCACTTCATTAATTTTTCAAGACTGTCAAAAAAAGGAGGGGAAGAACGACTGTTGTCTTAATTTTCTTAGCTAAACAGTTTTCTACGTTCTGAAATGCAACAAGTTACCCCAGCCATGGTTTTGCTTTTCATTTGCCATATCAGAGATTTCTTCCCAAAAACTGAGGGAGTTCTGGGAAAGGCGGAGAGTAGAAAGAGAGATGTTTAAAGAAGAAAGTAAATAAAGAATTTCTTCCCCACCCCTCCCAGGGCTTTGAGAGTCACATATGGTCCTGTTTGAAAAGATTGAATAAGAGCCAGAAAACAAAGAAAAGGCGGTGATTCTGGGTTTGGGGTTGGCTCAGGGGTTTTTCCTGGATTAATCTAGCGTTTTCATGTTTCAATACTCTGAGGTTTTGTAGTTCTTCAGTTAAATTTCTTTGCTCCCTCTTCAGCGGGGGACTCTGCAATTCAGACTATGTAACAACTTTTCCTACTTAATATTTCACCAGCTCACCTGGCGTTTGCCTCCAAAAACAGGGCTCAGCACTGATTATCTCTGGTTATGGGAATAATTAACTCCCCACAGGCAAACCCGCAATCCTTTGTGGGGAAAGAGCTGCAAGACACAGGTCACACCCCCTGCCCTGGGCTCTGCTCAGGGTGCACCCCAAAGGCTCTGTCCTGGGCAAACGCTGTCTCCAAGGTGAATCCAGCCAGGCAAAGGCAGTTTCCTGCTGCTTTTTATCTTCTTTTTCTGCCAGAGTCGGGATTAAAAGCTCGAGAGACGTTTGAGTTTCGTGTTCGGACTCAGATGTTTATTAATTCTTAATCTATAGTAGAGTCTCACAGGCTGTGAGTGCTACCACACTTCTGGCTAACCAAGTAAAAGTGGGCCCTCTCTCTTTCTCTACAAGGCCTTTTAAGGACAAACTGTCCAATTATGAAATGACACCTGAATGATTTTTACTTTCAACCCAATACCCAACCACCCCTGCCCCACAATGTGGATTTTCCTACCCAATTACAAAACACCACCCAGAGCCATGGAGAGGAAGGTGAAAAAGAAGGGCTCAGCCTCTGCCCTAAAACCTCCACCTTGCTTTATATCTATTCCTGTATTCTAAACCCTTAAACTCTGAGTTTTGCCCCCTGTGATCTCACACCCTTCCATTCAAACCACACCCCCACAATCCCAGCGCTGTCACTCCATTTTGGGAGCCTTTTCCACGGCCTCAGGTGGAATGCAGGGTTTGCTTGGGGGTCAGTGCCTGTCAGCACAGACAGCCTGGAATCCTCAGTGCCCAGGGCTCCAAGAGTTTCCTGGTTACAAGGTATTTGTCTCCCGCTTCCCGCCGGTGAGATACAGGGCACGGAAACTCTGGGGCATTATCAGCCTCAGTCAACACAACACATCCTATTAATAATCATTACTTCTGCACTGCATATTGCCTGGCACCCTTGGCCAGATTTAGCTCTGCTTTCTGCATCACAGCTCTACACATGCTCATTACCACACAGTTTACAAACAATGCAATTACTTGGGTGATTATTAACGCTACAGATATGGCAGAAAGACTTTCTTTTTTTTTTTTTTTTTTTTAATCTCTTGAACCATCAGAAAACCTCCAGGCTGGAAAAAAAAAGAAAGAAAAAAAAAAAAAAAAAAAGAAAAAGAAAAAGAAAAAGAAAAAGAAAAAGAAAAAGGAAACAACTATAAACCAAAAACCAAACCCAACAAGGAAGTGATTGTTACAGGAATTAAATGATTTTTTCCCCCCCTATACTTGCTTGAGTGTTTGCTTTTCTCCTGGTTACTGGTTCTTATGGATTATTGCCCTAATCATGCTGGCAGCAGCACTGCCAGGCCCTGTTGTCTGTGATGAGAAGGGGAGCAGAGGAGTGTCAGCAGGTGGCTGCTGTTGACCTGGGGAAAAGGAATTCAGGGCAAGACAGCTGGGATGGGCCAAAGGGACCAGCTCAGACAGGGACAGAGGAAATCCCTGCCTCGTAATTGCAAAGTTTCAGCTGTTATCAGAGCACAGTTAATGTCTGCTTTTAATTCTGAGGCATAACTCTTAGAGTCCTTTAAATTGTCAGAATTAAGAGAGGTTTAAAAAAAAAAAAAATAGAAAACCTGGAATAAGGACAAAGCAAACAGAAATTAACATGCAGAGAGCACTCCTGATACCTCTCAGTTTCCCGTGCTGGAGAGGAAGATAAATGCTAAAATCTTAAGCTTTCCTACTTGCACTGTCTGTCACAGACAGAAAATCCTGGCTGTGTAGGGGAACACCATGGGCCCACACTGTTTTGGACAATGAAACCATGTTCCTGCTGTCCAGTACCCTGTCCATCCACCCTGACACAGATGTACCCTTGTTTGGACCATCAAATCAATGCCCTTACATTTTTGGAAAGCTCTGTGTCTCCCAGGTACACGGATCAGGACCTTCAAGCCATGAGCAGCTGCCCTGCTTTTCCCTTATAATGCACATTAAGGCACACAGACTGGCTAGGAGGCAGGTGCCAAGGAATATGAAAGACCTCAAGGAATTATTAAACACAAATAATAAAAAAAAAAAAAAAAAAAAAAAACAACCCAACAATTATGTCCCAAACCCAGGAGGTTGGTTCTATTCCAGGTTTGAAATGCAGTGTGTGGAGCTGAAGGCAGCCTGTCAGCCCAGCCAATGCTAAAGCACATCAGAAACCCTGGGAATGCCTGTTGGTTTCCCTCGGGAGACACTTGACTGGAGCCAGCAAGAGGAGGCTGTGAACAGGACACAGCTGCTGTTTTGCTCCTCTGTCCTAGGTTACAATGTAAAATTGTCCCAAGGTATGTGTTCTATCCCCATGAGCCCTTGGAGCCAAGGTGGGGCAGTGTTTTCCTTATCTTCTGTTAATGAGCCCAACAATGCCTTCCCGAGGAAGTTATCTCTGTTTAATGGGCCATCAAGGACCCATTGCATGACTCATAGGATGAAATCATCCCATTGTGAGATGCTCTGCCCAGGGGGAGGAGCCAAACATTCCCACCTGGATATAATCCAGGGTTTGAGACCTCACAGGCGGCTTTTTATCCACTGGACTCCCAGAGGAGACAAGAGCTACCAGACGGAATCACTGCTTTGACAAGAACATCTCATCTGGTTCCACTGGATTCCTGGAGGAAGACTGGACCCTTCTCCCCATCCCTTGGACCCTTCTCACCATCACTGAACCCTTCTCACCATCACTGGACCCTTCTCTCTCAGGATCATCTCTACTCCAACAGAACCACATCTGCCGCTCCAGGAGGACTCACTTTTAGATGCTTCAGACACCCTGACCAACAGTGTCAGGTTGTATTGTTCCATTTATTTTATTTTACCTTTTTTTCCCCCCCTCTCTTCTCCTATTAAATTGTATCTCTGACTGGGAGTCTCACTGGTTTTGCTTTCAAACCAGCACATCCTCCCAGCAGACTCCAGTCCCACCTGTGAGCTGCTGGATTTCTGAGAGCTCACCCCAAAACCCCTGGGCTGGCAGGGGAGCTGCTGCAATGCTGCAGGCTGCTCCCAGACCCCTCTGCCTCAAGGGCAGGATTTATGGCAGGGTTTAGGTTTGCAGAAAGTCTGCAAAGTCCTGTGAGCTGGGATGGTGCTGGCATGGCACTGGGTGTGGAAATGCTGCTCCATCACCTGGAGGGATAAGCCATAGTGGGTGCTGGCAGAGAGGGAGTGGAGAGGTGATAGCAGAAGATTTCCCCCACTAGCCTCAGACACCTATTTTTAAACTCTTGCACATGTTTCCTTTCATTACCAGCCGTGCTCATTTGCTTTGAAAGGAGGTTACAAAAAAGGAGAAAGTCCCTCGTTAATTGACTGGGTGATTTATTGCATCCTCCCTCTCCCAGCAGCCACACAGGTTTAAAAGCTGCATGAGGAATAGCTGCTCAGCTTTTGTTTGGAAAGGAGATGGGTGAAGGCTAACGTGGAGGGGATGGGAATAATCCCAGTCACCTTTTTTAACTGCTTTTTTAAACTACAGACAGCCCTTTGGTGGGGAGGGGTCCCCCAAAAAAGGAGGTCCTCCCTGCACTGTGCTGGTTACAGATGAAAATCTGTCCACACAGCACGTCTGGGATTTACTCTGGAGCATCAAAACTTGCTCTTGCCTGGCACTTCTGAAAGGTGTAAATACAGACAGGCTAAGTGGACAGAGATTTCCTAAAATCTCATTTACAGGGGCTTTTTCCATGCACAGAAGTACCCTTAACTCCCTGGGGGCAACTTGTGATGTCCTTAAAGTCAGTCCCAGCAACTGATTTAGCAGACAGGTTTCAGGATGCTTTCAGAAAGGCCAGGAAGTACCATGGAGGGAATGAGAAAGGAGTAGGAAAAAAAGTAAAAAAATCTAAAGGAAAAGGAAAAAAGAGTCCAAGGGGTAACATAAAGGAATGGAGAAGGGAATAAAGAAAGAAAAGTAGAAACAAAGTTTAGAACAAGCCTAAAAAGCTATCAAGGGAACAGAAAATAAAATGAATCCCTGATGTCCAGCGAGGTGTTCAAATGTCTTGGTTCTGGGTATGAACAGAAGAGCTTGGACAGGCAGGCCAGAGGGATGTTATTTGGAGCAGCTTGCCGACTTTCCCTGGAGTTTAATAATAGCAACTGTATTTATACGACTAAAATGTTTTTGTTAAAAGGCTAAGTACTGGTATGTCATGCTAGTCACTTTAATTTAAAATAAATTCTAAAAGTTCTCACTGGAAAGGCTTGCAGCTAACTATAAATATATGCAATATGCTGATGGATTTTTTTTTTTTAAAGCAAATTTATTCTTCTTCAGAGGCACTAAATTGCACAACTGTGCAGCATTTCTGTGGCACAAATTTTCAGGGGCCCAGGAAGTCAGGATTTCTAACTGATCTGGCTGTATTTTAATTTTTTTTTTTAGCCCTACTGCCTGTGGTGGCAGCTCTGGCTGGTTCAATGTGGGTTTCTGATACACGAAGAGATTCAAAGAGATAGGTGAGAGAGAGATAAAGGGAAAAATGAAAGAAGGAAGAGTCCTGGGCAGGTTGACAGCACTTTTCATCCCTATTACTGCGAGCACTTGGATGACAAAAGTCCACATTTTACACTTCCTTCCCTCCCTTCCACTGGGAACTCATTGCTGGTGGCCAACAGAGAGCAGAGCCCAGGTGGAAACCCTTTGGCTCCTGCAGTGAAGAGTGCCAACCCCACCTCCTGTGCCCTGTGTGGTGATGCCTTAGATTTCAGCTCTCATAGTTTCAGATTCTGTGCTGCCTAAGGATATAGTTTTCAGCCTCACATTAAGTGCCAGTCAGCTCTCTTCACAGAACAAGGAGACAAAACAAATCTTTTCCTGCTGAGGACCAAGGACAACTTTCAGCCCAAAAGCACAAACAAGGGTGGACTGAAGGGAGGAAGAAGAAGGATGGGACCTCACAACCTGGAGCTGGAATTGGACAATTAAACCCCAATATGCAAAGGGACCAAAACTGATAAAAATGTAAAATCTCGTGATGGGGCAGCCATTTGGTGTGGCCATTCCCAACCCACCCTGGGTGCAGCCTTGCTCAGGCTCCTGTAATGCCCAGGGTGGGTCCTGGAAGCCTTTTAATAAATCTCTACTTTATTCTCCAGCTCTGTCCAGCCTCTGTTTCAGGTCAGCCTTCCCAAGGCATCAGTGGCCACAGCAGCAGGCTGCCCTTGGCACTGACCCCCTTCATCCCCTCTGCAAGCCTTGGGATGCCTTCCAACCCCCAGCTGCTGTCACCTGGCCCAGCCCTGGCCACTCCAGCAAGGGGAGAGCAACCAGGTAGGGTCAGGGCAGCCAAGGCAGGACTCCAGCTCCCAGCCAGCTCTCTGGGACTGGGGCAGCCCCAGGACACGCTCCCTTCACCCGGCGTCTCCACTGCTGTTCTGTGAAGGATAATTGTGCCAAATTCCTTAGAAGGGGCTGAAGTCAGCCTGCTACCAGATAGCAGGAAATATTCATAACAATCGCTCCCAACTGCAGCCTTTCATCTGAAATCTAAACAGAAAGCTGAAATCCCAGGCCTGTAAGTTGATGCCTTGGCTATATATGGTCAAAGAACTCCATGGGGGAGAAAAAAGATGCTAAGTCCCCAGCACTCCTCGTGCCCAGGGCGCCGAGAAGATCCATTAACCTCTGCAAAATTAGCCAGCCCTTGTTGTCAATTAGCTCCGAAGCAGGATTGTCACGCTGCTGAGAGAGCTCTGCTCTCCCAGGGATGCCTCGAGTGTCACACTCAGGGCCACGTGTACGGCAGGGCTCAGCCTTCCCCAAATGCTCAGAGACATCCCCCAGCCCTCCCCGTGTGCCCCTGGCAGCACCCAGGGATGGGCAATTGGGAAAAAATGATGGGGCTCCTGCAAAGTTACGGGGTTGACCCCCCTGCACTCCTGCCAGGCAGAGACACAAGGCACAGGAACAGGGGAATGGTGATTTCTGGTATCAAGGCTGGCAAGAAATGAGAGCAGAACCAACTCCTGGCGTGAAAAAGGGACCTAGAATATCAGAAAGCATTGAAACTCGTTGCTTCAGACTCTGCTAGTGACCATCACTTATCCTTTTTGAAGGAGTCCTTCTGATGGCAAAACTCCACATTTTACACTGTTGGTGTGGGGGTGTTTTTTTGTTTGTTTGTTTGTTTTTGTTGTTGGTTTTGTGTTTTGTTTGGTTTTTTGTTTGTTTGTGGTTTTGGTTTTTTGTTTGTTTGGTTTTTTTTTGTTTTGTGTTGTTTTTTAAGAACTCCCACCACACTCTGCAGCAGCAGGAAATGAACTGCAGAGCTTTACCTGTGTCCCTCCTACTGCAGAGCACAAGGTCCTTCCTCACCCCCTGGGTGGGATGGAGGCATCTCCTTGCTGCCCTCCTCTGCTTTTACCTGAGCATTTCCTAAACAGGAACAGGTCACCCAGAGATGCTGTGGCTGCCCCATCCCTGCAAGTGTTCAGGGCCAGGCTGGATGGGGCTCTGAGCTACCTGGTCCAGTGGAAGGGAGAGCAGGAGGGTGGGACTGAGGTGATCTTTGAGGTCCCTTCCAAAGTAAATCATTCTATGATTCTACAGTTCTATGATATAGGTTGAAAACCAGACAGGCCTGAAAAACATCACTGCAGGCTTTTCTTACAGGGGGGAAGAATAGGTTCATGGCTCCTGAAGAATCAACAGCTTTGGCCTTGTGATATTTAAAGCTTTTTCTTGCTGGGACACTGCTGTTCTGATGCCTTGGGAAAGCTGAGCTGGAACAGAGACCGGGCAGAGCTGGAGAATCAAGTAGGGATTTATTGAAAGGCCTCCAGTATCTACCTTGGGCAGGACAGGGCCTGACCAGGGCTGCACCCAAGGTGGACTGAGAATGGTCACAAAATGCCCAAATGGTCACAAGGTCTTGGATTTTTATAAGTTTTGGTCCATTTGCATATTGGGGTTTAATTGTCCAATTCCAGCTGCAGGTTGTCAGGTCCCATCCTTCTTGTTCCTCCCTCCAGCCACCCTTGGTTGTGCTTTTGGGCCTGAAAGTTGTCCTTGGTGTGCAGCAGGACCAGGATTTGTTTTGTGTCCCTGCTCTGTGCAGAGCTGAGTGACCCTGAATGTGAGCTCAGAGCTGCACCCTGGGCAGCACAGAACCTGAAATATATAAAAGCTGAAGCTGAAGGCATCAGTTCCCCACAGAGACAGCGCCGTGCTCAAAAGCAAGGAGCTGGCATTTCCTGCTCTCAGCCTGCTGCATGGGAACCTCAAACCAGTCCAGTGAGTTTGCCAACATGTGCAAGCCTTGAGCTGGAGCTCACAAATGCTTGGTCCTCATCAAGACATCAGCCTCTGCAGAGGACATCTCATAGAGCATTCTGACAGGCCTGTGCCTCTGGGGCAGCCTTTCCTTCTCATTGCACTTGAATGCCTCCCCACTACTCGCTGCTGAATTTCAAGAAAACAGCAGTGAACATCTCAATTAAAAAATGGAGATGATAACCGAAAAGTCACGTTTCCTTCTGTGAGATCTCACATACTGCCTCAACCTGCCTATTGTTATTAAGCAAACAGCAGCAGATTCATTTCTGCATATGTCCCTGCCATATGGGGGTATCAAAACCCATGAGAAGCGCTTCTATTTCAGCAGCAGCCCCTCTTTGTTTCTCTTTCTGTAACTCAGGCTGTTTCTCACAGGGTGGGATTGTGAAACCACCAACCAACCAAATTTTGGTCTCTCTCTTGGTGCCAGAGCAGCAGGACTCCTGGAGTCCTGGGACTCAGCAAGAAATTTAATTTTCACCTCAAACACACTGTGAGTGAAGGCTGCCCTGAGGTTTTAGCTCTTGGCAGGGCAGAGGGAAGTAGAGAAGAGCAGTACCACCAGCCAGCTGTGACACAGCAAATGGGGAGCTCCCAGGGTGGAAACAACCACTGGACACAGCCAGCCTCTCTGAAATGATGGCAAATACAGATACACAGAACTGTAGTTTGAAACAGAACCCCACCCCCCCCCAAAAAAAAAAAAACCAAACCAGGGGTTTTGTTATTTGTGCTAGTTGTTATTGTGTGGGCTGCATCAGAGGGCACTGCTGGGCTTATCTGAGCCGTGCTGGTGCATTCCCAGCAGGAGCTCATCCTGCAGGCAGCACCAGGCTGGACGCACATGCACCACTGCACATCCCCACTGCACATCCCACTGCAGCCCACAGGGCACCGGGGGCATCCTGACTCACATCCCAGTGGAACACAGCTCATTGATTCCTCTCTGGCATCTGGGGACTGACTGGATGCCTGACAGACACCGGCCCTCTCTGCAGGGAGCCTGCAAGGCCGAGCCAGCAGCAGCATTTCACCTGGCTGGGTACCCACAGCACATTTTAAGGCAGCAGCACCCACGGTCTGAGGTGGGGCACAGGTCTCCTAAGCCCGAGATCATCACACAGAGGATGAGCAGAGGAAGCTGGAATGGCAGGACAGGGAAGGCTGAGCTGGAAAACGGGGGCACTGCGATGAAGGACAGGAGGTCTCCGCGGCAGGAAGGGGCTTCACAACCTCAGAGGAGGATGAGGTGTGGCCAGGAGAGACCTTGATGCCTGCTGCCTTGTGTGAGAGCTCCTCTGCTGCCAGTCTTGGTGCCACGTGCCTGGGAAGCCTGGGCTACCTCTGTCCCCCAGCACACGCTGCTGCCAGCCTTGCGTGCCACGGCCCGACACGTGCTGCTCCGAACGCAAGGACAAATCCGAAAAGAAAGGCACGTCTGCCAGATATGCCCAGGCACAAGGCTGGGAAGGAAAAGGAGCTGTCCCCAAAAAGAGCAGAGTGCTATTTGCATGCAGGCTCACCCTCCCCAGCTGCAGGAGCAGCCGTCTCCTCTCTCCCGTGTGAACACGCCGCGTCCTCGGTAGAAATCTGTTACAAATATTTGTTGGATCTCCTCTCGACAGCCTCAGCAGATATAACCCAGGGGTTTAGCTCCTGGGGAAAACTCTTCAGGTTTATCTGCAGTCTTTTATACTCCTCTAGACTTCAAAGATGCACTGCCTTTGCAGCTGGGATTTTTTGGGATTTGAAAAGAGCTCCTTTGCCAAAGGAGCCTCCCAACAGGAGCAGTGGCCAGGGGATTAGCCACTAGACAGGTGGGAAATGGCTTTTCTGGGGTTGTATTGGACAGACACGTGGTGTCTAAACCTGATGCCTCAGCTGAAGCCACCCAGACATTTGTTTTAGGTTGCCTAACTGGTAAATTTGCGTTGCTAAAAGCAAGCAAAGCAAAAAAGCATAAGCATAACATTCAATTGAGCCCAACATTTCTCTTAAACTATCCTCTAGCAAAAGATTCTACAACAGTACTGATCTCCCAAAGCCCACAATCTTCTGCAGGCAAAGCACAAGACCCCCTGCTCCAAGGCATTTTCAGCCCCAGCTGTGGCTCAGCTGGCTCCCCCCCTACCAGGCTGCAGCCACCCTTGGAGCTCTTCTGGCAGAAAGAGGAATTGTCCTCCCTTCACCTGGCAGGAGCTGCTCCCCAGGCCTCAGTGCCCACATCTCCAAGGCAAAGGCACACTCCTGTGCCCTGCCAATACATTCCCCTTCCTCCACTTGGCAGAGTCAGGCCTATTAGCAGGATAATGAGAAGAAAGAAGTACAAGCCTGAAAAAAGCATCTCTGATGGGAGCCTTTCAAAAGACAGCCAATTTCCAGGAGGCAAGAACCATTCTCCACATCAATTATCTACAGAGATGCAAGAAACTGGATGACAATGAGAAATTAGATAATAAAAGCTCTGATTTAACTCATTAAGTTATGGCTCCAGGTATGTGTAGTCCCAGTGCATGCCAAATTTTATTTATGCCTGCATTGCAACCACCTCTGGAGAGCGTTGCTACAAGGCACAGAGGAAGAAATGGAAGGTAATTTTGTTCTGCAGCTCAAGGAATGTGAGCCATTTCCACGGTCACAGCCTGCAAGCAAAACCTGCACCTCCCTGTCAGTGGAACCTGGAGCAGGGTGACCCCCAGAGCAGGACCGTGCCCAGGGCCCTCCCAGCACTGCCAGACTCTGCAGGGTCACTCATCCTTGGTGTTGCAATGCAGGTTTCTGTCACTGGGGCCTGAAGCAGGCAAAAAAAAAAAGTGATGTTTTCTTTTGTACCAGGTGTGTAAAGTACAAGCCAACAACACCTCTAAATCTGTGTGGTTCCTCCTCCAGGTTTTTTAATGAAAAGCAGGTATGCTTCTGTGGAGTTTCCAGTTTTCCTCCCTGTCACCGAGGGGAGAAAATGCAGCAAGGTACTCGTGGGGGGGAAATCCTCAGTCTGACATTTCCCCAGTTCCTGCTGTTGCAGGAATGGCAACCCACAAACATACACAACCTCTGTCCCACAGGGAGCTAAGCCAAGTGATCTTTACAGGCCATCCCCAGCAGCTTTGGATTGGTCTTAACTCCAAATGCATCTCCATGTTGCACTTGGAGTTTAGACAAATTTGAGACAAAGCCTTTCTCTACAGCCTTTAATGTTATAAACTGATGGCCTCCATGTCAACCCAAACCTGCCTGCAGCCAGCAGAGAGGAAGAAGGAATGGATGAAGAAAAGCCTTGCTCAAACATCAAGGTCACCCTGGCTGCTTGGACATGCCAGCAAGGCAGAAGAGGCCCTCAGGAGACCCACTTCCCTGGGTCTGGGAGCATGTCCCTGAGGGAAGGGCTTCCCCTTATGGTGCCTTCCAGCCTGCTGAGGGTTTGAACTCAGCCAGTGTTAGTCCCAGCTTTGTTCCAGGTGTGGCATGGGCTGCTCTGCCCCAATCCATCTTTGCCTGCAGCAGATTCCCACCGCCTCCCAACCTCACCACATCTGACACTGCCCACCTGGCACTGACATCCCTGTGCCCTGCAGCACAACCTTGTCCCCTGAGCTCTGCAGCTGCCTGTCCCACCCCATTGCACCATGTCCCACCTGCTCTCCTCAGGCTTCTGCCTGCACACAGGCCCAGGAGAAGTTTTCCTCTTGGTGAGGAAAGAATGGAAAAGCCTGAGCAGGTCTTCTAAACAACCAAGCCCACTCAGGAACCACATGCTCAGGACAGGCTGCCTGGAATGATGTCACCTTTCTACAAGGGACAGTGTCACCAGAAATGAGCTCTGGAAGCAGAATTCTCTGAGTCTTTCAGCTGAATTCTCTATCCCTGTCCTGGATCTCTGTTGCATATGGAAGCTGCTGGTGCCATCCTCAGCTTGAACCCTTCTTTGGAATGCAGGCAGAGGTTCCCAGGTGTGTAAAGGAAGCGTTGCTCAGTGTTGATGCCAAGCTTGCCGTGCTGCCTTCGTGACACGCTGCTCCTCCTCCCGTGCTGGGAGTCATTAGTGCAGTGCTGTTGGGGGAGATCACTGCTGCCAAATCAAGGCCCCTGCTCATAATGGCTGGTGCAAAAGAGAGCATCGTTTTACTTCATTTTTAATGACCCAAATGCAGGCCTGAAGCTACCCGTGCTCAAATGCGTTAGCTGAGCTCACCAGTCCTCCTCTAATTAGCCCACGAGCCTAAGCTCAGAAAGAGATAAATGAATAAAGCTTATGCCACCAATCAAAGGGTGCTGCACCCAGCCAGGCAGGCACTGGAGGTCACGTTGAGCTCTAGGTCCAAAACTGGCACGTGGCTTTGCCACTTCCACCCGCTCCTTTGCAGGATTTCCCAGCACATAACTGGGGTGCTGGAAGCAAAACCCTTCCTTGCAGAGAGCTGTGGCACAAGCTGCCTGACAAGCTATGCCTTCCCAGAGCTTTCACGGGGAAGTTGAGGTGCTGAAGTGTTGTTGTTTCACCTCCTGTTGTTGTAACCCCTTCTGTTCACAGGGCTTCTCCAAACACTTGGCCTGAAATGCATCCCCTCCCCTGCTTAACTCTGCAGTCAGTGAAGGAAAGTTTGGTTCAAAATGCAAAATGAATTTTCTGTGAAGCAAGAAGTAACTAAAAATAAAATTTAAAAAATAAAATAAAATAAAATAACAAAATTTTCTTAAAATTTTTATAAAATTTATTTATAAAATAAAATTAAAATAAAATAAAAAATAAATAAAATAAAATATAAATATATAAAATAAAAATAAAATAAAATAAAATAAAATAAAATATAAAATAAAATAATATAAAATAAAATATCCGACAACCCCAACCTTCAATTAATTTCTTCAGACTTCCAAACTGGTTCATCCAGGTTGCAGATTTCCTGAAAGGTTAAATCTTTCTTCCCTGAATAATAACACTCACACAGATAGGTACATTTCCCCTCACGTGCAGGAAAGGAACTTAAAGCCTTTGCTCTAGCTGGGAGGGAAGAGATGATTAACACAATATTAAATATGGAGCTTTTCATGTCATCCTTTTTCTTTCCTCTCTCACATGCACTGCCTTGGCACCAAAACGCTGATGAATAGCAGGAAAATTCAGATCAATTTAGTTCTTCCTTTCCCAGACAAGTGATTTTTCTTGGCAAGGCTAGAAGTATTCTCTTCCCCTCACTGCTTTTACCTTTGATGCCTGGTGCCAAGCCAGGGTTCTCCCTGCAAACACACTGAAGATGAAACTTGACAGCTTTTTCAAAGCACCTGCTGCCGACCTGAGCAGCACAACCTTGCTCTAAGGTTTGATGGGACAGGGGGGCTCTGAGGAGGACCCCAGCACTTTGCAGCTCTCAAGTGCTCAGCAGCAGCTAAGAGGAGGCATCCACACAAACCATTGTGATTGTGGCCCCTCTTTCACCTTTTCCTTCCACTCCTTTTCCAATTTTACCTTCGCCCACCTCACCCCCAGAGATGCATTTCCCTGGTTATCCTTTCACCTGCTCTAACTGCTGAGGTGCAGGCAGGTGCAGCCCTCAGGTACCAGTGCACCTTGAGGTGTTTGCATCCCTTTTGGATTGCTGCCTGAGTTGTTGGAACCCTGGAAACTTAAGAGTTTAAGGTTTTAGTATATAGTAATAGATATAAAGCAAGATGGAGGATTTAGGGTGTAGGCTAAGTCCTTCTTCTTTCACCTTCTTCTTCATGGGAATCCTGTCTGTGTGCTTGCAAGGCACCAACGTGCCCGTTCACACTGATGTGGGAATGCTTAAACTGGGAAGCAGCTTCAGCCTTCCACCTTTCCTCCCAGCTCTAGAGGACTGGCAGTTCTTCTCCCAAATTCTAGAGGGCAATTCTTCTCCCAAAGCACGGCAGCTTCTTCCCTGGCACACCAAGGAAGAAGCTGGTTATGGGGATTTATCTTCCTCCTTAGTGACTGGCTGGGTGACAGGACCTAGGGGAATGAGATATCACCCCAACACAGGGCAAAAATAATGTAAATATAATCAGTAGCAATGCCCCAGGCACACATCATCCTGGGAATGAGGAGGGACTAAGTGCAGCAACTTAAGCCTTCCCCCTTTCCTCCCAGCTCTAGAGGACTGGCAATTGAGAGCAATTCTGCTCCCAAAGCAGGGCAACTTCTTCCCTGGCACACCAAGACAGGGCAACACTAAATATTAGTCAGCATTTTTCCTAAGACCACAGCTCCTGGAGGCCTGGCAGTCAACAAGAAATTTAATTTTCACCTGAAACACACCGAGCCAAGGATGCCCTGAGGTTTTAGCTCTTGGCAAAGGAGAGGAAAACATCACCAGAAAGCCTCAGACAAATAAAATGAACCTCAGTGGCATGGGCATCACTTTCAGGACTTGTAACATGCTGAGCAGCTGTACCACCAGGGAAGGAAGCTGTTTGTGACAACATCACAGATGTGACTCGGGGGCTTTGCACACTGAAAGCAGAAAGGTTCTTTGCCAGCAGAACGTGGGGGCAAAGGCCAGGCATGATTGCTAAGGAATTTTTGCTGTCTGACCATTCAGGAGCCACTCTGGGAGTCACAGCTGCATCCCCCAAGACTTTCCCTGCTGGGACCAAAGCCTCCTTGCAGCAGGAGGCTCCAGGGAACCCCTGTGTGCCCAGCTTGGCTCCCACTCACACTGTGGGACAGGATTCTCTCACCCTCTCAGTCCCAGCTTTCCTGGGGGTGTCTGGTTCTTTTAAGGAACTTACTGGAGGTGCAGTCACGGTGTAACAGCCTGAGTTGGTGCCTCCAGTGTCAGTGAAGGTATCCCTGGGCTTCTGCACCCTTACACTCTGTGCACCCATTCCCCTCCTGCTCTTTATGACCCCCCCACACCTCTCTGGGGTCTTGTGCTTGTTTATTTGGGTTCTGCAGAGTCTCCAGGGGACTGGCCACCCCCAGCCAGAGCTGCAGGTCCCTGTCCCCTTTGTCAGACACAGGGTTGGTGCCAGGTCACGGCCCCCTGCCTGAAGTTCCAGTCATTCCCCTGCCCCCTGCAGCTCCCACTGCAGCTGCACAGTGAGAGACCTGCACCAGGTGTGTTCCTCAGCAGGAACAGGCTGTAGGAAGAGGAGCCCCAGGCTCTCACCTGTGCTTTTCAAAGCCACTGCCTTCAGAAAGGCAGAAGCTCTCTGGCACTTTCCATTTCCAAATTAAAACAGGCTTCCTTTGGCAGCCAAGGCTGAGCTAAAAGCCTTCCTTAAGGGTTTGAAGATGCTGAAGAAGAGGAATTCTGGATAACTTGAGGCTGGTTCTGCAGCTCCAGTCTGTCAGATGACACGAATCCATCTGAGCTTTCCTTGGTGGTGGTTCTGCATTAGCAGCCAGCAGCAGCTATGGGCTCAGAGCTGCAGTCCAGGCAGCTTGCTGGCTCAGCTGCCACAGCTGAGCAGGGCATGTTTCAGCACAGGGCAGGCACTCCACAGGGAAACCAAACTGCCCTCCTGGCTTGAAGAGGCTTGAAAGGATCAGAACTCAGGGACTATGCACGTGGTGCAGCAAAGGAGCAGCGAGGGGAAGCAGCTGCTTTAGGAGAGGGAACTTGTAGGAAAATAACCTAAGGTAACATTGCAGGGTTTGTGGAGCAAAGGGGAACATTGGCATGGTGCTCCCTGGAGATTCTAGGATGGCCCTGGCTGGCAGGCAGAGGGGCAGGAGATTTTTCTCCTGTGCCCTGGGAGAAAAGAGCACAAAGGTTGTTCCTCAGACCAAGTGTTTACAACCCTCTCTGACTTCCCCTACATTCTCAGGTTTGCCTCTCCTTGCTCAGGTGCCTGCAGTGGTCTTGCCCAGCTGCGTGTAAGAGCAGAGCAATCTCCCTTCCTGTTCCCAGGAGTTGGGTTCCCATTACCTGCTCCAGGAGAGGGAGGACAACCTGCAGGAATAAGGAGGGGGTGGCCCAAGGGGATGTTCCTCGCTCTTCACTCCAGGTGTGCTTCCCAGGTAAAGTTTGGTAAGCACAGCCCCCAGCCTACTGCTGCCTTCAGATCTGTTCACCAGCACCTTGGTGAGGGCTTTCCAGGACTGGCGGTTCTCAGGGGGCTGAGATACGGTGTTTTAATTGTATATAATTAAATACCGCTCCCTTATCTAGATTTCAAAGTTTACTGTTGGGGCTTCAGTACCAGTGCTCTCTTCCCCTCTAATTAGCTTCCTTAATCTGTGCAGCCTTGCTTCTTCCCCCAGGGGGACAGGGCTCTCCTGCAGGGAAGCTCGGATTGCATCTAATTATTAGCACAGGAGACAGACGGCGGCCCTGCCCCTGCCCCAAAAATCCCTGGAGAGCAAGGAGCCCGGAGTGGGTGGCCCCAGGGAAGCTGTGCAGGTTCCACGTGTGCTTTTGGTCTTTCTGCTCCATCTGTGGGTTGCCTTGCAGGCTGTCCCATGGCAGGCTGGTGGCAGAAGAGCCTGCAGGACAAGGGGCCACCTTGATGAACCTTCACCACACGATGAACGCTTTTTGCCTGGCCAGCACCCAGCCAGGGGACAGAGAGAGTTCCCCAGGCCTCACCTGACCCAGTGTGTGTTAAAGGACACCTGAATACACCTGATACCTTCAGGAAGATTTTGGGCAGTGCCTTCTAAGCTGTCTCCTGCTGTTGACAGAGGCCACCCACTCCCCCAGGAGAGAGCAGGAGGATGATTGCCCTCCTCCTGAATGTCTTCAGGATGGCTTCTGTCTCGTTCCTGGCAAGAGCACAGTGTTGGGAGCTCAGATTTGGCTGCCAGGCCATCATGGCACCCCCTGACTCCATGGTTCCCCTCCTACTTGAATTTGTGTTTATGGCTATTCTCACACGAGGACTTTACTATGTCTTTCTTCCCTTCAGGCTAATTCACACCTCTGTAAATCCCCATCCTGCCTCTGATGACACTCTATTCTCCTCCCATCTGCAAGCCAAACCACCATTTTTCTCTTTCCCATGCCCAGCAAGCTCGATTTCAGGACAAGCACCTACTGAACACCTTTTCACCCCCATCCAGTGACACATTTCTCTTTCCAGACAGATCAGACCCCATCACCCCAGTGGCCCATTTAGCCAGGGCTCTGCTCGTGACAGCTCTAAAACAAGACAACATTAAAAGCCCTTCTGAAGCTCAGTGATATGACAAACACTGCTTCTCCCTTACCCAAAAGGCTGGCATAAAAGGAAATTAGGTTGGCTTGATAAGATTTGTTCTTGACAAATATATGCTGGCTGTTATTCATCTCCTTGTTATCTTTGAGGTACTTACAAATAACGTGTTGATTTATTCTCGGCTCTTTTAGGGACAAAAGCAGGACTAATCTGCCTGAGCTGCCTTTGAAGGCAGCTTCTGAGCTTGCCTGCACATGGCAGCCCTTGTCCAGGAAACCTTCCAGAGGGACTGCTCAGAGAGCCCCCCATGCAGCCCCCTTGCAGCAGGAGGCTTGTGGGCTGAGGACAGGCACACTGCATCCTCTCTGTCCTACAGACAGGCCCCACGATCACAGACATCACAGAGGGACCAGAATCTTGTTGTTCAGCTCCCTTCCCCTTTTTCCTCTGCATTGCTAAGGCATGAATGACCACAGTATTTCCTTCCCATCTAATTCTTGTCCAGTTCATGCTCAGCCTGATTCTGACCCAACCCTCCCACACGTCTCTGTTACAATCCTCCCTACTAAACTGACCCATTTTCAGATTTTTTTGTGTGAGTCTTGCTGAATTCCAGGTCACCAGAGAGCTCGTGAGTCAGGTAAATCTCCTGCTGCACTTCCCTCCTCATTCCCAGGACGATGTGTGCCTGGGGCATTGATGCTGACTATTTCTGCATTATTTTTGCCCTGTCTCAGGGTGGTATCTCATTCCCCTAGGTCCTGCCACATACCCAGTCGCTAAGGAGGAAGACAAATTTCAGTGAATAAGCCTACCTGCCTGAGCCAAAGTAACAGGTTTTGTGTGTTTCAGATCAAGCCTCCTCTTCTCAATGAAACCAGGGCGTCTCTGCCCTGCTCGCTGCAGCAGCTCAACCCATTCCAGACTCTCTGCAGAACTGGCTTTATTTTTTTTGTTGGTTTTTTTTTTGTTTGTTTGTTTTTTCCCTGCCTTACAGGCTGTGACAGGGCTGTGAATTTCTGTGAGAGCTGTGCAGAGCCCGGGCTGCACCGTGGCATCGCCGAGGGCCCAGGGCGGGCTGGGGGCCGAGCACACACAGCTCCCTGGAGCACAGCAGCCACGGTCCCCAGACAGGAGTGCAGGCTGCCCTCATCCAAAGGCACGCCAGGAGAAGCCATCTGTCACTACACCCGTGCTCAGGAGGCAGGGGGGAGGTTTTGGGGCAGAGGAAGGCAGAGCCACGGCCACATGAGCACCGCAAAGATGGGAGGGCGAGTGCCAGGGAGAAGGCCAGGCATGGGGGGATGCTGAGGGCCTGCCTGGCAGTTCTGGGGGATTGCAGTGCTCAGAGTTCTGGAGTTCAGTGCTCATGGATCCGCAGATTTCTCCTCCCAATTGCTTGCAAAAACACACGTGTAGTTATTTTGTTCTGTAGGATCACGTGTACTGACAAACCAGGAGCGTGCAAGCAGGCCTCAAAATCAGTTTCTTACTAGGAAGCCAGCAGCCAAGTTTGGAAAAGAACCCTGAGCAAACCAATCCTTTTTTTTTTTTGTCTTCATGCCCTTCTAATGTCCCAGACAACAGCTTTGCCACCTGGTGACAGTGCATCTGGCCCTTGGGACAAGGGTCTCCTGCAGGGTGTGCTGGCCTGGTGGTTGAATCAGGGCCATATTGCATGACCCCAAAATAGCACAGTGTGTGACCAGCACACATCCGTGTTTCAAGGGGAGCAAACAGCCAGAGGAATCACTCCAGCCCTCCACAGAAGCTTCCTGATAACAATGCCATTAAAATAGAAACCATCTCTCAAAAAGCTCCAAAGGCAGTATCTCCGCGCTGGACTCCACTCAGCTGGGCCCTGTCCCCATCTGGAGCCATCTGCACTCAGGGGACCTTTCCCTGGAAAGGACTTTGCTCTGAGGGGGCAGGCATGTGCCATCAGTCCCATCTCTCCCTCCTTGCAGCACCCAGCTCACAGGGACCCAGCCATGCTCTTTGCTGTTGCTTTGTTTCCCCACTGCCAGACACATCTGATTGTTACTTTGATTGTGTAAGGAAGCAGTCCAGACATTATGGAAATGGAACCATATAGGGACTGGGCAGAGGAGGCTCATGCTGGTCACCCTCTTACTTACACAGCAGTGGGAATATTTTCTCTCTTACACTAAGATATTTTTAAAACAGAGAATGCTGTTACTGTTTGTTGTCACCCAGGATCCAGCATTGCCATTCTTGGAAACCAGCACAGTGCCTCTAATGTCATTGTCAGAAACTTCATTGGCAGAGCTTTTTGATAGCTCCCAAGATGTCCTCAGGCTAACTGGCATTTGTGACTTGGAGAGGACTGACCCTAAACTCCAGCCATGCTCGGGAGTGCCAAGAGGAGCACAGACCCCATAGCACCAGGGCAGCGAGGCCGTGCACGCACACACCATGGCAAACACTGGGGCTGGGAGAGGCTCTTCACCAAAGCTCCTCATCTGAGAGCACTGGGAAAACACAGGGGCTTTGGCAACACCAGACTGTGAAGGTTAAACCAGAACAGCTCCCCTGAGGTGCTGGAGAACAGGGGAAGGAGCAGAGACCAGGGGCAGGATAGGTGACTTTCCCCTTGCACGGCAGTGATGTGCTTGTCCTTGCTAGTGGACACATGATTTTGTCCCTGGTGTGGGCAGAGCCAGTGGAGACACACAGAAGCCAGATCCAGACATGGAAGGCTGTGCATCTGACAAGGGCAGGGCAACCTCACATCCCCCTGGGAGCAGAGAGCTGGCTGATCACACTCATCTGCCTGCAGCATGCGGGATGATCCCTCCAGGCTCAGCCTCTCCTTCTGAGGAGGGGCTGCCTCTGACTCAGGCTGCCAGGTCCAGCTTCTCCTCTCTGTTTGGCCTTGGATGGCAGCAGATGTTTCTCTGCCCATCTGTACAGATGCTTGGACCCTGGCTGTGGTCAGCTGTCTGCTTTTTGTTCTGTCACTCTCACTCTGAGCCCATGGATCCAGCCCTGCTGCTGGAAGGACACCGAGTGAGTTCAAACCCAAGGGCCAAGTGTCAGAGGGAAGAAGTCTCTGTTCTCGAGGCAAATGCCCACCTTGAACTCCAGCTGCACAGGGATCCTGTGTACCAATGAATTACCTCTCCCTGCTCAAGGATTTGGCACAGCCATGGGCCCTGTGTGCACAGCTGGGAGAGGGACAGATGCCTGCTCTGCTGGAAAAACCTGCTGGTGCCAATGCTGTGCTCCAGCACACGCCAGGGAAAGAAAAGAAGGCTCTGCAAAAAGGGATAGCACTTCTCCCACCCCCTGTTCTTGCCTCCCCACCAGGCAGCTGTGGAGCAGTGCTTCACTCCGAGATAACTTTCCTGTGCCAGCAAGCTTTGCTCGGGCTGTTGCTTTAATTTCTTAAAACAAGGCCTAGATCCCTCATTTTGTGAATCACTACAATGCATTTAATAGGTAGCCTTTGCACAAAGGAGTGCAGCGGATGTGTACACAGGCCCTGATGAAGCTAATAACCACCTCTCAATGGCTTTCAGGGAGTTATTACATATTTAAGCTCCAAGCTCTCTTAATCAACCACAGAGATGCAGCTGGCAGCAGTAAATTGCCAACAACAGTTCATTACAAATAAGGAAACATTGGTTTTCTCAAGGACGAAAAAACTGTGTCAGCTCTTCAGCAAACTCTTGTCCTCACCCTTCTCCCCCCCAACACCACTCACCCCAGGCGATGTGCTGGCACCACTTCCTTGGTCCAACAAGGGGACACCATGCAATCAAAGCTCCTGGATTTCCTGACTTATTTGGGCAAAGGGCACAGCCTGCACCCCGTGCTCAGCCTCCCCATGGGCAGGACTTGTCCCCCAGCACCACGGTGACGTGCCACAGGAGCACCCTGGGTGGCTTCACCCTGCAGAGCAGATGGAGCTGTGGGACGCTCGGGGACACAGCTCTGAGTCTGTCCTTCAGTTTCAGAGATGAGGTGGTCCCAAAAACTCACTTGGGAATGAGTTTTTCAGTACCTGCCCGTGTCCTGGGCACAGCATAAAGGGGAAGGTCTGAGTTGCTTTTGTCCTCTTTTTCTGCCAGGGTCAGGATTAAATGCTTGAGATGGTATTTCGTGTTCCGACTCAGATGTTTATTAATTTTTAATAATCTATATTACACTCTCACAAACCACGAGTGCTACAGCACTTCTGGCGAACAAATCAAAAATGGAGCCTTCTTTATCTCTTTACAAGGCCTTTTAAGCACAAACTGTCCAATTATGAAATGACACCTGAATTATTTTTACTTTTAACCCAATAACCAACCACCCCTGGCCCACAATGCAAGTTTTTCTACCCAATTACAAAACACCACCCAGAGCCATGGAGAAGAAGGTGAAAAAGAAGGACTCAGCCTCTTCCCTAAAACCTCCACCTTGCTCTATATCTATTCCTGTATTCTAAACCCTGAAACTCTGAGTTTTGCCCCCTGTGATCTCACACCCTTCCATTCAAACCACACTCCCACAATCCCAGCGCTGTCACTCAATTTTGGGAGCCTTTTCCACGGCCTCAGGTGGAATGCAGGGTTTGCTTGGGGGTCAGTGCCTGCCAGCACAGACAGCCTGGAATCCTCAGTGCCCAGGGTTCCAACAGGTCTGTGGGCATCACCTGCCCTTATTCTCCTAACGGAGATGTGGCTGACCATGCAGCTGAGGCAAGAGCAGAGCACTTCAAGAGAGATGCCCGTGCCTGGGAGATATTAAGGCCAATATTTTAACAGCCTTCAGGAAAGACTAAACGTTGTTTGAATGAAGAGGAGAAAAAGAAAAGACAGCTGACCCCGTTAGAGCTGTATCTTCCTCTCTGAAGAGGCGACAACCAGCTTTTGGCCTTCAGGAACCAAAGAAATGATACATTTCAAGCCCAGAGAAATTTTCCTCCTCAAAAGGGAAACAAGCCCCATCTGCACCCCAGAGTGGTGCAACACACCTGCTCAGATCCCTGCAGCTCCCATAAGATGGATCTGTACTGGATGGACCAGCAACACTGGGTGCTTCTGCCAAGGATCCAAGGTCTAGATCCAGCTGGCCATACCCTGCAGATCCCACTGGGGCAGGGATCCAAACTCTAAATCCAGCTGGCCATACCTGTACCCCCTGCAGATCCCACTGGGGCAGGAATCCAAGGCCTAGATCCAGCTGGCCATACCTGTATCCCCTGCAGATCCCACTGGGACAGGGATCCAAGCCCTAAATCCATCTGCCCCCCTGCAGATCCCACTGGGCCAGGGATCCAAGCCCTAAATCCAGCTGGCCATGCCTGTACCCCCTGCAGATCCCACTGGGGCAGGAATCCAAGCCCTGGATCCAGCTGGCCATACCTGTACCATCTGCAGATCCCACTGGACTAAGGATCCAAGGCCTAGATCCAGCTGGCCATACCTGTACCCCTGCAGATCCCACTGGGCCAGGGATCCAAGCCCTAAATCCAGCTGGCCATACCTGTACCCCTGCAGATCCCACTGGGCCAGGGATGCAAGCCCTAAATCCAGCTGCCCCCCCTGCAGATCCCACTGGGCCAGGGATCCAAGGCCTAGATCCAGCTGGCCATACCTGTACCCCCTGCAGATCCCACTGGGCCAGGGATCCAAGCTCTAGATCCAGCTGGCCATACCTGTACCCCCTGCAGATCCCACTGGGCCAGGCAAGACCTCCAGTGGGGAGGGGAGAATGCTCTGCAAACCCCGTGCTGGGCTCTGGAAGCAGGCCAAGCAAGAGTTTCATCTTTGGTCTCCTTTGATGTCTCAAACCCTGCTGTCAGACATTAACCCTGTGCAGGCTGGGGATGCACATTGGCCCAGCTGAACAAAGTGGGACCGCAGAGAGGAAGGGAATGTCCTCAGCAGTGAAACCTGAAAAAGGGAATGTTGCTCTGCCTCCCTTCCAGCCTTGGCTTTACAGCATTCTCTCTGCCACATCAGAAGACATCCTGCTCTTCAACTGCATCCTGCTGCAAGGCTGCTCATGCTGCTCATGCTTTACTTTTTTCCTCTGAAGCTGCAGGCCACAGAAGAAAAACGGATATTAGAGGGGTTCCAGGGCTGAGTCAGGGTATTATTTTTTGCTGTTTCTTTAGAAATATCTGACCCAACTTCTTTTTCGGAAAAGAAAAGGAGCACTTAAAAAAAGCAGTGCTGCTCGGTTCCCCTCCTGCCACCATCTATATTTGTTAACATTGACATTTTTAAAGGGCTCTTAGGAAGCCTATGTGGTTTCTGGGGACACTCTCCCCCCAAAAAAATCAGAGGATGTAGCTGATGTTTGTGTCTCTGTTAGTATTCAGCTCCTAAATTTATGCTTCCAGAGAAATGCCAGAACTGACTTGGACAAGTCAAACTCAAAAGAGTGTCATTTCCTAAATCTGCAGCAGACATGTTTTATAAAAACAACTAAACTGCAGATTTTATGACGAACAGCAAGATCAATCATTTGACATACGATTTCCCAAGCACTCACAGGAGGTGTGACTGCAGAGGTGAAACAGGAGTTTAGCTGGTTGCCCACGTGTTCCATCTTCCTGCCTGGGATGAATGCAGTAAAATCTTTCCTTTTGGGCCATGTGTGTGCACACATCTGGAGAGCAGATTTGGGACAGACCTCCAGTTGCAATGGTATCCATCCCTAGGAAAACTACAGCTTCTGAACATGAAAGAAGACGCTGTTTTTCAAGGAGCTTTGCAGCCACATCTGGAAGAGGTGCTCCTCCTGATGCCTTGAGACAGAAAGGAGAAGAGCTGACGGGATATCAGCCGAGGGGGAACGATTGCTTCCTCCTCCAATATGGGAAGCTGGGCTTCTTCTGAATTATTTAGCATTCAGTCAGGAGATAAAAATACACTGGCTGGATGAACCAGTGACCTCTTCTATGATCACAATAGCTGTAGCAGATGGAGGGGGGGAGGGCAGGAAGGGCCTATAACTGCACATCTTCTCCACGTTCTCCTGCAGAGAGCTTTAATCACGAAGGGAGGTGCAGGATGAGGCTGGAGCCACCTCGCTGAGGGTGGGCCCAGAGGGAAGGCTCTCTTACTCTGTAAATCACAGCAGGTACACCAATGCCTCCTGTACAGCAGCACTGAGACTGGCTTTGCTGAGACCACCCCCAGCCAGACACCTTTCCCCATGGAGCTTGGAGCCACGTGTCATGCAGAGCCCCTTTAAAAGCCATTTCTTTCACTGCAGCCATGGAACACACCAGCTGTGCTCCAGCAACAAGGAGCAGAAAAGCACCACTCCAAAAGAGGCAGTGCTGGGTTAAATGTCCCACAGGAGGACCAGCATCTTCTCCATTGCACATCTTTTTTCTTTTTTTTTTTTTGGGTAGCATCAGAAGGGGAGGTTTGTTTAAATGCACAGCAGCAGCAGCAGCAGCAGCAGCAGCACGGCTTCAGCAGTTAAACTGCTGTTCTGTGTACTCTGGGAAGGGGGGACATCAACAGATTGCAAAATGGGGAAGTCTCTCTGGACACTGCAAACAAACAACGGTGCTGTTACGTAATTAGGCCTTTTGGGAACCAGAGGAAGGTCTCCAGAAGAGCAGGGCCCTCCCAGCGCTTTCTAATTTTACTGGGACTTACCAGCAAGCCAGCCCTCTAATAATAGAGGCTTGTGCATGCTTTTCTGTCATCTTCATGTCTCCCTGTACTGCCCTACCTTTGTTATTACTGCCCCAGAAAAAGACATCTCACTCACTTTTATCACTGATTCATTCAGACTGGAAGGGTGGAACTGAAAGAGGCACTAAAAACCTTCAGAAAGGGCAGCAAAGGCAACTCCTGGCCAACAGAGCATGGGAAAACCTGGAATTTCAGAACTCTATTGGACCCAGTGTGCTAGGGAGTGGCACCATTCTGTGTAACCCTGGCTTAGCTGAAGTACAGCGCTATCAGGCAATGACAGAGCAGAAAGTCTCCAGCTCCATAATCCACATGTTGTGCTGGTACATCCTCTTTATGGGAGCAAATCCTTCCAAGGGAGGATGTGCCTGCAAGCAGAAGCCCAGCATGGGGAACACTCTGCCTCTGTGCTGCAGAGGTTTTCCTAAACTTGTGTCCAGGCAAAACATGGATCTGCAGGAAATCTTCTGCCACCCAGCACCTGAACATGGACTGCAGCAGCTAAGCTTTAGATGAACACCTAGTTTAGGACCTCCTGCCTTTCAGGCACGTGGATAGGTTGGAGTATGCACCACTGGTTTCATTCTGCCCATCTCCTCTCCCACCTGAAAGGAGAAAGCCCCTTGGCCAACATCTGTCCCTGCAGCCACCCCCTCCTTGCACCCACTGGCTGTGGACAGTTCTGAGGTTCCATCACTCACTGTGACTCCTGGGTGAGACAGTTTAAAGGCAACAGAGGTGCCATGGCAGATCTGCACAGAAAGAGCACGCTCAGGTTTCTAGGAAAGCTGCTCTCCCCTGCTGCTTGCCTGCTGTGCACATTCTGGTGGCTGGGAAGAGGAGGAAGGAGGAGGCCCCTGGCCCTGGTGAGGGCACAGCAGCACAGATCCCACAGGATGTGGGCAGCTGGCTTCCAGCACACCCCTTGGTTCCTGGGATGTGGGCAAAAGCCAGCAGTGAGTGAGCAGCTCAGAGGAGGGAAAGCCAGCAGCAGAGGCAAGCAGGCACAGCAGTGCCAGGGAGAGCACCTGGCCTCATCACAGCCCCAGCACCAAGAGGCAGCACAGACACAGCTCCTGGGTGAAGGACAGCACAGAGACCCTGGCCACAGTGATGGATCCAAGGCCAGGCGTGGTCCCAGCCCCTCTGAGCGCCGTGTTTGGCCTGCCACTGTAAACATGTCACATCCCACGGGAGCTGGGAACAAAGTCTGACTGCCACCAGCCCAGTTTTGCTAGTGCTGAGTGACCTGGATAAAAAGCAAAGAGCCTTTGGGAGATATCCTTATAGCCTAGTTCAAGGCAGCTCTGCAGACAACTCCCTGCTTCTCCCAAAATGACAAAAAAAAAAATAAATTCAAATAACTGCATTCCTCTCTACTACATTTTTCATTCAGGAGTCAGGAGCCATGTGCTCTTGACCCTTGTTTGAGCAACATGCCTGTTGTGGCCTCCAGATTGTAGAGCTGTGAAGTTTTCTGCTCAGTTTTTCCTGGGAAGCCAAAATCCCAACTGCTATAAATCCTGCCTGACAACTACAAATCACCTTTTTTTTTCCCCCACCCTCTGCCATCTACTTCAATAAGTTTGATGAAGAAGCTTCATTCTCCCCGTGCAGACGCAGCAGATGCAGGTGACAGAACACAAGGGCCACTCTGGGCCCTCCCCATGGTTTGTCTCAGCTCCTAGGAGACCAGTAGCACAATAAATAACACCCAAGCCATAATTCAGCTCTCCCTTGACGCAGCAGTGCCCTTTATCAGTTACTTCCTTCAGTTTCTGTGCAGCGTTTTTTTGTGCTACAGAACTGGGTCCCCGTTGGCTGCAAACACGGAATTCACTGCAGGGAGGGCCTCAGGCTGGAACAACACAGCTCCCAACCCTTACTCCTCCCAGGGCACCAGCTGGGCAAGGAAATGCCTTCATGACATACCCAAGGATAGACATTTTCTGCCATGATTTACTGAGCAAAATTATGTTCTCCACATAATGTAATAAGGCTAATAACTTCCCCACCATCCCAACAGCGACACTCAGGAGTAGCCTCCAACAGCTTTCAGCCTCCTTTTTTTTTACTTGCAAGCAGCTGAACGTGGCTGCAGTTACATCCTAACCACGAAGGCTTCCCTGCATGACAACTCTCTTTCAAGATCTGTATTGGACAGCGACCCAGGCTGGCACCCTTTGGAACAGGAGGAGGTGAAGTAACCTCCACCAAAGCCCTGAGCAGAGCATCAGTGGGACAGGCTGGGATCCAGTACCAGACAACCTGGGCTTCAACAGGAAAGAGGCAGCAGGTGCCACAACTCACACAGTCAGTCTAAACCCTCTGCAGGACACGGCCCCGTGCCTGTGTGGTCACAGCCACCTCGGCTTTGTTCCCTGCTCCCCTGCATGCAGTGAGGCTGGAGAGATCCCAGATCAGCTCCACCTCCCTGCTGCTGGAAGGCTGGGATGGCCCCTGACCAGGCACCACTGCCCAGTCTGCTGGCAAGGCAGGGGATGCAGTATTCCAGCCTCTCCAAACCACCTAAGGCCCATCCACGGCTTATTGCAACGCGCTGGCACCCAAACACCCTCCAGCGCAGCTCTGGGAGCCGAGCACGCTTCCTTTCAGGAGAAGCAGAGACTTTTAAGAAGCAAACAAAACCTTGACTTACACTATCTCATCGTTCTGGAACTCCAGCTCCCCGCAGGTGTCCTCGAAGTCCTCTCCCCCGCCTTTGGCCGTGCCTTCGATGGTTTTGTAGGGCACAATAACATTTCCTCGCGCTCCGGAGGTTCGCAGCACCTTCACCTCCATGGTCCCCACGCTCTCGCTGATGTGCGTCACCGGCTCCTCGAAGGTGAAGATGCCGGCGTGGTCGTCGTCGAAAATGGTGACGGTGGCCGTGGACGGCGAGCCCAGGCAGGCGAGCGCCGAGGCGCGGCCGGCCTCCAGGGCGCCCTCCTCGGAGGCCTCGGCGCTCACCCGGACGTTGCTGAGGTGCACCAGGAAGTTCTCGTCCTCCTCGAAGATGTCGTCGTCGATGATGCCGACGCGGATCTCCTTCTGGGTCTCCCCGGGCTTGAAGACCACCGTCCCCTCGGTGAACTCGTAGTCGGAGCCGGCGTTGGCCGTGCCGTCCTCCGTCCGGAAGTCGACGTACACCGTGTTGGTCAGGTCCCCTCCGCGGCGCACGATGGTCAGGGCCACGGTGCCGCAGTTCTCCAGGCACTGGTAGGTGCCCTGCTCGAAGTAGAGCTTGCTGACGGGGTCGTTCTCCGTCACCTCGCTGTTGACCTCGTGCATGCTGACGGCCTTGCGGGCCTGGTCGGCGGCGTGCCTCTTCAGGATGTTGCCGGCGCCCGTCATGAGCCGAGTGGCCTGGATGCGGTAGAAGGCCCTGCTCTTCTGCTGCTGGCTCAGGACCTGGTAGTTGGCCAGCTCGATGAGCTGCTCGATCTCCTTGTCCGGGTGCTTTTGTTTCAGCTCCTTCAGGATCCGAGCCATTTCCCTCCTGGCTTCCTCGTCGTCCTGGTCTTTCTCGTCCACCTCCAGCACCAGTGTCCCGTCCAAGAAGTTCTCCACGTGAGAGTTGGCCACCTTCCCGTCCATCTCGATGTCGGCCTTGGAGGAGGGCCGGTCACCCTCGTGCTCGATGATCATCCCTCTCTGCTTGCCGGCTCGGTATTTCTTGTAGACGTACTTGTAAAACAAAAGCCTCCTGTCGGCTATCCAGGCAAACACCACGCAGATGGGGAAGAAGAAGAAGGTGAGCAAGCCTTCCCAAACCTCCACAATCCCAGGGGAGGACACGGACAGAATAATGTAAAGCCACGTGTAGGCGAAGATGCTCCAGGCCGCCGTCACAAAGAACACCCGCAGGTGCTTGATCTTCCTTATCTCTCCATCTGGCACCACGTAGACACAGATGGCGATGATGACAAACATGTTGAAGGCAGCGCTCCCCACGATGGTGCTGGGCCCCAGGTCCCCGGCCGTGAAGCCGTGGCCGCACACCTCGATCACGGAGAGCAGGATCTCCGGAGCCGACGAGCCCAAGGCCATCAGCGTCAGGTTGGAGACCGTCTCGTTCCAGATCCTCACCGTGGTCTTGCTGGTCTCCCCGTTGGGCTTCTTGATGGTTATCTCCCGCTCCTGGGACGTGATGACCTCGATGGAGGACATGAAGCGGTCGGCGATGATGGAGACTCCCAGGAACATGTACACCATGGCCACAAAGTACACGGTTGCCCGAGCGATCTTGTCCCCGAAGGAGGGGTCCTGGGGCTCCCATATGGGCAAGATCACGCCCTTCTTGCAGATGTAGGAGCCGCCGCACTCCTCGGTGTCGTTGGCGGGCAGCTCGCTGGGGCTCTCCGCCCCCGCGCCCTCTGCCTGGAAGAGCAGCAGCACCAGGAGGAGGCTGAGGAGAGGGGAGCTCAGGGGGAAGGGGCGTGCCTGAGTCGCTCCCGCCATGGCCGCTCCCACCGGGCGGGTCCGAAACATCCTCGACCTGGAGGGGGCAAAGAAGGAAAGCTGCGTGAAGTGAGGCCAACCAGAGGGAGAAGGGATTTTCCTCCCCAAAGATACCATCAGGTTGTCCTGTTCCTCAGGAAGATGAGCCCATCTTGTCGTGATTAGTTCGATGTTTTCCATGTGGAAATCCTCTCGTTCAGTCATCTGAACCAGGGTGGATTCAGATGGCACCAGTGAGCTAGCACCTACCCCCTTCAGCCACCGCGATGGCTCTTCCCCTTTGTTGAAAACCTATTTGTTCAATTGCATTTTCTTGTTCCTCTAATCCAATTAAAGCCCATCGTTCTGCTTCACAGCTGGCAGAAGTGTTTCCCCTTTCAAAATTACAGCGCGCTCCCTCGCTCGCTGGAATTCAGGGTAAGAGCAGGAGAGGACAGGGAAATCTGCTATCCCCTCATCACCTCTTAAAAAAATATTGTTGCACTTTTTAAAACCACTCAAAGCTGTGTCTTTCACAGTCTTTTCTTGCTCACAGTCCTCCCAAGCATCTACATGATCCCCGGCCCTGGCAAAACCTTACTCTCAACAGTGACTTGGTCATAAGGCGCAGCAGAAGGGCAGCCTGTAATTAATGATTTTGGAGCCATTCCTTCCACAGTGCATCACTTTGCACCTTCCCAAAACTGGAAAGAGCCCCATATGCATGGAGGCCTGGGTCTCTTGGCATGCTCGGAGAGGAAACTGTGTCCCTGTGCTCTCTTCCCACTAGGTCAGCTTTGACGGCTTCCCCTTCAAGGGCCTTTCTCACTCCATTTACAGCATCAGTCATCAGGCATGACAGCTGTACTTGCCCTTGTCCTGCCTCAGGATTTTCCAGCAATGTAGAGGAGCTGTTAAAGAGGTTTGCAGTTAGTTAACAGTGCATAAACCTACAGAACAGATGCCTTTAAGTACAAAGAGATGCTTGGTGAAAATAATAAAAAAAACCCAACACACCACAACCTGAGCATGCTCAGTGCTACATTCTCAAATTTACTAGCCAGTAAAAGCCAGGTCTCTGGTTATTAAAGCTGTATTTTCTCCTCAAGGAGAGCCCTTGCTCTACCACGCTTCTCCAATCCAAGCTAATGTAATGAAATGTTACTTAAAAATGTTTGTGTGAAGAGAGGAAAATGAGCACGTCAATGCCTCGACTTCACTGGGAAACACAAAAAGCTGAGTTGATTTTCCTCTCAGAAAAACCCCCACACCCCTGAAAGAAAAAAAAAAACAAACCAACAAAGCTCAGCCTTGAAAGGTTTTAACTCCACACTGGGGTAGGGGTTAAACAGGGACAGGGCTGTGTGCAAGGGAACAAGTGGCTGGAGGAAGCAATGGGTACCATCCCACACCCCTCTGTGATGGGATCTGCTCCACAAAGTGGCACTGGGATGATGGATCAAAGCCCTCTCCTCCTCTGGCTGTTATTTGTGGATGCTGTAGTAGGATTATTGGTCTGGAAGAGGAACACTGAGAATTGATCAAGACACTTTCATACAAATGGCATTTTCTCACCAGGCACTGTTGGTCTGCCTCCAACCCCCTCCACTCTCTGGTGTTGTGATTAAGAAAAGAAAAAGATACACAGTGGAGGGAGTGAGCAAATCAGAGAGCTGGGTGATAAGGACAGACAAACTGAATGAGAAAAAGCAGGTCTCTTGCAGGAAGAAGGATCTAAAAGGAAGTTGCTTGCACTGGGGATCCTGCTAATGCTACAAAAACCCTCTGACCACCAGACTCACTGCCCCTCTGATCACAGTGCCTGGGCACCTTCTCCCTTCCCCAAACGTGAGCTGTAGCCACCAAAGTGGAAAAAAAAAACCGACAAAAAACCAAAAACCTGCAAGCATGCTGTTTGTGAAGAGGAGCACCTTGTTGCAGGCTGCTCAGGGGAAGGCTAATCTGAAACAGATGTGCATTCACGGTCACTGCAGTCCAGCTGAGGCATCAATCAGCCACCCCACATCTGTACTCCTGCACCTCACACTGCTCCAAACCAAGTCATGGAGACATTTGATCAAGGGGCTGTCAAAAAACACAGGCTGACCTGGTGCCTACTCTCTTTCTGCCAGATAGCTCCTAAGTGTGGTTTTGTTTCCTTTTTAAATATGCAGGCTTAAGGAAAAAAAAAATCATTGTGGGCATAAAATGTTACTGAGTGGCGTGGTTCTTCACCCTCTCCTTCTGAAGGGTGGTGGTTTCTTCAGAAAACTCAAGAGCATCCACCTGTCCTTGTCCAGTTAATTTTTATCCCTGTGGCAAGCCATACCCCTGCACATGTACAATTATTCAGAGCAATCAGGCATTGTGAAATCCCCTTGGCAAAGAAGAGGAAACAGATGGTTCTAGAAAAAAAAAAAAATATTATGCTTTGGGTCACTGATTTAGGTCATGAAGAACAGGAGAGTCCCATCACACTTTGGACCAACTCTCCAGCCTTGAAAGGATTTGGGTACTGGAAATCTCATTCAGAAAATAAAAAAACCCCAAAACAACAACAAAACCATGCACACACACACAAAAACAAACAAACAAACTAACAAAAAACACCCCCAAAAACCTCAAAAAAACCACCAAAAAAACAAAAACAACCCCCCCCCAAAAAAAATCAAAAAACCACAAAAAAAACAAAACCCCCATGAAATTAAATTAGTAAGTAATTTTCACTTTATTTACCACGTGACTCCTCTTTCAAACATTCCAATAGAAGTCGGGTTTTGTGTTCTTTGTTTGTTTGAAATCAAGCCCCATCCTACTTTAAAGAGGATGGAAAAAAAGGCCTAGAGGCTTGCATCTGAGCAATCCGTATTTCTGGCATTCCCAACCAGCACTCCATGTACAAACAGCGTTTTTTTTTTTTCCCTCAAGATGTCAGGAGGTAAGAAATGCAGGGTTTTTTTCTGGAGAGGGATGAGAAATGGCTGGAGCTTTGGAAGAGACATCCACCAGCCATGCCAACGTGCCTCCTTTCAGCAGCAGCAGCAGCAGCATCCCCCAGCTCTGCTGTGCTGCCTCCAGCACTTTGTGGTGTGGCCATCAAGCCAGGTTCACACACCACGAGCAGCCTTCCGACTTAAACCCAAATTCCCTGCCCAAACTTCAGCTCACAGTGGAGCTCAGGAGTTTATGAAGGGCTGGAAAATGCTTGGCCACCACGTGCTAGTTACACATGTGCAGCCAGAGCCTGACACTCAGAAATATCTCTGAGAAGCACCTGGTATTAAATCATCTCAGCCTTCCTTTATTTGTGCAATCCAAAACCAACAGCTTGGTCCCCCAGAGACCCTCTTGCTCTGTGTTTGCCTATGGCTCATGGTCTGTGGCACAGGGCAGGAATATTCCCACAAAAACCACTCCCAAGGAGAAGCAAGGCTACCTGAAGAGCAAACCCAACTTTGCCAGCTTTTCATGAAGGTGTCCCAACTGCATTTCCCCTCCTGGCCATCAGCAACAGGAGGGTGGTGCAGAGTGTCAGCCCTGGCAAACGCTGCCTGCCACGGTGCTGGTGGCCTTGGTGGCACTGCCCCAGTGCCCCTGGGGACACAAGGACCAGGGCAGCACGGGGCAGGGCCACAGGCTGTGGTGAAAAACCCCAAAATGCTGTCCTGGGCCAGCACTGCCCTGCCCATAAGCACCACCTGATGCTGGGGGGCAGCACCCTGTGAGCCCTTTGTGACCACTGCAGGAGGGGAACTGTCCTGGTGCTGCTGGAGAGCTCTCAGGGAGAGCTCAGGCTAACCAGGAGCCCCACCTGGGTTCTCCTGAAGAGGCACTGAGCCCCTTTCCCTTTCCAGACAGGCTCCACAGCAGGGCCAGCAGGTGTTTTTGCACAGCCAGAGGGAAAGCTCCATGATGAGCTCAGTTTGGATGGAGCTCCTGGCCAAGGGCTGTTGGTCCAGCCTTTCTCCCAGCCCTTGGTGCTGTGAAACCCCAGGAGGGCAGCTGCTGCCCACAGCAGGGCTGCAGAGATATTTGCCTCCCTGCTGGACATGGGAGCTCAGGGTTTTACAAATTGCTGGCAGAGAGCTCCTGCTGCCAGCTCGTGCTCCTGCCCCAGAGCTGAGGAGCTGCCAGATGGGGAGGAAACAGCCTTTTAGACTCTGCTCTGATCTTTCCCTGGCAGCACCCATCCTTCAGGCTGACTGGCTGCTGCATGCAAAGCGAGCCTGGGAGCTGCTCTGCATTTCAACAAAGCACAGTTGTTTTTATTTGCCTTTGCAGCAGCAAAGTCCCAAAAGTCCCATCTCCATCGGGGCACTTCAGCCCTGGAATATCCGCTGTAAGACCCTCCCTGTCATTTTCCTAAAGCTTTTTGTCACACACAAAATGCAACACACTAGAAGAACCATTATTTTTAAGAGCACTAAAAAAAACCCAAAACCCTGCTGGTCCAGACACTTTAATGACAGAAGAACTGGGCAAGGAAGGGAATGGCTTGGGAAGAACGAGTAGCCACACAAAGGAAGACTGAGAGAGGCTTTCCAAGTGGAAATCTTTCCCCAGCATCCCACAGAAAACCTGTCCACACCATCACTGCAGCACCAGCTCCATCACTGCTGCCAATTTGCTGCCAGCTTGGAGGGGACAGGGTGTCCCCACAGCTGTGCCACCCCCCTGCAGGAGGCTGGAGCAGCACCCTCCAGGGTGGAAGCAGGAAGTTTGCTCTTCAGGTGGCAGTGACTCCTTCCCAAGGAGTCTTTCCCCATCCTACAGCCAGAGCTAGACAAGAGAGGAGCTTTCCCTGGCACGAGGGAGAGGCAGGGAAGGCAGCTCAGGCCTGGAGATGGACGGTCTCCCTTCAGCCAGAGGGGCCAAAAACTGACAAAAAACGCAGCTTGTGGTCACTGCAAGGAACAGCCAGCCTGCAGGGGAGAGAAACAGAGGCTGAAAGCAGCTCAGCTGCTCCCCAGCCCCTCCCTGGGGAAAAGACAGCAAGCCCCAACAAGGCAAGCTCTCTCCCACGCCGTGGTCACACCTGAAGCCCCTGGGTTACAGCACCAGTTTCTCCTGCAGGAGAAGAAGTCTCTGCTGCAATCCTCCTGGGGAAAAGCACTGCAAAGCTCCTCTCCATGCATGGGCCTGACAGCCATGGCCCCATCTCTGGAGGAACAGCAAACTTCTGCTCTGCTGCTGGCCCTGCCCGAGGCTGTACCCTGCCCCGCAGCAGGCAACTTGGGCAAAGCCTGAACCGGGAGAAGATACAGCTGTAGGGATAAAAAAAAACCCAAACCAAACCAACCATCTGGTCTCTGACCATCACACAGCTCCAGCTCCTGGCAGCCAAGGGACACAAAAGGATGCCAGCAGCCCTGCAAGGAGCTACAGGGCGCTGGGAGATCTGTCTGGGCAGCCCCAGGCTCCGCTGGCGTCGCCTCTGCTCTTTGCTGCTGACCCCGTGGGTAAAACTGAGCTCCTGCCAGCTGTGAGATGTACCTGCCAGAGCAGGAGAAGGACCCTCCTGCTGCACTGCCTGCACATCCAAAAAGCTGCTAAGTCCACAGGCTGTGTGGCCACTCCAGGCTGCACTTCAAGCACAGCTTGGAAAACCCTTGGCTCGCCTCCCTGCTCCGGCTCTGCCTGGCTCCTGCTCCCTTTCGCCCAGCTCTGCCACTCCAAAACAGGCACAGCCTGTTGGCATCCCCCTACCCACCACCCTGGAGATCTCCACGGCAGGAAAATGATTTTTTTTTTCAGGCCATCAGCATCCTGATTGCATCAGTACAAAAAAAAACAAAAAACAAAAAACAACAAACCCCATCAAAACCTTTCCAAATATAGTCAGAGGCACAAGCCCTCCGTGAAGCTGATCAAGTAAAACACACATCAGGCCACCCTGGTTTCTGTGGAGGACATTAAAAAGTAAGAATAATTATCAGTCTGCAACTGATTTTTCCGAGTATCCTATCTCTTCAATGAAACGTCCAATCTCCTCCCACAATTTCCCCAGCAACTTTCCAAAATAAACAGACAAACAGAGAAAACAAAACATCCCCGATAGAAAATTTCAGCCACATTTGGACCAATTTTGGGGGCAGCCTGCAGAAAAGGAGCTTGGGGCCGTTTGTCAGGGAGATCACAGCCCTGCCTTTCATGCACCAAGTGTCAAGTTGTCCCTTTCTCCCACGACTCAAGATCTCAGCAAGGAATATGCCAGGGAATGAGAAGCAAGGAGGGGAAATGCTACATTTCTCTGGAACTGGGGGTTTTGGGGGTTGGTTTTTTTTTTTTTTTTTGTTTTTGTTTTGTTTTTTGTTTTTGTTTGTCTGTTTTTTAAACAACTCTCTTCCTTTCTTGCTGCTGTCTTCAGAGCATTTCTTCATCCCTGCCACCTGCCTTTGGTCTCTTCTTTACCAAGCAGCATCAGACTCTTTTCCTGTGAATTCTTCTGGGGCTGCTGCTGCTGCTTTCCCCTCTGCCTGTGCATCTCCCTGGCTGATCTGAGCCCAGCCTGCCTGTTCTGCAGGAGCTGGCCCTGAGGCTGCCTGCCTGGCAGGCTCCCTGTGTGCTCTCAGGGCAGCCCTGCCTCTCTCCCTGTGCTCCCTGGGAAAAGGGGGAAGAGCATCTCCCGTGAGGGCTGGGAGAATAAAACACTGCTAATAAGCACTTGGGCAGCCTGGGGAGGAAGTGTCTGCCCAGGGCTGCCCCAAAGGGGCCAGAAGGGAGGAATTAACAGGCCTGTTGCTTTCCCCTGTGCCCCTGTCTCCCCCTGGGGCTGTTTTTTTGCACGGGATTTGTGGCTCTGTGTGTAGCAGCAGGGTGGGCTCTGCAGGAGCAGCAAGCTGCAAGGGAGAGGAGGTAAATCCCCTTCCCCAGCTCCCTGCCACCAACCAGGGGGGGAAGAGGTGGAGATGTCCCTGGAGAAAGACTATCCAAAGGCAGGGTGCTGACCTGAGCAGTCCAGGCAGGGCAAGCAGGGAGGGGCTGGGCAGGGGGCTCACCCTGGCAGGCTCCAGCCGTGGGGGTGAGGGCTCCTGGCTCCCGGCAGAGCCACAGCCAGAGGCACAGCTCTGGCACGGCTGACTCTAGAGGGAGCTGGATGCCAGTGCTGAGCAGATGGGCAGCTTCCAGACCCCCCCCACCCCCCAGCCCTCAGGCAAGGGATTCTAAGCCCAGGTGTGTGCCAGGCCTTCCTTACCCACCTCCAACACAAGGTTAGCCACCCCTGCCTTCTCTGCAGCCTCCCCCGCCTTCTCTGTCTCCTCAGGAGCTCTCTGCAGCACCAAATCTCACTTCTATTTGTGGCCAGGTTTCCTTAGGAAGCCAGGCACATGAAATCACAGTTTCCACGTCTGTCTGCCTGTTCGCATCGCTCCCCCCGCCCCTTTCCCAATTTCAGCTGAAATCACCAGAGGGATGGAGATAACAGCAAAAGCCAAGTTCCTCCCAGGTTCCTGAACACAGCTGGGGAGATAGCACTCACACCCTTGGCAAGGGAAAGCCCAGGCAGGGAGCTCAGCCCACACTGGATGCCAGAGCATGAAGAGCACAGCAGCCTTGCAGCAGCCCCAGGTGCAGGCAGGATGTGCACAGCTGTGTGTAAGGTGTCCAGGAGCTGGGAGCACCTGCAGATCCCAGCACTCTGAGCCTGGACAGAGCTCTGGGCTGTGCCCTGTGCCAGGGACAAGGAGAGCCACTGTCACTTGTGCTGTCCGTGTCCAACCTGTTGGCAGGTGATCCAGCGATGCTTGGATCTCGTGGGGCTTTATTACAGGATCTAACTTCCATTGGGATTGCTGGAGAACGGGGGCTTTTCCCCCCAGGGCTGCATCCCCTCAAAGCCACGGCAGGAACCCAAATTCTGTCCCAGATGCAACGCCAGAAAGCCACAGCCCTGCACCCCCTGAGCAGATCAGGACACCACAAGAGGCAGAGAAGTGGCTCTGCCCACCCAGCATCATTTCAGGTGCTGTAGAGACTCCTGAGAGCAAGGACACAACCCAAAGTTTGTGCCACGTCATGTGCAGCAGTGCCAGGGAGAGGAGACGAGGTGCAGCTACAGGGCAGTGAGCATTTCAGTCTCAGGAGCCATTCACAGCCAAGAGATTACAAAAACCCTTCAGTGAAAGCGAGGGGGAGGAGAAGTAGGAGAAGTTTCATCAGGTTAGAGCTGTGCCAGCCGTGCTGGGCTGGACACAGAGAGCACACCCAACCTCCTCAGGTACCTGGAGTGCAAAGCCTGGTGGAGAGGAAGCTCTGACCAACGTGGCTCCTCAGCACTGATTTGGGAGTTGTTCATGTCAGCAGAGCTGGTGAGGGCACGAGAGGAGTCAGACAGCTTTTCCTGGGAGCTGCTGGTGGGGCTCCATGGCTTGGCTGGCAGGTGATGGCCCTAGAAATGTCACCTAGAGATTTCCCTCTTTGAAATGTCTGTGCTGGACCAGGGGCAAAGCTGCCACTGAAGAATTGATCAGAAGGGAAAGGGGAGAAAGGAGCAGCTGCTGGGCGCTCCCAAAGGATCACAAATGCCTGTCTTTGATGAGAGCCACGTCCCTGGCCACAGCCACACAGCACAGCTCCTCTTTGCCTGGATTGCCACCATCGCATCAACGTGCCAAGTGCCCCAGCTTCCCTTTTCCCCAGCGAAAGCGCTGCCCTGCTCCTCGGGATGGTGACAAAAAGCACGGGAATTCCCAGGCAGGTGCCGGGGGAGCCCGCAGAGCCTCCCTCAGCCTCCACTCCCACTGCCTGACCAGCCAAGTTCCCAACACCTGGGACTGGATGGGATGCACAGGTTCCTGCAAAGCTCAGGCGAGGAGGAGCACACGCTGCTCGCACCCGCACGCCCGTGACCTTGTGATTTTTTTTTTACTACAGCTTTCATTTTCGGGCTCCGGTCCTCCCTCAGTGCCTGCTGCATTTCTGCAACATTTTGGCACTTTGCTCTCGCCTTGGAGACAGAGCAGAGCGTGGAGTTGTTTTGCATGGCTTGCCGGGGAAGAGACGAGGAGGGGGGGGGGTGGAGAGGCTGGATGAAGCAACAAGGCTGTGAATAAAGAATTAAACTCAAGATGACGGAAGAGCCCCAGCCATGCTTCCAAACCTAGACAAAGCCTACGTGATGAGCGCTGCTTAATGCCAGCCCTTCAATAACCGCACGCTGCTCCGGGCGAAAAACGGGAATTTCGGCGTGCTGGCTTGCAGGTGCCTGCCACCGCTCACCTCGGGAAAGCCCTTTTTCCAGGCAGGAAAAGCAGCCCTGCCCCGGGGGGAGAGCACGCACAGCCCGGCCGGGCGGAGGCACCGCACCCCGCCGCGCACGGGGGGGATGCGCCCCAAAGCATCCCCCCAACCCCGGGGGACGGGAGATTTCCCTCGGCCCGACCCCACCTGCCCGGCGACGCCCGGCTCTGGGGCTGGGGTGGGGGGCGCGAAGAGACCCCATGTCGCCAGACATGTCGCGACTGGCCGCCGGGGGAGGGAGGGAGGGAGGGCGGCGAGCCCCCTCCGCCCCTCCGCCCGGAGGTGCCGCGGCCGGTTTGGTCAGGAGCGTTGCCGGCTGCGTGCGGGGAGTGCGAGCATCCTCCGGAGCCGAGCCGAGCTGAGCTGAGCTTCCCCATCGGCTCCGGGTCCTCCCCGCGCCGCCTCCCCCGGCTCCGGGCTGGCGGTGTGGGGCTGGGCAAGGCTCGGGGGGTCGGCGGGTGAGGGTTCCTACCTGGCGGGGAGCAGGAGCGGGCGTCGCCGGGGCCGGCTCAGCAGCAGCAGCAGCGGCGGCAGCAGCGGCGGGGCATCGCGGCGGGGCGGGCGGCGGAGCCCCGGTGCGCGGCTGCGGCGGCGGGAGGGAGGGAGAGAGAGAGAGAGAGACGGGGAGGGAGGGAGGGAGGGAAAGGGAGGGAGGGAGGAAGGAAGGGAGGGATGGAGGGATGGATGGAGGGAGCGCGCACACGCACACACACACACACACACACACACACACACGCGGGGATGCGCTCAGCCGGCCCGCCCCGCCGGCAGCCTCCCCTCCCTCCGCATCCCTCCGGCAGCAATCAGCGGGCAAGCCAGGGACCCGGCCGTCCCTCCTTCCTGGGGAGCAGCTTCAGCCCTCCTCCTCCTCCTCCTTCTCCTGCTCCTCGTCCTCGCGCTGCTGGAAATATTTCCCGAATTCCTCCTCGGATCGAGGGACTTTTGAAAGGCAGGGCTGGTTGCGGACCCACCCCCCTGCAGCCCTGCCCTCCCTGCGTGGGGCAGTCCCCAGCCCTGCCCTGCCCTGCCCTGCCCTGCCCTGCCTGCCCCCAGCCCTGCCTGGAACTGTTCCCTGCCCTGCCTGCCTCGGTCCCAGCACAGCCCAGCACAGCCCAGCACAGCCCACCGTGGCCGGTCAGCTCCTGCCCACATCCCCCCTGCCAGGGCGATCCTGAACCCATCTGCACCCTTCAGGAGGGAGAGAGCCCTGGGGAAGGTGGAGAGAAGGGAAACGTCTGTGTGTCTGTGTGTGTCTGTGTGTCTGTGTGTCTGTGTCTGTGTCTGTGTGTCTGTGTCTGTGTCTCTGTGTGTCTGTGTGTGTCTGTGTGTGTCTGTGTGTCTGTGTGTCTGTGTGTCTGTGTGTCTGTGTCTGTCTGTGTCTGTGTGTGTGTGTGTGCCTGTGTCTGTGTGTCTGTGTGTCTGTGTGTCTGTGTCTGTGTCTCTGTGTCTGTCCGTCCGTGTGTCCAAGGAGAGCCCTGCTGTGTCTGTCCCTGTGCCCCACGGCGGCTGTGGGGAGGCAGGAGCTCAGGAGCATCCCAAGGATCGGCGTTCAGCCCCCTCTCACATCCTCAGAGCTGCGGGCAGGGCTCGGCAGGGGACGTGGGGTGACAGGCAGGGGACGTGGGGTGACAGGCAGGGGACGTGGGGTGACAGGCAGGGGACATGGGGTGACAGGCAGGGGACGTGGGGTGACAGGCAGGGAGCACAGGGTGACAGGCAGGGAGCATGGGGTGACAGGCAGGGGACACAGGGTGACAGGCAGGGAGCATGGGGTGACAGGCAGGGGACACAGGGTGACAGCTGGGACCCTCCTGGGAGCTGGCCCCACATCTGGCAGCTGGGCCAGCCCCTGTCCCCGCAGAGGCCGCTGTCCCCAGGGCAGGGTCAGGGCGCTCAGGGCGCAGCAGCCTGGCACGGAGGGACTCGCTGCACCTCGGGCTGACCACAGTGTCCTTCCTGCGGGCCATTCCCCTTTCCCCATGCCTGAGCGACTCCTCCACCCTCGGCTGGCTCCGGCAAGGAGCAGATGAACCCATTGTCCCACCCTCCGGGCGAAACCCGGTGACTTGAGCCACTCAAAATAGGACCGGAGCTAATAACTCACAGGCTGGTGTGCGAGCACCCAGCGACCTTGACAAACCCTCCGTGCCCAGGTCCTCAGGTGCAGCCAGAGCTGTGGGGAAGCAGAGACCTTCTCTTAGCTCCTGCACCTCCTCACACCCTCTTTCTCTTTTCTTATCAGCTCTGCCTCTAATTTTGGTCACCACCGCTGACACGACAGCCACCCGGGATTTTACTTTTGAATTCCTTTGGTGCTTTTCTTACTTGCTTTCAACAAAAAAAACCAATACAAAACACCAAACCCACCAAAAAATCTAAAGAATTAAAAATTTTTTAAAAAACAATTAAAAATTAAGGGTTTTTGCACCACTGTGTCCTTCAGCAGAGATGGAAAACACGACAGCCACCCGGGATTTTACTTTTGAATTCCTTTGGTGCTTTTCTAACTTGCTTTCATCAAAAAGAAAAAAAAAAACCAAAAAACACAAACCAACCAAAACAAAACACCAAAAACACACACAAAAAATTTTAAAAATTAAAAAATAAATTAAAAATTAAGGTTTTTTGCACCACTGCGTCCTTCAGCAGAGACGGAAAACTAAAGACGCGACAGCCACCCGGGATTTTACTTCTGAATTCCTTTGGTGCTTTTCTTACTTGCTTTCAACAAAAAAACCAATACAAAACACCAAAAACACAAAAAAATTTAAAGAATTAAAAAATTTAAAAAAAAATTAAGGTTTTTTGCACCACTGCGTCCTTCAGCAGAGATGGAAAACACGACAGCCACCCGGGATTTTCCTTTTGAATTCCTTTGGTGCTTTTCTTACTTGCTTTCAACAAAAAGAAAAAAAAAAACAAAACACCAAAAACACACACAAAAAACCCTAAAGAATTAAAAAATTTTAAAAAAAACTTTTAAAACTAAGATTTTTGCACCACTGTGTCCTTCAGCAGAGATGGAAAACTAAAGACACGACAGCCACCCGGAATTTTACTTCTGAATTCCATTGGTGCTTTTCTTACTTGCTTTCAACAAAAAACACACACAAAATAAAACACCAAAAAACACACAAAAAATTTTTTTAAAAAAATTAAAAATAATTAAAAAAAATTAAAAATTAAAGTTTTTTCCACCACTGTGTCCTTCAGCAGAGATGGAAAACTAAAGACACGACGGCCACCTGGGATTTTACTTTTGAATTCCTTTGGTGCTTTTCTTACTTGCTATCAACAAAAAAACCAAACCAAACCAAACCAAAACACCAAAAACACAAAAAGATTTTTAAAAAATTTAAAAAAATATAAAAAAAAATTAAAAAAATTAAGATTTTTTCCACCACTGTGTCCTTCAGCAGAGACGGAAAACTAAAGACACGACAGCCACCCGGGATTTTACTTTTTAATTCCTTTGGTGCTTTTCTTACTTGCTTTCAACAAAAAAATAAAACACCAAAAACACGCACAAAAAATTTTAAAAAATTAAAAAATAAAAAAAAATTTAAAAATTAAGGTTTTTTGCACCACTGTGTCCTTCAGCAGAGACGGAAAACTAAAGACACGACAGCCACCAGGGATTTTACTTTGGAATTCCTTTGGTGCTTTTCTTACTTGCTTTCAACAAAAAGAAAAAAAACCCAAAAAAACAACAAAACAAAACAAAACACCAAAAACACACACAAAAAAATTAAAAAATTTAAAAAATTTAAACAAAAAGTTAAAAATTGAGGTTTTTTTGCACCACTGTGTCCTTCAGCAGAGACGGAAAACTAAATTTCTCTGTTCAGCGTGAGGGGTAAGACAACTATAACTGTAACTATAACTATAACTATAACTATAACTATAACTATAACTATAAGAAAAATAAAAATAAAATAAAAATGAAATAAAAATAAAAAATAAAAATTAAATGAAAATGAAAATAAAAATAAAAATAAAAATTAAAATTAAAATTAAAAAAATTAATAAAATTAATACTAAAAATAAATGCCCTCCCCCCCAAGTACAGAATTAAACACTAACAAATAATGCCTTCTCTGGCTTTGTCTTCTGCTTTTGAGCCCCAGAGTTTGGTGCTTTCCCATTTACTTGGTGACCAGAAGCAAGTTCAAAAAAAAAAAAACCCCATCAGGGTGCTGAAATAATAATCACATGAGCCCAGGAGCTGGGACCTCCAGAAAAAACAGAAGTGCAAGCACCACGTGGCACTGGCTGGGAGCTGTGTCCTGCAAACTGAGGGGACTCTGAGGCTTCCCCAGCAGCTCTGGCCCTATTTCTCCTTTGATCCAGCAGCAAGGTTCCCATAGTTACCAGCAGGAAGCACAAGGCAAAGCAGATGTAGTGCATGGCTCTGGCTGTGGCCCCTGGTTGTGAAAGCAATTTGGCCTCCTCTGTGTCATCTGTTTGCCAGCCTTCAGCAAAGGCTGGGTATTCCAGGGAAAATAGCTTCTTTTTTAAAAAAATTAACAGTGAGGTGTGACTGGCCTCAGCTGCACAAAGCCCCCTGTTTTTATTTCATTTATGCCTCCTAGATCCAGAAAGCCCCTGGAACACCATGCAAAAGCCAGGAGGTGAGAGGTTGTGCACTGATTTCTCCTAGAGGGAAATCTTCTTCACTTGTAGTGGGCTCTATCTAATCTGCTGTCCTTGAGAGATGTTCCCTGGCTCCTTGCTGCTTTGGATTTTAAAAAGCCTCTGCCCCAGCTCTGCATTGTTTCACCTCCAAGTGGCATTGCCTGGCAGGGTGTCTGTCCCTCCAGCTCTGCCAGAGGTGACTCCAGGGGACACAGGGACGTGTTGTCTGCTGCTATCAGTCACTTTTGGGATACCAGGACCCACGTGGCTGGAATTTCTCTGCTCTTTGCTCTTCCCAAGGCACCTTGGAGAAATCCCACATCCTTGCTCCTGGTTTCCTTCCCCCACTGGGGCAGCTGAGACAGGGTAGGAGGGTTCTTCTCCCAGTTTCCTTCCCCACAGCTTAACCTGCTGACACTGGGGTACACACACAGGTCTTGCTGTTTGGGCACAGTTTGCTCTGTTCCTTCTGGTTTTGTCTTTTCCATGAAAAGGAGCACGAAAAATTGCTTGTTCTCTCTCTGTGCTGCCTGCTTGGGCAGCACTTAGGCAGAGACCAGTGCTGCAGAAATCAATGCTGCACGCCCTAAACACAGGAATTGAAGCCCTGGAGAGAGAATTTACCCCCCAAACCAAAAAAAACCACAAAAAAAACCCCCAAAACAAAAATCTCCCAAAAACCAAAAAACCAAACCAAACCAACCAAACAAAAAAACCCCAAAAAAGCCAACCCAAAGCAAACAAAAACAAACAAACAAAACAAAAAAACACCCCAAAAACATACAAAAAACAAAAAACCCAAAAACAACAACAAAAAACCCACAAACAAACAAAAAACAACCAAAACCAAAAACAAGACAAAAACCCCAAAACCAACCAAACAAAAACCCCCAAACAAACAAAAACAAGAAAATAAAAGAAAAATTTTAAAAAAAGAAACAAAAGAAACAAGAAAACCAGATGTAACTTCCTGATTACTTAGTGGTCATGGGTTTGGGGGTTTTTGCTGGACACTTTGGAGATATGAAACCACCCCATTTGTAAGGCTGGATTCCCCTCTCCCATTTCCAGGCTGTCACGTGCTGGAATGTTCCCCCCTTGGAATTTCCAGCATGGCCTGTTTTAAAAGCTGCTCTGAGCTGAATGTTTTTTTGTCACATCTTCCTGGGTTGTGAGCAGGCTTTAAAGTCATTGAAGATGCTTCTTTGCCACCCTTATCTCCAAGTCCCTGAAGGAAACCTTCTGCTCTTTTGGGAAGAAGCTGTACCCATCTCCTCTGGGATCTGTTTGGAGGTGTAGGACCAGCCTGCTGGGCTGTGTTTGGTGGAGCAGGGTCTCACAGGCCTGCTGAAGGGAATCTTCAGGCTCTCCCTTTTCATCCAGCCCCCTTCCACCTGCTCCTCAGCCACTCAGAGACTTCCTGCCCCTCCAGAAGCCAGCCTGGTGTTTTGGTAATTTGTGCCAGGGCTGCCAACAGCCACCTGGATTTTGTTTGCCAGTGGCAGATTCCAGAGTTGGAAGCTAACTAGTGGCATTGGGAAAAGCAGGCAACAGCTGCAGAAGGAATGAGAAGAAATGAGAGGTCTCAAGGAGTCTGATTCAAGAGCAAGCATTGCAGGAATGCAAGCTGACAAGCCAAGAGGAGACACTCATCCCTGCACATCAGAGAGAGGGGATGCTTTCCATTCCTCCTGCTGGCCTGGTAAGAAGTCAGGGGGTTAAACTGCACTGAAGTTTGGCACAAGGAAAAGCTTCCTGTAGCCATGAGGGGAATGGTGA